>OX038883.1:3906782-5156782 GCA_943789525.1 Agriphila geniculea
CGCAATTTAATACTTGTAGCTACTATAGAGAATCTTTAGCTTGTCGTATGTTTTTTTTTGTGGCTTCAACTATACGTTTTCTTTATAAAAATATGACCCCCGCAAATCATGTTTTCCTATCATGGTCCCTTCAAAGGGTTTTTATCGAACTTGCGAAAATCAAAATGTAAAAGCAAAACGAAAGTCTGTGATATGAACAACTATTTATATTCCCACTCAAATCTACAAAAACTTGTACTGAATTCACGTTTATAGAAAAAAATATAATTATTATGGTTTTATATTTTGCAGATTAAAAATAAACAATATAAACATGTTTGAGAAATTTCCTCTCAATTCAACGGTCATAATTTTCCTAAATATTAAAACTTAATTTAGAAAAAGGTTTATCTAAATATATTGAACCTTCCCATAGTAAACAGGATGCAGGCTTCCCAGTTTGTTCAAGAATGCTAACAAAGTAATGAAATGGTTAGTGTCAATAAACTCTTGATTGGTTTCTGTTTAGTTGCTAATATCCTTGTAAATATCTCTTACAGTTCTATTTCTACGAATGCTAACGATTTTCTCAATAAATTCTTCTTTGAGTTAACTTGTTATTGAAAATGGGTGAATGCACTTAATATTAAAAAACCATATTCACTTCTCAAGCTTACGCGCTCACTAGACATGAAATAAAACACTTTTTAACGGATACTAGCGCGGTTGTATTGAATGTACTTTGGTATTTAGTTGGTATTTGGTTTGATTTTTGGTTTTCCCGACGTTTCGGCACCTTTGCAGCTGCCGTGGTCACGGGGGACTGAAGCTACCCGTGAGCCTACCCTCAAGCGATGAATATTTTTTAGACGTTCAGAAATTAAAATTTAACAAAATTTTTAATTATTTTACGTTGATTTATAATTTAATTTTATGAATTATTTAATGCTAAAAAGAGAGAGAATCTACTGAAACTACCACCATTTCATAAAATTGGGAGGCCCCTCCAAGAAAGAAATGGCGAAAGAAAACTTGGAGAGGAAGCCGACCTCCGTCTTTTGTATTAATTTATTTATTTGCAAAAGGAACTAACCGTATCATTAGATCTTACAGTGTGTGTGAGGGGCTTTAGCTTGTGAATGATGGGGTCCCAAGCTGGTGGAATTTTCTAACCATCATCTCTATTGAAATTAGGATATTTATTTATTTCGATAGCCTCGCGGAGCATTCTAGGGATAAATCTACGTTCCCTAGCAAGGATTTGGGGTTTGTCAAATCTAATATAATGGTTGGGCCCCTCAAAGGCGTGTTCACTCACTGCAGACTTGTTATCGCGCCTATGTTTCATGTCAGCTACATGCTCTTTGACGCGGGTCCCTATGCTTCTCTTTGTTTGCCCGATGTAGGAGAGCCCACAGTCACAATCTAGTTTGTAGACGCCTGCAGCTTGAAGGGGGATATTACACTTGACAGGTCGTAAGAATTGGTTGATCTTCTTCGGCGGCTTGAAGTAAGTTTTGATTGAGGCTCGCTTCAGAATGTTTCCAATCTTGTCAGTGACACCCTTCAAGTATGGTAGGATGGCAGGTTGACGCTCTACTGTGGCTGGTTTGGCGCGTTTT
The DNA here is from genome assembly GCA_943789525.1 of Agriphila geniculea. Classification (NCBI taxonomy): domain Eukaryota; kingdom Metazoa; phylum Arthropoda; class Insecta; order Lepidoptera; family Crambidae; genus Agriphila; species Agriphila geniculea. The sequence continues at coordinate 3,908,384 of OX038883.1, forward strand.
CTGTGATTGAGGTGTGGTACTTGCAACTTAGACAAGACGGACAGCGGAGTCTTAGTAATAGGGTTCCGTTTTTACCCTTTGGGTACGGAACCCTAAAAAGAAAAAATGCATGTAAAGCAATAACAACAGACATGAATTTATTTGCGACTTTTCCAATACTTAACTCAATATCAAATGATTAACTTAATATCTACGATGATTTTAATTGATAAAAAAAACAACACCATTTTGATATAATTTTGTTCTTATTTTTTTGACTATCAAAATATTAATAGGTATACCAGAATAGGCTACCAGATTATTTTCTCAGGTGGGACTCAAACCCGCGTTTTTTAGCATATTTAATAATATTAAATATAATTAGCAATATGTATGACATACTCTCAAAATTTAAAAAATATGATAATATTACTGTTATATCCACAAAAAAACGAAGTACTTAAGTAAACAACCAATAGTCAATGCTTGGTACAATGTTTAGTTAAATACCTACAAACCTTTTTGCCAACAATCTCGCTCCTCTCATAACAGTCCAATCTCCAGCTAAACACGTATCGAGAGCATTCTAAACAAATAATAATTCCATTTAACAGAAGCCCTCATCACAACACTTTACAAAACCAGTTTCTGCAGCCAATGATATTAAAAGTAAAGATGAGTTATACGCCAACATCATTGCTATTTAAAACAGCGCAAGGGTACTATAGATACACTCATTTACCGCTGCATGCGCATTGGTCGTGAATTGAAAGCGCGTTAGCTGTCTCCTTCACTCACACACGCAAAGCAGACAGCGCGCTTTTTGTACAATATGGCCGAATAAAGTAATAAAAAATACATATTTTTATTAAATACAGTACTTACGTGTGAAATTAAGCATTTTCCGATCTCTGACTGTTGCTGTATAATTTGTACATCGTGTAAAGACGCAAGGAGACATTTTTTTAATGGAATTTCACAATTTTATCGCTTCTGACTGACGAGAGCCGCGTGTGTTTCCGTGTCGCGAGCCTGTGCCTGACTAATTGAAAGTCGGGCAATTACCTGACTTTCGTTTTGCCATTTTAGAGTGCGCGTAACGTATCTATACTTTTAATATCATTGTCTGCAGCTTCCAGTTCGAGCTCAAATTTGCAACATCGTGTGTGCAGACGCAGCTCGCGCGTACTGGGCTTTGTCCCGTGTCACAAACAGCGATCCGAAGAAATAACGTCCGTTTAAAACATTTGATAAAGTAATTTCGTATGGGAAATTTGTACAGCGCCATCTACCGCTGAAAAGCGAAATTAATTTTTCCATAGATAATAACTCTATCGAGTACTTTGACGCGAGTTTTTTTTTCGATAGATGTTCGTGCTAGGGGTACAGAATCTCTAACGGAAATTAATTTCTTGACAAATTATTGTGATCACAGATCCTCAGTAATAAGGATTCTGGGTGTAATGCGCTTCCACCTTCGGCCTTATCATCACATAACATCAGGTGAGGTGAAGGCCAAGTACTATACCGTTGTGCAAAAAAAATGTGTGGAATAGCGAATGTGATGAAAGGCCATTGTGTATAATTAATTTTGAGTAAAATCACGATTAGAAAAAAAACGCGTTTGTGTAAAATTGAAGACTGTGTGTATTAGAGAATGTGATCAGTGCCATTTGTGTGGAATTCATATTGTGTTGAATCACAAATAAGAAGAATAACGATTGTCAAGAACGTCGTTATTCAGTCTAGGAAGAGAATATAAAATTTGCAATTATTAGTTTTTGGTAAGTAGCCCGTAATAAATACGGCTTATGTATTCAAAACGATATAGCATGTTTGTGAAATATTTATATAATTTATTACCTACATACAATTTCGTCCCATTTCATGAAAAGCCCGGGTTAAACAATGAGCTTTGTTTATCGCCGCCCTAAAAAACGTCATTCAAACAATCTTATATTACGGACCCAGCTCAAAATCTGTCGTTTTCCTTCCCTCTTCCATTTTCACAAACCACTTTAAGCTGACCTCTTTCCCCTCCCTTAAAAGCAGGAAACAGTTGGCGACCAGAGGGTCATGGTTGATGTTGCGGGGTCTAAACTAGATGGTTGTCCCCCGTTCAGCTTTCCATGACAGATGATTATCTACGTTCACGTCAAAGTGAATAATTGGGCTTTAGCAAACACCGCGTTTGGAAGAGTTGGATAGTTATGTAAATATAATATGTATGTTGCACTATGTAATTCAGGTTAGGTACAAGTATATGAGTACACGGGTACGGTAAAGAATTATTTGGAACAAAGCTAGAAAAACAAATACCTAAGCATAGTGAAGTGTCAAGTGACTATCAAACGTACTTAAACATTACCTATCAGCATCATATCAGCCGCACGACACTTACTGCTAGGCAATCGGTACCTTAGCACGAACAGCTATCTATAAAAAAACGCGCATAAAAGTACTCGATAGAGTAATTATCTATGGAAAAGGTAATTGGGCATATTTGACCTGCTTGATGGAAGTTCACGTACAGAAACCAAACCAGTTTTAAATTGAAGAACTCAATCCCACTTTTCAAAATATGTATTATTTTTTTATGTACTGACCGGCAGAAAAAAGTTATTTTACAGTATGTGTGCGAGTATATGTATGATGTTATTAAACTTTTGTTAATAAAACAGAAGATTTTACTTTCAGCATTGTAATAATGTGTGGTACAAGCATAATAAACGTTTGTATTGTCTTTATTTATTTTATTTATTATTGAAATGATATGATATAATGATTAAAAATTAAACATGGCCTGCAAGAATGCGACCCATATCACTAAGTAGCCGATACATTTATCTACATATCTAGCCCTATTTCATTTGTGTACGCCATAAGGTCAAACGTCCGAAAAAAATGCCCATTGACCTTTCATTTCGCTTTTCTGCGGTAGATGGACTATACGAATTTCTCATACAAAATTACTCTTTTGAATGTTTTTACATGCGTTAATATGATTATAGGCTGGCCTTAGAAGATAAATATTCTTTTCAAATAGCAGTGAAATGTGATGCATTAACTGTTGTAAAATAACAAAGAAGTATCACTTTAGACACATCCATCTAAATGCATTTTCTTATCTAGGATGTTCATTAATATAACCGCCTCTGTGATTTAGTGGTTCGCACGCCCGTGTAAAGACGTAGGGGTCCCAGGTTCGTTTCCTACAGGAGGTACAATTTGTACTTCGTTTGGTTGGTAGTAGGGCTTATTTTAAGTCCGCCTGGCTAGCTATCACCATCTTACCTAAGTCTGACGCCATAACAACAATTTAAAAATTGTTGTGTTCCGGCAGTTAGAGGTAAGATAACCAGTTCCTCAGTGATGAGGATTCCGGATGGAGTACGCTTCCACCTTCGACCTTATCGACACTTATTATCAGTGAGGTGAAGGCCAAGCACTATACATTTGTGCATATAAAACAAAAAAATAAAGAACTGTTCGCTAAAACACTTCTAATATACCTACTTTTTGAACGTAAAAAATATGAATCTCATTAGGTAAACTCAACAAACATTTCTCAACTCTTTCTAGAGTTGAAAAAAAAATATGGCCTCCTCGTATGATAAGCATTTCCTTTCTAATTAAAAATCTTTTGTGCACACCCCATGGAAATGGGAAAAAAAATCCATTTTTTTTCTTTTAATACATACGTAAACGTTGGGGCGAGAAATTAAAAATCACCCCTGTAATTAAGGGCCGGAATCGCACCTTTTGAGAACAAACCGCATCAAAATTTGTTCATCAAACGACCAAGAAACACGAGCGGAAATATTCGCTGTTGAAAATAAAACCACGCCTCTTGTTAAGGGGAAGTCTGTTTATTAGCTTGTAGGCTAGAAATATTTGAAGTGAGTTTTTTGTATCAGTCAAAATCAAAATGTCTTTATTCAAATAAACTTACTAATAAGGCACTTTAGTATCGTCTATATTTTCTTACCACCCGTTCCAGACTTTTTTAAATGACAAGAAGTATAAATTATAAGTACCTATCCTTTCAGTTATTTAATCATTCATTGCAATGCTATTTGAAGAGCAAAAATTAGGTGATTGATAAAATAGAGAGTTCAAAACTATATATTTTCGAACATGCTATGGACTAACATAAGCTTGCAATCCGTTGCTACGAATATAATAATCAACTTCTCGTAATTATTAAAACCCAAAACACAACACACATACACACACAACACACATACACACACACACACACACACACACACACACACACACACACACACACACACACACACACACACACACACACACACACACACACACACTTACACACTTTTACACCTTTGAAACATCAAACGTAAGAAGTAATTATGCAATATTTTTAGTTAAACCAGGGGCCGTACCGGCTAACGAATCGAGCTTCGGAAAATTTGCCGAGTTTCAAATTAAAAAAGATAAATTGAAGTAAGGAATTTCGTATTGTACTATTTGTTGAAGTTATTTGGAAGATATGGATGTTTGTATCACCTCATGAATTAGGGTTCGTCATTTTGGCCCAATTGGAGCTCGATTTATCTGTTTTAATTTGAAACCCGGCAGACTTTTCGAAGCTCGATTCGTTAGCCGGTACGGCCCCAGGCCTAAACTTACTTTTCGTTCATTAATAATGCCGAACGAATGCAAAAAAGAAAAAAAATAGGTATTTAACTTGCTTACGCGGAGCGCAAACCTCCCCTTAACAATCCCAAGTGGTGCTTTTTCCCAACCCTGCTACGCACATGCGTGTTTCTGCAGCCCCCCACCCCTCACTAAGCCGACTTCCATTTTGTTTTTGCCTGGCCAAACCTTTTTTAGTTCCGCCTATATACTAATAGGTATTATAGTCGCTTCCTATTTGCCTAATAGCTTGTAATACCATTGTTGTACGCGAAATTGAAATCTAAATTTGCTGCAATAAAGCTAAGTACTCGTATATGGGTTAGGTATATGTTGCGTTCGATGATTTTTCTTTGTTAGGATTAAAGGAATATAAAACATTTAGAATTTGTTAAAAAATGTAGTTACGCAGCTTTTTATGGGAAAACGAGAAACATAATTAGTTAACATTTGGGAAAAAGAAAAAATACTTAACTAGTCAAAAAAAAAACATTATTAAAATCATTTTCTATTAATAACTTATTAAATAAAAACCTCTGAGGGCGCCACTTTCGGTCATACAACCGCCTTAAGGCGAGGTGGTAGTGAAAGTGGCGCCGCCACTACATTTATTTTAATTACTCGTAAACCAAGTCAATATTTGAAAAAAGCTCAAGTAATAATGTCTTAAATTGTCTCTAATATTTTTTGAATAACTCATCAACAGTTTTCATTCTTTTTGTAAGTTTTAAAATCCATTTTAGCTCAAAGTGGCCACTTTTGGCAATTATGGATTTTAAAACTTACAGAATGATTGATAACTGTTGAAGAGTTATTAAAAAAATATTAGAGACAATTTAAGACATTATTACTTGAGATTTTTTCAAATATTGACTTGGTTTACGAGTAATTAAAATAAATGTAGTGGCGGCGCCACTTTCACTACCACCTCGCCTTAAGGCGGTTGCATTACCGAAAGTGGCGCCCTCAGAGGTTTTTATTTAATAAGTTATTAATAGATAAAGCTTTTAATAATGTTTATCGTGGAGATTTTAGGGCCAAAGGTCTAGTATTTTTAGAAGGTATCACTACATGCCCTCGTAGTCATTCGTAGAAGTAGATAGCAAATGTGTCAAAAACGGCCACTTTTAGCAGTTTTTAGGGTTCCGTAGCCAAAATGGCAAAAAACGGAACCCTTATAGATTCGTCATGTCTGTCTGTCTGTCTGTCCGTCCGTATGTCACAGCCACTTTATTCCAAAAGTATTAGGACTACATAGTTGAAACTTGGTAGGTAGGTGTATTCTGTGAACCGCTTTACGATTTTTACACAAAACTAAAAAAAATAAAAGATTAAGGGGGGGCTCCCCATACATGGAACTGAAACTGAAAATATTTTTTTTCATCAAACCAATACTTGTGGGGTGTCTATAGATAGGTCTTTAAAAATGACATCGAGGTTCCCACAACAATTTTTTTTTGAAAGTCAACCGTTTGAAAGGTATATGCCGCCAAAGTGGTAAAATGTGTGTCCCCCCCCCCCCCTTTAACTTTTAAAGTAAGAGGGTGAAAAATCTAAAAAAAATACAAGCTATAGATCTTAATAAACACTTTCAACGAAAATTAGTTTGAACGAGATATAGTAATTAGTTTTCAAGATATAGTACATTTTCCAAAACCGCAAATATAACTTTGTCGTTCATACAAACACTGTGAAAAACAAAGTTATTTTTTCAGACGAAAAATTATAGCAGTATTAAAATATGGTATGGTATAATGTACCTACGGAACCCTACTGCGCGTGGCCCAACACGCACTTGGCCGGTTTTTTTCTATCTACTTCTAGCAGTGACTACTAGGGAATGTAACGATACCGTCTAAAAATACTAGACTGTGGGCCCTAAAATCTCCACGATAAACATTATTAAAATTGTGTATTAGAATTATAATATTAAATAAAATTTTCTTTCTCACTTTCGCTCAGGGTACCACCTTAATGTGTTTTCAATGCCCTGTTTCAGGATGGTCCGGATTTCCAAAAAGCAGCGGAAAACTACAAAGATTCAGAAGACTGTGACGGTAGGCAGTTCAAAAATAGTATAAAAATGTAGATAATATGCTTAATAAAAATGTAGACAACATCACAAGACCCTTAGCACGAACAGCTATCGAAAAAGATAACGCGCGTAAAAGTACTCGATAGAGTTTTCTCTATGGGAAATTTCATTTCTTAATAAAAATCTATAGAGTTGGTAATTTTGTATGGGAAATTTGTACCGCGCCATCTATCGCCGAAAAGTGAAATGAAATTTCTCATAGTCAAATCCTCTACCGAGTACTTTTACACTCGTTTTTTTTCTCGATAAACGTTCGTGATAGGGGTACTGTACCCTTAGCACGAACAGCTATCGAAAAAAATAACGCGCGTAAAATCATTTGATAGTGCAATTTTGTATTGGAAATTTGTACATCGCCATCTACCGCCGAATAGCGAAATTAAAATTTCGATAGATAATTATCTATCGAGTAATTTTACGCACGTTTTTTTTCTCGATAGCTGTTCGTGCTAAGGGTACAGAACCTTTCCTAACAAAAGTCTAATCCAGTAAAATACTAAATTATCAAAAGTACACACGGCAACATTCATTGTTTCATTACTGATGGATTACTCCAAAGCCTTGTTCAAATTAGATCTCTATTTATATGGGAGGAAAACTTAATTCAGCCTAATCGGTAGGGGGCAGACGCACTTTCATATCGGCGACGTGATTTACCTAATTCGACGGAGATTACGCGCGCTTTTGTTCTCTCTGCATAAACAATACCTACTAATAGCACAAAAGATAAAAACATATACGTAGAACGAGAAAAAAGCGCGTAAAAATCCGATTGAGAATCCTTTATTCAAGTGCTTTTGAATTGTCTTGTCTATATTTTCCTACCACCCATTTGAGACTTTTTTAACAGACAAGAAGATAAATCATCAATCAGGTTATAAAAACTGTCAACTGGCGTAGTAGTGCTCTCAAAAAAACATACTTAGGCAAACACGGAAGATCAGCATCGAAATATCTGCAACATCCGACCAGGGAATGTTAACGTTATTTTTGAATATTTTATTTCTTACTTTTTTACCGTTAATTTTAACATTAACGTTATGTCAATAAATAACGTTCATTTTAACGTTAATTTGAAAAATAACGTTAAATTTAACGTTATTTACTGAAATAACGTTAATTTTAACGTTATTTCTTCCTTTTTTTACCGTTACTTTAAAATTAACGTTATTCCAATTAATAACGTAAATTTCTTACCGATAATTTTACCGGTACTAAATTTAACGCTATATTTAACGTTAATTTTACCGGTAAAATATTTTTAACGTTATTTTTACCGGTAAATTTACCGATAAAATGTTTTAACTGTATTTTTAACGTTATTTTTTTATATCGTTATTTTTTTTAACGGTATTTCAATCCCTGCATCCGACACATGCTGAGTAGATTGCCAGTGTCACATTCTGTATTTTATTTAAGCATTATGTTTTCACTTTGTAGTTCATTTTGTGCCACTAAATAAATTAGTTTCTATTCTATTCTATTCGATAAAGTAATTTTGTATGGGTTTTTTAATATCGCTTCTCGGCGGTAGATGGCGCTAATTTTGTATGGGAAATTTGTACAGCGCCATCTACCGCTGAAAGGAAAAATGAGATTTTTCATAGAGAATTAATACTCTATCGAGTACTTTTGCGTGCGTTTTTTTTTCTTGATGGCTGTTTGTACGAGTACGCTCGACATTTGTTATATTTTGTTGAGTAGACATTTTACGTCACTTCGATACTTACGAATTGTAATTTAATTCAGTCGTACAATAAACGGTGACGGCCACTTTAATAAACATCCCGCTCCCGTAGTAAAAACCTAACTTACGTACACCTACTCATAACTAAACTTATCATCTAAACCTACTTACTTGTAAGGACTTACTCTTACACTGTTCGTGCTAAGGGTACTGAGTAATGTCTTGCGCCAAACGACAAAATTGTTCAACGCTGGTAATCTTCGTCCACTCCCTTATGTTGGTTTCCTATTAGTTTCCCCATCATTTTGGGCTATTTTATAGTCTCCAAGCAAAACCTTTAGCATGACAGCTAGGTATCGAGAAAAAAACGCGCGTAAAAGTACTCGATAATATTCTCTATGGAAAATTTCATTTCGCTTTACGGCGATAGTTCTTTCGCTAATTTCATTTTGCTTAACGAAGAGCTCGGTGGCGCAGTGGTTTAGCGCCTGGCCCAGCGATTGCGCAGGTTAAGCAACGTTCGCAAGGGTCGGTCATGGGATGGGTGACCAAAAATATATTATCTCGAGCTCCTCCGTGCTTCGGAAGGCACGTTAAGCCATTGGTCCCGGCTGTACTTGCAGTCGTTAACACCCACCAATCCGCATTGGGCCCGCGTGGTGGGTTATGGCCCATCCTCCTTATCCACCAATAAGGAAGGCCTATGCCCCAGCAGTGGGGGACATTAAAATGACAAAAAAATTACTCTATCGAATGTTTTTACGCGTATTTTTTCGATAGCTGTTCGTGTTTAGGGTTCTTAGCGCAACTAAACAAATGACTGGCCACTAAAATACAAGACTGTTACTTTGTGTTAACCTTTTCGTCATAACAAGCCATGTGAATACATAAACATTTATTTACTCCCAGATAACTAAGAAAATATATTTCGTAAAAACTCCAACAATTTTCAAAACATCTTCAACTCTATTCTTAACGACTTAAGGATAGGTTTATGCAACCAAATGATGACGGTGGTGCGGACTCAGGAGGTGCGATCCATCATCGTGACGTTTCTATTTATCTTGATGAGGCCCCCACTTCCGATGCTAATGGCATTTTGTTTTTTTTTCGTGTATGCAAAGGAATATGTAGACATTCAGCTGGAGGGTGGGCTTGATGAATTGTGGATGAGGGTGCAATGAGGTTTTTTTTATATAAATGAAAAATTGAGATGAAAAGTTTTAGGTGCATTTTTCAGTAAAAGTTATCTACCAGCTTCCTTCAAATCTAAATGTTTTTAACTTAGGATAGGATATAAATATTAAGTTAGTTAATTTCAAATGTAATAAATAACAATCGTACATACGTGCATAAGTTCACAATCCACATTTTTACTAAATTGTGCAAGATATTGTCTTGAATACTTATTGTCTAATTTAATCAATTCAATTCAATCGCTTTCATTTGACAGATGGATGTGACACATTGCTGCATTTTTTGGTAAGTTTTTATTTGTGCCGAAAAGAAGTATCAATGTATCACATCCTGAAAGCGATTGCGATAGATTTTGAAATTAGGCAATAAGACACTGGGAAAAAACTGCTATGCTTCACAAAAAAACTTACTTAAAATATCTTAATTTTTTGTAAATAATAAATTAAAACATCGTAACATTTTATGTTTAAAAATCGCTAAGAACAAAGAATCTCCGTAAACCTTACAAATACAATGTTCCTAACAATAGAACCGGGAACCATGTACAACTTTTATTCAACGAAACTATAAAGGACCAACTTTGAGCTAAGTCCCATAATGTGGTTAATAAAATACCGTTACATTTCTTTGTTACAAAGCACCAAACCTCACGTCATCATACAACAATACATTTTATTACCACTGTGTACTATCACTAAGACAAATGAGGAATACACAATATCTACCCTATTTACCTAGCTTGTCCCTGCCCGCCCGCAAATAGCCACCTTCTTTCATAATCAAACTACAACACCCAAAAAAAAACTTTATTCGTAGAGAATAAAGTGATTTTTCGAGCAGCAAAAATTCTGTTTCAAAACTCAAACTTGCTTCTTTTACACAGACTATATTCCTAGTTCAAAAATACAGCATATTCTTTTCAAAAACTGTTACGTTAGAGTCTATTTTGCGCTGAAGGTGGGTGCCGTACTAAGGTCATTTTATAATGGCGATGGCGGTCAAAATTTATTGTGCATAAATGTACCTCTGGCTAACCCGGGAGTTAGGGGGTGGGAGTAGGCTTAAAAATCGGGGTAAGGGGCAGAGGGGTACGTTTTTAGCGTTCGCATCGCGTCGCCTATTTGGGGTGTTGATGGTTGTTAGGGCCGCACCAAGGAGTAGTTAGTTAGTTAGGAATAGTTGCGTGTCACTAAGTGAAATAATTATTGTAATTTTAACACAGACAGTAAAACATCGATGTTTTACTGCCTGTGCTGAATTTTTTATCGAATAAAAGGGAAAACCGTATGAGATTTGAAACTAGTATTTTTATAACATCTAATAAAAACACAGGTAACAATTATGCATTATGCATTTTCCAATGGTTTTGATCATAAATTAAATTAGAAATTTACCCCCACCGCGTGGCTCTATTTAAATACGAAATTTTGTGGAGGTTAAGTGCGTACGATTACAAGCGATTGCATATAAAAATGGGAAAAGCGGTTGCCGTTAGCCACCCGGCCAGCCGCCCCCGCGGTCAGCTTCCAATGCTTAAGAAAGCAAGAGGGCTATGAATCTTTTGTTCGCCTCGGAGATCACTAGACTCGTTGTACCCAGCTTGAAATCCGAATCCCTAAGGCCTAATTAGAACGATTGATGGTACAAGGGAGAGTGGAAGGTCAACGTTCTCGCGGCCGAACAACCACAAGATGGACAGACATAATTAAAACAACTACTAAGTGTTCCCTCACAGAATGCAAACGCAGTGCCACGAACAGAGAGAGATGGAGGTGTATCGCGAAAGCCGCAACAAACCCTCCAGACAGTCCATGACCACGACCACTCCGCCAGGAGTGTACGACTAAGAAGAAGGCCTAACGAATCGAAGCGCGTTGTCACCGCCACAGGTGTTGGATACATTTTCGAATTATAGTAAAATAAATAACGTATTCAGTTTTTTTTATTTTAAGCATTCACAATGCTATTCTTATATTAAGATAAGACGGGAGTTTTTATTTATTATAATAATTATATTTAGTATTTTTTTATAATACATTAATTATCTTAATATAAAAATTGCATTGTGAATACCTAAAATCTAAAAATTCAATAATTATACATCATGTATCAAAAATCCTGTCAGATCCTGAAACAGGTGATAGCGTTGCTAAAACTTAACAACTTCTCCAAGGAACATAGGCCGAAAAACTATTTTTTTTTGCCTTATCATAGTAAATCGGTCAGCTGACCAATACTTTTTGTATGGGAGTATGAATTTTTTTTTTCGTTTTTCGACCAATGTTCCATGGAGAATGTTGTTCAGTTTCAGCAACACTATCACCCGATTGCACTAAACTTAAGGATCGCCTAAGTCTGTTCCTAACTACAACACGACCAAATTAAAACGGTGTCAAACTTAGCGGTCATGTAGCTGTCATTCGCCTACTTAACTTGGTCGAGTTGTAGTTAAGAAAAGACTTAGGCGATTCTTAAGTTTAGTGCAATTGGCTCACCTTTTTCAGGATCTGACAAGGTTATTTGATATATGATGTATAGCTATTTCATCTTAATCGATTGTCTTGTCTGGCATCTGTAAAGATGTTGCATTTGAATGTCGAAGGTAATTCTACGCATTGATGAAATAACGCTGGCTTACAGCGAAAACTTAAAAAGTTATAGAAAATTTTGCCGCTCTCACTAGCGACTTAGTAGCATAAATTGGTCAGTGCATTGGGCTGGAATCCCAAGGGTGAGTCGATTTTTTCTAGTATTTTTTCTAATATATTATCTTAATATAAATATCGTACTTTTATTCTAAAATTTTTTTAAGCGTGTGGTTGGTTGGGAATAATTCATCTGTTTATTGAAAAGCCTACAAATAATTTGGATTTAAGAAACTCCAAGCTGCATTTTATGAATTGCCGTCATAATTAATAATTACAGTGATTAAATCTTCTTGCAAAATTAGTACAATATCACAGGTGTACAATACCTGTGGTATTGCAAACCTCTGGTACAATACCACAGGTATTTTAACATCGTATTTTTATTCTAAATTTTTTTTAAGCGTGTGGTTGATTGGGAATAATTCATCTGTTGATTGAAAAGCCTACAAATAATTTGGATTCAAGAAACTCCAAGCTGCACTTTATAAATTGCCGTCATAATTAATAATTACAGTGATTAAATCTTCTTGCAAAATTAGTACAATACCACAGGTATTTCAAAAATCACCTACGTGACTTTTTCCTAATGTTTAAAAATAATATAGCCCTAAGTGCGTCTCTGTAGCGCGTTTAACCCGCACCCAACCGACCTCTACGCACGTCTCACTCGCACAAACTCCAAAAAGAACTCTCTGTCGCTTTCCACCCTTTGCTTAAATTATTGCACCTCTAGCTAGCACAGGACGATTTGACATATCTGCACATTCACTACACATACTAAACTAAACCTTATTAAGTCTTGTTAGAGTTGAAATTACAGAAAGAAAACGTAATTGTAGGAACAAATTTCTCCAAAGAACGTGCAGTTCCGTTGATCCGATATTCAATTAGATACAGATCTAACTTCAGAGATGGAACTGTACGATTTTATACCATATTGTGTTATGATAGGATTTGTTATAGCTTGTGGTTTAGACTGTAAAATTCGTCTTTTAAGAATCAAATGACGTTGGACGAGAACTGAGTGTAAAGGCAGTGGGCATTAAAAAGGCCACCAAGGGGAGGGGTGGTTTAAGAGAAAAGGGTGGGGGTCAGGCAGTGTAGTCGTCGCGCGTTAGGGGAAAAGTCGCATTCCTACAGCGACCTTAACCAAGAAAAGACGTTGCTAGCTTACATTAATTTTTTACTGAACCTTTTTTTATGCACAACGGATAGTGCTTGGCCCATTTCACCAGATGTTAAGTGACGATAACGCCGAAGGTGGAAGCGCACTACACTCGGAATCCTCATCACTGAGAAACTGTCTATCATACCTCTAACTGCCGGAACACAACAATTTTTAAATTGTTGTTATGGCGTCAGACTTAGATAAGATAGTGGTAGCTAGCCAGACGGGCTAGAAATAAGCCCTACACAACAAATGGTCCCCCCCCCCCTGTTAATCGAACCCGGAACCCCTGCGTCTTAAGCCCGATTTACACATCCATAAGTAAGTAAGTAAGTAAGTTCAACTGTCCTTCTACTTAACTACTTAATGTGAAAATGGACAGTTGCGTCCAAACGGTGAATTGACTTCGGCAAGTCAGTAAGTTCATGAGTCGACCGCGCGCGTCGGATGACGACGACATTGCTACCCTCTTTATAAATAATTTTATTTACATTGCGGCCAACCATGGATTGGATGGATAAATTTTTAGGTTATTTAAAGACGATTTCAAGGTATCTCACTCATTATAAAATTTATAAATGGTATTTTACATATTTTTAAGTAGGTACTTAATGTTTTTTTAGGTGAGCTATAATTACATTATAAGAGGTTAATTCGCGAATTGTTAACAGATGACGGCCATTTGTTGCAAGATCTATTCCTTTATACCAAAACAAAAACTTAAACCAATGGTAGTAAATTTGTTTGTTGTCGTAATAAGTTTTCTATTCCTAAATAATGACAATTTTTATTTATTGTTTATTAATCTTCAGGAAGACCAACAACTAAAAACAAACAAATAGCACTCGTAATAACAGTAAAGTCATTTACAGGTCCTCGCATATATATAACAGGCTGATCTACAAAAAGCGATACAAGCTTCTAAAACAAATAAAACGTTATACTTACACTAAAATATATACAAAGTTAATTGTAATTACAAACAAATAAAAAATGTCAAGTACTTACTGCACAAACATTAACAATTTTATCTTTAAATCAGGTGTTTCTAAGCTACAATTATAGTCTAAGCAAGCTTAAAAGTATAAAAATACAACAACCGCTCATGTAGCCAACAGAAACTGAGACAATCACTCAAAAATATATATTTAAATGAAGCTCAAAATCTATTCATTAACTTGTTTTAGGATTTGTTTATGAATGGTATTCGATCGGAATAGAAGATTTATTACGATAATAAACAAATACCATTGGCATTAGTTTTTTTTTGTATATGAACTTACTTGCCTGCGAACAGTGCCGTTTACACGGCGGCAAGTAAGTTGGCGGGGAGCGGGAGACGAAGCGGGAGGGGGGTGCGCGCTACTTGCCTGTCCAAAAAATAGAACCCGATCCTATCCTGCGGCAAGTTGCTACTTACTTACTTACTTACTTACTTGACGGACGGTGTCCACACGCGGTTTCTACTTACTCACTTACTTACTTATGGATGTGTAAACCGGGCTTTACACGGGTGGGCGAACCAGTAGATCACAGAGGCGGTTGAAACCTTAGGGTGCTTCCACACGATGCATGTAGCTTGCGCACGTTCAGGGGCGACTACAAAATAAGTTCAAAATGGGCGAGTTACTAGTTATTCAGAACGGGCGACCAAATTACTGTTTGGGCGACAACCTTAGCGCACGCAAAACATTTAAAATTTGGCATATATTTTATTTAAAAAAAGGTGACTATTATCCTAATCGAGATGACAAAAATACCATAATGGGCAGCATAAATCAGTTTTATAGTTACCTATTGGTATAATAGTTACACACTCCGTATTTTTGTCACTCATTTGGAATTTTCAATGCTAACTTAAATTATTTGTGTAGTTATGTAGTTGCCCGTTTTACATTTTTTTTTTGTAATACACTGTTAGTCACACGCTTAGTTATTTTGTCGTAAAAAATAAACCTCTGCCAGATTTAGTATTTAAGTAGTAGTAGTAGTATTAACAGTCACCTTTAATTATTTCCAGTCATCCAATTAATTAATTCCCTTAAAAAAGCCGCATCAAAATCCGTTGCGTAGTTTTAAAGATCTAAGCATACATTACATAGGGTTAGGGACTAGGTAATGTAGTGATAGTGACATTAATTTAAATACATAAGACTATACCATACCACCTTAATAGAAGGCAGCATCCAAAAATTTATATATTACATAGTATCATCAAAATATAATCATTATTATAATTTCCGAACTACCAAACTAAATTTTCTAGAATAGTAAAACCATACCGCGATGTAAAACTGTGCAGCGCCATCTAGTATTGCTATGGTAAACTATGAGGCATAAAAAAACTATTTATACCCTGTTCGCTGAATCAAGTTAGCAAAGCGCTAACTCTTTCTCACATTTGCATACAAACGATAAGGACAACAATGATCTAGCGCCACCACTGACATTAAAAAAAAAATTTATGCAGGTCAATGAGCGCCACCCACGAGCGCCCCGGCGTACCTTTTTAGGGTTCTGTGCCCAAAGGGTAAAAACGGGACCCTATTACTAAGACTCCGCTGTCCGTCTGTCTGTCTGTCTGTCTGTCACCAGGCTGTAACTCATGAACCATGATAGCTAGAAAGTTAAAATTTTCACAGATGATGTATTTCTGTTGCCGCTATAACAACAAATACTAAAAAAGAATAAAATTAATATTTAACGGGGGCTCCCATACAACAAACGTGATTTTTTTGCCGTTTTTTGCTTGATATTAATAACGACAACAGGTAAACAGTTGAAATTTTCACATATGATGAATTTTTGTTGCTGCTATAAACAAATAATAAAAACAGAATAAAATTAATATTTAAGGGGGGCTCCCATACAACAAACGTATTTTTTTTGCCGTTTTTTTGGTACGGATCCCTTCGTGCGCGAGTCCGACTCGTACTTGGCCGGTTTTTTCTTGTTCTGTGGTTAATACGGAATTTTATACTGGGATTTTTTCAATTAAACATTACTTAAAATTAAAATAAAAAAATATTAGGTTTAAAACATAAAAAATATATTTGCAAACACGATGATTGCAACGAACAAGGTAAGCGGTACGTCTGAACGGTACGGAGAGCAACGACAGACTGATTGTGACTCGCATTGTGAACACGGTCTTATCCTCTTATCTGCGTCCAATCGTGTGTAAGCGCATTCATTCCGTACTAGCTTCATTCGGCGAACAAGGTATAGTTGTAAATTATTTTGCATACTTACTATCTGTTATTGTTATACCAATCTTGTCTGATAAAATTGTACCCTTAGTACAAACGAACATCTATCATGAAAAAAGCGCGTTAAAGTTCCTAATATGAGCTCTTTTCTAGGTCCGATAGATCCTGTAGATCTTAAAAAAATATATTAAAAAGATATATATTTAGTAGTTTTAGAGATATAACATATTTTCCAAAACCGCAAATATAACTTGGTCATTTATACAAACTCTATGAAAAACAAAGTTATTTTTGCAGATGAAAAATAATAGTGGTCTTAAATAAGGCATGGTATATGGTAAATACGGAACCCTACAGCGCGTGGCCGACATGCACTTGGCTGGTTTTTTAATTTCTAACACCACCTCTTGAAATAATAAAGAAAAAACAAATCAAGTGACAAGGATGAGACTTGTAAAATTGATATGTGAGAAAGGGATAGATAGAATGCTTTGTTGTCATACATGGATTAAAAGTACCTATTAAAATAAAATTATAGTTTTAAACACTGACATGAATTTTTTTTTTTATTTAACTGGACTAGCTGTTTGTATGATTTGACACCTAAGTTTTTGTGCCTATTTGAAACGCCACTAGCGTGCGTCTAAAGAACTAATTTTAAATACAATACAAAATGAAAATGGAAAAATAAATACAATATGAAAATGGTTGCCGTGATGGACTTAAAACTTTAGTACCATGTCCCTCACGCTATGCTCACGCTACGTCCTACAGCGCCAAAATGGCGGAAATCAAATAGGCACAAAAACAGTTTGACATAAGCCTGTCCAGTGTAAATATATGCAGGTCAGTGGTTTTAAACGAGGATTATTAAAAAAGAAGATTGATAATTCGAAATAGAGTATGGACGAAATGAGGTCGCATGTATGAAATAAATATAAAATAAGAAAAACTAATGAAATTTATATTAACAAATTTATTTTTCTTTATTGTAAATAAATAAGTTGGGATATTATTTAATAATAGAAAAACACAACGTAATCTAATTTACTCTATAAATGTTTTTTATTTCAGCACCTATGCAGGGTTTGATCGAACTGTTTTTGTAATATATTACAAAAAAACGGTCAAGCGCGAGTCGAACTCGCGCACCGAGGGTTTCCGTGACATCATAATAAATACACAGAGTAGAATAATAAAATTATTATTGCAGTTTTAGGTCAGCGCCATCTCTTGACCGATAGTGAAACTAATGTTATTTCTTTTCTTTTTTTTCTTAGGTCAGCGCCATCTGTTGACCGGTAGTGAAACTACTGTTTTTTTTGTTGATAGTTTCTAAAAAAAGTGTGCTAGATTGAGACATCGTTTTATTTTTTCTGTAATCATTACATAAACTATAATCACATAGAATTACTTCTGATTTTGTTTTTGCAAACTTCGAGTATAAGTGGGGAGAACGGATTTTGTTTTTCAAAATTATGCAGCCTAAAAAAAGAATAAATGCTTGAAAGTGTGCAAACAGTCTAATAGCTCCACTTCAAATTTTTAAGACCCCTTTTCAGTCTCTGGTCCCTGTTGTAATAAAAAATCTTTTTTTATATACAAAATAGTTGGGCAAACGTCATCTTAAACTATTACAAATTTCAAGTTGATACTATTAGTACCTAGTTCTCGAGATATGCTGTGATAGATAGAAAGACAGACTGAGTCACACCATAAGGCTTCTTTTTTACCATTTTGGTACGGAACCCTAACGAGTGCGTCCAGCGATGAAAATAGTCATTGTCTAACTCCAAAAGAGTTGAGAGAACAAGTTTCTTATGCTGAATTTGGCTTTTTACCAAGGAAGTCACGTGAAAATAATTGTTCTTAGCTAGAAAACTTTTCTCGCTGGTAGCTGAAGTGAAAAGTTATATCTTTAACACGAGACGAGACCAAACGTTTGGTCTGCCTCGTGCCTTTAAATCACTCACTGTGCTCGTAGTCTACCAATATACACACATCAACTTTGTCTAGGGATACAAGTGCTATTTTCAAAATAGCAGAAATCCTCAAACTGAGAATTCTGACCCATTAATATTTTAGAATGCTGATCTGTACCCTTAGCACGAACAGCTATCGAAAAAAATAACGCGCGTAAAATTATTCGATAGTGCAATTTTGTATTGGAAATTTGTACAACGCCATCTACTGCCGAATAGCGAAATTAAAATTTCCATAGATAATTCTCTATCGAGTAATTTTACGCGCGTTTATTTTCTCGATAGCTGTTCGTGCTAAGGGTACAGATCAGTTGAGTGTGTATAGCGATCTGAATCTACTCCATTCACTCCCTGGATGGCCATCATCAGATTACAGCACGATACATCCCTGGCAGAAAACCAAGGCTTCAAAGTTACCTCGTTTGTATGAAAATAGCACCTGTATCCCTAGACAAAGTTGATGTGTATATTAGAATCACTCGCTCGCTACGCTCGTGATTCAATTCTAGACTACTTCGCTAGTTCGAGATCACTTGCAGCACAAATTGGCTTTGATCTCTTGCTTGTATAACAAATAACTATTTTATAGGTATTTTTCACTTAATATCTATTATTGTTATAGTCTGCTAAAACCTTAGTACGAACAAACATCTCGTAAAAGTACTCGATAGACAATAATTTTGTCTATGAGAAATATCTTTTCGCTTTTCGACGATGGATGTCGCTGTACAAATTTCCCATACAAAACTAGGCAGGTGCTCGATCGAAAGGTTTTACGGGCGTAATTTTTTTTATAGATAGGTCAATGTTCGTGCTAAGGGTGCTGGAGTCGGTATTTTCTAGTATTAATTTATCTTAACTAGCTGAGGCCCGCGACTTCGTACCTACGCGTGGACTTTATGACTCCGGCGTATTATGCATATAAATATGAACTAATGTAGTTACATAAGAAAATACTTGTAGCAGTGTTATAATAATAATTAAAAAATAATAAAAAATATATAAAAGTTAATAAATTATTTTTATTTTATATTTTATATTGTAAACATAGTTTATATTTTTTTTATAATCTTTGTTCGGAATCTTTCTTTCGGGAGCCAATATGAAAAGACATGAAGTGTTACTAACCCTGGAGAAAAAGCCACATAAAGTTGGCCATGCGAAAAATAACCAGTCCTTAGATCAACACCAGCGGCTTTAAGCGCCTGACCCGAAAAATCAGGCCCAAACTCTTTATGCTGTGCCCAAACTGTTACCGCCTTCACCACGTGGAGGTACTCCCAGGTCATGTTATTATATTATGCTAAACAACTTTAACCTGATCTCATATATAGATTTCTACATCGGATCTTCGTTTTTTGTAAACTTACACATGTTTATGCAAATAAATTAAACTTGGTTCTGCATCAGGTATTCCAGATCTTCGATTTTTTACCTCAACAAAAAATGCTCATCAGGCAGAACAACTTTTGCCAAGGTGTCATTTTTATATTTTGTATAGTTTAGCTGGACCATTATGGTTCTGGATCAGGTGTTCCAGATCTTCAATTTTTATACCACAACAAAAAATGCTCATCAGGCAGAACAGTTTTTGTTAAGGCGTCATTTTTATATTCCGTATAGTTTAGTTGGACCATTATGGTTTTGAATCAGGTGTTCCATTTTCCAAAATCAATTATACCCTAAACTATGTCCAGGCTTAACCAGCTATATAACAAAAAAGTTTCATTAGAATCCGTTCAGTATTTCCGGAGATTAGTGTGTTCAAACAGACAAACAAACAAACAAACAGACAAACGACACACTTTTTTTAATTCTTACTCTATTACTATGTCTTCATCGCCCCACATATATTTTTTTTAAATATATGTAATGTGCAGACACACTTTTTTTATTGTTTTATTATAGGTAAGGAAAGGATTTAAAAATAGCATTGTGAAATGCAAAAATCTTCTGTTTAACAATTATATAAAATTACACAAAATACAAATTAAATCATGCGCACAGGAAACATTTAATCCCAAATTAATAAAATCTTGTGCTATGGTGACTAAAAAACTAAATTATGTTAAATTTTTTATTAATAAAATTTATCTTCTTATCTTAGCGACTTACCCCATATATGCAATTTAATTTAAGAGTCCATTATAGGAAAACCTGGTTTGCGGGGGGTCATATTTTTACATAAAAAACAAAAGTTGTAGCCACAAAAAAAAACATACGACAAGCTAAAGAGATTCTCTAGTAGGTACAAGTATTAAATTGCGTATAAACCTCACAGATGATTGTAAAAAAAAAAACAGATTATCAACAAAAGCGCTTGCGTAGGTTCATATTTTTGGCGGAAATAATAGCGAAAACATATTGAATTCTACATACAATACAAATTCTATGTACAAAATACACTTTAACGAAGTAGCTCCAATAACTTTTATTCAAGAAAGATAATTGTGATAAAGATAATGATGAAAAAACATCGAAAATGTGCAGCAGTGAGGTTACTTTCCATACTCTTTACACGTAAAGAAAAAGACAGAGAGAAATGTTTCCGCATAACCGAGCCATAAAAGTGAAAATTAAGTTTTCATTCAGCAATCCTGAAACCCTGATTCTCGGAACCGCTTTAGGTGGCAGAAACGGAGACGGCGGTATCGGGAGGCGTAATTTTTCAATTTATTACGGGGCGCAGGCACGCGTGAAGATAACCACCCGCACCCGCCCGGTACTACGATACTGGGCAGGAAGCGACGGCGACGCGACACGGTTAACAAAAAAAACTGAAATTTTAAACTCCGGACTCTAGCACGGGCACTGTACCCCTAGCACGAACAACTATCGAGAAAAAAACGCGTGTTGAAGTAACTCGATAGAGTGGGTAATAAAATTATCTATGGAAAATCTCATTTCGCTTTTCAGCGGTAGATGGCGCCAGGGCCTGATTTACCCACAGGCTTATAAGGCTTAAGCCTAGGGCGCAAGGACCAGGGGGGCGCTTAGCTTCAAGCTATCCTTGCAAGCACCTCTTACTTAAATAAAATTTTGAAATTTTAAAATGCACGCGTAGAATCTCGCTTGGGTTTGGAACAATTCAGATGGACTTTCACCCATTCATCCCCCGACCTGACACACAGATGTGCCCCATGGTGCGACCAGGCAGAGGCACAAACGTACACCCAGCTCGCAAACCTCTAAAACAAAAAAGACTGCACGTGCGGCACTAAAAAGTCGAAACATGAAAAAAACAGAATGGTCATTCTTTGTTTACACAATGAATAGGTAGGTAGGTAAAATGTTAGAAACAAAAACTTTTACCAAATTTCGCTTTGACCGGGCCCGAGTGAGTAGTAGAGTTAAATTTTTGTCATTCATTTTACGTATTGGTGCGCTTGATAGGCGTGCTCGCAACTCACGTATTGATTGTGATATTTGTGATTGATGTCTATCAATCACAAATTCGAACAGTATTTTTGTTATAACTGTAGGACTTCTAAATCCGGAGAAATTAATATTTTTCTGCAGGGTCATCTAAAATAAAAAGTCAAATTTAAAATGGCGGCCATTCCAACAGGAGTGGGGATAGACCCTATCATGTGAGTGTTTTTGTCGATAAAATTAGGTGTATTAGTTCAAGACCAAAGGCATTGTATAGTTCCATAAAGTATAATCCTGTTCCTTATAATTATTTGGTAATAAATAGTAATACTTATTTCTGTTCTTGCGCCCGTTCTTCTTGTCAGTTAAAAAAGTCTGGAACGGGTGGTAGAAAAATATAGATGAGTCAAAAGCACTTAATTAATTATGGGAATTAATTAATTGGGTGACTGGAAATAATTAAAGGCGACTGTTAATGGGATATTCAAATACTAAACCGGGCAGCGGTTTATTTTTTGGGCAATAAAATAACTAAATGGGTGTCTAACTGTGGATTACAAAAATACATAAAACGGACTACTACCTACATGTGGGAGACAAATAATTTAAGTTAGCAATGAAAATTCTAAATGAGAGACAAAAATACTGAGTGGGCAACTATTATGCCAAGTACGTAACTATATAACTGATTTAAAAGCTGCTCAACATTGTATTTTGTTATCTCGATTAAGATAATAGGCACCTTTTTTAAATAAAATATATGCAAAATTTTAAATGTTTTGTGTGCCCTAAGGTTGTCGCCCAATTAGTAGGTAATTTGGTCGCCCGTTCTGAATAACTAGTTACTCAATTTGTATTTTAAACTCACCCATTTTCAACATTTGTAGTCGCCCTCAGTCCATCGCCCACTTAGTATTTCAGAACCCCTATATTCAGTATATATGATACCCAAAATGGGAATTTATTGTTATCCGATTAAGTACTACCCGTTAATTATTGAACATCCTAAATTTTTACTTTAACCATGACTTTGCATACACATTGTCAGAGGTACAGAAAAGGGCATACATAGGGTACCTTTTACCTAAAAAAAAACTTACTTACTTGTTCCCGAGGGGTAGAAAAATAGGTAACTTTCCACGCAGGCGAAGTCGCGACCGGCTTAACATATAAAAAAATCAGTCTGTCGAATTAATAACATCCTCTTTTTTAAAGTCGGTCAAAAAATCAGGGCAGGCTCAGGAAGGAATATAAGACAGGGGGGCGCCTGTTCATAATTAGCCTAGGGCTGTCAAAACTCTAAATCAGGCACTGGATGGCGCTATACAAATATCCCATGCGAAGTTTCTGTATCGAATGTTTTTACGCGCGTTATTTTATTCGATAACTGTTCGTGCTAAAGGTACTGTAATGTTAGCATGAACAGTGGCCCTACCATGAGTTGTTCCAAACTGTTTACGTTACAGTAAACTATCGTTTTCTCTCTTTCACTCGTATTGACTGTGAGCAGTATATCCGACAGTTTACTGTAACGTAAACAGTTTGCATCAACTCATGGTAGGGCCACAGTTATGGAAAAAAACGCGCGTAAAAGTGCTCGATAGAGTAATTCATCTATGGAAAATTTAATTTCGCTTTGTGGCGGTAGATGGCGCTGTACAAATTTTTCATACAAGATTACTCTATCGAGTACTTTTGCTCGTTTTTTCTCGGTAGATGTTCGTGCTAGGGACACTGTACCCGTAGCACGAACATCTATCGATAAAAAAGCATAAAAGTTCTCGATAGAGTTTATCTGTGTAAGAATAATTCATTTCGCTT
Source organism: Agriphila geniculea (assembly GCA_943789525.1). Taxonomy (NCBI): domain Eukaryota; kingdom Metazoa; phylum Arthropoda; class Insecta; order Lepidoptera; family Crambidae; genus Agriphila; species Agriphila geniculea. Next base: position 3,932,204 of record OX038883.1, read on the forward strand.
TTCGGCGGTAGATGGCACTGTACAAATTTCCCATAAGAAATAACTCCATCGATTGTTTTCACTCGCGTTATTTTTTTCGATAGCTGTTACCTTTAGCACGAACATCCATCGAGAAAAAAACGCGCGTTAAAGTACTCGATATATATATCTATGGAAAATTTCATTTAACTTCTCAGCAGGGTTGGCATGGTTAAAACAAGTTGTTTTAAAACACGTGTTTAAAACAGTATTTAAAACAATTTGAAATAAATCAATGTTTTTTATTAATTGTTTAAAAACAGTTTAAAATAAGTTTTAAACAAAGTTATAAACAATAAGAAAAAAAACAAGGTTTTAAACTACTTTTAATTAAGAATGAATGGTGATTTTTGTAAATAAATGCGCTTTTTTCCAAGAATATGTTTAAAAAATTCAGATCTTGCTGAAAATACATAAAATGACAGTATAAAAGTGTAATTTTATTGTATACGCTTTGCCAAGATGACAAATCTTAGCTAAGTATTAACTTTTTCTTATCACCGATTAGAAAAAGTATTGTTGACTGGTCCTTTTCGAAAACTGGTTCCTCTACCTTTTACAATATTGGGGTTTTCCCTATTAATAATGAACATAGGCGTACCTCAGCGTTGAGTACTGATTAGAGATATAAAAAAATGTTTATCAATCAACTGATCGATATTTGAAATATTTACTAAGGATTCTAAGGCGAATTTGAAAAAAAATAGTCTAAAAATTAAATATTATAGGTCTAATTGATTTTAAATTGATGGTTTAAAGTAAAAAGTAAAAAAAAAACATAAAAAATAAACACTTGTTTAAATTATTTTGAACCGTTTGTTTTATAAAATTAAAAAAAAAACTGTTTTTTTCCAACCATGCTTCTCAGACATTTTACCGTACTTCAAATTGCAACCAAAAATTGCGTTGCATATGCGCGAAAATAAATATCAGAATTTGAAAAAAGGAAAGAAAGGCACCCACATAAAAATTAAATCAAAAAAGTTATAAATAAATATTAATTTAAAAAGGATAAGCTTCTCTGTCGCTAATTAACGTGGTACGGGGTTTCCCGCGTAGAGTTCCCTTAGGAAATTAGTAGCAACTGCATGGACCCTTTTGCGAAGGACAAAGTTCACGCTCTCCTCGCGAGGTGGCGCTCTCAGTCGCGAATTAAAATTTACCGTTTTAAAGTATGAATATATCGCATTTCTCTCAGATTGCGATAATAACCAGTGCTTCTGGATAACGAAGTATTCGGATGATTTATATTTTCACTATGGATAAATAATTCCGTATCTAAAGTTCCGTATGTTAACTACCTACACCTACGAATTATAATAAAATTGATTGGTATTTTCTGCCTGCCGTAGGTATGATGTATTATTTTTTATTCATAACAATATAATAACAATGCTAATAATAAATTTGTATATTTAAGTATTTATTATAGCTCGGTGGCGCAGTGGTTTAGCGCCTGGCCCAGTGATTGCGGAGGTTAAGCAACTTTCGCAAGGGTCGGTCATGGGATGGGTGACCAAAAATTTATTATCTCGAGCTCCTACGTGCTGCGGCCGGCACGTTAAGCCGTTGGTCCCGGCTGCACTTGCAGTCGTTAACACCCACCAATCCGCATTGGGCCCGCGTGGTGGGTTTTGGCCCGTCCTCCTTATCCACCCATAAGGAAGGCCTGTGCCGCAGCAGTGGGGACATTTAAAATGGCTGATGGATAAGTATTATTTGACTCAATTAACGATACCAACTAAAATCTTTCACGTCTTATTAAATTATATATAACTTTATTCCTAATAATGTCATTTTAAAATTATAGTGCGTTCACAGTTCAGTTAGCACGAACCAAGAATCTTATAATCATACTATGATCTTGTAATCATAATATGATTATAAGATTCTTGGCACGAGCAGCTATCAAAAAAAAAACGCGCGTAAATTTTTTGATAAGAGTAATTATCTATGAAAATTTCATTTCGCTCTTCGACGATAGATGCGCTGCACAAATTTCTATCGAACTAAAACGAAATTAGACTTTCCATAGATCATTCTCTATCGAGTACTTTTACGCGCGTTTTTTTCTCGATAGCGATATAGATAAGGGTACCCTTAACACGAACAGCTATCGAGAAAAAAACACGTGTAATACTCGATAGAGAATTATCTATGGAAATTTTAATTTCGCTATTCGGCGATAGATGGCGTTGTACAAATTTCCAATACGAAATTGCACTATCGAATGATTTTACGCGCGTTTTTTTTTCTCGATAGCTGTTCGTGCTAAGGGTACTGTTCGTACTAAGGGTACTAGCACGAACACCTATTGAGAAAAAAACGCAACTTAAAAGTACTCTATAGAGTAAATTTGTATATGGAAAATTTCATTTTGGTTTTTGGCGGTAGATGGCGCTATACTTTCCCATACAAAATTACTCTTTCGAATTTTTTCAAGCGCGTTTTTTTCTCGATAGGTACTATCGACAACACTTCCGCTTTACCACTCCTAAGGTTGCACACGATTTAGGCCGGCCACACACAGACGGAATCTCGTTACGTAATTCCGTACATACGTGATTCCGAACGCAGCAACCAAAGAGAATGTAAAAATAACTAGCGTTATAAGAGACGGGAGTGTCATACAAAAAGCGTGAGTATGAAACGGAAGCGAATTCAACGAAAACAAACAAAAGAAAAACGTCAAACGGCATTCGTGGTAAAACGGTCAAAGATGATAGAATACTCTTTGATGGGGCGAAGTATAATACGCCTAAATTCGAATGTTGTCAATTATCTACTGCTTTGTGGATTGTCAACGTTCTTTCAAACTTAGACGGGTTAAAAAATCGCCTCCGTTTCATAGATCGTTTTTTACTGAGAGAGTTGCGCCAGGCTGGCAGCAACTGCATACAAAATCTATGGGCTGCCACACAGGTGCGTGATTTTTCCGTACGGAATCTTCATACATTGTCGAAATTACGTTCGGAATTCCGTTACGTGATTCCGTCTGTGTATGGCCGGCCTTAGCCCGTCCACACATACGACGGAATCTCAATTCGGAATTCCGAACGGAAAATCGATACTGTATGAAAATTCCGTACGGAAAAATCACTCATGTGTGTGGTAGCTCCATAGATTTATATAGATTAGCTGCGTTCGGAATCACGTATGTACAGTATCCTTAGCACGAACAGCTATCGAGAAAAATAACGCGCGTAAAATCATTCGATAGTGCAATTTTGTATTGGAAATTTGTACAACGCCATCTACCGCCGAATAGCGAAATTAAAATTTCCATAGATAATTCACTATCGAGTAATTTTACGCGCGTTTTTTTTTTCGATAGTTGTTCGTGCTAAGGGTACAGAATTCCGAGACGGAATTTCGTCTGTGTGTGGGCACTCTTATTCTGCAAAGTGGTAAAGCATGCAGTTGCCGATCGTACATGATGTTCATGCTCCTGAAAATGAAATTTCTTCTACTAAATACAATGAAGTAATGTAATTTTTAGATGTACTAAACTGTGAACCGCTGTTAGCCCCCGAAATCTTCAAACACAACAACAATAATGAACACGTTACAAAATACGACACGTATTAAGGTATTTATGTTATATAAGCATACTGAATTCCTTCTTTGTAGGTAGGTATGAGTTTAAACTTAACTCGTTTTAAAAACAAGTTTATTAATTATACACATTTTCCAAGCCGCAGGGCGCAACTAGAACACTGTAACATTTAACATTAGCCCAAAAACATTTCAGCAAAGTGAAATATTTGAGAACACGAAACTCGCGAAATTAAACCGCATGTTCGTTTATTAGTTTAGTAAGCGATAATTAGCTAGCGAAATATTCAACTAAGTTTTCATTTTGTTCACATAAAATATGTGCGCTTATTTACCTACTAGCAGTCGCCCGTTGTATGGAAAAGTATAGGGCCAATAAGGGTACCCCCTTAGCACGAACATGTATCGAGAAAAAAACGCGTGTAAAAGTACTCGATAGGGAATTATCTATGGAAAATTTAATTTCGCTTCTCGGCGGTAGATGGCGCTGTACAAATTTTCCATACAAAATTGCTCTATCGAATGTTTACGCGCGTTTTTTTTCGATAGCTGTTCGTGCTAAGGGTATATAATTACTTGATACTCGATTAGACTGCAATTTTTTTTTTACTAAGCGTACCAATAGATATAAGCCCGTCACACATAAAGATACCCATTGCGAGGCACAGAGCCTTGCGATCGCGCGCAGACTCCGCACCAAATCCAATTTCCGAACTACTCTAATCGTACGAAGTTGGAACTATTAAAACTTCCATTCGCTAATTTTCAGACATCTAGTGAGAAGGGGGCGTAAATCGGCCAGACACAATTTAACACTTAAAAACCTGACTATAGGTACTTGACTATGCTGCGAGATTAAATTTCTGTCACGGAGATTAGTACTTTCAACTTGTCTAATTTTCCCCGTTTGACGATACATACCGTTAGATTATTACTCATCTCGTATCATTTTCTTTTTTCCGTCATCGGCCTATTGTCGTCTCCTTTGCAGCAGTACCCTTAGCACGCACAACTGTCGAAAAAATAACGCGTGTAAAAAGTTTGATACTGTAATTTTGTATGGGAACTTGTACAGCGCCATCTATCGCCTAAAAGCGAAATTAAATTTTCCATAGATGATTACACTATCGAGTACTTTTACGCGCGTTTTTTTTCTCGATAGATGTTCGTGCTTAGGGTAGGCCCTGTATTTAAGTGTCTTTATAATAATATAAGGATAACTCCGAACAAAACTGGTTGTATTAACTCCGGTTTCTGAGGTAGGTAATGAATCGGAGTTAATCAAACATTTCACTTTATCGGAGGACTCTTCAATATTTAGTTTAAAGTAAATTTTATTACTTTAAACTAGATAATGTTGACCCCTCCGATTAAGTTAAACCTCCGAATAAAATACCTCAGAAACCGGGGGTTAGTTTGTAATAGTTAAAGAAGCATTTGAGACAGAAACTCTTAGCCATATTTCCCCCCGATTGACACTAATTACATCGCCCAGTTTACTTAGGTAACTTTTACATGGTGCTTGAAGCTAAGCTTCTGTTCCACGAACAGCCCTGTGCTCAGTGTCGGAGACGCGACGCACTCGCATTAACAAGTTGCGTCGGAGTTACCCGCATATACCTAACCCGTTCGTTTAAAATACGGGTAAAGTGCAAAGTTAGACAGTGCTATCCTTGGTGGCTATAATTTATGTGCGTCTAACTTATATTTTGGAGGGTTTGCAAAGTAGTGCCACTATTATTCAATTATTTTTAACATAATTATAAAACAACTAGCTTCCACCCACAACTTCGTCGTGGATATTCGGAAAATCCCTAGGGAACCTTTGACCGGGATATAAAGTATCCTATGTTCCAGGCTATAAACTATCTGTGTGTTAAATTTTATCCAAATCTGTTCAGCTGTTTTTGCGTGATTGAGGAACAAAGATTCAAACCCACAAACTTTCACATTTATTATTGTAATAATAATAGGATCTAAAGATTATATTATAGATACCACGGAACAAAGAAATTTTTTTGCTTACAGATAATTTAAATTTTAATGAATAACCCTATTTTATTTTGCTACACAGACAACCCTATTTTTTTTAGACATTGCTACTTCTGCTCAGTCTTCTTCTTCTTATCAGTTAATGGGAGTAAGGTGAGAAAAACTACACGATTAAAAAATAAGTACTTATTTAAGTAATTATTATAAAATAAGAGATTTCCCATTTTTATGTTTTTCACTTGGTCTCAATCAATGAATAAGAGACTATTTGATTAAGTGATAGACTCAATTTAATAACTGTAAGACGCAGGGGTCCCGGGTTCAATTCCCAAGTGGAGTACAATTTGTTCTCGGTTTTGTTGGTGGTAGGGCTTATTTCAAGTCCGCCTGGCTAGCTACCACCATCTTACCTAAGTCTGAAGCCATAACAACAATTTAAAAAGTTTTTGTGTTCCCGCAGTTACAGGTTAGATATCCCGTTCCCCAGAGATGAGGATTCCGGGTGTAGTGCGCTTCCACCTTCGGCCTTATCGTCACTTAACATCAGATGAGGGGAAGGCCAAGCACCATCCCGTTGTGCAAAAAAAAACAAAACAAGCATGTTTTTAATAAGAATAGGAGACATTTTTGCTGACCGTCCACTGCCTGACACCGAGCAGAAATTGCACTAAATTTCCGATCCTCAGCTATGGTGGATTCGTTCACGGTTCCTTACATTCTCCGGTGCAGACGAGCGGGTAAATGCGGGACAAATTCAAACGCCCGTTTACATATGACTACGTATATAACAATAATACTGAAATAATTTCGGATACTACTCTTTTATTGTTAAAAACCTAAGCATAATTTATTTATTTTAAACATGACTGTTCTTCCTGCAAAATATTAATGAAGATATTTCAAAGTTTTTTTTCGAATCTTTTGTTAGATAGATTTGACTTTGAAGCGAATCCCAAAATCGGCATCCCCACCTATATTAGACACTCTCCTACACATGCAACTTTGTTTCAGGCGTGCCTATTTAATTTCAAGAGGGAGTTATTAAAGTGGACACGGTTTCAGCGGGAAGGCAGGGCGGTTCTTGCGGCCACCGTGTAATGAGTTGGGGGCCGAATAGCTGAGTAAATAACACAGAAGGGACAGTAGGTATATGTTCCTTCTTTCAGTGACCACTTAATGAAGTGAAACGTGGTCGTTAACTATGCCCCCCTAGCATGACCATCAAAACGCGTATGATATAGTGATTTATCACGTTTAACTGCCAAAAGACAATGGATTTTGACAGTGAGTGTCGAAAAAACGCTGTATCATGCAATATATATGTCGCAGGCAAATTGTATGATTCCGCGTTTTACAAACGGCGTCGTCCGTTTACAAACGCTCGCTGTTTTGTAAAATGTAGAAGGAAAATTGACAACTCGATCGATTATTAATATTTCAATTGATGGTTTTAGTAGGGTGACAATCATAAAACAAAGCTTACACTCGCTCATTAAAATCTCGAGATATAATTGGTTTTGTTACAATGCCTTTCTTTGGTATGTTTCTCTTTGATTCGCAGATAGGATATAATGACACGAATGTCTATTGCTTTTCGTACAATAATATATCGGTAATATATTGAAACTTAAATTTCAACTGAATTTTGTCTCGACCACCATGTCCACAGTTTTTATTAATATCTAACAACATATATCATAATATTCTTCTAAAGGTTATTAATTATTAGGAGGAGCTCGGTGGCGCAGTGGTTTAGCGCCTGACCCAGCGATTGCGGAGGTTAAGCAACGTTCGCAAGGGTCGGTCATGGGATGGGTGACCAAAAATTTATTATCTCGAGCTCCTCCGTGCTTCGGAAGGCACGTTAAGCCGTTGGTCCCGGCTGCATTTGCAGTCGTTAACACCCACCAATCCGCATTGGGCCCTCGTGGTGGGTTATGGCCCGTCCTCCTTATCCACCCATAAGGAAGGCCTGTGCCCCAGCAGTGGGGACATTAAAATGGCTGATGGAAGACGAAAAAGGTTATTACACGGACTGCTGGACTCGTAGAATTTGCAATGCTTTCAATTATTTTCTATGTCACAAAACCACTAATAGACGTCATTTTTATTGTTCTGATTAACAGCGCCGCGCGTAGTAAGAAAAAGAACTAAATACTTCAATTTGCCGCGTCATTTTGTAAACGGTTATTGAATTTTCTATCAAATGTAATGGCATTATATATAGACAAGGCAATTTACAATTTGCCTTCGGCATTTTGTAAAGCAGCGAGCGTTTGTAAACGAACGACGCTGTTTGTAAAACGCGGAATCATACGATTTGCCTGCGACATCTACATCGTGTTTCATCGGTCATACTAGGGGGAATAGGTCTCATGAAAGTATAGTTTTAGACCTGGGGCCCTATTTTTGAATCGCTCGTCTCCAGTCGAGCGCTTCGTTTCTACTGATTTTCATTCGACATCCCATTGTTTTGAGTCATATGTCGAACGAAAATCAGTCGAAAAGAGCGCTCGACGCCTGCCGAGCGATTCAAAAATAGGGTCCCTGGTGGGAAAAAAGAACGGTACAACTGTGGACCTCTGGAAGAGACCCGTTGCTAGACAGATAGGGCTTTGAATCGATTGTCAAAATCGGAATCCCGACCTATACACCTATACGACCGAGACATTCTCCTACACAGGCAACTTTGTTTCAGGCGTGCCTATTTAATTTCAAGAGGGAGTTATTAAAGTGGACACGGTTTCAACGGGAAGGTAGTAGGGCAGGTCTCGCGGCCACTACGTAATGTAATGAGTTGGGGGCTGAAATGCTGAGTAAATAACACAGAAGGAACATTTGGCTTATAGTAACATACCTAAATTTAATAAATCATCTTCCTTTTAGTGATAGATAAGCTATGGACGTGAAACGTGGTCGTTGACGTCCCTACGATGACATCCTTCCACGATTACCGTGGAAGTGAAACATGGTAGTTAACTAGTTAATGGCCAAAGGGAAACGTGGTCAATAACTGTATCTAAATCTCTTATAAAAGACTCTATGTCACTCAGTAAAGTAAACAATGAGAGCGATGCTTGGTGAACACCGAACGGTGGCCTATGTCGTGTGGCTGATAATTGACCGGAGCAAAGCGTCTCCATTTCAGCTTGGGCAATAATGCTTTCGTATGTTCAGCTGTCCATCGGTTCTTCTATAAAGGTCGCATTTCTAAACCGATTCTTGTGAAATTTCGAAAGCAGGTTCGATTTTTTTTGTCGATTCAGTTTTCGGAAAATAAATACATTTAGAAAAAGCCATTTCGAAAAATGATCAAATATGTCACAAACGCTCACAGAGCCTAGAACGTTTCAAACTCTGAAAACTCAACTTTTTAAAAGGAACTACAATTTAAATCACAAATTGATAATACAACCTCTTTTATTAAGTATTTTAAGATCACTTCTTATTTCGTTTTATAAATAATTTTAAGGTTTCTCCTTCCTTATCCTCTCCTTCCTCTTAAAGTCTCCGTGACTTACATGAATGTCGCTTCTGCTTACGTCCACAATCTATGGGCGAAGTTAAATTTTGGGTCCGCTCTCGAGACTACAGATATTTATCTGGCCGTGGCCGGAGTTTTTTAATATAAATGTTCTTTGTTCGTGACGGGAGAAAGTTTTAATGAAAATTCAAATAAGGAAAACTTTTAACCTTTTATTTTTTTGGCGCTATTTATGGTCAGAAATTGTTTTTGTTGTTACAAGTACTTGGGTAAATTGAGTTTAGATAACGCTTGGTAAATCGTTGGAAAAGTTAGAAAACAGTTGTTCTTTTAATTAAAGATTTCAATCTGAGTTGGGAATTATAACTCCCCTTTTCCCTTTGTTCTAGAATCAGTATATCTTCACATTTATAAACCAGTTCGTTGGTGAGTTTTCAACTAAATGACTAGCATCCAACTTTTTTATGTTTCATAGCAACTAAAAAATATTTTTTTACAGTAACCATCGATTTAAATCCCTCATGATCATGATAGGACTTTTAAGCCCTTACATTTACTTTGGTACAACATCTGTCTCTCTGTTGTTACAATATGAAATTTTTATGCTTTTAGTATTAAATTGACTTCTAGGAAATACGTATGTATTTCCTAGAAGTCTTTATTTCTACTATTTTCAGAAATTAAAATAGTAGAATCAATACTTTAACAAAAAGAACTATAGACTAGTAGACTTCTGAGAAAAACCCCTATAAGTATAAGATTGTGTATAATTATATTTCTAATTTATAAAGGAAACTATACTTTCGTATCTTATTCCGCGCCCACCTCATACGTCTGTACCCTTAACACGAACAGCTATAAAAAAACGCGTGTAAAAACATTCGATAGGGTAATTATGTATGGGAAATTTGTACAGCGCCATCTACCGCCGAAAGCGAAATGAAATTTCTCATAGACGATTACACTATTAGGTACTTTTACGCGCGTTTTCTTCTCGATAGATGTTCGACATGTTCGTGCTAGGGGTACAGTACCCTTAGCAGGAACAGCTATCGACAAAAATAACGCGCGTAAAAATATTTGATAGAGTAATTTTGTATGTAAAATTTGTACATGCCAGCTACCGCCGAAAAGCATAATTAAAGTACATGTCCCATCGCGCTTATGTCATTTGCCTCACCATTCTCAAAAAATTAAAGTCTATCGCGTCTTAATCAAAGTAGTATGTCAGAGTAGGTATTTTACTCTAAAATCAGATTAATAATTATTTTCTGCATTAAAAAGTGGAATTTTTAAGTTAAAACGCTTTTAAATCACAATTTTTTATCATGATAGTATAATTTACTTACATTTTTTTTACAAAATACTTCAGAAAACAACTTAATGTTTTTGTAATTGTTTTTCTAAACATAAAACAATTCTTTACTGATACTATACCTGAATAAAATGTAATTAGCATTTTTTAATTATGAAAGTAATTAAATAAAATAAAACTGGGGCAACGCTGGGACATCTCTTTTTCGTCAGATAAATTACTCTATCGAGTACTTTTACGCGCGTTTTTTTCCGATAGATGCAAAATACAAAAAATGCAAAATGTTTACTTATTTTCGATCTTCAAAGATATTACATTGTAAATAAGCAAAATTGTAAATTGAGGGTGTCACAACAATAAGTGTTCTTTACCTTCCGTGCTAGTCGAGACTGAGTTACGGCAAGGTAAGATTCTCACTCCATGGTAAAAACATATCTAATTCATAAGACATATGGACGGATATTGCAGTATAGTAATCACTTAAGAATAAAAAAAGAGAGAAAAAATAAACTGCTTACAAAAGATGCGATAGCGCGTATCAAGTTACGTAAACAACATAGTAAACGCACATTATACCAGATGTTTTGCTTACAAACAACATTTTGTTTTATAAAATAAATCAACTAGTAATATTTCACTGAATATAACGAGTCCGTTACGTCCGTACGATGTTCGTACTGATTCTTGTTTTCATCGCATCACTCACGAATGTAAATGTGCGTAATTCGTGGCGTGCCCACTCGGAACTACCGATGGCGAGGGTTCAAAGGTTCCAATCGAGTATTTGTCCAGGCCTCTCATATTTTGTCCATCTATAAAAGCGGCTATTAGACTGTGTTTTGAGCATCTATCTAGTTCGTAGACCTGTTAATATTTTAAAGTATGTTATAATTTTGTAGCAATGAAAAGAAAAAACAAACAATTAAAAAAGCCGGCCAGGTGTGAGTCGGACTCGCGCACGAAGGGTTCCGTACCAAAAACGGCAAAAAATCATGTTTGTTGTATGGGAGCCCGCCCCCTTAAATATTTATTTTATTCTGTTTTTAGTATTTTTTATAATAGCGGCAACAAAAATACATCATTTGTGAAAATTTCAACTGTCTACCTGTTGTCATTATTAATATAGAGCAAAAAACGGCAAAAAAATCACGTTTGTTGTATGGGAGGCTCCCTCAAATATTTATTTTATGCTATTTTTAGTATTTGTTGTTGTAGTAGCAACAGAAACACATCATCTGTGAAAATTTCGGCTGTCAAGCTATCACGGTTCACGAGATACAGCCTGGTGACAGACAGACAGACGGACAGCGAAGTCTTAGTAATAGGGTCCCGTTTTTACCCTTTGGGTACGGAACCCTAAAAATGCAATATTTCTTTCATACTATGTATTGCTTTTGTGAATGTATTTTGAATAACTATTTCTTCAGACAGCCCTTAGAGTTCGTCAACTTCTACCAGTCCAGTTACTTGAAAAAAAAAATCCTATATAAAAATATACTTTAGAAAATATACTTAGGTTCTAAAGTTAGGTATGTATCTAGAGTATATCCCATCGTTATTTATTCGAAGCCTATTTAAACACTTCATCGCTGGGACATGGGCGGCAAACAGAACCTTTTTTTCCGCCAACACGCGTTTTAATCAAGTAAGACCCTCACTTAATTAGCCAACTTGGTTATACATGCATGTAAGTTGCGCTTAAATGTTTCAAATTAAGTGGAGCTTTGTTGTGTTTAGAGCAAATCTTGATGAGGAATGAGAATTAGTAAGCTACGAGTTAAGTACGGTCTATTCTATATAGCACAAACATTACTCGTATACCTATCTATCGAGAAAAGTACTCAATTGTACCCTTAACACGGACAGCTATCGAAAAAATAATGGATAGAGAATTTTCTATAGAAAATTTCATTTCGCTATTCGCCAGTAGATACGGTTAACATAATTTAGTTTTGCTTTTCGGTGGTAGATGGCGCTGTACTAATTTTCCAAACAAATTGCTCTATCGTTTTTTTACGCGCCTTATTTTTTTCGATAGCTGTTCGTGCTAAGGGTGCAGGGTTATAAATAAATTATCTATGGGAAATTTTTTTTTCGGCGTTAGATGGCGCTGTACAAATTTCCCATACAAAATTACTCTATCGCCTGTTTTTTTTAATCTCGATAGATGTTCTTGTTACGGGTATGTACTGTGATGTAGCGACATCATATTCGGCTTTTTTGGTAGCTTTATGGTCAAAGTTCATGAAAGAAAAATAATGGTTTAAAATATTTTGTTTCGAATGCAAAACAGTTCCCAACCGTGTTTCTTTTGTCGGGGCATTCTTGCTACGGCTCGGGACCCTTCTGGTCGTGTGTCAAAATTGTATTGATTTTATGAAAAAAATACAAGTAATTACGAAATATTTTACATAGTTTTATTGAAGAGAAAAAGGTGTCGTCCTCAAAGTTGGTTTTCTGATGTGTACATTCGTAGACTGTCAGGTTGACGCTTCTGTCAAGTGTCAACATGAATCATAAACCAGAGCATAGACAGATTCATTTTGACATTAGGCAAGAGTTACATTGCTGTTTTGTGGTTTGGCCGACTTTATGGTTTGTCAAGTTACAGAATAGATAATGAGTAGCATTCTGTTCATAAATTGTTCTATGATCAATTCATGGTCGGCTGTTTATGGTCAAAAGTAAGAGAGTAGCATCCATCAGTCCTGACACTCTACTTGGCTATGGTCTCTACTTGACTATGGTCGTCTAGGAAGATAGGTAGGTAGGTGAATTGTTTGTTTTTTTTTTGTCTGTGTATTAAGGCTAGGGATATGCTGTGTGTTTGGCTTTTTTGGTGGGTTTTTGCCAACATAAAACCAACACACGGGTATGATGAAGGCTAGTGCCGACTAAGGGAATAGACAATGACCCGTGTGCAGGTTCGCCTGTAGTAAAGGCCGGCATGACTGTGTGAAAACTCCCACTTTAGGTAGGGTTGTGCTGGATTAGGAAAATTTTGTGACGGTAGGGAACTGTTGCAAAATTTATTTCTTTTCTCGCGAAGAAATAAATTTTAACGGTACCGGGGGAATGTGATGTAGCGACATCATATTCGGCTTTTTTGGTAGCTTTATGGTCAAAGTTCATGAAAGAAAAATAATGGTTTAAAATATTTTGTTTCGAATGCAAAACAGTTCCCAACCGTGTTTCTTTTGTCGGGGCATTCTTGCTACGGCTCGGGACCCTTCTGGTCGTGTGTCAAAATTGTATTGATTTTATGAAAAAAATACAAGTAATTACGAAATATTTTACATAGTTTTATTGAAGAGAAAAAGGTGTCGTCCTCAAAGTACTGTATAAGTGAAACACATTCAAGAAAATATTATTAAGGTACTAAACTCTTCAAGGACTTTCGTGATGAATAAAATAAATTAATAGACCTTATCTGTGTTCTCAGGTCTAAAGTAGTGCGAAATGTTTTTAATTAGCTGACGCTTTGCCAAGCGGCGAATTAAATTTAGTTCTAAAATTAGCTAGTTCCATTACCAGTTTGCTGACACCGCATTACAGATTTATAATAACTTTGATTTATGCATTTTGAATTGGACAGTTCTGTGGCTACTTTTATATTGTCTAATGCACTAGTTTTAATTACTTATTTATTTAGATGATCCTAACATAGGATTGGGATATTAAATCCGTGAACAGTAAGTAGTTTGCATGGTCCAAAGACAACTTAGGATTTCTAAGTTATCTTTGGACCAGTTCACAAATTTACTATCCCAAATATTCTTAGACATCAACCAAATTCCACTATTTTCAAAACTTAATCAATAGCACAGAATAGATAATATAGTACTAGCGTACAGTAGTTTCAAAATTGTTTAAATAAATTGCGACTTTTGCTCCGACACAATAAAGTGAAATTCAGGTCGCACAGCGCTCTCTTCGCTCCAAAACATTCACTTAATAGTTGGCTCTCTTTCTATCGCGTAGGTCTTATCTTTTCTGACGAATGAAATTTGTCCTCTCAGAGGACGCCGAGCGTTTCATACTCGCACGCGGAGTGGCAGAGCCTTACCCACAGTTTGTGTTAGGTTCACAGACCATGCTCATAAGGCAAAAGAAAAATAAAAACGTAAAAAAAAAGAAAATTGCCAAAAAAAGGCCTGCAAAAAAGCGGAGACAATAATTATAGAAAACAGGAACAAGACAATCCCCAAAACTGTCGACGAACGTCCCTAAAACTGTCCACGAAAAAAAAATCTGCTGCTTTTACTACATTTTTATATTTTCGTTATTAATTTTTATTAAACATCAGTTTTTTTTTCGCGATTCCATAGTAAAATTTGTTCAGTTTGATGGTCCGAAGAAACGGTTTTCTCATTTTGCGTTAATTTATTAAAACGTTGTATGATATGTGCATCTCTATGAATCAACTTATAAAATACTGTTAAATTATTGCTTAGAATTTAACTTTCTGAAGTATTAAAAAGCTTCGCACAAGAGAAACGGTGGTTCCGTAATTATCATTTTGGACGCCAACAAACCATAGAGTAGCAAACCATACGCTATGTATACAAACCCGTCACCGCCCGCCGAGATACCTTGTTTGTGATTCCTTTTGTCCGGTCTGCCGGACCGCCGTAAAATTCATATCAATTACCCGGCCCCCTATTTTACGTCAAAATATAAACAGTAGCTTACATACATACATACCCAAATTAAATTGCTGATAAATCTGTATGTTTATTTATTTAAACAAGCAAACAAGAAACTTGGTGTCTAATATTTTCTGTTTGCTGAATAGAAAATTTGGACTTCTTAAAAATTATGTTAAAACCTCTGTAAAATCGGTTTATTGATAATGAAAATTCGTTGTTTTTAATATTTATTCATTTACCTGGCTATTAAGATTACCCTGTTATTTGACGATTGTTTATTGGTCGACTTTATCACATAAGCACATCTATTGTGCACATCTATTGTGCCGTATTGTGGAACGGGTGGTAGGAAAATATAGACGATTCAAAAGTACTTAATAATTAAGTTTATTTGAATAAAGCTTATTTGACTTTGACTTTGACTTTGACTTATTAATTTGAGCCGATAACGTATTAACAATGGTGCAATGATAGTACCAAAATCTGATTGGTGATGGTTGACTCGAGAAAAAAAACATATTTTTCTTCACGACAGTGCCTGCTACTTTAGTTATAGTTATAGACAATGCAGTTCTCACTAACTGGCGTTCTCACTACTCAGCAACGAATTATAACACGTTACTGCCTTATAACTCTACTGTGTCTGTTACTCATTATGTATTCTTTCATAAGATATTTCAGTCGGTGGTTGATGGAGATACTGCATTATTATGTGACGGCACACTTTAACTAGACTTTTGAAACAGTCTCGTAGCATTTACATTATTTTAAGCTTAATAAAGCTCAAATCACGTTTTAATATAGTTTATACCGAACACCGATTACGTATGTTCCAAGACTGTGTAACATAGTCTTTAGTTGCCAAGTGTGGCAGTGACAGTTAACATGTTAAGATTTTTTTTTTTAAATTCAGCACATTGTTCATCCCCCAAAGGATCTAAATATTATTATGAAAATATCTACGTAACTAAGGCCAGTCTCTTTTATGCTCAGTTATATTATCTGTGCTTTGACAGTGTCCGGCGTGACAGATGACTCCAGACCGAGGCTCTCGTGAAAAAAGGGTGCGTCCAGCTATCGGCGACGCCGGCGCCATACAAATTGTCGGCGTAATCGGCGTGCGTGCTCGTGTCATTTTAATGAGGGATTGTGTGCGACGTCACGCAGATACCTGTGGGCTGAGGAACGGAAGGCAGCGGGAGGGTTTAATAAAGTTTTGCTAGGCATCGCGAAAGAGTTTTTCAGCTTTATTATGAACTTTATAAATGGGTTTTCTTTTTATAACAGATTCTGATAAACTATGCTTGCGCTAAAAGACGTCTTTAATAAGTACAGGGCAAAAATGACGATACAAAAGTGTTAATCTATTTTTAATTATCATTAAATATTATTTTGCAACCGCAACTTCGTCCGCGTGGACAGAAGAAAAATTTAGCAACCAGTTTAAATGACCTATTTAGTGTATGAAATCTAGTACTACATAGAATCCAACCTGTTTCCCTGGTTCCACCCACCTGAATTTGATGAAACATAGCTTAGATTTTAAGTTAGACCCCAAGCTTCCAAAATGTGAAAAAGCCCATCAAAATCCGTTTATGCGTGATGCGTGATTCGCGCACAACCATTTAAAATTGCAGTTTTATTATATTTAAAAATGACATTGCATTTCGTTTCCTTTCCTTCGATTATTTCGGTTAATAAAAATAAATAACAAATCATTATTTTTGCTGTTTTTCAGGCGATACCCATTTGAACAGATGCTGTATGTGCGTGAAAACCCTGTTTACAAATATATTTTTCCAGTTTTAAGAATTTGGGTAGTCTTGATTGGATTCGTCAAAAGCTTATGTATTGCGTCCCGGCAAATTTTAGTGATGTATACGAACTTTATGGTCGCGCTTACGGCGGGGTTTTTTCATTACATTTCAAGCATACTAATATCGTGAGCACAACATCTTTTATTTGACGAAATGTATGAACGTGACCGACGGCACTCCGTTTGAGCGAGTTAATTTGTTTTTTTTAACGTTTTGGGGGTAACACGTTTCATCAGCTTTTTTTACTTTAACAAAAATATACCTTTAAGTTTTTAAGTTAGAGTCGTTCGACAACTTGTTTGTTGGGAGATTTATTGAACTTTATACAAGTCCGCCAAATCCTTTAACTTACCTAAGTCTTTAATAATAAATACTTAATAATATTAAATGTATTTATTCCAATGTTTAATAAGAAGTTAGGTAGTAAGTTTTGAAAACTCTGCCGTAAAAAAACAATTACGAAAAATTATTTTTTGCGACGTACCAATACAAAAACTGTTTTCGACGTTAAATGCTTGTTTTTTCTAGGAAAACATCTCATTCGTCCGTTTAAGTAAAAGAGGAAAATTCATCGCCACCACTTAAAAATAAATTTCGTACGCAAACAAAATGTCCGTTCGTTTTAATAGAAACGTACGGACGCGTCCGTTGCGCACATGGGTGACTTTCGCGGGTTAACCCGTTCTTATTTTACATTTTAAAGTCTTCCCGGGATTTATTTCGCTGGGTACTTTTCGGACTCGAGGGCACCATAAATAACCGCTGAGGTCTGGACCCCGACTTTACCGAACCCCTTTTTTAGCTAGCACAGGGTTGCCAACGTAAAATCTTTCTTCGGTAATAAAACAAGTACATAATTTATTGTTTTAGCTAAATCCCAGAGTTTTATTGAACGTTTGAAGATATATTTTTGTTTTTCGTTAATGCTTTATTTTTGAAGAACAATTTAGTACTTACATTTTTGATCGCTGTTTTAGCATTCAAATATTTTGTACTTAATGATTAAGTATAGTATCTTATAAACTTTTAATCTTATAAACTTACTTAAAAATTAAACAATAATGTTGTTACTATTATGAATTCAGTTTAAATATACCTACTTATTACGATTAAACATTATAATTTGGCTCTTATTTTCTACTAAGATGTTATCAAAATCCTTAATCTGCACTATACAGTGTGTTTTTTGAACAATGATCAAATTGAACAATGAACCATACCACAAGTATGGATTAGACCATGGGTCTCCAAACTTTTTAGCATAAGGGCCAGACTAACTCCTTCATGAAGTCCCAAGGGCCAGAATTTAGCTAACTCCGTATCAACATACTGTAAATTACAGTATTGTTGATTAGATCCGGCTTGCTTTCGAGGGCCGGATTGTTAGTGCTCGCGGGCCGGATCTGGCCCGCGGGCCATAGTTTGGAGACCCCTGGATTAGACCATCAAACTGAACAACTTTGTCTATGGGACCAACTTAATCAGGGGCCGTACCGGCTAACGAATCGAACTTCGGAAAATTTTCCGAGTTTCAAATTAAAAAAGATAATTTGAAGTAAGGAATTTCGTATTGTACTATTTGTTGAAGTTATTTGGAAAATATGGATGTTTGTGTGACCTCATGAATTAGGATTCGCCATTTTGGCCCAATTGGGGCTCGATTTATTTGTTTTAATTTGAAACCCGGCAGACTTTTCGAAGTTCCATTCGTTAGCCGGTACGGCCTCTGATCAAAAAAATATTCAGCTGTTCCATAGAAAACACCAATATCTACTCTACCAGAATGTATGGAACAGCTAACTATTTTTTTGCTCTGATTAAGTTGGTCCCATAGACAAAGTTGTTCAATTTGATGGACTAAGCCACACCACAAAATTTGATCACTGTTAAAAACACACTATTTTATCGCTGCCAGCAAACTTAACATTCTTCTGGTACGATCAGGCTCGCTTTCGTAGTGATTTCAATAAAATATATTTTGTGTTAAATTAAGGAAAAAAAATAATCAAGTTGGCAACGCCTGCGGCCCGCCCTCCGCCCGCAAACGACTAAGGTTCCCTGCAGTGAAGATGAAAGAACACCCCCATATATCTTTTTCAAAGTGCGGACGTTTCGAGAATTTTAATTTTGCGAGGGAGAACGCTTCACAAAATGGCGAGCCTTTTTCATTATACCGTTTTCAGATCGGCTTTAAGTGTTCGGTAAACAGTAGGTAATTACCGGGAAGTAAATGAGATAGGGATCCCGGGGGATGTAATTGATGGGTTTTGTTAGATACTTCTAATTAGAACTGAGGGATTCTAACGGTACCCGATAAAATACGGTTGATTATATTGTTTATCTATGTTTAAGTAATGTTAAAGAGTTGCAATTAACAGAAATAAAACCTGATTTAAACTAAATAAAATGCTTACATACAAAAACCACACGATTCTACGATAAGGAATTTCCTTAGTTAAGATTAAATAAATAGTAAGGTAAGTTCAGGAAAAAATAACAATATTTACAAGGTGTTTGGTAAAAGTCTTATAAAGCCGAATGGGAATCGGCTTGTATGGACCCTTCGCCACTGGTAGATAGGGACCACCAAACTGAACAACTTTTACTATGGGACCAACTCTGAAATCGCGAAAAAAAACAGCTGTTTCATACATTTTAATATTTATGTTATTAATTTTTGTATGAAACAGCTGATTTTTTTTCGCGATTTCAGAGTTGGTCCTTTCAACAGTGATCAAAGTTGTTGGTAAGAGTGAAAAAGTGAGAGTTGGTTTTTTTAACAGTGATCAAATTTTGTGGTGTGGCTTAGTCCATCAAACTGAACAACTTTGTCTATGGGACCAACAAAACAATAACATGATTAGCTGTTTACATTTTAATATTTATGTTATTAATTTTTGTATGAAACAGCAGATTTTTTTTCGCGATTTTAGAGTCGGTCCCATAGTAAAAGTTGTTCAGTTTGATAGTCCCTATCTACCATATTTGACTTAATAAGGCTTTTACCAAACATCTTGTATTTTAGCTCAACGTTAATATAACTGTAGTCGATGTTAACTTAATGTCACATTTTGCATTCTAACATTCATAATCGTCACGATTCAACTTAAGGTTTCATTATTTAATGCAATATTGTATTACCGATTAAATGAGAAGAAAACCTAACTAATTACTTATCAGTTTATTTCAATTTAAGATAAAAGTAGCAAAAACTAATTTAAATCAGCTCTTAAATTAAGACAAAAAGCAAACAAATCAATCACGAGCCGTGTAACTCGTCCTTTAATGCTCTTTTAGTTTAAAAACCCATTGTACAAAACCGCAACCTGCACTTACGTCGCTTCGACTACTATTGGACAATCGAATTAAAATAAATCCATTCAATTGATTGTACACCGCAAGGAAATCGCAGCGTTGCGGGGGTTAAGAATGGTTTAATTTCAATTGTTAGTTTGGTAGCTGTTAAAGAATTGACGGGTTTGCGAATTGTTCGTTTATTTTCGTGATAATTAAAAAAATATTGTAACCTGTACCCGTAGCAAGAATAGCTCTGATTATGTTGTTCCCATAAGCAAAATTGTTCACTTTGTCTAAAAATATGTGCATGTACACGCCTAAAGTGTCTGCTACACAGCTGCCAACCATGTCCCAGCCAAGGTGGCCTTGGTTGACAACTGAAACAGTTTAGAAATTTGGTTGGAAGCCGTGTTGCAGGCACTTAACAACATTCTTTAACTAATTTATTATTAACTAATTATAACTTTTAATTAACTAATAGGCTTGTTTCCACTAAGAATAAATCGGCTAGCATAAGGTTTCTAATGATTAATCATCTTAAATAGTAACCAAAAAAACACTTTTTTCATTAAAATAAATAAGGATTACCAATATTGGAAAATAAAATCGACAAAATTGGCCATTTAATCACGTGACATTGAACACCAATCAGAGACGAGTGACGTCACGCCTCGCGAAACATTTGTTGTTGCTGTCATTTTCGATAAGTGAACAGAGTGTGTGTGTGTGTGTGTGAACAATGACGGTCATAAACAAACACGAATGTTTCGCGAGGCGTGACGTCATTGAAGACGCCATGACAGTTTTGGCCTTTTTCGATGTCATTTTGAGTTCATTTCTTAAAACGCAAAATTCATAAGTAAAATGACTTATTTTTCTTAAAATAATATATTTTTGGGGTAAAATAGATACCAAACTGTATTTTTAAACTATTTTCCAAATTTTGTCAACTAGCCTATTATGCTATTCTCTCCGCAACAAAGTAGGTACCTTTTGAATTACTTCCAATGGATGGATACAGCTGAAACATGTCAAGTATTTGTTAGGAAGTAAATTAATGGATCAGCGTTAGTTTTAGGCTACCAGATTTATAAGGTTTTAATCCGACGAATTGGAAATGTTTGCGCCGGCTATTACGCACAGTACAACCGGGGTTATTTTAAATTCACCCGACATTAAAACTTTGTAGCAAACGATAATTAGTATTTGATAATAAAATATATAATTTTGAAATTATATCGGCGTAACGTTTGGAAATAAATTACTTATTATTCCAATTTTATGTTCGCTCTAAAGTTTAATGCTCTGAAATTACCGGAATATATTTTTCCCCGTTTGACTTTGTATGGTATTCAATGCTAAATTGCTTATTTGTATTTGGCCTTTGAGCTTTAAAAGTTGAATAATTTTGGATAACGGATGAAAACAACTGAATAGCAAAACTTTTGTTATTTGATATAAAAGTTTATCTTTGATTTAAAACGAGTTGTAAAAAAAGAGACTACTTTAATGGCATAATTATTAATTTCGTAGAAATTATATTTGTGTCGTATAGTATGCACATATTTGTGTCGTAACTAGATATCTACCTATTAAGTTTCGGGAACTATTTCCCCCCTATTTCTCTAATGTAACCAGGGGGCCTATTACGAAAATAACGTACGCAATTGCGTAACGCAGTCACTTGGCCACGATTGTCGTCCGCAGTTCGTTGGTTGTAGTTATAACAAACATTTTGAATTGCGTACGTTATTTTCGTAATAGGCCCCCAGACCCTTAACACGAACATCTATCGAAAAAAATAACGCGCGTTAAAAAATTCCATAGAGTATTTTTGTGGGAAATTCGTACAGCACCATCTACCGCCGAAAAACAAAATGAAGTTTTCCATAGATAATTACTCTATCGCGTACTTAGACGCGCGTTTTTTTCGATAGATGTTCGTGCTATACATATTGAAAGGTACCTTCCATACGTTATGTAACGATTAATTTTATATTAAATCTATAACTAAACCAAGTACATATTTGAACTAAACTCGAATAAAGAGCATCTAAATCTTATCCTCTCCGAGCGCAAAGCAAAGGCAACCAGTATCATACAGCCAGCACAATTAAAGTGGGACTGCATTGAATCGCTAAATTAAAGTGTTCCAGCGGCGTCTGCGGCAAGGTTCCACTAATGAGGCCGGAGGACATTTTCAATTTGCCACAGCTGCTCCGTGAGATGGACTTCCCTGTACCTACTTCGTTTCTATTTACTGACAAATCCTTTTCAAAAAACATTATTAAAGCACTGGAATGGTGTTTCTATTTGTACTTGTGATTTTAGCACAAGCACAAGATTTTAGATATGTCGTTCAAAAAAACGATAGCGGCAAAAGTTATATTTTTAAATTTATTTAAGAATCTACCCATAGTTAAAAGATGGCGAAGCAAAACCCACAAAGCTCACAAAGCTCGTCATAAAAAAAACAAAAATGAGGTAAAAAATTATAAGACGGGGAAAAATGCGGCACTATTTGTCAGGCGTGGCTATCCAATTAGAGGGCGGCTTATTCCGGCAACTGAGCACACCTGGGCGTTAAAAATAGTCCGCTACTTGCGGGTAAGATTATGGCGACACGGGTAGGTAAATAAATTATTACAGTATAAATACTGATATTATACATATTTTTAATGAGAGTTACAGTAGCATAAGTTGGTACCTAGGTACTAAATATGAAACGATTCTGCACGAACATCTAAAGGCTGGTTTACATTATCTTAGTCTTTAGTAGAGTGCTTTAGGAGAGTAGAAGTTCATTACGTGGTGTGTTTGACGTTCTTTTAAAATCGACGAACATGCCAAGCAATGTATTTCTACTCGCTACTCGACTCGGTCGTCTACTTGACTAATGTAAACCAGGCCTAACGAGAAAAATTACGCGCGTAAAAGTACTCGAAAGAGTAATTATTATCTATGGAAAATGGTCGAGTTTAAAGTCTGACGCTATAATAAAAGTTAAAAAAAATAGCATCCTTATTCTGCGTAAGTGATCTTAAGAGAATGTTGATGTCTTAAAATCTTAATCTACGTGCTTGCCATCAAAGTTTCAGTACCCGAGCACGAACAGCTATCGAGAAAAATAACGCGCGTTAAAACATTCGATAATTTTGTATGGGAAATCTGAACAGCGCTATCTACCGCCGAAAAGCGAATTGAAAATATTACTCTATCGAGTATTTTTACGCACGTTTTTTTCTCGATAGCTGTTCGTGCTTAATGTACCCTTAGCATGAACAGCTATCGAGAAAAAAAAACGCGCGTTAAAGTATTCGATAAAGAATTATCTATGGAAAGTTTAATTTCGCTTTACGATGATAGATGGTGCTGTCAAAATTTCCCATACAAAATTATTCATGGAATGTTTTTACGTGCGTTATATTTTTCGATAGCTGTTAATGCTATTGGTTGGTACAGTACCCTTAGCACGAACAGCTATCGAGAAAAAAAACGCGCGTAAAATTACTCGATAGAGAATTATCTATGGAAATTTTAATTTCGCTATTCGGCGGTAGATGGCGTTGTACAAATTTTCAATACAAAATGCACTATCGAATGATTTTACGCGCGTTATTTTTTTCGATAGCTGTTCGTGCTATGGGTACTGATTTAGGAAACTCGGCTCTAGTGAAGTGAACGAAAGGTTATCTTTATTCTTTTTTCTCATTAAAGAATTGGCAAAATGGGTAAAATTATGACGTATACATCTTAGTTTAGGACAAAGCTGTTGTGTGTAACATCATTATACATTTGGTAGTAAATTCTCACTCAAATCTATTTTAGTTGAACTCATGTAGCCACGCTCACAAGCTGAATTATCAATACTAATACTATATTGATTCTATAAATAAACACTCATTTCACATTTCAGTTGTGAATACAGTATTGCTTTGCAGGAAATTGCACTTGCAATGTTATTTATCTTGAAACACTTATCATGTTCTGTCTACAAATAATTTTAGACATGAAGCAGATGCATTCTATAAATAATACCACTTTGAAAGTACCTAAGAAGTGACATAATCTAGATATATATAAAAATGAATCCAATTTCGCGTGGTCAAGACATCACGCGTAAACGGCTGGACCGATTTCACTAATTCTTATTTTGTTATGATTTTTATGATCAGGAGATAGTTCTTATAAAAGAAAAAATTAAGAAAATTGCGCGGAAAATTAGAAAATTTAAGAATACTTAACCACCATATAAAATTATTTTGGACATAAAAACTTTTGCAAAGTAACTTTATGTTAATGACTTATGACTTTAAAAATATATAAACTTTTTTAATGTTACCTTATGACGTTGACATTTGCGTGCTGCAAATATCGTCAAAGAGGATGTAAAAAAACTGAATGTTGCTTAAGGCCGGCCACACACAGACAGAATCCCGATTCGGAATTCCGAACGAAATTTCGACAATGTATTAAGATTCCGTACGGAAAAATCCCGCATGTGTGTGGCAGCCCATAGATTTTGTATGCAGTTGCTGCGTTCGGAATCACGTATGTACGGAATTCCGTAACGGGATTCCGTCTATGTGTGACCGGCCTAAAACGGATGCTTCGGTCCACAGAACAAAGTTCTTCGGTGTCGGAGTCTTGGTCGGAGTTATTTTATTGATGAAATACATGACAAAAAATAAATGATTATGATTGATTATCATGTAAAATAATTAATTTATTATTTCTTACAAAAAGGATCTTATAAAACTCATCATGGTTAGTTCAGAGCCATCACGCCTAATATTAAATTGGTAAGTTTGGATAGACTAACATACACGTTACTAATATAACAAGTGATATATATGGGAACGGGAACGGGAACACAACTTTTAATTAATTATACCAATTCGGATTCAATATTCATAACTAAGACAGGACAACGTCTGTCGGGTCAGCTAGTGTTATTTATTTATAACTCTACATTATTTATAAAAAGAAATCTATTGTGTATTCGCGTTAATAATAATTTTGGGTTGACACTAACTAACGTTTTTCTTTTTTTTTCTTCCGTTGAAAATGTGTTTCTATACCACCCACTCGCGGCATAGCGGTATCACTCAATTTTTAAGTGTGAGATTTGTAAGTGTGAGCTTGGCGCCAGTTTGGCGGCGGCTACGTCGGAAGCGTGACGAGTAGTCACGACTTGTGATAGGGTTGGCTACTAGCATCATTAATGCAAGGAAAGACGCCCAACATCTCCTATTGCGTGGTGCGAGCGAACTAGGCAAGCCTGATAGCGCGTGCCTCCGCGGAGGAGATTCCTCGCCCCGATGGCGTCGCGGCACCCCCGCGCTCGCCCGGCGCACTCACACATAGCCGCGAGCAATTTTACAGCACCCATGCGCAAGTGTCGCTTCTTTTCACGTTAGTGTATATTTTCTTTGCTCGCGGGGAACACGAGGTGGGTTTGGTAGAGCCAACTTACGTACGTACTAACTTACCAGACTGCGAGTAATTAATTAACTAATTAGACTAAGCAAGTCTTCAAAAGATTTGCTTGGATAATAAGTAAAAATATTTTCTAATAATGTGAAATCTTTCTCCATATTTTTTATATAAATACTCGTAGTCCTTCCTTAGCAGCAGCGGAACAAGCATGCGAAATGTACGGTAAGCCGGCGGCTAAGCTAGGTTTTGTTCAAACACTTCACTTTATTATACTTAGTCTAAGGATTAGACCGCCTGCATTTCGGAATGCAAGTCCAGCATAAGTTTGTGGACTAATAAGATAAAGAAAAAACGTTGGTAAACAGCTGTGCTTTTCTCTGAAAAGAATTCTGTTACTGAAGAAATTAAATTCATTTGTTTTTTCTTTATTTAGTTGCGGTGAGAGAAAAAAATAAATTAATAACATAATAATATACACATCAACTTTGTCTAGGGATACTGGTGATATTTTCATACAAACGAGGTAACTTTGAAGCCTTGGTTTTCGGCCAGGGATGTACCGTGCCGTAATCTGATGATGGCCATCCAGGGAGTGAAAGGAGTAGATTCAGATCGCTATACACACCCAACTGATCTGATCAGCATTCTTAACACTCCAGTAGTCGCGCGTTCTACGACTGTAGAACGCATATACATTTTTTTGAATTTGAACGTGACTTTAAGTGCACTCACGCGCACACTCACAGTATTCCTCTACCATTAACTAATAAACATTATTAGTGTCCTTGTGGTGGCGGACGTAGCCGCCTATGCGAGTAAGTTCCCGCCAAAACTGAATTTCTACGACTGTAGAGCACGCGACCAATCGCGTTACATTTTTCTCGTGAGTTGCCGCCGACGTTTGTTTCTTGTAAAGTATATTTGTTGTCTTTTTTTATGTTGCTATGAGATGTATTATTAAGTTTATAGTTATTAGTAACCAAAATGACTATTTTTTTTTTAATAATGGACTCACGGAGCGCGGAAGCTAGAATTTCAAGATGGTTGGAAATACTATCTTACTGTCTGTACGTACCATCGTAGTGCCTTTTTTATAGTAGGGGGAATGCGTTTACGATTTCTGGAGGTATGTGGGACTCACCGGAGCACTACTCACTAAATCCGCTACTACATCCCGCACTAACACGCAAGACCTACGGCCTACGAGACCGTGGTGACACGCACCATGTCACATGTGGTCCTGGTGATGCTGCCTCATCAACGGCACATCATCGTAGTGTTTTAATTAATGTCTATACGCAAAATGCTGATTTAGAGGTAGAGAATATGAGTGAATAAATAATATGAACATTCAACTGTTAAAATCCTAAATTTTTCCATTTTTCACTAATATTTACAAGAACTCTTATTTTAACTTCCTATTATTAGTAAAATTATTATTTTTTATGTTAATTACTTTCTTAGTAAAACCCTTTTGAATATGACATACCACGTGTATTTGGATTTATAAAATTTCCCTTATAAACCCTGAAATCAAAATGTTCTACATACGTAGAGCGCGCGCGCACTAACGTCCCAAACAGAGGCGCGCCTACTGGAGTGTTAAAAATTAATGGGTCAGAGTTCTCAGTTTGAGGATTTCCATACATTTTCATGCTATTTTCGCGGTTTTTTTAAACATGTCCATTACGTTTTTAGAATGCTGGTCGGATCAGTTGGGTGTGTATAGCGATCTGAATCTCCTCCATTCACTCCCTGGATATTCGTCATCAGATAGATCACAGCCCAGTACATCCCTGGCAGGAAACCAAGGCTTCAAAGTTACCTCGTTTGTATGAAAATAGCACCTGTATCCCTAGACAAAGTTGATGTGTGTATATAATATCATCGAATATATGATATTCAGGGTGTTTGGTAAGCCTTATGAAGCCGAATATAGTAGATAGGGACCATCAAACTGATCAACTTTTATTATGGGACCAACTTTGAAATCACGAAAAAAAAACAACTGTTTCGTACAAAATTTTATAACGAAAATATCAAAATGTTTTTCGAGATTTCAGAGTTAGTCCCATAGTAAAAGTATTTCAGTTTAATGGTACTTATCTACCATATTCGGCTTTATAAGGCTAATCACCAAACACCCTGTATACGCTGACAGTTTAGAGGCATTTAGCATCCGTGTCGATTGCTAACGGTATCTTGCCCGTAGAGAGCTGCGGTGTCAGACAGGTCAGGCTGTCTCTCCTTATATTCCGTTTGTGCCCATCAAGGTGGCTATTTAAGTAGCGTCAGCAACAGCCTTGTTTGGATACGTCACCCCGCGGGCTCGGCGCTAATGTTCTGCCGACTGTACCGAATGTAGAGCTGTGAATGCGAAGACATGAACAGTAAAAATATTTTTTAATACGATATAAAAGTAACGTCTTAAACAATTTAAGAAGACCAATAATGTCTTGTTATGACTCTACACTTACCTCCTTAAAAATAAACTATCTATAATTTTGCAATAGTATTAGTTGTTTTACTCACATATTCCTTGTAGTTTGATCAAAAAATATAAGTTTATCTGAGAAGTTTCCAGGAAATAATAGATTGAACTCGTATTTCTAAAATCCGTTCAAACTCAAACTCAAAGTTCTTCATTCAAATAAACTTAGAAATTAAGACATTTTCTTACCGCCCGTTCGTGACTTTTTTAGCTGACAATAAGAAAATAATACATAAAGTCAGAAAAAATCTACCAAAATTTATCTGTACCCGTAGCACGAACATCTATCGAAAAAAATAACGCGCGTAAAAGTACTCGATAGAGTAATTTATCTATAGAAAATTTTAATATTTGTTCTTAAGGCTGTAGAGTCGCATCACGTTCCATTTTTAAATTTTCAATACAAATGATCAAAACAAATCAAAACAATTCTGCGCGAGCCGTAATGAGGGCGAACTTTGAAAATTCCTATTAAATTATTAAATAGATATAAGTATATACAAAACACGCAATACACTAGACAAATACCTCATTATTCCTAAGAAAAATTAAAAATTCTGTAAATACCCGTAAAAAAACATGTCAAAGTGTACCAATTTGTGCATTTTTTAATATTTTATTTCTCTGTGATAAAAAGCATTTTTTTTTCTCTCTATAGGGAACTCCTTGACAATACAAACAATAAGTGAAAAAATAAATATGATTCCTATTCTTATTTGTTACAGCTGAAATGTTTTTGAAAAATACCTCTGACAAGCAAATTTGAAATTCCACTTGAACAGATTATCTTCGTCTTAAAAAACCTGACAATTTATTATGTTTATTTAAGAATTTTACTTCCTGAAACTAAAGTTTACATCAATAATAATGCTTTCATTCTTTAGATAACTTCATTGGAAAAACACTAATTTCGTTAAAATGCAAATATACATCCTTAATGTTTTTCTCTTTAATTTTTTAAAAGCCGCCTCTACTCAATTCCTAATGCCCGTTGCCTAAGCTTTTAGACTTGCATAGCGAGCTTCTAAACTTTAAGCTTCGCTCATATATAATTCTAACTGTAGCTTTTGTGCTCTCGGGAAATAGCCGAGAGTTGAACATAAATAATTTAACCGGTCTAGTTAACCGGAGACGAACGAGTTAAATACGGTTTGCTAAGATATTATATGGATTTGGTGTGGTTTAATTTTTAATTACGATAATGCGGTTGTTCTGTAATTTAGATTTTGTTTTGCTTTGTGTTTTAAAGTCATGTTCGTTTGCATGCTTTTTCAAAAGATATCTAATTTTTAGGGTTCCGTACCAAAATGGTAAAAAAGGAACTTATGGTGTGACTCAATCTGTCTGTCTGTCACAGCTGGATATCTCGAAAACTACTAATGGTATTAACTTGAAATTTGGAATAGTTTAGGATGACATTTGCCCAACTATTTTGCAAATAAGAAATAAATAAAAATAAATATATAAATATCTTTTTTACAACGGGGCCTGAAAAGGGGACTTAAAAATTTGAAGTGGGACTACTAGGGCATATGGGGTATCATATGAAAGAACGCCGTTTGCACGTTTTTAATCATTTTTTTTTTCTAGACTGCATAGTTTTCGACTTATGATGAAAAATGTAAAAAAAAATACTGAAAAATCTGAAAGAATTATATGTGATAGCAGTTTATATAAAGATTACAGGAAAAATAAAACAATGTCTCAATATAGCACACTTCTTTAGAAATTATCAAATTTCTAAAAAAGTTAACATTAATTCCACTATCGGTCAAGAGATGGCGCTCACCTAAAACTGCAATACTAATTTTATTTTTCTACTCTGCAGTGTGGTTTAATGGTGCAATTATGATGGTACGGAACCCTCGGTGCGCGAGTCCGACTCGCTCTTGACTTATTATTTTTACTACGTACATTAGCGTTAAAATAATTAAGTTAAAATGTTAAGATAAGCTAGTTTAAAGCACGTTTAAGCATGTTTAAAAGGGAATTGTAAAATAGGTGTTTAGATGGGATCATTTTCACTCTAGTTATAATGTTTATTGCACACAAATTATTGCTTACTTGAATCCCGAGTATATCCATAATATTATAACATACTAGCTTTTGCCCACGACTTCGTCCGCGTGGAAATTCGAGAAATCCTTAGGGAATCTTTAACCAGGACAAATATTATTCTATGTTTTAATTTCAACAAAATCAGATCAACCATTTTTAAGCAATTAGGTGGGTCCCCACCAATCGCGCTGCCTCGCCTTTTCTTCTCAGCCTCCCCCTACCCTCACTCTCATCCTCCGCCTCCCCGATTAAAGGTAAAATTAATTCGCAATAAAAGGTAGCCTATGTCTTTTCTCAAGCTCTACTCTATCTCTGTACCAAATTTCATTAAAATCGGTTCAGTAGTTTAGGCGTGAAGGCGTTCCAGACAGACAGACAGAGTTACTTTTGCATTTATAATACTAGTATGGTTTACGATAGTTTGCGAACAGGTGAAGATCTATGAAAAAGAACTGAATCATATCCTAGCTTACGCCTCGATTAGAGTTCCAGTACCCTTAGCACGAACAGATATCGCAAAAACTAATGCGCGTAAAAACATTCGATAGAGTAATTTTGTATGGGAAATTTGTGCAGCGCCATCTATCGCCGTAAGGCAAAATTAAATTTTCCATAGATAATCACTCTATCGAGTATTTTTACTCATAGTACAGTAGCCCGTAGAAAATTTAAATCACCAAAAAGGTTACCATTTGCCGTTGTGATAAAGTTAATTATTACGAAATTATAGATACTTTAACCCAAGTTTTACAGATCGCAACCCGCCCTAACCTTTATTTGTATATCTCCAAAATTGATATTTTTTTATTTTTCGAAGTTTGCCATATAGTTTAGCTGTTGTCATGTTCTACAGTTTGGTTTGATTGCCACAGATAAAAGTAAGACTATAAAAAGTACCCACACACAGATTTAAGACCTGATGAAAATGGTTGGAATTTATCTGGTCTTTAATCTGTGTATGATCACTTTCCATAGTCTTACTATTATCAGTGGCAATCAAATAAAGCTGTAGAAAACGACAATAGCTAAACCATGTGGTAAACCTTGAAAAATAAAAAAATACCATTTTTGGAGATATACAAATATAGGTTACGGCGGGTTGCGATCTGTAAAATGTAATTCATTTCTTTTTAGTTACAAGTGCTTATGCACTTGTACAAAACTTGAATTACAGCAATTTTCTTAGTGCAGCTGACTAAATCCACTTCCGCCAAACCATTTTTACGGAGAATCGTAAAAAGGTCACTTATCCATCCATATTCACTTACGAAAAACCACTTTTTTCGTTCGTAGTACTATTCAATCAACTGACAGCGAACCGATAAAAAAAAGCATCGACTTCGTTCTAAACAGTTAGAAGCAGTGCAGTGACGGACGGGCTCAGCTGCAGTGTTAAATTGCAGAAATACACTGCAAAAGTATTTCGATAAGGACGAAACGTTATTCCACTTTTTTTTTCTCTGCTATGTTATTTTTAAAAGTCTTCTTAAAAACAATATGCCTTTTTGCAAAGAAAATATTACTCAGTCTGTAAAAAAATACCTAATTTGATAAAACAATTCTGTACCCTTACAACGAACATTTATCGGAAAAAAAACGCGCGTAAAAGTACTCGATAGAGTAATTATCTGTGGAAAATTTTATTTGGCTTTTCAGCGGTAGATGGTGCTGTACGAATTACCCATACAAAATTATTACTCTATCGAATATTTTTACGCCCGTATTTTTTTTTCGATAGCTGTTCGTGCTAACTGTCTATCGTTAATTTTAACAAAAAAATCAGGTTTGTTGTATGGGAATTTTATTCTGTTTCTAGTGTTTGTTGTTATAGTGGCTACAGAAATATATCATCTGTGAAAATTTCAACTGTCTAGCTATCACGGTTCATGAGATACAGCCTGGTGACAGACAGACACACAGACGAACAGCGGATTCTTAGTAATAGGGTCCCGTTTTTACCCTTTAGGTACGGAACCCTAAAAAGGTCGATGACAGTGTGGTTTACATAACTTAGGTTGAAAATTCGTTGTTAATAGGACGAAAAATTTTGAACCAATCAACTATAATGAACAAACTTATCCTAACCCACTAGGGTCCGGAAATTTCTAACCTTCCTAATTAATTAATACCTTACTCCACAAACATACCGAAAACGGGCCAGAACGAAAAAACATTCGTTTCGCAATCTCTCAAGCGAAACATGACGACCCGATTGAATCAATTTAAACTCCGAAAATCTCATCTCCAAAGGGTCCATCCCTAATTATGCTGCGGAAGGACCGGGGTACAAAAGAGACAAATATACAATTCCAAATTCGAAAATTCAAATCTCGAATCGCCATGCCTTATGGCGCAAAGAATAGAGGTTTGTGTTTCACAACAAAACTTTTTGGTGGAGCTCAAACAATTTTGTCGAGGTGTAATCGTCTGTTTCGGGCAGCGGGAGGGGGCGGGATAAGGGTTTCCAACATGGCCGCCGTAAGATTTTGTTCGGTTATATTAATTAAATCTTCGTAATTTATGACCGGGCTCGTAGCACGTGCTGCTTTTGATTTATGGTTGTGCTTATCTTGTTTAAGTTACGATGACTCATCTAGTTAATTTTGGTACATACATGAAAATAAACGGTTAGGAACTTATAATAATAAATAGGTGGCTTAAGTAAGTGTAAGTGAATGTGGAGCATCTATAAGATTGAAAAAACAGTAACCTTGATTGATAATGATTAATTAAAAAACATTAATCTTGATTGGTCTTTCTACATTATCAAGTTATGCTTTTCCAAAAACTTGCGCGATAGTTAGTTTACAAAATGACCATTTATTGTTCTCACGACTTTAATAATAGATACCTAACCTACATACTTATCTTAATTGGGCAGGCAACATTGTTAATTATGATTATTTCTTTTCGGGAAATAATTAATTGGGTGACTGGAAATAATTAAAGGCGACTCTTAATAGGATTCTTAAATACTAAACCTGGCAGCAGTTAATTTTTTGGGCGACAAAATAACTAAACGGGTAACAAACAGTGGATTACAAAAATACTTAAAACGGGCGACTACATGTGGGTGATAAGTAATTTATGTTGGCAGTGAAAAATCTAAATGGGTGACAAGAATACTGAGTGGGCAACTATTATACCAAGTAGGTAACTATATAACTGATTTAAGCTGCCCAAAATGGTGTTTATAACACCTTTTTAATAGGTTTCTCGTTTGTTTGTTTTTTGTCATCTCAATTAGGATAATAGTCACCTTTTTTAAATAAAATATATGCCAAAAAGGTTGTCACCCAAATAGTAATTTGGTCGCCCGTTCTGAATAACTAGTTACTCCATATACAAATTTAAGTCACCCATTTTCAATATCTGTAGTCGCCCTCGGTCCGTCGCCCACTTAGTTTTTCAGTACGCTATATTCAGTATTTTTGAAACCCAAAATGGGAATTTATTGTTACCTGATTAAATACTACCCTTTCTTTTCTTTCAAGAACTAGGCTCAAACAAACGAACAGTGCAAAGAAAATTTACAGAAAAAACATATTTTATTTAAAAAAGTCTAGCCTACAATTCCCACACGTATATTTTCATTTCATTCCCAAATTAAAGCACCAAAATAACCAAGCAGGCAGTCAACACTCCACACATAAACATAATTGCAAAACTCTTTCAAACTTACCTCTGCGAGGTAAAAAAAATTAGGGCATCCCGACCCTTATCCCTCCCACATTACCCTCGCGATAATTCAACCCCACACAGCCCTTGAGAAAAATAGCTCGGAAAACAGGCAAGACATAAATCGACCCACTTTTTTACCGTCCGTAGTCCGAAGGGAGAGATCCGAGGGTTAAAAATGGGAACGGAGCTAATGAGCAAAAATGTTTATTTGAAATTCGAACGCAGTAGGTGTGAAAGTTTGAATTAAATTATTGTATTATGTGTTTACGCCCATAATAATTATTGATTTGTTTTCATTAAAATTGCTTATTAAAGGCCGTTGTGCGGCTGACAAAGACAATCACCTTTTTTAGTAGTTTTTTGCCCAAATATAAAGAAAAAGAAAACGTATTCAATATCTGTAACACGAAAATTGTACGAGTAAGAGTACTCAATAGAGTAAATATCTATGGAAAATTTCATTTCGCTTTTCGGCGGTGGATGGCGCTGTACTCCCTTACAAAAATACACTATCAAATGTTTTTACGCGCGTTATTTCTTTCGATAGCTGTACCCTTAGCACGAACAAACAGGCTAACAAAAAAAAAACTGTACTCAATAAAATAATCTTTATGGAAAATCTCGTTTATCTTTTCGGCGGTAGATGGCGCTGAACAAATTTTCCATACAAAATTACTCTATCGAATGTTTTTACGTGCGTTATTTTTTTCGATGGATGTTCGTGCTACGGGTACAGCCCCTACCACGAACATCTATCGAGAAAAAAAACGCACATAAAAGTACTCGATAGAGTAATTAATTATCTATGGGAAGTTTTATTTCCCTTTTTCATACAAAACTGCTCTATCGAATTTTATACGTGTGTTTTTTTCTCGATAGATGTTCATGCTACGGCACAGAATACATAATATATACGTAAGTGCTACGGGTTATGTAGCGTCTGTGTAATAGGTACCTAGTTGAAACGCAACGTTTGTATGGCGTGTCCAGGGTGTGGTTCCGCTCCGCACGCAACGCAAGAGCAACACGCGTCTCGACTCCGCAGATCGGGATTCACAACGCTTAGTCTGCCGGACCCTTATGGGTCCGACGGACACGGGACCTGGATGTACATCACCAGAGCTGGATGTATATCCTGATGCAACTCCTAATTAAGAGCGGACCTACCCATCTCTAACGGGTACCAGACTAATACAGACATGTCTATAACATATTATCAAATTAAAATTAAAAAAAATATTAAAAACATGACTGCCCTGCCAAAAACGAACTAAAAAGTTAAATAACATGTGTCTTTGAAGGCGGACCGGACCGCGGCACGGGGACCGTTTTTTGGAACAATTTTTAATCAAAGAGGTCCAACCACTGTAAAGAATTTTTAGTTCGTTTTTGGCAGGGCAGTCGTGTTTTTAATATTTTTTTATTTATTTATTTTTATTTCACATATTTTAGCGACAAATTATATAGTTTTGAAATGTACTCATTAAGGCCTTTTCTTTGATGCCCATATTGTAATAATAGAAGAAAAAAATATTTTTTTTTCACATTTGAAAATGGCGTCGTACAGTCGCCATATTGTTTTTTCTAAAAAAAATATAGCCAGTGTCACTCGGGATGCTGTAAGAATTCTAACGATACCCCATTTATTCAAATCAGTTCAGGCATTTAGAAGTTATGGTGGAATAAAGAAACTCACATACCCACTGAACACATATACACTCTTTTTGCTTTGGGCAGTCGTGTAAAAAGATTGAGAGAGAATTGAGAAATAAAATAAATCTAAAGTAACTTCGGTTTGAATTGAAATGTGATTATAATTTACAAACCTCATCAACATAATAATACCTACCTGATCCAGACCCCAAGGGCTGCCACTTTCTCCCGCCCACCTACGTTCAATCAGGGTTGTCACCGCAAGGTGAGGGTTATCGAAGATGTCACTGCCTTATACACGCGGCCCTTGGGGTCGAACCTACCATTAATTAATCTGAATGCGCACATAGTTGAGTGTATGTCGCAGGGTTATGATAAAAGCAGAGATGACCAAGAATCTCTTAATAAAATCACATCACGAACACGATTTTATCATTTCCATATACAAATCTAGTCATTTGATCAAATACCAAAATGGTCAATTCATCAAATGCCAGTGAATTGACAATTAACACTGATCCGCTGCAACTTAAGGCGAGGTGGTAGTGAAAGTGGCGCCGCCAATACATTTATTTTTGTTACTCGTAAACCAAGTCAATATTTAAAAAAGCTCAAGTAATAATCTCTTAAGTTGTCTCTAATATTTTTTTAATAACTCTTCAACAGTAATTATCATTCATTCTGTAAGTTTTAAAATCCATAATTGCAAAAAGTGGCCACTTAGAGCTAAAATGGATTTTAAAACTTACAGAAAAAATGAAAACTGTTGAAGAGTTATTCAAAAAATATTAGAGACTGTTTAAAAGATTATTACTTGAGCTTTATTTAAATATTGACTTGGTTTACGAGTAACAAAAATAAATGTAGTGGCGGCGCCACTTTCACTACCACCTCGCCTTAACTCAAGAATTCGGCAAAGAGAATTTTTTTACAAATTAAAATACTTACGTCGTTTTGTAACGTAAGCGCTCAGTTACCTAAGTACCCGTAAGACGAAGCTGTCGAGAGAAAAAATGGCGTAAAATAATACTTATTTTAATTTTGTACGGGAAATTTGTAAAGCGCCATCTATTGCTGAAAAGCGAAATTAACTATTCTCACAGTCAATTTTATTAATCTATTCGAGTACTAACGCGCGTTTTTCACAATAGTACCCTTAGCACGAATAGCTATCGAGAAAAAAAACACGCGTAAAATTACTAGATAGTGCAATTTTGTATTGGAAATTTGTACAACGCCATCTACCGCCGAATAGCGAAGTTAAAATTTCCATAGATAATTCTCTATTGAGTAATTTTACGCGCGTTTTTTTTTCTCGATAGCTGTTCGTGCTAAGGGTATAGATGGGCGTGAGATGGTTACTGAAAAAAAATTAAGTACGAGAATAGATACTTTTAAATTAACAACAATAATTGTTAATAAATTAATAACAACATAGAAACACATTCTATTTTTAATTCAAACTGGGAAACTATCAATTGGATCTTTTTCAGTAATTCCATTTTTAGGAAACTTCATCCTAGCCGGTTTGTTTGCCCGGGTCAGCGTTACTCAAAGTGTGGCCTGTGTCCACAAAACAGTGTACACTTTTAGTAGGTTTTATTGGACAAAAAAGTTTTCCTGATTTATTTGGAAAAAGTTTTTCACACAAAATTACCTACGTTCGTTTTCTTTGATAAACTCAAGTTAAACATCAATACTAATAAAACAATGATTTTTTTCAAAGAACTCAAGTCTCGATGAACAAATATTTCTGATAATTGTAGTGGCACAGCATCCATAACATGGACGAAAATCTCTTTTTTCTTTGCTACCAAAGCAAAACAGACAGACATGACGAATCTGTAAGGGTTCCGTTTTTTGCCATTTAGGCTACGGAACCCTAAAAAGAAACTTTCTTGAAGGGGCCGTACAGCGTCAAATACATTTAAGCAACGATTTCACGAATTATTACTTGATTGGTCCTAAAAAAATAATGTAGAAAGTAGATTATAGTACCTACTCAGTTACGTAATTGACAGAACATGATGACTAAAACTTTTCTCCGAGAAATAAATTGTAAAAAGTCCTCCATATTTGTAGTTTTTCAATACTGCCCCAAACAATAATAAAACTTTAATCTTGAAACTATAAAAAACCTGAGGTAACTCTCTAGTTTTGTGATTGACAGTTTTCCAAAATAAGAAATAGTTTATTAGTTATGTATTAATTAAAAACGATAATATTGTCAATAATTTCAATAATTTTTAATATGAAAACTCCTTCCAGCGTTGTACGTCCTCTTAAAAGACAAGGTATTAATTTAAATATAATTAAATAATTAATATAAATAAATTCGCCTGCCATAAAATATATGAAACTTTGTGGTAGCTAAGACATTAAATTGATATATCCCATTTTTTTTTCAAAAGAACTCAGAGCTTACACTCGCAGCAAAATAAATAGTAACCACTGACACAGAAAAATGTAATCTCCCAAAAAAACAAAAGACCCGTTCTTCATTATCTGAAATCTAATTTCGGAAGGTCTGAATTTGTTTTGCGCTGACGCAAGTCAAGAGCCGTTTCGTATCCAAATGTATTAGCGAATCCTTTGTCCCGCTAACAAATTGCGAACGAAACTCGACTCATCCTTTCATATAACATAAAAAAAAAGTTGATTATCGTCCCAAACTCCCAAAGCGGAAGCCCTTTTGTTATTGTCAAATTAGCCAATCCTCAAGATAACAAAACAACCCCTTTCATTCCAAGGGACAAAAGCTTTTTATTGACGAGTTGAATTTATTCAGGGTTTAACTATCTTCCGTATATAATCCGGGGAGGTAGGGTGAAATGTTATATTTATGGCGCCCCATGGGTTTGGGCTTTGAAATTAGATACGGTTTGAGGAAACTTTTTTGGTACCTTGCTTATATTTATTGTAATTAGAGGAAAGCTTTTTTATAAGTATAAAATTAAGTCAGTATTTTTTGTAGAGCAAGTTTGCTATTGTTATGTACTAAGTACAAATTTTTTTGGGTAGGCTCACGAGCAGCTTCAGTCCCCCGTGACTACGGCAGCCTCAAAGGTGCCGAAACGTCGGGAAAATAAAAATCAAACCAAATGCCAATTAATTACCAAAATCCTTTAAAAAAAACCGCACTAGTATACATTAAAAAGTGTTTTATTTCATAAGTTAAGTATTCTTTGAATACTTCCACTAACTTAAAACTAAACTATCAAAAAGATGACAATGTTTTTTTTTAACAACAACACAATGCTTACCGTAGAAATATTACCACTTAACAACAAAACCGTATCCGACTGATAAAAATACAAAGACAAAAATATTCCTTACCTATTATTAAAACAACTGAAAAATCAAAGAAACGTGATGGGTTGTGCACGAAATATTAAAAAATAATTACATATAATATAGATTATTTGTACATACAGTCATACCTATCTGTTTTTCTCTTATTAGAAAAAAAAGGGTAAAGAAAACAAACCGTACATCACAGCATTACCCAAATCCCTCCCGGCGCAACCGCGTTTTATTGAAGACATAAAACCTCGCAATTGGGGCGGCTGGGGAGATTTGAGCTATCCTTGTATGTAATGAGGGTGGGTGGGGTGCGTCTTGCAAACGGCTGCGTGCCTCGCCGCGGCCTCTGGCGATTTGTCCCTAACATCCCCTGAACCCTTGTGGGATGGATCTGGGCTTCTCAAACTACCGTTTATTCGTAATTTTGTACAAATAAAATTGGAGAAAACCAACTTAATTTTCAAATGACATACCTACAACAAAAAAAGAGGAGAATTCCAGCTGAAATTCTGTTAATCAATATATTTACATTTACGCTAAACTGTTGCTGATGGGCACCGTAACACCAATTGAATGACATTCATTACGTATGGTCCTGAAATCATAATACAAAATTAATGTTTTTAAGGTTGTTATATCCACAATACGAGGGTGGATTGATAAGTCCATGACTTTGAAAAGAAAAAACACTTTTTTTTCATAATTTATTTTTGTATCTTAAAAAGAAACTCCTTAAGGAATCTTTACACTAAATTTTTTTCAGATTCGGCAAAAGATTATTACTTTTGGAAACAAAAAGCTCAAGCGACTTCTAACTTTTCTTAATGACCCTGTCGACCCTCTTGCCGGCACTCATGACATCAATCACTCATCGAATGAAGATGCGAATCCTTCCTATTCTCTAGATTCAACCCACTGAGATTTTTCTCCTTCCAAACATGAATAAATGTCTCTTGGCGGGCAAAGATTTTCATCAAGCCAAAAGGTGATGTCTGAAATGGGTCCTCATTTCAGTTACCAGTTTTCAGGCGATATGAAAGAAAAAAATAATGAGTCAAAGAGGTAGAAACTTCGTTGGATTGAATATGCAGAGCTACAATAAGATTATGTAGAGAAATATAACAAAATATTCCGAAAAAAAGTGTTTCTTCATTACAATGTCATGGACTTATATTGATAAGTCCATGACGGTGGATTGCCACCGTCCTATATCTATCTAATATCTTAAACTCTGAGGATAAAATTATTTAACTATTAATATTTGCATCGAAACATATAAAGAGCTACAAATGAAACAAAAATAATTCTACCGTATCGAATAATGAAAACTGACGATTTTATTGTCACTTGTATGACTTAACTGCGCATTTAACAAAAGTTTTTAATAGTCAAAGACTAAGTCAAAAATAGCTGTATTCAAAAAAACTTAATTATTAAGTACTTTTGTTCTGGTGTAGATATTATGTTTTTAATTGTAACAATTTTAGCATAAGTGACTGCATGTAAATTAAGGTCAAAAAACAATTCCGATTACATCCATCGCAAACTTTGAGAGCCATTGTCAACAAAGTGTTTACGTCGTAAAAGGTGGTCGATACAGACGCGCTCCTGACTGCCTAAACACATAACCCCACTCTCCCCTTTAAACCCGAACATTATTACCACCGCTTCTTTTTACAGCCTTATGCTAATCAACTTAGGGATCACGGATTTGTAATTCTTTTGATATGAAACTGAATGCGCAATAAACCCAAAAAACATTCTCTTGATTAAAGCTGTGTAAGATAAAAAAATACCTTATACAAGTTAGAAGAATTTTATAGCAACGAGAATCCGGTGTTTATTTTTTTAAACCGATTTTAGAAAATGAACGTAAAAATAAAAAAAAACTTTTTTTTAGAGTAGGATCTACTAAATGAAGAGTAATCCTAGCACGAACACCTATCGAGAAAAAACAACGCGCGCAAAAGTAGAGTAATTATTATCTATGGAAAATTTCATTTGACATTTAAAAAATAAAAATGCATAGTAACTATTTGCCTCGCT
Organism: Agriphila geniculea; assembly: GCA_943789525.1. Taxonomy (NCBI): domain Eukaryota; kingdom Metazoa; phylum Arthropoda; class Insecta; order Lepidoptera; family Crambidae; genus Agriphila; species Agriphila geniculea. Next base: position 3,973,002 of record OX038883.1, read on the forward strand.
AGATAGCATTGATGGAAAGAGAAGTGTCAGTCGGCTTTTAAAAATAAACGGCCTGTACCAACTCGCTGGTTGAAATCTGCCCATAGAGAAACATTTTTGGTTTACATCTGCCTGCCTACCTGATTACTCTTCGAAGCTTAGTAAAAAAAACACATACTACTCGGTCGAGATAACTCGGCACCTGAAGCGCGATAGACCTCCCTCGTTTTCTCCTTTCCTTACGCCACCGTCGTCAATTTTTTTAAAGTTTTCGATAGATTATCGATAAATTATCGCTAACAAATGTACTAACGCTACTGGCATGACGACAGTGGCGTGAGGCAAGGAGAAAACGAAGGGGTCTATCGCGCTTCAGGTGCCGAGTTAACTTGACCGGGTTATACTTACATTTTTAACAACGCCATCTATCGAGCCTACAGTTTTATTGTCATTTAGAAAAGCCCTCATTTCACTGACATTAATATTTTTTTTCTTATTAACTGGACTGGCTGTCTGTATGATTTGACAGCAAAGTTCTTGTGCCTATTTGAAACGCCACTAGCGTGAGTCTTAAGAACTAATTTTGACGTGTACAATGAAAATGGTTGCCGTGATGGTCTCTCCAGACTTCAGACTTTAGTACCATGTCCCTCACGCTATGCTCACGCTACGTCCTACAGCGCCAAAATAGCGGAAATCAAATAGGCACAAGAGCAGTTTGACAGCAGCCAGTCCAACGCCTCATTTCGTCTCGATTTCACCATAGAGTAAGGTTCATTTCCGCAATGTTTTTTTCTTTTTTTGCCAGAATGTGTAGGAACAAAGGCCGTATATTCCTAACGTTGAGTGCAAAAATACACATTCCCCTTCACGACGATCCTCTAGGGCTTGAGTCGTACAACTTTACGATCTCTAAGTCTGGGACAAAAGCGTCAAGCGTGAACCGCCCCTTTTATTTAAAGTCCAGTAGGTATGATTATGGAGAGCCAATGATGTTAAAAGTAAAGATGAGTTATACGCCAACATCATTGTTATTTAAAACAGCGTAAAGGTACTATAACTAACAGCGCGTCAGCTGTCTCCTTCACTCACACACTAAGCAGACAGCGCGCTCTTTGTACAATATGGCCGAATAAAGTAATAGAAAATACATATTTTTATTAAATGCAGTACTTACGTGTGAAATTAAGCATTTTTCCGATCTCTGACTGTGGCTGTATAATTTGTACATCGTCTAAAGACGCAAGGAGACATTTTTTTAATGGAATTTCACAATTTTATCGCGTCTGACTGACGAGAGCCGCGTGTGTTTCCGTGTCACGAGACTGTGCCTGACTAATTGAAAGTCGGGCAATTAGGTACCTGACTTTCGTCTTGCCATTTTGGAGTGCGAGTAACGTATCTTTACTTTTTTTAACATCATTGTAGAGAGCAAACAAAATTGTTAAGAAAAAGATGCGACTGGCCTTTACTTATTTGTCGGCGCAGCATCGGTACGACATTAGCATGATCAGTGTATCCGGTACCGAAAACATACAGAAATCTTATTATGAACAAAACTTTAGATTTCGAAAACAAAACTACCTACTTTTACACGTTATCTTTTCAGTAACCTTAGCTATCGAAAAAAACGCGCGTAAAAGTACTCGATAGACTAATTCTCTATGGAAAATCTCATTTCGCTCTTCGGCGATAGATGGCGCTGTTTTAAATACAATTCATACAAAATTACTTTTCGATAGCTGTTATTTAGTGCTACTGGCATCTACTGGACTATCTTTTAATCACTTAGGAAAAGAAGGTTCCTTTATTCTTTCAAGATTTATTAAATATTTATCTGATGCATCACATCACTACGTTCACAACTTAACTAAAACCAATAAACAGGTAAACACCTGAATAACACATATTTTTGGCTTATGTTTTAATACGAACCTAACCACCGGAATTATCAAATGATCACCATTTGGTGATCAATTAATAATTCATTTCACTGGGCGGTCTAGGATATGGTGATCATATCATAAACTAATTTGGCGAGCAAATTTTTTTTGTATCTTAAAGTATTAATTCCCTATCTTTTGTTCTAGGTAACCACTTGGAATCTGCACAGTCAAAATTGTAGGTGAGTTAAAAAAGCTTCATAAATGAATCATCATTTTTTTCTGTCTGTCACTTATTTCTTTTTCGACAAATAATACCTATATTCAAAAAAATATGTCTAATAACCGTTTGCACTAATCTTAAAAATCGCCCAAGTCTTTTCCTAACTTGCTGAGCGAAGTTCATGACACCACCATTTTGGTAATACCTAATTTGGTCAAGTTTTGTAATTAGGAAACGACTTGACCATCAGCCATTTAATGTCCCCACTGCTGGGGCACAGGCCTTCCTTATGGGAACAAAGGAAGGATGGGCCATAACCCACCACACGGGCCCAATGCGGATTGGTGGGTGTTAACGACTGCAAATGCACCCGGGACCAACGGCTCATCGTGCCTTCCGAAGCACGAAGGAGCTCGAGATAATACATTTTTGATCACCCATCCCATAACCGATCCTTGCAAAAGTTGCTTAACCTCCGCAATCGCTGGGCCAGGCACTAAACCACTGAGCCACCGAGCTCCACTATTAAAATTACTTAAACATAACATTAGAGTTTCTTTAAGGTAACAAAAACAAAAAATCTGGAATAGGTACACAACATTATAAATGAGATAGAAGAGGCTTACTTAGATTAATTAAAATTTACTATAAAAGTGTGTTTCTTTTTGTATTTCTTTTGGTATTCTATTATATATTTTTATTGACATGACCTCATGTCAATAAAAATATTAATAAGTATAATATATAATATATTAATAAATATTAATAATAAGTTCCTGAACTCACCAAATGTATCTAACTAAGTAAAAGGTGCTGCAGTCTGTTTTTATGCCTTAAGGGGCCATAATAGGAAAACATGGTTTGCGCGGGCCATATTTTTATATAGAAAACGTAAAGTTGTAGCCACAAAAAAACATACGATATAAGCTAAAGAAATTATCTAGTAGCTACAAGAATTAAATTGCGTATAAACCTCACAGATGATTGTAAAAAAAATCAGAATATGATCAAAACCGTTTGTCGCGGGCCATATTTTTGGCGTAAATAATAGCGTATACGTATTGAATTCTATATCAAAATACACTGTAACATACTGTGCAGTTGCTCCAATAACTTTTTTTGAAGAAAGGTAATTGAGCTGATAATGATGAAAAAACGACGAAAAACGTCGAAAAAGTGCAGAAGTTAGGTTATTTTCCATACTCTTTACACGTAAAGAAAAAGACAGAGACAAATGATTTCGCATTACGGAGCCTTAAGTTTAGTTCTTTAATTTAGTGCAAACTGGTGTGAGTATAAAGGTAAATTAAAAAACTGAATAAAATGTACAGAATCTTAACAGAACCCTAATAAATTCTGTTTAGAAATGCAAACGCTTTTTACTTCGCGCGGTTCCTCCATATTCCGCCCTTGGGACGCCAGCCGAGTCTGTAATGTTCAAAGTTAAATAAAATTATACTTTACTACACTTCATATAAATTATACATTTGTGTGCGCTTTTTATTTCGACGGCTGAAACAAAAGAGTGGGAAAACGAGGATTTAGTGAGATGTAGAGAAAGTTGTTTAATTGTGTTCGTGACTTATCCTCTTGGAGTTTTCGTACAATTATTATAAACTCAGGACGTATTACTTAAAATTTATGTTTGTTCCACTCCGTGACACTTTTTAACACTACAAAGTTCAAAATCAAGCAAATCGATCAACGAAAAACGTCCGTTATCGTGTTTTTAATACATTTTTTTGTAATAGGCTCTTTAGCCAAAATCGAACTGGTAGTGATCTCTAATTAAAATAAAAAAAAACAAAAAAGCTTCAGTTCATTGTTACAATCTAAGCACGAATCTAGTGCTCATCAGGTACAATGATTTACTTTTTTAGGGTTCCGTAGTCAAAACAACAAGGAAACCTCATAGTTTTGTCATATTCGTCCGTCCGTCCGCGGCTTAGCTCAGAAACTCTAACTAAGTAGGTACTAGAAAGCTGTAATTTAGCATGAATGTGTGTATTAATTTCGTTGAAAAAGTGGTAGAATAGATAAAAATAAATAAAATATTAAAAAGTGGGGTGTCGTTGGATAGGTCTTTCAATAATATTGTAGATTTGTGAAAACCACTTTTTGATTCAGAGATCCGTTTGCAAGTTGTATAAAACAGGAAGTAAATATAAGTTTATACCTGTAACTACGGAACCCTAAGCTGCGCGTGGCCAGACACGTACTTAGCCAAGTTTTTTAACTTTAAGTTGAACCTGTGACTATAGAAATAAAATCTATTGGTCGAGTTAGTATCTGCCTTTTTTTATACAAAAAAGGTTCTCTTGAAAACCTTTTACGTACCAAAATCACGCATGATCAAAACCCCAAAGGCACGTGGTCAAATGACCCAAAACGATGGATGTTGCTTGACCTTTGAGCGGTGATCTATTCACCGGCAGCCGACCAGTTTAATGAGGGGACGGGACACCTTTCGGCCCATCTGTCCCGAAATCAAACATTGTACGCGATATTGTAACGCAGGCACTGGCGGGTTAATAGAGGAATTCTACATTTTTATGACCATATTTAGAAGCAAAATACTCAAAATGTTCCAATTCCACGGGTTACCATTATTTGCAGGTTGATTAAACAAAATGTAACAAAATTTTTATGAAAATTATCAGTACCCTTAGCACGAACAGCTATCGAAAAAAAATTACGTTCAGAAAACTATCCAATAGAGTATTTTTAAGGGAAATTTGTAAGTGCTATCTACCGCCGAAAAACAAAACGAAATTTTCCATAGAAAATACCTTTGGAAAGGTGCTCGACACCTTTACGCCTTTTTTTCCTCGATAAATGTTCGTGCTACAGACTATAGTTTGCTATTTTAACCCGGCGTCATGGGGGTTGGGTCAAAATTACCCACCAAATGTTGGTTTTCCTTTAGCTTCAAAACTAAACATGTTACACTGCCGTTCTTCTCAATAGCTGGTCTTGTTTATTTAATTCGTAATTAAGTAAGACGTTAACGTTAAGCGATAGGTACTTAAATCAATTTATTTTTCTAAAACAACAGTAACATAAAAAGCACCGTCACAACTCATAAGAAAAAGTTGAAATCAAAACACACCACGCTTGCAATTCACAACATGGCCTCGGATTCCCACGTGTGCAGGTCAATAAAGCAACGTCAGTTTTAAAACAAAAAAGCGAGTAAATAAAAAACAACTTCGTTTAAAACTGCAAACCGGATATAATAAACACGAACGCTCATTGTGAAATGAAAGTGGTAATGACATTGAAAATTAAAATCCCGATGCATTCGCCCCATTGACCGGCAACCGGCGCGGCCAGAAAAAAAAACAGTTGAATAAAAACGTTAAATTGCCGTACACACATTATCCTATTACGTCATCGTTCCATTCATGAGGACCGCGCGAAAAAACAATCGCGATGCATCGTTAAACGAGCCTCATCGAAAAATATTAATTATTAATTAACACGCTTTCGCAGAATTAAAATACTTTTATTGGCGCGAAAAGGCAAAAAGGCGGGAGTTAATTTGGTGGCCGCGATGGCATTGTTTGCGGGCCGCGTGCATAAAAAACCGAAACGAGATCACGGGAAAAAAACAGAGAAGAATAAAAACGTGGCCGTGTGGAGCACGGTGTGATTTAAAAATAAAAAAACGACGGACGTCCGTAATGAAATCGAAAGGCGGTTCGTCGATACCCGTTGGAAAAACGTAAAAGAAACGCCACTTTCGCGCGTTCGGTTTTGACCTTTTTGATGTAGCCTTATACTGTGCGCTATTTTTGTGTTAAATTAAAAGATTTCATTGTTCTCGACTGCATCTTAGTATTTTCTTTGAAAATGCTCATTACATTAAGTGTTTCATTCACGAAACAAAGTATCCACTTAGAACAACTGAGCGAATAGTTAGTCTACTTAGTATACGTAATGAAAACTATTGAAATTTTGTTCTACATGGTATACTTCAGTTGCTATTTGCTCAAAGTATTTTTACAAATGACTTCAAAACGAGATATTAAACTTGATTTTGTTTTAGGCTACATATTTATTTCCAGCTACGCAATGAAGCCGATTGTAACAGCAAATTGTTGTTAAAACTTACGTACTGTTATAACCCTATAAGTACCAAGCTTATAATGTTTGGAAAAAAATAATATCACTTAGCGTCTATAAGGCGTGAAATACACAAAAGAGATGCGGCGGAGATAAGGCGCAGAAACGGCGGCGATGCCGGCGATACGTGTATTTGATTGGCCGAAAGCATCCGAAAGTCTCACATCTGCACCGTATTGCCGCCGTATCCGCGCCGCGTCGCTTCTGTGTATTTCATGCCTTACTCGGATTTCCATACTCAAAGATATTGAATAGTTTTATTAGTGAAAAAAAAACTTTCTTACAACTTAGGTTAACGAAGTTCCGTTGGCGTACCACCTTGATGTCTATTACCTGTACAATGTGATAAAATTGACAATATACAATGATCGGCTGCAACTTCACTCAAGAATGTATGGCAAATAGTGAACAATAAAATACGTTGTGTTGTACCGCAATCACTCTGACGTTGGTCACTTAAATACTTAAATATTGTACAATGTATTGTAACTCCTTCACTGAATATAATGATTATACGTGTCCACAGCCAGTCAAATAGCACTTAGGAGATTAAAAAGTACCAGTACATAACATACCCAAGGGATTAAAAGTTTACACCAAAATATCAGGAATGTGAAAATTAAGCGTTAAAAGTAGAAAAATTGTTATAAATGGAGTGGGCTGGGCCGCAAGAATATTTTTGGCTCGCCAAGCTAAGCTCTTAAACGAGCCAAAGCGGGTAATTTAGAGTGTCGCGCCAGCATTAATTAGTATTTTAATTAAAATTAATAGGCGATTATTTTGAGGATATTTTCAAGTAAAATTTTAATAGGCTGCTGAAATTGAGTTTTGTTTTAGATATTATGTACGAAAATTACGCTGCACAAGTGTGGTTATTATTTATTTAATGATTGTTTAATATCTTAAGAGAAATTATAGCGGTTAGGTTTATTAGTAGTAAAGTGACCCTGCTAACAGTACCAAGGTGATTCGAATATGTTTGAATGAATCAAGACTGTCATGACTTCTTATACTTAGGTAATTATTTAGACCGCATCGTTTATACAAGATCTAATTAATTTAGGTTTTAATCATAGAAGTCATAAGTTATTTTTTCATGTTGTCTAATTATTATAATTGTAATTAAACATAATAATAATAGGACAATTTTAATTTTATTTATGTTACTTAATTGAACTCTAACACTCCAGATTTAAGTTGGAGTTTCCCACTCACTATGGATAGGTAGTGAGTGAGAAACTCGAACTAAAAATCTAATTCAAAATATTTAGATGGTAATTTAATCTCTATTCAATATAAACCTAGGGTAGCAAAGTGGTCAGAACCAAAACCAAGCCTTCACAAACTACAGTACCAACCACAATTCACACTCCACTAACTACAAAATAAAACCAACCATTCACTACAAACCGCGAAAACATTCACTTTAAAATATACTTTAATCCTACCACAGAACTAACTAATCACTTAAAGTTAATACCTACCTCGCACGCATAAACTAACCGCACCTGCCAAAAAAGGGGGGGATTAATTAAAAACCCTGTAACGTAATGACGGGACGAAATTCGCTTATCATCTCGGGGCACGCTTATAAAAATTCGAGTGAAAATTTTAAAAGGAACTCATTATACTCCGGTTGGGTCTACCTTACCCTTTGCATAAAGCCCGTAACATAATAACCCCCCCTCCCCCCCACAGCCACTGGGATCGTAACGACCGTCCCTTCCAAATTACAATATCACAAGAATGGGGTGTGCGTGTGTGTGTACATAAAAGACGGATGTTAAATATTGATCTTGTGTGGGACAACTTATACGCTTACAATACAAATAACAGTGTAGGAATATCACAAAATCACCTAGACCACATAAAAATAAGTAAAAAAACTTACCTCGTAAGCAAAAATTACCAAACAACTTTTTCAAATGTACGATATCTAAAAACTGCCGGCAAATTTGATGCTAAAAGGTTGTCAACAATATAAATACCAACCATCCTTGTGTGTGAAACTGCAAAAGAATAGGGAACATGCATAAGTCACCGATTTTGATAAAATTGAGCTTGATCGCTGCGGACACGTATAAAAACATGATGGAACAGAAAAATAAAAAATAAAATGTATTACTTTAGTTTTATCACACAAGGAAAAATAACCATTTTTTTTTCGTTTTCGGATATAATGCACTTAACAGTCGGATAGAACATCAAATAAGAAATAATATTTTGTATTACACATTATGTACTTAAACGCAATATTTAGGGAGATATTTGAAAATTCTTGGCTAACTCCATACTAATGCACTGAAACGTGACATGAGTGACGTCACAAATGTTGACCTTTTTAACCGACTTCAAAAAAAGGAGGAGGTTCTCAAGTCGTCGGTATTTTTTTTTTTATTTTTTTTTTTTATGTATGTTTTACCATAACTTCGTCAGTTGTTAACCGATTTATACAATTCTTTTTTATCTTAAAGAACATAGTTCGTGTGTGGTCCCATAAAAAAATTACAGAGATCTGGCTGGTAGTTTTTTCATAATCCTGAAAAATGTCAATTATTTAGCTTGCCTTCACACGTGTTTTTACGGATTTTCGAACATAACATCTTTGTTTATGTACCGATTTAGATGATTCTTTTTTTGTTTGAAAGGGTATACTTTAAGAGTGCTCACATTTTAATTTCATCGGTATTGGACTTTGAACTTCGAAGATACAGAAGAGAACTCCTCAAATTCAAATAGTATATGTAAAGTGATTTGGATTTTGGTAGGTTTATGACAATCCAAAACAAACCAAACCATGGTCTGCAATGCAAGGTTCTGGACTAGATTTGGACTACGAAGACACAATGGAACTCCTCAAAAACAAACAGCGTAAATTAGGAATTTGAGTTCTGGGCATTTTACCATTGAAAATATTTTATAAAGTTAAAAAATATTTACATGCTTACATACCTGCCACTAAAAAGTTGAAAATAAAAAACTTTTTTAACAAAAAAGAAAAACCTCCTTCAAAAAACCTGAAACAAAAACAGCTTCAAAATTAAATACCTCTAAAAAAGCGAGAAATAATATTCAAATCATTAGTTACGCATAACATTATTAATAAAACACGTCTAATGAAGTCGGGTGGGGCTTTCAGAAATATAAAAAAAATATTACTTGTCTTCCAGCCCCACCCGACTTCAATAGACGTGTTTTATTAATAATGTTATGCGTAACTAATGATTTGAATATTATTTCTCGCTTTTTTAGAGGTATTTAATTTTGAAGCTGTTTTTGTTTCAGGTTTTTTGAAGGAGGTTTTTCTTTTTTGTTATTGTATAGAGCGTTTTCGGCGGGTGCCTTAACTTCAAGTAACTATATCACGAGAAAAAAACACAAGAGAAAAGTTTTAATATTACAGTTGATTATCTCACGCATTATACTTTTGATTTTGATACAAAAAAATTGATGCATGTTCCCTATTGTATTTTTTCTTATAGAAATAAGTTAAAACCTGCAATTTTATTTTTTTACAACAGTATCCGAACGCAAAAGCTTGTATGCATAAATTCTTTCAGCAACACCTCGTAGCAAAAAAGAAAACGCCGCATCACGGTCATTTTTAATTTGCGCCTAACGACGCCATCGCAGGCTTCGACGCGGCCATTACGTCACTATCTGTGCGTGCATCTTGCGTGGCAAATGAGCGGGAATGACTTTAGTCGATTATTACCGTTTAGCGTTTAGGGTTAAATGTTGCCATACAGTTTCGTTTGAGGTTTTGAGATGGGCAGTATGTTTTTGCGATAATGTAAAAATTATACTTTGTTGTACACAGATCTCTCCTTTTTAACAGAATTCAAAAAAAGAAGGAGGTTATGTATGTATGTTACTCGATTACACGAAGACGGCTGGACGGATTTAAAAAAATATTTTCTCCGAACACTTCATACTAATCCATTTCGGGTTTCTTATTATTCATACCAAGTTCATAGAGTTTTTAGAGTAAGAACATAGACTTTCCTTGATTTTCTTCTGTTTTCTAGAGATACAGCGACGACTCCGAACTTTTTATTAGAATTAACTAGTTAGAAATATAACAAATAAATGTTTTTTTACATAAAATGGTACTTTTTACAAGTACGAAAATAGGAATGTAGGTATAAATCGCAATAAATTACATACAATAAGTCAGCAATGAGTTATTACAGCCCTTTAACCCCTAAACAAAATACAACATAGGTAATGATTGCGCGTACCGTACGTGGCACGTACGCGCACGTCGTTTATTATTCTGTCCTTACGCGTATTAATATTAATGGCGGACCTTTGATTTGCATTCTATTTTAGGCCCTCTTATGAAGTTACTCTGAAATTCTCTGAAATTAGCACAGGGACGGATTAGGGAATCCAGGAATTCAAATTATTACCGCAGTCACTTGGTAAATACAAGTAGGTATTTAAAAAGAGAAAATATATAACACAGTTCGTTACAATAGAAAGTATTCGAAAGAGTTAATATGTTCTTTGTCAAAGGGCGATTTTCTGACAGCTCAAATGCAAAAAAATAGATAAAAAATTTCGATAAGTGGCGTTGTATGAAAGCCGAGCCGTAAAGTTGAACCCCCTTCACACAAAGCAAATTATCGCATGCGTTTTTTGAAAATTTTGATCGTAAATGCTGTAGATAGCTTCCGCCTTAGAGAGTGATAAACGAGGCGGGGGAGTCAAAACGGCGCAACACATAATATAAGCAATTTCACGATGACTCGGCTTTCATAATTTGTAATAAATACTAGCACTAAAAATATTTGCATGCCTAATTCATACGGTATAATACTATTGATCCACATTGACAACACTCTGTCTGTACATGGTATTATGCAAATAAACATTCTTATTCTTATTCATAAAACGCCATCTATCAAGATTTTATAGACTAATTTATTTTTCTTTTTTCTTTATCTTAGAAAATCGCTTATTCACTAGAGATACCAAAGTACCTCGAAAAGCTTCCACTTGCAGCTTCATCCGAGTGGAATTCCACTTCCCTTCAATAATCCTAAGCTTTCTAAAATAGAATTAACGATAGATTTAATATTTTGTCAAGTAAGACTTTCTTATGTCTAACTTGACATAATATTCAATCACATTTACTACTTTGAATAAAACATTATTTTCGTTAAATTTATCTGTCAAATAAGTTAATTAGGAACTTGTAAGACAAGTCCAACGTATTTCAGTTATTTCTATGACCCATACTAAAAATATAATATTTTTTATATTCCAAGTCCGTCCATGACTGCCGTGGAAGTAAATGGCCCGAGAAAAATTACGCACGTCGCAATTCGCGCGGAAATAAAACGCACGGTGCGCCACGCCGGCGGCTGTGCGCTCTTGCGGAATCGCTGCGGAAATGCGGACTTGCGGAATTCTTCGTATAATGAGTTGGCGGTACTTGCTGGTTATGATGACTGCACAGTTATGCATGGCGAAATAAATGTTGAACAGTGTAGGCAGGTACAGAAATTGTTTGCATACGAAATAATGCGATTTGGTTTTGTGTTTAAACAATTATTTTTGATTATAATTATTACAAGGAATTAGTTAGAATTCAGAAGGTAGGTACCCTTAGCACGAACAGCTATCGAGAAAAAAACCAGCGTAAAAGTACTCGATAGAGTAATTCTCTATGGAAAATCTTATTTCGCTTTTCGGCGGTAGATGGCGCTGTACAAATTTCCCATTCAAAATTAATCTATCAAATGTTTATACGCTTTTTTATTCTCGACAGATGTTCATACGGATGAGGATAATGGTCTGCCCATAAACATAGATTTCGCTGCGCTCAAAAGACCAACAGAGCGTGGAAAGATAAGTTAACATCATACGGACACGGTTTATGTAAAAAAGATACAAATAGGATCAAGTGACATGTGCCAATATTTTTTACAGTAAGAGGCCCTAGCGGTCTGCCTTGCAAAGGAGCAATCACAATTTGCTTAAAATATTTCATGATCTTAATTAGAATTTAAATGTCTTGAGCTTTAAGTAATTGTGATGTGACAAAAAGAAACAATCCGAGTAATCACACTTTTTACAGGTAAATAAGATATTGCCACACATTTCTCTAAAACCAAATTTCGCTACATTTATTCGTTTATCGACGAAGAAAACAGTATGGAAGATAGTTTATTAATTTCCTTTACCATATATAGTCATATTTTATGTATCTTAGTCATATTTTACGTATCTCATATAAAATGTATGCATTCGTTTTTCGGATCACCTGTTTATTGACATTGTTGTTCTTTGACATTTTATTTCTATGGGTCTGCCTCAAGCGACACACAAGAGAAAATAAAAAAGCTAATAAATTAGGCTAAGAAAAGGTAATATTAAAACATTAATTTTAAAGTACTTGCCTATTTTTGTCACAACAAAAGCAAACTATATTCAGAAACATACTCCTATACTAAAAAAAATAATTCTGATAAGTGGACAAATAAATCATCCTATTAATTATATACGTACAATGTTAAAAATAATTATACCTATGGCTCAAGATTAATTAAAACATTGTAAATATTTCTCATTTGTGAAGTAATTGGCTTTAGGTTTTCATTTCATACCCACAAAAGATAGGTGTTGTAGGTATATGCGTACTGTTTTTGGAACAAAGGGTCCTCCTCGCTTATCCATCCACATAAACGTATTTACCCTTCACTGAAAAGGGTCCGGTCGAACAAAAACCGAGAAGATATTTCACTCCAAAGAGCCCATTACAACGGTCTTGGTAAAAAAGCAGGCGTTCCATATTGGGAACGCTCGAAATTACCTATAATATTTTTTACCCTTAAAATTTTCTTTATCTCGTTGGTCTAGTAAAGTTCACAGTTTCACACAAGTGACTTCTGCCCCCTGATTACTCAACTCATTTCTAACAGTTCAGCTAACAATTCTCTACTAAAATCAATTTAAACCGTTTGAAATTAATGAAATTTGACAGTTTCAGGTGCTAACACAGTACTAATGAGAGTTACGTTACGTTACAGAGTTACGTAACTGATTACGTAACTCTGTAACGTAACGTAACGGGGCTGGTCACAGTATGAAAAAAGCTCCGTGGGTAGGTGAACCGACGATCTGGGTGAGTTCGCGAAAAGCCACTGGATTCGGGCAGCGCAGAGTCAATCGTCGTAATGTCTTATATGTGTATTTTAAATACATGTACTATACATTAATAAAGATGACGATTATTTTTAGTTTCAGTCAGCGCGTTTTTCTTTTACAAATCATGTTTTTAGCTAGATCACTAATAAACTAAAATAAACACTAAAGTAAAAAAATAAAATTAAAAAAATCACAAAATCTAAGTCTCAAGTAATCAACGTAATTTTTCATACGTAACTTACTGGAAAATTGGGCTACCGTTACGTAGTTTAGACAACTTAAAAAAAGTCTGCTTATACAAATATCGGCCAACGCTTATTCTACTAAATACTTACAAATAATTGTAGCATTTGTTTATCACACTTGCTTACGTCACTATCCAGTTGCGTGACTTTATAGTAACAAGCAAAGAATGAAATATTTTTTTTCTGTTACACTCATATTGTACCATGGTTTATTCCAAAAACTTTCAAAGTGACGTTTTCTAAAATTAATCGACATGCTAGCACTAGGTATCATTTCTACCGGTTCCACATTCAGGGCTCTGACAGATAGCTGGCATCAATTAGCGGAGGCGTAGGCGGGGCGCAAATAATCGGCCGATCATTACAGCCCTAACTTTTGCTAATAAGTCTGTTTGTAGGTCTCTTATGTAAATAACATAAAATAATCGGCTGATTTTTATAGCCTTTAAGCGTTCCAGCAGACATATTTTTAGCATCGACCGGCGATTTGCGTTTTTACTCGACTGCCCAAAAAAGGAGTGTAATGTGTTCAGGGTTCATGTATGAATGTATGTGAGTTTCTTTATTCCACCATAACTTCTGAATGCCTGAACAGATTTGGCTGTATGAGGTATCGTTATGTATGATCCTTAGCCTTGGACGAGTTGATTCGTCCAAGTCCTAAGCCCGACCACATACAAACGGAATCCCGATTCGGAATTCCGAACGGAATTTCGATAATGTATCCGTACGGATACGGAAAAATCCCGGATAAAAAAATCCACTCATATCGTATGTCACAGGACTGACACTTCTATGTCGTCATAGTCTGTGGCGCCTTGACCTCACATGATAGTATACAAATAGAGACGCAAATGATAGTGAGAGTGGGCCTGTAGACTAATAGACACATATTGCTTCCTACCCACTATTGTCATTCATGAGACCACAATGCTTGCTTGTGACGTATATGGTTCACTGTCCATTGAATCACATATGATACATGTGCACTTTTTTGTACCAATTTTACCAAGTTAAAGAATCAAATATGACCAAAATCGTATTTGATTTCAAAATCTTCTTTTTAATGGACGTAGCTGATTAAATTCAACTGTTTAATGGATGTAGGAGGTACATTATCGAATTTGGAAAACAGTAACTATGATGACTTTTTTATGTATCCTTTCCTTACTAATCCTTACTAATATTATAAATGCGAAAGTCCGTTTGTTTGTTTGTTTGTTTGTTTGTTTGTTACGCCTTCACGTCTCAACTACTGAACCGATCGTCATGAAATTTTGCATACACGTTGTCAGGGGTACAGAGAAGGACATAGGGTACCATTCATCCTGAAAAAAAGTATTGTTCCCGAGGGATAGCAAAAAAACTTTCCACGCAGACAAAGTCGCGGGCAGCCGCTAGTTTTTTATAAAGGGACGTGTGGCAGTCCAGGAGTCACTGTTAAGTAAGGATATGTGAACTGTGAGCAGCAAAAAAGAAACAAAATTGTGGCGAAATTGCATTTGACATAGTGGTTATGTCACCTGAGGACCTCCGTGCTCGAGTGTGTATCACTGAGGTCCCGAGTTCAATACAAACTGGAACAATTTAGAAAAATAACTCATCTTTGATGTTTCAGGTCTTATACTTAATTAAACTTGCATGTAATTTTGTTTTTTGTCGGTCACGAGTCTAACCTAACTTAACGCAATCCATTTCGCTCTACATCAGCATTATGAATACAAATAATTTTATTTTTAAACCCACTTGTGATAACAAAAAAAGCGTTTTATTCGTACGAGTTGCCACCTCCGGCTAAATGTATGCATGTTTAGTAGCTCTATGGTCATGTTTATATTAAAGCACTAAACAATAATATGTAGGACTAAAGCATTTCCAATACCGCAAGTCAATACCGGGTCGGTAATTACCGGTATATTACCGGTAATTTGCCTAACACGCGTCCGTGACGCGCCGCTTGTGGTCGGGTGAAAGTGCTCGTTTGTGACGTCATAGTTTGGATGCATTATGTAGTAGCCACTTGTGTTAGTACATGGATGGCTAGCAGATAAGGAAAGTGAAGATAGGTGTTGGCGAGAAACTTAAGTTCCGTTTAAATGTTAGGCAAATAAATTATGACTTAACCATATTCCATTAAGTACTCACTCGTTGCATATTGTTACAATCGTTGCATATTGTTACTAACTTGTTGCATATTGTTATTCGCCTGTAGCATATTGTTACTCACTTTTTGCATATTGTTACTCACTCGTTGCATATTGTTATTCACCTGTAACATATTGTTACTCATTTGTTTAAATAGCACGAACATATATCGAGAAAAAACGGTGTACAAATTTTTCATACAAGGTTACTACATCGAATGTTTTTAAGCGCGTTGTTTTTTACGACAGCTGTACGTGTTACGGGCACTCTTACATAATAAGGTGATTAAACAAAAAAAAATGGTCTAATAAGACCAATTTTATTGTTTAATCATCTTCAAATAGAGTAAATAAAGAATTTGACTAATAAACTTTCCAAAACACATTCGAACTCCGATAAAACTTACATAGTACTTATTACGCTAAATCTAAAACATGCATATTCTAAGCGCTCCTTTTGCCGACCGTACAATTTATTCTAGGCGTGTTGTAGCTTAGAAGCGTATCGACAGCTACAGTTCATTGACCCTTCCATTCACAACAACACACAAACGCAACAATGTTAACAACAACCACACACACACACACAACACTGTTTACAACACAACAATAATTCTAATTCAAACACGACGAAAACCAAATTAATGCTCAATTAGACCAAATGTTAGAATGAAAGTTAGCATTTGGGAGGTGATTGAAACTGTTTTGAGGTTTGCTATGATTTTAATGATTTAACTATTGTTGAGGAGTGAAATTTATTTACGTTTTACCAGCACACTAATAACGTATTGAACGTTACAAAGGCATATGTACTAATGACAACTACAATGCTAAAAAATAGGTTTTAATTTATCTATCTAAATTAATGTGTGCAAATTCTCTTCTTAACGCGTAGTCTAACACGTTAATCTAGGCGTTACGGAGATGTGACCGAGACTTTAACGTGTTAATTTACAAACGACAGTACTAAAAATACATAATGCCTTAGCTAAAGCGTACCATTAACGATAACGCAGGTGAAGCCGTAGCATAAAAATAATTTGGGACTGTTCTCCTACTGTCATTTGTCCGTTGAACCATTTGCCAACACAACTTTTCGTCGGCGAATGTTTCTCTAAAATATCTTTCTCCTATGAATTTTACTCTGCATTATCTTTTGCCAAGAACGTTTCGCCGTCACGAACGTTTCGCCGGCAGTCGCTTCAACGGTGATTGGTTTTGCCTGAGCAATATTTCGAAATTGATCTTTTCATCGCCAAACGCAAGAATGTTATAAATATAAATAAAATGCTATGTTAAAATATGATCAAATGTTTTTTTAATAATCAATAGGTTGAAATTTAACCTCATTTTTGGTGAAGCACAATTTTTGTTCAACAACTGGAAAAAAACTTTTAATATGAACTGCAATTTTCTGTTAACTATAATGTTATTAATCTATCGAAATAAAAAAAAATAACTATCAACAAATTAATTTTCAAGAAAAGTACATTAACTAGAACGTAATAATCGTGGTTAGTGATTGTAATACAATACAAACATACGCAAATAAAAAAAAATAGAAAGAAATCGCTAGACGGTGTCATCAGCATATAGATTTAATATTTATTCAAATTATTTTATAGCTGTTACTTTACTTTCGCATTTATTATATTTTTTGCGTCTGGCGATGAAAAGATCATTGTCAAAATACCTATTGCTTAGGCGAACAATCGCCGTTGAAGAAACGTTCGCCGAAACGTTGTGATGAAGTATTTATAAATGAAATTGCTATAAATAGTTACAAAATTATTATACAGACTTTCTTGAATTCAGTTAAAGTCCTGAAAATTAAATGTCATAAACTATTATTTTACTCAGATTATTGAAAATCATTTTTCTTAAAGCTAAACGTTTTAATAGGTAGGTAACCTAAGGTATATTTTCGCAGTTGTTTTTTAAATAGAGTTAAATTGCATTACGTACGAGTAGGTACAATATTCATTTTACAAATAAGATAAAACCAGATAAAACTAATACTGAGTTAAGTAAATTAGGGTCGTTTTAGACATTTACAACATTTTCTTCTGCTTATAATTTAAAACTGGAATAGTATTCCTACGAAATTATCTGTTAAGTAATTTGACTAAAGGTATCTCTTTTTTTTAATAAATCATTCTTACTTGTTCTTAGTCGTATATAAGATATCTGATTTAAATTACCGAGGACGACGTTATGTAAGTAGTTGACTTAACATTTAATCGTGTACCAAAACAGCTTGAATCATTTCGACCTCAGTAGACGAAACTTAACAGTATGATAATTTATCATTAATGAAACATATTCCTAAATTATTCAAAAAAAACAGAAGTCAGATATTTTTACTTAAATTTTAATAACGTTGATATCTTTTTTAGGAAAAGAAATCTGTATACTATCTTCACCACAAGTACTCATGTAAAGTATGAAAACAATATGTGCAATATCCAAAAAAATAACCAAGCAGAAGACACTTATTTTAATAAAATACCCGAAGACATCAATCAAAGGGTTATAGTACTTTGTAGCAAATTATGGAGACAGGTTTACAGTCTTCAGTCGTCAAGTAGCGCAGAATTTTAAAGAATTTAACTTAACATTAATAATAATCGTATACCCAAACAGCTTGTATCGTTTCGGCGGAGTAGGTACCAAGTTCCCTTAATATAATATGTACCCAAAGACATCAATCAAGGGTTAAGTCGACACCAGTAGATACCTACGTTGCTTGTCACAAATTTTTCGTTTAAACACAGTCGTCAAGAGCTTTGAAGAATTTAATCACAGAATACATAACAAGCAATTTAAGTTAACATTTATAATCGTGTAGCCAAACAGCTTGTATCGTTTCGGCGGAGTGTAGGTACCAAGTTCCCCTAATATAATATCCGGAACGATCAATCAAGGGTTAAGTCGACGCCATTGCGTTGGCGCAAATTGTGCGAAGGCGGGCCTGCAATTTGTTGTCTATGTGTGAGTATGGGTGGCTGTGTGTGTGTGGCAGAAATACTTAGTAAGTGTTCTATAGCTTTAGGATATGTTGGAAGCATTTAAATAGGATTCAATAAATGATAAAAGCTATTTTCAAGGCTGTTTTTATACTTCGTGTAAACTATTCTTACGTAAATGTTTTTCAACGTAGGGAAAATAAAAAATCAAACCAAATACCCACTAATTACCAAAGTACTTTCAATAAAACTGCAGTACAGATACCGGCACAGAACTTGGCAAGACAAAGATGAGACAAAAGATGTTTAATGTTTGTGGCTGCTGCGCATCTTTTGTCTCATCTTTCTCATAAAAATTTATATGCCGGTTAATTATTTATAGCCGTTAAAAAATGTTTTATTTCATTGTTTTTCAATGCTCTTTGAAATGAAATAAAAGGCGAATCTAAATAAATGGAAATAATAAAAAATAGTTAGGTATCAAATCACTTTTATAATATTGAAAACAAAAACTTTTAAATCAAACTTTTTTGCAAACTTTATTTTTTGTCTATAAATAACGAAACCTAAATAATTATTTACCATATTAAGATAACATCGTCTATCTTAAATTTTCATATTTCGTTCGCTTAAATAACTTAACGTTTCGTCTAGGTAGGGTTACTAGATGACAGGAATTTTCCTGACGTGTGAGGAATTTAAAGCACCTATCAGGAGAACAGGGAAAAACTGTAGTTGTTAGGAATTTTTGAATTCCCAAAAAGTGAACTTTCACTTCATTGATAAAAACACATAATTAATTAATCGTGTTGGTGAGAAAGAATTATCAAACGTCAATTAAATTAAGAATGTAAATGTAGATGTACAAAGTGTATGAAAGTTACTGAAAATTATAGTGAAATTTACTGAAAAATCAGGGAAAAAGTCAGGAAATCTCATTATTATGTTAGTTAAAGCACATTTTACATGCATAATTCATTCTTTTAATTGAAATTATCTAATGGCAACACTAGAAAAACTGTCGGATAGTCCGATTTGAAGTTGGCAATTTTAAAAATGACAGATTGACTTTGACATCGAGTTCGATTATTTTTGCAATTTGCATAAGCCAAAAAGGAAAAAACGAAAAAAGGCTGAAAGGTATACTAGGATTGCTAATTGAATGATTGTTAGTCTCCATAATAAAAGTGTATTGGCTGAAGCATTGTTTAATTTGATAACTAGATCTGGTAATCCTACGTCTAGGTATCTTTTATTATGGACATATAGGTACAGTACCGTTCATTATACAACCAGCTTACTCTGTATTATGTTACAGTTATTCCTACAGGAGACCCCGAGTCATCCCTTAATTAAACGGCCGGCCGATACCGATCTTCGGACGGGTAATGAGCAGTAAACGGACAAGATTAATGACGACGCGACGTCCGCACGCTTTTGTGTTTGATCTTTTTAAAACAAATGACGCTGGGAAATTGGGAAAAGCATGTAGAATTTAGATATACAGTGGTGGTTACATCATTTCATACAAACGAGGAGCAAATGGTGGAGATTCAGATCGCTATACACCCAACAGCTGATCTGATATAAGGATATGTTTAAAAAACCGCGAAATTAGCATAAAAGTGTATGGAAATTCTGAAATTGAAAACTCTGATCCATATATGATCAGATTAGTTAGGTGTGTATGGCGATCTGAATCTTCTCCATTCAGTCCCTGGATAGCCATCATTAGATAACAGCTAGGTCAATCCTTGGAGGAGAACCAAGGTTTTAGTTACCTCGTTTGTATGGAAATTGACTGGTGTATGAGTATGTATGTTGACCATCAGACATTTTTAATCTCCCCTCTGCTGGGGCACAGGCCTTCCTTTTGGATGGACAAGGAAGACGGGCCGGTGGGTTAACCGGTGGGTTATGGCCCGTCCTCCTTATCCACCCAAAAGGAAGTGGTGACGTATGACCAATGTGGATTGGTGGGTGTTTACGACTGCAAATGGAGCCGAGACCAACGGCTTAACGTGCCTCCCGAAGCACGGAGGAGCTCGAGATAATAAATTTTTGGTCACCCATCCCATGACCGACCGAATCGCTGGGCCAAGCGCTGTACCACTGCGCCACAGCTACTCATAATTTTGTAAGTTATCTAACGATATCTTGTGACTACGTACAAGCGTAAGAATAAAAAAACAAAACGGTAACCTTTTTAGGACCTGCAAAACGTAGCGTCAATGAAAACATATAAAGTTTTGTCGCATAGTTAGAAGAATCCACTCATTTTGAAAGGTAGAAAAAAATATTGTTGTATTTGACATATCCTGAATTAAAGACTTAGCTATAAATAATTTCAAGTAAAAGCTTAGTTAGTGAAGAAAACATGTTTTTCTAAAAAGTTTTTTCGTCGCGTAATACTCGAAATTTTCAGCGGCAACTAGCATATTTTTTTCAAAATACAATTCGAACATAAGATGAATTAAAGACTTATCAAAAAAAAAAGAATGCAAATGTTATGGATCACTATTAAAATCAAAATAAACAGGTTTTTTAGCGCCTGAAAAATGTAAAGAGCAATACACTTAGAAAAATATTTGCTAGTATTCGGCATTCACAGAGATATGGAGCGGGCGGGCGCGGCCGCGCGGGGTGAACGCCCGGGGCTTGCATCGGGTGGTATCGAGAATGGATGGGGCCGTACTTTTCATTTCATATTTCATATCGAAACTTGTTGGTCAAGTCGGTCTCGTCTTTATCATTATCATATCATATTATCAATTTTAGAAAGTTTTGTAAACTTTGTTTGTTTTAAGTAAATAAAAGAAAATCGGGTTGCACTCCGGGAGTGCTGGCAGAAGTGAAAACTTGAATATTAACGTTGTGCATTTTTGATATTTTGGAATGGTTAGAGAATAATTTTGCACGAATTGCCGTCTTACGAATTTACTCTGCATTTGAATTTACAAATACAGAACAGTATTGTACGAAAGGCTTATCCATAGCTTGACAGAATATCTAGAGTTTTGACCAAAGAGAATGTAAAAAACCGGCCAAGTGCGAGTCGGACTCACGCACGAAGAGTTCTGTACCAAAAAACGGCAAAAAAATTACGTTTGTTGTATGGGAGCTCCCCTTAAATGTTAATTTTATTCTGTGTTTAGTATTTGTTGTTATAGCGGCAACAAAAATACATCATCTGTGAAAATTTCAACTGTCTACCTATTGTTGTTATTAATATCGAGCAAAAAACGGCAAAGAAATCACGTTTGTTTTATGGGAGCCCCCTTTAAATATTTATTTGATTCTGTTTTTAGTATTTGTTGTTATAGCGGCAACAGAAATACATCATCTGTGAAAATTTCAACTTTCTAGCTATCACGGTTCATGAGATACAGCCTGGTGACAGACAAACAGACAGACAGACAGACGGACAGCGGAGTCTTAGTAATAGGGTCCCGTTTTCACCCTTTGGGTACGGAACCCTAAAAAGCGCGTTGCTATGGTGACACAAGTGTAAAAGTCTTGAAATGACGCGCCGCTATTTTCGCCGCGCCCCGTAGAAAGAGAGGGGGATACTTCCGACGCCGGCTGTCTACTCCCCATCCGTCACATCCGTCTTACGAATTTTCGATCAGGGTCACGTGATCCTGACTGACTGACGTGAGTTCAACAAAAAAGCGTACAACGCCGATAAAGAAGGTTTCACTTCAATAATTTTATTTAGTGTTAATTAAGTAATAGTTTTAGCTGTTTGTTTTGTAGTTTTAGGTTTTAGTAATAAATAAAATAGTGTTAGTATTAGACTGAAGCGATGTAGTAGGTAAACGCCCGCCTCGTCGCGCTGCGTCTAGCAAGACTTGATGTCGATGACGCGTCGTCGTCGACATCATAGTCTTAGAGGTCACGGAATTTTTGGTAACGGTCGAGGAAAAGGTTAGATTCGTTTTTATAGGTTGTAAAGTTGTCCCCTAATGTGAATGATGTCGGTCTGCCTGATCTCAGTGGTTGCCACTTCCAGTAATAGCGCTTATAAAAGGCTTCATTGTTACGAGAAAGTAACGATCAGAGAAATTGTCAGTATTAATACCTATTTAAAGTATGGCTTCTCCGTAGCTAAAACGATGAGGTCTGCCGGCTCTCAGTGGTTTCGTTTTAGAGCTATGACGCGCGCAAGTTACGACTATTTTTTTTTAATAGTATTTTTTTTTTAATATTAATCGATAGAACTCTTTATTATATAAGAAATTTCTTAAGATATTTGTGTCTAAAACGAAAAGTTTGGCTGGATAAAAATATTTTATGGTTTTTTTTGTATGGAGTGAGACATTCAATGTGCTCTTACGGCTAACTCCTAATATTTTCCGCCTCAAAACTACTTCTGCGTCAATATTTCACATGTTTACATAATCCTACACTATTAACGCGCGCCTAAAATTGTCCAATCCAATCAATACATATTGGATTTTGAAACAGTTTAAAATCGTAATTTTTAAGTAAGAACTAATTGTTTTGTGATTCTTTTTTACTTTCTCATTAATTTTAACACAAGGAAAGCCAACAAAACTTTCAGTCACTATATTACTATGGATAAGTTTTTTTACCTAATGAATATAATGCAACCAAAATAACAAAATGTAGCGGGACAAGGCCTATGGCTAAATGCTAATGCTCCTGTGTATCGATTTTATACTAGTTTTTTAAGCAGAAAAAAAATTTTTTTTAGGTAAAGTTATGTTTCCTTCTGCTTCACGAATGCTGTGACCGTTCTGCTTTGTCAGGGTCTCTTACAAAGTTCACTCTTGGTATTATGCTAAATATAGAGATGCAGTAGCGTCGAAACATGAGTTATATCTTGCTTGGGTTGATGCTCGATCCTGTAAAGCTAGAAATACACGTGAAAAGAGGAAAGCCTTTAACAAAGCCGCCAAGTCCTGCATAGGGAAAACTTGCTTCTTGAAAAATTCTGGTATAATCTGTGGAAGTCAACTTCTGCCGTCCCTCAATGCCTCCTCTGCGGGAACCAGGAGGATCTTTGGCACATACCGTTTCGCCAATTTATTTTCCGAGTGTTCTCGTTTAGATTCTTTAGATCCTGGCAATGTTGTACCATCGGTCTTACCAAGTTGTGGGATTTTAATGTCGGAAATCCACATCAGAGAGACCGAATTTAAAAAAAGCATTGCTTGATCTGGGGCTTTATTATGACCTCTTATTTCCAGTCAGTTTTCTGACTGGCTATCAATCTATCTCTTTTATTTGCTATACACCGAGAAAGAGATGTCATGACAGCAATTTATAAACCTGGCAGGATTTAAGAGCTTGTAATACGGCCTCTGGACGTGAATAAAGCCAGTAGTCTGGATAGTATACCAGCCATAGTTCTCAGGACTTGCGCCTCTGAGTTAGCCCTAGTATTAACACGCCTGTACCGATTGTCTCAAGCAGTGTTTCCCAATCAGTGGTACGCGTACCCTAAAGGGTACGCGAGGTTGCATCAAAGGGCTACGCGGAGCAATCTCTTACTGCTCACTAGTTCCAGTGGATATAGTTCCATGGAACTACTGATACTGATTATTCTCACTAGTTCCATTGGCAATGGAACTAGTGAGAATGAATATATGGAACTACAGAACAAAAAGTATCAGTAGTACCATGGAACTGTATCCAATGGAACTAGTGAGAATGATTAGAACTAGAATATTATATCAGTAACCTTTTTTATTTTTATTTTTTTTGAAAATAATTTAATTAAAAAGTTGTTTTTTCATTGTTCTTTTGCTTTAAATATATTTTATATCATGTTACTTAACAAAAGTAACATGATATAAAATATATATTTTCTTTCATTTAGAGTCGATATACTACAAGTCTACAACGACTTTACAGTGGAGGAGTGAGTTAAAACAATATTTATTACGAATTTTTTCCTATTTTACAAACTGATGATGACAAGATTAGTATACATACATACATATACTAACGCCTGTTTCCCATGGGGGTATGCAGAGACCATGGATCGCCACCTGCTACGATCATTGCACACTTCTTTCGCTTCATTCACATCCATCAGTCTTTTCATACATGCCCTGCGGTTTTTGTCACTGCGTACACCAAGCTTTTTTATAATAACCTCTAATTAGTCCACGTAGGTTTTTCTGGGACGCCCTTGCGCAATCGTTCCTTCTAAATTCGCACAATATATCTCTTTCGTGATTCGCCTTTCATTCATCCTCTCTAAGTGACCAAACCACCGAAGCATTCCTTTCTCAATTCTTGTCACTATATCATCTTTCAGACCACACCTTTTACAAAACACATCATTGCTCACTCTATCACTCAATTTGACTCCACATATTTTCCTCAACGATCGCATCTCTACCGCATTTATTCTGCTTTCATTCTTCTTCTGCCATAACCAAGATTCACTTCCAGACATCAGTGTCGGTACCAGCACTCCGTTATGAATAGCCATTCGCGCCTTTGCCGAAACGATCTGACCTCATAACCGAGTGTATAGCACCATTCACCGAATTTCCTTTTTTCACTCGCCTTTCTATATATTTCTCTCTCTTTCCGTCCCTTGTGAACAAACTCCCCAAGTATACAAACTCACGGACTTGTTCCACTTTTTCGCCACCTAACATTACCGTACAGTCAGTCATTTCTTCATCTCTCTCAAACACCATCACTTTCGTCTTAGTTACATTCACTTTCATCCCTTTTCTCACAAAATCATCATTCATAACAGACATCATTTCCTGCAACTCTTGCGCAGAAGACGCAAGTATAACTTGGTCGTCAGCGTAGAGGAGGCACTTGATTTGAGTCCCATTCTTTATAACTCTACAGTCACGTTCTTTCAGACCTTTCATACAACTGTCCGAAAACAGATTAAAGAGCCATGGTGACGCAACACATCCCTGTCTGACACCCCTAGAGATACCAAACCAGTCAGTGTATACGCCGTCAATCCTGACGCATGCACGGGAATCCTCATAGAGAGATTTCAGTGCAAATATATAGCTATTTCTTAATAAATTATCATAGAATATTATCGAATCTGCCACTTTCGATACAATTCCAGATTTCAAAAGCATTGAATACTATTGAATCAGCCATATTCGATAAAATTCCTGATTTTAAAAGCATGGAATATTATCGAATGTGAAATATCTTGGAAAATATTTTTATAACTTTATAATAAAATTGTTATTAGGCACAAAAAAGAGACAAAAATAAGCTATTATTTAGTAAAGAAACTTTAATGATACAATTCAAAATTACGATTTTATGTTTTTTGTGTAAAAAAAACTTTAAACTTCTCTACTGTAAAGTACGTGATTTGCAGTTTCACACTATTACCACGTAAATGAACAGCTTTTACTATGGGACCAACCACCAAATCGCGAAAAAAAATCAGCTGTTCCATACATTATAGTGGAGTCGATGTTGTACTTTTCTATGGAATGGCTGATTTTTTTTTCGCGATTTCGTGGTTGGTCCCATAGTAAAAGTTGTTCATTTACGTGGTCTGAAATCCCTATTTCATTGTTAGATATACTTAAAAATTAACCGTGTATATTTAGATCACTCGAAGTTGCAACCACTGAGATCAGGCGTACCGACATCATTCACATTAGGGGACCACTCTACAACCCATAAAAACGAGTCTAACCTTTTCCTCGATCGTTACCAAAAATTCCGTGACCTCTCAGTCTATCAAGTCTCGCCTAAGAGTCGCGCAACTCATATTTTTAGAGTTTCGTCAACGAAACAGCCTAAGATACACCAAAAATGCAAAATACCAAAATTATTATGTGCCAATAATGAGCTTAGCAAAAAGGCAACACAGTGCACAAATTGGAAATAATAATCATGTAAATAATTTCTTACAAGAACCAAGGGATAGTAAAAGGATAGTAGGTACCCCAAAGAGAATTTTTCTTATAAAAATAGACCATCACTGTGGGAAAAATTTTCAAAGAAACTTTCTTGGAAATCGAGTTTTTTTTTATAACACTTTAAGCTCGTTTACGTGATTAAAAGTATACTTTTTCTGTAATATCTCAAAATGTAATTCAAAGTTTTGTTCACCCTGATCAGAGAACATGACATTTATTCACAACAGCAGATAATTTAAAATTAAACAAAAATTTTCTAAATGCGGCCCAGTCTACACCGCTACACTCGCAGCGCAGGTGAGGTGCGGCGCGGGAGGGGCGCCGCTGCAGGTGCACACCGCGCTTCGTCTGCCGCACCCCCTCAAAAACCTAAAAATTCGATTAAGCAGCGCCTATGTTCTACGGGCTACTGTACTATATTGTCAAGGACGTTCTGGACTAGAGTTGAAATGCGAAGGCCCAGCGAAACTCCTGTGGAAATTGAGTTACTAAGGGTATACCAATGAAAAATGTGAATCATTTAAACGTTTTATGTTATAAAATCATCGTTTATATACCTACCACAAAAAAGTTTTAAATAAAAAAGCTTTTTAAAAAAGCAAGACCTCCTTCAAAAACCTTAAAAACAGCTCTATAAAAAGCAAGAAATAATTTTAAAATCGATTAATTAAAACACGTCTATTGAAGTCGGGTGGAGCTGGAAGTAATCTTTTTACTTATTGTATTGTTTATATTCTAAAATCCCCACCCGACTTCAATAGACGTGTTTTAATTAATCGATTTTAAAATTATTTCTTGCTTTTTATAGAGCTGTTTTTAAGGTTTTTGAAGGAGGTCTTGCTTTTTTAAAAAGCTTTTTTATTTAAAACTTTTTTGTGGTAGGTATATAAACGATGATTTTATAACATAAAACGTTTAAATGATTCACATTTTTCATTGGTATACCCTTAGTAACTCAATTTCCACAGGAGTTTCGCTGGGCCTTCGCATTTCAATTCTAGTCCAGAACGTCCTTGACAATATAGTACAGTAGCCCTAAGAACATTTAAATCACCAAGTTCTACGGGCTACTGTACTAATAGATAGTTACGTAACTTGATTTCATTGTCATAAACCTACCAATATTTCAATCACTGTACAGTTCCTATTTGATTTTGAGGAGTTCTCTCGTGGATCTTCATAATCCAAAGTCTAATACCAATGAAATTAATATGGTATCATCCTTAAGGTGTCTTCTTTCAAACAAAAAAAAAAGAAATATCTAAATCTGTTCATTAACCAAAAAAGTAATGGTTGAACATCCGTCTGAATTCGTATAAAATGGTAACGAAAACGATAGTATTTTCAAGATTACTTGAAAACTACTGAAGCGATTTCAAAATTTCAAAAAATAGGACCAACTTGGAAAGAAACCTAATGTTATAGCTTTGAATCATTTCAATCGGTTCAGCCGTCTTCGAGTAATCGGTGTATACATACATATAAAAAACATACGCGACGAACAGATAACCTCCTCCTATTCAAATTTTTGAAATCGGTTAAAAAACAGTTTTATTCAGAAAAAAAATTTAAGTCTATGGTTTTATCAATTCTTATGGTACAAAGCAACTATACCGCGTACATAGATTACCTATACGAGTATCTTTTGATATTCACAAGAAACAGCGCGAAAAATTGCAGCGTGTCTTCGATCAAAAATATCCTATAATAACGCCTCACGAACTAAAACACCACATAATAGGTAAATGAAGCACCGACTGACAAATAAAACAAAGAGAGAGAAAGAGATTCGAAATTTTGAAATTCTTATCTATTTTTATCTGAGTACAAATTACTATTGTTTTCCAAATTAAAACTTTAACAAAGTAAGAAACAAAGAAGATAATACTTTGTATAAAATAACAACCCAGTTTGAAAGTGGGGCATTATTTCGAGGTGCCGTTTTTGAGAGGACGACAAAGGTATTCTTGATCGAAGCAGCGCGTATTTAAAATTCGAATTAAAAATTAATTCTGCGTCGAGTTACTTTTAAAGAGCTTAATTAAATTATTTAAATATTTTAAAACCTCTCCAATGGGGTTATTCGCAATTCACGCTATCTTTTTCTGTGAAAATTCCATTCATGAAATCTCGAACTATGAAAAATCCTTCATTTTTAAACGGAGCGCAGACTTCATCAGTTTTATTAATTCATGAATTAAAATAATACTTTAAACAAATGGGAGTCACTTTCTTTTTTATAGTGATCTAACTAGCTTTTCACCCGCAGCTTCGCCCGTTTGGACTACAGGTTATATCGTGAGGGCGGAGACCCGTGCCCAGCAATGAACGGATAATTTCTTAGAATCTGCTCTATTTTTAAATTCATTCAAAAATTTGTGCTAACTCTAGACTACGAAATAAAAAAAAGAACACCTTCTTGAAAATGGAATGAACACCCGTTTGCACTTAACCTATGACTTAACTTAAAAAAAGTCTTTTCCTAACTACAACTCGACCAAATTAAAATGGTGTCATGAATTTAGCTGTCATATGCGTCAAAATTACCTAACTTAGTTAGGGAAAGACGGCAATTCAAATTGTAGTTTACTAACGTGATTTCCCAAACTTTATTCGTAAAAACAAAGAAGTTCTTATTTCAAAAAAGTGTCCAATGTAATGAAACCTTTTTCACGCGCGCTTTACAAACAAACGTTTTCCAAGTCTATCGTTATCCAATAAAGTATTTACACAGTCATGTGGGGTACTCCTCATTCGGTCGGTTTATATCAGATTTGTCTCGATTTGCCGCCAATTGGAACGACAAAACGATTAGCCGACCGTTCCGCCATTCCTTTTTAGTTGGCGGACATATTGACGGTGCGGTAATTTATTAGATAATTCTGTTTCGACTCAATTACATCCGTCTGTACAATTTGTACCGGTTAAATAATGCCGTTATAATTGCCTGGTTGATGTCTCTTGCGGATGATTTCATTTAAGTCTTTATTGAAATATAATCTTTTGCAGAACATTGTTGCTGTTGCGTTGGTTTGGAAAGTTTTACTTGCATATAAAATTTGACGTTTTACAATCATTACCTATGTTTTATATCTTGAACCTAACTAAGTCGGTAGGTATTTGTTTTTGGTACCTAACCTACTTATTGGAATGGAAACTAGTGAAAAAATTGGGTGCATTCCAACAGACTTTCTGAGTCATCGATCGCCATACCATGAATAAATTTTAACCATGAATGTTTAATATTTTACTTGCCATGGTTAAAATGTAGAGAGATTTGTCTCTTGGAATGTACCCATTGCATAAGCGTTAGTTTCAAATACTTTTTTGTAAGCTTCTTTGAAATTGACGTGCTTTCAAAATGACCTTTTAGATGAGCCTTTATGTTCGTAAACAACTTTATTTGGTATGTATCCAAACCTGTAAGAAAAAAATAAAAGCCATAACAGAATCGCAACTTTTTTTCAAAATTCGAACGCGTCTTTGTTTATGTCCAACGCTAGCACAACACGGAATGCAGCATTGCATCGCGTTCCATTCAATAGTCGAATTCGAAAAAAGAACTCGTAGTGACGTGACCTTGCGTTTCCTCGGTTCGTTTTTCGTTAACACGCAGGCGCGGTGGGGCCCCGATCAATGCCCAAAAACGGGGGTCGAAATGTCCCCTGCTTCCCGCAAAGTAAGCTCGCGGCTCCTGAAGGGCCCGTGGATCCTGGTTGCTAGGCGACGGCGCCTTATTTGGGGACGGTCGATGGAGCCCGCGTTATAATTTTCTTTAATCGTAGGCGGGGGTGGACTTAATGGCCGCCCGATCCGTTTTCAGATAACGCTTTGCGAGGTTTTTGTATTAGCCCGATTTCGAATCAATTGTTGAAATAGGAAATTTTTATTTTTTACACTTTTTTCCTATGGTTAATCGAGTTTTTCTTAACTTAAAGTTTTTTTAATGTTATTACAAAAATATACATTATATACCTATATAATTTTTGATATAATTACTCAGCTGAGACCACTAGACACCTACCTATAAAAATCCTCCGTTACAACATCTTCTAAATAATAATAATTTATATGAAACAATTCGAAAAAGCTTGTAACTGATTGACAATTTCTCTCATAGCTTATTAACCTGGCAATAGACAATTGGACTGCACAATATGACCATCAGCCATTTTAATGTCCCCACTGCTGGAGCACAGGGCTTCCTTATGGGTAAATAAGGAGGTTGGGCCATAACCCACCACGCGGACCCAATGCGAATTGGTGGGTGTTAACGAATGCAAATGCAGCCGGGACCAACGGCTTAACGTGCCTTCCGAAGCACGGAGGAGCTCGAGATAATAAATTTTTGGTCACCCATCCCATGACCGACCCTTGCGAATGTTGCTTAACCTCTGCAATCGCTGGGCCAGGAGCTAAACCACTGCGCCACCGATCTCCTCACAATGCACAATATAAACGAAAAAATTGAAATTGAGAAAAAAAAAGTCGTCTTTTCAGCCAGTAACAACAAAGAGGTTAATATAATTCACCCATTCCTTAAAAATCCGTTTTGCAACCGCCAACAACGGCTGCATCTCAACCCTTTAGCTGCGAAGCGAAATCTTTTAAATGCAAATTTATCTAAGATGTGGGAAAAAGTGCCCCGGTTTCTTTTTCAAACTTTTTATTTCTCTATGCAAATTTTGGCGCTTTTTAGTGATTTATTCAAATTCTCGTGCACACAGGTGGGGTCAAGCCACTTTGCAAGGGTCATCTTGGGATTTATTTTAGTTTTATAGCTAATTTGAATTGCTAATGTTTTTTTAGTTCACACGACGTGAATGTTCTCACGTCTTTAATTACTGTAAAAACGTTTCTGATTTTAACGTGCATTTTAATTTACAAGATAATGGATTTCAAACTACCTTGAATGTTGAAAATAAGAATCCAATTGAACTACTAAGAATAAAAACAGTTAAAACATTTATACTAGCGACTCTGTGAGCTGTAGACCACGCTTTAAAACATCTCTGCCATTTAATAAAAACTTTAAATAAAAAACTATATATTTACCGAACCTGCTCACAAAATTTCACGAGAATCGGTTGAGAAATGCAACCTCTAGAGGAGAACAGCCGGACATACAGACATGCGAAAGCATTTTTGCCCAATCTAAAACGTAGAAGCTTCGCGCTCGCTCGATCAAAACAATGAAATAATTAAATACATTACTGAAATAAATAATAAATAGTTAGATCATGATAATATGATGCAATAGCTACGAAGTGACAAATCTTCAAAGGTATGGTACACTGTGATTTGTATAGGTAATAATATCATTTTAATCCGTATTCTTTGCAAAGTTGACCCTCTTACTTATTAAAAATTTTAATTCTGACCTAAAAATTCGCTTTATGCAAATAAGTAAATCTTCTCAGCTTCTCGCAGCTTCATTATGCTAATCTGGCACACGTGGGGTCAAGACTTCTGACCTCGGGGTCATCTTATGAATATTCTTCGGACAGGTCTCTGTGACCCTTAGCTTTCCCACGATCCATTTAAGGGTTGAATAGAATTTTGAGTTCTTTTAATTGAAAGATGCAAATATGTGTTCTCATAAGATTTTAAATGACAAAACGGAACGTGTTTTTTTATGTTTAAGAAATACTTTTTACCTTTGTATAAAGTAAAAATAAATGTATTGGTAATTTGGTAGTTTCAAAGAATGAACAAGATAAACAGAAGTTGAAAAATTAACAGTTTAATTAACCAGTGAGTATCCAAATTGAAAGTATATAAATGTTTTTGAAGGAACCATAATCACAGAACCAATACATAATAAATATTAGTACTGATCGTCCATTATCATGATTTTATGCAAATGAAACAAACATTTAAAAAAAAAATTAGTAGGTAGGTACCATCGAATAATCTCAAAACCAAAGTATAATTTAACTTAAATTTAACTATAGTGTCCATCAGTCACTAATTTTGAGATTATTGTTTGAGGATCGCAAAAGTAAAGTCTACGAGAAGCAAAATAATAATTATGCTAAAATTGTATACTCCACTGTTAAAACAACATGTGGAGGTAAGAGTCTCAAGTAAATTTTGTTTTTTTCGGCTCTTTGTTTTGCCACTAATTCTAGGTACTTGTAGTGTACCTATACGATGAAATAGATCTAAGTAATTTGTCCAAGTACAAAGAAACAAAAGATAAGACAGGCATTTTTTTCTAAAATAAAAAATCCTAAACTGTGTTTCATATATATTATTAACTAGCTGAAGCCTGCGACTTCGTCTGCGTGGATAGTATTTTGTCTGTCCCTCGGGAACAGTTCCTTTTTTCGGGATGAAATATACCCTATGTCCTTCTCTGTACCCCTGAAAATGTGTATGCAAAATTTCATGATGATCGGTTCAGTAGTTAAGACGTGAAGGCGTAACAAACAAACAAACAAACGGACTTTCGCACTTATAATATTAGTAAGGATTTCATTAAGATTACTCATTTAGAAATACAGTTCTGGAGGTAAAATAAGATTAAGTATTAAATATTTAAGTTGAATTTGCTACAACATTCTTATTTTTTGATCATTTGTGAAGACTATAAAAGAGTCCCCCTGCGTCAAAAAAAAAGGTTCTCACTGCTGGGCACAGGCCTTCCTTATATGAGTGGATAAAGGAGGATGGGCCATAACCCACTTGTTGGGACCAATGCGGATTGGTGGGTATTCACGACTGCAAATGAAGTCGGCCAACGGCCACGGAGGAGCTCGAGATAATTCATTTTTGGTTACCCATCCCATGACCGACCCTTGCGAATGTTGCTTAACCTCCGCAATCGTAGGGCCAGACGGTAAACCACTGCGCCACCGAGCTTCTCAAGATATCTCGAGTATCTCTTAATTAATTAAATAGGCTTAAAAATACAAATCTGATAAAAATACGAATCACAAACACACCCAGAAGTGCTATTTAACAATTTACAAATTGGATACAATATTAAAACCAGTTAAAATAACAAAGTGAAACTAAACAATTACTTTTCAATAAAATCTCCCATCCCAAATTATCAAAAGTGCTTTTATCAGGAATATTTCAATTCAAATCGTCAAATATCTATCGATTTACCGAAATTACCGATTCCCATCTCTATAGGCGGTTATTAAAATGTTCAATTCATCATTTTGATAACGGAAACCATTTTTGAACGTAATTATCTGATATTCTACTGCGCGCTAAGTACTCCAAAAACCATGATTTAACATTCTACACCACTATTCATTATCCATACTTTTATGTATGTATGCCACTTATAGTATGTATGGTAGGGTTGCCACTCTTAAAGATATCTTTTAAAGTTTTACTTCACCATTACTCTTCGATCAAAGCGGGATAAAAGCTAATTTAATTTAACAAAAAATGCTGAGCTTTTTAAAAATATTTTTTTTTTTAATTTTTTTGACTAATTTATTTATAGTAGGCTTTTACATGAATTGTAAGATTACATCAATTTCAATTCCCAAAAACTAAACTCCAAAATTACTTTGATGCTACTGAAATCACTATTTCACTAATAATAATCCTAACAGTTATCGACAGCCCTGCGAGCATCCCCCTAAAACATGACACGCAGCGGTATTACACCCCTCCCCTCCCCAAACGCACCTTTTCCACCCGCAAGATAAAGACCGAACAAAAAAAAGAAAACGTGAAAAATAACGCCGTCCCTTTTTAACGCGAGTGGATTCCGCCCGTGCGAGCGGTGTCATGGCTAAGCTATGAACGACTACGAAAACTTGGGCCCCGCCCGAGACGGCGCCTCTATCCGTCTCTTTCACTTTTTCACACTTTTCCATACAACATTGTAATGGAAAAATGGCCTATGTGACTCAGATATCCCATTCAAATTAAGACTTAATATTGTTTATAGTATAGTTGATATTAGTGTTGCAAGTGTTGTTCTGAGAAAATATTTTGGAATGAAAGCGTTTGCGAATGGAAGGTCTCTCTCGCTCGTAAAAAAGCATTCCGGGAGGGGAGTTGTGTTAGATGGGGGGGGGGGGGGCGGCGGCCATGTTGCCGCCGGCCGGCGAAGACTGGTATTAATTTTGGCTTAATTTGGCCGTTGATTTCAAGTATTTTATTGCTACTTCGCAATCAAACTGCGAATTCACGAAATAGAGATAACATTAGGCTGTTTGTTCCATATTCGAAAACTAATCGATATTTTTTCTATTGTGTATTTTTTTCAAATTGAAGATAAAGTCGGTACAGCTTTATTCAAAGCTTGAAAGTTAAGACTTAAGAGGCCTTACAACACTGGAAGAATTTTTCATAATAAAAGTTATCGGAATTATTGACAACATTATCGTTTTTAATTAATAACTAATGAAAGTGAAAGTGAAATATACTTTATTTAAATAAGCTCACATAATAAGCATTTTTATATCGTTAATTCTTTTACCCTAAAACCCATTATGACGTCTTTAGCTGACAAGAAAACTGGGCGCAAAAAACTTATCAGTTTTACCAGATGGAACAATATTTACAAATATGTATACAGGGTGTCCCAAAACTTTGCCACATGGAGGGGAAGTATGTACAGTCAGCAAACTTATGAGCTGAACACCTTAAGGTTCATTTTTAGATTCAGTCGTCCGTTTTGTGTTTTTATTGTCTTTCATTTGTCAGCCAATGGTGTGTCAGATGGACTGTTACAATCCAACACAAATGATTTTTGTTTCAAAGTTTTTTCACCAAAAAGTCATTGTGCTTATATCTACCTGCTTCCGAACACTTCTTTATAAAAAGGGTCTTGTTTTCGACACTTTGCAGTAAGTATAACTCTTTCCTTAAAGTTAAAGATTTTAGCAAAGCCTTTGACCATCAGGCATTGTTATGTTATCATCAATTCAAATCTGCTTTACATTTGTTTACGTAATAAAACATATCTCACATTTGCCGAACAAACTTTTATTCAACAGATAAAGTTTCGTGTTATAATTTGATATTCAATCAAAATCAAATATCATCAAAATAAAATCAATTAAATTGATATTTAAATGAACTGTCAGGTCAGGTCACATAAAGTAAAATTAAAATGTATTATTTTCTACACCTTACTATTCAATAATTTAGCTTAATAAAATCTAATGCAAAATACCTACTACACTAATGGCATAAAAACTACACACTTAATATCTTGTTAGAGCCCCGCCAGCATCAATTACTGCGCCACATCTACTTTGCATAGATTTTACAAGTGCCTCGCAAAGATCTGACCCTCGGAACAATTCCCACACCTGGTCAACATGTGCCACCAACGCTTCTTTTGTTCGCAATGTTTAAAAGTTACGCAATGCCGGAGTTGCAATAACTGAACTTATGAAGGATTACAAAAACAACGGTTAGTGCCCAAAAGTCATAAACAAACATCTGTCTTTAGAAAAATAATAACGCTGCTTGTCTTTGCTCGGTCATTGGGCGAATAATACAATGGGGACCCACCCCCAGCAAACTCCTAGTCTCATCCTTGCAAACGAAAAATTTTAAAATTGTTCAGCTGATAACTTTGCTGACTGTACCTTAAATATTGAAGATAGGAAATTTTACTGAAAGAACATTTTATTTTTAAAAAGAAACGGAACTGGATTCAAAGATATTTTTTTTTAATCGCATATAGGATACGATACAAATTGATACAATCTGCAATAATTAAAATTTAAATGTTAAATTTCATGGTCATCCTTTTGTTTAAGATGCTGTATCATTTGAGAAAAAATAATCCTTATGAGTTACCCTTTTGATTGGTATCGTAAAAAAAAATCGTTTTAGTGGGTTCGATGCCTGGTTAAGTCAGGCGATTTTTCAAAAATCTTTGAATGCAGTTCCAATTATTTTTTAAATTAAAATGAAGTGTCTTTCAGTAAAATTCCTATCTTCAATATTTAAGGTACTTTCCCTTCATGTGGCAAAATTTTGGGACACCCTGTTTATACAAATACAAATACAAAAAGCTTTATTCATATCCACAATTAAGGGTAGATGGGTACAGGATAAGTAGCAGAGCTTTTATGATAGGTTAGGCACAGTCACGAGCAATAAGATGTATTAGAATATGTCATATTACATTATTGAATAACCTATGACACTTTCACACAGAGAGTTGAAAGTGACATAGTTCTAAAGTGTGTACATCTTGTTGTTCGTGACCGTACATTATGAAACCGAAAAGGTCACGCAGCATCGAGTTGCAGCATTATGATAAACAACTGCAACGCTGGTACTCTGTGGAGCCTTAAATAATAATAATTAATTCAGGAAAACATAATAAATAGGGCTATATCGTTTCCAGATTTTATATCAACAAAGATTAACTAATACATAACATTTTTTAATTAGCTCATTACTTAATGAATTTTAAATTTCTTAATCAATTTACAGGGTTCAAGCCAAATTCAAAGTTTGAAGTTATTATTCAGTCTAGGCTGTTACAAGGAAAAAACATACAATTCAATATACGTTAAGATAGGTAGTCAGAAGCAGACCCATTCCCACTGGCAGCACCCGTTCACGAACAAAATTTATAAACATTAATTTTTATTTTGGAAAACTGACAAACACAAAACTAAGGTTTTTTTATTATAGTTTCTAGATTATAGGTTTATTATTGGTTGGCACATCAGAAAGCGAAAAATTACAAAATTTGAGGTCACATTACGATTTATTTCTATTTAGAAAAGTTTTTCTGTCAATCACATTATTTTTTGGACCGATAAATCAAATAATAATACTGCGTGAAATCATTGTTCAAAAATTTTTATTTGACGTTGTATAGCCTCTTAAGCATCAGTATTTTCCTACTTTGATTAGGTAGTCATTTGCCTCACAAGACCTTCTGTTTACTAGTTTATCTATTTTTGAAAGTAAGTAAGTAAGTATAAGTATCTAACTATGATTCAACTCTGCTTAGCGGGTGTGGGTTGTAATGTAAATGTGTAATTAATTTCAGTATTTCACTGGAATAAAATATTAGCTTAATGCATAATTTCACAAAAATAAATTATTAATTATAGTTGTGTTCCGACAGTTAGAGATAGATAGATAGCTAGTTCCTCAGTGATGAGGATTCCGGGTGTAGTGCGCTTCCACCTTCGGCCTTATCGTCACTTACCATCAGGTTAGGTGAAGGCCAAGCACTATCTCGTTTCGTTAGGCATAAAAAAAAGATAAAAATATAAAAAAATACCTAACCATTTCATAAATTACAAATAAAGTTTATTTTTGTTCGTAAATAAGTATACAGAAAATGTAGTCACAAGGTAAAATTTATAATGAATTTTATCTAAAATTATACGTAGGTTCTTTTTTATTTTAACAATAAGTTAGTTTGCCTAATATTCTCAACGAAGTCTTAATAAATCTTATAAGAATTAAATAAGGATTTTTACTATTCCACTTGTATGCATAGTAAAAATCCTTACTTAATTCTACGTATGTATGTTGTACCTACATAATATAAATCACACAACCATTTGCAACTCTTGAAATAATTATTATATTATAAATATTTATTTCAAATTATTTATAATAGTGTAAGATTATCTCAGTATTAAGTATAAAAAATGAGTGGCATAGGTACAGCATGCTGCGTGCCTGCTTGCATGCTGTGTGCGTGCTTGCATGATGCATGCCTGCTTTCATACTGCATTGCATGCTTACTTCCTTTTTACTACTAGGATCTCATACCCAAATAGTGCCCAAAATATCTATTAGTTACTGATTTGCATGGGTCATACAATATTCGGGCTACAAAAAATAAATGTCGCTACTATTATTTTGTATATTGTTTTTTTTTTATGACACAATAATCAAATTAACTACTTAACGAAATGAAACAAGATCGATCCGTCAACTACCTACTATTTTACTATTATCTTTTACTACTAAGTGACAATCAAATTCTAAATTCTATCAAACGCGAGAAGAAACAACGACAAGATATAATCTACGCTATCAGAAAAAGTTAAGTTTACCTACATCTCGTTTAAAGATGCACTCTACTGGACCACTAGTAATGTCAATAAAAATATATAACAAGTTGCCAAATTCAAATTCAATAAAAGATTTAACTCCAGATAAAGACTTCTTAACACAATTAAAAACAATATTGATTAATAAACATTATTATAGTATCCAGGAATACCTTAACGATACAAACTTAAAATAATATATTGATAACTAAAATAAAGTAGCAAAACAAATAAATCATATAAAAAAATATCTATAAATAATAGGTAAACTACTTACTAATATAAAACTAAAATGTTGTCACATAAAGTGAAAGGTCTCCCCTCTCACCATTGTTGCTGTGCCCGACAGGGTCCATGATGATCTACTATATTTCTATTATATTATTATATTAACATCTTCTGTACATTATGGTCAAAGCTATAAACATATGAATATGAATATGAATATGAAAAATTTTACTGTTTTGAGATAAACAAAAAGACAAGAGCTTTTGGAAAAACTTCCTTAGAAAGAAAGTGTTTAGTATGAATGTTTTCATAATTTCCGAGAGAGAACTTAATGAATAATATCTTGAACAGGAAAGATTCACTGATCTTATACAAAATAAAAAAACGACACTTTTTTCTAATCACGACGTTGCACTTTCCAAGTCTTACCATTATAAAAAAAATCATTAATGAATAAAATTTCTGTTTCTAAGTATTTCTAATTCTATTTCACGGTATTTTTAGTAGTTAATAAATAATATTGTTATTTTTTAGGTGCATAGGAAAGACCGAATTTCGTATAAGACTCAGTTTATTATGAATTGGAAAAAAAATTGGTTCATTGCTTACAGCAAATAATACGTAAAAACAATTTTTTACGTATTATTAGCTGTAACATGATAACTTTTAGAATTATGTTACCGACAGAAATTATATGTGACCATGTGAATGTGATACATTATAAATTAAAAACACTATAAATCTTGAAACTTGTATGGAACTTATTTGGATCATATTTTTTTTTCATATTATGATAGTTGCAACTCCGAACAAAAGAAAGGGACAATAGATACAAAAACTTTTTTAATCAAAAGTAACAACAAGTACAAGTAAACGTGCAAACGGTATACATGTAACTAGCTTGATAATATCATAAAATAATATAATTATAATTTTGTCGCGAATAATCAAAGTTTTGTATCGGAACATGTTAATATGTATGACCCATCTTAGGTTCATGGTAAACGGTAGGTTTATTTCATATCTAAATAATAATGTTTACAAGCTTCATATCTAATACAACTTTTTCTTCTTAGAACATTAAGGTTTCCTACATTTTTTTTGTCTCATAAATAATCATTTAAGATATAGATTCCGGGTCTAGGTAGTGCGCTTCCCCCTTCGGCCTTATCGTCACTCAACATCACACTGTCCCGTTGTGCATTAAAAAAAAAATACATTTCAAGCCTCTCTCTTAATTTTAACTCTCATACAGGGTTATTTGTAAAACACCTACAACGTCGCAGAAATACACTGGCCTGCAAAAGTAAGTACTACAGAGGCCTATTTTCATACAATCGAGGTAACTTTGATGCTTTGGTTCTCCGTCCAGGATTAAACGGGGTGTGATTTGATAATGGCCATTAAAAGAGTAAATGGCTCCAGGCCCAGATCGCTAAAGAAACCCAACGGATTAGAAGAGTCGTTTAGGTCAGGGTTGAACTTAAAAAATAACAAGTTAAAATTACATCAAACGTAAACGACTCTTCTAATCCATTGGGTTTCTTTAGCGATCTGGGGCTCCTCCATTTACTCTTTAAATGGCCATTATCAAATCACACCCCGTTTAATCCTGGACGGAGAACCAAAGCATCAAAGTTACCTCGTTTGTATGAAAATAAGCCTCTGTAGTACTTACTTTTGCAGGCCAGTGTAGATTTCTAACATCATAAAACAACAACATTAGTCACATTTTACGACTTTTCCAAAACAGACAAAAAATCGACTCTCCATATGTAAAAGCTAGAACAGCTGATCGAGTTTTGCTTGAAAAGCCGAATCCTTTTATCTGTTTTCGGAAAACTCATAGAACAATTAATGTTGTTGTTTATGGTTTAAGTACCTATCTACACTCCTGCGAGGTTGTTGATGTTTTACAAATGACCCTGCATAGGTATCATATCTGAAATAAATTTCACATGACGTTAATGGTGATCAAATAACAAAATACGAAATGTTAATGTCAACGTTTTCAAAGTTAATTTAACTTTGGATTACTATCCAAGTTGGGTTCTTATCAAAATACTTATCAATCGTAGAAAAATACTGAATGCC
This sequence comes from Agriphila geniculea, assembly GCA_943789525.1. Taxonomy (NCBI): domain Eukaryota; kingdom Metazoa; phylum Arthropoda; class Insecta; order Lepidoptera; family Crambidae; genus Agriphila; species Agriphila geniculea. The sequence goes on from OX038883.1 coordinate 4,013,959, forward strand.
TGGTATTTTCAGAGAATAATAAAATAATTACACATATAGATGAAAATATTACGTTATAATTTACGTATCCAGCTTCTAGCTTCACATAGCGATTTTTCAATAAACCAGTGAAAACTTTCTGTAACGGAGCCAGCTATCTAACCGCCACTGTGGTCTAGTGGTTCGCCCACCCGTGTAAGACGCAGAGGTCCCGGGTTCGATTCCCAGGGGGAGTACAATTTGTACTCGGTTTGGTTGGTGGTAGGGCCTATTTCAAGTCCGCCTGGCTAGCTACTACCATCTTACCTAAGTCTGACGCCATAATAACAATTTAAAAATTTTTTGTGTTCCGGCAGTTAGAGGTAAGATAGCCAGGATTCCGGGTGTAGTGCGCTTCCACCTTCGGCCTTATCGTCATTTAACATCAGGTGAGATGAAGGCCAAGCACTACCCCGTTGTGTATAAAAAAAAAAAGCTGTAAATAGAGCATTGATGTTAAACCTATAAAATTTATGAGTGTGGCATTTCCTAAGGAAAAACCTTTCGTCAAATATTTAAAAATAAAAAACCTATTGAATCTACAACCTTTACAGGGTTATTTGTAATGTAAAACACCAATAACCTCGCAGGAGGGGATTACTAAGAGAGATATAACACGATCATTCAGACTGGCGCCAGACTGTTGCAAGACTGCGAACTGCACCATTTTTTGTATGAAATTTCATAGAAAAAACAGTGCAGTTGGCAGCCTTGCATCAGTCTGGCGCCAGACTGAATGATCGTATAATCTCCCTCAATCATCATAAATAACAACGCTTGTTCTACGACTTTCCGAAAAAAGAAAAAAAACGACCTTTTCATACAAAGCACAACAGTAAAGATGAACAGTTAGGACATTTGTTTGGAAAGTCGATTTTTAGGCTTTTTTCGGAAAAATCCTAGTACAAGTTGTTTATGATCTCAGTAATCCACTCCTGCAAAGTTGTTGGTGCTTTACGAATAACCCTATATGTATATTCACTTAAACTAAAAATGCTGGTTTTCTCTAACAGATTACTTATTGTCTGCGCTCCATACGAAAACTCATAAGTTTTTGAGTCCATTTTTCTTGTCAGCTAAAAGATGTCATAATGGGTAAAAAAAATTGACGATTTAAAAATGCTCATTATGTGAGCTTATTTGAATAAAGAATTTTTCATTTTCAACTCGACGCTTAATTTTAGATTTATTTGTTTGAGTACCTATGTATCATTTAAATACTATGATAAAAGCATCGACATGTTATTAATATAGATTCGACAAATATACGGTACAAATTGTCGCAGCGATCGCAAAGATGGCGGCCAGTGCGAGCGTGAGTTGTCAAAGAAAAAGTAGCATGCACACAGATGCGACATATTCTTCATAATGATCATGATATACCTACATAGTAATTATTGCATAATATTATAGGAAAAACGCAATTTAATTAGATATATAGGTGTATGTTAATACTTGCTCGAAAACAAGAAAGGAGGATGGGCATTTAGTACCCGCCCTAATAACAATCATTAAGTGTCGTTGAATAGATTTTTTTTATTAGGAAAAATATTACTATGACAACTTGGAAAAATATTTACTAACCCAGATCCTCGTCAGGAAACCGCGGGGGTGACACTTAAAACTCATTAAGTAACGAAAATAAACAATGGAGTAATAAACATTTTTAAAGTTTGTTGATGTTGACGTCCATATTCATTTTTGTTTTTTTTGTTATGATTGATTCTTAATATTCTATACAATTTTATAGAAATATCGTTTTATTCTGGTCAACGAAAGATAACCGGAAATGGAGGCGCCACTTTCCCTGTCAAATTAACGTTTAGAGATTAAGTTATTGGAAACTGAACCTTAAAATAAGGCGCAAAATTAGTTCCATTTTCAACCGAGACTCATCTTTCGTTGACCAAACTCTAGTGAAGGAGTACAAAAAGAAACAAAAGTTAATTTTACCTCTCGAGTGGCAGGAAAATTTCACTTAGTGAACTTTACCTGCCGAGTTCAACAAATACTTTTAGATTTAGTGACTTTTGCTTCTTGGAATTCCGTAAAGTAATGCACATATGCAAATGATGACCTTTTCCCGGGAAAGTTGTTGATATTTTAATGCACTTAGTGTAAAAATATCATTTTTCTAATTTTTGTAATTAGTGAGTTTTATTTGTCATCCCACGAACTAATATACTCTGATGGATCTGCTGCTTATAATTATGACTCTATCATAACATTAAAAAATAAACGAAGTGAAATAAAAACGTACTAATGAATTCGAAATACAAAACCACATCGGACCGGCCGGCACAGCGCCTGCCCAAATGGTAATCAACGGCCTTAACCACCGACGACGCTAAAATTGATTATTAATGTATATATTATAGGTACAGTCTAAAAAAGCCAAATTAAGCGTTTCTCAAACAAAAAGTGTTTGAACATTTTTTTGTTTCAGAAATGCTTAATTCGCTTTAAAAACAAAATATGTATTGTTTTTTTAAGGGTTCCGTACCCAAAGGGTAAAAACGGAACCCTATTACTAAGACTCCGCTGTCTGTCTGTCTGTCTGTCTGTCACTAGGCTGTATCTTATGAACCGTGATAGCTAGACAGTTGAAATTTTTACAGATTATGTATTTCTCTTGCCGCTATAACAACAAATACTAAAAACGAAATAAAATAAATATTTAATTGGGGCTCCCATACAGTAAACGTGATTTTTTGCCGTTTTTGGTACGGAACCCTTCGTGTGCAAGTCCGACTCGCACTTGGCCGGTATTTTCTAAACTGCCGAGTCAGATTGTTATGCCATTTTGCACAAGGGTGTAGTTGAGGTATCCCTACATAAATACAACAACAGTGTCGCTATTGGTTCATAGACCTCGTCCCATAGAAATTTGCCAACTCTCCTTTCTCATAGACAATTACTGTATCGAGCTTCAAGCACTTACGCGCGTTTTTGTTTTTAGAGAGAGATATTCGTGTTTGGGGTAATGTACACATTCGAACTCGCTATTTGCCCCGCCTGCCTCGCTACTCGAGCGGATGTGTAATTGTGGCAATGGTGCACACTTGTTCTGTGTACGGATGTGCCTCGACATCAAAATACAGCAGGGATTTAAGATTAATAATAATTTCTTTTTCTTTTCTGACTTGACAAGTCCTGCACATTTTCGACTGACAGCGTAAGTACCTACACGGGCGGCGGGGCGGTAGTGTCGTCCTACATCAAGGGCGGTTCTTAGCGGTATAGAATCATATACTTATAATGTAAAACTGTGCTATTAGTTCACCTATCCTAGTTTAGTACCTACGTATACAATCTGTATGGTTCACTTTTCATAATCTATGATTTTCATACAAAATGTCGGGTTAGTAGAAATAATGTATAAAAAATCGTTTTGATTGGTTTATGTTAATGTTTTGTTTATGTACCGATGATAAGTCACACCATTATCTTTTTCCTTTGCAGTGGATCGATTTTTGTGCGAATTTAACTCGCAGAACGGCATTTTTGTAGCAACAATTACACCGTGTTATCGCGGTGAGCGTCGGCGAGTGACTAAATGAGTTGAGGCCAGTTGGCCTCAACGCGTGGCGCAAAAATCGGGGCCGCTATGTCGAATCTATAGTTACATATCGATGGATAAAAGATGATTAATAATCCTTAATTTATATTTTTCTATATCGTCGGCGGGCTGTGAAAACCTCGCATGTGCATTATTTTACAGGAGATGCAAAAAACAGTACATATAGTGAAAAATTTTCACGAAGTTCTCATTTTATCTACATCAATAGATGGCACTACAATTATCGAATGAGTTTCTTCGACGTAGACATGTATTACGATGTTTTCTCACGAAAAACAACTGAAAGAGTTTTTCACTACTTAAGCGACTTACGAGCTTTACACAGCCCGCCGACGATATGTAGAATTAACTCCGTTTACCCGATATCGCGAAACCTTTTTGTTTCCTTTCAATGAAAGTTTATTATTACCAGGGAACTAAAATCTATGGAACAAGCATTCCGCTCAAAAAATAGCACCACGCAAAATGACAACCAACCAACCAAAGTGGGTGGGGTTAAAAATGCTAGTTTTTAGTATTATTCTGCAACACGAAGCGACTGAACATTGATTGCATAATAGCAACCAAAATCTGCATACCAATTCATAGATATTTTCTATACTTAAATGAAAAAATATGTTAAATACCATGATACGTTATCTCTGCATCATTCTTTTTACTGCCTTTTTTGCGTCTTTTACACCATTTGACTACACAGAACATCATTTCTAATAAATTCTTGAAAATTCAAACTGCAATTACTGTAAAGAACGCTAAAGTCTGTCAGCGGGCGCATTTTTTATGCAACATTTTGTTTGCAACGTTTACACTTCCATAGATTTAATTTCGCTGATTATTACAAAAAATACTTACGTCAACTATTAATTAAAAAAATAGAGTCTGTGCTTAGATACTATTTTTTTGTAAAAAAAAACAACAAAAAACTAATATTTGGGCTTGTTGAGACTGTGAAAACAATATTATAATTATAAACTAGCTCCTGCCCATGACTTCGTCCGCGTGGACGTTCGGAAAATTCCTAGGGAACCTTTGACGAGACATAAAGTATCCTTAGTTTTAATTAAGGCTATAAATTATCTGTGTGCCAAACATGCAAATCCATTCAGCTGTTTTTGCGTGATTGAGTAACAAACATCATATTTATAATATAAGTTTTATAATATTAATAGGAAAATAGGATTACACTAAAAAATATATTATTTTACTTTTCTCATTTCCCTTTCAATGTGGTTTTGGAGAAGGAAGCATAGTCATATAGTTACGATGACGACGGACTGACGGCGCCATCTATTGCTGAGTAGCGAAATTAGAAGTTTAGCTAAACAATACCATTTGATTGTTTTTTCAAAAAGAAATGAAAAAGATATACAAATTACTTTTAAAAAATTATGCTAAATCATTTCTGTGGTAAAAATCATCCAGAAAAAACTGCACAAGGTACCATATAATACGTAATTATCTAATTTACTTAATCAACTCACACTTACAAACACTTTGATTAATTAAAGTCACAAAATCATTGGGTTACCTACCTACTTGTTGTTTGTTTACCCCCTTACTAATAAAGATTGAATAGCAGATGTTTAGTTACACAATGGTTACTCTCTGTCAAACTATTTGAATTTGACATTAAAAAGAAAGTGACAAAACACTGTGTAACTATGCAGCTGCTATACAATCTTTATTAGTAAGGGGGTTATTATATTATTTATAAAATATTTTTAGCCGTTTAACATCTCATTTTTTCTACTGGCCGCTAGATGGCGCTATGAGTTTAATTTCGACTATTTTTTTACCAAATAATGATTTACGAAATATTTTATACCAGTACCCTTAGCACGAACAGCTATCGCGAAAAAAAAACGCGCGTAAAATTACTCGATAGAGAATTATCTATGGAAATTTAATTTCGCTATTCAGCGGTAGATGGCGTTGTACAAATTTGCAATACAAAATTGCTATCGAATGATTTTACGCGCGTTATTTTTTCGATAGCTGTCCGTGCAACAGGTACAATACCCGTAGCGCGTACAGATATCGAAAAAATAACGCGCGTAAAAACATTCGATAGAGGAAATTATCTATGGAAAATTTCATTTCGCAATTTGGCGGTAGATGGCGCTGTACAAATTTCCCATACAAAATTACTCTATCGAATGTTTTTACGCACGTAATTTTTTTTTTAATAAGCTCACATAATTAGCATTTTTAAATCGTCAATTCTTTTACTCTACCACCCATAATGATGTCTTTTAGCTGACAAGAAAAATGGGCCCAAAAAACTTGTCAGCTTTATCAGATGGAACGATATTTACAAATATGTATAGTCATGAGGGGTAAGTGAAACATACTTTATTTTTATTTTTATTTAACAAGGTTTAGTAAAGCTATAAAACTCGCAATTAAAGTAGCTGTGTAGGCAATGTACTCCTAATTAAATCAGCCTTTAACGGTATGAATATAAATATCTAAAGACTTGCATTAAGGCGGTTGTATGACCGAAAGTGGCGCCCTCAGAGGTTTTTATTTAATAAGTTATTAATAGAAAAATATTTTAATCACGAAAAGAATATAAAGGCTAAGAAGTGTTTCACTTACCCTTGACAAGGGGGAAGTGAAACAGTGGCCAAAATAGCTTTAAATATTGTGACCATTTAATTAAAAACAGGACAAAAGGATCATGTTAAACCGTTAATATCCAAAAGGTATCAAATTCTCATAAAATAAGGTCCAGTTTTAAAGATATATCAAAAAAACATATGTAATCCTGGGGATCCGACATCTAATGAATTTCTTTTCGGTTTACTGGCAAGTTTTATGATTGCAGCGATATCTGTGTTGTATTAAGGGAAGTAATTCGTCATTCCTGCTTTATCGACACATCGCTATGAGAATAAACTACGATAGTTTCTTGGATATGGTTGGGTGTTTCACTTGCCCCGGTGTTTCACTTACCTTACCTGACTATATATCGTTTCTAGACATTATGTTAACATAAGTAGATTAACTAATAAATGACATTATTTAACTAGCTCATTTCTTAATGAATCAATTATAGAGTCATTACTTTTTCATTTATAAGTTATTTGACACAGCATCAGATATTTTGATGATGACCAAGAACACAAATAAATTGACACACTCCCTCATAGAAATACCTACCTGTAGTTAGAAAATTATTCGTTGACCAAAAATATCGGAAACTGTGATGAGGATTCCGGGTATAGTGCGCTTACACTTTCGGCTTTATCAATCTGGTTGCGGATAAAAAAAAACTTAAGTGGCGTAGTTAATAAAAAATAAAAGTTTTAACTTGAATGTATCCAAATACGTAAGTATAACCCGATCGAGTTAACTCAGGACCTTAAGCGCGATAGACCCCTCTCGTTTTCTCCTTACCTCAGTGGCGTGAGGAAAGGAAAAAACGAGGGGGGTCTATCGCGCTTCAGGTCCCGAGTTAACTCGTTCGGGTTGTATTTAGCCATTTTGAATACCCACCTTTTACTTGATGCCGACTGTATACTACAAGCTCCAAAACACAAGATGCCTCATTTGAATACCACGAACAAAATACGTATCAGAGCAGACCCTCATGCGATTATCCCAACCTAATCGAATTACTCCAGAACGTCACAAAAGTACGAAGACATTCTCTCTTGGAGCAATTATCCCTCACCTCCCACCCCCAAGGGGGAAGGGGGTGAAACCCGCACAATTTTGCAAAATCATCTTCACCCCACATTTTCTCTGATGAAGATATGTAAATACCAGGCTTTCGGAGATAGTTTGTCGCTGGGTACGAATAGTGACAGCGGTTGGCAACCTTTAAGGGTTGTGAATGTTTATATATTTAAAGCCTTTATTATATTTTACAGCGTTTTTTATTTATGCATTTTATAACATTGAATATGATTATGTTTTTGTGATCGAGTATAGTGCCCCGATTTACGAAATTGTAAAATTTCCCTGTAGTTTCGCAGATGAACCAAATATGTGAAAATGTGCGGCTACCGGAGAGCTTCAAAGTGCAATTTGAATTTCTAAAATCGGTCGGTGACTTTAAGAGATTTTTTAAAATTCGTCAAAATTTCAAAAAAAAATCCCCGCTGACTTGAATCTTGAAAATTAATACTTAGGAGGCGGGCGGACAAAAAATAGTGTAGGATGTAGTGTCCCCTTTCGCGCGAGGTCAGTGTGCACTCGTTCACATTATCGTCAGTACTAAAACGTAGTGATTATTTCCTCTGTGGTTGTGATTATTTCCTCTGTGGTCGTGATTATTTCCTCTGTGGTCAGTACGATAAAGAATGAATTCCTATAACTATGTATGGAGCCTATGCGGCAATGATAACAGCGCCGTGTGCTTTATTTCTAAATTACATTTTCAATGCCTTTGATAGGTGCGGGTAGTGTGAGATCTGTAGATTTTTTCATTAAACACACTTGTTCAAAGTTTTATCCTATCAGTATAAAAGCACGTACTATGCGCGCCAAATAAGAATTCTTGCACATGCTACACCCCTAAAGTGGAAGTGAAACGCAAACAAAAATGCCCGTTTTGACAGTCCTATTCTTTTTGAATTTTTGGATTTTAGGCATTCACAATGCTATTTTTATATTAAGATTTTTAATAGAAAAATATTAGAAAAAATCGACTCACCCGTAGCAGCTCAGACGGGACTCGAACCCGCACCCTTGGGATTCCAGCCCAATGCACTGACCAATTTGGCTACCGAGTCGCTAAGTCAGTCCTATTCTTATTTGGCTCGCATAGTACACGTAATTTTTTGCTTTCATAATAATGGGACAAAACCTTGAACCTGCAGGCTGATTATCTAATTAAAAACCACCTAGCGACTGGTTGCAGTTCATCAATGATAGTGAGCCATTGCTACTTCTTTTTGGATTGAAAAAAAACATACCAAAGAAAAGTAGCAATGTATGTGGAATGAAACCGGTCGCTAAATAGTTTCTTTTTAGATAATCAGCGGGCTGGACTCTATTACAGTTTATGATAGTGTCGAATACTGGAATACTTGTCAATATTTAGAGATTTTTATGATATTATTGCGCTAGGAATTAGGGAACTGGAAAAAGTTAATTTTTGACTTACAATAACAAAAGTTAGGTTCCTTACAATAACAAACATTAAACGCCGCGTAGGTCGCTGGTGACGTACGTTTCAAAATTAACTTATAATTATCTTTTTTCCCAGAGGAATTTCTAGTTTATTTTTGAAATCGTATATGAAATCTGAAATTTTCTACAAACGTTTTTCTTATTGTTAATTTATTTTTAGTGTTTCATTCGTGAATTGTAAAAAACATGTTTGTATGGCGGCAGTTAAAAAAAATACTTATTTCTGACAGCTGTACATAATCAGCTATTCTTTTTAAGTCTACATGAGGTTTTCGAAGTGTTATTTTTAAAATAATTAATTATACAGTGAAGTGTTCCAACAAACACACCATAATATCTCTCCAGCAACACAAGCGCTTGCTAAACAAAGTCGAAACTTTTCGACCCTTATTAAAATTGTATTGTAAGTAGAGATAATTTTGAAACACAAAGTCGGCAAGGTTGCGCGCCCCTGGGGGCTCAAAGTTGTAATAGGTGTCTACATTCGCGCGGTCAATTAATCATCGCCCGCCGTAGTCATAGCTCGGATCTAACGGGGCACAGCTCTCTGTTTTATCAAAGGAATAACAGATAAGATAAGAGAATATGCAGAGAATATAGGGAATGTACCTAGGTCATAAGATAAGTCATAAGTAATTTATTCAACAAGCAATATCAATATACCTACCTTAATTGTATTGGAAATGAGAAATCAAATTAAAGTAGTGGCTCTGCGAGCTGTAAACCTCGTGTTTGGGACTTTTTTTAACATTTTTCGAAATGGCTGAAATGTGTTTATTTTTAAATTTTGAAAAACTGGATAGTTACGTATAACTAGTATATTTTTTACCTAGGTACATTTCCTTTATTCTCATCACATCATAGCTCAATATTTTCCATCGATTAGTTAGGTATAAGGTACAACGAGCCACACTTGGTATTTCATATATATCCTTGTTCATAAATAAAGGGTAAATTAAAGTAATCGACATCGCTCGGAGGATTGCTTTATTAAAATGGCAATGAGCGAGACACAGCGAAAATAATCGATGCTTATTTGGTGGAAAAATACTACTGAAATTGTGATCGCACACTGTGGGAAGGCTCCCGTCAGTCTCAGTCAAGGTGGAAATCTGGTCGTGAATGTCGCGTGTAGTTGTGGCATGCGGGCACCTCAGGATCTATCGCCGTGGAGACCCTTTGGGGTGGTCTATAATACCCAACAGACCCAGAAGTTGACGTCATGCGGCTGACATAATAAAATGCAATCAACAAGTTGCTGAAATCAACAAAAACTTTGATAATATCTATATCACAACTAGCCCAGTAAAATTCTACATTTAAAACGCAAAACGCTATGTAAAGCTGCATTTTTGGCATGTTATTTGGACCCCTTAAGGGAGTGTGGAACCATGTTTTGCAACCAAAAAAAGTTGTGCTACCTGCGTTATACGTGATACGTGCAATTTTTTTCAGTTTTTGCAGTTTTATTAAAAATCTATGGGCTCATAAAAAATGTATTAAATTTCAAACAATTAAAGCTAACCCACAGCTCTGTATGTCTAATAGTTTTTGAGATATGATGCTTGAAACATTGACACTCACCGGCACATCTAACCACCTACATTTTTATTTTCATACAAACATGCTCACTTCACAGTCTCATAAATATAAAAGTTTACGCATCTCTGCAATGATTTGTGAGTGCCCGTTTTTCGAATAAGAATGTCAAATAAGCATAGGCATCTCACAATTTTGCCAAACATGCAGTAAAGCAGTGCATAATTTTAATACTATATATCATTGTATGGAACGAGATAATTGATTTACCTTTTCCTCGTTTTGGATAAATTGAGAGGTGTCTATACTTATTTAACTTTTTTTTCGAAAAATGAGCACCTGACTAATTTATCAACATACAAATCATTGCATAGATGCACAACCTTTTTTATTTATGAGGATGTGAATGTTTGTATGAAAATAACGGTGTAGGCGGTTAGGTATGCCGGTGAGTGTCAATGTTTCAAGCATCATATCTCAAAAACTATTAGACATAAGAAGCTGTGTGTTAGCTCTAATTGTTTGAATTTTAATACACTTTCAAAATGATACTTGCAACTAATGTCAAAAGCCCATAGTTTTTGAATAAAACTGCTAAAACTGATTTTTTTTTGCAGTTTTTCACGTATAACCTAGTTATTTGGACCCCTTAGTAGAGTATGGAACTATGGACTCTACTAAGGGGTCCAAATAACTGTATAATAAACAATAATAGCTATAAATCTCATTTTGCGTTTTTAGGAAAAACATTTGTAAGATTTTACTGGCCTAAACATGAAAATACAGAAATATTTGCCCCTTAGCCACAGTAACATTTGCAAAGCTTGTATCTTCTTTCTTGCTTATCTTCTTATAGCTTCGGTTTCGAAACATGTATGAGATTGACAGAAGGTTTCGCTAACAATCTAATTTTAAAACTTCATATCCATAGATTTTTAGAAGCTAAGCAATATAGAAAATTTGTAAATGTGACATTGGCTACATCAGGCTCTGAGACGTAAAAATAAAAAATGTTTTTGTGACTAAAACCACCCTATTGATAACTGAAAATTCAGACTGAAAAAATATGTTTGAAGACTGGCCAGTCGGACGTACTCTCCGCGCGTTTCAGCCGCTCGTCTGCCGACACCTTCGCAGGCACCCACGTAGCGAAGATCATTATCTGGCCCGAGAAAGTTGGGAGGAATCTAGTTAGAACCCTCCCCCCGCGCCCGCGCTCGCCCCGAAGCCTTAACTTGTTATAACCGGTTTAAGCTAGTTCGGTTTAGTTGGGCACCTGCGATACAAGACAAACTCACGGCTTGTCTTATGTGTTTAGCTATGTACTGGCTACTCTACTAGGAATAAGGTATAGACGCTTACATGGTGTTTTGCAACATAAATTACTTACGGTGTAACTTTTAAAAGTCACAGGATCACAAATAGAAAAGTTGGTATTAGTTACGACGTATTCTTAAACTGTGGTACACTTTACTACTAAGTTTTTACTCAGTTCAATTACCTATGTATGTAAGCTTTGCGAACTAAGCGCCATTTTTCCCCGCACACATTAACGTTATGATTTTACAAGGATTCTCGGGCAGTTTTGGACAGAGCTCAGTCGAGGACGGCGAGAGTTGTCCTTCTGTAAATTCAATACTTTGAGTCTTAGCTAAGAGCTAAGAGGTACCTATCATACTCTTAGCTTTGGCGACTATAGAGTATGATAGGTACCTAACGGGCTTATCAAAACGAGGACCTTTAATTATCATCATCATTATAATAGTCCATCTCAGGACGTAGGCAGACGTAGGGTGATACAAAAAAAACTGTGTAAAACCGAGACTTAACTCCTAAATTCTAATTAAAATTCCGTAGAATCTTCTAGAATCATATCACGATTCACCTTTACTGCTCAGTCCGCTTGATAGGGTTGCTCCAACATTTCGGATAACTTTCAAAACACACCCGACCAAGCTAAACTGACTCGAAAAGTAGAAACTTAAACAGAGCAATAGGAAGTCTGACGTGATGCTATTACAAAAGAGCGATTAGGAACACTGTTTACGTAGAATTCAACTAATTAAATATGTATATCTACGAGTATGTAAAGAGAAAACCGGTCAAGAGCGAGTCGGACTCGCGCACCGAGGGCCATACCACCATGATTGCACCATTGAACCACCCTGCAGAGTAGAATAATAAAATTAGTATTGCAGTTTTAGGTCAGCGCCATCTCTTGACCGATAGTGGAACTAATGTTACTCACAGTGTTTTGGCTGACAATTAAAAATTAATATGGACGTGTGTCAGCGTTGTTGAATTCCACACCCGAATGGGTGAAAAGGGATGAAATGTTATATTTGGAAAGTCCTTCATTTTCAAAGTAAAACTCACTGAATTTATTATTTAGACTTATGGTTGGAAAGTAAAACAAATAAGCAAACACCTATTTTATATTTTTTCGAAAATCAATCAACCCCTTACAGAGGTTTAATGGGATAAATGAACCTAAAAATCGATATGGATGTCGTTATTGAGGTTTTATGAGATTTCGATTCCAAAAATGGTATTTATTTTTAAGTTCAACATGACTAAACCCCTAAAGGGTTGAAATAGAGGTTGAAATTTTGTATGGAATAATAATGTAAATTAGATATTTCGACTTGAAACTTCGTAGGAGTACTCCTAAAAAGCAAATAAGCAAATATAAATATATACAGTGCCTTTGGTCTTGAACTAGCGATAATTTAAAGGCGTGAAATACACCTAATTTTATCGATAAAAACACCCACATGTTGGGGTCTATCCCCACTCCTGTTGGAATGGCCGCCATTTTAAATTTGACTTTTTATTTTAGATGACCCTGCAGAAAAATATCAATTTCTCCGGATTTAGAAGTCCTACAGTTTTAACAAAAATACTGTTCAAAAGCTAATAATATCACCTATCAATTTAAAAAATAAAATGTTTAAATTTTTGGTTTAAATACATCATAAAAAATTACTGAAATAAAATTTTAAACGAACTTTGTGCAATTTTTTTGAGTTTTTATTATATTTCTCAAAAACTAGGACATTAATGTTCACTTTTTCTGCATTATTCAAATGCACAGGGATATTATCTACAGAACGACACAAAAATTTATTGCTCTATCTTGCATAATTCGAGAGCTATTGTTGTTTGAATATGACCCTTACAAGCACTAAATGGTTATTTTCGAAAATAAAAAAATCGAAACTCCTAAAAAATAGATTTTATCATTTAATGAAATTAGTATTCAGATAATATTATCAACCTAATTTAAAATATGTTCAAAATGCTTGTAATTATGTCCATTTTCGAAAATAATCATTTTTTGGTTACGTAAGGGTCATAGTTCAAACAAAAATAACTCTCGAAATATGCAACATAGTTCAATAAATTTTAAAATTGTTTTGTAGATAATATCCCTGTGTATTTGAATAGTGCAGAAAAAGTGAACATTAATGTCCTAGTTTTTGAGAAATGTAATAAAAACTCAAAAAAATCGCACAAATTTAGTTTAAAATTTTATTTTAGTTTATTTTATGACGTATCTAAACAAAAAATTTACATATTTTATATTTTTATTTAATATATAATATTATTAACTTTCAAAAAGTATTTTTGTTATAACTGTAGGACTTCTAAATCCGGAGAAATTAATATTTTTCCGCAGGATCAACTAAAATAAAAAGTCAAATTTAAAATGGCGGCCATTCCAACAGGAGTGGGGATAGACCCCAACATGTGGGTGTTTTTGTCGATAAAATTAAGTGTATGAGGGTGGGTACCCACTTAGGTTCGCGAACCTCCGCGCTCCGCGAACCTCGAACAGTGATCCATAGCAAAAACAAATATTTTTACTTTGGCTACAGTGTGTACCTGTGCGAACCAAGTTCGCATACGTGTTCGCTCACGTACACACCTGGGTGCCCTGTTCCAGCAGAGGATAAACGATTTTTTCGGTGCAGGTTCGCGGAGCGCGGAGGTTCGCGAACCTAAGTGAGTACCCACCCTGACACGCCTTTAAATTATCGCTAGTTCAAGACCTAGATTATTAAATAATCATTATGATGATTTAAAATTATAAAATGACTAGAGGCCGCCCGCGACTTCGTCTGCGTGAAGAGTTTTTTCGCTATCCCTCGGGAACTATATGTTTTTTCTGGATGAAAGGTACCCTATGTCCTTTTCTGTACCCCTGACAACGTGTATACAAAACTTCATGATGATCGGTTCAGTAGTTAGGACGTGAAGGCGTAACAAACAAACAAATAAACAAACAAACGGACTTTCGTATTTATAATATTAGTAAGGATAAGCATGCGTACTTACAAAAATACCTACATGGAAAATATCAAAAATGTTCAGAGAAAAAGCTTTCAAAAAATTACGCTATCGATTTTTACGCGCTTTTTTTTCTAGATAGAGAGATAGTTTCTCTTGGTAGGTAGTTGAGTTTTAGTTTGAGTTTAAAATACTTACTGGTTATTTATGTAGTCTGTGGCGACAGTTATGGTCTGTCGAGAGGGGCAGGAACGCAATGCGTGGGCGTTGCGACCTCGTTGCTCACTCGTGGGCAACAAGAGGGGCCGTCTTTAACTATATTTAAACCAAGAGATAGTATTAACCCTTCAATTATTGGACCTAGAAACTTAAAAGAAGGAAAAACTGTAATGACTTACTGTATTTGGCGGTCAAAGTGTTAGTTAATTTTAAAACTATGCCATCTCCAAATAAATACCACCATACCATTACCATGGTTGGTACAAATTAGTAATATTATAAGAGTTCTTTATTAAGAGAATCTATTTTAATAGATTTAATAGATTAGTTCTTTATTATTTATTTGTATTATATTCATTATACTTGCTGCACTTTTACAGTGGACACTAATAGGTATTTATTTTAGTAATGTTAATGTTCTCCGTAATTTAATATAAAAAAATCTCAAAAATATCAGCGTCTTTTTCTATGCTCATAAGTAAACATTATGAAATGTAGCAAATCAAAAATAATAGGTCTTCACTTATATACGAGTTTGTATGGAGAATTTTCAAGAAGCAACATTTTTCATACTAGCATTTTCTTTGTTCATTTAGCATCCGTGAACACTCATGAAACAAAACTTTCATGTACTACTTAATGTATGAACACTATGCTAATATTTTATTTATGACTAGCGACCCGCCCTCGCTTCGCTTCGGTGTAGTGTGGAATTCGACACCATGTATTATACATATAAATAAACCTTCCTCTTGAATCACTCTATCTATTAAAAAAAACCGCATCAAAATCCGTTGCGTGGTTTTAAAGATTTAAGCATACATAGGGATATAGGGACAGAGAAAGCGACTTTTTTATACTATGTAGTGATAAGCGAAAAAAAATAAGTTTTGGCTAAGTTACAACCCCTCTGGTCACCCTTTTTTTTGCTTACAAAAACAGTCACCTTTAAGATAAAAGCTAAAATAAGGACTTTATTTTTACTGATAGTTGACTAAACTAACTATTCTAAATCATGAAAGTTATTTAGTTTTTAGGGTTCCGTACCCAAAGGGTAAAACGGGACCCTATTACTAAGACTCCGCTGTCCGTCTGTCTGTCTGTCTGTCTGTCTGTCACCAGGCTGTATCTCATGAACCGTGATAGCTAGAAAGTTGAAACTTTCACAAATGATGTATTTCTGTTGCCGCTACAACAACAAATACTAAAAAAACAGAATAAAATTAATATTTAAGGGGGCTCCCATACAACAAACGTGATTTTTTTACCGTTTTTTGCTCGATATTAATAACGACAACAGGTAGACAGTTGAAATTTTCACAGATGATGTATTTTTGTTGCCGCTATAACAACAAATACTAGAAACAGAATAAAATGAATATTTAAGGGGGGCTCCCATACAACAAACGTATTTTTTTTTGCCGTTTTTGGTACGGAACCCTTCGTGCGCGAGTCCGACTCGCACTTGGCCAGTTTTTTTTTTATGTGACAAAATATCGGCAAATTCATAGTCGATATTTTGTACCTTATTGTAAACCCAAATCGATTCATATAAGGTAAAGAAGAAAACACAAAAGCCTAAATTTAAGATTTCGTTCCGAGCACATTATCATTATACGCTTCCACATCCCCAGGGCACAACGTCCACCGAATAAAACCTGGGCAAAGCCATAAAACGTGCTTAGTTTACGAGTGGATCTTTACCTGCTACTATCAGCACCTACCATCGCACTCAAACTAGGCACAAAGCTTAGCCCATAAACTGTTTATCTGTGCGCCTTGGGCCAGCGCGTGAAAGTTGATTAAGACATGAGAAACAGCGATTTCGGGGTAGCGCCACTGAGGTATCCACGTACTAGAGTAGACACCGCAAAGAAAATTTTTGCTCACTTACCATGGACCGCATTATACATTTATTATAGGTGCTTCGCGGTTTCGCGGTATATCTGTTCTAAATGGTATATTTCAGTGGGTTGCCCAGACCAAATAGTTCGACTGGGAAGAGATTCTGTGTGGGGCTATACACGCTGAAATTTTAATCATTTGGTTCCCGCCGTGTGGTGGTTCCACTCATGATTAGAAGCAACTTTTACTATGGGGCCAACTCTCCTGCTCGCAAAAAAAAAATCAGCTGTTCCATACAAAAGTGCAGTACCTACTCGACCTTAATGTATGGAACAGCTGATTTTTTTTTTGCGAGCAGGAGTGTTGGCCCCATAATAAAAGTTGCTTGTAACCATGAGTGGAACCACCACACGGCGGGAACCAAATGATTAAAATTTCAGCGTGTATAGGACCAATCAGCATCGCATTTTTCTATAGCCTCTCTTTCCACCACTCAGAAACATCGTAAACCTAGAGCAAAAATACCGATGGTAGGCCGATGTCAAGAAACGCTTACAGCTCAGCGTCACAATGCTTACTAAAGAAATATACTGTTGTGATCTCTTTCAAACGCTGACTTCAGCGTATGAAATGAATAGGAATGTTTATGCTGTCGTCAGACGTCGCGTATATATATAATAGGAGATGAAGATCTAAATATTGTCCCAGATGAGATAGGTAATACTATGAAAATCATAGATATAGTATATTAAAAAGAGGTAGATGCGCTACCGAGCGACCGGGTGTAAGGGATAGATATATTATGACGTCAAAATATGGGGCTGCCATGATCGCTAAAAAATCCGGTCGGTGATAGAGTAAAAACATGGCACTCTTCTCTATTTCCTCCTATAGGAATCTCAATAAGACGATCTCGCTCTATCAAAGCATGTCAGACCCTTGATGAAAATAATAAATTTAACCTTAATTTGACCGTTTTGAGGAACAATTTTTTTAATGAAAGAAGTCCCCCGACTGCAGTGATACTTGTTATTTAACTTTTTAGTTCGTTTTTAGCAGGGCAGTCATGTTTTTAATATAATTTTTTTTTATTTCACACATTTAGTGACAAATTATATAGTTTTGAAATGTGCTCATTAAGGACTTTCATGTGATGCCCATATTGTAATAATTGGCTTTGATAACTTTTTGAACATGACTGGAAATCTCAAAACCATTTCGAGGAATAAGCTTTCGGTACAGTGTCTACTAATTAAATTTAAAAATAAGTCTATATTTTTAAAGATATTTATAATATTCAATAAAAAGCTTTAACCTTCAAATGACCTTCAAATGACGTCATCACATACAGATCCCCCAGCCATAATAAATAAAAAGAAAAAAGGGCAAAGACAATTTTGACAATGAACTTGGCATTAGGGATGGTGGAAGTTGGAAGTGAAAAAATATCGATATAGGTAATATTTCTCAGAAAAAAATGGGATGAAATGGGATGATGACTAAGTAATGGATTCTAATTTTAAGGTATTGTAAAACATAAAAAATAGCAAAATAAACGCCTACGCGAAATTTTGGCTCGATTTGACGAATTTTACGATGATTTTTAAGACTCAAAAGTAGGAAAAAACAAAATGCTCCAGTGACAAAATAGTGTCGACTATTAAGGTTAACGCACATTTAGGCGGGCCGCAACGGGGCGGGCCGGGTCGCAGCGCATCGCAAAATGCTCCTATAGCACACTGTGACGGGCCGGGTCGCATCGCATCGGCGGATTTTGAGTACAGTGGTGCCAGCTTAGGGTAATTTACCCTAGATTTAGGGTAAAAATTATCCGGCAGGGTAATTATTAGGGTATAGATTTTCCTACTGTATCTCTTAGGCTAAATCTTGTGTTAACTTTACTCTTACAAAAACAATGTTTGACAAAAGAGACCCGGCTTTTAATGCTAAAGTTGTATACCTTTTAAAATCTTTAATCTGTGATTCATAATCTGCTGTACTTTTTAGGGTTACGTAGCCCAATGGCAAAAAACGGAGCCCTTATAGAATCGTCATTTCTGTCTGTCTGTCCGTCCGTATGTCACAGCCACTTTATTCTAAATGTATTAGGATTACACAGTTGAAACTTGGTAGGGAGATGTATTCTGTGAACCGCTTTACGATTTTTAGCCAAAAATAAAAAACCGGCCAAGTGCGAGTCGGACTCACGCACGAAGGGTTCCGTACCAAAAAACGGCTAAAAATCAAGTTTGTTGTATGTAAGCCCCCCTTAAATATTAATTTTATTCTGTTTTTAGTATTTGTTGTTATAGGGGCAATGGAAATACATCATCTGTGAAAATTAAAATTATCTTCCTGTTGTCGTTATTAATATCGAGCAAAAAACGGTAAAAAAAATCACGTTTTTTGTATGGGAGCCCCCCTTAAATATTTATTTTATTCTGTTCTTAGTAGAGGTGGTTAATATAGCGTCTAGCGCTATATTATAGCGCGCTATCTGTACATAGCGCACATAGCGCGCTATGTAAGTAGACGCTATGGCGCTATGAATATCGCGCGAGGCAACAAGTAGCGTCGTTGGCCGGCCACGGGCGTGGGCTTTCATCGCGTGCGCGCTGTTGCTACCGGATGCGTTACGCGCGTTTCTCACGCAGCACGCTAGGTATAATATTGCGCGCGACCTTATATTGTGTTAGTTCGATTAGGACTTTTATGAGTTATTTATTACGTCAGTTATTTAGTATTAAGCTATTTAATTAGCTAAGCAAAAATAGGGGAACGACAGATATGGGAAAAAACTACCGAATTTCATACGTCAATAAGGTAGAAAATTGCTTGCACCTGTTTTTTTTAACTAGAAAACATTGTCTAGTGAAAACTAGTAAAAAAAATGAGTGCAAGCGATTTTAGACCTTATTGACATTTATCAAAATCACGGTTTTTAATGAAACATCAAAGTTAGTGAACGAGAATACGGCAAAAAACAACCGAATTTCAAACGTCCATAAAGTCGAAAATCGCTTGCACCTGTTTTTTTTACTAAGAAAACATTGTCTAGTGAAAACTAGTTAAAAAAACGAGTGCAAGCGATTTTCGACCTTATTGACATTTATCAAAATCACGGTTTCTAATGAAACATCGAAGTTAGGGAACGAGAATACGGCAAAAAAACAACCGACTTTTCAAAGTCAATTAGGTCGAAAATCGCTTGCACCTGTTTTTCTTAACTACAGATCACTAGACAAAGTTTTCCTACCTAGACATTTTTCCGACATATTTGTTTTTCCAAAATCGTATAATTGTATTATAGACAGTTCTAATCTAAGCCCGAAAAGTATGAAAGAAAGTTCATTAGTTTACATTACTGCTTTATTTTATTTAAGACTAAAATGCAACGTATTAATAAATAACATTTTTGTATAGCGCGCGATCTGTCTAACCGAACGACGAGATCTAACGTGCTGCATCTAACGCGCCAGCCAGCCGCCCGCACGCTTCCTGATAAATAGCGCGCTATAACGTAGCGTATTTAATAGCGCGCTAGAAATCAATCTTTATAGGCGTTATGAACAACTCTAGTTCTTAGTATTTGTTGTTATAGCGGCAACAGAAATACATCATATTATGTGAAAATTTCAACTGTCTAGCTATCACGGTTCATGAGATACAGATGGTGACAGACAGACAGACAGACGGACAGCGAAGTCTTAGTAATAGGGTCCTGTTTTTACCCTTTGGGTACGGAACCCTAAAAAGATTAAGGGGGAATCCCCATACATGGAACTGAAACTGAAAAAAAAATGTTTTTCATCAAACCTATATGTGCGGGGTGCCTATAGATAGGTCTTCAAAAATAACATTGAGGTTCCTCAAACCGTTTGAAAGGTATACACTTCAAAAGTGGTCAAATGTGTGTCACGGAACCTTACTGCGCATGGCCCGACACGCACTTGACCAGTTTTTTATTTCTGGCTGTGGTATCTGTCAACCAACGCCAAATCAGAAGTCAAATAAACACTGCGTTTTTTAATTTCAAGATAGGAAAATAGTGGCTTTATTTTAAGACCAAATTTAATTTCATTGTATACAAGTTAAGTATTTTTTCGACGGCGAGTGCCACTTCTAATAAATGTATAACAAAAAATATAGTAATGCAGAGGATCACTGACGACGTCCATTATACAAGGACGTCAGTGCAGAGGATACTTTCATTGTTATTGCCATAATAATATTGAAAAATATTCATAGGTATTTTTTTATTTCTAAAGGAAAAAAACAAGTAAGGAATTTTAATTAAGGGTATTTTTACAAAATTATATAGGATATCTATATCTTTTTCCCAATCTTTTATACGACAAAAAAGTTTTGGGGTATTTTCGGATGACTCCCGATCGATAAATCCGCCTGCTATAGCACACTGAGTCGGGGCGCAACGGGGCGGGGCGGGCCGCATCGCATCGCAACAAAATGCGCGACGGATTATGCGGCCCGCTCCGCCCCGGCATAGTGTGCGATAGTTCATATAAAATGTATGGGAGCGATTTGAGCGGATTTTTGCGATGCGGCCCGCCCCGCTGCGGCCCGCCTAAATGTGCGTTAACCTTTAGAAACCATACGTAATTACAAAAAAAAAGTTTTGGAAAAATTATTGTAAAAACATCTATCGATATATCAGAGTATTTAATATCGCCCGAAAAATATCGATGAACTTATCTCGTAATTTTTTCCACATCCCTACTATTAAATGTTTGTAAATAGAAATAAAGTATGCACATATTTTCACAATGTTTATTATGTTATCCTGCAAATTTATCAGTCCACAAGCAATCGTTACAATTTTATCCATGTAGCCTACATCCAAAATAGACACAATACATACAATACATTTCGCAATTTGGGTAAATTGGGCGTGTCAGTTTTTACAAAGTTTTTCAGCTGAGTTTCCACTGGTAAGCATTTTTATTATAATTTTACCACCTCAAAAATCATTGCGGCAAATTAAGAAGGTAGGTTAGAACCGTCACAACTGGATTAAATGAATAAAATAGAAGAAATATTAACTATAACTTATTTGTTTACAAACAACCATAAAGTCATTATGACAGGTAATGACACTTGGCCGTTCTTTTTCTATAAGTAGATGGCAAAGGTTTTCCTTCTTAAACTTTCATGCCACTAATGACGTCATTCCGGTTGACCATATCCGCTCGGCAAATATATTTATAAAAAAATAAATACGGGACCAAATGTTGAAATATTCAAATTAGTTTCTTAAATTGGCCTAATCTGTAGAAAAAAAATATAAAAAAAATACCTTTTATTTTTTAACCAAAGCCAATTGAAGAAAAAATTTTTTTTCACATTTAAAAACGGTATCGCCCAGTCACCATAATGTCTTTTTCAAAAAAAATATAGCCAGTGTCACTCGAAATGATGTAAGGATTCTAACAAAACCCCATACATCCAAATCCGTTGAGCCCTTTGGAAGTTATGGTGGAATAAAGAAACTCACATACCCACAAACATACATGAACCCTGAACACATTTACACTCTATTTGCTTTGGGTTGTCGTGAAAAAAGTTCTTGAATCCATTTTACTGTACGAAATGCTCAATTTTAGAGATTTAATTCTATGATATAATAAAAATATCACGCACTCTGTATTAAAATATCGCTATCGTTTATGCCTCAAGGTCCCAAGAAGTAATTTGCACGGCTTGATAGTAAAGTATCGTTATTAGACACATTGTAGCGTCTAATTTGGTCGCCAGTTCGGCTTCCGGAAGTTGCTTTGGGGGCAAACACGTCCACCGTTATACTTATTTATAATTATTAACATGCGCCAAATACAAATGTTTACTAAACACTCATTTGGTACCCTTGATTTCTTAATTCAGTATTATATTTCATAATTAATACAATACACTCTGTCTATTCTTCCTTTTATTTTATTAATTTTCTCGAAGACTCGGTAGCATAACTGGTCAGTGCATTGAGCCGGAATCCCAAGGGTTCGGTGTGAGTCGATTTTTAACACATTTTTATTAGGTTGCTTTCTCGTTTGTGTATTCGTTCGTTCGTTTGTTTCTCCGCAAAGTTTGTGAACGATTTTGTACTAGCTTCCCGATGAGCTAGAAACTTGAAACTTTGATCATAGCTCAGAACTGGAAGGCAATGCAATATTATGGTGCCATTGAGCTGATCTGATGATGGATCCGGAAGAAGGCTACAGGATCTCTATGATGAAACCATACAACCCCATCGTGTTTGAGCTCGTTACAATCGTCTTGACGAGAACTCTAATGGGAGTTGAGATCCAAGGTCTGATGATGAAGCTGGAAGCCCATGCCATAGGAACTCAATATTGAAACCGTGCAACCCCATCAAATTTGGGCTTATTTGAATCGTCTTAATGAGTACTTTGTTGGGAAATTGTGTCCAGGGTCTGATGATGGAGTCCGAAGAAGGCCATTGGAACTCGGTAATAAAACCATGCAACCCCATCGAGTTTGGGCTCGTTTGAATCATCTTGACGAGTACTTTAATGGGAAATAGTGTCCGAAAATCTGATGATGGAGCCGGAGGAAGGCCATAGGAACTCTTTAATTAAACCATGCAACCCCATCGAGTTTGGGCTCGTTTGAATCGTCTTGATGAATACTTTGTTGGGAAATAGTTTTCAGGATCTGATGATGGAGCCGAAAAAGGACACAGAAACTCTTCAATAAAACCATGTTACCCCATCGAGTTTGGACTCATTTGAATCGTCTTGACGAGTACTTTGTTGGTAAATAGTTTCCAGGGTCTGATATGGAGCCGGAAGAATGCCACTGGGACTCTGTAATAAAACCATGCAACCCCATCGAGTTTGGGCTCGTTTGAATCGTCTTGACGAGTGCGAGTGCGAGAGTAGGAGATGGTATATTTTTTTTTAGTCTTAGTTCGTTAACTAAAAAGCAGAAAATAATAATTTACTGAAAAAAAACTTTTTTTAAAACACGTTTTTAAAACGGGCTAAAATATTACAAAAAAATCGGACTAAAAACATTAAACAGACTAAAAAGTAAAAAATAAATTCTTCTGTAAATGCTAAAGACAATATGGATGATAAATTTTACAAAATGCGCCCCACGTTTTAAGGTTTAAAATTTCTGTAGTTATAGGGTATAGGGCAGGGATGGCGAACCAATGGCACGCGTGCCATTATTGGCACGCGACACAATATTTTGGGCACGTCACCAATCACAAAATTCATTATGCACTACGAAAAAATTACGAAGTAATTAATTTAAATTACGTGTATAATTAAAACACTGCAAAATGTACCTATTTTTTGTAATAAATAAAGACTTTTGAGTTGATAGTATTTATTATTATTACTTATTTTCCCAATAATCACAAGTCAACATTATTTTTTGATGTCACGTCTAGGACCTCGTTAAAGATTTCTTTAGAAAAATGGCACGTTTGTACAATAAGGTTCGCCATCCCTGGTATAGGGTTATAAATATTTACAGAAGAATTTATTTTTTACTTTGTAGTCTTTTTATTTTTTTTTGTCCGATTTTTGTTTATCAATTATCTTAATAAAAAAGTACCATTGTGAATGCCTTAAATAAAAAAAAAAATTTTTTTGGTATCAGCTTTAATTTTAGGTCTTTTTTATAGTTTTTAATTTTTAATTAATTTTTAGCTACTTATTTAGTAAATGATTTTTGGTTAATTTAAAGTAAACTTATATACAAACAATTAAATTTAAGTTCAATTAAATTTAACTCTATTACCATATGCGGCTTTATGAGGTTATTTCCAAACACCCCGTATACCATGATTGGTGCAAGACGATTTGCAACAGGAAACGAAGCCGATCGGACAAGGGGGGGCGGTCCGGAGGTCGATTCACGGCCCCTATCGACCCCTCAAGAATTGCGAAGAGGGGGGGCAAGTTTTTACGAATGATTTGATGGTAGTAACAATGACGGTTTGTAACTAACTCTTTACAATATAAGAACTGGCATAATCGGTATTATGTAAAAAATACTTAGAGCCAGTTTCACATTCCGTATATGTTGCAAATAATTAACTTACCTGTCAGATAATTCCTTATACATTATGGTTTTTTTAACTACTATAATATAGGTGATATAGAGAGGTACTACCATTACCTTGTTATATATGAATTTTATAATAATAAATTTAATATAATATGATATACAACCTATAACTTTTAAAACCGAATAAATGATGAAGATTATACTCTTATAATGTTTTTTTTTTGTTTTGGACAATTTCACACAGCGCCATCTAGCCCCAAACTAAGCAAAGCTTGTAATATGAATGCTAGACAACTGATATACTACTTATATACTTTTAAATATATACTTATATACATAGTAACACCCAGACCCGTCACAGAAATTAAAATTCATCATATCAATTTCTGCCCGGCCGGGAATCGAACCCGGGACCTCTTGCGTGGTAGGCGGCATGTGGACCACTGCACCACTCCGGTCGTCGCACCACTCCGGTCGTCATGAAATCAATGAAATCAATCAAATGCCAAAACTACAATATCTGGCTATATCTAACTTGTTTATTTTTCAGTTTTTGCATTCGTCAAGTAACGCCTGATCTAATAGATAGGTGATAGCGATCAAAACTTAATTTATTTTAAAAAATTGCTTAAGTAGATTCTAATTTATTAAGTTCCGAAAAACATTACAACTTCATAGAAGTTATATGTATATATTACGTTGTAAAATGAGATTACTTGATTGATACGAGTACTATTGTATTAATCACCACATAAAATTTGTTTTCTGATTATTGGAATATTTTGACTAAATCCTACTTTTTGACGCTGACTGTAAACAAAACTAGTGAATATTTTTTCTATTCTCTTTTTCCTTTTATTAGCTATGTACAATGCAATTCGTTTTACAATGTACAACTGAAGAGACTAACTTCAGAGGGCTTGCGATACAAAACAACGTATTTTAATTTGTAAAATTTTCTCTTTGCCTTAAACTCTCAAGTGAAGGTGCAGTGGATCACTGTCTATTATCAATTGTTTTTAAAGGTTACTAGGAACATCAAACAAGACAAAAGTAATCGAAGAGAGGTGCATAATATCATAATATTATCATATCACCACATGAGTAAATAAACGGAGTCATTTGGTATCAGTGACTAATTCCATTTATCAACCCGTCATCTGTGCTTCATCTTATTACACCAAAGAAATCTTTAAAATCCGTTACGTTCCCACAGAATCCGACCCGATTGTCGGTCCCACGACACCAGTGCAACTAGAATGACCGAGGTCAGATGGACCAACAGTTCAAATTTGGAACAGTCGATGGGGATGCTGCAGTAAGAGTATCATACTCATTTTGTATGCACACACCTTTCAATCGGACAAACATACAAGGCCATCGATAAAATAAAACCGTTGGAATTTCAACTTTAATTTAAGGGTGTAAAGATGTAGCAGGATTTTGAGAGGGTAAAAGATAATGTAGTTACTTACTCAGCACCCTTAATTTTACCGGTAAGAACCAGTTTAGTAACAATAGTAGGACCTATTAGCATAACTCCTTGACCAGAATACTGGACATCATTAATATTTATGGAAATGTTGGCATCTGTATTTTTAAATCTCAGATCAGTATTCGGGAAGATGTTGTGGAAGTGACACAGTTTGGCAATGATTAATCTCAATATGTGAAGCAAAAATATCTGTGCTATATTGAGGTGAGTGCTAACTTACAATTTCTTTCAAATTAGGACCGAAGTTATTAACTTGTATAAATTCATATACGTATGTATAGAAACTACTAGTTATCGTTTATAAATATAAATTAATCCATAACCATTATTAATCAATAAGTCACTGTATAAAAATAGTCGTTAGATATTACGGATCGGTTTGAATAATACTATTTTAATATGTGTGAATTTCAATAAATGTTTCACTATCTCAAATTTTATTCTGAACTAAAACTACTTAAAGTGCTAATTTGAGCAGCCTCCCAAGTCGTATTATCACAACCATTCCAGTGCATAGACAACTAAAAAGAAAATCCATCAGTTTTTAATCAGAACTTAAAATACAACCGGTCAGTCATATTCTTGGATAGTTAGTAAAACTATCAATAAATCGATAGGCGTCGGCGAACGGCGGCTCATCACTAATTTACAATTTTATGGCTTGTGGGACGCGGGGCGCGGGGGCACTCCATTAGGGCCCGGTGTGGCTCGGCCCCCGTCCACGGTTAACGGGTTAACCCTTTGGTACGGACACCAAATGAAGCTCCAATTTCGAAATTAGAATAGCTGATTGGTCATCGTTCGGAATTTGAAATTTTGGAGAACTTATTTTTTTTATTATATTTGAAATGAGGTTTGACTTAAATGTGTATAAATATTACGTTTAATAAAAACTTATTTTGGTCATGAGTCTTTAATATTGTCTGAAGTTCTTTAATATCCGCCAATCCGGCGGTAATCCTTATTTTCCTTACTAATATTATAAACGCGAAAGTCCGTTTGTTTCTTTGTTACGCCTTCACGTCTTAACTACTGAACCGATTATCATGAAATTTTGCATACACGTTGTCAGGGATACAGAGAAGGACATAGAATACCTTTCATCCCGAAAAAAGGAACTGTTCCCGAGGGATAGACAAAATACTATCCACGCAGACGAAGTCGCGGGCGAAAGCTAGTCACAAATATTTTATCTTTGTGTTAATCGCGCCAATAATTATTTTTAAAATAACAATATTAATTATTATTAATTTATCAGATATATTTTAAATATTTTAAAGTTAATTTCTTTTTAAAATAATAAAAAAAGTAATAAATTTTGCTCTACTAATTTCCGTAACATGCCGCGTGACAGTCGCGCACATTCCATAGGTACATTCCTGCAGACCAATCGCTCATCGATCACCATAGAGTAAAATTTAACCATTTGGCAAAAAAGGAAGGAACCGAAGCGAAGCGTAGCTTAAAAAATAAGAGAAAATATAATTTTCTTTCCTTAGAGACAACATTAGTTTGTTTTACAAACATTTATTTGAAAAAGTAGGTATTGGAAAAAGAATACACTTTGCAACATTTTCTTTTAAGAACCCCCTACGTTTATTCAGACGTCATCCAGTTATCATGATAAATTTCCATACTAAATAAACAAAAAAATAAATTAAATTTTCGCAACTTGTTTGCAAACTGTACATTTCACGCCTCCCGACAAGAAACGCGTGCAAAGGAGAAAGGAGAAAACTGAGACGGGGCAGAGAGGGAGATCTTTAAGATACGTCACCATAGCAACGCTTACGACCCACACACACACAGACACTTAACATCTAGTTTAATGATAGTTTTCACGCACACAGTGCCGTGTTGCGACACTGGCCGTTTTCACATTGAACGCTGATACCGATAACTACACGATCTTTTCAGACTATTAGTTTCATACACTGTGTCGTTGTCGTCAACGATATCGTCGCCGACATGTTTTTTTATGCACAACGGGATAGTGCTTGACTTTCACCTCACCTGATGTTAAATGACGATAAGGCTGAAGGTGGAAGCGCACTACACCCGGAATCCTCATCACTGAGGAACTAGCTATCTTACCTCAAACTGCCAGAACACAACAATTTTTAAATTTAGCGCCAGACTTAGGTAAGATCGTGGTAGCTATAGACAGGCGGACTTGAAATAAGCCCTACCACCAACCAAACCGAGTACAAATTGAACCCGGGACCCCTGCGTCTTACACGGGTGGGCGAATCACTAGACCACAGAGGTGGTTAAAATGTTTGTCACGCCGATATCGACGGACGATACTGTATCGCACTGGTAGAATAGGATCAATCCAAAATGATCTACGATATCGTTTTCTCCGCCATAAAAAATAAAAATAACGCAAATATTATGTGATATCGTGTTTGTGATACATATAAGTTGTTATATAATACGTTACGATAATGTCACATACCGATGCACATCAGCCATTTTGAATGTCTCACCCATAAAACAGGCCTTCCATAAGGATGAATAAGGAACACGGGCCATAATAATATAACCCATAATGCGGGCCCAATAAGGAACACGGATTGATGGATGGGGAGTGGCTGGTCACAAACCTTGTCTCGATATAGTTGGATGATATCTTTCTCGTATGAGCTGACGATATGGATAGTGGATGGTCACAAAACTCGTCTCGATATAGTTGGATGATATCTTTCTCGTGTGAGCTGACGATATGGATGGTGGGTGGTCACAAAACTCGTCTCGATATAGTTGGATGATATCTTTCTCGTCTAAACTGACGATATCGTGTGTCGTGTCGCTGTCGTTATCGTGTCAGTGTGAAAACGGCCACTGGGTATTAGGAGAATTCGACCCGACCTTCCAGGCTTCAGTTATTAAGCAAATGCTTCGCAAACATTTGGGTGGGCACCTTTAGTTTTGCTGCTTATAAATAGGTTGGGTGTTGAGCTTTAAGCTTCAATTAAGTTAATGTAGGCGGGTGCGGTGTATAGCTATCTAGATAGAATATGTACTTGGAAACAAAGAGGTGATTGTAACACAAACATTATTTTTTTTATTTTTTTTAAATGAGTACATAAGTACAGCAACGAATAAAATTAATAAAAAGAACTTTTTTTTAAAAAAGAACATAATTAAGTGCTACTATTCATCCTTAACGATTTGCAATAATGTTTCTTTCGAATGTAAAGGGTACTTCCTCCCATTAATAAAATAACTCTAGCATCCAACCGAAAAAGTATAAACTACTTTTAAACATTTCAACAAATCATCTAACTAAGGTCTCAGTAGCTCAGTTAGTAAGAGCATTCGCTCATAGCAAAAGTTCGTTAGTTCAATTGCCATCTGTGTACGTAGTTAGATAAGAGTTGCTTTTTTCTATTACAAAATTTGGCCTCTAAGTATTTGAATGCAAAATTTAAATCAAAAATAAGTCCTAAGTTATCCATTCGGAAAGCCACGAACTTAGCCATTATGTAACTAAGTATACACGAATAATAAAGCTTTCTTCAGACTTTTTTAATCATAATTAAATTAACTATACACCTACTAACAGATAATTCGTGAAGAAACTATTGATTACAACGTATTATAAAAAACCCCTAACGCCGAAAATGGTAGATAAGAACCATCAAACTGAACAACTTTTACTATGGGACCAACTCTGAAATCGAGAAAAAAAATCAGCTGTTTCAACATTTTTATAGTTTCCTGTTTTTTTTATAAAACAGCTGATTTTCTTTCGCGATTTCAGATTTGGTCCTATAGTAATAGTTGTTCAGTTTGATGGTCCCTATCTACCATATTCGGCATTAGGATTTTTTTGTAACACGTTGTATACTTGTATAAAGCGTATTACTCCGCTACAAATTGCTGAGAGACTTAAGTTTTGGTCCGCAACGATTCCGCCTACGACATACTCTGAGACTCATGCTACGAAATGGTTTTGCTACGAAATGGCGTAGCTGCGATCACCCGTAGCATATACCCGTAGCAGCCGTAGCATGCAATCC
Organism: Agriphila geniculea; assembly: GCA_943789525.1. Taxonomy (NCBI): domain Eukaryota; kingdom Metazoa; phylum Arthropoda; class Insecta; order Lepidoptera; family Crambidae; genus Agriphila; species Agriphila geniculea. Next base: position 4,044,164 of record OX038883.1, read on the forward strand.
AGTGGTTTTGTACTTTGAATATTTTGTTGAAGAAAAACATGTTTTGCTGTTTAGAATATTATTTCCCTTACAAACATGATGTCCTCTACGATTTCAGTTATATTTTAACATTGTTAAGCAACGTGTTAAGGCGATTATATTTTTAGAGTAACCAATTTAAACACTCTTACTATTTTTATTAACTACAATAAATTAGGTTTTAAGGAGTGACTTACTATAGTACATTATGAAACAAGTAAGCTTAGGTTGCTCATTACACACAAGGCTGTGGGTTGCAGCCCGAGCCGCAGGCGAGGGCGTAACTCAGCCGAGTGTGCAATAAGCAAGAGCTCACGAGTTTCATACGACGTTTTTCAACACATTTGCGAGGAAAATACAAAGTAATTTACCACACAGCAACAAATACGACAAAAACAAAATATGACAATTATGGGAAAAGGCGCGTAGGTTTTTTTTTGTTTTTTTCACACGCTCAATGCAAGAATATTTTGCGAGCAAAGGGGTGAGTGAGCATACAGCTTACTTCAAAATTATAATTTCAAGTGATAAAATGCAAATATTTTAATATTTTAAAATAAAATGTTGTAAATTATGAATAATTTGATAATAATAAATATTGTTTGACTTAATTAAGGAATTACACATTTATTTATTCCAAAAATTTAAATGAATTTTCAGCGGCATAAAACCTCTTTGTTATTACTTTAAAAAATTAACTGTATTACCCGGTTGAATTGGGAATGCTCTGTTTACTCGCATAGAACTTGCAGTAAGGTACTAATTCCACTTTGTAGGGATAATTCTATAACCAACTAGTGTTTTATATATTATTGGACGCGTTTGTTATAGCTCGGTTTATGGCCCTAAAAGCGATGTATTAGGGCTCACTTTACGAGCAAGTGTGTTGAAAAATAAATTACAATACCTTTAATAATAGGGGTTAAATTATGAAATTGCTGATTTTTTTACTCAAACACACAGGCTCTCATATTTTATATGATGTTAGAGATGCTTCGATTACTTGTTATTATTTCATATTATGATCATAACGGTCCACTATCAGCAATAAAAATATTGCTGATTTATTACCTGAACGTTAAAGAAAGTATCTTAAAAGTGACTCCTGTTTTCGTTAGCAGAAATGACCACTTAATTTGTTGTAACTTAGCAAATACTTTTTTTTCACATGTGGCATTAGTTATCTAAGTGCTTGGCATTTTTGCATAAAAGTTTTAAAACATTAGCGTTCATGGTAATAAGACAATGTTAGTATTGAAACTACAAATTCTTTAAAATTCCATACAAAATGCTAATTTCATACATAGAACCCCTAATACAATCGTATCAAGTGGATATTTTCAAATAACATAAGTACTTAGTGAGTCTTTTTATGATAGAAGCGTCATGTAGCATGTCACCCATGTCACTATAACGTTCTTATCAAAAGAAATGTGGAGTTGCGTACTTTTTTTGTTGACCAAAAGATATAAAGACCATAATTAACTCGAGAGGAGTATTCGGCGCCAGGCGTCTACTTATCAATTAGCCAATTTCTCATCTCCGACTACTTCTCAATGTAACAACTTCGCAGTTAGCCAACCTAGCAATTTTCCTACTTCGCATAGAGTCTTCTCTCAAAGCGACTACTTCGAAGACTACCTACTTGTCAAATAATAAACTAAGTACATTTATTGCGTCAAATTTATTAAATATATCCAATATCGACGAAATGTCAAAAACCGTGTTAAAATGACATACCGATATAAACAATAAATTAACAATTTTTTTGTTGTTTGTCATACTATTTGCAACATTTGTGCCACTAAACTCTCTGTACGCGTATTATGAGTTTACTTACACTACTCAGTAGCGACTGTAGTTGAAATTTTTAATGACAACTTTTAGTTTAGTGTAGTTATCGCCAGCGGCGTCGTGCAAAATTGCATACAAAATTGCTTACTAAAGTCGTTATAGAGTAGGTATGGTAAACGTAACTGGCAAACTTATGAGAATACAGAAACAGCTTCGATCAGATACAAATACAGGCACTGAATTTCTGAAAAAAGTTCGTGTAGTTTTCTCCGTACCTAAACGTAATAATATATTAAAAAACACAGTAAGAAGTTCATTTGCACTAACAAAAATATTTTAATTAGAACCTATTTCCATAGAACCGATACGAATAGCCTTATGTACTTGTTATGTACTGTCCAAGTTGCCTAAGGCATAGACAAAGTGTCCATAGAGAAGGCACAACTTTGCGACAAATTGTCGGCCGCTAACGACTTTAGTTCGACCGCACGCGTTTAGCTACTGGCTGTTGCCGACAAAGTTGATTCATCACCCAGATAAGGCTTTATCGATATTTAGAAAAAAAAGTTACAGCCACTCTTAGTTACGTCATTAATGTAAATTTTGAATTAAAGTTAGTGATATCTCTTTTTTCGCCATTATAATAGTTAATAGTAATGAGACACATAAGGCGATACACAATCTCATTTTAACACTCTGTCATCATAACAGTTAATAATTTTATAGTGGCAACAATAATAGCTCCTTTTGAAGCTGCATCCAAGTTATTAATAATCTATTTTAAAATAATATTTGAGGTGGCACCCTGAGCGAAAGTGGCGCCGCGGTGAATTTTATTTAATATTATAATTTTAATACACAATTTTAATAATGTTTTACGTGGATTTTTTTTTGGGCCCGCAGTTTGGTATTTTTAGACGGTATCGTTACATTCTCTCGTAGTCACTGCTAGAAGTAGATAGCAAAACTGCTAAAAGTGGCCGTTTTTATTACATTTGCTATCTACTTCTACGAATGACAACGAGGGCATATATTGATACTTCTAAAAAAAAACTAGACCATGGGCCCTAAAAAATACACATTATTAAAATCTTTTTCTATATTAATAGAAAGGCTTATTAAATAAAAACCTCTGAGGGCACCACTTTCGGTCGTACAACAGCCTTAAAGTGAAATCTTAACTTAAATTGGACGTGGCTGGCAACATGGTCGTTAACTAGTGTAGGTATATTCCTTATCTTTGTATAACAGAATATTAATAATAAATATCGATAGCCCAAAGCTAAACACCAGAAACACAAACAGCGCCTAGACCTAAACTAACCAGATACCTACCAGGCCCTCCCCGTTTAATAAGTTTCCCATCGCGCGAGGCCCCTAATGTGCGGGCTTAAGGCTTCCTTAATTCGACCCCCACCCCCTCACCCCCCAAGACATATTTCATCGGCACTCCACCTTAAGGATGGGGTTGAGACGACAGCGGCAAATAAAGATTAAGTGGATTATATTCAAGCTCTATCCAAGATATATCCAAACTCTTTTAACGAAATCGTAAATATTTCAGTTTCTGTTGCACGAACATTCGATAGAATGATTTTGTATGAAAGATTTGTACAGCGCCATCTACCGAAAAGCAAAACGAAATTTCCCATAGAGAATTAGTCTATCGGGTACTTTTACGCGCGTTTTTTTCTCGATAGATGTTCGTGCTACGGACACAGATTTATAAGTATACTTGTCTTGGGATAGGTATGAGTAATGTTTGTTTACTTGAAAAAGTAAAATATGTTTCTATATATGCATAACAATTTATTATTACCTATATGAGTCATATCTTTTCAACACGTGTCTCACAACATTCTTACCTCACGTACACCGAGTCTAACTTCCTTCGTAAAAACTATCCTTACTAATATTATAAATGCGAAAGTCCGTTTGTTTGTTTGTTACGCCTTCACGTCTTAACTACTGAACCGATCATCATGAAATTTTGCATACACGTTGTCAGGGGTACAGAGAAGGACATAGGGTACCTTTCATCCCGAAAAAAAGTATTTTTCCCGAAGGATAACAAAAAAAATTTCCACGCAGACGAAGTGGCGGGCGACCGCTAGTAGTAATATGCTTTTGCTGGAAACAGTACCCCTAGCACGAACATCTATCGAGAGAAAAACGCGCGTAAAAGTAGTCGATAGAGTAATTCTCTATGGGAAATTTCATTTCGCTTTTCGGCGGTAGGTGGCGCTGTTAAAATTTTCCGTACAAAATTACTCTATAGAATGTTTAACGCGTGTTCGTGCAACGTGTACAAATGAGTGACGACCGCTTCTCGAACACTATATTCAGCAAAATATCCGCTCATTCTGCCACTCCGCTACATTCGTAACCGCAAAACAAACTACCGAACAACTTCAGTAATATATCACATGTAAATAATACAAGATACGTGAGAGTTTAACAACTGTGCGGTCACGTAAGGCTTTATTACGCGCAACTTGAGAACCTTCAGTTTTGGCTCTATTGATTTACTGGTTATTATGTGGAAACAAACAACTGACTAATAACATGATACTCTATATAGGAATATTATTTTATTTAAGATATTAATAAAAAAAGGTATTTTGCTACAAGAGTGGTGGACATTAATGTTGATGGATGGAATGGAAGAGGACAAAACAAAAAACTCTAAATAGAAATGGGATAAGACCAGGTTGATAATGGAATTTTTTTTTCGCGATTTCATTTTTATATATTAAGATATTATAGATATAATGAAACACCACGTAATATAAATCCGTCCTTTATTATATTTTTTTCATAAATTACGCTTAAAACACTTTTTTTACACTTTATTCCTAAACACTTCGGTTTTTTTTATATAATTGCAACAAGATTGTTGCAATATAATATAATAATAATAAAGAGATCTTTAAACTCGGGAAAATCTTACAACAGTTAGTAGTTATTTTCTAGTACACTAATATTTAAAGACAGATTTCAAAACAACGTTAATTAGATTGTTTTCTTTCTTCAAATCCCATGTCTTAATATCTAAATGTGTGTTTCGATTAAATAGCTCCCCACGGATCTTTCCCCTCAATTTTAAGGTAAAATAAGGGTGTCAGCCCGAGGGCCGCCAAGACCCGATAGGCCGAGGAACTGAGGGGGGTCGTTAAGACCCACCCCCTGTCACTTACTGACCCCCCTATAATTGTCAAATATTTGCATTATGTAATAATGACAATTCAAGTTTACTATTTGAATGATACAGAAACGGAATTTAACTTTGTAACGTGTAAGATATAAAAGTGTTTTGATAACATAATTTAAACAGGGTTATTTTTAAAACACCAACAACCTCGCAGTAGTAGATTAGGAACATAATAAACATCAACATTTAGTCTACGACTTTTCGGAAAACAGACAAAAAATCTACTTTCCATTCAAAGCTCAATCAGCTGTTCGGACATTTATGAAAAGTCGTTTTATTTGTCTGTTTTCGGAAAAATAGTAGAACAATTAATGTTGTTGTTGTTTATGTGAGTAATACTAAAAGAATAATAGATTTTAGCCTTTGACCCACTCCTAGGTATGATGCATCTGCGTATAGAAGAAGGATCCATTTAAATTTCGCATCTCCGTATAATCAGTAAACGTAACGAAGTCAGGTACAGATGACGGCACATCAGACTGTACATGTTGACCTAAGACCGTATTTATGCTCTATGTAATAAAATCTATTTTCGCTGTCCAACTGTTTAACTTGGTCAGCTGCCGTGTGTACATTCGCACCCAAACTTGATAACACAAAGGTAACCCACTTTTCACGTGTAGAGATATTCTACGAAGATTCGCAATTCAAATGGAGGTGCGCAATTCCGATCCTTAATCCATTCTAATAAGGCTCACGGGTACTTAACCCTGTGGGTGGTCTAACCGAACCCTCTAAACGTACAAAACTGAGAGCTAGTAAAGGACAAATGACCCAATTTCCTTGAGTGTTCCCAACCTTCACCCGCCCGAGAAGGGTTTGAGGGGTCTATAGTATCTCGCTTCGTTTGTGAGACTAACTCCAGTTGGCCTGGTTGGGAAAAAAGTGGAAAATTACCAGGATTTGCCATAATAGGGTAGTTATTATGCGAACGGTCACTACCACCTTGAAAAAAGGACAGTCCAATGAAAAGACTTGTAAGTAGTTTTGAATAAACGCAAGAAAAGCTATTTGACAGTAATACAAAAAAGTCAACAGTACCCCTAGCACGAACATTAGCGTGCCCGCAGACTACAGACCAAACTATCGGCCGACAGTTGGCCGACAGTTGGCCGATTGTTGGTTTTGTATGAAGAATCGGCCGATACCAAATCGTTGTAGTGTGCGCACTTGCATACTTCTTCATACTGATTCCCAAAGATAATGTAAAAATAACTAGCGTTATTATACTGATTCCAACTATCGGCCGACAGTTTGGTTTGTAGTCTGCGGGCACGCTTATGGCTGCGCAGTCTGCACACTAGCGCCGCCATTAGAAAAAAAATCATAGTGCTTAAATAAAGACAAATTTGTAAATTATCTCTCTGGAGTGCACTCCGAACAAGCTTTGCGGTACTTTTTATCACTTAAGCAATATTTTCTAGCCAGTCGTATAGTTTAATGGACTTTTATTGTTAAAAGTGGCCACTTTTCGCAATAAAAGTCCATATAACAAAACGACAGGCTAGAAAATATTGTTTAAGGGATAAAAAATACCGCAAAGCTTGTTCGGAGTGCACTCCAGAGAGATAATTCATAATTTCTTTTTTATTTAAACACTATGATTTTATTTCCAATGGCGGCGCTAGTGTGCAGACTGCACGCTCTTATGGAGAAAAAAAGCGCACGTAAAACACTGAAATGTACGTAAAAGTACTCTAGAGCAATGATATTATAAGTAAAGATGAGTTATACGCCAACATCATTGCTATTTAAAACAGCGCGAATGTACTATAGGTACACACATTGACCGCTGCATGCGCATTGGCCGTGAATTAACAGCGCGTCAGCTGTCTCCTTCACTCACACACGCAAAGCAGACAACGCACTCCACTCTTTGTACAATATGGCCGAATAAAGTAATGGAAAATACATTTTTTTATTAAATACAGTACTTACGTGTGAAATTAAGCATTCGATCTCTGTTGCTGTATAATTTGTACATCGTCTAAAGACGCAAGTAGACATTTTTAATGGAATTTCACAATTTTATCGCATCTGACTGACGAGAGCCGCATGTGTTTTCGTGTCGCGAGGCTGTGCCTGACTAATTGAAAGTCGGGCAATTACCTGACATTCGTCTTGCCATTTTGGAGTGCTGGTAACGCATCTATACTTTTTAAAATATCATTGCTCTAGAGTAATTGTCTGAGAAATTTAATTTCACTTTTTGGTAAAAATACGCTGTACCATTTTCCCATACAAATTTAAACTATCGAATACTTTTACGCGCGTTTTTTTCTCGATATTTAAAAAAAACGCGCATAAAGTAATACCTATAGTAATTTTGTATGGAAAATTTGTACGCGCCATTTAACGCGGAAAAACGAAATTAATTTTCCCATAGATTTTCTCTATCTATGAAATACTTTTACACGCGTTTTTTTCGATAGATATTCGTGCTACGGGTACATAATGTCAGCCTAGTTCAATGAATTACATATAATTTATACTTTTACATTTTCATTTAGCTGGAATTCAAACTAGGTACATAAAATACATTATTTAAATCAATAAAACTAACAAAATCAATTAATTCTATTCAGCTGCCACGCCTTTGAAACCGTCAATTAGATTTTCTATTCACTCTTACTGAAGAACGTTTGAAAATTGGAAGGTTTGAATTTAATCCCAACCTCCATATAAGTACCTTCTATAGGGCAAGCCTCCCTAAAGAATGAAAGCAATCTTGTGGTAGGGCCCTCCCACCAAACTATCGCCTTACATGTACCGTGTGGACATTAAACAGTGGTTCTCAAACATTTGTATCGCCCCCAACCTTATTATTTACGTACGCACGTGGTTACGCTCTTTAATTTCGAACTTCAAATGAGACAGTTGCTGCTGGCTGAGTTAAAGCAGTTCGATTGTAAAAAAAACTTAAGACCCCAAGGGGGCAATAAAGATGCTTTGAGAATCATTGATGTAGAAGTAGGGCTTCGCTTTCATTAAAACTTGGGGGCTTCGATACATCATAGCTGTGGGTCGGGCTGAAACTTTAGCGGGGTGTAATTTCTATCTTATGTGCTTAACTAGTTTTAGTTATATGGGTACGTAACTTTCATATTAATACTGATATTACATGTACTTTTGTTGTAATGCTTTTTATTTTGAATATTTTATTTTATGATAAAGCTTTTTTTCCATCCAGCCGTTTTGGCGTGATTGAGAAACAAACATCTAAACATACAATCTTTCACATTTATAATATTAGTAGGATTCGTTTGTATTGTAAAACTTTACCACTACCAATTTTGTGAGATGGCATAAAACATGATGTGTGAAAAATGTACTAAATTTTACAATTACACTTGGTATGCAGATGAAATTTATTTATTTTCCTTAAATGAAGCTTTGCATGAAGAGCACTTCTTTAGACCTTGCCAAAAATGCTCATTACGGTGGCACTTTTTCTTTCGTTTTTTGGAAGTTCTGTGATTAACGTTATTGATAATATAGCCAGATCAAAGTAGATCTATGTAAAAGACGCACCTATTGACAAAACGGTTTACGAGTAGGTATTTGATTTTTATAGAGGGTCCAACAAAATCAGGTTTGTGGCCACCGAAATCATATTGCATATAATTTTATAAGGGAAATAAATAAAATTAACGAAAGCTGAATAAGTACAAAATCTTTAATCAACATTAACAATGCTTTTTCGTAGCAGTTAATAATTATTTAATATCAACACAGCCATAATTTAACCTAACAAAAAACTAATAAACTAAAAGCAACTTATCAGTTAAATATTTACCTTAAAAGGTAGACACAAGAAATGTTTTGCTTTAGAAGACGTAATTTTCTTTAAAAAACAAAACATATTTCCTATTACAAGCAATGAAATCTGATTTCCTTGGGTTTTTTTCTAATTTCAGTACCATTTTTTCCACCAAAATCCATCGATATTAGAAAACATCTATTTTTTTGCAATTATTTCAAATAATAAAATAAATACACAATTTTAATATAAAGCGATGTAATAACAACCTTATGGCTGTATCTTACAATACATATAGAAATTTTGTTGTGACCAAATTCATGATAAATCATAACCAGCTAATTTAGAAACTGCCTTGACCAAAAACCCACCGAAACATAAACTTGGCTTCGATGTTTTTCAATCTTGGAGCAGAGCGGCCCTGCATCCCATCACTGGATGGGAGAAAGACACGGAGAACGACTGAGGCAGGCGGTGTTGAGTCGATCGTTGTGAGAACTTGCTAGAACAAGTCAGTAGTGATGTGCAGAGTAGTTTGTGAATGGCACAGAAATCATGTGAAAGTCAATGACACATTAAACAATGCTCAATAACTTTAAAAAATATTATACTCTAATTCATTTGTAAAACCTAAAGTGAAAACCAACTACTTAGCTTGCCAGGAACATATAAAACAGTGTCGGGAACTTGATAAGTATCAAGTTATTGTTTGTGATGTGTTTGATTCTGAGAATATGAAAAGGAGCTTTTTCTTAAATTTTGATATTTTTTTACTGAAAACCAGTAAGTGTTGTCATAATTTTTTATGCTCTCCAGTAAGGCACAAAGAAGCCCTAAGCCCTTTTTTTAGAAATTTATCTTAACGTTTTCTTCGAATTTAAAGCCTGAACACAAAAATCAAAACCGATAGCATAATATTTTAACTAGCCCTATGTTTTGCAGTTATCTTTGGTTTGTAGAAAACAGAAATGTTGATCATCATAATAAAATACAAACTATACGATAATAATACGTAAGAAGTATTTTTGCATACTCTTCCGCATTTTCGAAAGTGCTCCCGCGAGAACTTAGTTTCCTTTTTTTATGTTAGGCAAGCGCAGCGGATGGTAAGCGATGATGCGATCTACGATGAAACGCGCTTGCCTAGAATATACCTATTCACTCGCGACTTGAAGGCCCCCAGATTTTACCTATCGGTAAACACAGACTCAAGCAAGGAGGAGTCTCTAGCGGTACGGATGATAAAACTTGAAGCAAAACGCTTAGTACGAGTCTTTGGAATATCAAGGAACGGAACGACAACAGAAACTGAGTGTTGCTCTATAAGTAAAGTTAAGCTGTGGAAACATTGCCATCCCTATGTGCAGTGTACTGTCTGACAAGTAGAGCCGCTATAGCGCTAGCGGCTAGGGTTGCCAAACTAAGTATGTGAAAATTCGTAGACGTGAAAAAGTCACCTGTTTAATTTTCATATTTTTGTTATCTAAAGTGGTTCCGAAAAGAGCCTTTTACTTAAAGAATATTTTTTTTATTTTTATGCAACCTGGAGACGACATACGATACGACAACAATTAATTAAATGTCGTATGTTGTAGGTTTACGCTCCTAGTAGTCTGCATAAAAAACAATTAAAAATATTATGTAATAGTTTCTTCTTAGGAAATGTTTTTCAATTACTGTTTTCAGTACAATTTTTTACTTGATAGTTTCAAAATAGTCCTATGCACTAGTATCATTAATTTTTTATTTATTGTCGTAATGTCTTTCCATCGTTTTCCCCATTAGTAAGAAGACGTCATATCTTGCCGCCTTATTAATAAAACTAAATAGTAAGTATTATTATATCCTAGTATTGGTCACCCTACATAATATCCTTCCGTAATACTCCTTTGTGGTTCTCATATATGTAACTAAAACTTGCTATCTTAGAATAATAGGAACGGCGCTCTCTTTACTAAAGTCAAATTATAAAATCGAAATATTAATGAGTTTTTGGCGGGATTTTGTCGAGTTCAGTTCGGTGACTATTTTAATTATTCGCAAATTGATTCATAGTGGATATTGTGTCTTAAAATTGGTGCAGTTTTGTGGTACAAGTGTCTACGCAACTGAACAATATGTGGGATAATGGAAATAGGTGCGATCTTGGTTGTGTGAAGCTGAGACTTTTATTGTAGTGGTCGCTACCTCGGCAAAACTTACCGAGTAAACTGTCTTGATATACTTGCTGCCAAATGCTCCAAGCAGCATTGGAATGTGATGCACCCGCATTTTAATGTAAACTGAAACAATCTACTAGAAAATCTAGAAATACTGAACTATTCAAAACATGACACTGGCAAAAATTACTTCCAAGAGGAAAGTAGATTGCCATAACAAAAATAAGAAGAAGAAGAAATATTAAAACAGAAACAACAGCAAATAAAAGAAGAGAAAAATATAATAAAAGAACCACGAAACGAGAACGCATCAATATCCATAGCGCAGTATATAGTGCAAGAATCTTTGTTTGAAGATATTAAAAGAAACTACATTATCCTATAAAAAACTGAAGAAACATAATTTGAATTTGAATTTTCTTATGTAAAATGGGTAGTAAATTAGCAACGAAACTAAGAATGCGTAAACAAATGAGAAACAGGGCGCTCCAACTCAAATTGCTCCTCAAAATAAAGCAACCCAGCGTTACGTAAGCGTTTCAAATTGTAAACAATTTACCGGGCTCACTTCAATTTAAACTTGTAAAGAGGCACCTCATCAGCCAGAGACATTACCGCCAAAGAGGAAACACCCAAATTTAAATCCAACCCGCAGCTGGACCTTAGAAACAAACAAATCGCCACCCGCCCCACCCCTGGGAAGGAGGCCTTACGACCACATCTTACAGGCCCCAATTCTACTTCCTTTCCATTACACAGCCAGTGCTAACTAAACATAATCGTACGACTTCCTTACGACTACCCTTTCAGCATAAACTTCGCAACACTCCAAAACAAACTCTACCTAAACATAATAAAATCCATATTAAAATGACAACCCTATTCAAACCCATCGAACACCGCTATTCGATTTTAAAACTAACCCCCAAACAGCGTAAGTCCAAAATCCAATAGCCTTTAAACAACATGAAAATTCCCTGACTATAGCTACGCTTTCGAGTTAAGAAGCGCCGCGCAAGTTGCGCTGTTTACTGGGACCATTTGAACGGGCGCTGACGAAACTTATTGGGGGGGTTGTTGGGGGCCTTCTTACACAAAAGAAGGGGGGAGGGTCGTGATAAATGGCACTATATTAATACTTGGGTCGGTGATATAGTATAGTTTTATGATCTTAGTTGGGTCGTAATATAAATCTGCTTTTCCAGCCGAGTGCTCTACCATCGTGTTGTTTTAGTTTAATATCTCTTTGAATATCTGATACGCTTGTTTAAATGCTGTTGTTTAACAAGAGGTCTATAAAACATACACTATATAACTATGTTATATTAAATTATGATCTTGGTGCGAGATTGTGAACTTTTCTTCTCATTTAAATTATGTATTCGTTGCGAAAAGATATTATAAGCACATATCTAACGAAAAAAATATAAAGAATTGAGCTACGAGTATGTTGGGTAAAATTAATGCAATCATTAAAAATTTATATCTCAATCTATTTGACTAATTATCCTTATCCAAGAATGTAGTGGGTTAGAAATATACCCAATGCAACCTACTTAAAACTAGGTAAGTACCTATGTGGTTTATTTAACAAATTCAGTAGTCTGAAAACTTCAAATAAAACTAAATTTTCATACGATAGAACCTCTTTACGTGAAGCTTTTACGACATTATATAATATTCGTTATAAGTAGCATCGTGGAAAGGTTTGGCACGCCTTATCTTTTACAGCAGCAGAACAATATTCATAAACCGACCGTCGGCGACTGGATTTTATTACACGCCTCGAGCCGAGACGAGTATAATGTAGTGCCGCATAAACTACTGCCAGGGGTGCACAACCTTTTACTAGGCAGAGCATTCTTGATGACCTGAACGGTGCAGTGGTCAACATGCCGGTCTACCACGCAAGAGGTCGGGCAAAAATTGAAATGATTAATTTTAATTTCTGTGTCGGGTCTGGGTGTCAGTATATATCGTGAAATTTTAATCATTTGGTTCCCGCAGTAGGGTGGTTCCACTCATGATTACAAGCAACTTTTACTATAGGGCCAATTCTGATACCGTGAAAAAAAATCAATTGTTATATCCATACATTAAGGTCGAGTAGAAATTGCGCTTTTGTATGGAAAAGCAGATTTTTTCCGCAATATTAGAGTTGGCCCCATAGTAAATTTGGTTGTAATCATGAGTGGAACCACCCTACTGCGCGAACCAAATGATTAAATTTCCAGCGTGTATAAGTATTTAAAAAGTAATATCGCCTCTTTGCGATGACAAGTGGCATTTCCAAAACCGCAAACTTCCAGGGGACTACTTCCAAATAATGAAACTACAGTTTTCAACGAGATATCACGTTAAAAACGTTCTTTATTATAACTTGGAAATAGCCTCCGAAAAATTGCGGCTTCAAAAATGTCACGTTGTCATCGCAAAGAGGCGATATGTAGTACATATATCAGTGGCCCTACCATGAGTTGTTGCAAACTGTTTACGTTACAGTAAACTATAGTTTTCTCTCTTTCACTCGTATTGACTGTGAGCAGTATATCCGACAGTTTACTGTAACGTAAATAGTTTGCATCAACTCATGGTAGGGCTACAGTTGTCTGCGCCCATATTACAAGCTTTACTTAATTCGGCGCTGTGTGAAATTTTCCAAGAATTTATTATCATTTATTTATTATTCTACCTCTAGATTTTTCTCAAGAGTGGATTGCACAGTGATTTTCATGGTGTCGCCATCTCTGAGGCCCTAAGACTGGCTCGGAATGTAGTAAAACTAGCTTTTTCCATACCTATTGTCTTGGTTTTGATGTTTTTTATTTTCTTTATTTTTCACCCATTGTCCTACTCAATTATCTTCTTTATTTATCCAAAATTGCCTGGAAGAGATTCTATTAGAGATGGGCTGACTAAGATTTTCGCCGACTAGCCGACTAGTCGGTTACAAAAAAGCCGACTAGCAATCAAAGATGTATTAAAAAAGTTTAGATACGTTACCCGCAATCCACAATGGCAAGACAAAAGTCAGGTAATTGCCCGACTTTCAATCAGTCAGGCACAGACTCGTGACACGGAAACACACACGACTCTCGTCAGTCAGACACTAAAAAACTGTGACAATCTAATCAAAAATGCCTTCCTGCGTATATAAACGATGTGCAAATTATACAGCAACAGTCAGAGATCGGAATAATGTTTCATTTCACACGTAATTACTGTATTTAACCGTAAAATTTACTGTCGTATTTAGTATTACTCTAATCGGCCATATTTTTACAAAGAGCGAGATGTACTCTGTTTTGCGTATGAGAGTGAAGGAGAGCGCGTGTCGCGCATGCGGAAGGACATGCTAGGGAAGATGGGGGCGATGTTGTACCAGGGATTATAGTCGCAAATTAACTTGATTTAAACTAGAACATGGTTTAAAATCACGACCACGTATTTTTATTTCATTAATGTGCTGAAAACATAGTCCTGGTTTTAAACCATAATTTAATTCAAAACCGGTTTATTTGCTATTATTTTACACTCTTATAGGTTACTACTGACCTAGGGTTATAATTGAAATCGGATTTAATTCCTACAAAAGGTTTTATTGTTTCAATAGTTTCATTTGTTGCCAAATATGACTATCCTAGGTTTTACCCCGGCGGAGTTGTAATTAAGTGGTGGGGGGTTAAAATGTACTTCAAAGGGGTATTTTTGCGGTTTTACGGTTATATCTCGTAAATGACTTACAATATTGAAAACTGTCCTTTATAAAAGTTGTAGGGCATTTAATCCTGCATAGAATAAGGCTAGAGACCAGAAGTCGAAACGATTTTTGAAGTGAAACTTCTTTAGCGGCGTTGTACACTTTTTTGTAATGGGAAAAAAATATTAAACTCACGTCAGTCTGACCCTTACTGACGCGAGTTTAACATTTTTTCCCATTACAAAAAAAGTGTACAACGCCGCTAAAGAAGTTTTCACTTCAACAGAGAGTGTAATGTGTTCAGGGTTCATTATGTTTGTGGGGTGCCCTGATCGAAAATTCGTAAGACAGATGTAGCGTAGAGAGCCGGTGGCGAAAGTATCCCCCCCTCTTTCTACGGGACGCGGCGAAAATGGCGGCGCGTCATTTTGGCGTTCGGCAGGTGGATTTTTCTTAGAGATAAACTTTTTAATGTAATATAAATTGACATGTTTGTGTACGATGATGATAGAATATGATAGATGATACGAAAATGATAGTACTTTTATGATAATTAAAGCAATTTACTGATAATTAAAGCAATTCGTGCAAAATTATTCCCTAACCATTCCAAAATATCAAAAATGCACAACGTTAATATTCAAGTTTTCACTTCTCCAGTCCAGTATGGGAGATCTTTAGTTTAATTATTATTTTATTAACATTTTGTAAATAAAACTTGCTGCGTTTCAAGAACTTTTGTTTTATTATTTTAATTTGAAACGAAAAACCTAGTAACATATACCAACTTTTGCCCATCTCCCCCATTACTGTCATTGCGACTGTCACTCCCATGATAGCGCCAATGAGCATGCAGCGTATCAGACGAAACGTATGATGTCTGTTTATCTCTGTCTAACGACAAGTATTCCGTATGGTGGCGTTCATTTTTGTCCCTCTCATGACGAATATGTCAATGTGTGTATCTGCAGTACCTGTCGCTGTTTTAAATTGCATGGTGTTGGCTTATAACGCATCTAAACTTTTTTAATACATCTTTGCTAGCAATAGTTAGTCTCTAGCCGGCTTTTGGTAGAGTTTGGTGACATCTGCTTCGTATCTTTTATGACACCTAGGTACCTCATATTATTCATTCATGATTTCAGATAAAAGAATTATGTTGATATTGAAATCTTTTACATTTTATTAACTAGTAGGAAGAATTACTATTTCTGGATTATATTTCGATTAACGAAAGCATAATAACTAGTGAAAGGAGTATTAAATATTGTTTTAAGGAATATGACAAAACAAATACTGTGCTTCTAAAACAAATACAATAAAAGGAATATGTCACGTAGGTTCTAATCAGAGTTATATAAATATGCGTTAAGATTTAATTTCAATTTGACTTCTTGATGAAGTCCAATTTTTTTTCCCCTACTGCTCCTCAGTCCAATTATTCCATCCAGTCCAATTATTTACCAAAGGTAGAGTTCCTATTCCTGGATTGTACTGAATTGTCGGACTTATTCTACTAAAATTGAATGTATATTAACTGGCTTTAATGTTACGATTTCATTAAAATAATCCCTTGAAATATTTTTAAATAAAAAAATATGAATAAGGTAATATGCCGACTAGTCGGCGAATTCTTCACAATGATAACCAGCTATCTAGCCATGGTTATCTCCAAGGAACAAGGGTTTTTGCTGCCTACTATTCGCTGACTACAAAAGTGAACGTATAAGTCGGCTTTCCCGACTAGTCGGCATCTAGTTTTCTTTTTGTATCTTTGCCTCTGTTTGTCTTACTTTTTGTAGTGGGAAATTTTCATTATTAAATAAACAGTAGAGAACAATAAAGAAAATCTTTCTTTGACCGAAGGTTGTACAGCCCTGATATTGATCGCTTCCTCGCCGGAAGATCCTAGCACGCTTTCTACTCAACGATTAAGTCTAATTGCTCTAAAATTTATCACTTACTGGGCCACCATTAAATTTGTATGAATCTCGATGTGGTTTACTACCCCTGCTCTAGTATTTTACCAGTGTCTCTTCATTTATCTAGGTTTTACTATTATATAAGTTATCTTTACGCCCGAGAGCTTATTAAAAGGCGAATATATGCTACACTAGTTCGTGTAGTCAAAAAAGTTGATCCCAAAAAAGTATTTTTTCAAGGTTTGGTTAAATTGATCAAATACTGAAAGCTAAATTTGAACACGTTACTAAATAGGCAGTTCTACGATTAAGTACAAAAGGTGACACAATGTTTAGGAAAGGTGACGCAATGACGTAAAATATGATATTGGGAGGGTGCGAAGGTATAATAATCGATCGCAGCGCTCATGGTGGCAAAAAGTAGAAATAATGAAGGCTCTGTAATCTGTTTGAAAACGATATTTAATTTATTATTAGCGATACAGGAATAATTTTATTATAAAGTATAGTAATATATTATTAAGTTTATTATCACTTAGTAAAATTATTAAAGTTGCTTTATCCTCTTGTTTTACAAAATCTACAACTAAAAAAGAAGTAAACAAACCCTGATATAACCAAAATAAAACACTGTTTTTGAAGAGATCTTACTTGCCATATTTAATTTAAATGACCAAAAAATGATTTCACAACACTTAGTCCTCCCAAATCACAGTAATTTTGAAATTTACATTAATAACACAATATGTAAAGTATTTTTTAACATTTTGTCACAATGCCGCCATTACATATCAAAACGTCAAAACGGTCAGGTCAGGTCAGAGCCAACAAAGTTGCAACACGCTAGGTGGCGCTAAAAGCGTGCACGGAGCCAATAAGTACCTATTTATATTGCTTACTAATTATCACAGCATTATGAAAAATATAGTAAAAACATTGTACGACTTCTTCACGTAAAATATTCGAAATTAAACTCTGAGAAACCGTTAATTCTTACATTACTTGTAATATTCAAATCAACATGTTTAATCTTCTCACAGAATCTTCACAAAATATTGTTAACAAACTCATCTCTGATCTTTCCTTAAACCTGTCCTAACAGCTTTCATCTTCGGAAAGGTTTTTCACATGTGACTACCCTTTTTTAACCCGTCCACTGCCCGCTCTCGGTCCCTGTGACCCACAGGTCACGTGACCCTGGACCCATTCGGTCACCAGCCGTGAGAACGCGGACAACAAAGTAAAAAACTAGTTTAATAAATTTAACCCTATAATTTTGTGATTCAAACACTTGTTTGTCTGTTCGCAATAAGTGATAATAAGTCCCCAATTGATGCTTTTTCTCATCAACTTATCTTGCTTAACAGAATAATAATAAATTTTAGTTCTAGATATACTTTTTCCGTACATTTTGTGTTTTTATTTTTGCCTAGAAAAGTAGTAAGCCAATAATCAAAGTCCGAAAACATAACAATTTTCTTTCTAGTATTTACCTGCCAACCACCGAAATACTCAGATGGTCATTCTACTAAAATTAACGCCAGTAGAATAGAATTACAATCTATAGGCATGAGATAAGCTAACGCTTAGCTCCTGTCAACTCTATACATTGTCATTCTATTCTACTGGCGTTTATTTTAGTAGAATGGCCATTTGAGTTGGTCTCTAGTATCATCGAAAAAATAGCAATTTTTAATACGTTTCAATTTAATGAAGTTAATTTAAACGAAAACTTTGTTCTCTCATTTAAAATGTAAAAATAACCCTAATCCATCCATAATAATAATGAATACTGTAATAATGTATAAAGTATGACGCAATTTTTTCTCATCCCATTCCAACTCTCGCGCTCATCTCCGGTCAGTTAGTGATCTCGGGGTCAAAATGACCCTTTATTTTCTCACGGCAGCATTCACTCATCTTAAGGCGGTTGTATGAACGAAAGTGGCGCTGCAGTGAATTTTATTAATATTGTTATTCTAATATAAATAGTGGTACAACCACCTTATGTAACCATTGTCCGTTGTCATACAAAATAATAGGAGGAAGAAATTCTCACATACATTCACTCATCTCAAGTAACCCTTTGACATAGAAAATATTATGATAAATATTATTTTCGAGAAATTTTCACAAATGAATATTAAATATCAAAAACTTACTTTTAGAAAAACCAGCAGTAGGAGAATTTGACTTTATCGTTTTTAAACGACATTATTGATCATGAAGAATAAATAATATTGGAAGGCTTGTAGATTTCTTGGAAAATTAATTAAGTTGCTACCGAAATAAATTAAATGGTTTACAAAATAAATTATTTTTCTTTCTTTCTTTCAAATGCCTAACAATAACATATTCATTACACATTTTGACACATCAGATATTAAGAACAATAACAATAGTTTACATATAACAAATAACTAACCCAATTCAGACTGAAGAATACAGCTCTAAGTCTGATAAAATAACCATTGTTTTAGTTTTCAAAATTATTGCATACCTACTGATTTGTTATGGTTTTTTGATTTATTTACTTATGGATTTACTGGCCTCGGACGTTGCAATGGATAAGACAAAAATATTTAAAAAAACACAGTTTGTACTGTTTCTTTTATTTACTTACTTACGGATTTTATTACCGGCCATGGCCGTTGTAATACATAAAACAAAAATAATAAAAAACACAGTTTTTGTAGTACTTACAATAAACAGCGCTTACATTCAAAGGTATAACTTTAATTCAACTTCTTACCACTTCAAACATAATTACACACCAGCCCAGTAGCTCGCTATCTAGATGTGAAATATTTGAGCAAGATAAATTATACATACGTACACCTCTATATAATGTAGGTATATGAGATGGGGGTTGATAAGACGAGGGTGGAGGCGCCGCGGGGGGTGGGGTCAGGCCACGTGAAGACAGCCTGCGAAGACATGCTCGGATCTGTATAGAGTTGCGAATAATTTAAAAATTAAATCTGAGATTGCTGCTCTGCCCGTATTCTAAAATAGTTTCGTGTTTGTTTTATTGCGTGTCTAGGAGCTCTAGTGCCACAGCACCACTGACGTCCATTATACAAAGTACGCTGGACAGGCTAATGTCATGAAATGACAGCAATTTTGGGTGCCGATTTGAAAATCGCCATATTGCTCAGCGCCAATGCCGCCAATATGGCGATTTCCAAATCGGAACAAATGACAGGTGACGTTCGCCTGTCCAGCGTACTTGTATAATGGACGTCAGTGCACAGCACTGATTTTGTCCTGGTTTGGTACAAGAGACATCCAAGACTGTTTATCTATGTGTTTGTACAGAAAAACACGATTCCGACCAGCTCTTCTGGTAAAGGTTGCCGTATACCATCTGGCAGAGTAAAATACATAAAAATGATGGGATATAACCCACCACGCGGGCCCAATTTGTGGATTAATTGGTGTTAACGACTGCAAATTCAACCCGGACCACATAACGTGCCTTCCGAAGCAAGGAGGAACTTGAGATAATACATTTTTAAACACCCGTCTCACGACCAACTATTGCAAAAGTTCACCTCCGCATTCGCAGGGCCACGTACTAAACCACTGCGCCACCGAGGTCCCCAGGGCGTGTCATTAAAGATGACTACTGACTTAAATGTATGAAATATGTAACAGTTCTGTGAACATAAAATAGGAAGCAATGTTTTTCTGACGAAAGAAGTCCAACACTCCTATCCAAACACATGTAATTAGAATATTTTCACAGTTAACGAATATCATTAGTTACCTACATGCATTAATAATAACATATTTTTTTGTTTCAGATGACTCTCCATCAAAAAAGCAATAGAAGATGAAATGATTTCCAACAAACAACATCACAAAAAAACAAAATCTACGAAATGTGCCAACTTGCTCTGCCATTTTGAAACTTATCAAAACAAGCTCCTGCCTACTGTTTGATACAAGGATAAATCTTAAATTCAGTATGAAAGAAACATAGCTCATGTTATTGTGCAACATAAAGAAACACCAACTAAAACACAATGCACAGGATTTTTTTAATCAAAAACTGCGTCACTGGAATCATTGCAAAACTAACCATCTGCAAAACGAGAAAATGTCTCATAAATCAAGAAATAACAACAACTACATGATATATCAATATAACTTCTTTTTATATCAATGTCTTATACAGTCCGCAAGCTACAAAACCACCGACAATTTCTCACTTCAAGGAACTCCTTCGCATGGGTACCTACCTGAAGAATACCAAAATCCAAGAAAACTACAACGGCGGTTACATCAACTCTTTACTTATATCCAGGGTCCGTTGGAGCAGAGTCCGGGCGACTTTCGTGAGGGTGAAAGCAGTTTGAAAGTCGGGTCGGTATTGATCGAGTGTCTTACCCCGCCCCGCCCGCCCCGCACCGCCCAATCTGAGATGTATCTTAGCTCGCCTATAGTTCCCTTATTACCTTTCGTAAGTATACGAATCATACAAGAAGATATACAGACTTTGTACAGTTAACACACGGATATTCTAAGATTCTAGCCATAGTTTAGATAGAACTTAAAACCTCATTACTTAGCACCACCCTTCACAACGAAAGAAAAAAAAACATTACATTCTAAATTTAAAATATGTCACAGTTTAGCAACAGTCTAAAAAGTATTTAGTTCATAAAATACTCTTTAGGCTGTGGTTTAATTTTGAATGGAATACGGACATCATCCCATGTTCTTCCCTTCTGAAAAAAGGTCAGTAAGGAAAAAGTATAATATTCAGCTCAGAAATATTTCTTGTATGCACCTTCTACACAAGTCTCTCCGTAGGTAGTTCTTTTTTGACCCGTGTAAAAAGAATGATTACTGTTTTAACTTCATTTTACTGAGTGTTTTCAGAAACAAGTTCAGTGTAAAATTAGTTTGACTTCTTTTTTATATTATAAGTACAAAATCAGTTTTTGAAGTTAGACTTTTTTTCTACATAGAATGTCATTGAACATAACACATAATGTAATAACAGAATGTTACTCAAAACTTTTTGTACCAAAATGATATAAGTTAGACCCTTTAGTATTAATTAAACAAAGTCATTTTAAATACTCGGTTAACTATTTTAGTGCTTACTGTGAAAAGATTATTTCTGATACTGTTTGCCTTTTAACTTCATATAAAGTTGAACTTATGTCGTTATATTTTTTTTTATAAAAACATTGTTTTAAGAGAAACAAAGATTTAATTAACAATTAATGGATATTATGATTTATGCATACCTTTTTTCTTTAAATTGTCATTGAAATGTCTACTAAAATAAATAACTTTACTCAAATCTGACATTTGAGTAAACGTTAATTAATGTTAACAAAGTCCTGATAATAATATGTCTCAAATTAAACCCAAAGATAGTTAATGGAGCTCACCTGAAACGTATCAAATTATAAATGGTGAAATTTCAACTGCACCCCAATATTTCAGAAACATAATACTTTCTAAACCCTTATCTTAGCGGTGTGATTGATATGATTACATTACCATAATATATCATGACATACATACGTATCACTTACGATGAAACGGAAACCTTCTTCTTAAAATACTTAAAAAATATATGAGGTGAATTTATTCTCCGGTGAGTGACCAGTCTTTAAAAATTTAATAACATAGCTTTAAAGTGAGTAGGTAGATCTACATATAAGATTCCTTTGATTGAATAAAATAAAACAAATGCTGTACTGTTTTCATTCAGACATTAAATTAAACATTTCTCGAGTTTCGTCTAACTAACATAAAATAATGATTAATAATAAAAATAGTTAATACAGACTTTTTCCATTTTTAGACCTTGAGCACGGACTAAAAATGAGATACCACATAATTGTTCATATGGTATTGTTCTTTCGTATTCAATTAAAAACTTAAGCAATTTACAATATTTACAATAAGTAAGTATTGTATTACTTTCGCCAACACACATTTTAAGAAACTTGTAAATATGAACCACGTTTTTCAGATCATATTTTTATCATCAAATTTTCATGAAATCATTTTTCTAGCGTTTATTTTTATACTACCTTTCAATACATAATGCACATATGAAAAAAAAAAACAATTTCAACAAGGAAAGTTGACGTTATATACTTAAGAGGAAGTACGCGATGCATTTGTCATACACATATTCCATATTATTTTAGATACTTTACTTCAGGATATTAAACATATATTAAAGTAATCCTTCTCTAGATTGATGTAATCCTAATACTTTTTGAAAATAATTGCTTATCATAGTTATTTATTCTATTCTTAAAAATCTTCCTGAGACAACCTTTTGCTTATTAGTTGAGGTGGACTATGGGCATATTCCACAAAACTTAATATTGATTTTTTTCAGTCCATACGAAAAAACTTTGGTGGCGAATTTACAATAGAGTTAAATAATTAAAAGCAATTTTAATTTAAAATTCGAGCGGTGGCGAGTTTACACGTGTTTTTTGCCGTTTTTCTGATGACGAATAACTGTGGTGACGAGTTTACAATAACCCTAAAAATCCAAACTTCTTTTCGTGTTAACTTAAAATTAACAACAACCGAGATTACTTAAAACGAGACCTTTTAACCAAATCTGGAACTCAACTTAAAGCTTAATTGCCGTCAGTAAACAGTCGTTTGATGAAGTACAATGAGCAATATGATATTTCGCCATTCTCGTCTTACGGTTGATTAATGTGTGTGCTTATGGCTAATCACCTCTCGAAAGCTGTAGGCAAGACGAAATGAATCATCAATTAAAAAAATGTTTGGCCTTTCCGATGTTCATTAAACACTTGAGGGTAAGGAAATCGAATACCATGATGTCATTTTCTATGGTGTAGGTATGTATTGTGGTTAAATTTTTTCGAGCAAGTTAAAACAATAGTCCAGTAAAACATTTGGTACCTATTCATTCAAAGACGTTTAATAAATTATCACTTTAAATTAATGAAAGAGAAAATTTTAGTATCCTTGTCCTTACAAAATCAAAATAATGTTTGCAAAAAAAAATAAACCTTAGTTCAAACTTATACAAAATACCTTAATGTACTTTAACACTTTATGTAAAGAGGATGTTTAAAAATAAAATAAAAAAACAATTTTGAAATCCAAACCAGCGAGAAACACAAATTAAAAATTGAGTTTATTGTTTTAAATTTCCATGGTTATTAACATTATTTAAATATACTGTATCGGGATGCGCCGAAATATCGGAGTCTCAAAAATAAAAAGGTACATGGTGAAAATCCCGATACAGTATATTTAAATAAAAATTGAGTTGTTTCAAATTTAAAAAAAAATCCCAAAATGATAGCGCCATTCGCCCCGAGATGAGAGAACTGCCCGATCGCGGACGCCCCACGAATAATTAATAGCCGTCCTACAAAGTGGGCATTAAGACGGGGGGCGATCGATACGGGGTCCTTAAGGTTCTCGCGGGGGCGGGGTGAGGGGTTTTCTTCTTTCGTTCCTTACCCCTTCCACCCACAACCCGACCACTTTAAAAAGAACTGCGACCGCGGATGCTAAACATTTGAACGCGCGTTTCGAATTCTGGGTGGGGGGTCTCGCTTTTCTGGGCGCTCTCATATCTTTCTCGTTCCTTAGGGGGTGAGGTAGGGGGCTGGGTGGGTCTAAACTTTAAGACTGTTAGTGGGGTCGCAATCAGAGGCATGGAGAGCTTTTCATTAGAGTAGATGGTTATCGCTGGCGTACGTGTTTTGTTTGACGGAGCTTTGCTTTGTCCTTATTTGGTCGTTGATACTAAACAAACTGCGCTATCGATGGACTTTGTAGCCTTAATTAAATGTGCTTAAGGGGCCGTATAACGTCAAATACCAACACATTTTTAAACAACGATTTCACACAGCATTACTTGATTTATCAGTTCCAAAAAAATAATGTACAAAGTATTCAGTTATTATTACTTTTTGCTATGATAGAGCTGTAGTCACTGCGACCTAAAAGATCTATTGTAACTCGCCTCCTAATAATTAATCGGTTAATTAAGAAAGGGAACATGTCATGGCAAGCCTATTTTTCAGAGACCCGAAAAAAATAATTTCTAAAAATAACTTATTCCCTTTCTTACCTTCGTGTAATAATTTGGTGCCCTATAATTTTTAAACTATTGTACTGATATATTCCGTTTCTTGACTGTTATGTCTGTCTTGCCATAAAAAATCAAAATCTATAAATGTTGATAAATGGGAAGAAGGTAACATGTTCCCTTTCTTAATTAACCGCTTCATTATAGTAATTCTTTAAGCCTTGTGGCGCCTAGAATAGTATTCAGTAATGTGATTGACAAAAACATGATAGCTAAAACTTTTCTCGATAGAAAAAATCGAAAAGTAACTTCCAATTTTGTAGTTTTTCAACACTGTCCCAAACAATAACAAGCCTATAATCTTGAAACTATAACAATAAAAATACCTTAGCTAGCTGTCTAGTTTTGTACTTGACAATTTTCCAAAATAATAAATAGTTTATAAGTTATTTATAAATTTAAAACGATAATGTTGTCAATAATTTCGATAATTTTTCATATGATTTCTTCCAGTGTTGTACGTCACCTTAATTGTATTTGTGTCAATAATTACTTTATTATTTCCCTGATAAATATGTTGAAATTCAACAACTTTTTTACTAAAATAATTTAGTGAGTGAAACATTTTTTACTGATTAAAAACGTATTAAAGAACAATTTACCTAAATAACATGAGTTCACTACATTATTTTTCATTTTCAGTAATATATACAAAAAAGATTATCGGGCCTAATTTTGACATTCGTTATTATTAACGAATGTCAAAATATAGCATGAAATTATAATTTGATATCGAGCAAAACAACAAAATCAAAATAATTGTACGTGTAAAACAAATTCAGCCCATAAATTAAAATCCACAAGATTTAAACTGTCAAGGAAATAGGTGATTATTCTCAATTTATTATGGTTTAAAACTTTGAGTTAAAAAATA
Source organism: Agriphila geniculea (assembly GCA_943789525.1). Lineage (NCBI taxonomy): Eukaryota > Metazoa > Arthropoda > Insecta > Lepidoptera > Crambidae > Agriphila > Agriphila geniculea. Next base: position 4,069,727 of record OX038883.1, read on the forward strand.
CCTAAACATATAGGTACGCGACGTACTATAACCTCTTATTTTTTATTCGATTAAAAAGTCTTTGACACACACAACCATAGAGATAGAAAAATTTTCGCTGCGCTCAAGAAGACCAACAAAGCGTGGAAAAGAGAAGTTAACATCATACGGACACGGTCTATGTAAAAATGAGACAAAGGATCAAGTGACATGTGCCAACATTTTTTACAGTAAGAGCCCCTAGCGTCCCGCCTAGCAAATGAGCAATCACAGTTTGTTTAAAATATTTGTTAATCTTAATTAGAATTTGAAATAAAGGTATCGTGGAGCCATGGTGTCTTGTGCTCTAAGTAATTGTGATGTGACAAAAAGAAACAATCCAAGTAATCACACTTTTCACAGGTAAATAAGATATTGCCATACATTTCTCTAAAACCAAATTTCACTACATTTATGCGTTTATCGACGAAGAAAACAGAATGGAACATAATTAATTAATTTCCTTTGCCATATATAGTCATATTTTATGTATCTAAGTCATATTTTACGTATCTCATATAAAATGTATGTATTAGTTTTCAGATCACCTGTTTATTGACATTGTTGTTCTTTGACATTCTATTTCTATGCACACAACACAATTTACTGGGAGTGGTTAAAGTTTCAAATGCTTAGCAAGAGGACATTATTATTCTTTTATCAACTAAAAAAGCTCAGTCTATAAAAATTCAAATCATAAATCCAGGAGTAACAAACCTTGAATACGCTGAGGCTGAAAGCTGCAAGTCAATGTTGCCAGATGAAAATAATAAAGTTGCACACTTGCAGAGGTGGCGGAGACGCGGCCCGCATTCGCAAGTAGACGGAAAAATTATTTAACTCGAAGTTCGTAGGGCTGGCTCTCCGGCGACATAATTATATTAAAAATAATTATTATGGAATTGTATTTAATTTTTTAGAGCAACTTGTGTTATAATTTGTTTTTACTTTTTAAAATGGTTTCACTTCACAAGACAAATCAAATCTTCTTGTTAAAACGTTAGCCGCAATTCACCCTATCCTGTCAAAATCTAGAAATAATGTATAAATCAAATACATATGGTACTTTTTTGTATATTTTATAGTTATGGAATAATATTAAAAACTGAAAGATCTAAATCACAAATCTTCATATAATTAGATTTTTTTACTGGTACTTACTAAAAAAAATACAACATTTAATCCACAACTACTTTTATCTATTTACATACATACTGTTACATAATAATACCTAATACAAAATCTAAAGTTGAAAAACCCTAATAAAACACTTTTTGCGGATTACAGCGCGTATATTTTTAATGTAGGTGTTATTTTAGAATTATTTAGTTTGGATTTACTGGTTTTTTGATTTCACATAATACCTACCTATCGTTACCATATATTCTATAAAACTCGTCTCAAAATTCTAACTAAAAAGGTTATGACCCGAAATAACTAAAACTACATTATCAGAAAACAGTCTAGGTATAATCATACCTTGCTATCACATATTTTTAAATAAGTCTGTAATGTCCGGTTTTTGAGATATTTATCGGTGTTTAATCGGAGGTTTAACTTTATCGGGGGGGTCCACATTATATGGTTTAAAATTAATTTTATTACATTAAACTAGATAAGTGGACTCCTCCGATGAAGTACCTCAGAAACCGAGGGTATGTTTGTATAATTTAGGAGTCTGAGATACCACCACAGCATTATTAGTATGTTATGAAATCCTAATCATTAAATCATCCATCTTAAAGTATCATCGGAGAAAAAAAATTAATATCAATGACGTTTCAAAAATATTTGATAGGTAAATATATTTTAAATTAAATTAAACTGGTCTGAGGTTACAATACACAAATGAAATCTTAATCACCAAAATCGTTCAATAATAACATAAAATTATGTTCTTTAAAAAAAAACCTATTAATAAAACTTTGGATTTGGCAACCCTAATTCTTCACATTTTGTTGCTCGAATGCTAAAGCGGCGGAAAAAGATTAGCATAAAATTGTCTTCTTGGTCTTTGCTAATGCCTTCGCGTTATGACGTTTTTATTTTTATTTTTTCTCTACCAAGCACATGAGTGCTACGACGCGCAGCCAATTCGAATTATTCAACGGAGTTGCCATTTAAGCGTTAGGTTTTCGGCGGGAAAAAATGTTTATTCCGTAAAATTTAATTTCCTTTGAGCTATGTTTTGTAGTTTATTCAATAAAAGTAATCAATTTAAGATTTTTTTTTTATGAAAGGTAACATACTTACTCGATTATGTTATTAGTAAGAACTAGAACGATTAATTTCTCATAAGGACATAATTCAAGGTATTTTTTGAACAAAATTCCTTAAAAAATTGTGACATTATAGCCAAAAAACATAGGAAAAATTTAAGCCGTCAAAATCCTCAGGTGTATTAACACCTGCTAGAAGGTTCATCTATCGCATCGAAATCCCGACACCTCCAAACCCCAACCGCGTTCCAAATTCAAATTCTAAACGGCGAGCGAGCAATCGACGCTTTCGGAGACATTCCCGCCGCTCCCACTTCTAATAAAGAAATACCGAATCGCAAACCCCAGTGACGTCACGCACATCTCCAAGAGACCCGTGGTCCCGCGAAATAAACGGACGAGCGGGTTGAATACAAAACAGTCCCCCCTCCCCCTTACACCACACCCGCGGCCCCTTCTTCATGCCCTTCTTCCTTAATGTAACAAAGACTCCCCTCTTCGATGTATTTGTGTATATGTCGCTGTGTGAGTTTAGTTTCTGAGTCGCTGCGCCTGTGTGAGTGATAGTTCCCAGTTTGAAATATTCCATATTAAATTACTGGCCTCTATCAATAAAGTTGGCGGGTTATCTTTTGTCTATGAGTAGATAGATGCTGTATTAAATTTTCGTAGAACGTGAATTATTGAAATTATATAAATCTCGAAACTACGTAGTTTGGGCGTTTCGTTTTTTCCTACGCGTTTGCCCGTGACTTCAATATAAGAAAATCTAGGATGAATACAGCACTTATCCTTTGTCCTTCCTTGTCCCATACGCAAAAATTGTATGTATTTCATTCAGTCAAATAACTCAAAGGCACTAATAATAGGAATTTTTGTAATAATTTTTTTTTCAAGTTATTTTGCCAATGATTATTCGTTCAACACGTATAACTCTACGTATATAAATTTCAAAGTATAAAAAAGTTCTGTACACCTTTTAAATACAAAAATAAGATTAAATTAACGACAACCAAATACCTTAGAGAGCAAAATTGTGCGTTTTTCTGACAATAAAAAAATGTTTAATCTCTATTTAATATCGAGTTTGTTTCGACTTATACAACTAAATAAACAAAAGTTTAATAATAAACTTCATGAAAATTAAAAAATAGTTTATTATACTTTCCCTCTAAAAAATTTCAAACTAGAATCCAATAAGAAAACCTTTCACACAAATTGGTTGGCTTTTTAAAAGCTTAATGGCGGTGGCGACAAGAAAAAACCGAGAGTGGCGCCACTTGCGGAGAAAAGTGTTAAAACTTGCCGGAACTCTCGCCTCCACCCCTCGTGGCGACGATTTAAATTTGGAATGCATATTTTCACTTTTTAATTTTATTTCGCACCAATTAGGTCTAGACGGTGTCCAACTTTTGAAATAAAATAAATGTCACATTTCTACCACTGACAGGCGTCTGTAATTTTACATTTAAAATGTTGCAAATTTGAAATTAGAATTCTTTTGTTCGGTCTGTAAAAGAGTTTTTTTAATATTAGGTAATGTTTTTTTAACAAGCTTTCTGCTTTTTTAATCGATGGATATTTTTAGATAATCAAACGTACGAACAATCATTTGATTTATTCTGTAAAATATTACAATTTGATTAAACTAATGAAATATACCAAATTAAGTTATATCTATCCTTTCGTAGTTTCAATAGTTACCACGGGGAAGGACATAGGAGACTATTATCCTTGTTTTTCTTAACTTATCCACACGGACGAAGTCGCGAGCAATAGCTAGCTTCATTTATTGCAAAATATCCTACAAAAAACCGAAAATCTTTAATAATAAATGTTTTAAGCCGTTTTAAATTCTTTGATCACAATAAATGATTACCTATAGAAAGTATTCTAAATGGAAACTATAGCAGCGACTAATCTCCTGAGAATTTTGGAAATGTATGTAAGTTTAATACAAATAATTTTACTCAACTTATATCTCTCAGAATAAGTACATCTTAAAAATCTTTTAATAACATTGTTGTACCTAATTGATGAATACAATATTTAATCCTACTATATTGTACAATTTCATTTACAGAAAATAATAAATAGAGTTAGGTAGTTTACTGAAAATAATGTTCATGGGAGCTCTACCCATAATAGTAATAAAAGATAATATAATAATAAAATAATACTTCGTAATATTTCATTTTGCTAATTCTACTAATATTATAAATGTGAGAGTTTATGGGTTTGGATGTTTGTTCCTCAATCACGCAAAAACTACTGAACGAATTTGGTTGAAATTTGGCACACAGATAGAAGATAGCCTAGATTAAAACATAGGGTTCTTTTTATCCCGATATTCCCACGGGAACGGGCACCACGCGGGTGAAACCGCGGGCGGCCGCTAGTAATTTATGAAAATATTATATTTTTCTTAATACCGATCGAATAAGCGAAAAACACCTAGAATATTTAATCACCTTGAGGGATTACTGATCCTGATGTTATTGGACGTAATTAAGTAACTTAATATTCCATTGTATAATAATTCAGATTCCGTCTTCCGAATACACAGCAAGTATGTTGTTCACGAAATATATTCTCGTAGAATTCGCGAGGGTCAGCTGATTTATGTGCGTCTTCCGCCCGGTGTCATTATGCTAATACGAGCCGCCATGTTAATTTTTCATTGGAACGCGGGAAAACGACACGGCGGCCATGCTAGTGCTGAATTTGGCGCGTTTTGGGCGCGTTTGATACCAATTTAACATCATAAGTACTTTTCTTTTTTTCTTTGAGTCAAATTAAGACAGATTAGAATAGTAGATTGTTATATAAGGGTCCAAAGGAAGCAATTCCCATACGAGATATTTAGACGCCCGAGAGTAACGAGGGCGGCTATAGTTCGAGTATGGAATTGATGACTTTGACCCGTGTTTAACACTCTACTTTTTATTTTGAATATAAGGAAAGTAAAAAAAATCGTAGTTTTTTCCAAAATGTTTATTAATAATAACATGAAGCTGGTACCTTATACTTATTATACCTATTTAAAATTAATCCAAAAATTAAATAGAGTGGAAGGCATTTTCTTTGATAATCCACTAAAATACGTGAGAAATACTTTTTCTGAAAATGATTTTATTTTGTTGTTTGCTCGCCACTTCATAAAATCATTGTACGCATTTAAGTATTTTTCCTTCGAAACTTCTGGCAAAAGATTTTCTATTATTTTGTTTGCCTCGTTTGTTACTGAATCCGGGGTCAATACTTCAAAATCGCTTGATGAACTCATTTTTAGTAAATACAAAATCAGCTCATCACACACAGCTCAAAGTCACAGAATAAGGTATCCCGCCAATATTTTATAGTTTTTCTTATTTTGAATTTGGAACACGCCGCGTCGCCGGCCGCTCCTTCAAATATTTTTAATTTTGCCCTGGCTGTTTTACCATGTTTCATTGTTGTTCGTGAATGCGCCCCATCTATTTTTTTTAAACCATTACCGATGAGGTAACTCTATGGTTGACTATGTAACCAAACTCAGTTCTATTTTTAAATTTCTTTTACTCCCTAGGGTGGAACGAAGAGTTTTGGACCCGCTGCACAGTTTAAATATACATCACTTTCCGAATATGAGAAATGAAAAAGAGTTTTGTAACAAAAATTGATTTATCGCTCTGTCACAAAACAGTCAATTGTGTCTGTCTGGATCATGTCGAATTACGAGTAATTTAACTATTTTCATTCTAACAGTTTTTGAGCACAAATTAATACCACTGTCTTACCGAAATGAAAGTTCCTCATTATTCCATTGCGATAATTTAGTCTGACAAAAATTCGAAAATCATTAATTTATCAATCAACTGCATTTTGCCAAAAAATACTTGATACAAAAACTAATATCATTGATTAGTAAAGTTTATTGGTATGTGATTAGTTTATTTCCAAAAAAACGGCAATTGATTAAAATTTGTGGGTGCCTAATATACATTAGTATCGAAACAAATTGTTTTAAATTCACATTTAACAAAATTCCCATTGATTGTAATGTTAAACATGAAATACTTATGTTCCATAGTAAATTACAGTCTGTCCATTATAGGAATTGTTCTGACACAATACATCTCAAAATTCCGAGTCTAGGGACGTAAATGCAACGATTAATACTAAAAAAATCTGATTCTACGTCATATCGATATTTGATTCTGTGGAATCGATAAGCATTTTGTTTTATTATAAAGAATAAAATACAAATGGAAAACATGAAATAAATGCTCTAAATATATACTCAGATAAAAAATCTTTTGATTTTTAGTAAAATTTAGGTGCAGAAAATTAAAAATTGGTTATAAGTTCGATTACCGAGATATTCAGATACACTATTCAATACTTTTGGTTCTCAATGTGTCACAACTTTACGGAAACTCACGTGGAGGTAAAACATTGTAATCACGTCACTGCGACGTTTCATTTTTGGAATATTTATTATTTTATGGATAATTTACTAGAATGTGTTTGAAAATTAGAATAGATAGTGCAAGATAATTGATGAGACATTTAATAATAGTAATATAATCCAATAATAATATATAATAATTTATTATTAGTAAATAGTTGGATTTATGAATTTGTGGGTTTTGAATCGTAAGTGACCTCTTTGGTTTAGTTTGGTTTGAAAAATGTGAAACGTTAGAATTCAATTCTTATAATAGACAGACGTATGTTGACGTATGTAGAAAATATATAAGGCAACCAATTTGTTTAGGAAACCTTGCATCAATAATACATGCGTTAATCACCACATAGTTACAACCTTTCAATGACTTAAGATTACATTTGAGCAATAAATGCAATATTTTTGCTAAAAAATCTAAGCTATCCGACGAAAATTAAGTAAATCTAGAAAATAGACACCTTACATCACAAACGTTATTGGTTTTTTAGTAAAACATTATTTCCCACATGAAGTTATTAAATATTGTCTAACATATTTAATAGGTAGGTAAGTTAATGATATTAAAATTTTGTCAAAAATTTAAAATTTATAGTAGGTATTATTCTTCACTTTTTGTTGTTTTTTTTCAGATAATCTTCTTAAAATTACTAAATTTCAATCAAATAATGAGCTATGTATGAATGAATTATTTAAATAATGAAAACTTTAGATTCAATTTGTGATCCTAACAGACAAGTAAAAATTAACCTTACCGAAAGGCATTAATTAGTGCTTACCGGGTCACCGTTACCCAGATAATGCCTAAAACACTACCACGAAAAACGGGAACCTTTACAAGAAAATTCAAACGAATGTCAACTTTACGCAGCTGCGTTAAGAACTGTCGATTTTACACCATCGGAACAACTTGCAAAGGTATTTTGAACAGGTCCGTTCGGTAATTTTCTTTAGAACGCTCCGGTGGCTCGAAAAATTGTGTTTTTCAAAGGAATACGCTGTTGCCAACTCTTTGGAAGATTGAATGCTTGAAATAGGCGTGACGAAATTAGGGCACATCACTTTACGAATCGTAAGGACTAATTTTTGGGGGCTTCTGCTCACTTACAAATTTATTTTATGACCGATAAGTAAATTTGGTTAGAAGTTTTTTTCGGTACATTTCGAATTTGTCTAATAATTAATATTTATAAGCAGTGCTACAGAGGTAATCACAATGAAACCATATATTTCACTGATACTAAAAGGAAAAGTGCTTATACATCGAATAATATTAGGTACCTACCTAAAATAATATTTTACGTCTTTAGCACGCAAAGTTATAAATTGCAAAAACCGTTGAACTTTTTTATCCTAAAACTTATACTGTAAATTACTGCTTCTGCCATCTAGCGTTTAGTAGCAGATACTATTAGTTTTCCTACTCGACACTACGTGGCGTATAAACTGCATTTAGTTTTTAGTTACACCGCTAGGGGAGCTAGCGTAGACGATTCAACAAATGCTGAAGACGCCATCTAGTATCGAGTAGTAGTACTAAAAGTTTAGAAAACGAAAGAAAAATAATTTATTTTTTAGTTGGTATGGACTTCAGTTATTTCCAGATTATTCTAGTTTAGCTTAATTTTTGAATGATGTCCATGACCTGATTATTTATAACTCTATCTTATCAATACTTCAAAGACCTACCTGGGAACAATGATATTATATTTTAAAATTGTAAATATCATTGTCTGGGAAGATAAAAATGGTTCCACCTCTAAAAATGACATTAGTAATATTTGTCGAATTCTACATTTATTTTATTGATTTGTCCTCCTATATATAAGTCCGTTTTAAATTCAAATCGAAACTTGGTCATGTACACGCTTTAAAAATAACACTCCGGTATATAAAAAATAAAAGAAAAAAACTAATTTTAAACATGTTCATTTGTATATTTGCTACGGCGTAGCAACAATTCTCGCGTAGCACGTAACGCCCATAACGTCCGTAGCAGAAGATACCCCGTTGAGCTTCGCATTAAAAATAGTTTTATTATTTCTAGATATTTTTAGTTCCATAAAAAGTTCCTTCATCCGTAGTAACCTATAACCAATTTAATAAATTGAACATTTTCTTCCTAGTTTACATTTTTTTTAACTTAAAATTATCAACTTATTTATAAAACACCGGATTTAATGTTTCTTATTATCTAATCATCTACAAATTATGATATTGCTAATAAAAACCTCAAGATTTAAATAATAATGTGAAAAACACTAATCTAAACGTACTTATATAAAATTTTTTTTTGTTATAATTGTGATTTGTGAGTTAATTTCGTTGTAAAAAGTTGTCAATTTTTTACTTTACTTTAGTGAACTTGAATTAAGATAATTCGTAAATTTTTCAAAAACAACTATCTACTGCAGCGGTTCTCAAATGGTGTTCCGCTCTCAGGGGTTCCGTGAAAATTCAAGAGTTAAGTAAATATCTTTTTGTTCTAACCAAAATAAGTATTTTTATCTTTAAAAGTCCTTCTTTTAATGTCAAAATATATTTGCAAGATGCGAACACCAAGCCAATAAGCCTCAGATGGTGTGATTTCACGTAAAGAAACCAATGTTACAGTTAGTTTACTTCTTACTTATGATGAACGATCGATCGAACGAACGATGAACCAAAAAGGGTTATCCGTAGCTGAAAGAATTTGGGAACCACTAATCTACGTTTTTAACTCACCAAAAGTATACCAACTTGCTTGTTTGGATCGACACTGTCCTAAATTCCTTCACAAAAAAAAACTTGTTTTCAATCATTTTTAAAATTGAAACTTTATCAATATAACCCAACTTACGATTGAATAGACAATGGATATTGAAATGAACTAACTTTATTATAGTAAATCATCACAATTGTGTGTATTATTGGACTATCCACAGCTGCTGGACCGGTTCATAGCCAGAGGGTGATCTCTTAGACCCTCCGTACTTATTTAACTTTCAAACTTTAGTTACGAATCAAAGTTTATCTTTTTATTATTTTTGACATCACAGTTTGAAACAATACTAAATAATATACTAGAAAAAATACGACTCGCACCAGATCAATACTCAGACGGGAATCGAACCCGCGACCTTTTGTTTCCCGTCTGAGTATTGATCTGGTGCGAGTCGTATTTTTTCTAGTATATTATTTAGTATTGTTTCAAAATAGCATTGTAAATGCAAAAATCTCAAATTTAAAAATCACAGTTTGAGTGAGAATTCATCTTATTTTTTTTAACTACGTTCTTAAACATGATACAACCTTGATATAATGTTTAATTTATTTTACTTAAATTTTATTAAAATAATATTGGAATAAATAACGAAATAAGTAACCTACGATTTAATAATTTACAGTAGTCGCTACAAGCCAAACAAATTATAATTAATTATGGTAATCTGAAAATTTACACTCCTGTGGGCATAACAGTTAAATTCAAAATTTCCCTATTAGAGACGTTAGTATAATAATAATGAAAAATGAACTGCAACTTGATTATTTATTTATTTATTTTAACTTATACCTACAACTCAAGGTGTAGAAAAGTATAAAACATTTTATGATTCTAAAAAAACTTTTTTTTCAGTTATAAACCTGACTTAAAAATTACAGTCCGAGTTCATTAACCCAAGAATACAAAATTATAACGTATGAAGGAGATTACATGATCAGTCTAGCGCCAGTCTTTTCCATCAGTCAGGTACAAATTATGGATCATCAGTATGGAGAAAATTCAAAGTCTGTACAGACTGATGGTATGGACTGATGCCAGACTGATCATGTAATCACCCTCTGTCATTCATTCTCACAATATTGCATTAAGCTAGGTGTAAATGCAAACCGATTCTTAACAAAACCTCAGCACATTTAAAAAAATATGCCAAAATCTATTAAAACATTGCACAAAATCAACAATCAAATACCGCGCCATAATTCATTCAAAGCTTTTTTCCCATTCATGTGCGGCCACAATTTTCACGGTCCTTTTTATTAAATATCACAACCGGGAACCGATGCTGTTAACACGGCGCCCCATGATATGTTGACGTTTATTCGCTTCCGAACCGACCGCACTCGCCAGCACAAGACACGAGTAAAAAGTATTACGTACTGACGAGCACAAAGGTCATAGCTCCAATGTGCATATTCTTTCCGAAACATAAAATTGTATTGACTAATACTGCTTCTTGAAAAAGATATTTTAATTTTAAGAGCATGTAGTAAGTATATTTTTTACTTTAAAAAAACTTTGGACTTACAAGTTTAGTATTACGCCTAAAACTTATTAAAAATAACTTTTTGACCGAAATACTAAGTTGTGTTTAAGCTACGCAAAACACTACGTTTTATCTAAGCGTTTTTCTATCTTATAATCTAGGTTTGATTGTAAACTTCTTGTGTCATTAATTTTAAATTACATTTATATAAAATATTGTAATGGGCCATTCATTGACACTGAATAATAATGATAAATTATTGAAAATGTAATAAAATTGCATACAAATAATAAAAAAATACCTAATGAATGACTCAATTTATAACAAAAACTATTTGGCTGTGATTTAATGCTCTAAGCAACTGACACGAATTTATTTGTATGTAATACAATGTTAGAAATAAGATTTCGATAATTTTGTAACAAAAATCATTTGTTTTTTACCCTTGAAAAGTATTGTGTGTGTTTCTTTTTTTTTAACAAGAATTTTATGATTTTTCGTAATAAATGTAATGAATAAAGTAATGAATTACTTTTTTTTTGTCTCCCCATTGATTAAATTAATGTAGGTACTTCACAAAATATTTATGAAGTCATTAGCAGGTATTAAATCAATCAAGGGTTGAAAAAATAAAAACATGTTTTTAATTGTCAACACTCAATTAGGTATGTACCAAGTACTATTATAATCTTAGTAGGTATGTACTTTTAATTACAAAAAATAATGTCAAAGGCAGTAAATTGTATTAATTTATTTAACATTATAAAAAACAGGACGATTCAAAAAAGTTTCTTTAAAATTTATATGTGTAAGTCTTATTTATATACAGGTTATTCGCAAAACACCAACAACCTCGCAGTAGTAGATTAGTAACATCATATACAACAACATTTGTTCTACTTTTCCAAAACAGATTTTTCAGATTTTTCATACAAAACTCGATCAGCTGTTCGGACATTTGTATGGAGAGTCGATTTTTTTTTTTGTCTCCAAAAAGTCGTAGAACAAATGTTGTTGTTTATGATGGCAGTAATCTACTCCTGCGAGGTTGTTGGTGTTTAACAAATAACCCTGTATATGATTCTTCCATTCGCATCCTTGCAATTAAATAGAAAGACGTTCAATCAAAAAATTAGATAAAATAGGTAATTACCAAAAACGTTTAGCACTTATCCACTTGTCAGTACCTGTTGAGCTTCATCTTTTTACCGGCTCGGTCTCCAAAAATCGAATAAATCAAAATAACCGATCGCGTAACAAAAGCTCATTGAACAATTTAAACCAGTTCCTTTTTAAAAATCTCTTTTAACACTAAAACCGTTCTTTTAACCCAGCATCCGCGCATCTGGCCGCGGATTGTTGATCTCACAAAAGACATAACCGGTTATTAGATATCGGGAATCGGGTCAGTGACGGCCAGTTCGCGTTTTGGGGTTAGTTTCGTTTAGACTGTGAAAGATGTAGTTGAGCTGTTTATTGGAATCTTGAAGTTTAAGAAAAATGTAGGAAAAGTCCACTAAGACAGGATTTAAAGCGCTTCCAGGCAAAACAAAGACTGATGTTTTAGTTACTGCGCCACATCTTCAAAATTATGGTTTTACCACCTTGAGTTTTTACATTTTCTGGTTTTAGCTGAGTATCATAGTGAAAGTTGGTAAATAGATTGAAATTGGTTGTGTGTGGTTACAAGAAAATTCCAGTCCAAATCCGTCGTTCACACTGCTGGGTTGAATTATGTATGGTAAGTAAAAACAATAGAATAATATAAGGAAGTATACGAACTAAAATAAAATACTAAAAATTAATATAATAATTAATATGTAAGTAATAATTATTATGGAAAAAGCCTTTGCCTATGAGGCAACGGTCCCATGTTCGAATCAAGGTAGAGTCATTCATTTTTTTTTTTTTTTATTAATGGTTTGTCTACAATTGTAACAATGAAACTTACTTTCTAATTACACAAATTAATGGTGATCTAATTGCACAATCTATTATAGACAAACACAACATGCACTAAATAAAGGCTAATGGTACTTAAAATCTACATACAATAACCTACACAGAATAATCACAACTAGAAATAGATATGAATTAAAGTTTAAATAATCCAACTACGTGTCCTGGTGCAGGGTTACAAACAGTCTACGATTTTTTGCAATGGGATAAGAAATATCTAAGTCAGAACTGACCCGATTGTATGTTCATAATTTTATATTGTTGTCTTTAACCGCCTCTGTGGTCTAGTGGTTTGCCTACACGTGTAAGGCGCTAGGGTCCCGGGTTCGATTCCCAGGGGGGGTACATTTTGTACTCGGTTTGGTTGGTAGTAGAGCTTATTTCAAGTCCACCTGGAAAATTTTAAAATTGTTGTGTTCCGGCAATTAGAAGTAAGATAGCCAGTTCCTCAGTGATGAGGATTCGGGGTGTAGTGCGCTTCTACTTTATCGTCACTATCATCAGCTGAGGTGAAGGCCAAGCACTACCCCGTTGTGCCTAAAAAAGATAAAAATAAAAAAAAAACTGTATTAATCGACGACCGACGACCTCCCTGACCCGGTTTGATTTTCAAGGAATCACTAACTCTGAGGTCCTGGATTCAGTCCCCGGCTGGGCCAATTTGGAAAACGAACTTTTCAGTATTGGCTCAGGTCTGTGTGTTTGTGGTTCCACCGTTGTCTCTGATTTCATTTTTTTTTTTTTTTTTCATTTATTTAGTGACAACAAACAGTCGTGTACATCGACATAAATATGTTTAAACTAATAATTATTAAACTTATAGACCTAGAGTGCCTATTATTACTTTATGAAAATTATATATACCTAGGTATGTGACAAATCTTATTGGAAACGATTCGTGATAAACGAGATCAAGTGACTATACAATTAAAAACTAATTCAATTAGCAAAAAAAAAACAAAGCTAAAATACAACGCTGATTCACATATTTATGTATTAATTTAATTTTGTAGTGAGTGCATGTTATAACTCGTTTTACAATCAATGAATAGGCATTAACTTATGGTTTAATATAACAAAATGGAACAGAACTTAAATCAAATTACTTGTCAAGTAAGTAATTAAATTATTTGTGAAAAGCAAAAATTTACTTTATGGTAGCTTAAAATAAAATGTAATACCTAATATTTTTAAAGAACAACACAATTTAAGGTGTTTTAATGTTTTACATAATACAATTAAAGATATTTTGATTTTGTCAAAGGTAACAACCTGTCAACAATCTGACATGAAATAATTTTTAATACAGTTTCCATAACACAAGTGCTTTAGCTAATTTCTTTGGAATCAGAGCAAAATTTGTGATGTTGTCTTGTATTTAATTTATATCCTATGATAAGATAGAATAAATACTAAGGGACGAAAGGAAGGAAAGAAAAAAAATTCCCTCGTTCAGAGTACCTAGTTCGAACCATGTTAGTATTGCTGGACTACTTTTTGATCATTTTAAATTACCTTTCGTGTTCTCATAATCAGCGAGCAATGCATTTCTACTTACCATTGAATAGACTAATGTGAACAAGGTTTTATTACTTTTCCATAATACAACTACAAACTTATTATTTTTAAACCAAATTATTGGTGGAAGTGTCGGAATAACATAAAAATACCTACTACTACCTACTACAAAACTATACATAATAAGTATTAATATCCTATCTTAAACTAAGTAGATATTTTCAACCCAATATGCATTTACACAGAATTTGCATTACTCCGCACCAATTCGTCGTAAAAAAATCTATACAACGCAGCCGAAATTCGCATTGTTTACGTGCAAAAAAGAACGCAAATACATACCTCGACGTATCGATTTTGAGATCCCCTTTCTATTATTTTTTTACATAACAAAGAAGAAAGCATAAAGGAGGAGTTTATGCCCCTCGTCTGTGCAAGACGATCGGCGGTGGCGGGAATAGGGGCTGATTTGTACGACGACCTGCGAGGGTTGATCGTTTCACCCGATAAATATTTTAACTTTATTTTTTATTTTTTTAGTCTTTGGAAGACCAACATCAAGACAAACCGAATAATATCTTAAATATATTAACAGCCAGCCAATTAAAGGTCTTTGCAAGTTTATAAAATATTATTTTAAATGTGGATAATATTTTTAACAAAGTTAAGTCAAGTGTTCCCAGCTCCTATACAAAATAACATTTAACAAAGTTATAAGAAACTTCGTCAAGTAAAAAAAATAGGTAGGTACTTTGCGTCGTTCATTATCGCTTTTACAATTAATGTATCTTTTGTTTTTATCGATGAAAAATAAACAAAAATTTAATATTAATACCCCCGTGACTTCAGCAGCTGCAAAGGTGCCGAAACGTCAGGAAAATCAAAAATCAAACCAAATACCAACTAATTACCAAAGTATGTACGTTCAATAAAACCGCGCAGGTATCAGTTAAAAAGTGTTTTATTTGTCTAGTCAGCGCGTAAGCTTAAGAGGTGAATATGAAAAATAAGCGGTTTTTATTAATCTTTTGTGAAGAAACTATCAATTGAACATAGTAACATTTATGTACAGTAACAGAGTTGAACTATTAAATTTGACTTTTTGTGTTATAAAACTGAATATGGGGTATATAGTTTTATCTCTAAATGAGTGAACACGTACAGTGTCACTTTGCACCTTGAAGTCTTCAAAGATTTGTATCAAAATAATAAAAAAATGTCCAGCCCCCTAGCATAACTTTTTACTGTCAAAAGGTAATGGATTTTGACAGTCGATTGTAGATAAAACGCTATATCACGCGATACAGTGTTATTTATAAAACACCAACAACCTTGCAGGAGTATATTACTAACGTCTTCATCAACAACAAAAAGACAAAAACAAATATCGACTTTTCATACAAAACTCGATCAGCTGTTCGGACATTTTGTATAGAGAGTCGTTTTGTCTGTTTTCGGAAAATTCATAGAACAGAATGTTTTGTTGTTTATGATTTTAGTAATCTACTCCTGCAAGGTTGTGGTGTTTTACAAATAACCCTGTATGTCGTGTTTCGGTGGTCATGGTAGGCGGTAAGTAAGGTAGCAATAAAACTACGACAATATTTCTACAAAAATAAACTATCAAGTAATTTAATGCAGATCTTTAAAATAGCTTTTTTTAATTCGAATCTACAATTTTTAACGTCTCTTACGAACGGTGAAAAGTACAGAGTTAACGAGGTTCAAGTGGATTTTTTCACATCAGTTATCCCCTTAACCGATTACGGCAATCTCAATGCCATAATACAGCTATCCTATGTTTATCGTTATTTTATTTTACATCTCGATGCCTACTTTACACTGAAACACTTGTATAATTTTTAACATTAAGTTTTTAAAGTATACAAAATCTACTTTTATTTGATTTAACTGGAACTCGAACTCTTTATTTCTTTATCAGACTTGACTCGATGTGCAACACCGACCGAAATTCCATTAGAAACTTAGATGTTAACGATTTTTAAGCCAGAATTATATGGATATAAAATACAAAAGTTCTTTTGAGACCTTGTACCCAGTACCTACTATGAAACTCTATCTCGGAAAATTTTCAGTAGATTCGTATCGTAATATCATTATTCTAACGTCTATTAAGTTTCCAAATTATAAATGAACCAAAATGTACTTATAATGATTTTTCAACAACAATGCAAGTACACCTACCTACTAAACACTGTCCTACCCAAAACTACCAAATCAGATTGACCGCTGTATAAGAAACGCGAGGGGCCGAAGAAAGCATCTCTTGGCCTCCCCTCCTTGCACACACACACACATTTGTGTATTTAAAAAAATACTTGACACATATACACATAGCCTGAGCTATCAATAGAATCATAAGACGAGTTACTTTGATACGAAGCTTTTAGCGACCGAGCGCCCGCAAAACATTTGCTGGCACTAAAAAGGTTTTTACTGCACATTCAACCTTATTGCTAGACGACATTCTTTTTTTTATTTCTGCGCTTGCATAATACGTATGTTTGCCAGTAGTAATTGCGTCTTCACTTGATTTTTTCTCTTCTCCCTTTTAGGTAGGGCGAGTTGGAAGTAACCCTAAACCGGAATTCGTTTGAAGTGAACGCGTCTTTAAGATTAATGTGAGGGGTTATGTATTTTTGAGTATTTTAAATTTTGTAATTCAAACGATGGTTTCGAAGTTGTGATTCGTTTTTATTTTTCATCAAAATTCAAAATGAGTCTTCATTAATTTGTGACGTTACCTTATTACGATACCAATTGTTTTCCTTTCAACATGCAACAAGACCTTTTTTAAAATAAAACTAACGTTTTTTTTATGAAACTTTGGTGATTATGATTGTTTTGCTACGAACAAATATAGATCCTTTTATGGTAGGCAATATATTGCTGTAAAGACATGAATTATGACGTTAAAGGGATGTGCGGAACTGATCGATTTCAATATATAAATTCAATAGAAACCGCAAACCACTAGACTGGGGAATTTAGGGGAGGTTTTATTGCAGATTTGAGAAACACACACTAATAAATTTACAATACTATAGGTACATACATGACGTTTATTTGTTCATTGGTCGTAACCGTCTTAGTTTTGGGGATATTATCTGTAGCAGGTTCACGTTTACTAAGTGACCAATTTCAGAGTGTGGTACAAAACAATATACTCTTTGTCATATATTAATGTAAAATTTACTCTTTGTCATATACACACATCAACTTTGTCTAGGGATACCAGGTGTTATTTTCATACAAACGAGGAAACTTGGAAGCCTTGGTTTCCTGTCAAGGATGTACTGTGCTGTGATCTGATGACGGCTATCCAGGGGGTGAATGGAGGAGATTCAGATCGCTATACACACCCAACTGATCTGACCAGCATTCTAAAAACGTAATGGACATGTTTAAAAAAACCGCGAAAATAGCCGTTGAAAATGTATAGAAATCCTCAAACTGAGAACTCTAACTTCTTCTAATCTTTTAGAATGCTGATCAGATCAGTTGGGTTTGTATTGCGATCTAAATCTACTCCATTCACTCCCTGGATGGCCATCATCAGATTACAGCACGGTACATCCCTGGCAGGAAACCAAGGCTTCAAAATTACCTCGTTTGTATGAAAATAACACCTGGTATCCCTAGACAAAGTTGCTACACAGCATTACAATCTAATATAATATAATATACTATACTATACTATACAATCTAATATAATCTAATATACACATATTAGATATTTCATCTTAATGGATTGTCTGGCATCTGTAAAGATGTTACAATTCGAATGTCGAAGGTAATTCTTCACATGGATGAAATAACGCTGGCTTACAGCGAAACCGTTAAAGGTACTAGAAGATTTCGCCGCACCCACTAGCCACTCATTAACATAAATTGGTCAGTGCATCGGACTGGAATCCCAAGGCTGCGGGTTCGAGTCCTGTCTGAGGTGGTAGGTACGGGTCAGTCGATTTTTTCTAGTATTTCTTCTTGCATATTAATTATCATGTAAACTGGTGTACAGTACAAAGCCACACAGGTCACACAGCGAACAGTGAACTTCCTATGCAAACGTTATACCAAAATGATTTGCAATTTGAGCATAATTAACTCTTCTTCTGATGTTTTCGGATTAAGACAGTATTGTTCTAAGGTTAAATTTAATAAATAAATAAAAAATACCAAAAACCAATCCAAATAAAAATAAATTGAATTTACAGTTTTGTATAAAAAAAATATTGGCATTTATTTTGAATTGGGTTAGTATTTTGTATTTTTATTGGAATCCTTAACAAACACTGTCATAATCCGAATAACATCAAAAGAAGAGTTAATTATGCTCAAATTGCAAAACATTCTGGTATAACGTTTGTATAAGAAGTTTACTGTTCGCCGGCCTCTTACATTATGATATAAGTGCTGTAATTATCAAAGCGCACGTATGTCATACGACGTTTTATAACATATTTGCGAGGAAATAAATAAAACTCGGACTTTGCACCTTTGCTTGTCTTCCATATTATGATGAAATTTTGATACGCTTGTCGGTCATTGATTTGATAAATGGTCAATTTTTCGGGCAAGAGGCTTAGAGTAGCCTTTTTCGCTGCCTCTGAGACTTCTGGCGGTGTCGAATTAATAAATTCATCACTACTTGATGACATTTTCAAAATAAAACAATAAAGCAAAAAAAGCGCGTGGAATAATTTTCACTTGTTTAAATGCGCGCGCGCATCAGCGCTTTTTTAAGGCAAATGCATAAAAAACAGCCAGTATTACTAATAAAGTAAATTAATATTTTTGTGTTTTTGTTACAGATAAATAGTTGTAATTTATTGACAAAATTAATTAAATTAAATAATTAAATGTTTATTTATTATATTTTATCTCCCAAAGTTAATTTTATTCATAAAATGTTGACCTCTTTTCTGACATAAAAACTCTTTGCTAAGATTTAAAAAAAAGTACCGTTCGTTTTAGACGAAGCATCTTGATAAACCGTGCGGTAATGTAAAGTAAAACGCACGGTTTATCAAGGAAACCATGCGTTTTACTTTACATTACCGCACAAGTTCGTAATGAGATACAACCCGATATTGAAATTGGTGTAATAAGAGACCCTTTACGAGCAAATATGTTATAAAGTTTATTACAGAAACAGCTGTTGCGATTTTTATTAATAAATGTCTTTCAGTACCTACTATAAGGAGAAACGCATATAAATAAAACAAACTTAAGGTTATCTATCATCTTAACCGAGCCGGACCCTCCTCACATATCGGTTATGGTGATAAGCGGAGCGTGTAATGATCCTTCCACCGCAGCTGGTATTGAAGGCGCTACCCGCTGAGACGAGCTACTTGCCACTGAACCGAGCGCCGGGCCGAGCGAGGAGCGGTAGCGATTTACGTTTTACAATATTTAAAATACTTACGGGCTACAAAGTCGTTTTTGTTCTTTTAGATGCAAAAACAATATTATATGTATAACTTCCCCACGACAGATGGTAAAATATGCAAGAAATCTATTTCCAATTGCACAAGCAAATACCTGCAGACACTGTGACAGCAATGTGTTACGTGTAGAATATTGGTATATAAGATATGCCTTAGGGCTTAGACCTTAGTCTCCTATTCTACGCTATACGCGATGTCTGACGTCAACGTAAACATTCCTATACATTTCATACGCCGACGTCAGCGTTTGAAAGGGACCACGACTGTATACATATATTTTAAAAGCATTGTGATGCTAACGCTGTAAGCGACCGACGGCGTAAATAGGAAACCAGACCCAAGCCAAGATACCAACTACTCTACACTTGTTTTGCCTCTACACGGAACATCATCAAGAGCAGCTAGACCGTGCAAAACCAAGCACCGCCTCGGTGCAATGCCAGGCAGTAGGCCAGTCACTGCGGGGAGTTTCAACATTTTGTTAAACTTGGTACACTAGCATGATTGCAATAACAATTATAAGTTAAAAAAGAGAGAATATCTTATGGCTCAGACCACACGCGTGGTCCACTCTTTGCGAGTGAGTGGCGGCCAGCCTGCCGCGTGGGCAGAGAACACGTTATGCACGCGCTATAAACACAACTAATGTTGTTTATGCAAGTCGTCACGTGGGCCAACGTTATATGTTAGTCCACTATTTCTACGGTTAAATTAATTTATAGTTATGATTTTAACCGTCTCTGTGTCTAGTGGTTCGCCCACACGTGTAAGATGCAGGGGTCCCGGGTTCGATTCTCAGAAGAAGAGTACATTTGTACTCGGTTTGGTTGGTGGTAGGACTTATTTTAAGTCCGCCTGGCTAGCTACCACCATTTTTCTTAAGTCTGACGCCATTACAACTATTTAAAAATGGTTGTGTTCCGGCAGTTAGAGGTAAGATAGCCAGTACCTCAGTAGTGAGGATTCTGGGTGTAGTGCGCTTACACTTTCAACCTTATCGTCACTTAACATCAGTTGAGGTGAAGAGCAAGCACTGTCCTGTTCTGGATAAAAAAAAGAAAATATATATCCAGTAGGATTGTAAACAAATAGATACAGAAAAGAAGACTGTTGTTATTTCATGTAATATTAATGACCAATAGATTAGTAACAGAAGAGGGAAAATTTTCTGTTGTTGGTTCATGAGATTTGGAAGTAAACAATTGAGAGTAGAAAAAAAATTAATGATTCTCGTACTGAGGAAACTGTACTCGACTTTCTTTAGTTATATTTTTATTAAGATTTACTGATTTACTAGTGTTTATTTAAAGTGCAGGTTGTGCCAGTAAATTCCCTATCAGTCGTTATACCCCTGCAATTAATGGAAAGGTGAGCATTTCCGGCGGAAGGCGCCGCCCTCGGCCGCCGCCGCCCGCCCCCTCAAGACGGCGCGCCAAGATATTACGGGCGGAAATCTTATTATAAACTTTAATTTGGAATTCCGATTGGTTATTGCTATTATTTATTTTATTTTATTTTATTATAACACACATCTAATAGAGTAGATAAAATATAATTTAATTTTAATGCTAATAAGTATCTGTTGTCACTTTAACGATTTCTATGAGATGATCTAACTATCGTATTTTAAAATCTACTTACATAATCTAATAAATAGGTACACACACTCAGCACATTTCTGCACATAAAATTATCGCCACTCTCGACCGACAACTTATTTAATTTTATTACATTGATATTTACTACCTTGATTCGAATAAAATTTTATTATAGTTGCTCTATCAATTATTAAGTATTTTCAGTAAGTCAATATTGGAAGACGGTGTCAGCACGAATAAATGTGAACTAAATAATGTTTTAATCCCAGCCTCAGTTCACAAAAAAAACCTTTAAGTTTCTAATTTGTTATTCACTCTTAAAGATCAAACATTAGGGTCTTCTTCTTATCGTATGAGGAATAGTGGCCACCTCTGGTGTTAGAGTTTATCAAGCCGCCTGTAAGGCCTCTAACTTGGCTGAACGACTTTTATCAGATGACAACAGCCGAGACCGACGGTTTAACGTGCCCTCCGAAGCACGGAAGCGCTCAGTTGCAATGCCACTTAACGGTCACCAATCCGATACCTGGCCGGACCGAGCGTTGCTTTACAAACGTGATCGAGTACGATCAGTTTGTCAAGCTCCGCCATGAGCGCTTCTTGTTTCTGGCTTCAACATTAGGGTATAACTTAGCCTTTATTTAAACAGTATTTGACATTCACATTCATAGAAAACTTTATAAATAAAAGAAAATCAAACTTTAGAATGCGCCACTCCATTTCCTGTCTGAAGTTCTCGCTAATTATCAACCGAGGACCGCCGTAGGGCAAAATGGCCGGTACACCACGTGACCAACTTTTTATTATTCCACAAATTAATAATAGAACGAATTGTCACCAGCCATACGCACACTTACACATTCACCAATAACATACCTTAATGTCGATACTATAGAGCTTACAATCAATATAGTAAGCAAAGTTTGTATTTCGAACGATACGTTCTGAAACGTTTGTTTATAACAGGCAATAAATACTTTTCGCTTGTTGCTGGCCAGTAATAAAACTGTCTATGATAGTACTTTGTTTTTATTATGAGATTTGACACTTTCAAGGTCAAATAGTCAAAATCTTAACATTTTCACGCAAATACAACTTGGAGCCTAAAGACTTTTTATTTCATGTTTTTAATTGTAGGTACATCACTGATGCATTTATACAGGCTAATATCGAAACGAAATCATTTGCAATATTGTAAAGTAAGAGTATATCCGCGATATTGATAACTTTAAGAAAAAAAATACAACTTTGAATGGGAGGAATTAGGTGGATGTAGTTTGTTAACACTCTCACGGCGATCTTTGATAATGTCCCGGGTGATCTTGGTAGTGTATATTATTTTATTTTATTAGCTCTTTAGTAAAATTAAAAAAAAATCATATTATTTAGCATCAGTAGGCAATCTCTTACTATAACTTCTTGTGATTTTTTATGTTTTTTTCACCTTGAATTTTGATCATTTTGATTTTAGAAATTTTTGTCCTAAACTAAAGTTATCAATGTCGTGGTTAGATTATTAGTTTGATTTAAAAGATTGCTATTAACTTCGATTTTAGGTACCCTGTATGTTTTCCTTCCAATAAAATTCAATGACAAACTCATTTATCATTAACGCTCATAAAAAAAACTGTAACTGTCGTAAATAATACGTAAGAACCCAAGGCCTGCAATAATAAAAATGCAAACCGTGCAACTTTATCGAATTAAAGAGAATCGGAGAAAAGGGGCCTGTAAAAAAAGTCCACCCTAGTTTGAAATTACGCAATGAGACGGGAGCTGAGCGAGCGCAATAAATTCGCAATTCCCGATATAAACATGGCTCCCCCTTCGATATTTGAAAATACAAAATGGCCGTCTTGCCTTTATCTTTTCCTTATGGAAATAAGGGATGAATTTCGGTGCGAGACGCAAAGAAGTTTTCTATCGCCAATTTTTTATAAGTAGATATTATAATGTGACTAAATTGACAATGACAATAGACATGTGATCCGCTGCAATTTCACTCGAGAATGTATAGAAAAGATAATAATTTACAGATTAAACTCGGTCACATTATATAAGTAGTAAATTGTTGATTCAACCGCATTACATAGTACAAAGTGGAAAGTCGACACAATCTTATTTTTACCATGATCCCTAAAGTTTTCTTGTGAGATTGACTGCCATGGAAAGGAAAACTTAATAATAGATGTGTAGTAAAAAATATGTGTTTTTTACCTATTAATAGTTAGTACTTATTTGGCATACCCATGCGGCCGAAAGCATGCGGCAATATTTCTCCGGAGATATAAACACAACATTGAAGCATTTTTCAAACAAATTCATTTCCCATTACAATTATATTGCTTTTAAGAACGTTTTTAAGAAATTGTAACAGCCTCTGTGGTCTAGGGTTCGCCCAGCCTTGTAAGACGCAAGGGTCCCGGGTTCAATTCCCAGGGGGGGTACGATTTGCACTTGGTTTGGTTGGTGGTAAGGCTTACTTCAAGTCCGCCTGGCTAGCTACCACCATCTTACCTAAGTCTGACGCCATAACAACAATTTAAAAAATATTGTTTCGGCAGTTAGAGTTAAGATAGCCAGTTCCTCAGTGATGAGGATTCTGAGTGTAGTGAGCTTACACCTTCGGCCTTATCGTCACTTAACATCAAGTGAGGTGAAGGCCAACCACTATCTCGTTATGCATAAAAAAATGTAATGCATAAATAAGTCAAGAAGAGAGAAAATTTTATCAAAATATACCATAACTACACTATTCATTTAAGGCCTGGGCACACTGGCTGCGTTAGACACCCGCGTAGCGATGCGCAGCAAAGATACGTACGTGTTCGTTGTGACCGGTGACGTCCAATAGGGAATGCCATTGAGTACAACGTCACGAGCTGCAATACGTAGGGTTACGCATCAGTCTACGCGTTAAGCAAGCGGTGTGCCATGTCTCATAAAGTTTCAGACATTACAACGTCGTGGTACGTCTACGTGCACGCTCACGCATACGCTTACGCATCCGGTGTGTTTGGCACTTTAAAGTCTGTTCAAACTACTCCTTACCAGAAAATATCAGAATTAATCAAACTTTACGTCACCCCGCGCACCAAGATCTCAAAAGCGACGCTCGCCAAAACCACCGCAAATTTATCTTAATGCGGAAGTCTTCGCTACTTCCGGCGCCGTCACAATGGCTCCTGGATCCGTTTCCGGTGCACACTTGAGAGTTGAATATATTAAGAACTTCCCCTTAATGAATTGCTGAATGCTAGTACCTACATGTGTAGGTTACGCGAACAACAAGACGGTTATAACTTATCGGGTGAGGCTATTATTATTGTTCAGTCTTTAGAAGGGTAAAAATCCATCATAAAAAAGGTTTTATGATAGATTCTTACCCTTATAAAGACTATATACTTTTACCCTTATAGGTAGAATATATCGGGTCATTTTGAACTTACCATCCAAATTTCGAGGATGTGTCCAGCCAGTCCATGAAACTAAATAACTTTCTCTAAGAAACATGTGTCGAATTTTGCCATGAAATTTTGGTCATCCCATACTAAATTGATCACGTGATCTCTTTGATTTGTATGAAAAGTCGATTTTTATTTTACATATTTGACCATGTGTTCCTTAGAGAAAGTTGTTCAGTTTCATGGACTGAACGCATCCTCCAAATTTGGATGGTGAATACAAAATGACCCTGTACAGGTATAATAACGGGTGTAACAAGACCTTCAACGAAGCCGAAGCCCACGTATTCCGCCCATCATGAGGATCATTTTTGTCTTTTAGACTATACCTGGGAAACCAATAGCTACGAAGTTATTGAAGGTCAAAATCAAAAATTTTTTTTCAAAATTTTTATGTAATCTTATTTTATTCGTTATTGCCTACTTTTTGTCCAATGAAACATTATCAAAATTTTTAGTCTTTCGTAACAAACAATGGCTTCAAAACGTCGTTACTCGCTGTATCTCATGAGCACGCACATAAACGTTGCCTTTCAACTCGGCCGCACGCAGCTGTGTAGCATACACTCGCAGGCGCGGTCTGTTGTACGCATTACATTGCGTGGTAAAGTATGCAATGCTTTTTTAACACCAAAAATCAAAATCGTTTCCCAGCAATAATTTTGAACAGAAATAGTCCTGATGATGGGCAGAATTCGTAGACCATGGCTTCGTTGAAGGTCTTGTTACACCCGGTATATATTATAATATATAATATATGTAGTAGCAAGCAAGCACAGCAAAGCAAAAATAAAACAACCAATATACTATGAGCAAATACAAAAAAAAATGTGGTTATTCAAATTATCAAATTAATATTAATTCAACAATGGCCGCGCGGACGCCACCGGCGCACATAGGGATACCCCTATGTGCGCCGGTACCAGCTACGTGCTACCAGTATGAGAAAAACTGACTAAAACTCAAATTTATTAAATTAAAAATCGGATAATTGTATTGACGTTTGGGGATAGACAATAGATAGCGCATCAAACAGCAGTCATTTTGAGACGCTATTATAAGCGGTTGATACACAGCTTCAGTCGGAATCTCGTCTTTGTTTACATGTACATTTCAGTTCTTGGCACTTGGAAAAATACACACTTTTAGTCTACCTATATGTTATTGATACTTTGATAAAGTAAAGATTTTTGATATAGCTATTGAAAATGAAGGTATGTAGTCTATAATCCTTACTAATATTATAAATGCGATAGTCCGTTTGTTTGTTTATTTGTTTGTTTGTTTGTTACGCCTTCACGTCTTAACTACTCAACCGATCATCATGAAATTTTGCATACACGTTGTCAGGGGTACAGAAAAGGACATAGGGTTCCTTTCATCCCCAAAAAAGGAACTGTTCCCGATGAATAGACAAAACACTATCCACGCGGACGAAGTCGCGGGCGGTCGCTAGTTAACTATAAACCGTAACTTATGACACAAATTTAAAGCTTTTTTGATTTATGAAAGTTTATAGTAAAAAAAAATTTTATTGGTAACTTTTTTTACAAAATAGTAAAAAATGTTATATTGCCGAGTTCGTCCGAGTAAAAACTTAAAAAGAATATTAATGCAGACTATCTCAAGAGTAATCTGAAAAGAAAAAAGTGGCGGTAGTTTGGCGTTTTATTTACTATATTTTTTTTATGGTGTAGCTAAATGTGGGTTTCATCATTGTTGAGTGTTTATTGTTTTGTTTTCCAAAGAAACCATCGGTCTTCTTCTGCTACCAAAATCTGCAACAACTTCAACTCCAGAAAGTCCCAAAAGTGACTATAAAGACGATGAGTCAACTGAGGAAAGCTCGTGCGACGAATCAGATTAAATTTTGTACTGTGGCACATTATTAATTTTTATAAAAATCTCGTGTTTTTTTAATTTCTAGTTTTATTTAAGTTTCTTATGGTGACAAGTGCTAATGTAACGATTTTACTGACATATAAATATAAAAAGAGTTTTGATACTTTGTACTATTATGTATTCTGTGGTTTTGATCAACTTTTGATATAAAATATCCCTATGTGCGGCGTCCGGACAGCAATAGAAAATCTATTGTGTCTCATTTGCCGGGCGTTGACGGATTTAAATGACCGACAACTTAAAACAGTTAGTAAGTATCTGAAAAAAATTCTAAAACAATGGCAATTATGTATGTAGGTAATAACAAGAACCGGCACATTCATTCAAGCTCAAGATTTCATACAAACATGCCATTATTCTGCTCTAGATTTTTCATTACAACACAGATTTCTGTACCAAATGTAATTTGAATCCATTAAACATTCAAACTCAACAATTCCAAGTAACAGTTAAGTCAAATAGTTGCGTTTAGATTTATGCCGACAGGCTCCCTTCACAATACGCTTATGGCGTATTGTCCAAGACAAACTATTAATCTGTTGTTCAAAGTTATCGCCCAATAAATCGACAACTTGCCAACTGCGTGGCCGGACTTACGGGCCAAGAAAGTATACAACTCGCTTACTGGACAAACCTTAGTAGTGGTGTGAAAGGGATGTATCGGATATCGATTGTGTTTTGACCTCTTTTTGTGGCTGACAACAAAGTATCTTTAAATTAATTACAATAAAATTAATTAACTATGGTACTTAACTGTAAGATAATTAAACAAATTAGATCCTTGATCGAAGATTAGTACCTACTGTGACGCTCTGGCTGGCGTCGTATGCGAACTGTTTTATATATTTAAAAAGTCACAGATGAATAAAGTTTTTTAATTCAAAATATTCGAACAGCCGCGACCCGCTATTTGCTTGTTCTGTGGGCCATTCTAGAAATTGTCCCCGCGCTAGTCCCATGTAGTCAGTGTGGTTCCGAATAAAATCAAATCAAGATTTTAACGTTGTTGTATCTTATCTTTCTTGTTAGCTAAAAGACGTCATAATGAGTGGTTGGTAGGGTAAAAAAAAATTTACGATTTATAAGGCTTATTATGTGAGCTTATTCGAATAAAGATTTTTTCATTTCATTTCTTATTTAAACGCCTCAGACCCCTAGACTACTTATTAATATACCTATTATAATTTTGTGTTCCTATAATACATTTCAATTTCTGGCGTATAGTAGAAAATAAGTTTTCTTCTAAGACTGTACGTGTTTTTTTTTTTTATCAATAACGCGCTATAATGATTCTTTATAATAATAATAATAGTTATTTATTAGATAACAAACATTTACACATAATTTATGAATCTCTGCGTCTGTTGTAGTAAAAACTGTATTACAGATCGCAGTGACTTCCCCAATTATGACGTTTGATTTTGAACCTTATAGGTTCTTTAACAACATCTTAACTTTCAAGTAGATATGTATTAGATATTGTAAGAATATACCATTACGAAATCAAATACTTATAACAATAAATTATTCGTATAACTTGTAATTTTTTCATCTTACTAAATTCATCGAACCGTAATGATAGAAAACTACGTAAGTTCAAATTCTGTGCCAATATTAATAGTTTTCATTTAAGGTGGTTATACCACCGAAAGTGGCGCCCTCAGAGGTTTTTTTATTTAATAAGTTGTTAATAGAAAATGATTTTAATAAAACTTTACGAGTATTTTTAGAAGGTATCACTTTAATCCCTCGTAGTCATTCGTAGAAGTACATAGCAAATGTGTCAAAAACGGTCACTTTTAGCAGTTTTGCTATCTACTTCTAGCAGTGAGTGCCTACAAGGGAATGTAATGATACCGTTTAAAAATACTAGACTATTTCCACGTAAAGTTTTATTAAAATTGAGTATTAAAATTACAATATTAAATAAAGTTCACCGCGGTGCCATTTTCGGTCATACAACTGCCATAATTAAAAAAAATCGATACCTAATTCCGTCATAGTCGCTTGTCCCGTCCCTACAATTAGCGTTCGGTTGTGGAGCGGCAAGTTCGGAGCGTTTAAGCTGAAACAGTAGCTTACTTATTACCTGAGACGGCGCAAGTTGGACGCTATGTTTCTAATAGATAACCACGTAAAAGACAAACTCGGTGCCTAAAGAAAATTAAATAAAAAAATGGTACGGTTTGAATCATTGCCTAGTAGTAGCTTGGCCAGAAAGAGTTAAAATTAAATAAAATTTAACTAAATTTGTTCAGTACAAACATTGAGAACATTTTTCAGTCAGTGCTGCAAAGTTATTCATATAGGTAATTTTGACCTCTTCATAAATCATAAATCATTTATTCACATTGAAACATGGTAAATACAGCTCTTAGAATCCAAATAATGTTCAGCATATTTCGCCCTTAACAAAGGCATGTGAATGTCAAAATTAAAATTAAAACTATATTTTACTGATTATCTAATTGCATACTCTATTACATTTATGTCCCAAAAAATCCTTAACACTATAAAATCTATGGTCAACTAAAGATTTTGTCAGTCTTGATTTAAATATTTGAAATGTCCGTGATTCCTTTATGTCAATTGGTAAATGATTGTAAATTTTTATAGTCATAAAAAGACAACTTTTATGATAAAGTGCTGTTTTTGGAGTATGTGACAAGACCAATCTATTACAATTTCTAGTTGAACGGGGGTAGATTTGTTTTGCTGTACTAAAAAGATACAAATGTCGTCTTACAAAACTACAGCATTCTAAAATATATAGGGATGGCAAAGTTAACAATTTAAATTTTTCAAAAGCTGGTCTACAGGAGTCATATGGAGGGTATCCCAGCTATGGCACGGATGCACCTATTTTGTGCTTCGCATAG
Source organism: Agriphila geniculea (assembly GCA_943789525.1). Lineage (NCBI taxonomy): Eukaryota > Metazoa > Arthropoda > Insecta > Lepidoptera > Crambidae > Agriphila > Agriphila geniculea. Next base: position 4,099,452 of record OX038883.1, read on the forward strand.
AATGTGGCCTCAATTTTTTGTCGACTCTTGAAGGTCAAGCTGTATCTACCTTTTTTTTATTACACTCCACTTCTGTAGTAGATTTAAGTAGATTTCTTTTTTCACAACTAGGTGTCGAAACCTAAGTTAGTTCAGGAGTAATTACGAAAAATAGTTCAACCATATTATATCTGGAAGAGCCCAATCTTGGTATCTTTTGAAAATGGTTTTTGTTTTAATTTAAAACAAGACGTGACTGAAATGTAATTATGTGAGTAGTTGAATATTGGGCACTCTAGCCCACTCCGTTCGCTCCGGCTTGCGCCTTCGCTCACTTCATGAGCTAGATTGCCCAATATTCAACTACTATTGGGTATTCTAGCTCACAAAGCGAGCAAAGCGTAGCGTAAATGATACATGAGACAAGAGATTATTTAAATGTAATGACCTGTCACATTATGCTCATTTTCATAAGATGCATGAAACATTACGGTTAGATTCAAACGTTGACATGAAATTCATAAAACAAAAAGAATCATTAAAATTAGACTGTATATGTCCCCCACCTTCAAATGTAGCTAAACGACATGGTAACTTATTACCAAACACTATACGCTGCATTGTCTGTGGTCCATCAAACTGTGGAAAGACAAATTTAGTTATCAGTTTATTGTTACACAAAGATGGTCTGCGTTTTAGAAATCTGTATGTTTATTCAAAATCTTTATACCAAGCTAAATACTTATATTTGGAAAAAGTGTTAGACATGGTTCCTGGTACATCGTTGCATAAATACAATCACAACAGTGAAATCTTGAGTCCACATGAAGCTTTGTCAGATTCTATTATAATTTTTGATGATGTTGCTTGTGAAAATCAAAACAACGTAAGAGATTATTTTGCAATGGGGCGTCATAAGAACATTGATTGTTTTTATATTAATCAAACTTACACAAAAATCCCTAAGCAATTAGTAAGGGACAATTCGAATCTATTAATATTATTTAAGCAAGATGACATTAATTTGAAACATGTATATGATGAGCATGTAGGGTCTGATATGTCATGGTCTCAATTTCGTGAACTATGTTCCACTGTTTGGAAGAAACCCTTCAGCTATCTTGTAATTAATAAGGACTGTGAGAAAAACAATGGATGCTACAGGTCCACATTTGACACATTTGTTGTAGTGGATTAACATACAAAATAAGATGTCTAATGGCATATGAATCATTTTGATTTGAGACTTGAGAGCGAGCGAATCGTTTTAAAAATGGAAAAAAAACTCAAAGAACAAATTGTTAAATCCGCAGCAGCTGTTAAAAGAAAAGTTGAAAAGATAAAAGATATAAAGAATGCAAATAATATGGCACTGGAAACAATATTTAAGCCCATTGTAGATCCTCTTACCTTGTTAGCAAATAAAAATGAAGATAAGCATCTCAAGGAAGAGAATCATGAACCGTTGATGAAAAAAACTAAGAATGATGACAATCTTACGACATGTACTTCTGAGGAAGATTTTAATGAATATATCAATGAAGAGGAAGATAATTCCGATAGCGAGTTAGATAATAGTTACAACAAAACTCTTGTCGTACCACCGTCTGATAAACTAAACGTGAGCGATGGATCTTTTAAATCATTTCCCTCTTCACCAAGTGTTAAAAACCAATCATCGTCGTGGTCTACATCATCTGAAGTAATTGTTAACATACCATTTGGAGTTAGAAATGAACGTGGAAAATTATTGCTTGGCAAAACCCGCGTTTTTGACGATGGCAAATTCTTGAGAATTGGAACAAAGACTTTGGAAAAAACTACAGGTTTAAAAGAACTATTGTTTAAAAAGAGACCCAATTTGACTGTGGTCACGGACGGTGATTTACAAGATTATAAATTGCTTTTAATAGAAACCAATGCACATCGACGTAACTTTGAGTCATCAAAACCAATAAACAGCAACAAGGAATTCAAATACACTAATGTTATTAAGCCTTTGTTCAAGTTCTGTCGAAATGCTACCACAAGCCTGGAGAGTATTCCAAAAGGAAAGGGCATTCCACTTTTGAAAGAAGTAAAAGAAAATACCGATTATGTTTACTGGGATGACCCAAACGAGTTAGTAGAACGATTAAAATTACTATTAGCATCATGGGCAGCGGGCAACACTGGGGTAAATAACGAAATCATTGCTATTGTTGAAGAATTGTATGAAGCTGGTCTCATAACTACTGTAGAATTTAAAGAGCTTCCATCAGGAAAATTACGCAGTACATTTTCAGTGGTCGACTCATCTAGACAGCGATGAATATAGACAAGTTTGGTCATCACGTTCATAAACGTTTACGGTTATCAGAATTCGTTGCTACTCTTAACGATACGTTAGTGAAATCGGAAACGGGTCACTACGATTTGAAATTGTCTAAATTAAAAGGTGTTTCATCACCAAACGAAGACGATGAAGCAGTGAACAAAGCTTATGTGGATAAAACTGTTCAAGAATTAAGAAATGAAATAAAAAAAACTCAGAGTGATATAAAACTGTACTTAAAAAATTTAGAAAATATAACAACGGACCGTTTAACAAAGTTATTTTATTCAAAAGCAGAAGTAGATAATTTAATTAAACTTAAATTAAATCAAAAATGAGTAAAAGAGACATAGTTGATGAAATTCACAAGGCAGCAAGAAGGAATTTTCCTCGTCGAAGAACTATCATAAAAGGAATGGATGATTTATGGCAAGCTGACCTTATGGATTTTCAAAAATATTCATATTTTAACAAAGGATACAAATACGTTTTGGTTGTAATCGATACGCTATCAAAATACGTATGGGTAAAGCCCGTAAAATCAAAAGACAAAAATAGTGTTACCAAAGCAATGCATGAGATATTATCTTGTTCATCAAGAAAACCTTTAAATTTACAAACTGACCTTGGCAAAGAATTTTATAATGAAGTTTTTAAAAAATTGTTAAGAAAGTATAATATAAATCACTATTCCACCCACTCTGTCAAAAAAGCTGCTATTGTAGAACGAGTTATTCGTACAATCAAATGTCACCTTTATAAACTCTTTAGTTTATATGGTTGTTACCAATGGCTTGGACCCAATTTAAATTCAGTTGTAGAAAAATATAATAACACTACTCATCGTATTACTAAATACAAACCTGTTGATGTAAATAAAGTAAACCAGATGGTTGTTAGATCTAACATTATGCAAACACGGATATCTAGTGCAAATAAACAACCTAAGTTTTGTATTAACGACAGTGTTCGTATAAGCAAATTTAAGGGTGATTTTTATAAAGGCTATACACCTAATTGGTCGACGGAAATATTTAATATAGTTAAGGTAAACGATACAAATCCACCTACGTATATTTTAGAAGATAAACATAAACAATTAATTTTAGGCTCATTCTACGAACACGAGTTGCAAAGAACGAAATTTCCTGATCTTTATCTCATTGAAAAAGTTATTAAAAGAAAAGGTAATAAGCTTTTTGTGAAGTGGCTAGGACTCAGCGAGGAAGAAAACAGTTGGGTGGATAAGAGTGCATTACTTTTGTAATATAAATTGTGTGTTGGGTGAAAATTATTCATTTAAAAAATATCCATGAAGAAGGGTAGAGGTATTTTAAATAACTTTATTAATAATTTGCCAATTGAGCTACATATCCCTGGTTATCAATTTTGTGGTCCTGGTACTAAACTTCAGAAGCGATTACTGAGAGGTGATCGTGGTATAAATAAATTAGATGAAGCTTGTATGTACCACGACATTGCTTACAATAACAAAGACTTGAGCGTTCGACATAAAGCTGATTTAGAACTCTTGAATATGGCTAAGAGAAGACTAAAGTCGAGCGATGCGGGGAAAGGCGAAAAGATTGCGTCATGGATAGTAAAAAATGCAATGAAAGCAAAACTTAAAGCTGGTTCCGGAATACGTCCCTTTATGTCAATTGTGAAAAAATTACAATCTCAAATAAAGAAGTTAAAATCTAAAGATAATCGCACAGCTATAAACTTCGCATATGCTGCTGCAAAAAAACTATTTAAAAACAAAAAAGGAATACGCTTACCACGATTTATTCCTATTCCAAAAACTGGAGGCTTTTTACCCCTCATTCCAATTTTTGCTGGTTTGTCAGCCCTCGGTTCACTTGCTGGTGGTGCCGCAGGCATAGCAAAAGCTGTTAATGATTCCAAGGTTGCTCAGAAAAACCTACAAGAATCTATACGCCATAACAAGGCAATGGAAGCTGTTGCTCTTGGAAAAGGGATGTATATTAAGCCTCTTAAAAGAGGAGCTGGATTATACTTGAATCCTTCAAAAAACTAAACAAAGGGCTACCCAGACGTCCCCTTACAAATCTAGACATTTTAAAGCATGCAGCTGACATCCCTTATTTTCGAGGAGTATTTATGAGAGATTCACTCCCCTCAAAACCAAGAAAAATAGAGTGTGCTATATTAAATTTAGATAGTTCTGAAAATCCAGGAACACATTGGGTAGCCTATGTTAAACAAAATGACTACTGTGAATATTTTGATAGTTTTGGTGATTTAAGACCTCCATTAGAATTAATAAATTATTTAAGGAATATGTCAATAACTTACAATTATGTGCGGTATCAGAAGTTTGGTACTATAATTTGTGGCCATCTGTGTTTAAATTTTTTAAGGAACTATTGGAAACAACATTTATATTAAGAGTAATATAATAAACTTTATCAGTATAAACATGTCTTTCACTGTGTCTATAACTGGCAGAGGAGCGTCTTTAATAACAAACTACTCTCCTATAATACAATTAGAAGGAGAGTATGAGTGTGGTTTGTTATATTTTTCAACTTTTAATTCCATCCCTAATATAGATGAAAGAAACAATAAATTTTATTATGGTAAAGATGGCATTATAAAAATACCAGAAGGATCTTATGAACTTCAAGATATTTGTGATTATCTTAAGAGCAATATCAAAAATATTGCATTGAGATTGAGTGCAAACAACAACACATTAAAAACAAGTATTTTTTGTTCAGAAGAAGTTCACTTCAATAAAAATGACTCACTTGGTAAAATTTTGGGTTTTGGTATGGAAACAATAAAGGCTAATATAAATACAGAGTCTAGATATCCTGTTAGCATTTTATCAACAACTATCGTGCGCATCGAATGCGATGTAATCAGTGGATCATTTGTGAATGGAAAAGCAAGCCATATAATTTATGAATTCGTGCCAAACGTACCACCTGGTTATAGAATCATTGAAATACCTAAAAATTTAATTTATTTTCCCGTTAATCAAAGTTCAATAAGTGCTATCAATATAAGATTATTAGACGCTGATAATAATCAAATTAATTTACGTGGTGAAGAAGTACAGCTATACTTACACTTTAAAAAGACATGTTGAATTTCAATAAAAGCCTACATACTACACAAACTCAAGTCAGTTCTAAAAGATCATCTCATAAGGGAGCACCATTTCGATCAATAAAGAAATTGACAAAAAGCAATAAGGAATTTTTGAAGTCACTAGGATTGATAAAATGAATTTTTTAAATGTAACTCAACCTGCATCGTATGATAACAGTATTGAAAGTTTTGAATATCATTCGTACAAACCATACGTAACAAGTTTCAACAAGAACGATGAAATACGGATACCGATAAATCAGCAAGACCTCTACATATTGCCTTCACTCAGCAGTTTGTATATTGAGGGCAGAGTAAATGTGTATAAGAATACGAAAGAAAAAGAAGGAGTAACGAGTGTACATTTTGTAAATAACCTCGCATTATTTTTATTTCAAGATATTCGTTATGAAATAAATGGAGTAGAAATAGATAGAATTAAAAATGCGGGCATTACAACCACTATGAAATCTTATCTGTCGTTGAACGATAATGAATCTAAATGCGCACGAGTTTGGGGTTGGTCTCCAACAGGCACAACTACTGATGGCAGTGGAATATTTTCCACCTGTATACCACTCAATAAAGTGTTGGGTTTTGCTGAAGATTATGAAAAAATTATAATGAACTGTAAACATGAATTAGTTCTTTTGAGAAGTAACACAAATCTCAATGCCTTAAAATTAAATGCTGGTGAAGTTGTGGAAGATATAACAATAAATAAAATTATTTGGCGAGTGCCTCATGTTAAAGTTTCAGATAGAGAAAGAATTAGTTTGCTTAGGCATTTAGAAAAAGATCGGCCGATTACAGTTGCATTTCGTAATTGGGACTTATATGAGTATCCATTACTTCCCAAAACACGTAAACATACTTGGTCTATTAAAACATCTTCACAGATGGAGAAACCACGATTCGTTGTAATCGCTTTTCAAACAAACCGTAAACATAATGCAACAATGTCAATGGCAGAGTTCGACCATTGCCATATACGTGATGTAAAAGTTTTTCTAAATTCTTCTTATTATCCATATGAAGGTCTGAACATTAGTTTCATTGACAACAAATATACATTAATATACGAGCAATACGCCAGGTTCCAACAGTCTTATCACGGACGTCGAGCTGAACCTTTGATGAGTATAAAAGAATTCAAAGAAATCGCGCCTTTATTCGTCATAGATTGCTCTCGTCAACACGAAGCGTTAAAAGGATCAATTGACGTGCGAGTTGAAATCGAAGCCGATCAAGAAATACCTGATCAGACCGCTGCTTACTGTTTGATTCTGAACGATTGCATATTTGAATACAAACCTTTAAGTAACATTGTAAAGAAAATATCATGAATATCGATACAATAGTCGTGGATCTACAAGGGTTCAAAGATTTCAAAAATAAATTTATAGTTAAAGAGGTTGCAATCGCTACTAAAGATTATACTCAAACATTTTTAATAAAACCGCCTTGTTCTTTTAAAAATTTATCAAATGAAGAACAAAAGCAAGTGCGTTGGTTGGAAAGAAACCGTGGCATGACTTGGAGTGAAGGATTCATTGATCATCGAGAATTTCAACGAATTGTGGTTCCTTATTTAATTGGGAAAAAAGTATTAGTTAAAGGATTGGATAAAATAATGTGGCTTCAAGAGTTATGTCAAGAATGTGAAATAATAGAATTAGGTGAAAAGGGTTGTCCTAAACTTTTAAAGTTACATAATGATTACTATGACAGAGGAAACAAGGTTTGGAATTGCGTGCATCATAAAAAAATGTGTGCATTAAAAAATGTATTGTGTCTTAAGATGTGGTATTGTGATAATTATATCTATGATTTTTTCTAATTTAGTATAAGAAATATGAATTTGTAAAATATGTTTCAATAAATCATTAATAAATATAATGTCTTTGATTTCACTTTAATCATGATAACTAATTTTGGACCAACTGAGTAAAAACACATTGTACTTGAATCAAAACTTTATTACATTAAAATATAACTACTTCCCTAGTTACAATTACCATATTTTTTTAGAAATATAATTTGTTTTATATTTGTTATATTGATAAAACAATCTTAAAAATATAATTATTTAATTTACATTCAATAAACTAAAACTACACACTTAGAAATTAGAAAATTACAATTAATTTATTACTATTTAAACAACATAGCTTATTTATATTAATACCAATTAGTATAACTATAGTTACAAATTTTTTTTGAAATATTACTAACTATTTTTTCAGTCTGTTCCATAATTTCATCACCAACATCTTTTACCACATACTGCGAACTTAGCAAGACACTATCATCGTGTATACAGTCACTCACTAGTTGATCACTCTCTAAGTCCAGCACTTGAATCTTTATCAAACGAAGACCTTGGCGAGGAGCACTATTTATCACAAAAGAATGAAGTGGACGACGTTGCTTAATCAAATTTTTCGAAACCTCACTCGTGTTACGACTTCTTTTATGCTTCAATTTTCGTTCATGAATCTTCGTTTTTGATTTTTGGTGAGCTTGCGGTTTGAAGAATTCCTCAGTGAATCCTTCTAGCGGATCTTGTGCATGTTGAAAGGAATCAATGAAAATTCCAGTATCCAAAATGGGACATGTAGAAACATCATCTGAATGTTGTGTTGTCTGTAACAAAAAAATAAATTAACTGAGATAGGATGCAGATGTAGGGTATAAATTTTATTGAAAAAATAATTAAAGATCAATTAACTTACCATCTTTAAATCACAAATTTTATTGATGATATTCGGAGCGAGTAGTTAGAAGCTGTCGGAGCGCTTACCAATACAAGAATGAACAAAAGCTAGGTTCATCAAAATAATAAATTCTATTACTTGTAATATTATCGTATTCAAGTAGAGGACTCAAATTACAGCAACACAGTGCGCACACAGAGACAGCTTTTGTCTTTGGTGACACGTGTTTGAGGCATAAGCTGCTCAGATTACTATTCAAGTTTGTACTTGTTATAACATTTTCTTCATTACATAAATATTGATAAATATTTAGGTAGTTCAAAATAAAACGAAGCAATTTTCAAGTAAAAAGTTTTATTTAAATGTAAAAATAATTTTATTAGTACCGTAACTATTTACATTACATTTTTTTAAGTATTACAAAACTACAAGTACATTACATTGACAATCGACAACACAAATAAGTTTATTAAACAAGCAAAAACACGTTTTTTAAATAAAGTACAAACTTATCTAGATACAAACTTAATATGATTATTTTTTGTAAATATGTTAAAAGTTGAAGATACTAGTGTGCCCCCATGCTTTTGTTGAAATTTTATCTTTGGATATGACACGCTTATCGTCATTAGCAGATAGAGCAATTTTTTTAACAGCACATGTATATAATTCATGTTTTATTGATTTAAATAAAATATTTGTCTTACGAACAATGTCGTCCTCATATAGAGTTTTTTCATAATCAGACACATTAAAATCACGCACAATGTTTCTCTTAATACCCTTTGCTTTTTTAATGATCTTGTCTTCGGTTTTAATGCAATATAATTTTGAACGAAGTCCTACAAATTCACTTATGATTTTACCCCCCATTTCATCTTTGAATAAGCCAGGAACTTTTTTATTTTGTATTGGTAAATTAAATTCATTATTTTCACAAAAATTGCTAGTATCAAAATAAGACAAAAAATATTTTTTTATATCATCATAAAAATCATTTGTTTCTATAAGATATACAAAACTATCTGTATCCGTGTAACACATCTGTAATCGATGGTTGTAAAAAGGTTGTATTGTGGAATAATGAAAATCATACATGTGACTTTTTGAAAGTTCTAAAACAGTAAAACCAATATAAATTGGTTTGTCCATGATTATTTGTTCAGGGTTTAATTGAACTGCAACTAAATTATCAGTAAAAATTGTTGCACTATGAAAATTAGGACGAGCGATAAGCTTTTGTGCACATTTTCTTTTTTTTGTCACATTGTTAGTATCGTTCCACTGATTAACTAAATGAACGCTAACCCTCTTCTCATTATTTTCCAAAGTTTTTCCAAACACGCTATTATTCAAGAGTTTAAAAAAGTCTTGCTCAAAAGCTGAAGAGCTTTTTTGTCTTAATGCTGTATTCAAATCGATGTATTGTTTTAAATACGGACTTTGTCTGAAAGTGATTACTCTATGAATTTTCTTTAAAATCAAACCATGTTTTAAACAAGTCTGTAAATGAATATAATGTATTACATAATTGAATTTATCATATAAATTCGGAATTAATTTATAATTCTTCCCACCGGGTGGAATACATTTTTCTGGACAAAACGGTAGATCATTGTGTAAATTATGCAAATGATTAGGATAAACAAGATCTACTTCTAATATAAAACCATAACCTGCATCAGTGGCTACGTTAGTTATATCCAATTTGCTGATTTCATCTTGATCAAGGAATCGAAAATCTGAAAATGGCAAATATTGACACATACTGAACCCATATAAATTATTACAATCGATATAAGCGATAAAGGAACTAGGTTCCGAATGTTTGTAATCCGGTAAGTAAGAATTATTTGCTCTAGCATGTCTATGCGAACATAAGCACACACCACCCCTTATACCACTCTGTAGCATCCGCACCATAGACAAATCGCTAATAAGTTCCAATTGAATTCCTGTTTTTAATAACATTGCATCGAATGCTAAACTAGGCGCAGTTAAATAAAAAGCTGGATCCAACTCATAGTGTTGTTTGCAAGTCCTTCTAAAATTTTCAAATATGTCTGCCAATAATAACACATCTGTTTTCAAATATAAATCTGTATAACTTCCTAAGTCAGGAATTTTAAATGTTGACCATATTAATTGTGCGTGTTTATAATCATCGTCAGATATATGTTGATCATTAAGCGAACTGTAAAAACTTTCTTTGGGTGGAAGACAATTTTCCTGATACCGTTCCCATGAGTTCATATATTCATATGGATAAATACCCTTGCGAGTGAGCAACTGAAATTTGTCATGACTAGGGAAATGACTTTTTAGGTATTTGAAATCTTTCGGCTTTAAAGTATCTGATAATTTACTTAAACTTGTTGCCAAAAACTTAAATGAATCGACGAATCGAAGTTGATAAAACTGATTCCTCGAAACTGGCACAAACTTTGTAAATGAAATATAGTTTTCTTTAGTTTTAGGTATAATTTTTATGTCGCCAGGAACCTCAGCCAAGGCTTTTATAAATAAGTGACAATCATAACCAGCTAGGTTATGGAAAAAAATGGGAACAAATGAGGGACGTTTATATTGTAAATTACAATATGGGTGTGCAGCCCCGCGGTAACGACCGGTAATGTGACAGTGATCACGAACTTTGTCTGAAAAAACAAAGTTCTGACAAATGTGACAATGAGTTGCTTTATTAAAATCAGTTTGGTCCTCACTAGTAAAAATCATCGGAGCCGTTGAGCTAACTCTTTTATATATTTTACGTACGTCTTCAATAATTGATTCTACAAACCGCTTATCACAATCAGGCCCTCGATATGATACGTAACGATTATACTCAGGGTTGTCACAACAAACGATATAATAGGCAAACGCTACAGGCACGTGGTGGTGCAACGTAGTCGTATTTTTAGAAGAATGACAGTTAGCATCATTAGTTTGAAGCATTGATTCAAAATCAGCATAAATACAAAAGGACATATTTTGTTTACGATCAAAGTTTTTAAATTGTATTACTGAACCCTTATCCGGTAGAATAGTCGCAACACCTCCACATAAATGATTATCTACTTCTTCCAAAGTACTAAAAAATAATAAGCACAAGTCACAAAAATAAACTTTACCATGGTGAGACGTTACTTGGCTTCGAAAAAGTCTAGAACAGTCTTTAATAAGACAATAATGAGAGGAACTTTGATTTTCAAGAAATAGTAAATGTATAATTTTCTGATTGCTTTTTTTGTCAAATTCTGATTTATATAAAGGACCTACAATTGTTTTATTGTTTTTCAATCCATAAATTATAAACTTTATGTTTGAGTTATTCTTTTCAAATGTTTTTATATCGCGAAAAGTAACAGGAAATGACATCCCGCTTGTGTCAAAAAGTTCGCGAAAATCTGGATAAGACGATGTCCTTTCTGGGTGATTTTTAGCTGGGTGTAAAGCAGCTGTCACACACCATAAAAAACAATATTGATCCTTGTTTAAAATATTTAAACATGCTTTTTTAGCTTGAATTGCTTTAGGTAAACTGATAAAACTTGAACCTCCTAGAGGTTGGTATTTATTGAGATTAACCTCAATATATAAATTGTTTAAAAAAGACCATCCGCTATCACAATGCTCAAATTCCTCGATACTTTTTTTTAAGTTTGTAACTGATTCAAAAAACAGTTTTTCAAAGTCATAATTAAAATACAAGATTTTGTTTTTCGTGATAAAAGATTTAACTGATTGTGAATTATCTTTAAATTGTATAAATGTAGCAAAAAATTCAAAATTCACTTTGACACATGTGTGTTTAATAAGGTACTCATCTAAAAGAGATTTTAACTTATCACGAATTGCAGTAAAGAAATTATCAACTGAAGCTGACAGAATTTGATCAGTCGCTATTATTTTGTACGTTAAAATACGATTACGGAAGGCAGAAGTTACGATTTCTACACCATCACTGTGTTTTATGGTATGATTATTATTTTTATGAAAATTACTTCTCAGATGACCCACCCATGATTTATTGTGTACAGATATGTTACACGCGGTACAGAAAGGCATAGTAAGAGATTATAAAATTAAAATTAAACAAAAAATATCTTTTTAAAAGCAAAATTTTGTTTGAAAACTAAAAAGTAGTAAGTACGAGTTAAGGTATTAAAATAATTACAATTTAAGATTTAGGTAGGTACCTACTTTAAAAATAAAACAGTGTTAATTTTAACACTGTAAGTAAGTAAGTTTCACCGTCACCAATATCGTTTTGTAGCAAACATCGACAACGTAAGTAAGTATTACTAAAAAAATAAAGAAAAGTTCATTACGTAGGTACCTACCTACCTAAAAATAAAATTAAGACTTAAAATTAATTTTATCACTGTAATGTACTGGCTCCGACCCTTCGAACAGAGTCCAAGCCCGACCTAGAAACCCTTGCAACGCCTCCCAAGACGACGAAGACTCGTCGCACTGAAGTTTGACCGTCACCAATGCCTTTTTGTAACGAACATCGGCAGCGTTGGACACGTAGTCAAGTGTTTTGTAGACTTTGAGGTCTACGAAATAATCACCGCTAGTTTTCAGTGTACGACGAGAAGTTCCCGTCGATACTCGGCTGGCGAAGCTCGATGTTACGTCACCGCCCCCGCGGTGTTTAGGTTCGCTGCAGCTGGCTTCCTCAGCCCGCAAGATGTTAAACAGGTCCGGTCTCTTTGACCTGTAATAAAAAAAAAATAGTTATAGTTTAGTGCTGTAAGGTAGGTTATTACCTAGTATGTTTGAATGTTGAAACGGAAAAACGACTAAACCGATTTAGATAAAAATTGGTAAATTAATAGTTCAAAGCCTAGAACTACAAATTAGATTTTTATCCCTGTTGTGTATTCCCGTAGGATGATTTCTTTACTCATGAATTCTATAGACCGTTCGGACGAAGTCGTGGGTGGAAGCTAGTAGTGTATAAAAATCAGTAAAGTTTCAATAGTGAATATAGACTGCACTTGATTAGAAAAAGAAAATAAAATAAGTATTTTACACTTCAATGAATGAACCAATTTTATTACCTGTGAGTATGAGTTGTGATAAAATCTGGTGGTGGCGAAGCTTTGCGTTTGGATCCGCCCGCACCCGCAGCCGCCGAGCTGCGAGCAAAATCAAGTGGCGGCGACGGCGTCGTCGAGTCTCGCGACTTCTTCGTAGTGGCCGAGGTCTTGCGCTTGCTCGGTTTCTTGGTGGCTTTCTTTGGCGGTGGTGGTGCAGTAGACACCACTGATGACGCTTCGAACTCCGAGTCAGACCTGTAAAAATATTTATTTATTTAGACACAAGATAAAAATTCGGCTTTTTACCTGTAAAAAAATCATCTTGAATGAAATAATTGACAAATAAAATAAAATAAATCCATAAAAAATACTTACTAACATTTTTTATTTGTAGACCGTTGGCCAGCTATTGAAGAAAGCACTCAAATAATAGTGTAATTTCTGGCTTTGTAGGGCTTTATAAATAGAAAATAGCACTTACTCATCAAAAAAGATGGTCAAGCGTAAGTTTAGTAAGTATTAACCGACTTTAAAAAAGGAGGAGGTTCTCAATTCAATTATATTGTTTTTTGTAACAGGATATTTCAAAACGTTCTTTTTTTAATGGTTAAGTACCTATGTTTCAAAATATTATGTCAGAACATTCTTTAGGCTCCTACAAAAATAAGAACCATTGTTTATTGATGAATAGTTGGGTATTTACTATACAGTGTGTTTTTTGAACAGTGATCAAATTTTGTGGTGTGGCTTAGACCATCAAACTGAACAAATTTTTCTATGGGACCAACTTAATTAGAGCAAAAAAATCAGCTGTTTCATACATTTTAGTCGAGTAGATACTGATGTTTCCTATGGAACAGCTGATTTTTTTTATCTGATTAAGTTGGTCTCATAGACAAAGTTGTTCAGTTTGATGGTCTAAGCCGTACCACAAAATTTGATCACTGTTAAAAAAAACACACTGTATAATAACGTTAATTAAATAATTCGCCTAAGTAAAATTTTGATTCAACTTAATTGAAACAAAGATATAAAACTAACCTCAGAAACAAAAATACTATCGCTTTTATTTTTATTTTTTTGTAGAAAAAATATTAGGTACATAATTTTATTAGAGAATTATGTCTATTTCTGTCGAATGCACATTCTTGAACCATATTTTTTTTATTTGTTTGTATTTGCTTTATCAATAATTCTGGATTAATTTACATTTTCAAATCAAAAGTAAGTATGATTTTAATTATCATAAAAAAAGAAATAGGTAAACAAGCAGAACCGAACGTAACTACTATATTGGGAAAATATTTTTTGTAAATGATAATAACGACGTTACTTCACAATATCTGTTTACCAATTCTCGACTTAATTGATAGAAAGGGAAACGGTACTTGAAAATAAATAGCTTGAGTTAAATTTGGTCTTGAGACATTTTTATTATTTCACATACAATTGAATGATATTTTAATATAATACTTGTAATATAATCAGCTCCACTACACAAGGTGAGCGTGGATGCTTACGTTGCATGGTTGTCGTAGGTTCTCAAAGTCATGTCAGAACTAGTTAAAGTTGGAACCGACATGAAAATGTGTCTTTATTATTATCAACTTTTTATTTAAAAATGATGAAAAACAATATTTCTTAATATTCTTCCAAAGTATGACTTTATGATTAGGACATTGATAACGCTTAAATAATAATAAGGAGCAACATAATGTCTCTTTTTGTGAATCAAAGATTTAGTTGAATTCATATAAATTTTAGAAATAATTTACCGTATTCGGGATACACTAATATTTGTTATTATTAATACAACCTATTCAATACAGCTTAGTGTTTTTAACCCACAGTAGTTACACTTTGAGAATCGTTGATTCGAACTATCGCGCAAAGCTTGCACAAGTTCTGAATGCTAGGGGTGTTACATGAGCGCGATGGTATTAATCAACATTGTTGGATAATAATTTTGGATATGATGTAGATGAATGTTTGGGGAAAAAAGTTTGCTCGACTTCGATTCTACTCAGCTGGGCTGGGTACGAACGAAACAAGTGTTCATCCAGTTTTTGTGAACAATAAATAGTAATGTAGTCTAAATATAAACTTGTGGATGAGCTACACAAAAAAAGACACTACTCGAATGGGGTCGAAATTGCATGGTACCTATTTGCTTCGAGTTACCTTTATTGTTCAACATAAAACTCAATCGAATCAAATGTGACAATTCAACTCATGTGTGGCAGCCCTTACCATCACACTTGTATTTCTCGTTCCCACCTATGAATCCCACGCTTCTGCCATTTGTCATGAACCACGGTCTAGATAGGTAGTGATCAAGGACTAACATAAAACCAAAAATGGATTATGTGGATCTAAAGAAAGTGGAAAGAAATATGTAAGTACCTTTAAACGAATTCCCTTTTAAAAACTATATTTTAGTTGAAAAGTTTAATAAATTCCCTTGTACAAGTAGTATTCACTCAAATTTAATCACTTGATATTTTACAGCAAAATTGAGAGGAAGTTAATAAATAACTTGCAAATATTGATTTATTGCAAAATAAAACTTATTAAGTGCCCTACTTATTAAGTAACCTACTTTTTTATCTTTCAGGTCTTTACAAATGGAGAGAAACTGAAGAGAATACCAAAAAACCAAGTTGGAAAGACATTAGTAATGTGAGTACACATACCTATTTGTAGTGATATTATTTTCTAGTTATTTCATATCTAAGTAACTAACCGAAAAATTATATAAGTAGTTTTTTTTTTGTTGAATATCACTAAACTGATTTATTATGAAGTATCTTATTATGCTATCTTTATTTTTAAAAGTAAAGTCTACCTACCTATTAAAATTATCTTATGGAAATACGAGTAATACAATACCTGTTGTAAAAAAAAATAAAAAATATTCATCAAAATTGTATAGTACTTATTCGTAGATAAAATTGTAACGATTACAAAATATAATATTACCATATTACCTTACAAATATTTGTCAATATAAAACTTATAATTGATTGTTTTTTATCTTTCAGGTCTTTTCAAAAACTCACTACACTACCTACTCATGTGCTCATGAGAAAACAAACCAGATCGGAAAGACATCAATAAATGTGAGTTTTTGTAATGATATTAATTATATTTCCTACCTACTGATTTCTAAAATTGTTATCTATTTTTTTTCAGGACATTCCACTGATCAGCTTTATTAAAATGAGCTTAAAGAAGAAACCACTTCATTTCGTGTACTAAAAAGTATAATTTATCAATAAATATCTACATTAACACCCACCCATCCATCCTATCCCAAAAATGTAGACCATCACATAAGAGTATGTGGTGGTCGAGGTAATTTTGTAAGTTATGAGGTATCCGTTTTTCTCGGTATGGTACAGCTACCACAAATTTATTCACATATAAGTTTGTGATAGCTAAGGTAATTATGGTTATGCAAAAGGTAACACTTAGTAGTTATTTCAATAATTAGCTCAGCTTAGTTTGAATAGGTAGGTCGGTGCGTGATCTTACCACGGGCTCGCAGAGAGATACTTACCATGGTTCTCTCAGCCGACACCGGTTAGGAATCTGTTCGGTGCATGATCTTATCATGGGCTTGCAGGGAGTTACTTACCATGGGGCTTCCAGCCGAACAGTTAGTTGGTGCTCGGTGCGTGATCTTACCACGGGCTCGCAGAGAGATACTTACCATGGTTCTCTCAGCCGACACCGGTTAGGAATCTGTTCGGTGCATGATCTTACCATGGGCTTGCAGGGAGTTACTTACCATGGGGCTTCCAGCCGAACAGTTAGGTGGTGGTCGGTGCGTGATCTTATCACAGGCTCGCAGAGAGATACTTACCACGGTTCTCTCAGCCGACACCGGTTAGGAATCTGTTCGGTGCATGATCTTACCATGGGCTTGCAGGGAGTTACTTACCATGGGGCTTCCAGCCGAACAGTTAGGTGGTGCTCGGTGCGTGATCTTACCACGGGCTCGCAGAGAGATACTTACCATGGTTCTCTCAGCCGACACCGGTTAGGAATCTGTTCGGTGCATGATCTTACCATGGGCTTGCAGGAAGTTACATATCATGGGCTTCCAGCCGAACAGTTAGGTGGTGCTCGGTGCGTGATCTTATCACGGGCTCGCAGAGAGATACTTACCACGGTTCTCTCAGCCGACACCGGTTAGGAGTTTGTTCGGTGCATGATCTTACCATGGGCTTGCAGGAAGTTACTTACCATGGGGCTTCCAGCTGAACAGTTAGGTGGTGCTCGGTGCGTGATCTTACCACGGGCTCGCAGAGAGATACTTACCACGGTTCTCTCAGCCGACACCGGTTAGGAGTCTGTTCGGTGCATGATCTTACCATGGGCTTGCAGGAAGTTACTTACCATAGGGCTTCCAGCCGAACAATTAGGTGGTGCTCGGTGCGTGATCTTACCACGGGCTCGCAGAGAGATACTTACCACGGTTCTCTCAGCCGACATCGGTTAGGAGTCTATTCGGTGCATGATCTTACCATGGGCTTGCAGGAAGTTACGTACCATGGGGCTTCAACCGAATGTGTTAGGCAGAACATTCAGTGAGAGAATCTTACCATGGGTCTCTCGGAAGATACTTGCCATGGGGCTTCCAGCCGAACAGTTAGTTGGTGCTCGGTGCGTGATCTTACCACGGGCTCGCAGAGAGATACTTACCAAGGTTCTCTCAGCCGACACTGATTAGGAATCTGTTCGGTGCATGATCTTACCATGGGCTTGCGGGAAGTTACTTACCATGGGGCTTCAACCGAATGTGTTAGGCAGAACATTCAGTGATAGAATCTTGTTAGGAAGAACATTTGGTGTGAGAGAATCTTACCCTGGGGTCTCCCAGAAGATACTTACCGTGGGTCTTCAGCTAAATGTGTTAGGCAGAACATTTAGTAAAAGAATCTTACCACGGGGCTGGAACTCAATGTGTTATAATATAAAATCTTGGCCAGAAATATCAGTAGTTGAATATTGGGCACTAAAGCTCACGAAGTGAGCGAAGGCGCAAGCCGGAGCGAACGGAGTGGGCTAGAGTGCCCAATATTCAACTACTTATGTGATATATTTTTTTACAATAGGCTCAGAAAATCCTTTCATTTGATATCACACAAGACAGGTTTTAGAACAGAAAAAGTTTTTCCAAAAAAAAGATAACGTCAAAACTCCTCTCCTAAAAGGCTTTTTTAAGTACTGCGGCTCAATAAAATTATTTTTACCTCAAGTATTTGTGTCAAAAAAGTGCTAAACAGCCATCCTGTACGTACTATGGGCAACAGCGTCGCTTAACCAGTTTGCAACAAAATTCGTGTGCGCGCGTATCGCCCCTGCACGAACTAAACGTATATGACAGCGGGCGCGGCGTGCAAGCGATTTTAACCTTAGCAGTGGTTAAGCGACGCTGTTGCCCATGGTACATCGATTTGCGGTTTTCCTTCAATATTGAGCTCGCCGACCACTAGATGGCAGTGTTACCCTCTGAATCGCAGTATAATTTAGTTGTAACAATTAGAATAATAATAACTGTTTTTGAATCCCACTCCGTTTATTTCTCCCGGATGAGTCCCCATCGTTGTGGGTAGACATGGGTTGTAACAGGGTAAATTGCCTACCTGTTTCAACTGTTCCTGTTACACTAAAATAACAGTTCCAACACCCTGTTACAAAAATAACAGCCATGTCGTAACAATTTACTTCCATTGTTCTTCCTGTTCCGGGTGTGGAACAAGCGCTTCTTTACTCTTACCTTAGGACTACTTACACAAAGAAAAGAGACGAAGCTTGTTATTTTTATCTATTAATTTGTGATCATTAAATGTTCTGTTATTTTTTTCTGATAAGCAAAACTAAACTTTATTGCAATTAAGTAAAATGTAATATTATAAAATACGTTTTCCATTTCGGCAGTTACGGCACACATGCGACATCTTGTTTGTATTGGGTGAACCATCATGTCACCTAATAAAAATGCTTGCAGTACTACTTTCATTAAGTATTTTTCTTAAATTGCGATAGATGGCAGTAATTATCATAAATTTACTAAATAAGTTTAAATAGTAAAAATTAAAATAGATTGTTGTTAAAAACTGGTGCAAGCAATTTTCGACCATATTGACAATTGAATGTCATTAAGGTCTAAAATCGCTTGCACCCGTTTTTTAACTAATGATCACTAGTCAAATGTTTTTCTATATTCTCTACATTATTTTGTTATTCCGGCCATTGCCTGTACCCCAGCAGTAGATACATAAATGGTGATTATGATGATGATGATGATGATGATGAAATACCAGGTGAATTAAGTCTACTGGCGAAAAAAATTTTCAAGTATTTTTTACTGAAAATACCCCCAATCTGGGAACCCTGATCTTTTCCTTAAATCCCTGGCAGCACTAGATGTCCCATTTCCTACCCACATATCCTAATTTGCTTATGAATGCATCCATTCCACGTAAATAATAAAGCGCTTAAACATCCTTTAGAATCTCAATAAAATTAAAATATTTTTATTTAATTCAGCCTGTTTACCTACCTTTTAACATAAAATTGGCAAAACAGCCAAACTCTATTGCCACAAAAAAACAAAAAAGGCCATAAACAAACACAGGAACAGATAACACGACTAATTTACAAAGTCGAATGTATTTTTGATATGGTCGGTTTATATAACAGGTAAAAATAACAAGCTTTGTCTCTTTTCTTTTCATATGTTAGAGTAAGAAAGCGCTTGTTCCACGTAACAGGCGGAACGATTGCAACAGGTTGTTACTCTGATAACAGCTCGGTACAGGGAACAGTCTAGACGGCGAGAAGTCTGTTTCGCCTGTTCCTTTGAACAACAGTTATTTCATAGCCCTCGTAACAGGGCGAAACAGTCACATTTAATTATCTGTTATTTTTAACTGTTACAATAAATACGCCTCACGTCTAGTTGTGGGGAATTTTTGCAATACTGACGCGAATTTCAGCATCGGTTTTTTACCGAAATAAAATATAACAGGAATGATTATTCTGTCGTAACGTTGTCGTCGTGAATAGGGCTTCCATCCCGGGATTCGAGAGTCTCGATTTCCCGAGAGTCTCGAATGATATTTGGTCCCGAGAGTTTCAGTTTCCAGTCTCGGGATTTTCGAGATTTTCGAGACTTATTCAAACGCTAGGTAGACTACATATATTTCATATAAAGTTGCGTGTTGCGCGTGTTAATAAGTAGTTATATTATAACGTGTCCTTTTTAAGATAGACAGAACAAACAAACAAACACAATAGGTACGATCTTACATCTAAGATCTGAACTTTTGTTTTCGTCGTCCTTCAATTTAATTCAATTCTGATATATTATTTTCCTGTAAGATAAAGGAACGTGTACTAAACCATAGGCTCCTGTCGTGTCCAGAAGCAAACGACCTCCTCAGTGACCATTAATACGGGTTTCGCCGAAACCGGTCCACTGGAGATCTTCTAGCATAAGTATACCACCTGCAAATGGAGAGAAGCCATCGAGAGGTATGGAAAGGCGTTCGCTGTTACTCTTGATAACTTGAAGGCTTTTGACAGGGTGAGGCATGATAGCCTTATTTCAAGCTTTTTTCATACGGACTTCCCACCGGTTTTGTGTCTCGATATCGGACTTCCAGAGGGATCGGTCGATTCGAGTTGTCATTGATGGCTACTCATCCGACCAGTTGGCTATCAATGCCGGAGTCAGGGATTGGTCCCTCAGGGGTGGACTAGACAGGAACACCTGCTGCATATTAATGACCTGCTAATATACGGTATTTTGGGGTACGCAGATGACAACACCGTTGTAGAGAGCTACATATCTGATGCTCGAGTCAACAAGAACCTGTCACTCCGCAGACAACAAGCGAAACAACACCAGTGTCTTAGGGAGGTGATGGTCAGAACACGAACCTGTCACTCCGCAGGCAGTCTCCGAATGGGGCGATGCCAATCAGGTCAGGCAGTGTTGGGACCGACCAACATTAAAGTAATGTTAGTAACATTCACTCGTTCATTTAAACATGGCTAACCGGCTCGCTCCTCAAGAGAACGAAGGCATAGCTCTCTCGCTGTTCGCATCTCCTACGTATAAGACGCGTGTATTTTTGTCTCACGTAACTGTACTTTGTATTGTTAGTAATAAGCCAGTTAATTGTGAACCAGCAATTTTATATTCAGTAAACGCTAGTGAGTGCAGATGCAGATACATCTTTCATTTAACACCTGCAAACCAACAAGCTGTTAGTTGCGACAGGCAGGTTAGATCCATCAAAAACCCAGGCGTGTCTGTTCTCTGCTAAGGGGAGTAGTTTCGACCTGAGTCACTTTCCGAGGTGTATCCGTGCCGAATTGCCGATTACTGAACAACTATACCTTCTCGGTATATCATTGACTCTAACACTCAATTTTGGCTCTTTCATCGAGAATAAAGTATTACTATCACTACATAGTATAAAACAAAGTCGCTTTCTCTGGGTATCCCTATGTATTCTTAAATCTTTCTACGCAACGGATTTTGATGCGGTTTTTTTAATAGATAGAGTGATTCAAGAGGAAGGTTTATATGTATAATACATGGTGTCAAATTTCACACTACACCGAAGCGAAGCGAGGGCGGGTCGCTAGTAATTGGAATAAAGTACAATTGGCATCTAAAAAGCTTAGCATTTTCGCAAAGGTGAGAAAATACTTAACTTCACGCCGGAACAGCTGCTCATTCTATACCAAGCGCAAGTTCGATCATGTATGGAGTACTGCTGTCATCTTTGGCATGGCTCCGCCAAATACGAGCTCCAGACGCTTGAATCCTTTGAGCGGAGGGCCAGGAAGCTCATCGGCAACGATAATCTTTTCTCTAATAAGCTCCGAAGTCTCGAGCATAGACGCAAGGTCGCAAGGTTGTTATCGGGTACATTTCGGTGAGTGTAAGGTGGTAGTGCACAACCTAATTCCGCATCTCCTTTCTTCAATCGGACAACCAGAGATACTAATTAGCATTTTGCTTCAAATTTTATCATCCGTACCGCCAGAGAGTGGAACTCTTTGCATAAGTCTGTGTTTCCCGACAGGTACAATCTGGGTGCCTTCAGGTTGCGAGTAATTAGGTATCTTCTAGGCAAGCGCGTTCCATCGTAAATCACGTCATCGCTTACCATCAGGTGTGATAACGCGCAAGCGCTTGCCTATCTATCATAAAAAAATGCGTCATATCATCATTTCGAGAGTCTCGAAATTTCGAGAGTCCCGAGAGTCAGCCATATAGTCTCGTCTCGATCCCGAGATTGTGAAATAGGTCCGAGAGTGGAAGCCCTAGTCGTGAATCATTCCAGTTATATCATCATATCGATATCTATTGTTTATTCTGTGATCCATACTTAATCCGTCAGTATCAAAAGTTTATATTGCATTTTCGCGACACTATTTTTAGTTATTCATTTTGTTTTTCTATACCCAACGGGTCAGTTGGCCTTCATCTCACCTGACCCGGAATACTCAACAACTACTCAACTGAGGAAGTGACTATCTTAACTTCTAACTGTCGCACAACATTTTTAATTGTTGTTATGGCGATGGCGTCAGACTTAAGTAAGCTGGAGGTAGCTAGCCAGGCAAGTTTGAAACAAGCCTTGCCACCAACCAGACGAACGATGGCGAACCACTATTGTCTATTATACAATATGTTTAGTAAGCGATGTCGCAGCTTTTATAGGCAGATAATTATGTTCAATTTTGTCGACATAATCCCCCCCACATGTTGGGGTCTATCCCCTTTCCTGTTGGAATGACCGGCATTTTAAATTTAACTTTTTATTTTAGATGGCCCTGTCGAAAAATATTAATTTCTCCGGATTTAAAAGTTCTACAGTTATAAAAAAAAATACATTTCGAAAGCTAATAATATCACCTATCAAGTAAAAAAAAATGTGAAAAGTTTCAACTTCAATACGTCATAAAAAAATTGAAATTTGTGTGCTTTTTTAGTTTTTCCAACAGGAAAGGGGATAGACCCCAATATTGTGGGGGGTTTTGTCGATAAAATTGATCAATTGATCATATTATCTGCCTTTAAAAGCTCTGACATTGCTAACCAAACATATTGTATATTCTGTGCCATTAGACCAGAGAGACACAGTGCGTTTCATCGGTTATTACCGCGTTATATTGGTACCCCGTAAATTAATTCAATTTTGAACTTTATTCCATGGCAATAAGATTACAATGACGGTACTGCCAACATAACGCCATAGGAAGTATCCGATGAAACCTTAGATGTTCATCTAAGGATGAAACGCATTCTAAGACTTTTGCCTACCTACTACTACAACGAACTATATTTTACTGAGTTTACTCTTTGTAAATAAACTTAAAGAATCTTTAGCTTCAATCTGTACATGTGAAATTTAGACATATTATTGTGCGCCCCTTGAGGGATATAGTCGCCTTAAAAGATGCAGTAAATTGGAAAATACATGTAATTAAAAACTTAATGCAAACTGTAGCTTGACGTCTTTATTGAAGTAGAATCATACGTTTCAAAATTCAACCTTATTTAAAAAAAATCGTATTAATCATATTAAAATATTCAGTTACATGTCTTTGCGGCTGGACAGTAGCGGTAAACCAGGCTCCATCTCCCAAACTAAGTATTAACAACTTTAAAGACTCCGCAAGTTCCTCAACACAGGCACGATTTTGCCGCTCGCCACATTGTTTTAATAATATCAAGAGATATTATTAACACTTTTTTATTATTTTTACTATATTTTAGGAATATTACATTTTTAGAAACCTTACTTACAATACGATTAAATTGAAAATACACAGTGATAGGTACACAACGTGCTATCGAAAAAAATAACACGCGTAAATTGTAAAAACATTCGATAGTGTATGGGTTTTTACAGCGCCATCTAGTTACCGCCGAACAGCAAAGTGTCACTTAAGGTGTACATTACAACGCGTACTGTAACATTATAGATTCGTCTTTGAGCATTACATTACAATAATACCTCCCTGACTGACGAGCATTCGCGTGTTTCTCCCCCTTCACCATTGGCGGATCCAGGGGGGGGGCCAAGGGGGCCATGCCCCCCCCCCCCCCCACGAGGCCGATTACCTTTGCAGATAACATATTGAAGTTGCAATGAAAAAAAAATATTGTTTGATGTAGGTAGTGTCAGTGCCTCTATATATTTTTTTTAATCATAAAACGTGGCCCGAGCAGGGTTACCATCTGATAGACATTTGGCGCATTTGACAATTATTTTACGGTTTTAAGGCTTGCGGCTGGAGCAAAGCAGAGACAGGCATTTTTTTTAGTGAGTCTCGCTGTGTATCTTGCGTACACGCTCCAATCACGCAAGCCTTGCTGCGCAAGCTACCCGTCTGCCCGGATAAAACCACATATTACAAGATTAGCGGATATAAATGGCGCAGCACGGGCCCCGTTTTTTTACTATAAACAGACAAGATTAATTGATGAAACTAACTAAAAATCACGTTGCGCGGCAATATTTTTTACTAAAGACAGCCAAAAGTACAAGATTTACGGATGAAACTGACTAAAAATGGTGCTGCGCGAACGTTTTTTTTACTAAAGACAGACAAGATTAGTGGATGGAACTGACTAAAAATCGCGCTGCGCGGCCGGTTTTTTACTATTCACAAGCAAGAGTATAAGTATAACAGTTGTAACTGACTAAAAGTGGCGCTGCGCGGCTGTATCTTTTACTATAGACAGACAAGATTAGTGGATGAAACTGACTAAAAATCGCGCTGCGCGGCTGCTTTTTTGCCTACAGACAGGCAAGAGTACAAGTACACCGGATGAAACTAACTAAAAATGGCGCTACGCGGCCGTTTTTTTACTAAATACAGATAAGATTAGTGAATGAAACTGTCTAAAAATTGAGCTGCGCGGCCATTTTTTTTTTGCTATAGGCAGGCAAGAGTACACAAGTACTAAGAATGAAACTGACTTAAAAATGACGCTGCACGGCCATTTTTTTTTACTTTAAACAGACGATATTTGGGGATGAAATGAAAGTGACTAAAAATCGCGCTGCGCGGTCTTTTTTTGACTATAGTCAAAAAACTATAGACAGGCAAGAGTACAAGATTAGTGGATAAAACTGACTAAAAATCGCGCTGCGCGGCCGTTTTTTTAACTATAGACAAACATTTTTCTAAAAAATCAAGCGTTTTGTGCATCCTAAGGCATCCTACCTTACATAGATTTTGTCACGCATGGGTGGCGTAGCTATATTCAATTAAACACAGATTTGCGTGATAGTTTGTATTTTTTCAATCTTTTCACGAATACACTTTTCGTTGAACCGACATGTTTTTTTCGGAACAAAAGCAGAATGAGCTTTCAAAGACAATAAAGAAACAAATGTTCTCTATTTGACTTACTTCTTGCGCAACGACTAAAAAGTTTGTAATAGATGCAATCGAGCATCACACTCCGCCGGTACCTCTTAAATTTATTTATTTGCGGTAAAGCAAAGAAATAAATTTCCCAAAGCTCATCCTTAAAACCTAAGAGACAGCCCTGCCTAGCGTGGGATTTCACAATTATGCTGGCCTTTACTACAGGCGAACCTGCACACGGGTCATTGTCTATTCTCTTAGTCGGCACTAGCCTTCATCATACCTGTGTGTTGGTTTTATGTTGGCAAAAACCCACAAAAAAGCCAAACATACAGCACATCCCTAGCCTTAACTTTAACCACTTGCTTGAACCAAAACTTCAAAGCTAAACCTACTCTACTTACAATAGATAAGTGTCAGAATTTAACTAGAAATCAAAATCAGAATTAATTTTAAAGACATTGACAAGTTATCCAAAGACAATCACTGACTTGTCAACAAGTCATAGACCACGACAATAAGAAAATAATGGTCAACAAACACTACAGAGTAAAAATTCAAAAACATAATTAAGTTTACCAGAGAAAGTACATGTTGACTGCCCTACGAAATGTATTTAGGCTGTGGCACATACCAAAGATAGCACATGCCAAAGACACGAAAATTCTGACACTTGGCATATTGTCATTGATGAGTCATGGAACCGATGGCATTAGACAAACTCTATGACGATTTGAATAATGATAACGGATCCGGCCACATCATGTGAGATCGATGGAGTTCTGAAGAAAATTGGAGGAATTTCGCAGCCAACGAAATATCACCTGGTTCTTATGGAACTATGTGGGATCCTCCCCCTCGCCCATTGAAGAACTGCATCGATTTCACCAACCGTAAACTAAATTTGCCGGATGAATAAACTTGGTCGGTTCCAGGCTCCCTCATTTCCACGACAGCGCCGCCGTTGCTCAGCAGCGTCGTCCGGAATATGAAACAATCATAAAATGCATTAGTAACATTATTTTCAAACATCTTTCAGCTACCTATCATAACTTTTAATCTACCTATACTAATTATACATGAAATAAAAACAACCACAATCCTTCTCTATACACTTTTTCTCAACAAAACTATTACCACTTGACCTACATCAATTGTTTACATTACATTTAGTTTAGTCAAAAATATTTTTTCTTAGGATTATGAAAGTAAAATGATTCTTCAGTACTTTGGAATGCATATTTTCCTAGCCTATCTACACGATTAGAATTCAAATTATGATTATTACAGCTGCGATTACTTTTAACAAGATGTAAGTGAGGTAAATTATAATCTGTACCCTTAGCACGAACAGCTATCGAAAAAAATAACGCGCGTAAAATTACTCGAATCTCACAATTTTGTATGGACATTAGTACAGCGCCACTACGTCCGTAAACGGAACTAAGATTTGGAAGCACGAAAAATTTTGACATAAGGTATCGAGCAGCCTTCGAATCGAGATCGAATAGTAAAGTTACAACTTGTATGGAAATCGGTAGCACGAACCCACTTTTGACATACGGTATCGAGACACTCGCAAGCTGGCTATCGACAACTTACTCACTGACATTTTTTCAGTGAGAGACTTTTCGAGCAAATTTGTATTATTTATTATTAAATTCTAAAAGCATGTATGTAGTAACAAAAATTAAATTTGAGAACTATGACATGTCCACTGAATTATCCACAGGCGATATTACTTAAATTGTTCTCATTAAACATAGAAATTTGTAAAATAAAAATCTCGTCATTTTACGCTATCCACGGTGTCCCCCCCATCTACCATACCTATTTTTTAGCAATATTTTAGAACTTACCTACAAAACTCAAATAAAACTAGAGGATACGGTGTTATACTTGTAATATTTGTTTTCAGTCACAAAATCACACAGTTTGCATACAGTTAATTAATTATATTTAATTTAGGTATTAAAACAATAAGGCCTTAAAACTATGACGAAAACACTAACCAAATACTTATAACAATGCAAACTTAATAAAGTTTATCGAATCTTCAAACACTAGGCAGGCACAAATTCCGATGAAATTCACATATTTTCATAGCACGTCCAAAGATTTTATTGTTTATTTGTAAACAATTTCTTGTTATTTGACGATAATCCATTGTTATTCTTCAAGTTCATAAAAAATCTTCAATTAAGTAGAACAATTTGATGAAATTATGACACATTGTAGTTAACTCTTAGGTCATAATATTATTTCCTCACGATTGTATTATTTGTTAGCCGACACCGATAAATCATTTTATACAAAAACAAAATAAAGTAATTGCTTCACGGCTTTTTATTATTTTAGGTTATATTTTTTATTAAATCACAGGATGCGAAAGAAAGAGAGAAAGAATAGAGACACTCTTCTTTTTCAAACCAATCACGGGCAAGGTGCAATGACCGTTCAAAAGCATGGGCAAAATCATGCACTTATTGAAAAATTATTTTAAGATTTGCAAATTAATTTAAGTTATTAAATGAAATTAATATTGTTAACAATTTTATTAATAATAATAATAATAATAATAAATGTAAAATTATGATGATAAACAACTTGATTGAATTATAATTTACATATTTATGTTTTACATAGATATGTAACATGGTTTTTGAACGCACCTTGCTTCATGCACGTTAGCTTTATTTATCGCTACTACTATCGAGCTAACGTTAGCCAGCTCTGTAAAATTGGTGCTGCCGATTTTGCTAGCTTTCGTATCGAGTACGTTATCGAGTAGTATTTTTGACGCGCGTAAGATTTCTCGATAGCTGTTCGTGCTAAGGGTACTGAAAGGTTACCTCGCGAAGGACGATCACATTTACATAAATACTTCTGTAAGAAACTATGATTAATGCTATCACTAACTTTTGTAGTGCTATGTTTGAATTCATTTTTCTTCTCTTTTCCTATCTTCTTATTTTCATTCGCTTCACTCGTATGTTTATCCCCTCGTGTGCTAATAAGCCCGATTCGGGCCTCGAAAAAAAGTGGCGCTTCTGCTAGACGCCCGAATCGGGCCTCATCCGGCCGCGCGTCTAAAATGTTTTATTTTTATTTTTCAACTCTATGTTTCCGTCTATGATTTATTCAGAGTATCTAGACTGTATTAGAGTAGAGAATGGAATGTTAAAATGGTCATGTCATCGATCGTTTTATTGAGAAAATCGATGTTCTGTGTGGCCGGAATAACTTTTTTTCTTTTAGGGCCTGGCAGATGCGCCTTTGTGATTTATCGACTTACTTGTAGGTGCTATTTTCTAAATAAATATCGTAAAATAAGGTATCCTTAATGAAATTAAACAATAAAAATATTGAATATGTGTTATATTTAGAAATAACAACGATTTTCTTTCACCGATCCGTCGCAGACTTGTTCCGATTTCATCACCTATTTTTTTAGGTGGTTGTTTTTAGACTATATACAAATGATATACTGTTTTAAAGGTAATTTAATACACATTCTAGAAATATATAGTTTATTACTAGGTTCATACAAGTTTTACGCGTAATTCCGCAACGGACCGGAACGGACGTTCCGCGCAGAATAACGCGCAAATTTGCGGCAGATGTGCCAAAAACACGCGTTTGAACCTCAGCATAGGAGGGGTTATTGGCATTGACTTCATAAGAATCTAAATATTGACATTGCCCTATGTCAATTCTATTCTTAATGCTAGTTATTTCACTTTTGGACAATAACCTGCATCTAACGTTCTTTACTATAAATTGTTGATTGCAAAAATCTATCATAGCATTATTGGCAAAGAGAAAATCTTGACCCATTTTCATTTCTTGGCCAATATTCTCAACAACCAGGAAATCATTAATGAACAAAACATTGTCGATCAACAATTTTAAATTAACATTACCTAAAATATTTAACCGATTACCGTTGATAGCTTTCAGTAATAAGTCACAGGGCACAATTTCTTTAGAAATCCTTTGTGCTAATTCACTTGAAATGACAGATACAGAAGCACCAGTGTCTATTAGAGAAATGATTTTGTGATCGCGACAAGTTACATGAATACATGGAGCTAACTCACGTTTATGCTGTTCTTCTTCGGATGTTTCCGCCGATTGAACATGTTCATCGATTGCCTTAATATTGTCCGTTTCCAAATCGTTTCTTATTGGTTTTCTTTGTCTGAAATTTAAAGGATGTGAGGAATCTTTGGAAAAAGTTGGGGTTTGTTGGAATTGGTTTGGGGTAGAGCACAGGATTTGGGATCGCGCCGGCTCGTAGTACGCGCGCACAGCTGGTGCTGGTGCAGTATCAGCCACGGTATTGCCTACACTAGTCGACTGGACAGGCAGAATTAATTTAGTTTCTGGCTTTTCTCCAGACAATAGTTTTTTCATCTGCCACAAAACTTGTTTTAAGTGATTCTTACTGAAATAAATATGTGTAACCAGCTTCTGCTTTGTAACAAAATTAGCTTTTCTTAAATATTGTTGGACAAAACATTGGTCGTCTATGACCGACCCTGTTTTTGAAGCTAAGCTATCTAAAGAATAATAATAATCAAGTGGGTCCTCATGTGGGCCCTGACAGCGTTCAAAGAAAGCTGCTAGTGGATTCGTAGTCGGAGCGAATTCCTCCGTTATCTTGTCCCGCAACTCCTTGTAGGAACTACTGCTCGAGACAATCTTCTTGTAGAAGTAGAGCGCTGCCCCATCCAGGTGAGCACTCAGAATAATCTTCTTTGCATTATCGTCGTATTTGTTCACGGCCGCTGTGATCTCAAATTCGTCGAATAATTCATTAATATCTTGATCAATGCCGTTGAACTTCTTCATCTTGTACAGCACCTAAAACATAGAAATCACCCACACGCGCGTAACTTTACGGCCGTTGCGCCTCCACCATGTCACGCATGGGTGGCGTAGCTATATTCAATTAAACACAGATTTGCGTGATAGTTTGTATTTTTTCAATCTTTTCACGAATACACTTTTCGTTGAACCGACATGTTTTTTTCGGAACAAAAGCAGAATGAGCTTTCAAAGATAATAAAGAAACAAATGTTCTCTATTTGACTTACTTCTTGCGCAACGACTAAAAAGTTTGTAATAGATGCAATCGAGCATCACAATTTCTATGTAAGGTAACCCTAAACCCGAGGCTCCGAGGGCCCCCCCCAAACTTGAATCCTGGATCCGCCCCTGCCCTTCACTGATGTATGCCCGTTTTGTATCATTACAAGGTGCGCATTGTAATGCTCGGTTCTCCTCTTTCACTGATGTAATGCTCAAATCTGTAACGTTACATTAAACGTGAATGCTCCCGGTGAGGGAGCACCTTTAGATAATTACTCTATCGAGTACTACGCGCGTTTGTTTTTTTCGTTCGTGCTAAGGGTACTGTTGAAACTTCACTCGAGAATGTAAGAAGAGAAAAATTATTTTTAAACTAGGTAGGTACCTACGTCATTGTGTACCGAAAGCGGTCTGAAGTCGGTCACTTCTATTGACCGCTAGTACCTATAACATATTTTTTTGTGTTCTTAGACCTAACAGTTAGGTATTGTTTTGTTTCTTTTACAAACTCAAACATTTTATGCTCGTCCCTAAATTATTGTCTGTACAAAAACTTAATTCCATACGTTTTACTCAACTCTGAACCATTCTTGATTTCAAAGATATCTTTTAAATTATTATACATCAACTCACATAACAAAAAAAAAATTATGTTCTGTGCATCAACTAACCAAGCCGAATTGTTCACAAACGAATAACATCAAAGTGAATCATTTAATCAAAACGCACCGTACAGTAAGTACTTACCTACAACTTAATAATTGTCCCAAAATGCCGGGTCTCAATCGAGGATCGATGATGCACCCCGTCCATTAGATATTCATCTACAAATTGGACAAGTAGATAAATGAGCATCGGTGACAGTATACCAACTGACTAAAATAAGTCTGTGTGTTTTACACAGAAGCACCGCTCTAGCCACTGACATGATTTTTTTTTTTTTTTATTAACTGGACTGGCTGATTGTATGATTTGACAGCAAAGTTCTTGTGCCTATTTGAAACGCCACATAGGCACAAGGGCAGTTTGACAGCAGCCAGTCCAGTGTAATAATATAGAGGTCAATGGCTCTAGCCGTGTTTTACAACGCTACTGTTTGACGCAAGAAAAAAATATTTCACGACGCGCGAGGTTTAATGGTGCGTGGTAAAATGTTAAACCAATTATTTATTCTGTGCCATAACCAATGTTAAAGGATATATAATGTTCTGTCACAAAAAGTTGAAAGTTGTACAGTTTCAAAAAACAAAAAAGATTTTTCATACATTCATACAAAATGTATTGGTTAGCTGACCGACTTACTATGGAAAGGAAGGCGTAAACAATCGTTTTTCGACCATGTTCCTTGGAGAAAGTTGTTCAATTTAAGCAACACTATCACCTGTTTAAACATCATCACATCATTTGATACCACCTTATATACCTACATGATATTAAAGTCACAGAATATATTATACTCTAATCTAACGTTGAAGTTAAAATAATGTCATTCGATTATGGCATCGACGATGGAGGGCATAATGACGTCAGCAATACGTCATCGTGTTTGGTGCATATGCACTGTATTGTATCCAATAAATATCATAGTCGTGAATGCAGACTATGGGCAAAGTGACAGTGTAATACTAAATTGTATTTTATTCTTTCTGCTGAATCCCTCAACCCTTAGATATAAGACGAACGGCCGAACGTTACATGCACCATCTCTGTTTTATTGCGCTTATGGTCTGTCCTCACACTCCTCACCGAGTCACTTCAACTTTCAATTCATCTTGCGTCAAGCCGTCAAATGCATGCAATATTGCTGGAGGCAATATTGCATGCATTTGACGGCTTGTGCTGTACCGTGCGCTTTCCCTTTCAATTCAACGTGAGTCAAACGCTTGCAATATTAATTGCCTCCAAACCGTGCGCTTCCACGTTCAACTTTCTGCCATAAAGGTTTTTTCAGAAGATAGGGCATGCGCTATTGTGTGCCCTATGCGAAAGTGAAAGGGAACGGAAATGCGACTGTGTGAAGACACACATACTTGGTAACTCCTACGGTACTAAAAATAGTCTGGGTAGGCCTGAGTTTGCCTGTACAAAAAGTGTTTGCGCGCACGGAAAACTGCGATCGGTTCCAAACGGCCCCTCTGTCAAATTTATATTTTGTGGCCCAGTCCTAAGGTCCTACTCCTAATCAAAGATGCGGGCGCGGAATCTTAGCAAATTAGTAGGGGGCCTTCCCTCGCCAATACGGTTATCGGGCTTGTAAGAGCTTCAATGGACGTCTTAGGGTTTTCAAATTGAATGGGGATGCAGTTGATATTTATTATTAGGCACGGTGATGTCAAAGTCAAACTCAATATCAAATAAGCTTTATTCAAATAATAATTAAGTACTTTTGAATCGTCTATATTTTCCTACCAGTTCCAGACTTTGGTGACTGGTGGATGGCATGTTAAAGTGCTAGTTGGAGAAAAGAACTTAAGCAACTATACTATACTTTGTTGCATTAATTGTGGAAATAGGTCAAACCAACAGCTAGGTATAGGTGGTATAGGTGTACCTAATTATTGTATTATTATTTTTTACTTTATTTACGACAAAACCTTTTTCATTACCAGCATATTTGTTTCATATAAAGAAAGTCGTTACGAAAGTAACACCGTTTTTTACTTGGCTCAAAATAAAAACTTTTAATAACCCATCGCGATTCGCTAACTATTCGTCACGTCACGTCACGACATGACCATCTCGACTTTTTGATGTCATGCACTCATAATAGCATCAAAACTCATCAAAACGCTAAAAATTTACACACCCTTTGAATTCCATATATTTAGCACCCAAACATGAAGAAATGTCTTGGCTGGCAAAGATTTTCACCAAGCTTAGAAATTTGCAATAGGTAAATAAAATAAATAAAATCGGGGCAGCCCTGCTACGAGGCACGTCATAACGACGGCGACCGACGACGTCTTGAGTGGTTGTCGCTAATATCGCCACTGTACTGAAGGCAGTATCGGCACAAAGGACCCGTTGGTATTGTGACCCATGGATGTACCTACTTATTTAGTACCTACTTTTGTACATTTGTGAAGTCGAAGAGACTTTTAACATTGAAAATGTTTTTAACATTGAAAATGTTTTTTTGAGGCATCTGTATAGGCCCGATTTTCAGCCAAAGTGCAATTTCACCCTGGTGTCGTAGATATTAGAGCTATGTAAATGATTGAGATATCAAATGACGAGTCTAATCAAGGGCTATAAACTAAGAAAAATTTTTTTTGAAAAATCTCAAAATCTTTTTTTGAAAATCGCAAAAATTTTAAAAAAGCGATCGATTTTCGCCCGGTTTCGGCGAGCAAAAAATCATATCTCGTAAACGAAACGCGATATCGGGTCGATTTTAAAAACACCTGGAGATAATGACTTTGGTCTACTTTAAAAAAAATATTTGAGGTAAATAACTTATAAGGATAATTCTGTAGCTTAACCTTTATGAAGTGAAGTTTGAGAGGAGCGTATGAGTGAGCGCTGAGCGCAGTAGTGTACGTACGTACCTAGTCGTATCAACGCTAATGGTCTGAAAGACAAATGTTTGTTTATAGTTATATTTTGAGTTGTTAATGTAATAAAATGATATTTTCTAATTATAAAAAAATCGGATAGGTACCTAATGAAAGTGCTTTTAAAAGCAAAACAAAAATATATTTTTAATTTTTTAATACTTGAATTAGAAAAATTCTTAAATCAAGTAAAATAAGGTTAAATGAGGTTATGTTTGTATTAAATTTTGTTAATGTGATTTTTTAATAATTATTTATTTATGACTTTTTAATGGTTAGGTGTCAAATCTAACGTAAAACAACTAAGTTAAATAAACACCATTAGTATTTACCCATACGAAGAACAAGATATCATTTATTAATTAAGCGTTTCTATACTTATGCAAAAGGCCGAGCTTTGCCTTGCAGTTGCACGTGAGCATCGAAAAAAACTATTTCGGCGCATCTGTTTCTATTGTTTTGGCTATATTTCCTGACCATTGCCTACACCGTGGGATTTCGTGATACCCGGCACTTTTTTGTATAGGCAAACGAATAAACGAATCTTGAGCGAAAGTTGAATAGAAGAGAGTTTGTAGTTTGAGCCTCCATACTTAGGAGTAGATACAGAAAAGCATTTGCACTAATTGGTTAGAATTTTTAAAATAAATTACACTCAAAACGTGTAAAAAGTGAAATAAATAGGTACCTATGTTAATGTTAAGGATGTTGCTGTATACACGAGATCTGTGAATTTTTTTTAGGCAAACGTAAATTTTTAAACATTTTTCTATTACTGGGAGCTTATTCCTACCTATAAAAAAATATTCAGCCAATTTG
Source organism: Agriphila geniculea (assembly GCA_943789525.1). Taxonomy (NCBI): domain Eukaryota; kingdom Metazoa; phylum Arthropoda; class Insecta; order Lepidoptera; family Crambidae; genus Agriphila; species Agriphila geniculea. The sequence goes on from OX038883.1 coordinate 4,134,511, forward strand.
ATTTTTTTCGGGCATTTCCCAATACCATTCTTATATTTTGCGCTTGACAAAATTTATTTCTCTGTCGGATTTTTAACAATCTTTGATTGCCATTTGTTTTTCAAGTGGACAGTACTGAAATATCGTTATTTAAAGTTTGATGATAGGTAGGTACACAGATCAGTAGGTACTTATTTTGAAATATTTCTTACAAGTTTCCAATAAGACATTTTGTTTATCCATTATAATTTCAAAATATTGTGTAATTTTGGTAAATAGAAAACATAGGTAATGTCATTACCTACCCATACCCACTCTGTTAATTTATTCATCTTTTCTTTTTACCAAAAGATGACATTGTCATCGGTGGCCAAATTATTATTTGCATTAGTTATTATAATTTGCATGTTCTACGAACCAACGCATCTCGCCATCTATTGTCGAGTAGGAGAACTACTGCATAATAAATTCTTTTGAACAGACTTCTTATTCTACAAACTACATACATAAGCAACGCATCTCGCCATCTATTGTCGAGTAGGAGAGCTACTGCATATTATTATAAATTATTTTTTGTTGTAGAGCGCCTATTCATTTTGTAATTACCAAGGTATCTTAATATTTTATTAAGTATGTAGAGTTTTATTTTATCACACATTTATTACCTATTTACTTGTACACATTTATTACTTTTAGATGTTCTAATTTTAGTGTCGCTATTGCCTTATAGTGGCGCTGTTGATATTTAGGACAGACAAAGTCTCTACAGTACTAATCGCAAATATGACCACAAATGGCGCCCATCTTCGCATCATAACTCATGAAAAAAGACTCTTGAGACAAAATAATAATTCGTATAAATATAGAACTAAATATTATATAATATTTTATAATAGTAGTTTATGAAACTGATGCATAATGAGGGCTATTAAAACATAAGTGTGTGTCGCACGAGTTTTTTAATACTAACTAGGTTTACAGTTTCATACACTACTTTATCTACTCTCATACAATTTGTGATTGAACATACAAAATAAAAAAATCAATAATAAAAAGAGTAAGTAGTTTCTCCACTTTGGTTTAGGTAGGTTACTTACCTAGGTAAAGTAAGACGTTTTTCCGTCGTCGCATCTAAAATATCGGGGAGTTTTTCTTCACACTCACTACTATCAGAATGTTAAAACCTTTTCACTATAGCAATAAGCAAGAAATTTAATGTTTAAAAAAAAACACTATTGTTGAAATTGTTATTATAATTAATTGAAGAGCCTGTCTCTCATAACACAGGGTAACCTTATATGGGAGCTGTTCATATTTTGCATTGTTATGTGTTTTCTTGAATAAACTGATTTTTTTATTTATTTTTATTTTAAGCGAAAGTAAAAATTAAAATTAATAAATGGCACGTATTCTATTAGAAAAAAAATAATGAGATGAGTTAATTCCAGCAGACTAATCGTTACGCTAAGCCATCTATCACCATAGAGTACATTTTAATCATGGAAAGTATATGGGAATATCATTGTTTTTTTTTATATCGCGGCACTGCCTTCTTCTTGGATTTGCCCTGTATCGTAATGAGAAAAAAAGTTATTTTATAGCATACTTTAGTATTTAAGGTATGTTATAAAATAAGTTTTTATTTTTTTTTCGATATTGCGTATATAAAGTGTGCCAATATAAATTCGTTTTGAAATTCATAATTCGAATTTTACGATATGAGAGTAGATAAAATATTATTTTGTCTTAAGTCTTTGCTTCATGAGTTATGATGCGAAGATGGGCGGAATTTGTGGTCATCTTTCGTGATACGAACTATAACAAGCCGTTTACCTACCAAAATTTTTGAGGTATTAGGCATGTTGACTATTTTTTTATTTTTCAACACACTTGCTCGTAAAGTGAGCCCTAATACATCGCTTTTAGGGCCATAAACCGAACTATAACAAACGCGTGCAATAATATATAAAACACTATTTGGTTATAGAATTATCCCTACAAAGTTAAAGAGGTACCTTACTGCAAGTTCTATGCGAGTAAACAGAGCATTTTCAATTTAACAGGGTAATACAGTTATTTTTTTAGTTACAACAAAGAGGTTTTATGCCGCTGAAAAATCATTTGCATTTTTGGAATAAATAAATGTGTAGGTCCTTAATTAAGTAAAACAAATATTTATTATTATCAAATTATTTCTTATTTACAATATTTTGTTAAAACATATTAAAATATAAGCATTTTATCACCTAAATTTATAATTTTGAAGTAGGCTGTATGCTCACTAACCCCTTTGTTCGCAAAATATTATTGCATTGGGCGTGTGAAAAAAACAAAAAAAAAACCTGCGCGCCTTTTCTCATCATGATTATCATTTTGTTTTTGTCGTATTTGTTGCTGTGTGGTAAATTATTTTGTTTTTTTCTCGCAAATGTGTTGAAAAACGTCGTATGAAACTCGTGAGCTCTTACTTATTGCACACTCGGCTGAGTTACGCCCTCGCCTGCGGCTCGGGCTGCAACCTACAGCCTTGTGTGCAATAAGTAACCTAAGCTAACTTGTATCATAATGTACTATTATGTTACATAAATTACCCCTAAAAAAAATAAACATTTGTATAAGAATTATTACGCTAGCATGAAAACTGCCCGAGATATCACAGTTTGAAATGCACAAAATTGGCTGTGCTAACTTTTTGAACATGACCGGAAATCTCAAACCCATTTCGAGAAATAAGCTTTCTGTACAATATCTACTAACTAGATTTTAAAATAAGTCTATATTTTTAAAGATATTCAATAAAAAGCTTTAACCTTCAAATGACCTTTCTATGATGTCATCACATGCAGATCCCCCAGTCATAATAAAAAAAGAAAAAAAGGGCAAAGACAATTTTGATAATGAACTTGGCATTAGGGATGGTGGAAGGTGGAAGTGAAAAATTATCGATGTTTAATATATAAAAGGTAATATTTTTGAGAAAAATTGGGATGATGACTAGGTAATGGTTTCTAATTTTAATGTATAGTAAAGCAAAAAGAGAAGCAAAATAAACCCCTACGCGAAATTTTGGCTCGCTTTTACGAATTTTACTATGATTTCTAAGACTCTAAAGTAGGAAAAATCAAAAAAATCTAAATCCTCCAGTGACAAAATAGTGTCGACTATTAGAATCCATACGTAATACAAAAATCATTTTTTGGAAACATTATTGTAAAAACATCTATCGATATATCAGAGTATTTAATATCGCCCGAAAAATATAGGTGTACCTACTTATCGCAAAAAATATCGTATTTTTTTCGACATCCCTACTATGAAATGTTTGTAAATAGAAATAAAATTATGCACATATTTTCACAATTTTTATTATGTCAGCCTGCAAATTTATCAGTCCACATGATTCGTCCAAGTCCACAAGCAATCATTACAATTTGATCCAAGTAGCTCTCCAAAATAGACACATTTCGCAAAATTTGGGTAGATTGCACGTGTTCAACTGAGTTTCAGCATTTTTATTATAATTATACCACCTCAAAAATTATAGCGGAAAATTAAGAAGGTAGGTTAGAACCGTCACAACTGGATTAAATGAATAAAATAGAAGAAATATTAACTTTAACTTATTTGTTTACAAACAACCAATTTGTCATTGACAGTTATTATGACAGGTAATGACACTTAGCCGTTTATTTTTCTAAAAGTAGATGGCAAAGGTATTCCTTCTTAAACTTTCGTGCCACTAATGACGTATTTCCGGCTGACCATATCGACTAGACAAATATATTTATAAAAAAATAAATACGCAACCAAATGTTAAAATATTCAAATTAGTTTCTTAAATTGGCCTAATCTGTAATAAAAAAATATAAAAAAATACCTTTTATTTTTTAACCAAAGCCAATTGGACTCACCCGAAAACGCTCCATACTAACGGCTACCGAGTTATGACGTCACGCTTCCTACGTTGTATGCAACGCGCAGGAAATTTGTTCGGCAGCTATATTAAATATTGTGTTTATCAAAATGGTTTCTTTGACAAATTTGCTATAAATTTTACGGACTAATTAAATGTATTATTTATTTTAACAAATTTAATACTTTTTAAATGGACTTGTCCACCCAACTTTGAAGGGCCATAAAACAAATAATACGCAATACATAAAACCAAGAAGTATACAAGCTACTCCAAAAGTTTGATATGTTTACGATTTTTATTAGTATTTCGTTATTTTATTCATAAGTCAACATCCCTTTTATGGGTGTAAATGCGCATCAGGTACTATTTTTAAATTTTCAATAAAAATGTTCAAAACAACTCTGCGCGAGCCGTAATGAGGGCGAATTTTGTAGAATCTGTAAATACCAGTAAAAAAACATGTCAAAGTGTACCGATTTGAGCATTTTTTAATATTTTATTTCTCTGTGATTAAAAACATTTTTAAAATTTTTCTCTGTATAGGGCACTCCTTGACAATACAAACAATAAGTGAAAAAATAAATATGAGTCGTATTCTTATTTGTTTCAGCTGAAACTTTGTGAAAAATACCCTGACTCTGACAAGCAAATTTGTAATTCCACTTGAACAGATTGTCTTCGTTTTAAAATACCTGATAATTTATTGTGTTTTTCTCTCTAACGGCATTAATTTAAGAATGTTGCTTCCTAAAACTAAAGTTTACATCAATAGTAATGTTTTAATTCTTTAGATAACTTCATTGGAATAACGCAAATTTCCTTGAAATGCGGATATACAGCCTTAATATTTCATGTCCAATCACTTACATGAAAAAATTTTTTTCTTAGTGTAATAATTACTAATATAGAGGTCAATGTGTCCAATACTTTTTATTCTTTTTTAGTTTTAAATAAAAGACGGACACACCGGACAGGTGGAACTTGGAACTAAATAAAAGCTTGTAATAAAAGGATACTTAATGTATCGAAATGGAATGGAAATGTATCTCAATAAGTTGGATCGGCTTCTTAATAATTGCATTCGTTTTATATATGGATTACGCAAATACGACCATATCTCCCAATACCGTCAGCAACTCAAATGGCTTCCTATACGTGAGCGTAGGAACCTAAGAGTTGTCTGTTTGCTCTTCAACATACTTTTCGATCCACTTACCCCAGAATACTTGAAATCAAGATTTCAGTTTCTGGGTGCCTCTCATCAACGTGACCTTCGCTCTAGTAGTAACCTTCTCTTACTAATACCTGCACATACTTCTGGCTTTGTCTCCTACTCTTTCACCCTTTCGGCTGTACGACTCTGGAACGCTTTACCTCTAAATATTCGAAATGCACCTAGCAAGTACGTATTTAAGAAATTGGTCCGTGAGCACTACTTGAGTTCTTTACGCTAGTCTCGTCGTATCTGACATTGCTACACTTTCTTGTATGTATGTATTAATGTAATATATGTATTAAAATATATATGTATTAATTATGTAGGTATATATGTATTTAATTATGTATTTTGTTTCAGTTTTTTTTAAATTAGGGTTGTTTTTATTGCCGCCACGATTTCTCTCCTTAACACACTTACCGGTTGACTGGTAGGGAATGCCCTTGGGCATTAAGTCCGCCATTTGCTGTTTTAATTTAAGCAATAAAGATTAAATAAAATAAATAAAAATAAATGGAAACTGACCACTTTTCGTTTCAACCTGTATATAAATAAAACACGCTGCAATATTAATAAAACTTTGCAGTATTTTTTTAATTTATTATAACCTACACAATAAATTCACACTGAAATAAATAGTCGGCCTATCGATTGACTTTTGTGGCCACCCATCTGAAAATAACATATGTAAAAGTTGCGCACAGAAACATAGACAAAAATAAAAAAAACTTCTGGATGCTGAAAACTTATCTCTGGTATAGAATTTATGTCATTTTGGAAAAGAAAATTTACTCCAATTCTGTCATCGCGATTTTTTATTATGGTTTAGTTTTGTTAACTGCATTTCATTGCTTATTGAAATTGGACCACTTCAAAATTCACTTTAAATACGCATTATAAAATGCTTAGAAGAAGATTAATACTGCTTGTAAGTAAATTAAATACAATTTTCAGAACTTAGAAGCTGTCATTTCATTGTGTTCATTTCATTCCTGTTCATTCGAAGAATGTCCTCCAAAATTACTCCAAATATCAAATCCTCATTTAGTAGTTTTATTAAATTCTTCCTAATATTATAAATGCGAAAGTCCGTACGTTTGTTTGTATGTTTGTTTATTTGTTTGCTACGCCTTCGTCTTAACTACAAAACCGATCGTCATGAAATTTTACATACACGTTGTCAGGGGTACAAGGAAGGGTACCATTCATCCCAAAATAAAGTGTTGTTCTCGAGGGACATCAAAAAACTTTCCACGCAGACGAAGTCGCTGGCGGCCGCTAGTTTTCTTATTAATGTTGGCATAAAATCCGTCTCTATACATTTGTAGGTACATTGAATATTCACAAATAACGTTTATTTCCTACTTCTGTTTTATCTAGATTTAGAGAGTGTTCAAGTGTGTGTGTTTAGGTGATAATAAACCTAAATAATAAACTAGAAAAAATTCGACTCCTCACCAGATTACTTTCTCAGACGGGAATCAAACCCGCGACTTTTGGAAGTCTGGTCCAATGCTCTCCCAACTGAGCTACGGTGATGATGTTGACAGGAGACCACGATTCTCAATTCGATGATTATTCATGGAATTAATATTCATATTTTTTATTTTTATTTAGTTTTCACAAATGTGGTTTTTATGATACGCATTTATGGTAGAGGTTTCTACATAAATTGTTTTTCCTAAATGTTGACTGGCAGAGAATGACATTAAGTCCGCCTTTTGTACCATCTTTTTATTTCAACTGTTATAAATTATACATTATTGATTATTTTAATGATAAAGAAAGTAACTAAGTAATACCATAACTTACCTATACTATAACTTATATACAGGGTGGAATTTCTTAATGCCACCTGGAGGGAAAGTGTCTAAACAATGGAGATAGCTAATTTTACTCAAAGGAAACATTCCTTTATTTTTAAAAAGAAACAAAACTGCATTCAAAGTTTTTTAAAAATACGCTTCCCACACCCAGGAATCGAACCGGCTAAAATTCGAAAAAACAATACCCTGTACTTTTATGATATCAATCGTTAGGGTCAAACATAAGGATCAAATCTCTCTAACAAACATGGTATATTAAATGAAAGGAAAACCATGAAAGACAAGATAAAACACTTTTACTTAAGGCTCCATTATGTTAGTTAGTTCACAATAAATTAGTATCTATGTAGAACTATTTCGATAAGATGTTCATAATGCAGACTATTACGCATCCATTGCATGCAAATGAGTTCCTTAAAATAATAAATTTATGTATCCAGCAACATGGGGCCAATTTCAAACAACTATTTAGTTAAGCTTTTTCTCGTTTAATTAAAATAAAGTTTAGATTTAATGATTTTCCTTTCATTTAATTTACCATGTTTGTTAGAGAGATTTGACCCTTATGTTTGACCCTAACGATTGATAACATAAAAGCACAGGGTGTTGTTTTTTCGAATTTTAGCTGGTTCGATTCCTGGGTGTGGGAAGCATATGTTTAAAAATCTGTGAATGCAGTTTGTTTTGTTTTCAAAAATAAAGGAATGTTTCCTTTGAAAGAAATTTGCTATCTCTATTATTTATAGTACTTTCCCTCCAGGTGGCATTAAAAAATTCCAACCTGTATAACTTACCTCTAAGGAATTCGAAAAAATATTTACTCGGCAAAAGTGATTTTCTTTTTCATTTTAGATTATACGGAGTAAAAATACAGGACAGTTCACGATCAATGTACAAACACGACATTTCCAAATATCAACAATACTGCGACACATTCCGTAAGTATTAAAATGGCTTGCAACTTGATTCTTTCTTATAGAAACAAATATCATTGAATTACCCTGTAGAAAAACATTAAACTTTATTTTCTGACAACTTGGACTCATAACCGCAAGAAGAACTAAAATGATGGTAAATGCAGATCAACATAAGTCTTTAATGTCCCCACTGCTGAGGAACAGGTTTTCCTTAAGGGTGGATGAGGACGATGGGCATTAACCCACCGCGCAGGCCCAATGCGGATGTGTTAACGACTGCAAATGCAGCCGGGACTAGGGTTACCATCTGACTGGATAAATCCGGTCTTGACCGGATTTTATGAGCTCAGACCGGACTCCGCCCGGATTTCATTCGAGACCGGATTTTCAATCGTGCTGGCTCAAAATCATTACACCATCATTGATTGTAATGATTTTGTGTAAACAATCATCGCCGCACAGCACGGAGCGCGCGGCGCGCTATGCATGCCGCGATTAGGCTCTACGAATGGGTGGTTTCCTGAAAGATGCCCATAATTTTCTTCTAAGAAGCCACCCACTTGAGTAAAATATTACAAAAAAGTTTTTAAAGCTGTTGCCAGCCAGCAGATAATAATAAAAGTTGTTCCTAAATCCTAATGTAAATGGTCAAAATTTTTTTTTAATTGAGTAAAAGACCGGACTTTTGTTCAAAAATCTGGATTTTCAACCTCTTACAACCGGATTTCCGAATTTTAGTCCTGGTAACCCTAGCCGGGACCAAGGACTTGACGTGCCTTCCGAAGCACGGAGGAACTCAAGATAATAAATTTTGGCTAGGATTGCCTTCCCACCCGTACTCTTTCTGTTACCACATCCGTACTCTTTCCGTCTCCATCCGTCTTTAAAGTTACCTACCACTATTATACCAATATTATAATGGTACAGCATACATTTTAGGAAAGATTTAATAAGGCTTTCTCTAACTACTCTAACTAGTGTAAGCTTTTTACATTCCTCACAGCTTTAAGCTTGTTAAGTTCTTAGTCCTTACAGTAGCAGTAAAAATAATAAGTTGGACATTTGGCGAGGATGCCTGCCTCTGCAGCGAGGTGTGGTCACCACGCCGCGGCTCCTCGCGGTGGAGGAAATCAAGGCTCCGACCTTCCCCGACTCCGTCACTTCTGGAGACGTCAAGTAAGCGGAACATAATATTCTTCTTCTTATCGAATGAGGAATAGAGGCCACCTCTGGTGTTAGAGTTTATCAAGCCGCCTGTAAGGCCTCTAACTTGGCTTAACGACTATTATCAGATGACAACAGCCGGGACCGACGGTTTAACGTGCCCTCCATTGCACGGAAGCGCTCAGTTGTAATGCCACTTAACGGTCACCCATCCGACACCTGGCCAGACTGAGCGTTGCTTAACAAATGTGATCGAGTACGATCAGTCTGTCAAGTTCCGCCATGAGCTCTTCAACATAATATTAATGACATTACAGTAACTGTAAAGAATTATTAAGCAAACATATATGGTGAAGGCACAAAATTAAAGTTCAATAATATTTGTATGTTTGTCCGTTCGAAAAATTTCATTTGAAATATGATTAAATGAAGTGAATGAAATTACAGGCCTGTTAACTAAGCAAGAAAATATTTTTGTTAGTTCGCGCGAGCGGTACCTATTTATAAGTAAATTATTATTTACTCTTATGGGAGTACACAAGTATTTAAAAAATACTAGCAAATTTTTTTATGATGACTAAACATTATTAAACATCATTCAATATTTTTAATAAAATAAGCGCTATTTTTATTATTGCACACCTAACAAAAAAAATGGAAGTTTAGCAACAGAATAAGTATATAATAGTAGGTACTAACGTGGTAAGCACATTATTTTTTTGTTTTCTGAAAAAGTCGTTAATAGAGCGAAACTCCTAAAAGGAAAAATAGTCAAAAACTGCATTTATTTTTTGTTTTTCGAATAACAACCTGTAATTTTTACTATATTTTTCAGGCTGATAAAGAAGGAGGGTGATGCAGTGGGCATGGACGAGGTGGTGCTCGAGATCGAGACGGACAAGACCGCGCTTCCGGTGATGTCCCCGGGGAACGGCACCATCGTGAAGATGCTCGTCAAGAACGGGGAGGCGGTCAAGTCACAGCAGCCGCTGTTCCAGGTGAAATGTAGCTAAATAGATACAATACAGTCTCTCTCTACTGATCTTTGTCTTCCCGAACAGGGGCCGTACCGGCTAACGCAACGAAATTCGAAAAATCTGCCAGGTTTCAAATAAAAACAGATATATCGAGCCCCAATTGAGTCAAAATGGCAAACCCCAATTCATAATGTTACAGTCTGCCCAGCCCAATCACTAAATATGGCTACTTTTAGAAACCTATGTTCTTAGGTATAGGTACCTATATTTTTAACTTGTCTTGCTTTTGTAACTAGACATTAATTATTTTACTCAAAAAAGCTTGTAATATGGTCATTATTTTGACAACCTTCTTTGAACAAAGTCGAGCTTGCCGGTGTTCTCCGATGGTGACGCAACAAAGTTGTATGGGATTTCATTATTGTCGAGTTTTAGCCACCAGCAATTTCCTTTGAGAATCCATTATTGTCGAGTTTTCTTTCAAACATAGGTGAAAAATACACTGTACAACCCGCGCAGATAAAGAATGGGATTAGAAATGGCTCTCAGTCACACTCGTTGTGGCAAGCGCGGTGAGCCGCCATTTTGAATCCCATTCTATATCTGCGCGGGTGTTGTATTATTGTACCTAGATGATGTTTTTGTACTTTTATATAAAATTAGTATGGAAAAATATAAAAAGCTCGCACTTGACCGTTTTTTGACCTTTCATTCAATACCTCTTATCTACTTACGGAGTTACAAAGGGGATCAAAAAAAACCTTATTTTTTGCCTCCGACGCTTCGTTTCTGAGATATTTGCATTTTTGTATTTTTTCGAAATTAGGTTATAAGTACCTATTATAGTAGGTATAGTAGGCAGTATTCGCATTTTTTGAGTAAAGTACTATACAAGCCTTGGTCCACAATGACTGCACTGCTGGCCACGTTATGATGGCCTCGAGCTAAGCTTACCTATGCTCTCGGCCTTCAAGCTTGGTCATCATTGCAGCCCTTGCTGTCCGCGCTATAAAGGCCTCGACCTCCGGTCTCGGCCTTTATTCTAGCTTGTCCATCAAGGGCTGCAATGCTGACCGCGCTGTGACGGCCTGGACCTGCGCTAAGCTCCGCTCTCGGCCATCATCATCGCTGCCAGCAACGCAGTCATTAGTGACCGCGGCAGTAATGTACTATAAGTTTATTTCTTATTTTAACAATAAATACTGTCACCTCATAAAGCTAAGGTTATCTGCGGGTGGGGGGCCTAGTAACCTGTAGCTCAGGTTCCTCTCGAACTAGTCTCTTCCTTTAAGTTAAAAAACTTTATCCTAAGCCACTTATTTTAAAAAGAGAAAATAAATGCTTTTTATTCATCAACAACATCATCGATATCTTCCAAATAACTTCAACAAATAGTACAATACGAAATTCCTTACTTTGATTTCTTTGTTTTAAGTTGAAGCTCGGCAGAGCCGCCGAAGTTCGAAAAGTTAGCTCCAGATCATACTTAATCTGCTGATACACTAAGGATGAAGATAGTGTCGGGGCTCAAACGTGTGTCCTGTCAAGCTCACCGGAGCACGAAACGACGGACCTCGCCTCCAATCGAGCTCCGGTGTAGCTCCTGTCTGGCACCGTTCGAGATCCGGTGCTATTATGGGCCCTTCACATGCACAGGCCTGGCCTTCAGGGTTGTGCTGCGCCTCTCCGTACGATCCTATAGGCTGGGCCTGTGCATGTGGAGGGTCCATTAGCAAGAAGACTTAAGATTTACGGCCTGACATTAATAAATCAATCCAGAGAACGGGTTCGGCTTAATCCAGATTAGTTGCTATGCAACGTTTCATACTAATAAAGAACGTACCAACGACAGTTGCCCAGATGTTGCCTAGCAGTTAATCTGGATCAAGCCTATCCTTATCTGTGGATCGTTAGTCGAATCGGTGAAACGGTGCTTGCTTCTTTTATTCGTCCTTTTACTCCTGCTCTCTGTCTGACCATACCTGATATAACATGGTCCTATTATATCTGCTCTGCTCTCTTTAATAATTTCTGCGGTGGTGTCGTGTGAGGCGGGTCGTTACTTTCCCTCAAATATGGTTGAGCGAAGCGATGGCTGGTTCATGCGTCATGCTCGTGAACGAGTGCTGCCAGTGGGAATGGGTCTGCTTCTGACTACCTATCTTAACGCATATTGAATTATATGTTGATTGTAAACTTTGAATTTAGATCCTGTAATTTGATTAAGTCATTTGAAATTCATTAAGAAATGAGCTAATTAAATAATGTTATTTATTTGTTAATCTTTCTTAATATAAAGTCTTGAAACGATATACATATTTGTTAATATCGTTCCATCTGATAACGCTGACAAGTTTTTTGCGCCCAAGGACGTCATAATGGGTGGTAGGGTATAAGATTTGACGATAAAAAAATGCTTATTATGTGAGCTCATTTATATAAAGATATTTTCATTTCATTTCATCAAATTAATGTATATTTTAGCCACTTAAACCAGGTAATGATACATACATACACATACAAACACACACAAACATTCACACATACACACGCACACATTCACAGACACCTATCATGAAACAATATCATAAATTATTTCGTTGTTTTCCCTACTTTTAAATATTTGTTTAAAATCATTTTTTTTAACCATTTATATATTTTGATTAAAAAGTGTTGTTCCGTAATTGGCTTATGTACTGTATACCTGCGTAAATGGTCTGTAAATGCTGTGGTAACAATGTTCAATAAATTAAATAAAAAAAAACCGGCCAAGTGCGAGTTGGACTCGCGCATGAAGGGTTCCGTATCAAAAAACGGCAAAAAAACAGGTTTGTTGTATGGGTGTGGGAGCCCCTTAAATATTTTTTTTCTGTTTTTAGTATTTGTTGTTATAGTGGCAACAGAAATACGTCATCTGTAAAAATTTTAACTGTCTACCTACTGTCGTTATTAAAATCGAGCAAAAAACGGTAAAAAAATCACGTTTGTTGTATGGGAGCCTCCCTTAAATATTTATTTTCTTCTGTTTTTTCTGTACAGAAATACATCATTTGTGAAAATTTCAACTGTCTAGCTATCACGGTTCATGAGATACAGCCTGGTGACAGACAGACAAACAGACGGACAGCGGAGTCTTAGTAATAGGGTCCCGTTTTTACACTTTGGGTACGGAACCCTAAAAATGATCTCGTTGGCAGGTGAACGTGACAGGCGTGGCGCCGGCGAAGGCCGCAGCGCCCGCGGCCCCCGCCGCTGCGCCGGCCGCCAAGGCCCCCGCAGCCGCGAAGGCCCCGACCGCTGCCAAACCGATAGTTGCTGCCAAAGCCCCAGCGGCAAAAGCCGCTGCCAAGAAACCTGCCGGTCCTACAGTACGCGGTGTTTTATTATGTTTAATTTAGGGACAGGCTCTGGCTAAAACTTTAATGCTATCCTTTTCTGTTTGTTTTCTGTTAGGTGATGAATTATAACATTTTGAAGAGTCAAGCATACTTAATTGTTTGTTTCCCGAAATATCTTTTCACTCTTAAAATAATTTAATAACACCTAGAAGCCGTGTTCTGGTATGCAAAGTGGTACAACTAATACCAAGCCAAAATAGCTTAGTTTTCAGATTTAGATCCTTCATACGTTACCTAATCGTGACTCAAATCTAATATATACCTAATAACTAATCTCCTAAAGGTAGGGAAATTGAAACTGTTTTGTACTTATTATGTATGATTATGCAATAATGGGCAATAAAAATCTGTAAACGGCGCCATTATGGCTGTTTTAGTTGCTTCACTTTTGACAGTGCGCTTTGTAGGGAATTATCGTTCTAGGTACCTATTATTATTCTAAGTTTTCACTATTGATACTAAAACAAATACATGGTTTTAGGCTGCCGCATTAAAAATTGGCGATCCAACGAAGACGATATCAGGAACTCGGACAGAACACCCGGTGCCTATGAACAAGATGCGCAAACGCATCGCAGAGAGGTTGAAACAGGCGCAGAACACGACGGCCATGTTGACGACATTCAACGAGTGCGATATGAGGTAGGATTGTAATGTTGTTCGGCCGGTGAATAAACAGAGCTGTTTAATAAACTGATTTAGCTAGTAGGCTTCGAGAATTAATAAATCAATCCACAGATTGAGATAGCCCTATCTATAAATTTATTTATCAATTCTGGCCGAAAGCTACCGATAGCGACTGCTACAGAAATGTTTCGACGCCAATGACATCATCTCTAGGGGGTAGATCACAAGATTATACACATTTTACAAAAACCGGCCAAGTGCGAGTCGGACTCACGCACGAATGGTTCCGTACCAAAAAACGGCAAAAAAAATCACGTTTGTTGTATCGGAGCCTCCCTTAAATATTTATTTTATTCTGATTTTAGTATTTATTATTATAGAGGCATCAGAAATACATCATCTGTGAAAATTTCAACTGTCTACCTGTTGTCGTTATTAATATCGAGCAAAAAACGGCAAAAAAAAAACACGTTTGTTGTATGGGAGCCCCCCTTAAATATTTATTTTATTTTGTTTTTAGTATTTGTTGTTGTAGCGGCAACAGAAATACATCATCTGTGAAAATTTCACCGGTCTAGCTATCACGGTTCATGAGATACAGCCTGGTGACAGACAGACAGACAGACGGACAGCGGAGGCTTAGTAATAGGGTCCCGTTTTTACCCTTTGGGTACGGAAACCTAAAAAGGAATCACGATTACCTATGTCTATCTATGCCTATTTCCCTTAGTCGTCGTTTGATTTAAACTTTAATTTTGGCTTCGGGCCTTATTCCTGATTAATCATTCATTGTTGTAAATTAATTTCACTTAGGATCGGTTAGGTTTTTGGAATGACATATTACAAACGAAGTTTTATGCAGACGTCTTTGAGATTTTTTCTGCACCTCATACCCTCATTGCTCTAACCCTCAGCAAATTGATGGCATTCCGCAAGGCGAACTTGGCAGCGTTCACGAAGAAATATGGCGTCAAATTGTCATTTATGTCACCATTCCTGAAGGCGTGCGCCAACGCGCTGATGGACCAGCCTGTAGTCAACGGAGTCATTATTGACGAGGACATTATTTATAGGTAAATTCATGGATTTTTCTGTCTTAGTATTTTCTCAAAGTATTTTAACAAAAAGTCACCATCTTACTGGAAGGGGAAAATAGGTAGATATTAGTAAGTTAATGTTTGACTAAAATCAATTTGAAGCATGTTTAGGAATGCTTCCAAGTTTAGTTACAAAACAAACAAGCCAATGTTTAATTACAAAAATAATAGATAGGTCCTGTGACTTTACTGCCAGCAGCTGACCTATGTTGTCGAAAATTTTAAATTCTTTTTCAAAACTATTTTTTTTTTCAAAATTAACTTTTCCAATATATTTTTACATCATCTTTTAAAGCCTTTCGAATTCCGCGTCTTAAAGAAATTACTGTAAACAACAGCCGATTTCGGAAAATGTTAATTAGGACATTACGTTTTCTTTGATGTTTTACCGCCTCTGTGATCTAGTGGTTCGCCCACCACCCGTGCAAGATGCAGGGGTCCCGGGTTCGATTCCCATGGGGGTATAATTTGTACTCGATTAGGTTGGTGGTAGGGCTTACTTCAAATCCGCCTGGCTAGCTACCACCATCTTACCTAAGTCTGACGCCATGCAACAAATTAAAAATTGTTGTGTTCCAGTAGTTAGAGGTAAGATAGCCAGTTCCTCAGTGATGAGGAATCCGGGTGTAGTGCGCTTCCATCTTCAGCCTTATCGTCACTTAACATCAGGTGAGGTGAAGGCCAAGCACTACCCGTTGTCCATAAAAAAATTAAGTAGATAAAATACCTACTTAGGAAGGTACCAGTGGACAGAGACTATACAAGCCGATTCCCATCGGATGACCTTCTAGAAATCCTACCCCACCCCACCGATGCACTAAGCAGTTGCAGATCATATCATTTTTGTAGATCGGCTTAACTTCGCCATTATTTCACCCTTCGCCACTGGTAGGTACCTACTATTTGCATTTATAGGCCAGTAAAATCTTACAAATATTATTCCTAAAAACGCAAAATGCGATGTATAGCTACATTTTTGGTATATTATTTGGAATCCTTAGGAGAGAGTGGAACTATGTTTTGCAAGCAAAAAAAAGTTGTGCTAGCTGCGTGATACGTGAAAAACTGCAAAAAATATCAGTTTTTGTAGTTTTATTCAAAAACTATGGGCTTTTGACATTAGTTGCCAGTATCATTTTGAAAGTGTAATTAAATTTCAAACAATTAAAGCCAACCTTCAGCTCCGTATGTCTAATAGTTTTTGAGATATGATGCTTGAAACATTGACATTTACCGGCATATATTATAACCGCCTACACCGTTATTTTTATTTAAACATGCTCACTTCACAGTCTCATAAATAAAAAAGGTTGTGCATCTCTGCAATGATTTGTATGTTGATAGATTAGTCAGGTGCTCATTTTTCGAATAAAAATGTTAAATAAGTATAGACACCTCTCAATTTTTTCAAAAAGAGAAAACGGTAAACCAATTTTCTCTTTCCATACAATGATTGATGGTATTAAAATTATGCATACTGCATTTTTGACGAAATTGAGAGATGTCTATGCTTATTTGACATTCTTATTCGAAAAACGAGCACCTTTCTAATCTATCAACACGCAAACTATTGCAGAGATGCGTAAACTCAAAAAAATTAAATTTAAAAAAATTAAAAACCCGCCTGCATAAAAAGACAAGTCAACTGAAAAGATGGAAACAAGATTAAATATTATAGGCAACATTATAACATGCAGTCGGAGGCATGCATAAAGAAAGTGACATTATGAATGATTTGAGTTATATGCCTCCGACTGCATGTTATAATGTTGCCTATAATATTTAATCTTGTTTCCATCTTTTCAGTTGACTTGTCTTTTTATGCAGGCGGGTTTTTAATTTTTTTAAATTTAATTTTTTATTTATTTCTTTTTAGTTATTATTTATATGATATACCTTTTTGAAATCCTTATAATAAGCCCTTTAATTTGACACCCATATTGCATTATTCTAAAAAAAAAATTTTTTTCCCACTACGTATAATAGCACCGTACAGCCGCCATGTTGGTTTTTTTATAACGCCACCTTCTTAAGAACACTTGGGCTGACGAGACAAATCTAACGATATGTAAATCATGGAAATCCGTTCAGCCGTTTGCAAGATATGAGGTAATAAAGAATATTACATACAAACTTACATACTTACTTACAAGATACGCGCGAAAAACATAACCCTCTTCCAGTCGGGTAAAAAGAGGAAAAGGTAAACCAATTTTCTCTTTCCATACGATGATAGATGGTATTAAAATTATGCATTGCTTTACTGCATTTTTGGCGAAATTGAGAGATATCTAATTTGACATTTTTATTCGAAAAAGGAGCACCTTCCTAATCTATCAACACGTAAACCATTAAATGGTTTACGTAAAAAGATGCGTAAACTTTTATATTTATGAGACTGTGAATTGAGCATGTTTGTATGAAAATAACGGTGTGGGCGGTTAGATGTGCCGGTGAGTGTCAATGTTTCAAGCATCATATCTCAAAAACTATTAGACATGCAGAGCTGTAGGTTGGCTTTAATTGTTTGAAATTTAATACATTTTCAAAATGATACTGGCAACTAATGTTTAAAGTCCATAGTTTTTGAATAAAATTGCAAAAACTGAAAAATATTGCAGTTTTTCACGTATAACGCAGCTACCTAGCACAATTTTTTTTTGCTTGCAAAACATGGTTCCACTCTCCCTTAAGGGGTCCAAATAACAAACCAAAAATGCAGCCTATTAAAATTCTACATTTAAAGCAGAAAACGCGATGTACGTTTTCTGTTTTAAATGTAGAATTTTCCTGGGCTATTAGTACAGCTTTATATTTTTCCATCGGCAGAGACTACGTGGACATATCAGTGGCAGTGGCGACGCCACGAGGGCTGGTGGTGCCGGTCGTGAGGAACGTGGAGTCCATGGACTATCCGAGAATCGAACTGGCAATCAACGCGCTCGCAACGAAAGCTAGAGACGGTATGTATTTTCTATTAAATATTTATTTTATTGACACTTTTTACTGTCTTTTCTTTTTTACCCGACTGCAAGAAAAGGGTTATGTTTTTCGCGCGTATCGTGTATGTATGTAATATTCTTTATTACCTACCTCATATTTTTCATCGGCTAAACGGATTTTTAAGTTTAATATATCGTTAGTGGTTAGATTTGTCTTGTCAACCCAAGTGTTCTTAGGTACCTAAGTGGCGTTAAAAAAAAGCCAACATGGCAGCTGTACGGTGTCATTATAGGAAGGGAAAAAAAATACATCTCAGAATACCTACTGCAATATTTCAGTATCTAAGGCACCCATTACACGGTAGGTTTTGCTGTCAGTTTAACCACAGTCACGCGCTGTGACTGACGATTAACCTACCGTGACTGATGGTTGCATGATGTGATTTGTTCTTTCCATCTGACTGATCAGTCAACGTAATTCATGACTGATGGAATTTGACTAACGCTTGACCATGTTCTGGCTGCCATACAATCTACAAGTGTTTGCCATTTTAGGGTTCCGTACCCATCAAAGGGTAAAAACGGGACCCTATTACTAAGCCTCCGCTGTCCGTCTGTCTGTCTGTCTATCTGTCTGTCTGTCTGTCTGTCTGTCACCAGGCTGTATCTCAGGAACCGTAATAGCTAGACAGCTGAAATTTTCACAGATGATGTATTTCTGTTGCCGCTACAACAACAAATACTAAAAACAGAATATAATAAATATTAATAACGACAACAGGTAGACAGTTGAAATTTTCACAGATGATGTATTTCTGATGCCGCTATAATAATAAATACTAAAATCAGAATAAAATAATTATTTAAGGGGGGCTCCCATACAACAAACGTGATTTTTTGCCGTTTTTTGGTACGGAACCCTTCGTGCGCGAGTCTGACTCGCACTTGGCCGGTTTTTTTTATTTACTTACCTACATACAGTACACTTACTTCTAGCTATAGCTAGAGAGTTTTTAACACAATGATAGTGGCAGAGAATAGTTTAGCAACAGAATTTTTTTTATTACGATTTTACTCTCCATCTTGCTCAGGGGTTCCCAATCAGTGGGGCGCGCCCCAACAACTCGGTTTCTAAATCTCAATCAAACAACAACGTCCGCACCATGAAAGGAGTCCATTAAATTGGGATGATGACTAATAATAAAATAGGTAACGAAATACTAATAAAAATCGTAAACATATTAAACTTTTAGAGTAGCTTGTATACCTCTTGATTTTATATATTGCGTATTATTTGTTTTATGACCCTTCAAAGTTGGGTGGAGTGTGGACAAGTCCAATAAAATTTATGAAAATAAATAATATCTTTAATTAGTCCATAAAATTTACTTAGCTGCCGAACAAATTTCATATAAAATATAATAAAAATAGTCATTATGCCAATTGAATGAGCTTCATTCCAGTAGACATCGTATATTTTTTTAGTTCCATCAAAATTCCGTAGGATTTTTTCGGTGTGCGGACTCTGTTTATTTGGCCTTCTTCTGCTCCGGTAGTTCCGGTACAGATTGAATAATACCTAGCCCAGCCATTCTCAAAGTGTGTCCCCGGATCCTTAGGGCTCCGCAATGCCTCTATGGGGGCTCCGTGAAAATAGTGTAGTAAAAGAAAATAAAAAAGGGTCCTACTAGCTGCAGAACTAAAATCTATCTAAATATTCCTAACTAAAAGAGCAGCAAGTAGTTGCGGAATGCGTAATATGAGAGCATTTCAGCCAAAAGTTCAATGAATAGTGTTTCTAATTATTTTAGGGCTCCATCAAATATTTAGATTTTCAAAAGGGTTCCGTCGCCGAAAAAATTTTAGAACAGCTTACCTAGCCCAATGATATTGACCTAGCCTATGGCATAAGAATAAATACAGTTTTATTTATTTTTATACCTATGGTTTTGCCATAAGAATATAATTATGGTTTTGCCCCCGTTTCAGGCAAGCTGACCCCCGCGGACATGCAGGGGGGCACGTTCACGATCAGCAACGGCGGCGTGTTCGGCTCGCTGCTGTCGATGCCCATCATCAACCTGCCGCAGTCCGCCATCTTGGGCATGCACGCCATTTTTCAACGGCCAGTCGCTATCGCGGGGAAAGTAAGCAAGCATTACGGTCAAAAATATTTATTTTTATAAAATAAATAGGTAAGTACTGAGTAAAAAATTTAGGCTCATTGAGTCCCCAATTTTTTCTCTACTGATGAATTTAGTTTGTAGTGTAAAAATCTTTAATTTGGACCTTACCACGGCCGTTTCTATCACTAGCTTTTAGTCCATATTTTATAGTACCTCCTACTTACCTACATAAGAAACCTAAGCCTTAGCAATAAAATAAAAAAATTTCGCTAAGTTGCGGAAAAATAATGAACTAATGAGTAAAAAGCGCACCGGACGACGCTCCGTGGGTAGGCCCCCGACAAGGGGGACCGACGTGAGGGTGAAGGTCGCGGGAAGCCACTGGATGCGGGCCAAGCAGGACCGATCGTCGATCCTTGGGGGAGGCCTATACCCAGCAATGGGTGTCGTGCGGCTGATATGATGATGATGACGCCATCGCCTAATGCAGGGGACTTGTGGTATTAGTTATTCTGTGGCAGGGGCTTCCAAACTACGGCCCGCGAGCCAGCTCCGGCCCGTGAGCACCGACAATACGGCCCGCGAAAACGGACCGGATCGTACCGTCATACTGTAGAAACAGTATGTTGGTACGATGAGCTAGTACAGTATTGGGTCTTCGTTGTCTGGCCCTTAGGCTTGAAATTTTGGCGCCTAATATTGGGAGGGTGCGAAGGTATAATAATCGATCGCAGCGCTCATGGTGGCAAAAAGTAGTAATAATGAAGGCTCTGTAATCTGTTTGAAAACGATATTTAATTTATTATTAGCGATACAGGGACAATTTTATATGTTTATTATCACTTAATAAAATTATTGAAGTAGCTTTATCTTCTTGTTTAACAAAATCTACAACTAAAAAAGAAGTAAACAAACCCTGATATAACCATATTTAATTTAAATGACCAAAAATGATTTCACAACACTTTGTCCACCCAATCACAGTAATTTTGAAATTTACATTAATAACACAATATGTAGAGTATTTTTTAACATTTTGTCACAATGCCGCCATAACATATCAAAACGTCAAAACGGTCAGGTCAGAGCCAACAAAGTTGCAACACGCTAGGTGGCGCTAAAAGCGTGCACGGAGCCAATAAACGCCCATGTGACGCCCAGAGCAACATGTGCGTGCGTGCATGAGCAACATTGAGATAAAACCTTCTTGCAGGTGGAGATCAGGCCAATGATGTACTTAGCGCTCTCGTACGACCACAGATTAATAGACGGTCGCGAAGCCGTCATGTTCCTCAGGAAAGTAAAGGCAGGAGTGGAAGACCCCACGTCTATTGTAGCCGGAGTGTAGACTACTGCGGAAGAAACTAGGGAAACTAAGCTGTACACCGGCTCCTTTAGTTAACGATTTTCTACAAACTTTGGCGACAACAAAGCAGTTCTTTGAACATTATAGCCTTAGGTACAAGATAAAGACATATGATGATGAAAAGTAGGTAAATAGAGCGTGTGCATAGATGGTTATTGTAATGAGCTTTTAAACCCAAAGCTTTTGCAGCGCTTTCGTAATTTTAATAATCAGCTTACCGAATATTTATTATTGCAAAATTCTTTTGATCACGTTGGTTTTAATTTTACATAATAGGCACATAATAAGTACTTTGTTTAATTTGTATATTTGTCATTATTGATTTATATTAAAGCTTGTAGCAAAACCAACACTATTAAGGCAGTGCAAATAACGTTACATTGAGTGGGATGAGTTTTTGTACACCTTTGTCCATTACGAAAAACTTAATGGGGAATGTCCGAAAAAAATCAAATTGGCTGAATATTTTTTTAAAGGTAGGAATAAGCTCCCTTAGTAATAGGAAAAAGTTTCAGAATTTACGGTTGCGTGAAAAAATTTTAAAAAATTAAAGTCTCTTCGACTTCACAAATGTAGGAAAGTAACAGCAGAATGGAGATTATACCTTTGCTAACACCTGCCACTATGACAACAAGAATAAAAAAAAAAGTTTTGACATTTTGTGTTGAAATTTTTTTTTAATACCATGTTGTCGTTGTGGCAGGTGATGGCAAAGGAATAATCTCCATTCTGCTGTTACTTTCCTATATTTGCGAAGTCGAAGAGACTTTAATTTCTTTTAATTTTTTCACGCAACCGAAAATTCTGAAACTTTTTTCTATTACTAAGGGAGCTTATTCCTACCTATAAAAAAATATTCAGCCAATTTGATTTTTTTCGGACATTCCCCAAAACTACAGACTAGGTATGCTGCAGACCTACCCCAAAGTTTTAACCACATAATCGGAGGATGTATTACCTATTTATTTATTGATTGTATTCATTATTTACTTTTATTGTTAACTCAGAAATGCATGGGACCTAAAATTAGAAAAATTTAACAACTAAATAATAATATCTTCCGATTATCGAGGTTTTTCCGTAGTACTTAGGCCCTCTGCATTTGTATTACCTAATTTGTGAACAATGTCTACTGTACGATGTATATAACAGGCCACGTGTTTATTTTGTAAAAATATTTGAATAAATATGAATATTAAGTGGATTTTGCTTTTATTTTACTCTAATAATAAGGTATATTCATTTTGTCTCTTGAATGCTATGATCGTAGACAGAGAAACCTGTAAATACTGTGTTCCTTTCTTTTTTTTCCACCCTGTATATTATAATTTTTTCACGTACCTACCTCTCCTTTATGTAAAATTGATAGAGGTAGAGCAGAATCTCATGAAACGGAAGTGAAATTATTTTTAATAAAAACACTCGGTTGTTGCGTACAGTCTGTAGGTCAAGAAAATCATAAAATTATTTACTTTCTTTATCATTAGTGCAAGGAAATTGTAAGTACTTCGTACAACAGGAAGGTGCTCTGCGGCTAAAACACGGTCCACTTGAGCTAGAAAGTACGAGGTCAGTTTGTCTCGCTCTATTAGGGTAACCATAAGTTTGAAAACAAATAAACTTGTTCTTTTTTATGCAATTAGTTGTTATCGGTTAAACTAACTTATAAACGCGAAAGCATTTGTTCGATATGCTTTCATGCTTCGTGTACGCTTTTGATGATGAACCAGATGATGTCATAAGTTCAAACTTATGACATCATCAGGTTCAAACCTAAGCAGTTTTATTATAAAACACACCATAAGGGTTCCTTTTTTACCATTTTGGTACGGAACCCTAAAAAAATGATAGCATTAGAATATTCAAGTGCACATTTGCGGATTTAATAAACTACTGAGTTGATTGAAGTCATCATCGGGTCTGAAGTGATTACCACACACAAATGAATATTTTCCAACATTTACTTGGAGCGATTTTTGCCATTGCATCCTGACTTCCTCGTTCTTAGGCAAGCTAAAAATTTTACAAATCTCATACACCACATGACCTTCAAATGGCATTGGAAACACAAAAATATATCGAGATAGAAGAAAAGAGCGCTTTCAAAATGTATGGGAACCTAGCGTGTCGAATTTTTTGTACCTACGATGACGTCACGAGCGAGATTTAGTGATGGGAAATCAAAACCGCGCAGAACCGATTCAATGGTGCAAAACCGATCTTAAGAACTGAATCGATAGTTATTCCTTTGTCAAACTCGACGGAGGAATAAGAATCGACTTTAAATTTTTAGTTTTTAGTGTTCTCACGGCCCGGTAGCCATTCCAACATGGAAAGTATTCCAAAAACTATTCCAAAGCTTTGGTTCATTTTAGTACAAGTTTAAAAATCTAATGTTAATTGATTCGTCCACTCCATTATAACATGCGCCCGGGCAAGTGGCAGGCCCCGACAGGCGCCGTCGCGCCGCGCCGCGCATTTGAATTTACCGACTTCCGAAGAGCGATCTGGCCTGTGGAAACTCTGGCCATGGGAACGCACCTTTACACGCGGCTATCCGATCCCGACCTCTACAACATCAAAAATAACATCAAAAACATCAAAAATAAGTCAAAGAACATAAAGGTCAATATTCATATAATAATTATAAATCCTAGCTATTTGCTCAGAAGGGTCAGATAATATTATTGACTGCACTGCCGTCAATACGTCACATATTAATAAACCGTGAGCACTGCCTCCGCGCCCCGTCCGGGCGTCGAGGCAGGCGGAAAACAGTGAATAAAAAGCACTTTTAAACACTATTTTGGTGTTTGAATTTAGAACACAATTCGACCTCCATCTCACTTACAACCTCCTTGCGCAAAAAATATTCTATTCAATCAGACGCCTTGTACAAAGAATACTCGACATCACTGACCTGCATATATTTACACTGGACAGGCTTATGTCAAACTGTTTTTGTGCCTATTTGATTTCCGCCATTTTGGCGCTGTAGGACGTAGCGTGAGCATAGCGTGCGGGACATGGTACTAAAGTTTGAAGTCTGGAGAAAACTATTTTCATATTGTACGTCAAAATTAGACGCACGCTAGTAGCGTTTCAAATAGGCACAAAAACTTAGCTGTCAAATTATACAGGCAGCCAGTCCAGTTAAATAAAAAGTTTTTCACGTCAGTGCTCGACATACAAACTTCTTATACAAATAAAATTTTTGTTTAAATATTTATTTTTCTCGCAGTTATTCATGGTATAAAGTATAGTATGCAACTCTTGAATAAAACGGATTGATACCGAGCGGTTTTCAAAAAGCAGTTTAAGAAAAATTGTTTAAAAAAACAAAAAACCGACTTCAAAAAACCTACCGCTAAAAAGCAAGAAATAATATTCGTAATAATAAAACACGTCTATTGAAGTCGGGTGGGGCTGGAGTACAAATCCCTTTTTTTTATTCTAAAAGCCCCACCCGACTTCAATAGACGTGTTTTATTATTACGAATATTATTTCTTGCTTTTTAGCGGTAGGTTGAAGTCGGTTTTTTGTTTTTTTAAACAATTTTTTATTTTTAGTGTAGGTACCTTTTGTATTAGGTAGTGTAGGTATAATATTTAGGTAGAAATTAAAATCGGCTCAGCCATACGTGAGTTAATCGCGGAGAAACATACATACATGCGGGTCAAACTGAAAACCTCCTTTTTTAAGTCGGTTAAAGAACTACACTTAAGATATCCCTTTTCCAACAAAAAAAATATTATCTTATTCAGTTCATAAACAAAGAAGTTATACGACTGATCATCGAGGTAGTTCACACAAAATCATACTATTTTCGTGCTTTTTTCAAGATTACTTGAAAAGTACTGAACCGATTTCAAAATTTTAAAAAATGGGACCAACTTGGGAGTTTACCTAATGTAATAACGTTTGAATCATTTCAATCGGTTCAGCCGTCTTCGAGTAATCGGTGTACATGCAAAAAACAAAAAAAAACAAAAAAAAAAAAAAAAAAAAAAACGGGTCGAATTGAGTACTTCCCTCCTTTTGAAGTCGGTAAAAAAATGTAGTACATAAAAAAGAACTAGATGTCGTTGTTCAACTAAGTAGGTAGGTTTTTAAGAAAAAAACAAAGGATGAAACGTAATTACTTTTTTTATCATACGTTTGTTGAGTATTGGTTTGTTGCGTTGTGCGTTGGTTGTCCGTTGGTGTGTTCCGAAGAACTTTTCTCTGACTCTTAGCACAGTTAAGTAGAAATATTTTAAAAAAATCTACCTAGTAGAAGTAGCGCCATATATCGACATAAAATTATACTAAAATTATCAGCTGTCAGAAAATCGCTTATTATCGAAATTCATGAATCACTCGACACTTGAATCATTCCCTGCGGTCGTGATTCAATCGTTAGAATCCTTCACTTGCTCGTGATTCATCTATTAAATAAGATTCTACTGATACCTAACAAATTAAAAATTAATATATTTAAGGATAATACAATCTTTCACCTATTTAACTTTAGATTCAAGGAAAAACTTTGTTTATTGATCATAATCAACTTCATTCCTTTTTCGAAAATCGATTCATTTTTTGTTAGAATCGAGTCAAAAAATCGAAACGTACAACACTATTCTCTCAATCGGACAGAGGAATGAGGAAATGCTCTTAACCTCGACGTTCAGTGGACACAATAGTATCAACAGCTGCGATTTTCATTGCGTGTTAACAAGGCATACCATAAAAATCGTGTCATTCAAAACCCGCAATGAAAACTTACGCGTAGCTATACATTCACTTTGTAATTATCATGTTAAAAGTGATACTGAATCTAAATTAATTCGTTTAAAAATTAAATCAGGTTTCGTTTCTGAGTGACGCGTGTTTTCATGGCAATGGTCTCAAGCGGACTAACTTAGGCAGAACAAAAGTTTGACCGTGGATCAAACTTTTTACACGCAAGGTAGGTACACTTTTACCGTCTATCTCGATATATGTCTGTGATTGGAAATGATCTTCAGTAATAAAAAGGAAAACGAACTTATAGGAAGGAATATTTATATTCGGTATAATATTTATCAAAACACACTGACATGAAAAAAATTTTTTCTTATTAACTGGACTGGCTGTCTATATGATTAGACAGCAAAGTTCTTGTGCCTATTTGAAACGCCACTAGCGTGAGTCTAAAGAACTAATTTTGACATGTACAATGAAAATGGTTGCTGTGATGGTCTCTCCAGACTTCAAACTTTAGTACCATGTCCGTCACGCTATGCTCACGCTACGTCCTACAGCGCCAAAATGGCGGAAATCAAATAGGCATAAGAGCAGTTTGACAGCAGCCAGTCCAGTGTAATAATATAGACGTCAATGTCAAAACATGATATGTAAATAATTGTTATAGAAAAAAAAGACGTTTCAATACTACTTCTATACTACATACATACTAGGTACAGCTTTGTTTTACGAACATGCATATTTATTTTATTTTTTAATATTTATTTATTTTAATTATTATTAGAAAAAAAATCAGGTTAGAGATTTCAATTCAATATTACTTTTATACACTATTGTCGTCACCCTAATTGTTTACAGGGATTCCAAAAGTGGTCGATATCAACCTCTTGGGGTCGATATCGGTTTCCTAGGGGTCGACATAAACGAAAACTGATTTTGGGGGTCGACGAGGTCTAAAAATTGACCCCTATTAAATTAACACAAGTTCTTATTTAAAACTTTCAAGTTTGGAGATCCCTGTTATAGAAAGAGACACCCTTGCCTCGTACTTGCTATCTCAACTGGACCGCAATTTATTTTCTATTGTAATATAAACTTTAATGTCTTAAGGATAAAGTGTATTTTCGTATACACAGAAATACGACGTGCAACTTCCTGTTGTACGAAGTATTTACAATTTCCTTGCATTAGTGTTATTGTATGACAACAGTTAACTACTTTTGTAATGCAACAATCACGTGTTTTTTAGAAAAAATAATTTCACTTCCGTTTCTTGAGAGTCTGTCTACCTCTATTAAAAAAATACCCACTTGAAATGATTATGGACTATCTTCACTAACTTTTTAGCGAGATTTACAACGACTAATGGGGTTATTCACAACAACTTATTTATTAGAAAAAATCGACTTACCCGTACAGCTTGACCATAAAGAGTTGAAATTAAATAAAATGGAACTAAAAATTTTCAGTACGTACTAAATGTAGTCAGTGTTGCCAAATTATTCATGATTTTGACGTATTTACATAGAAAGTGGCGCCCTCAATTTATGTCAACTCTTTATGGTCAAGCTATATATGCCGTAGCTAGACAGTTCTTGAACCAGCACGCTTCGGAATCCTCAGGCTGATTATCTAAATAGTAACTATTTAGCGACAGGTTTCATTCCACATACATTGCTACTTTTCTTTGGTATGTTTTATTTTTAATCCAAAAAGAAGTAGCAATGGCTCACGATCATGTATGAACTGCAACCAGTTGCTAGGTGGTTTTTGATTAGATAATCAACGAAGTCGAACACGACAAAATGGCGCCAAAAACTCTTTCAACACACTTTTTCTCGGTCTGCTATTCTTTTTTTTTTCTTTTCATTTGGCATCGCCTGTCATTACTTGGTGAACGCAGCAGTAGTCTTTTTTTTACTATTGGCAGCACACAGCACATCCTATTGAAATCAAATGTCAAAATTTGCGTTTGTCAAAAAAATTAATGGCCGTCCGTGTGTGTATTTTTAACAATCGCGCGACATTGATCAAACTTGTTTGTATTATTAAAATCGGTTGTCAAACGAACGAACAACAAGTTTTCTAAAATTAATTTGAAAAAAAAATTACTATTAATCGTTATAAGTGGAGTATTATGAAGTAATTGACACATAATGAGACGAGGTCATGCTGGTATTGGTGGTTGGCGAAATGAAAATCCAAGAAATTTCAGGCCTAGAGGTGGTGGGCCGCCACAATTTCGACCCGGTAGAAACTATCCACCACAGGAAACTCCTAGGTAACAAGTGCAACCTAATTTTTTAAAGAACCACTGAATTTCCGACATTGCATCATTTTGCGCGCCTACCTACTATTTACCGATCTTACCGTAGCCAAGTTTGTATTGTTTTGGACTTATAAGTTAGATTAAATCAAATACATAGTGTAAAACTGACCAAAATACATTATCTGCAGTTATTAGTGAGCATCTAGAAAATAAAATACCACCACAATATCTCTAACTTTATCAAATTCGTTATTACAGATTCCCACAACCGGGATCTCGGCCTCCACGGGGTGCTTTCAATAGCCGTTCTGGACTACTGAACCCACTGCCACCTGACCATCATGACAGAAATATATACAGACATGATTCTCGGCCAGGTAGTCAATACAGACTACCAGGTCATCACCAAGGTACAAGATCACTGTACCCTATTTTTGACCGCATGCGTGAAGCTAAAGATCAAAGCAAATATAAAGAAAGACCTTATTATGATAACAATACTGGTGATAGCTGGCGGTTAAATAGTATGGGTGATATTGATGAACGGCAAAGTAATCATCCAATTAATCATGAATTATATGGTGTACATGTAACGTCACCATGGACTGGTCCAGATAAAAGACCTTTCTATGATGAGAGATCTCAACTTTACAGGCACGAAATCGGAGAAAGTAGTAAAATACCCGTCGTAGAATATTCTGGGCACAGGCCGCCATCTTCAGACCATTATGGTGGAAATCCGAGCTCTACTCTGGACAATTCCAATAGTTTTAGCAGATCAGTTGATGATACTGTTGATATCATTAGAAAAAGGTTACAAAATCGAGGGGAGAATCAAGAATCTTCAGACAATCAAGGCATGAATAGCCATAAAGATATAGATGATAGAATACCAAACTCAATGTCTGATCAAAGCACTCAACAAACCCAACCTGCAAAGAAAAGGGTACAGCGACAACGGCAGAATTTAGATGTTAACTGTGACAAAATGAAAAACAAAATTGTTCATGAACTTTTTAAGATGGATAAGGACAAAATTCACAAATTGATGGACAATCCGAGTTCGTCATCAAAATTTGAATATGCTCTAAACAGTTTTATTACCGAGTCACAAAATAGCTTAAACAGGCACTTAAGGTCAGTGGCTGAGAAATCTCTATGTACCTCTGAAGAGTTTGTCCATAATGACAACAACACAATTTATGAGGACACTTTTATGAAACAAATGCAAGGTGTTTTAGACCCCCAGGACACCATATTATTGGAAGATATAAAACCACTTGTTTTGGCGGAACTCAGCAAGGTTTTGCAGTTAAATGAATATGATCAACCATTTCAAATGGCAGACCAAGGAAACTATGAATTAACAAATGAAAATCTAAATTATGATTTGAGTGATACATCCCACTATGAAGGTTATTCTGAAAATCTATATTATGATCAAATCCAGTCACCACAAAGCATAATATATGACACCCATGACCCACATAATGTTGATGATAATATTGATTTCACAAATTTTGAATTTGAACCTAAACCAGCAAAACCACAGACACTTTTTGAAAGAAGAACTGCTAGAAAAAGTGTGAACAATTCAAGTTCTAGTCCCAAAGCTGATTTTCAAATACAGCCAAGGACTAGTGTAGATGCAAATACATTTATGAAAGATTCATTTTCCAACGAAAGAAGGTATTCCAGAAGAAGCTTTGATAACAAACATAACCAAGAAATAGAACCACAGATACCCTTGTTTGATTCAAATGCAGATCAGTTATCGGATGAAGAGGATCCTTTTGCTGAATTTGACAAGCAATATCATGTTGCTGTTGACCACAATTTCATTGAAGCCGATATTTCCAGTCCTCTACAATCTACCTCAAGTGTTCCGAATCAAGACAACAATAATAAATCTCCATACCACCAAGACATAAATTTCGAAATAAAATCAACAGCTCTAAATGAAAATTATATAAAACAGGAAATCGACAGTCAACTACACAATATTGCTAAGTCGCCTTTGAAATTATCGTTAGCCAGCAAAACTCAAGATAAACCCATGTCAGTAACTACTGGCCATACTACTGTAGAAGTAAAACAAGAAGTGTTAACCTCACCAACAAAGAATTGCAATAATAATAAAGAACAAGATCCGGTCAGTGTAAATATAAAACAAGAACACACTGTAGACTTAAAAGAGGTGAGTGCTCTAGAAAACACTGATAACATAAATTCACCTGTAAAAGTGTTACCTTCAAACTCACGAAAGAGATCCATAGATCAAAAACCATCTCATCGTAAGGAAAAACGCAAAAAAAGTGACAGTACTCCCTCAGATTCTGGAAAACAAATCTTGAATAAAAACATTATTATTAATGTTAATGATTGTTCTTCTAATGAAACGGAGAAATGCAAAGAAGCATCTAAATCTATTTTTAATTTATATTTCTCTAAAAAAGAATCTGCCAAGGAGGTGCCTAAAGAGACAAAGAAAATTGAATCAACTGATAAAACCTATTCTGAAAAGTATGTTAAAAGGAAAGAGACTCAGAAGAAAGGTGAAACTGAAACTGCTAAGAAAAGACAGCGTTCAGTTTCTTCTAGTCATTCCATTGTTAGTCCAAAAGAGAATCTGAATAACTATTCTCAAGGCAATAAACCGGAGTCTAAAACAAAACTTCAAAGTATTGACATATTTTCAGATCAACCAAAAATTGTCAGTAAACCTAAACAACCTGTCGTTACTTTTAATAAAAAAGTTACAAAGCGACATATATCAACACAAGTTAGCCGAAAATCCCATACAAGAGAGACTCAAACATTTGAAAGCAAGAGAGTCACTACAAGATTTTCTCAAACAGAAAGAAAAAAGACATTTAATAAATTAATTCAAACTGATCCAGTTAAAATTGAAAGACAAGGCCCTAAAGCAACTGACACACTTGAAAGAATGAAGGAGATTGATCTAGAGATACAGGTCCTGTTGCAAGAAAAGTTTAAATTGTATAACTCAATAGAATCTGGTGACCCATGCCCCAGCACTATTCAATCATTAGGCGTGACTGTGGTGAATGTAACTCCTGATGAGGGGTCAAAAGATAATGATGAAAATGAAGTAGATACACTATCTGGTGATGATATTGTTGAAGATTTTACGAATATTCCAGTGGAAGAACTTGAACAATTAGCTTTTGAGACTATAGATGCACAGAATGAAACTAAGAAAAAGAGTAGACGGCAGAAAATAGTTAATGAGTCAAGAGCTAACTCATCTAGCCCCACTTCTAGAAGAAATGCTAAGAAAGGACATACACCAAACATTTCTCTTTTAGAGCAGATTATTACTGATGATAGGCCCTTAGAAGACATAATATCATTGGATGACTTAGAGACTACTCCTGTCAAAAGTAAAAAGCAAAGGAGGCCCTTAGAAATATTATTGGATGATTTTGAGACTACCCCTGTTAAAAGTAAAACTAAAAAGCAGAAGAAAGTGGCAACTAAACCAAAGAAAAAAGCTACGAAAAAAACAAAAATTGTGAAACCAACTATCCCTAAAATTGATTACAAGTTGAAAGAATGCTTTGTATTGTTAAAACGTGAGGATCTCAGTGAGTATTTGAAGCAAAAAATTGAAAATGTTGAAGTACAAAATGAAATTATTCCGAAAATTGAAAATGTAGTATGTAATGAAAATGTTGAAGTAAAAATTGAGTCTATTGATTTGGTTGAACAAGAGATTTTAATAGACGATTCTAATAATATTGACGTTGTTGAAGAGACAGTTACAAATGATATGCAATTTGATATGTTAGATGTGTCGGAGGACATTGTGATTGGAGACAACTGTGAAGTGAAGTCTAATGAAGATAAAGATGTGGAGAGGGTGGAGGTGGTGCCCTCTGAAGAGATAATACTGGACAACAGTCAGTCATCTGAAAGTGTGCAAGTTGACTTTAATCAGTGTGATAATATATGCAAGATGTACGATTATTCTACTGACGAGAATTTGCGGCGTGATTCCGTTGTTGTGACTGGTCATGCTGATGCTGTATTAGCGATTGAGGTATGTATTTGTTTTTACTACTTACTAGGTTTTTTTTATCTCGCAATTTATCTCTAAAGAACTTGGTAAGTGACTTGCCCAAGTCCTTTAGAAATAAATTTTATAAGTATTGACGTCGTCAATTTAACGAGGATGCTTTAGGTCAATCAAATAAAATAAAACACTTTTTTATTCCAGTGTATTGAGAATAACTTTATCGCAGCTTGCCTCGATGGAAACGTGTATCATTTTGGATCTGATGGACAGCTCATAACTACATTGAGGGGGTCCAACTTGGCAGTTACTTGCCTTACCATTGTGAAGGAGAAATACGGCACCACTGTATATACCGGTTCTTTAGATTCTAGGATTAGATACTATGATTTAGATGTGAGTATTAGACGCTATTGTTATTGTTACCACATTTGAATATAAAACACTTCTATTCGCTCCAGCTTATAACTTTAAAATACCATTGAAATCACTTATATAAAGATCAGTTGGATATGTTATTATTTTGACTTCTAAGATAAAAACCATATTACTGTCCTAAAAAACAGTTTATTCTCTTGGGTTTATCTGAAATAAATTCTTATTATTTTACAGACCGGATTAGAAAAGGGACCAGAGTGCAATGTTCTCAGTCCAATACAGACCATGGATAGGGCTTGGGACACCATATTTGTTGGAACAAGAACTGGTTTTGTTCTGCAGTTTGAATGCAAGGTGAGAAAGACTCATCATAATATTTTTGTTTGTTATTATAATTGGGTTATTCAATTTTAAGGCATATTATCAACATTAATAAACAATTTATTGGTGTAACACAGCGATCATCTCGCACACTTAATATTATAGTGACCTAACTCAAAATTTAAGTAAATGAGTTAAATGCAATGGCATGACTATAACAACGCCATCTATGAAATTACTGGAATGAAATGACTCTAAGAAACTCATCAACAAGTAGTGTTTTCCTGCTCTTACAATTTAGATAATGTGACATTTATAGCAAATTAAACAGCGCAAGTCCTAATTGCAAATAGGTCTAAGCGATTTGCCAAAAAAATGTTTTTTTAATTCGGTTACTGTCATATTAAGCGTGAGATCTGTGTGTGAAAGTAGTTCCAATTTAAAGTGTTTAATGGCCTCAGTGCCCCGCTCGCCACCAGTCTTTAAAGAGGCCAAAAACAATAGGAAATCTTAAAATAAATGTGATATCTAAATAATATTAATAGATTGCAAATACATGTAAAAAAATCGCGTATTTGACTTCATATTTTTTATTACTCACACAATTTACATTGTTAAGGCCCTTATAACCGTCAACTAGCGCCGCCAATTCATTTATTTTTATTTTACGTAAACCAGGGAACAAAAAAAAAGAAACAACCATGCCCTCTTAAATTCTCTCTAATATCTTCAACAGTTTTCATTCTTTCTGTAAGTTTTAAAATCGATTTAAACCAAAAGTGGCCACTGTAGTTTCAAATGTATTTTAAAACTAGTACAAAGAATGAAAAATATTAGAGTTATAAAAAAAAAAATATTAGAGACAATTTAACAGGGCATGGTTGTTTCTTTTTTTAATTTACTTGCATTTACGAGTAATAAAAATAAATGTATTGGTGGCGCTAGTTGACCTATATAAGCCCCTTAAAATTCAATCAGTCAAAAAATGTAATCATATTTTTAACATTACAGAACAACATGTTAATACCAGTAAGCACTGTAAAGTTCTCGGACCAATCCATCCTAGCGCTGCGAGCCATGAAGGAAGGCCCCCGTAAGGTGCTCCTCGTGGCCGCTCGCTCTGAAGACGTGACCATAAAGGATGCTCAAACAGGACTCTTACTGCGTTCTCTGCAGGGGCCCAAGATGACCGTATACACACTGCTTTATGAAGATGGCAAGATTTACTGTGGGACCAGCAGCCATCAGATACATGTGTTCGATTATGCTGTGAGTAAATTCATAATTATTTGATTTTAACATTAATTAAGTAACCTACTGATTGCCAATAAATGTAGATTTGTTGACACATGAGGATTTCAGTGTTCTACGGTCATAGCAACCATACAAATATAATTCTATTATCATTACATCAATACATCAACCTTTTAAAAGCTATATGACAGGTCAACTCTTGTATGGGAAGTGGTCATTTGTTATTTATTTTTGTAACACTTTTGAATATTATTTATTAGTATTAGTAACAAACAGCGTTGTAAGTTGCTTAGATAAATGACGGAAAAAAGTTTCGTCTTATTATCTATAAGACTATCCTATGTGGTAGACTTTCTCTTATAGGGTTAATTTTGTAGGGTCAACTTCGTGTCATGTACTTCATGTAAGTTTAAATAACTAAAGATTTTCTGACATACCTAATCAATCTAACAATGGTTGACAGAAAAAATCTCCGGCGATAAAAATATGTCGCGGCCTGCGCCCTAGCATGACCACTGAAACGCGATATGATATTCGGATTTATCAAGGGATTGAAAAGACAATGGATTATGACAGTTCAGTGTCATTAAATCGCTATGTCAAGCGAAACATACTGGCGGTCACATAATTAAAGACAGCAGTAGATTTTCAAAACGAGGTAATTTTAAAGCCTTGGTTCTCCGCGAAGGATTGACCTAGCTGTAATCTGATGATGGCCTTCCAGGGTCCGAATAGAGGAGATTCAGATCGCTACACACATCAGTTAGGTAACTGATCTGATCAGCATTCTACGGGATGTGAGGATCAGAGTTTTTTTCAGTTTCAGGATTTCCATTTTTATGCTAATTTCGCGCATTCTTTAAAAATATCCTTATATCTCTTAGAATGTTGATCAGATCATTTCGGTGTGACTAGCGATCTGAATCTCCTCCATTCAGTCCCTGGATGGCCATCATCAGATCACAGCTAGGCATCATCAGATCCTTGGCGGAGAACCAAGGCTTCAAAGTTATCATGTTTGTATGAAAATCGACTGGTGTTTTTAATTTTGTGACCGCCACTGTATATCCAGTTTCGGTGGTCATGCAGACAGGCGACGCTGTTGCCCATGGTACAATGTACTATTTTTCACCTAACTACCGGGTGTAACAAGACACTCAACGAAGCCGAGGTCTACGTATTCTGTCCATCATCAGGACCATTTCTGTTCAAAATTATTGCTAGGAAACGATTTTAATTTTTGGTGTTAAAAAATCGTTGCATACAATACCACGCAAAAGATCGCGCCTGCGAGTGTATGCTACACAGCTGCGTACGGCCGATTTGAAAGGCAACGTTTATGTGCGTGCTCATGAAATACATTGAGTGATGACGTTTTGAAGCCATTGTTTGTTACGAAATACATACAATTTTGATAATGTTTCTGTAGTCAAAAATTAGAAAATAACGAATAAAATAAGATTTCATAAAAATTTTGAAATAAAAAATTGACTTTAACCTTCAATAACATCGTAGCTATTGGTTTCCCAGGTATAGTCTAAAAGACAAAAATGATCCTAATGATGGGCGAAATCCGTGGGGACACCGACTTTGTTGGGTGTCTTGTTACACTCGGGTATATGTGTAACTAAACTCGACAATAATGGATTTTCCAAGGAAATTGCTGGTGACTAAAACTCGACTATAATGAAATTCCCAACATCTTTGCAGCGCCACCATCCGAGTAGCGCGGTAAGGTTGACTTTGCTCAAAAAAGGTTGTCAAAATAACGACCACATTTCAAGCATTTTTGAGTGAAGATCCGGAGGGAAGGTTATAACCGCATTTTGATCGTTACCACAGAGTGGCAGCCATCTGGGCGCGCACGAGGGCGGCAAAGGCGCCGTCTGTCTGCGGGCAGCGGGCGGCCTGGTGTTCGCCGGCTGCTACGACGGCTGCGTGTACATCTACCGGGAGGGGGAGCCCAAGCCTCTCGCCCAGCTGCGGGGGCCCGGCCTCATGCTGCTGTCCCTCGCCGTGGTGGACACCAGGGTCAGTACTGCTCAATGTATAGCGGCTAGTGTACATCTACCGGGAGGGGGAGCCCAAGCCCCTGGCCCAGCTGCGGAGGCCCGGCCTCATGCTGCTGTCCCTCGCCGTGGTGGACACCAGGGTCAGTACTGCGTGTCTCATAGCAGCTAGTGTACAGTCACGAGCAAATAAGATGTACACACTTTAGAGCTATGTCACATTCAACTCTCAGTGTGAAAATGTCGTAGGTTTATTTAATAACTTAATATGACATAGGTTCTAAAGTGTGTACGTCTTATCTTATTGCTCGTGGTGACTGTATATACACGCTGAAATTTTAATCATTTGGTTCCCGCCGTGTGGTGGTTCCACTCATGATTACAAGCAACTTTTACTATGGGGCCAACTCTCCTGCTCGCAAAAAAAAATCTGCTGTTCCATACAAAAGTGCAGTACCTATTCGACCTAAATGTATGGACCAGCTGATTTTTTTTGCGAGCAGGTGAGTTGGCCCCATAGTAAAAGTTGCTTGTAATCATGAGTGGAACCAACCCACGGCGGGAACCAAATGATTAAAATTTCAGCGTGTATACCGGGAGGGGGAGACCGAGCCCCTAGTGATATTGATATTGTCTGTGGCAGTTCTATGTAATGGCGCTTCCACATACCGCTGATGATAGAGGATTACCGACACGAATGTGTGGAGGCAATAGGCGCTATCAACAATTTTTATTTTCTACTACTATAAAATAATTGATATAGGTATACTAATTTTCCGGAAATTACCCCGGATGCAGTATGAAAAATATAATTTTCTTTATGTTTGTTACAGATCATTGCTGGATACAAAGATAGGAGTTTGTACATATGGAAAATTCCACAGAGTGTGCAACAAGAGATGATTTTATAAATTTCTACCTGGGTGTTGTAGATTCACCTTATATTTAGTTATGGTTATATCCGCAAGTTTTTCTAGTTTGTATGTTGTAAATAATTTTATTATTATAGTGGTAAAATGGAATAAAAGTTTAACCATTTTTAATGTTTTTTTCCTGTGTGCCATACGAGCGTTCCCTATTCAAAGGACCTCGTAGAAACAGGTTCGGCTCTTCAGTGAGGGAGATATATGATCAGTCTGGCGCCAGTCCATTGCATCAGTCTGTATAGACTGAATTTTTCCAGACTGATCCAATGATAGAATGGACCGGCGCAAGACTGATCATGTAATCTCCCCCTAAGGCGACGGCTACACGCGTGGTAAATTCTGTGATCCATCGCCATAGAGTAAATTTTAACCATGGAAAGTATTTTTTACGGAATGTTTAATATTTTACTTTCCATGGTTAAAATTACTCTATGGCGATGGATCACGGTATTTACCACGAGTCACTGACATGAAAAAAATTTTTGTTTGTATATATATATATATATATAATATATATAACTAATACGAAATTATAGATAATTTAACCCAAATTTTACAGATCGCAACCCGCCGTAACCTATATTTGTGTATCTCCAAAATTGATATTTTTTTATTTTTCGAGGTTTACCACTTAGTTTAGCTATTGTCGTGTTCTACAGCTTGGTTTGATTGCCACAGAAAAAAACAAAAAAGTAGCCATACACAGATTTAAGACCTGATGAAAATGGATGGACTTTATCTTGTCTTAAATCTGTGTATGATCACTTTCCATAGTCTTACTATTATCAGTGGCAATCAAACAAAGCAGTTGAACACGACAATAACTAAACCATGTGGTAAACCTTGAAAAATAAAAAAATATCATTTTTGGAGATATACAAATATAGGTTACGGCGGATTGCGATCTGTAAAACTTGCGTTAAAGTATCTATAATTTCGTAATAAATAACTATATCACAACGGCAAACGGTAACCTTTATGGTGATTTAAATGTTCTACGGGCTACTGTACTATATGGTAGACTTTCGCAAGAGTCACAGCGAGCGGAGGCTACACGAACACCAGTATTCTACACTCTCCATTGATTAAGATAGACACCCTAGAAAGTAGAAAACTGTGGTTCTTATT
Source organism: Agriphila geniculea (assembly GCA_943789525.1). Taxonomy (NCBI): domain Eukaryota; kingdom Metazoa; phylum Arthropoda; class Insecta; order Lepidoptera; family Crambidae; genus Agriphila; species Agriphila geniculea. The sequence continues at coordinate 4,173,112 of OX038883.1, forward strand.
TTGACTCAGCTCAGGCCAACCGAACGGAAAGTGGTCGTCGAATGGCCTCATATCGCCTCCTGCAGGTGTGAACCATATGAAAATGTCGGATTTATCATCATGTATCATCATGATTCATCAGCTGCATTAGCTTTTTGCTTTAATAGCAAGAGTATGATTCGGCCATTATGCATCCTACGGCTACCCCATGCAAGATCCAAGAAATGTTGAAAATGCCCATGCATGGAATGGAAGTGGAATGGAACCTAGGTACACTACCTATACGAATTATATGTGTATTTTGTGTATTATCTATGCACTGCACTATACGTCCATGGTGGGTAGCTTAGAGGTAGGGTTGCCAACTTTTTTTGCATCAAATATAGTATTTTCAAGATTTTTAGTGTAAAAATATAGTAGATGGCGAAAAAGTCAAAAAAAATATAGTAGGTTGCCGTTTTGTATGAAGGATTTTAAAGAAGTTGTATTTTACATACTTAAAACATTTTCATAATTTATTTAATAACCATAAACACAAGTGTTTAATCTCAATTTTTTGTTGTCTTTGTTTAATTTTCTCACTTGAAAAAATATAGTAGTTTTGCCTACTATATATTTTTTCAAAAAATATAGTAGGCGAACCCTCAATATAGTAGGATACTATATTATATAGTAGGGTTGGCAACCCTACTTAGAGGGTAGGGGAGTAGGGGCATGCCCTCTTTGACACAAAAAAAGGACAATTCAGATGCATTCTGAGAACATAATTTTAAATAAATCAAATCGGGTGCGATTGCGTAAAGTCAAGGCGCATTCTGCCAGACAAAACTGAGTCATCGATTGCCATAGAGTGGCATAGAGTATATTTTAAACATGGAAAGTAATATTATAGAATGTTCAATATTTTACTTTCCATTGTTAAAATTTTCTTTATGGCGATCGATAACTCAAAGATTTGTCTGGCAGAATAGGTGAATGTCAAGATGGCGGGACACCGCCTGGTTTTTGTAATATTTTGTGGCTAGGATATGGTGCCATTTGGTGCCTATGTTAAAAAAATCTGCCGTTAATAGTTTCAAAGATATTCAGCATAGCTAGTTGTCCCACCATCTTGATATCAAAATGGTGGGATAACGACCGGCAGTTACTGATGGGGAAAATGCCGGGCATTTTTGGCAGATTGGGAATATTCCCAATAAACGCCCATAAATTCCCGCCCACTGGGCATTTATCTGGGCATTTATTTTTTGTTACAAAATTGATCTACAAAATTAATTTAAACATTAAAATATAGTTTAATTTTAATTAAATTAGTTAAGATTATCGTTCATAAGTTTATATTTTAATGAATTTGGATATCCTAATCAAAATATTGTATGTTTATCGTAAACGTAAGTATACAGTGCCTTTGGTCTTGAACTAGCGATAATTTAAAGGCGTGTAAAACAGCTAATTTTATCGATAAAAACACCCACATGTTGGGGTCTATCCCCACTCCTGTTGGAATGGCCGCCATTTTAAATTTGACTTTTATTTTAGATGACCCTGCAGAAAAATATTAATTTCTCCGGATTTAGAAGTCCTACAGTTATAACAAAAATACTGTTCAAAAGCTAATAATATCACCTATCAATTTAAAGAATAAAATGTTTAAATTTTTGATTTAAATACGTCATAAAAAATTACTGAAATAAAATTTTATACGAAATTTGTGCAATTTTTTTTACTTTTTATTACATTTCTCAAAAACTAGGACATTAATGTTCACTTTTTTTGCATTATTCAAATACACAGAGATATTATCTACAGAACGATATAAAATTTATTGCTCTATGTTGCATATTTTGAGAGCTATTGTTGTTTGAATATGACCCTTACAAGTACTAAATGGTTATTTTCGAAAATAAAAAAAAAACAATATTCCTAAAAACTGGATTTTATCATTTGATGAAATTAGTATTCAGATAAAATTATCAACCTAATTTAAAATAAGTTCAAAATGCTTGTAATTATGTCCATTTTCGAAAATAATCATTTTTTGGTTACGTAAGGGTCATAGTTCAAACAAAAATAACTCTCGAAATATGCAACATAGAGCAATAAATATTTAATATGTTTTGTAGATAATATTTTTGTGTATTTGATTAGTGTAAAAAAGTGGACATTAATGTCCTAGTTTTTGAGAAATGTAATAAAAACTCAAAAAAATCGCACAAATTTCGTATAAAATTTTATTTCAGTAATTTTTTATGACATATTTAAACAAAAAATTTACACATTTTATTTTTTGAATTACTAGGTGATATTATTAGCTTTCAAACAATATTTTTGTTATAACTGTAGGACTTCTAAATCCGGAGAAATTAATATTTTTCTGCAGGGTCGTCTAAAATAAAAGTCAAATTTAAAATGGCGGCCATTCCAACAGGAGTGGGGATAGACCCCAACATGTGGGTGTTTTTGTCGATAAAATTAGGTGTATTACACGCCTCTAAATTATCGCTAGTTCAAGACCAAAGGCACTGTATATTTGTCACAAAATCTTCGAAAGTGGTAAAAATTCTTTTATAGGAAAATAATTATATGAAAATACAAGTAGAGAAGGACACTCCCGTGTCCCGATTTAAACTCGCTTGGCCACCCCGCACCACTCGGTGAGGTTAATACTAGTAGGTTGCCATTCATCGTTTTTGCCGAGAAACAAAACTTTTGTCAAACAACGGCATTGGCGAGAGCACACGAGAGCGTCTCCCTACATTCCCGATGTTCGCCGATGGGCAAAACTTTTGGCGAATAGCGAGAGCGACGAGTTTGTGCGAAATTACGGCATAAGCTTTGTTTATAAATCTGTATTATCTTATCATAAGTCTACTAGTAAACGAGTCGGTATAAATGGTTTATTAATCGAAGAAGTAAATTAATCATTTACTCTCACTGTGGGAACTATCCCCCAAATTGGAAATACGACGAACATTGTTACATTAATATCCACTTCAACGTCATCCGCTTAATTATTTAATTATTATTTTCAATAAGATAGGGTCTAGGAAATAAAAAATCTAAGAAATACAATTATTTTTCGTTTTAAAAGATGGACATCTTTATGGCCAGGTTTTTATGTAATTTACGGGGATACTAGGTATACCTATAGAAGTATAGATTATTTATCTGACATTTTGCTGACATCCGTAATGCAAGATACCTACCTTACCACTATTCTTATTAGGTAGGTAGAAAAAAAGGTAGGCTAATGAATATAATAATGGTTCAAAATAATAATAATTTATAATAGTATTATAATAATGGTTTGAAATAAAATAATAATTACAATAAATACAATAATAGTTCCGAGTGTCCAATTTACCGACATTTTTAAAAGCTTTTTATTAGGTTCATTACGGTGAATGTCGGCCAACTGGCGCGAGGGACAGTGGGAATCTGGAGAGATAGTTCTCCTACTATACATAAAACTTGGCGCAACTACCCAAGAACCCTTTGATGTACCGAGACGACACGGAATGGATGGAAAGAAGGCGAATATAAGCGAGTTTTTAAAAATTTATATTCTATTTACCTTTGTTTGCTTAGACTTATCAGTAAAATATATACCCAAAAGTCAAATTATAATAAATATTTGTTAAATAACTAATATTTCGTTTTATTTCCTTAAAACTTTTTCATTTATTCGTTGTTGAACAATTGTTTTTTTCTGCCCACAGATTGGGCATTTATTTGGGCATAAAAGATTTATGCTCAATGTGCCTGGGTTTTTTCCCAATTTTCCCGCCCGGGCAGAAACACTTTCCCATCTCTACCGGCAGTCCATAATTAGTTGTCGGGATATTTTAATAAACACATACAATTTTAATGCGTTTTAGTGCCTTTACGTTTAAATCTTTATAATTCATTTTTAATTTCTATTTATTAAACAACATGAGTTTATAATACAACTTCTGAATCTCCTGCATTAAAGAACATAGCAATGTGCTGATTATGTAACTGTATTGCTCCTTTAGTTTGTCAAGGTGTCAGGTCGTACTGGTTTGACAAACTCATGTTATTTCATATTTTTTTTTTTTTTTTTTTTTTTTGTTGGCTTATCTGCGATCAGTCTCTTGACTATGAGCAGATTTGATGTAGGCAATTGTCATGCAGGAGGAGTACTCCACTGAGTGTCCCTCCATCCCTTATTTTTCTATCATTCGCCTGAGAGTGACAGCTCAATGATGTGTTGTCGTTTAAGCCTCTTGGGGTAGTTTATAGTGGTCAATTAATTGCGCTGCCAGGCGGTTGGGATGTGTACTAAGGCGGTTTTTATACTTAGTTGAGTATGATTTAATTTCCTCATTGACCGAGTTTATCTTGAGTTCAACATGCAGCTCAGTAGTCTTTATAAACCACGGCGCATTAGATAAATTTCTAAGAATGCCATTCTGTGCCCTCTGTACTATTTCGATGTTGGATTTACAGGCTGATCCCCATAGCTGTATGCCGTATGTCCAGATAGGTTTTAGGACGACCTTGTATATCATGAGCTTGCTGTCTGTGCTTAACACCGAGTTTCTTCCGAGTAGCCATTGTAGGTTTCTGTATCTGAGGTTAAGCTCATCTCTCTTTTTTTGTAAGTGCTTTTTCCATGTCATTCTCCGATCCAAATGCATACCAAGATATTTTACTGTATCGTTGTGTGGCAGAGGTTTGCCTTCTAGCGTTACAGGTGGACAGTCTCCTTTGCGGAGTGTAAACGTGGCTTGAACCGATTTTGAAGCACTGGCTCTGATTCTCCATTTTCTGAGCCATTCTCCAATTTTGTCTAGCTCCTGCTGGAGGAGATGCGATGCTTCGTCTGGGCTATTACTGCTGGCGAGTATAGCAGTATCATCTGCAAATGTAGCGGTTAATACCCCCGTTGTTTCTGGTAAATCTGACGTAAATATCGTATAGAGAACGGGTCCCAGCACCGAGCCCTGGGGTACTCCAGCTTGTATTTCATGAAAGTCAGACGTGTACTCGCCGTCTTTTACGTAGAAGATTCTTTCAGCCAGGTACGATTTTAAAATCCCGAAGAAGGGGTGTGGCAGTAGTCTCTTTATTTTATAAAGTAATCCTTTATGCCAAACTCTATCAAATGCTTGTTTTATGTCAAGGAAGGCCGACGAACAGTATTCCTTTAGTTCTAAGGATTTTCTTATTTGATCTACAACTCTGTGGACTTGTTCTACTGTTCCGTGGCCAAAATTTCAAAATCAGGCCTTAAGCAGTCCTGTTTAAGGCCTGCTTTTAAGCTGAACGGCTCAAGGATGGTTTCTTATTTGCTGATGATAAACCCCCTGGGCATATTTTATCTTGCTTATTTCAAAGTCCGCCTAATGAGAAGCTTAGTCTTTCCGATCTTTCTTTATGGCGCAGAAACTTGGACGGTTCGCCTCAAAGATCGTCATAAAATCGATGCACTTGAAATGTGGTGCTGGCGGCGACTGCTCCGGATCCCCTGGACAGCGTTTAGGACCAACGTTTCGATCCTGGAGGAACTAAAAATCAAGCAGAGATTATCGTCAACTGTGCAAATACGAATTCTCAAATATTTCGGACACGTTGTTCGAAACGAAAGATCTATGTAACGACTCGTTGTCCAGGGGCAGGTAGAGGGCAAGCGATCACGCGGTCGATCACCTACGCGTTGGACAGACCTCATTAAAGCTGCGACACAAACCTCTATATTCCAGAGTTCCCGAGACGCTGAAAACCGCAACAAGTGGAGGCGCATCGCAGGGGCTGCTTTAACTGATGAAAATGCAGCGTCATCAACCACGACCACTCTGTCAAGAGTGAACGACTAAGGAGGATTTCAATTTACCTAATTCCTTTTGGGATTGAACATAGACATAGAAAATTTTTCGCTATGGAATATTATGTTTATGGGATTGAACAACAACAATAAAGGCACTCATTCATGTTGTTCATAAGTTATTTTTGACATTCAACAAAAAATATAAATACAAATTATTGTTGTTATTCACCCCAGTTTACGGTATTTAGTAATCTGTGATAAAATAAATAAAAGACATGTAATGTAGTAATGTGAATGTGAACGCAGCTAATTTTTGCCAAGTGGCACTCCTGTCGCGAACTTCTGACTTACGTCAGTGTGGGTGTTTCGCTCGGCGGCCATTATTCTACGTATAATTATTAGTTTTTTGCTATTTAGTGCTTTACGAAACAAAGAACTATAATATTTTTCGATAATTCCTGTTATCTTATAGTTTTGGATAAAATACAATTATAGTACAAAATGAATCCAGAGTAGTAAGTATCCATATCGTGTCGAAGTATTTTTTATCAAAGATAGACAAAACTCATTCCTTTTTTGCACGTTCATTGTCTTTAACTGAAATATTAATCATTGAACATTTCTCCCTTTGCCTGCTCGAAGTCCTGGAGTGCATATAATCACGGTTAAATAAAATCTGGTGACTCATTGTGTATGCGTGGTTCACAGGAATTGTGGACGTAAAACGTAATCGTATGGATCATGAATGGCGCAAAATAAACTGTGATTGTAGTGCAAAATGACTTCCGTATTCTCAATATTCATTATTATGTATCCAAGTTCTTAACTTGTAGTGAAATCGATTCCAAATCGTGGGTATACAGAAATATGTGAACATTATCTACAATCTGTAACTTCTTTGTTTGCTGAGAAACGCCTCCCTGTTTATTTTATCGTTTTACGATCCTATAGATGCGTATCCTAAGCAAGGGAACACTAATTTCATTTTATAATATAGAAATCTTTATTTTCAGTGACTATTTGTTTAAACTTCTCCTGATTGGTGACTCTGGTGTGGGCAAGTCATGTTTACTGCTCAGATTCGCCGACGACACTTACACAGAGAGTTACATCAGTACTATTGGTGTGGACTTCAAAATTAGGACTGTAGAATTAGACGGCAAGACAATAAAGTTACAGATATGGGACACAGCGGGACAGGAGAGGTTTAGAACCATCACATCCTCATACTACAGAGGAGCGCATGGAATCATTATTGTTTATGACTGCACAGACCAGGTAATTATGTTTACATCTTACATTACTCTAACAACTATTAAACAATTATATTGACTGCTTAGCTTCTTAGGTCAGTGGTTGTTATGAACTGATGAAATTTGACACACGCAATAACTTGCAATGAAAATACAACAGCAGAGTCACTTAACCACTCCTAAGGTTAAGATAACTTGCACACAGCGCCCATAAAACATATGTTTAGTTTGCAAGGGTGATATGCGCACACACAAATTTTGTAGCTAACTTGTTAAGCAACGATGTTGCCCATAGTACACACCTAATTTTATCAAGATACTGAAGGTTTTATTTGAAGTCATCTTTCAAAGTACAATAAAGAAAAATATCTATTGATTACTAATGAGCTTTGATAATGAAACTGCACCAAAATCATATTAGTTTGTTATCCTTGACCTAGATTTTATTCAGCGGCAGTGCAGTTTGGCTGGCCTTTATTCCATTGTTAAGAATGTACTGCTGGATGAACAAAGACATAAAGTAATGTTTTATACAGGGTTATTTGTAAAACACTAATAACCTCGCAGGAGTAGATTACTATCATCATAAACAACAACATTTGTTCTACGACTTTTCTGAAAACAGACCAAAAAATCAACTCTCCATACAAAATATCCGAACAGCTGATCGAGTTTTCTATGAAAAGTCTTTTTTTTTTAAAGTCAGAACAAATGTTGTTGTATATTATATTACTAATCTATTCCTGCGAGGTTGTTGGTGTTTTACAAATAACCCTGTATAAAAATACTAAACTTGATTAGGCAGACTTATTGGAAATATTCCAATAAGAAACTTTTACATACTGATTATAATTTTTTTTCCTCAACTATTTATATGACTATTATCCTGTAGTTGTGTTTATCAAATGTAAATTAATGTTTTGGTCCAAGTGGACACTGAATCCACAGTCCACACAGCCAAAATAAAATACTATTTAATTTATGTAGGTTTGCCACCTTTTTTTAGACAATATTTTTTCATAAATTACTAACTATTAAACTATAATTAAACTAAATTAATCTACTATTTGAAAAAAAAAGGTACCTAAAGTTAGAAGAAAAATAAAGTGTGCAGCATAAAAAGAGTAGTCATACATACAGAGTGCATAATGCATTATTACATTGTGCACAGATAACTGACAGCTTGTTTACTAAGATAATTTTGAACACCTTGTGTGCTTACAACAATATGATGATTCTAACTGCGTAGATCAAATTGGTTTTTTGTTTTTCAGATCATTTTGACTACTCTAGACGCTCATATCAATTTGACCCTGACTGTACTTACATTATTAATTTTATAATTATTTATCCTTAAAAACATATTTTGTGTTACTTTTTGCAACTTTTAACAATTATTTGTCTTTCATTATGATATACACAAGAGTTAATATAGAGTATACCTACACAAAATAGATTATAATACTTTTTTTTTAGATTACAGGTGGCAACCCTAGATTTATGGATAGTTCAGGGATAAATCAATGTATGAGTTCGATTTTATTTATATGACTATAAACTTTACTCATTACTATGTATCACAATACAGATACTTATAGATACCTAAAATAATGTTAATGAGTGTATTAATTCTCTTCTAGATTGTTTGATAATACACATAAATTTGTTTGACTTGAGTTAATATGTAGGTAACACAAGCTAGATTTATCTAAGTATGTATCATAAATATAATTTGCTATGATTAATTACATTATAATTTTATTGAAAATTATGTAATACTTACTTTTAATAGGACTTTATATTATTATGCTAAATGCCATTTGAAGATATGGAAAAATTACTCATAGCTAAACAACTTTGATGGATGACAAATACATTATCGTTACTATTAATATTATAAATGCGAAAGTCCGTTTGTTTGTTTGTTACGCCTTCACGTCTTAACTACTGAACCGATCATCATGAAACTTTGCATACACGTTCTTAGGGGTACAGAGAAGGACATAGGATACCTTTCATCCCGAAATAATGTATTGTTCCCGAGGGATAGAAAAAAATCTTTACACGCAGACGGAGTCGCGGGCGGCCGCTAGTTTCTTATAACTACCAATATATTTTTTTCTTTCTCAAACAATGTGTAATGTAATGTACAGTACTTCAAGATAAAGATTGGGCATCGGCTAACTTTTCGTGTTTTTGCTTTTCTTAGAAATTATGTTGATATTTAGGTATTTCATTGTAATAAAGTTGAAATTGTAAATACTAGGTAGTAAATAGGCTAAACTACTTTTTAGGGTTCCGTAGCCTAAATGGCAAAAAACGGAACCCTTATAGATTCGTCATGTCTGTCTGTCTGTCCGTATGTCACAGCCACTTTATTCCGAAAGTATTAAGACTACACAGTTGAAACTTGGTAGGTAGATGTATTGTGTTAACTGCTTAACGAATTTAATACAAAAATAAGAAAAATAAAAGATTAAGGGGGGCTCCCCCATACATGGAACTGAAACTGAAAAAAATTTTTTTCTTCAATCTATAGATAGGTCTATAGGTAGGTCTATAGATAGGTCTTCAAATATGACATTGAGGTTCCTAAGACAAGCGACTTTTTCTCAAAGTCAACCGTTTGAAAGATATACACCGCCAAAGTGGTAAAATGTGTGTCCCCCCCCTCTTTAACTTGTGAAATAAGAGAGTGAAAATCTAAAAAAAATATATGTTGTAGATCTTAATAAACACTTTCAACAAACGGTTTGAACGAGATATAGTAATTAGTTTTCGAGATATAGCACATTTTCCAAAACCGCAAATATAACTGTCATTCATACCAACACTGTGAAAAACAAAGTTATTTTTGCAGACGAAAAATGATAGGTGGTATTAAATATGGTATGGTATAAGGTAACTACGGAACCCTACGGCGCGTGGCCCGACACGCACTTGGCCGGTTTTTGTTAATTGTCTTTGCTATGTTAGACCAGGAGATTACTGTAATTTACAGTATGTTGGTATGATGAGCTAGCTAGTTCCTGGCCCTTGAGACTTTGTGGAGAACGTCTGGCCCTTAGTGACCCATGTGTTGGTTAGACAATTGTTTCCGATGTTTTCCGATGCCCATTCTTTATCTTAAAGTACTGTAAAATAGTTGTCTGTTTCATATTTTAGTTTTGCTTTTCCTTGTTATGAATATTTACTCGTGAATTTTATCTGTCATTACCTTTATCAAGTAAACATTTGGCCAAAATCAAGCTGTTATAATGTGTATTGAAGAATTTCTGATGAGTGCACCTTGAATTCTGAATAAGGGATTCTGTTTTGATCAGCAATATAATTATAATTATACAGGGTGTTTCATAATAACCTGTAAAATGATTTTTTATTTCTATGGAAATCTGCAAAGTGACAACCCTAAAACTATTGTTTTCACTAATCAATCCTATTAATGGGTCAAAGCAAAACACAATTTAGTTCTAGGGTTGCGCACTATACAGTACATATTATTATTTTTTTCAAAAAAGTGTGTAGAACGCCTCCTTAGCTCCAAATACGGTCCCATCAGACAGAAAGCATGAAACTTGGCATGCATGAAGCTTTTATGTATAGTGTAATAAAATAAAGAAGTGGAAACAACTCTTAAAGTGATGACTGAAAACTCTGTTCCTTTTATCTCTTGGAATGCTGATCAGATCAGTTGAGTGAGTGTGTATAACGATTTGAATCTCCTCCATTCACTTCCTGGATGGCCATCATCAGATTACAGCTAGATCAAGTAGGTCAATCCTTGGCGAAGAACCAAGGCTTCAAAGTTAGCTTGTATGAAAATCAACTGGTGTCTTTAATTATGTGACCGTTACTGTCTGTATATAGTCTGAGATGCAGTCGTGTGTACATACACTTAACAATAATAATGTTATTCCAGGATTCGTTCAGCAACGTGAAGCAGTGGTTGGAGGAGATCGACCGCTACGCGTGCGACAACGTCAACAAGCTGCTGGTCGGCAACAAATGCGACTTGACGACAAAGAAGGTCGTAGACTACACCACAGCCAATGTGAGTCTACATTTACATACTTTTTATTGCTCAGACCCCATAGCGTGACCACATGACCAACAAAATAACAAACATAGAAGTCTTTGCCAAAATATGACAAATATCGATTTGTGTTGTGGAAATTCGACTGACCTAAGGCCGTACCTTAAGAATTGGGATGATGACTAATGAATAAAATAACGAAATACTAATAAAAATCGTAAACATATTAAACTTTTAGAGTAGCTTGTATACCTCTTGGTTTTATATATTGCGTATTATTTGTATTATGTTATGACCCTTTAAAGTTGGGTGGAAAAGTCAATTTAAACCATTTTGACCGACAATGTGTAAAATAAATGGATTTTAGTGTTCGTTGGATAGGGGTATACAAGAGCAGGGGGATGGGGGGCGCAGCCCACTGCAAGGGGGGTTGGGAGCTTAGCCCCCGCTACGGAAAAAGTCTTAAAGAGTTCATTAGCTTAGGTTAGGTTAGTAGTGCGACCAAAAACACGCGAGCCTATCGAGCGGAATCTAATATCTTCTGTTGATATAGTACCGCACCGCTTTCTAGAAAAAAAAATTCGTCAGGGTGTACCGATAAATAGACACTTTCTTTCTATAACTACAATAAACTCACAATAAAATTAACATGAAACTTTGCTGCTCTCGTCTTTTCGTCTCGTCTCGTCTTCATTACCGGCTGCGCATTCGGTTTTGTATAGAATGCTTAGGCAAAGTATAAAATAAATAATAACTTCTCAAGCTTACGCGCTCACTAGACATGAAATAAAACACTTTTTAACGGATACTAGCGCGGTTTTATTGAATGTACTTTGGTATTTAGTTGGTATTTGATTTGATTTTTGGTTTTCCCGACGTTTCGTTTCGGCACCACGGCAGCTGCAAAGGTGCCGAAACGTCGGGAAAACCAAAAAAGTACATTCAATAAAACCGCGCTAGTATCCGTTAAAAAGTGTTTTATTTCAATAAATAATAAGTCATACTTTAATGCCCGATAGTCTAAACTTGAAATCAGGTAGAGACACTTTTGAATATGAACGTTAGTCAAAACCACTGTTGACTGTAAAAATCAGTCAAAACTGTTTTTTACTGAGAGCCTAAGACAAAACCTCTTTTGCCTGATTTTTTACAGTCAAAAGTTGTTTTGACCAAATATGAGTTTTGACTGTAACATATGCACTGTTACACAATGCCATTATTAAGAAGAAAGTTGAGCAGTCTGTTACTTAATAATACTGTGATCGATGCAATCTGGGTTTCTAGTTTCAAACATATTATGTTAAGAAATATGTTTGAAACTAAGATACAAATTGGCTTGACTTACATTTTCCGATCACAGAGCAGTATACTCCAGCAACTTTAAATAGGTTACATACAGTCCAAGTTGAACCTTTCAATATTATTTACTTTTTTGTTGAATGTTTGCAAAAGGGCATTCCCATAATCTGCAATGTGAAAAGTGAAAAGAACAGTACATACTTACCTACCTAAAATAAGTTGCTGACTAAATAAGTAGTTTATTTGGATATATTGTAAAAATGTAGCAGATACCTTAGGTTGTTGACCCGCTTTACTTACGACATACTGATAGCAATAACCTTGACTTTTGTACCTTTTTTGATGTCAATTAATGTCGATAATACAATTAAACTAGTGGCTCCGTGAGCTGTAGACCTCGCGATAAAATAAAATAAAATGTCGCCATGAAGTTTTCAAAACACACAGTAGGTACGTGAGTATTCGCAGCTAGATGGTGCTTCTAATTTTGATAATTTTTCAAAATGGGTGAATATTTTTTTTATAAATTTGAAAAAAATGGCTTACTTAAACAGTTATATATAATTATCGAACCTACTCACAAAATTTCACCAGAATCGGTTGAGAAATGCGACCTGTAGAGGAGATCAAACAGCCGTAAAGCTGGACTAAAATATGGTTTTTTACATATCTCCGTCATTTTAATAAATTTCTAAAAATTGCCTCGACAAAAAAAATATATTTATCAAATCTGCTCACAAAATTTCATCGGGATTGGTTGAGAAATGCGATCTGTAGAGGAGAACAGACAGCGCCGGAAATCCGGACTGAAATATGTTTTTTTTTACATTATCTCCGCCATTAAAAAAAAAATATTAAAAACTGGCTTGGCAAAAAAAATCTATACAATTTTCAAACCTGCTTACAAAATTTCACGAGAATCGGTTGAGAAATGCGACCTGTAGAGGAAAACAGACAGCACTGGAAAACCGGACTGAAATATGTATTTTAACATTTCTCCGTCATTTTGAAAAATTTCAAAAAACTGGCGTGACAAAAAAATTATATATTATTTTCGAACCTGCTCACAAAATTTCACGAGAATCGGTTGAGAAATGCGACCTGTAGAGGAGAACAGACAGCACTGGAAAACCGGACTGAAATATGTATTTTTAACATTTCTCCGTCATTTTGAAAAATTCAAAAAACTGGCGTGACAAAAAATTCTATATTATTTTCGAACCTGCTCACAAAATTTCACGAGAATAGGTTGAGAAATGCGACCTGTAGAGGAGAACAGACAGCGCCGGAAATCCGGACTGAAATATGATGTTTTTACATTATCTCCGCCATTTAAAAAAATATTAAAAACTGGCTTGACAAAAAAAATCTATACAATTTTCAAACCTGCTTACAAAATTTCACGAGAATCGGTTGAGAAATTCGACCTTCAGAGGAAAACAGACAGCACTGGAAAACCGGACTGAAATATGTATTTTTAACATTTCTCCGTCATTTTGAAAAAAATCCAAAAATAGATTGAAATACATCGTTTTGTACCGCTACTGCTCTGAAGTTAGTAACAATTAAACACATTTTATTTAGAATAGTAGTTAGTAAGTTCTTTAGAATCAGTTCGTAAGTCAATATCAGGAATATCATGTTAAGGCAGGCATTAACATTTCTCTGTATCAATAGCCTTTGGTGAGTTCTAGTAACATTATAACGGGTGGCGCAAAAGTACTGGCACTAAAGAAAATACTTTTATTTTTTTTATATGACATTTTCTGTCATTCTGTTGTTGAAAATTGTGTAGTGAACAAATATAAAATACACTGAAAATAAACATGGACCGTTTTACTCCCCAAGAACGTGGAATAATTGTGTCAATGTTCTTACGGAATAATTCATCAGTGATAAGAACACAACGTGAATTTCGTCGACGATTTCCCCACCGTCCGGCAGGACTGACCAGTCCAGACTTCTTTCTTTGGGGTTTTTTGAAATCTCGGGTGTATGTGAACAAGCCACAGACTCTCGCAGCTCTAAAAGAAAACATTCGTCAAGAAATAACGAACATATCGCAGGAAGTGTTACGGCAAGTTATGCAAAATGTCATAAATAGGGCTCAAATGTGTATCGACTCTGGAGGTCACCATTTAAAAGACATCATCTTTAAATCCTAATGGTACGAAATTTAATGGCACAAATATACATTTAAAAAAACCTAAATCTAGTTTTCTAATTTAGAAAAAATGTTATAGCTGAACCAAATAGGGTCTTTACTTTTGCGCCACCCGTTACAAGTACGCCTTCTAATTACTTAAAAAAAAAAGCCATTTAAAATACTTTGTAATAAACTTTTAAAACAACGACGCGTTGTTAATCCGAAGGTGTCAATAAAAAATCAGAAATCGATTGAAATATTATATACAGGGTGTCCCAAAACTTTGCCACACAGCCTGAAATATTGAAGATAGGAATTTTTACCGAAAGAGAGTTCATTTTGATTCTTAAAATAATTAGAACTGCATCCAAAGATTTTCGAAAAATCGCATGCCTTAACCAGGAATCGAACCCACCAAATAGAAAAATAAACCTTATTTATTTTTACGATACCAATCTAAAGGGTTTACTCTTTAGGATTATTTTTGTTTAGTTATAAAGCATCTTAAACAAAAGGAAGACCATGAAATATAACATTAAAATTTTAATAATTACGTATTGTATCAATTTGTATAGGAATGAAAGCGATTTAAAAAAAAAGTTTGAATGCAGTTTGCATTATTTTTTAAAAGAAAACGAAGTATTCTTTCAGTATTTCCTATCTTCAATATTTAAGGTTCTTTCCCTCCATGTGGCAAAGTTTTGGGGACATCCTGTATAATAGATAAACGTCTATATTATTAACGCTGCTCGTTGACTGGTAGAGAATGATTTTAGCATTAAATTCGCTATTTATACTTGACTATGAATTGTGAGAAGTGTCCTACCTACTTAAAAACGTACTACTGGCTTCTTGACTCGACGACTTAATATGGGTAGCTTTAGTATGTCATGCTCACTTTAATCATTTCTGCGGTGGTGTCGTGTGAGGCGGGTCGTTACGTTCCCTCAAATATGGTTGAGCGAAACGATGGCTGGTTCATGCGTCATGCTCGTGAACGGGTGCTGCCAGTGGAAATGGGTCTGCTTCTGTCTGCTTGTATTAAGGGCGTCGTATATAAAAAATCTGTTTTATATTGTCTGTATGTATGGCACTTCTTACTCGAAACGTATATATCATAATAACTTACCTTGTTTTGATTTATTTAATTGCAATATTTATGCTTTCTATAGTCAGTATTTGTGTATTATAAAATACATAAATGCTGACTATGGAGAGTAAAATATAAAATACATAAATATTGCCTATGAAAAGTTTTTGGATATTAGTTTTCAATTCGATGCCTTAACATGGGTAGCCTTAGTATGTCATGCCCTCTTTAATCATTTCTGCGGTGGTGTCGCGTGAGGCGGGTCGTTACGTTCCCTCAAATATGGTTGAGCGAAGCGATGGCTGGTTCATGCGTCATGCTCGTGAACGGGTGCTGCCAGTGGGAATGGGTCTGCTTCTGACTACCTATCTTAACGCATATAGAATTCTAAAGTTTTTTTTTTCTCTCTTGTAACAGCCTAGACTAAATAATAACTTCAAACTTTGAATTTAGCTTGAACCCTGTAAATTGATTAAGAAAATTTGTAATTCATTAAGTAATGATCTAATTATAATTTTATTTATTTGTTAATCTTTGTTAAAGTCTGGAAACGATATACATATTTGTAAATATCGTTCCATTTGATAAAGCTGGTAAGTTTTTTGCGCCCGTTTTTCTTGTCAGCTAAAAGACGTCATAATGGGTGGTAGGGCAAAAAAATTATTTGACGATTTAAAAACGCTCATTATGTGAGCTTATTTGAATAAAGATTTTTTTCATTTCATTTCATTTCACTATATGTATAGTTGTACAATAAAGATTTATAAATAAAATGCTGAATAAATCTTATCTTAACTTATCTAAATAAATATCTCGACAGCAATACGCCGAGCAACTAGGCATCCCATTCCTGGAGACGTCGGCGAAGAATTCCACGAACGTGGAGCAAGCGTTCATGACGATGGCGGCGGAGATCAAGGCGCGCGTGGGCCCGCCCACCGCCGGCGCCGCGCCGCAGGGGCAGGCCGTCAAGATCGACCAGGGCCGCCCCATCGACACCGGCAAGTCCTCCTGCTGCTGAACCCCACGCACACGGTAATGTACCCGCCTCTATACTGCCCGCCACACACAGGCCGTCAAGATCGACCAGGGCCGCCCCATCGACACCGGCAAGTCCTCCTGCTGCTGAACCCCACGCACACGGTAATGTACCCGCCTCTATACTGCCCGCCACACACAGGCCGTCAAGATCGACCAGGGCCGCCCCATCGACACCGGCAAGTCCTCCTGCTGCTGAACCCCACGCACACGGTAATGTACCCGCCTCTATACTGCCCGCCACACACAGGCCGTCAAGATCGACCAGGGCCGCCCCATCGACACCGGCAAGTCCTCCTGCTGCTGAACCCCACGCACACGGTAATGTACCCGCCTCTATACTGCCCGCCACACACAGGCCGTCAAGATCGACCAGGGCCGCCCCATCGACACCGGCAAGTCCTCCTGCTGCTGAACCCCACGCACACGGTAATGTACCCGCCTCTATACTGCCCGCCACACACAGGCCGTCAAGATCGACCAGGGCCGCCCCATCGACACCGGCAAGTCCTCCTGCTGCTGAACCCCACGCACACGGTAATGTATACCACATTTTAAACCATTACATTAGTTTCATTACGTTATCTATCACCATGTCACTATAGCTCAGCTGAAGTGGCTATGGGCATGGATCTGGTGAAGGTCGCGGGAAGCCACTGGATGCGGGCAGCGCAGGACCGATCGTCGTGGAGATCCTTGGGGGAGGCCTATACCCAGTAGTGGATGTCGTGCGGCTGATATGATGATGATGATGTCACTACATACACTTCCATCTGCACCCTTCTCTGCGTCACCTCCACGAGCGCGAGAATAAGTCTGCTCTCACATAAGTCTGTAATCTCCACGAAATGGTAATTAAGCGGGAACTACACTAGGCCGATGTGGGCCACGTACTCTATTCTGGGCACGTCGAATAATGTACTCTATGGGCGCGTCATAAGACATACTTTTCGTTGCGTTGCATAACGTGGTATTGTGACTCAAAACGTGGATACACGTGCATGTGGTGTACATCTAAACGACTACCCTCTATGAATAATGTATGGAGACTGACGCGCCCAGGGCCCCTATTTTTGGAACGCGTCGAGCGCTCTTTACTACTCAATTTCAATCGACAGCCATTTAGTGTCGAATGAAAATGAGTAGCAAAGAGCGAAAATAGGGCCCCAGGGTTACCGGCTAAATTTTCGAACTTCATTTTGAAAAAGAAATATATGTAGCTTACTTCCGCAAACAATTGTTTGCGGAAGTAAGCTACATATATTTCTTTTTCAAAATGGTTTGGGACTTCCGCCAAGTGACGCCTGATTCAATCAAATATTTTCGAACTTCGGCGAGTCTGCCAGGTTCAACTTAAAATCGAAGTAAGGAATTTCGTATTGTACTATTTGCCGAAGTTATTTGAAAGATATTATCGATGTTCGTGTGCCATCATGAATTGAAGTTCGCCATTTGGGCCTGATTGGAGCTCGATTTATATTATATATTTTGATTTGAAACCTGCCGAAGCCCGGAGCGTTAGCCGGTACGGCCCCCTGTTTTAAGTTGAAGCCCAGCAGCCCGCCGAAGTTCGAATAGTTAGCAGTCGGCTTACGTGGCCCACGTCGGCCTAATGTATTTCTCGCTTTATTCCGTTACCGCGAACCGGCAACGGCGTGACGTGACGTCCAAATTGTCTCTTGCATTGCGCGCTCGACATGTCACCGCAACAGCTGTTCATTCACGATTTGCGGGTTAACACGAAATGTATTATGAATGCCATAACGGCAGCTTATGGTCGCGAGGGACTCTCAGCGAGTCGCGGGCTGTGCTTACATTCTTTGGTGAATAATATATATTTTTTATATTTATCATGTACTTTTAATAATAACACATACTTATTGTCATTCTCAATAAATTATATTCTAATCTAAATGATTTTGATGATCTAAACATGCTATGCTAGACAACTAAGCAAGCTTTTAACAGTCAAAACTTAAAGAAAATCGTTTTTGTATCGTCAATAAAAATATTGACTGGATAAATCCAAATTATTATCTTACATACCTCAGTTAAAGATAACTCTGATAGGCTTTCAATATCTATTTGATCTATTAACACATTTTAATGCTAAAAGGTTATCAATATATTAAATCGATAACGTAACATTTTATTGTCTCATTATTAGTCATTAAAACCGGCCAAGTGCGTGTCGGGCCA
The DNA here is from genome assembly GCA_943789525.1 of Agriphila geniculea. Lineage (NCBI taxonomy): Eukaryota > Metazoa > Arthropoda > Insecta > Lepidoptera > Crambidae > Agriphila > Agriphila geniculea. The sequence goes on from OX038883.1 coordinate 4,191,940, forward strand.
CGCGCCATAGGGTTCCGTAGTTACTTTATACCATACCATATTTAATACCACCTATCATTTTTCGTATGCAAAAATAACTTTGTTTTTCACAGTGTTGGTATGAATGACAAAGTTATATTTGCGGTTTTGGAAAATTTGTTATATCTCAAAAACTAATTACTATATCTCGTTCAAACCAATTTTGGTTGAAAGTGTTTATTAAGATCTACAGCATATATTTTTTTTAGATTTTTCACTCTCTTATTTCAAATGTTAAAGGGGGGGACACACATTTTACCACATTGGCGGTGTATATCTTTCAAACGGTTGACTTTGAGAAAAAGTTGTCTTAGGAACCTCAATGTCATTTTTAAAGACCTATCTATAGACACACCCAACACGTGTTGGTTTGAAGAAAAAATTTTTTTCAGTTTCCGTTCCATGTATGGGGAGCCCCCCCTTAATCTTTTATTTTTCTTATTTTTGTATTAAATTCGGTAAGCGGTTAACAGAATACATCTACCTACCAAGTTTCAACTGTGTAGTCTTAATACTTTCGGAATAAAGTGGCTGTGACATACGGACAGACAGACAGACAGACAGACATGACGAATCTATAAGGGTTCCGTTTTTTGCCATTTAGGCTACGGAACCCTAAAAATGCAATCAATAAATTAAGTTTGCATAAGAATCAAAGAATAATATTCGGTCTTAAATTCTTAGGAATAGTAATACATATAATGAACTTAGTACATTCATTACGATTTGTTGAGAATTTTTTTATTAAGTAATTGTATAGTGTTTGTGCTAATGCTACATTCAAAAGTAAGATTTACTAATATTTCTCTTCTAAAATTGAGAGATAATTAAAAGCTTATACTGCTACTCATATTTTGCATTTGTTCCCAAGGAGTCACACCAGCAGCTGTCACACTGTGACTAGTTGGGAAGTTTTTAATTAAAACAATTCCCAGCCAGTCACACTGTTACTCGATGGGAACTTTTTATTAGAAATTTCCCAACCAGTTACATTAATGTTTATTCCATCCTGTAAAAGTGTGACTGGTTGGGAAATCCTTATCCTTACTAATATTATAAATGCGAAAGTCCGTTTGTTTGTTTGTTTGTTACGCCTTCACGTCCTAACTACTGAGCCGATCATCATGAAATTTTGCATACACGTTGTCAGGGGTACAGAGAAGGACATAGGGTACCTTTCATCCCGAAAAAAAGTATAGTTCCCGAGGGATAGCAAAAATCTTTCCACGCAGACGAAGTCGCGGGCGGCCACTAGTTTCTAATAAAATTATCCCATCGAGTAACGCCATTGTTACTCGATGGGAACTTTTTATTAGACATTTATATTAGATGGGACTCAAGACGAAAGTCTATGACCAGTGTGTGTTGCCAGTGATAACTTACGGCAGTGAAACGTGGTCGCTAACTATGGGTCTCATAAGGAGGCTCAAGGTCACCCAGCGTGCAATGGAGAGAGCCATGCTTGACGTTTCCCTGCGTGATCTAATCAGAAATGAGGAGATCCGCAGGCGAACTAAAGTAACCGACATCGCTCGAAGAATTGCTCAGCTAAAGTGGCAGTGGGCTGGACACAGCGAGAACCGATGGCCGTTGGGGCGGAAAGGTTCTTGAATGGCTCGCGCGCACCGGACGACGCTCCGTGGGTAGGCCCCCGACAAGGGGGACCGACGTGAGGATGAAGGTTGCCGGAAGCCACTGGATGTGGGACGCACAGGACCGATCGTCGTGAAAATCCTTGGGGGAGGCCTATACCCAGCAGTGGGTGTCGTGCGACTGATATGATGATGATTAGATGGGAATGGGAAGCGTGACTCATTGGGAACAAATTATATTTTATTCATATTTTTATAAAAAATGATATTTAATAATGGTTATTTTTTGTCCCACAGGCGGGCGGCTTTACGCAGGGGAGGTGCGCGTCGCAGCGGTCGCCACGTCCCAAACATTAAAATGCAATTACCACAAAATGTTTCACGAACGCATCATTATAATAAAAATAAAAATTATATATAATATAGTGACGGTCGCCGCCGGCCGTAAGCTAACTCCATTAAGTTGCAACTGTCCGAAATATTTTAAAGGAACGAGATGAAATGGATGGGTGTATGTTTATACATGTTTATATGATAATGAATATCGTAGGTTAATTTTGTGCTGTTACAACAATATCGATGCAGGTGGACCTAAGATCAGCAAAGATAATTGTACGTGAGATGCAAATTCACAAGTGTTTTGTATGGTTTAGAGTTAGTACGGGCCTTGTATCATACTCCGTCAAAGATCACACTATGCTACCCGTCGATTATCATCGATGAACTGATTGAAAAATACCGATCTAAGATGCTAGTTCTTAGAAATTAAAATTTTTACTTACTTACGTTCGGGTGGGGGTTACATGATTACTAATATTTGCTTCAAATCGGTCTCGATTGTGGTTCGTAGCGTAGTGTGACGCCCCTCTTAAGTAAGTTAAACCATTCGTCATTCGTCTCTCGATACTTCACCAAGGAAGCGTAGGCTAATTATTTTATTCCAGCTTGTGTTACATATAATTTCGTCACGTGAATTACTAATTTAATACTTATCTTCGTATGCACTGGGTGTTTATATTATTCAATATTATCGTGAAGTGTACTGGGGTTGTGCTGTGTTGAGGATTTTGTGTTAGAACATCTTAAGATAAGACTACGTCGCGACTTTTAACACAAAATTGTAGATATAGCAAATTGGCCTTAGATAATTTAGACAGATATTATTATAGTAAACTTATGTAGTCAGCGATTGAAGTTAAGCGGGATCATAGTATTAATTAAAAGACATATTCATATATTGATATCACAGCACTGTGATACTTTTAATACCAGTTTAATGCTCCCTGCGCCTGAGCTGTTTCCCCCTCGTTTGTTGTTCGTCCCTATTTTCCGAAGATGCGAGTAGGTATTAAAGATAACGATGTATTTATGAGAGGGCGCTGGGAGCATTCGACTGATCGGATTAAATTATTTTATAATCTGTGGATCTTAACTTACTCGCGTATGTCGTTATTTTTGTACTATTATGTCTGAGTTAAGTTTACTTAAATCAAATCCGCTAACCCACTGTAATTCTGTATTGAGGGTTTCTTAGAAATTAAAACAGTATGCTATAAAGAGTGTTTTTATTTGTTCCTGAATTCTTTTACTGTAAAGGTATGATTCCGATCTCGACAGCAGCAGCAGTGTTGCCGCAGCAGTGCACTCCAAATTAAACCCTAATGTTACGTTAGAAAGGCTCAATTTGATGTGAGCGGAGAAGCGACGCGACACTGCTGCGCAACACTGCTGCGCGACACTGCTGCCGCAACACCACTGGTCCCCATACATTATAGGTTTATCTGAGACTACATTCCAAGCTCGGCAGCAGTGCTGCGCAGCACTGTCGCGCAGCAGTGCTGCTGACATCGGAATCATACCTTTAGGTTCAAAACGAGTCGGTCTTGTTTGTTAGTTAACAGCAGCATCGCATCATGTACTCATAGTCGTGGCATAGTCCATGCAGGTTGAGAGGGCATTGTAAGAATTCTGGACAGCGAACTGGTAAACTATCTGTAAACAAAAATTATACTGGGTCACTGTTTCTCTATATTTCAGAACTGAATGGGGGGTATCGCTAGCAAAAGTTTCGAGAATAATACCTACACAGGAAAATCATAATTAAAATCGTTTATTGTCATACCACAGGCAACGAGATTTCATTGTAGGGAAGTAGACATTCAGTCCATTTGTATTTATGTACTTCCTGCCTTCATTTATATTTGATGGCAAAGTGGCCTCCTTCCCTTCGGCGTAGGAAGGGGGGCGGGGGTGGGTGGGCTGTGCCCACCTCAAAAAACCCTGAAAATTTCTTTTATTGCCCTTCAAATCTCCAACGCAGCTCTAAAATAACCACACCGCCACCCCTAGCTTTGCCCCGGAACTGGAGGCCAGGCCTCCCTGGAAAATATATCTAGTTACCTGCAACATACGCGCAGCCGCAGCAGTAGCCGTGTATGATGGCCTCGTCGTCCTCGCAGCCGAGCGGCGGGCAGCCGTTGCACCACACGCCTATGCCAAGCCACGGCATGTTCCCTGCAACAGGGAGGAATACCAGGGGCACAGATTAGATAACCCCATGGATAGGCTTTAAGATCATTAGTCAGTTGTGAAACTGAAACATTGGCTGGCTGAAACACTACCTGAGGTAAAGCACCAAAAATGGTGTTTGCTTAGGGGCCGTTCAAATATTACGTAAGCAGATTTATTACAATTATTTACCCCCCCCCCATCCCCCTTGTCAGCAAAAGTAAGCAAAGCTCTTACCCCCTCCCCCCATGCTTACGTAAACAATTTTCAATTATAAATGTATTTTTAATATTATAATTATAATGTTATAATTATAATTATAAAAATAAGAAAACGTATGCATTATTTGCTGGAATTCCCGAAAATGCGTTTCGTTTTCAAGCATAGACAATGTGAGGGTTGCCATTCGTGTAAAAAAGTAAATAACTACCGATGACGTAATCATCATCTAGACTCCCCTACCCCCCATCCCATGTCATTCAAAATAAGCAAAACAAAGACCCCCACCCCTCCATAGTGCTTACATAATACTTGAACAGTCCCTTGGCTTGGGTTTCATTCCCAACTACGGCTACTGATTCGGGTGCAATTTTACCTACTTAATTAGAAAAACCCAAAACATAGGCACAAAATAAAAATCTGTCTAAAATATTCTGTTTATTTTAACAATCTAGCAGTTTTAGGCACATTTTGGGGCCCTATTTTGGAAAGGCAAAGGCGTCGAGCGCTCTCTTACTGCTCATTTTCATTATACTGCCATTTAGTGTATTTATTATTATTTAGAAGGGGGGACGCCAGCGAATCCGGGGGGGTGATCAAGTCTCCGATTGGAAGCATTTCACCTAGTAATTATGTTCTGTGCTCGTGCACAGATACCTACCTACGCTAACTAGTAAGATCTCTCGACGCCTTTCCAAAATAGGGCCCCTGGTATAATGTACAAAAAAAACAAGTTGTAACAAAATTTTATATGAAATTATCTATCGAATAAGTTAATTCGAAATTAAACGAAACCTGGGAAACGGGCCGGGCCCATAGACTAAACTTACATCTTATGGCTTTCTTCACTCCATCCAAGCCTGTATCTGAAGATGGATAAAACAAACCAAAGCAACCACCAAAACTATATGAACACAATACAAAAATAAACAGTGTTCTCTTCAAGTCCATTTTTCCTAATTGGGCTTTAGTTCACAGTCAAGACTCATTTTATAGGGAAGGGTTAACCATTACTTAATGTTCCTAGGTCAGTTGCCTGAAGATAAGGCAAACATGTAAACGATTTTAGATGGTTATTCCATGAAGCAAGTAGTAAAAAACTGTTATTATTGTGTGTTATCTTGATAAGCAGTCGATGGCTGGAAAAAGTTTTAAGGTATTATTATACTTTAGTAGTGTTATTATAATTACCTACATTAACTGTGTAGGTATATTAACTGTTGTAGGTGTGCCATGCCATGTCATGTCATATACCACAAATTATTATTTGTGGTATTATGGCACACTAAGTTAATGTAAGTAGGCAGATACCTACTTAATAATCCCACTACTAAATAAAAATTGATACATGTCTAACAGGTATTATATTTAACCTTGAATCGTTCGTATCGTACCTACTCTTCTGTAGGTAGGTGTGCTTAGGTATCTACCTACTCAAAGTGACGTCACCAATGAAAGTTACCACTAGATGTCGCTGTGCTGTTTACATCTTTTCCTACGCGGCGGTGTTAAGATTTTTGCTGATTCCATGACCTCTTTCGGATGGCTTCATTTTGGTATCGCTTCTCGGCCTTTTGGCTAAGATCAAAGTGTAGTATCTGTTCTTTTCAGCTTAATATCTGAAAGTTCCCTCACTGAGGGACCAGTATATTAAACTGATTTTTGTAACTCGACGGGATGTTCGGGGCTCGCTCCACTCCCGTCACGGGTCGGCCCGGCATTGCAGTGCCGCCGGGATCGGCCCACATAACACTGAAAAAATTAATTAGAAAACTGGAAAAGTTACTTATGCAAAATGTGATTACGTAAATGTATAACTAGCGCGATAACGGATCACTTGCGATTGTCAATTTTTTCGTCATTGACGGACGACGCCCATTGATGCGAAAATTGATCGTTTACGCGTTACGCGTGCAAAGGAAGCGATTCTCAATCGTTCCAAACATAGCCTTGACGAAAAAATTATCAATCGCAATTTACCGTTACCGGCGGACTTAAGTCCAGTGATCCCGTCCCGTCCCCTCTGGCCACGTGGTCCTACTACCTTTGTCCTACCGATCGGACCACATATGAACTTTTTTTCCAATTGATTCGATTAATCGGGCTACAAGGAATTGTAATTTCGCTTTGTACGACTGATCGGAGATGAACTTCTCGTTTGTACTAGTATTTAGGTATAACAAATTAAAACTTTAATAAAATTTCACCACTCAAAATTTATAAGGGTCCCAAGTCCACAAAATAATTAAAACAAACCCTTTTCCATTCCGACCAACTGGAAACTGAACAACAATTTTTTACTTCTCAACAGCTCTCAACTATTTGGTTGATCTATTGGGAAGTAAACGAATCAACTATTTTACTTCTCAACAGCTCAACTATTTGGGTTTATCGGTTAGAAAATATACTTACGATTTTTAGGGTTCCGTACCCAAAGGGTAAAAACGGGACCCTATTACTAAGACTCCGCTGTCCGTCTGTCTCTCTGTCACCAGGCTGTATCTCATGAACCGTGATAGCTAGAAAGTTGAAATTTTCACAGATGATGTATTTTTGTTGCCGCTGTAACAACAAATACTAAAAATAGAATAAAATTAATATTTATAATAAATACAGTACTGTGGAAATAATTGATAAGTCATTGAATGGATTTAAAAACCGCATCACTGAACTACCCGACACTGCAGAGTAGTATATATTGTAATTAACCCTGTTTGTCTTTTAATCTGTATAGTAATATTTTTTATATTATTTTTTATTTTGTTTTTTCTGTGCATTGTTTTTGTACTTTATAGATAAGTTTTTTTTTCCATTTCATTAAATTAAGTTAAGTAATTAAGATGTACTTATATTTTAGAAAGTGTTTCTTTTAAATTGTATAGCTTGTCATATTTTTTGTTATTTTTACCTAACATTTTTATATATTTTTTAAATAATTAGGGAACTATAGGTTTATTTTTAGCTCTTCGTATGTAACCAATTTATGTAAGTATTTTTTGCGCGATATTAATAACAACAACAGGTAGACAGTTGAAATTTTCACAGATGATGTATTTTTGTTGCCGCTATAACAACAAATACTAAAAACAGAATAAAATTAATATTTAAGGGGGGCTCCCATACAACAAACGTATTTTTTTTTTGCCGTTTTTTGGTACGGAACCTTTCGTGCGCGAGTCCGACTCGCACTTGGCCGGTTTTTTTTTTTTAAATCTTTGGATTCAGGGCCAATAATTTTTAAAATCAAAATGAGGTCTTCTTTCAGTAATATTTCCTACATTAAATATTCAAGGTAGGTACTTTCGCTTCGTGTTCGTGCGGCAAAGTTTTGGGATTCCCTTTTTTTATTGAAAATATTTATAGTAGGTTTAGTTAACCTTCTCTAGATGTATGTGACCCTAGTACTTAAAATTAAAAAATAATTTCTAAGTACCATACTTTTTACTTTAGGGTACCTAATTAAATTATATAAAAGTTAACCTTCTCTAGATTTATGTGATCCTGGTACTTTTTCTTTATCTGCGGGGGTTATCACATAAATTAGTTTCTATAGTCCGATTAATCGAACTAACCGGAAATCAAAGTTCACGTCGTCCGATTGGTGGGACCATGGGGTCTATGAAAATGATAGTTTTAATAGTCCGGTTAGTTAATCGAACCAACAGGAAAAAAAAGTTCATGTGGTCCGATCGGTAGGACAAAGGCAGTCGGACCACGTGGCCAGAGGGGTCCCGTCCCGGGATAGGGCTGGAAAATAAAAACACTAATTTTTGTGAAACATTTATTTCTTAACTAGGTCGGTACCTATAATATGAAATCTTTTGGCACATCTGTGAAAAGTATAGTGATGTCAACGCAAAAAGCGCTCCTTATAATTAATGTCTTAAAAAGAATTTTACAATTGACTAGAACAATAAAAATATAAATATAACTGGTTGAACAAAACACAATATCAATAAAATTAAATAATATCACATGTGTTTTAACTCTAACATTTAAAATTAACTTAGAAAAAGTATCAACTACCTATCAAAACTTTAATTAAGTATAGGAAAATAAAGAAAACAGACACAGGAAAATGCAGGGTTGTATATTGTCTTTCCTCAATCGACTGTTTAATGACTGACCCAAAATGTTACGGTTTAAGCAATAATTAAAATTATTCAGTCATGCATACATTTTAAAACGAAATTGAAACTGGTATTCTTGTGATTGTGTTTTATAAAATATTTTGTTACTGAAACAATCTATTTTGTGTGTATGTTACAACGATGTCTATTCAGTTTTTTTTACCACTATTTACTCAATGTGGGCCGCATGCTAATGAGATTTTGTGTCCGATAAAAATCAATCCTTGTGCACGAAAAACCTATAAAAATAGAAGCCCGTAATTTTGTATGTAAATGTTCACAGCGCCACCCACCCGTAAAGAGTACTAAGGATTGGAAAAAATATCTTAGAACTTAATTTGATTTTCAATCTCAATAGATTTTTGTGCTGCTGAAAGTAAGTACTCTTAACGTAACGACATAATTATGAATTAAGAGTTTCAAAACGGTATAATTTAAAATAGATACTTATATATACCTACTGTAATAAATAATGTTTATGTTAATGTTCGTGTGCGCTCAAAAAGAGTACAAATACATTAGAAAAAAAAACACGGTCGTTACAATAGTTGGCACGATATCTATTGTCTATATAAATCTATCTATACCACAGTAAACAGTACAACATTACTTACATTAATGACTTCTCTAACACCAGACAGCCTCTGGTACATATTTCCTGGGACATCATGTAGATATTCTAAATACCTATTAATCTCATTTTTTCTACTTCGCAGACTAAATCACTTAGACAACACATAGACTTATTAAAGAACTAGTCCTATAAGAAAGTAATAGGTATGTACTTACTTACATAAAACAAAATACTTTGTACCAATATTTTCAAACTTAATGTACTTACGATCGGCAACTCACGTGCTTTACCACTTTGTAGAAAAATTTGGCTACGTATTAATATGCCGAAAATTCATAACACATACGACCGAAATATCGACGCATAAAACCTACCTACCTATTTTTAAAATACTGAAAATCCTAACTGTCAATATCCGATAGACCGAAACTTGAAAGATTGATTATCAAATGAATGATAGTTCGAAATCCCGAAAATTAAAATGTCGATACTTAGTTACCTACTTTAGACAAAATTTAGCAGGTCAGTTCTGGCACTTCGCCGGCCACACTGCCGCGGCCTCAGATCAAATAAAAAAGGAAGATGGAGCGTTGCGCTGTGGTTGCGAACAACTAAGTGAAGCCGGTTCTTGATGGTACATGTGTGCGTACTAGGGGGCGGGCGGGGGCCGGGCGGCAGGGTTCGCCCAATGACGAACGAAAGCCAAGGCGTAGTTTCGTTACATATGTGTGCGTAAACTGTGTATGTACACAGCCAAGGCGTAGTTTTACTGGCTTCACCACTTTGTCGGAAGACTCCGTCTTTACTTTTTTATTTGGTCTGAGGCCGCGGCATGCTCACTTCGCTCGCTTGGTTCGATGCGTTGTTGGTCGAATGGAATTTAACCTCCTCGCTCGCTACGCTCGCTCGTCGTCGCACGTAATAGTCTGTGACATAATTTATTACCTACAAGCTTCATAATATAATTACAGCTTGTTTTTGACTGATTCGTTAATTCCGTATTAAGTAGGTCAAGAGTCAGGGTACAGAACGTAGGTTTTTAAGAAAAAAGTCCTGTCGTGATTTTAAACGTACGGCCCAACAACCTTTTGAGTTTGACCTTTTAATTTTCGGCCTTTCGTCCATAGGTCTGTAAAATTTGGTCTTTTCCACTTCGGCATTGTAATACGTGCCCAAAAATTCGTGTGCGCGCTTATCGCCCCTGCCTGCATGAACTAAACGTATGTTAGTGACGGCGCGGTGCCGGCGTGCAAGCGATTTTAATCTTAGGAGTGGTAAGGCGGAAGTGTTGTTGACGGTACCTAAACAATGATTTACATTACAGTACAAAAACACTTTTCATTATCGTCTAGAGTTGGCACACTAATCTTTGGTTGGCACTATGTCTACCAGAGTAATCATTAAGTACAGTAAATCTATACGGAAGCCCTCTCGATGAGGTCTGTGGCGAGCGAGGCGCGCGCGTGCAGCGCCCGCGGCCGCATCATGGGCCCCGCCAGCAGCGCCCCCTCGCACTGCTTGTTGCCCAGGCAGTTGCACGAGCACACCTGCGCGGGAAACCACACTTAAGCCCGAAGTACACATTGGGCCAACGCCTGGCCGCGCGCGTTGGGCCAGCGCGCGCGGCCAGGGCATGTCACTGTTTACACGTTGGCGCCAACTCCCAACGTACCGCCAAGTAGGTCTTTACACGTTGGCCCAACGCGCTCGGCCAACGCGTTGGGCCAATGTGTAAGCGCACTTTAAGCAACATGGCGACTTACGGCCCGGTCATAGCCCACGTGGCAGGCGGCGCGGCAAGCGAATTCAATAAGGGTACTATTTAATCGGGTAACGATAAATTCCTATTTTGGGTATCAAAAATACTAAATACAGCGTACTGAAATACCAACTAAGTGGGCGACGAAGCAAGGGCGACTGCAGATATTGAAAATGGACTTTAAAATACAAATTAATCAACTAGTTATTCAGAACGGGCGACCAAATTACTATTTGGGCGACAACATTAGAGTAAGTACACAAAACATTTAAAATTTGGCATATATTTTATTTATAAAAAAGTGACCATTATTCTAATCGAGATGACAAAAAACAAGCAAACAAGAAAGTAACCTAATAAAAACGTGTTAAAATACCATGTTGGGTAGCTTAAATCAGTTATATATGTAGTTACCTACTTGGTATAATAGTTGCCCACTCAGTATTTTAGTCACCCATTTAGATTATTTGTCACCCACATGTAGTCGCCCGTTTTAAGTATTTTTGTAATCTACTGTTTGTCGCTTTTAATTTTATTATTATTAACAGTAGCTTTTAATTTTATTTCCAGTCACCCAATTAATGAATTCCCATTCAATAATCACTGCGCGCTATCTCAATGGCGGCCTCTCAACTCGTCGTCACGACCGCGCAGTGATTACCAAATTCGCTTGCCGTGCTGTGGCCGGGCCGTTAGGTTTGGAGGCCACATCTAAAGGTGCGTCCAGATATGTTCTTTTGATCGTACCGTACCTCCGTTCCGTACCAGCGTTCCGATCGAATAAGTCTGGACGCTATTTTGCCCGTTCCGTACCTTCGTTCCGTACCACCGTTCCGATCAAACCGCCGAACATACCTCCGAACGTCGCGGCGATCATCGCTTGTAGTCCAGTCAAATTAGCAAAAGGATTGGAAGTATATCGTGTAATTGTATTTTTTTTTTTTTGGAATCATTAGAAGACATTAATATAAGTTTCCTCCGAGCTTGCACTATTCCTGTTAGGTATTAACATTGAAGTCCCAATATTTTTTAAATATAATACCTAAAACAACAGTTTCTTTCCGTTTTGTTACAATTTTAATTACCTGTCATTGCTTAACTAGCTCGCTTAAATCAGATAAAATGTTGCCGCGATAATTTTGGGCCAATTTCAACTTTTTCGTTTGTAGGCCGATTTCGATGAAATTCGGGCTTTAGTACCAAAGCCAAGAAAACAGCTACGCAATGTAAAAAAATATATAAAATCCAAGATGGCGGCCAACTTTTTTGTTCAAGGACCGATTTAGATGAAACTCGATTTTTTTTATTATTTTGACAAGAAAACAGCAACGCAATGTTAGAAATATAAAAAATTCAAGATGGCGGCAATTTGTTTTGTTTGTGGGCCGATTTTCATGAACCTCGGTTTTTGTTACTATTTTAACAAGAAAATAACAATAAAATGTAAAAAAAAAATTAAAAATGCCAAGATGGCATCCAACTTTTTTGTTTGTGCGCCGATTTCGATGAAACTCGGTTTTTGGTATTATTTTGACAAGAAAACAGCAACACTATGTAAAAAATATAAAAAATCCAAGATGGCAGCCAACTTTTTTGTTTGTGTCTACAAACAAAAAAGTTGGCTGCCATCTTGGATTTCGATGAAACTCGGGTCTTGATACAATTTTGACAAGAAAACAGCAACACATATTAACAGAAAAAAAATCCTAAATGGCGGTCATCTTTTTTGTTTGTGGGCCGATTTCGATAAAACTCGCTTTTTTGTACTATTTTGACAAGAAAACAGCAACGCAATTTTAAAAATATAAAAAAACCCAAGATGGCGGCCGACTTTTTTGTTTGTAGACCGATTTCGATGAAACTCGGGTCTTGGTACAATTTTGACAAGAAAACAGCAACGCAATGTTAAAAGTATAAACAATTCAAGAGTGCGGCAATCTATTTTGAAAATTGCATAGCTGTTTTCTTGTCAAAATAGTACTAAAAACCGAGTTTCATCCAAATCGGCCCTTAAACAAAAAAGTTAGTCGCCATCTTGGATTTTTTATATTTTCACAGAGTGTTGCTGTTTTCTTGTCAAAATAGTACAAAAAACCGAGTTTCATCCAAATCGGCCCACAAACAAAAAAGTTGGCCGCCATCTTGGATCTTTTTGTATTTTTAAAATTTCGTAGCTGTTTTCTTGTCAAAATAGTACCAAAAACCGAGTTTCATCCAAATCGGTCCTCAAACAAAAAAGTTAGCCGCCATTTTGGATTTTTTTATATTTTTAAAATTGCGTTGCTGTTTTCTTGTCAAAATAGTACTTAAAACCGAGTTTCATTGAAATCGGCCCACAAACAAAAAAGTTGGCCGCCATCTTGGATTTTTTTATATTTTGACAATTGCGTAGCTGTTTTCTTGTCAAAATAGTACCAAAAACCGAGTTTCATCCAAATCGGCCTTCAAACAAAAAAGTTGGCCGCCATATTGGAATTGAAATTTTTTTTTTCAAGAAGAAAGAAGGAAAATTTTGAAAAACGAAAATTCGCTGCGCTCTCCCAGCTTGAATAATTATTGTCCCTAAAGATTTTTTCACGATTTCTGAGAATCCCCTATGATATGTGTATTCATGTCTTTTAATGATTTCATAAAAAAAATACACGAATTAAATTTAATCTTTTTGCAAATTCTATTTAATTTGACTATACTATTCACTAGTCACGACCTGCGCACGCCGCGATCACGTCCAGACTACCACCGTACCGTACCTCCGTTCCGTTTTTCCTTTGAACGGGGCGAAAAAACCGACACGCGATGGATCGGAGCGTACCTGTCGGCGATCGAGACGGCGTACCTCCGCACCGTTCCGAACATGCGTCCAGACTAGCGTTCTTTGTTCGCGACGCTCAAGAGCGAGAGATACGGTACGGGCAAAAGAGCGAGAGATTCGAGGTGGATCGGAGCGTACCTGTTCGGCGAATGGAACGGCGTACCTCCGCACCGTTCCGAACATGCGTCCAGACTAGCGTTCTTTGATCGCGACGCCGATCGGAACGGAGGTACGGTACGGGCAAAAGAACATATCTGGACGCACCTTTACAGCACAGAATCGTTTTTTTCCGTCGCTCTATCCTTTTCTATCGCTCAGAACCGCCATTTGATAGAGCGAGAAAGATAGCGAGAATGCGATCGCCTCGAGGATTCCGCCGCGAGCTGTCGCATTCCCGCTATCTTTCTCGCTCCAGTAATGGCGATTCTGGGTGACAGAAAAGGATAGGGCAACTGAAAAGGGCGATACCGTGATGACATATTATGTGGTCCAACCCTAACAATAATAACACCTAGAAGCAGGAAGCTGAGTCCTCGTATGTAAAGTGAGGCAAAAAAAAAAATGAGTTGCGCTCCGGGAGTGCCGACAGAAGTGAAAACTTGAATATTAACGTTGTGCATTTATCATTGATAGTGTATTACACTATCAATGGCATTTATGATATTTTGGAATGGTTAGGGAATCATTTTGCACGGATTACTTTAATTATCAGTATAAAAGTACTATCATTTATGAGGTAGAGTAGAATACAATATTTATTTATTGCGCTATCGTACACAAACATAACAATTTATATTACATTAAAAAGTTTATCTCTCAGAAAAATCAACCCGCCAAACGCCAAAACAACGCGCCGCCATTTTCACCGCGCCGTAGAAAGAGAGGGGGATACTTCCGACGCCGGCTGTCTACGCTACATCCGTCTTACGAATTTTCGATCAGGGTCACGTGACCCTGACTGACGCGAGTTTAACATTTTTCCCCATTACAAAAAAGTGTACAACGCCGCTAAAGAAGTTTTCACTTCAAAAACTGTCGTCAGATTCATATCCTTATAATAATAAAAAAAATGTTTGTTTATTTTCCCATCACAAATAAAGGACTTAAGTGGTGATTAGAAGCTACACATGGAAGGTTACTAAATTTGTGATGGACTGGTGCCCGAAGTAGGTTTCAGAAAAGAAACCTGTGACACAGGTCACCAGGCCCACCCACAGACAATAGTTTTACCGTATGCAGTATGTAACTTGATAAATTATCACCTAATCGTAACTAAAATCCAGTAAAATAGTAACTAAGTAATCACCTAAAGGTAGGGAACTAAAACTTTTTCGTTCTTATAAGTACGATTAGGTAACTTGAAGGATAAAAATTTGAAAACTGAGCCATTTGCCTCACAATCTCATAGTCAAAAACTATGCGCTTTGTAGGGAACTAATGTTCTGGGTTGTTATCATTTTAAGCCTGATGGCGATGATATAATAGTGTAGAAAATGAAGGCATCTTTTGTACGGAGACCCCAACATTAAATCCTCAGTCGATGAAACTTTGCAGTGATGTAATATAGTATGAACCAAAACCTATGTACAAATATCCAAAAACAAAAAAGAAACGATTTGGATAATTTAAAAAATATGTTTAATTTATGATACTTTATTATTAAGTTGACTTCCGATCTCAACTTTGGTGACACAATCGAGTCGAAGGCTCAAACTGCGACCAAAAAACTAGGCATCTTGAACAAGGTTAAGCGATATTTCACGCCGGGACAGCTTCTAACTCTTTACAAAGCGCAAGTCCGGTCGTGCATGGAATATTGCTGCCACCTGTGGGATGGGTCCGCAAAGTACCAGCTAGCCGCACTCGACTCGGTTGAACGCAGAGCCAGAAAACTCATAGGGGATAGTACGCTATTAAAAACCAAGCTTCACAGTCTTTCCCACCGCCCCGTGAAGTGGCTTGTCTGGCGGTGTTCTACAGACTATATTTCGGAGAGTGTGCTCTTGAGCTGCATGAGCTCATTCCGCCATCCCCGTTCTACCATCGGACATCCAGACGCACGGCGGGGTTTCACCCCTATTTGGTTGACATTCCATGCATGCGCACGAAGCGTTTTTCATCTTCCTTCTTAATGCGCACAGCCAAGGAGTGGAATTCCCTGCCTGCGTCTGTATTCCCGAAAGAATATAACCCAGCGATATTTAAGGCACGAGTGAATAGGCTTCTTCTGGGCAAGCTCGCTTCATCTTCGGCCTCTTCTTAGCCTTATGGTTCTCGAATGTGGCCAAGAGAAAGCCCATTTAATGTAAAAAAAAAAAAAAAAACTGTAAAGTTTCGTCTACTGAGGATTTACTGGGGGTCCACTATTTTCCTTTACTAGTTTCCTGTTAGTCATTCTGCATTTTAGACATTTTGCGTTTTAGTCATTCTGCATGTTAGTCATTCTGCATTTTAGACATTTTGCGGTTTAGTTAGTCATTCTGCGTTTTGGTCATTTTGCCCTCTTAGTCTATTTTTTAGGCTTTGCTTTTTAGGCAGTAACAGCATCAACAGGAAATCGAACCGTGACCTTTCTTTAATCAACTAGGGACACTAGTGCAACAATATAAGTTCAATAGTCAATTTTTTTGGGTTTAAGTGGGCCGATCCCGGCGGCACTGCAATGCCGGGCCGACCCGTGACGGGAGTGGAGCGAGCCCCGAACATCCCGTCGAGTTACAAAAATCAGTTTAATATACTGGTCCCTCAGTGAGGGAACTTTCAGATATTAAGCTGAAAAGAACAGATACTACACTTTGATCTTAGCCAAAAGGCCGAGAAGCGATACCGAAATGAACCCAACCGAAAAAGGTCATTAAATCGGAAAAAATCTTAACACCGCCGTGTAGGATACGATGTAAATAGCACAGCGACATCTAGTGGTGGTTTAATATGAGTAATGAGGTGTGTTGTGTTGTGGTATGCTGCCGGTGGGTTGGAATATTTACCGAAGCTTGATCATCATGAGATCGTTGACGGCTCGTAATGATGTGACCATCAATTGGTAATAATGTCCTTGAAATTTCTTTTTCTTCATCTCGCGCATTTTCTTCAGCTTGCCTGTTAAAAAAGGATATACGATATTAGTTTAGATTGTAATTGTAGGTTGTAATATTACGCAAACGAGAACGCGTGTATTTTTTAATTTAATAATACTTTTAATTAAGTTCATTATCAGTATATGATTATGAAATTTACCACTTAAATTTTAATTATTACGAATTGTATCAATTTGTATCGAATCGTATGGGATTTAAAAAAATCTTTGAATGCAGTTTCATTTCTTTTTAAAACAAAATGAAGTCTTCTTTCAGTAAAATTTCCTATCTTCACCGTGTGGCAAAGTTTTGGGACAGCCTGTATAAATTGTTTCAATGCACAATGAGCTCTATATAATGGACTTTAAGATGAATATAGGTTGACGAATCACCAAAATATTTTTATAACAGTCTACCCTAACGCCATCTATTGTACTATACAGTAAAATTAAGCCCCAAAGCATATGAATAAATAAAACAGTTTTATTTATTCTTATGCCCAAAGTACGGACGTAAGTACTATTTAGTATAAATATAAACATTACAGAAATAAGAAATAATACAATCATAGATAGAAAGAGAAATACCTAAGTAGTTTAAAAAACCGGCAAAGTGCGAGTCGGACTCGCGCACGAAGGATTCCGTACCAAAAAACGGCAAAAAAAATTACGTTTGTTGTATGGGAGCCCCCCTTAAATATTAATTTTATTCTGTTTCTAGTATTTGCTGTTATAGCGGCAACAAAAATACATCATCTGTGAAAATTTCAACTTTCTAGCTATCACAGTTCATGAGATACAGCCTGGTGACAGACAGACAGACAGACAGACAGACAGACAGACAGACAGACGGACAGCGGAGTCTTAGTAATAGGGTCCCGTTTTTACCCTTTGGGTACGGAACCCTAAAAAATTGAGATCTTTTCTTGCAACGAACAAACCTAGACCAGCTGCCAGCGCCTTTTTTTTATACTTACATTGTCATGAATCGCAGTACCAGTAAATTGATGCTAGCAGCCACCACAGCTAGTCCGAACAGGATGAACACCAGGCTTAGAGCCACGTAGCCAGGCTTGCTGGTCAATGCCTGATCGTTCTGGAAACAACAGTTCTATGTAGAAACTTTAAACAGGACAGCTAGTCCAAACAGGATAACCATCAGGCTTAAGAGCTTATTAGACCTTCCTGAATAACGGATCCGTAACAGAAACATATGCTAAATCGGAGTCGGACAGAGACCATTTCATCCTGAAAACGGATGCTAAATCCCTTTTTCAAATTAAACTTCTCTGAATTTAGGAGCGACTGAATATTGGATCCATTATTAAGGAAAGTCTAATAAGCTCTTTAGAGCCACGTAGCCAGGCTTGCTGGTCAATGCCTGATCGTTCTAGAAACAACAGTTCTATGTAGAAACATTAAACAGGAGCCTGGTAGTTTTGCTATTTTGAAAACGATATGCTAGTTAAACGTTTTGCTATTGTGGCTTTAATTGCCTCACTTATAGATGAATAAGGAGAAGTTTTTGTGCTGTAAGAGCCAGGACAGAAGATTTTTATACATACCTCCGATTTCAAAGAACGAAGAAGTTTTATACAAGTGTTACAAAAACCTCCCTAAAGCCGAATATGATAGATAGAGACCATGGGCGTAGCGAGGGGGGATTTGGTCAAGATTTTTTTTAACATACCGACCGACCCCTTCAAAACATTGGCCTTGATCCCTTCCAAAATACTGGCCTACAACAACATACAACTTTTACTATGGGACCAACTTTGAAATCGGGAAAAAAAACAGCTGTTTCATACAAAAATTAATAACGAAAATATCAAACTGTATGAAAGTTGTTTTTTTTCGCGAATTCAAAGTTGGTCCCATAGTAAAAGTTGTTCAGTTTGATGGTCCGGTCCCTATCTACCATAATTTGACTTAAGGGGTTTTTTTGTAACACGCTGTATAATAACTTTACGGTCACCCATCCAATGACCAAAAGACAGGGGCCCTATTTCTGAATCGCTCGGCAGGCGTCGAGCGCTCTTTTCGATTGATTTGCGTTCGACATATGACTCAAAACAATGAGATGTCGAACGAAAATCAGTAGAAACGAGCGCTCGACGCCAGCCGAGCGATTCAAAAATAGGGCCCCTGATTCTATTAATTTGGTAAGTTATAGTTGCGACTATAGACTAAAAAAAACCGACTTCAAAAAACCTACCTCTAAAAAGCAAGAAATAATATTCGAAATAATAAAAACACGTCTATTGAAGTCGGGTGGGGCTGGAGTACAAATTCCTTTTTGTTATTCTAAAAGCCCCACCCGACTTCAATAGACGTGTTTTTATTATTTCGAATATTATTTCTTGCTTTTTAGAGGTAGGTTTTTTGAAGTCGGTTTTTTGTTTTTTTAAACAATTTTTTATTTTTTTATTTTTAGTGTAGGTACCTTTTGTATTAGGTAGTGTAGGTATATTATTTAGGTAGAAAAATCGGCTCAGCCAAACGTGAGTTAATCGCGGAGAAACATACATACATGCGGGTCAAACTGAGAACCTCCTTTTTTAATTCGGTTAAAGAACTACACCAAAGATATCCCTTTTCCAACAAAAAAATAATTATCTTATTCAGTTCATAAACAAAGAAGTTATACGACTGATCATCGAGGTAGTTCACACAAAAGCATACTATTTTCGTGCTTTTTTCAAGATTACTTGAAAAGTACTGAACCGATTTCAAAATTTTAAAAAATGGGACCAACTTGGAAGTTTACCTAATGTAATAACGTTTGAATCATTTCGATCGGTTCAGCCGTCTTCGAGTAATCGATGTACATACAAAAAACAAAAAAAAAAACGGGTCGAATTGAGTACCTCCCTCCTTTTGAAGTCGGTAAAAATAATAGAATAGACATAATTATCAGAACTTACTTGCAAAGCGACGTAATCACCGAACCCTATTGTAGTTAGAGTAACGAAACAGTAGTAAAAACTGTCGAAGTAACTCCAACCTTCGTATCTGGAGAAAACGGCAGCTCCTAAAAAGTAAAATATCTGTATAATTTTTACCCGACTGCGGTGAAGCCCAAAAGGAGGGTTATGTTTTTGACTGTTAATTTAATATGACTGAGAACAGTTTTAAATAATAATAAAACTGACAGGTCTAGTAGAGTTTAGTGTTGTACTTTTGACATTTATTTCAAAGTACTACGGGCAACAGCGTCGCTCAACGGTGCATGCATCGAGCTCGGCGCTAGCGGAGGCTCGGTGCGCCTTTGATTTGCTTTTGATTTACATAAATTTTGTTTAGAAACGATGTATAATTAAAGAGATATTTCAAAAATTCCCCTAAAAAGGACATGTTTTCAGAATAAAAAACTATCGAGCCAAACTCAATAATTTCTGAAATCCTGCCGTCATCCACTAAATGAAGGTCCATAAAAGCATATATCTGAATTTGACATTCATTGAGATTGTACAGACGTCACTATTTGAGTTCAAATATTGCCAAATTCTGGGAGCCTCCTCTTAACCAGTTAGCAACAAAATTCGTTTGCGCGCGTATCGCCCCTGCACGAACTAAACGTATCTTGTGAAGGAGTCGTTAAGCGACGCTGTTGCCCATAATGGCACATTGTCAAAAGTGTAAAATTGTCATTGAAAAAAATGATTTCGACGCTAGCGACTCCAGGAACAGCCGACAGTGGCCTTACAAACGGTTTAAAATAATAGCTTTACAATAAGAAAACCTATTATTTATTATAGTAGTGGCTCTGTGAGCTATAGACTTCGCTTTAGCATATTAATATATCTCTGCCTCCGAAAAATTTCAAAAAACTGAATCGACAAATTTTTTTATATAGTTATAGAACCCGCTCACAAAAATTTCACGAGAATCAGTTGAAAATGCGAGCTGTAGAGGAGAACAAACGGAAAGCCGGACAGCTGGACGGACATACGAAAGCATTTTCGCCCAAGCTGAAACAGACGCTTCGCGCTCGCTCGGTATATTATAGAGAAGCTAAAAGAATAATCTCACCAGTGGTGATGATGATGGAAGAGAGCATCCCAGTGGCGAACATGAGGTTCATTTCGGTCGCCTCCGTGGTGTTGCAGCGGAGGTAGCACTTCGCGCGCCGGATCACCACCGACGCGAACTTGTTTAACCGTTCACCTATACTCTGGAACATCACTAGCCCTAGGGGTATTCCCACCTAAAATTAAAAGATGGGTGGTGTCACAGAATATACCTATAATAGTATACTCCGTGCGCGATGAGAATAGGATGGAACCTTACCTAACTGAGACGCGCACGGTACGCTGTCCAGCTACCTACAAGGATATCCAAAAACACGGTGTCATACATCCGAGGTAAGAGATTGTTTGTTGCAGCAACGATTTACTTTGACAAGGCTCCATCTCCATCCCATGCATACTCATCGCGTGCGGAATACACTAAACGTGTGTAATATCTTCTAGATCATGGGTCTCCAAACATTTTAGCAAAAGGGCCAGACATACTCTTCCACCAAGTCCCAAGGGCCAGGACCTAGCTAGCTCCGTACCAACATACTGTAAATTACAGTATTGTTGGTACGATCTGGCCTGCTTTCGCGGGCCGGATTGTTTGTGCTCGCGGGCCGGATCTGGCCCGCGGGCCGTAGTTTGGAGACCCCTGTTCTAGATAAAAAACCGGCCAAGTGCGAGTCGGACTCGCGCACTAAGGGTTCCGTACCAAAAAACAGCAAAAAAACAAGTTTGTTGTATGGGAGCCCCCCTTAAATATTTATTTTATTTCGTTTTTAGTATAAATTTGTTGTTATAGTGGCATCAAAAATACATCATCTGTGAAAATTTCAACTGTCCAGCTATCACGGTTCATGAGATACAGCCTGGTGACAGACAGACAGACGGACAGACAGACAGACGGACAGACAGACAGACAGACGGACAGACAGACAGAGAGCGGAGTCTTAATAATAGGGTCCCGTTATTACCCTTAGTTTTAGTTTTAAGTTTTATGTTACTGTATTTCCTGTAATGTGTGTGTGCAATAAAGTGTTTATCTATCTATCTATCTACCCTTAGGGTACGGAAGCCTAAAAAGGCTAGACAAAGAAGATAAATACTCACAACAGCGTAAGCCATGCAAAACGCCTTCCCGCCCACAGTAACCGGAGTTGAATGTCCATAGCCGATCATGGCTAGCACCACGGTAGCAAAGTAAAATGCCCCAGCGAACTTCCACTGGGGACCTGCTTTGTGGGGCTTATTCTCTATTATCACTATCTCAATCATGTGATAGTCTTCTGGGGTGATGTTGTATTTGTGGACAAGACCTTTTTTCATATCTAGAACATTTAATTTTATTTTATTTATTTTTTTCTTAGGAAGACCAACAGCCTAAATTACATAAAATATGATAAGAAACAGATGGCCAATTATAGGTCCTCACAAATAAGTAGTTATATAAAACATCAAATTATTACCTACACCGTATAAGAACCATAGAAAAGAAACTGATTAATTACTTGGAATTTACTAAGCGCACAAAAACAGAACAAACCATTAATAACTAAACTGCAGTAAAATTCAGTCTTAACTAATATGGACACAATGATCTTAAAAAAATTTAATGATTTTTGATGAATAAAAGACAGCGTCGGAGCTAGGGTTATTAACGCCCCTGGCAAGATTTGAATTTTGCGCCCCCAAGGCTCATTTCTAGGATCATGAGCGTTCCTGGCAAAATTAAAATGTTGCGCTCCAAGACTTGTACTTTTTCTAGCTATGGGTCAGCAAAGTGCGCCTTCTGAGGATTGCGCCCTTGGCAGCTGCCCCCTTTGCCGTCCCCTAGCTACGACACAGTGAAAGATACGCTGTTAAAAAAGTAAATAGTGGTATCAGCAATGAAACAAAATATGAGTTTATTAATAGCTAATAGAAAATAAATGTTGGTGTTCATGATGTATAGCAACTTTTTGAGAGTGAGGATAACATAATTTTGGAGGCGAGGTCACAATGGATATTTTAGGTCGCAGTGACCACAACTCTATCAGCTGCAAAGCCCAAATAACAATAATAATCAGGTCTTTTGCTTAGCAATAAGTGTAATAAGATATTTTTTCATATAAATATACAGATCTCCAGTCACCTGATAAAACTTCCCATCTTTTGCTTTCAGTTTCAGATTCCAATGCATCAAACACTGCTGCACCAATCAGCAAATATGTGAAAGTGCAAACAACCAGCGATAGCGTGCGGACGTTTTGTCTTTTCATCTTCATTTATGTAAACATAGCAATCCGCAGTGACTATTTTAATTCTCTTCTCAATATTTTCCACTACACAATTAGGTAGGTACCAAAATAATAATCATTTTGGTTTGTATATAAATCTAGTGCCCTGGAAGTGGGTAATAAATAAGTTGTGTGTAATTTCACAGTGTTTTGGACTTAATTCATTTGTTTTTTTTTTTAACTGGAGATACTTTCTTGAAAATTAAATAAAAATGTGAAATTAGAAGTAGGTATTAGAACACGGCAATTTTACCAATGTTTAGGGATTCATGGAGTTTTTCATTCCTTTCCTTTCTAGAATAAAGATTAAAGTTACTATCAATTAATATATTTAATAACAATAACAACAGAAAAAGAAAAGAAAGAATATTTTTTTATTGATTTTTGAATTAAAAACGGATATGACATACTTTGACAATTCCAAATGTTGCTATAGAAAAAATATCTAACTTCCGGTCGCGCAACTTGAACCAAACCATAGACAATGAGGCTTGTGCGTGCACTAAACATTTTTGTACGGTACGGTACAGTACGAGGCAATCGGGTGGGGATTGCGCGAAACGCGTATTTTCGGGATGCATAGCGGTGAGGGGTGCGGGTGGCGGGAGAGGGGCGCGCGCTAATAGGTGGCTCACAAGAGCATATGCGCGAACTTATTTCCACTCCGCCGCAAAAATTTCAAGATATATGCCTCGTACTGTACCTGTGCTAGTGCGCAAGTCACGTGGTACTAAAATTTGGGTTAAGTTATTTACACAAATTATGGTTATTAAATTAAATTATGGTCTAGCTAGATGATCAAGCATGGCTTGTCAAGCACGTAAATATTTGGGCTTGTCAATCACATTTTGATCGTATAGGGGCGAAGCTTGATGTCTTGTCATCAAGCACGTATCACGTCACGCTTATCAAAGGTAGGCCACTCCCCCAAATAGTAGTGGTGGTGGTATTTACGTGTAAGTGCTTGACAAGCCATGCTTGATAGTCTAGCTAGAACATAAGTATCCAGGTCGGAGATGAAAAAAATGTATTTTACAGCACGCGCAAAATAATTTGTTCCTAAAAGTACTAAGTGACTAGCGCAGAAGCATATTTATTTTAGTTCGCAAGTTGCTAATCACCCCAGTTTTCTGGTAGGGGTAGACCACTGACCAGCGGGCTGATTATCTAATTAGAAACCACCTAGCAACCGGTTGCAGTTCACAGATGATAGTGATCCATTGCTACTTCTTTTTGGATTAAAAAAAACATACCAAAGAAAAGTAGCAATGTATGTGGAATGAAACCGGTCGCTAAATAGTTTCTTTTTAGATAATCAGGGTGCCGTTTGTTTTTCTTATGGTTTATAGGTTTATCCCCACATATGCCGGGCAGCATATTCGAGGCCCAAGCCATAACTTACGCGTCACAATGTTCTACATAAGGACCAACGTATTTTGAACTCCGGCACCACAAAGCCGCCGATGACGGAAATCAACGTTTATTTGATTTCATACAGAATCTTAGTTTCACCAACGTAAATTGGGCCCCTGACCTGACAAATCACGGCCGCCTGGGCACGACCCGGATATGTCCTGGGCCAGACTTTATATTGCGCTCTCATGAAGCATTTCATTGTCATGCTACTCATGCTGTACTATTCGATTTCGAAAGTAACTTTTTAATACAAAAAAGTCAATATGGCGGTTTTCGGAATCGCGTGGGTGGATTAGTTAAAACAAAGTTGGCAACATTGGCTGCATGTCACCAACATGTCACCAACATGTCACTCAGCTGTCAGCTCATCTGCTGTCAATGTCAGTGTCAGTTAAGTCAACTTTGCGTGCACGACGTCGATGCTTTTATTTTATTAATTATTTTGTTGTAATTAAATAAGTGTAATAAATAGCCGGTATTTTCTAATAATCTTATGATGAAAGTCGTCTGCAACAAATCGAATCCGCCTTTGGGTAATAAATAAATTAAGTTTTAAGGTTACGTTGAATCTGCTTTCGAAACAAGTCTGAAAATAGAAATTTATTTTATTTGCAGGTGGTCTACTGGCTATAGAGCATTATAGATCCACTGGAAAGAATATAGAAGTTGTATGGGGCAATGATCCTACTGTTACATTGGTGGAAGGATCAAAGAAAGTACCATATGGAACAAGCAATGATTTGATAAGAATTATTGAGAATGCGGTTAATAAAGCAGCCCAACCTCTTCAGAAAGTTACTTTGAACCATTGGTTGTCTTTCAGTCTTGTATTAGATGATGAAATACCCAATTCTATAGAATATTTTGATAAAACTCTAGGCCCACTCACTTATTTAGTAGGAGAGTCATTATCAGTGTCTGATTTGGCTGTTTTTGCGGTTTTGCATGGTATGTTGTATTTTATGTTAGATATTGATGTGTTTTCTCATATTACATTGTTAAAAAAATATTTATTTACTTAGTGTCAAGCAAGTTCAAAGAATTGGTGAACAAGAATCCACCTAAAAACGTACAACGTTGGCTGAAGTTGATTCAAGCCCAACCTTTTGTTGCTAAGACCTTAAAAGAACTACCAAGTGAAGTGATGGAGGGCCTTAATAAGAAATCTGCCAGGTCAGTTATATTGCTCATGATCACTAACACAAATGTCATTCAAAATTAACATAAGCTAAGTAAAATCATAACATCAATCAGATGGTGACTTTTGAACACATTTTTAACTATGGAGAAATAACTTGGTACTTTTATGTATGCATACTACTAGCTATAAATGATGAATGAATGTTTTATTAGTTATGTCATTCTCTGTAATTATTTCAGGAAGTCCCCGTCAGCGAATACTGAAGCAACATCAGGCCGTCAGCAAGAAGGCAAGTTTGTGGAGCTGCCAAATGCCGAGATGGGCAAGGTTATTGTGCGGTTCCCACCTGAAGCTTCTGGGTATTTCACTTTACATATATATAACAACATTTTTGGAACAAAAATAAACAGAACTTCACTGTAATTTAAATGAATATAAATTACAATAAATAATTTTGAACTGACAAACCACCAAGCTAACTAAAGTGGTTTTGAAAGCCTTTAATCAAAATAAGCTATTCAATGCCATTTTTTGAAATGCTAAAATAGGATATTGCTTGCCTATACCTCACCTGATGTTAAGTGACAATAAGGCTGCGGAAGCGCAATACACCCGGAATCCTCACAACTGGGTTCCTCAGTTGTGAGGATTCCGGGTGTATTGCGCTTCTAAATATCTTACCTCTAACTGCCAGAACTCAGCAATTTTAAAATTGTTGTTATAGCGTCAGACTTAGGTAAGATGATAGTAGCTAGCTAGGAATGCAGACATGAAATAAGCCCTACCACCAACCAAACCGAGTGCAACTTGTACCTCCCTCCTGGGAATTGAATCCGGGACCCCTGTATCTTAAATGGGTGAGCGAATAAATAGATATATAAACCAATCTAGTTGAACAAGTAGAGACAACTTGTATTCGTGAGTTTTTCAGTGATTATTATGAGTATGCATTTCCAAGTTTTATTTTATAGTTACCTTCATATCGGTCATGCTAAGGCTGCCCTCCTGAACCAGTACTACCAGAAAGCCTTCCAAGGAAAGCTCATTATGAGATTTGATGACACCAACCCAGCTAAAGAGAATGCAGACTTTGAGAAGGTGATTTGTTAACAATTGATCTCAACTAAAACATGTGTCAGATTTTAAAATACTATTGGCAATTTCAATATGCAGTGGCGGCGCTAGGCGTAGACCTCGCGCCTGAGGGGGCCTCGGAAAAAAGTTTTACAAGTTATTTGAAGTTCAGTTATTCTTAGTAGTACTTTACCGGTAACCAGATTCGTCTGTCTGACAACATCATGAAATAAAATTTAGGCAATTTCGCGCGCGACACTAAAGAGGCATCGCAAACCTGCCCCCCTATTACAACCTCTTAAAACTTGCCAGTTTTCTAAATGGCTATCAGTGCGTCTCTTTTATTTGCTATGCTTCGAGAAAGAGATGTAACTATAGCAATTCATAAACCTGGCAAGTTTTAGGAGGTTGTAATACCCCCCTGGTGTGTGGTCTAGTGCCCACCAGTGTCAATGTGTACAGTAAAAAGTATTTTCCATAAATATGGAATAATCTTAATCAAGCTATATGTATTTTTTATCCTTGATTTTACTTGAAAAGAGATATATCAGCTAAAAGCCCTATTTGTCAGATATACTTAGGTTTTTTTCCTTGTCAGATATACTAGGTCAAATATCTTCAACCAGTACATAAAATTTAGATTAAAAAAAAAATGCTTCTCCACAGGTTATTTTAGAAGACGTGGAAATGTTAGAGATCAAGCCAGACCTATTCACGCACACATCGCAGTACTTTGACCTGATGCTGCAGTACTGTGAGCAACTCATCAAAGAGGGCAAGGCCTTTGTAGATGACACCCCGGCTGAACAGATGAAGGCGGAGAGGGAACAGAAGGTGGACAGCAAGAATAAGAGCAATTGTGAGTAGCATTGTTATGTTACTCTTAGAATGATTAAACTTCTCAGTATTTCTGGCTAAGAAGACAGACGCAGGAATATAGTTTGAGATAAAGTTAAAATATTCCTAGAATATCAAAAGTATACATTATATTTTATATATATTGTGGCGACAGAGTCAAGGGCGTCGCCAAGCCACCCTTGGCTTTCAGCTTTCCAAGGGGGTTTCAGCTGCCCCCCCTAAAGGCTAAAAAATGTAACTAACTGAAAAATAACCAAATTCCTAGGGCCGTTAAATTGACTTGCTTTTCCGATAAATCCCGCATCTCAAAACTTGAATAAATTCACTAGGTGCTCTTGAGTGTACCTATAATTCATATTTTTCTCGACTTTCGCAAAAAAAATGCTTATCTCTAATAAGAGATAAGCATTTTTTTGCGAAAGTCGCTATTCCGAATCATTTTTAGGGTTCCGTACCCAAAGAGTAAAAACGGGACGGAACAAATACTAAAAACAGTATAAAATAAATATTTAAGGGGGGCTCCCACATAACAAACGTGACTTTTTTTTGCTGTTTTTTGGTACGGAACCCTTCGTGCGCGAGTCCGACTCGCACTTGACCAGTTTTTCATAATATTAATTAACTCTCGGCGAAAAGACTAGATCATTTTGAGCTGGTTTTGAGTAGGCATCCAATTCCAATACTTGCATCATTACAGCGGTGGAAAAGAACCTCCATCTATGGGAGGAGATGAAGCGCGGTAGTGGAGTAGGTGTGCAGTGCTGCGTGCGCGCGACCATCGACATGCAGTCGCCCAACGGCTGCCTGCGCGACCCCACCATCTACAGGTGCAAGCCCGAGGAGCACCCGCGCACCGGCACGCAGTACAAGTGAGATTTTTTTAATAGAAACCTTTTTATGACTCATAACCAGACCCCGGATTTGCGGTAGCACGAATAAAATGACGTTTAATAGTGCGTGGACAACTTGATTATCTATTTGTGTAATTTATCGATAAAAATATTATAATTATGTAACGTGATATATAGACTTACTGTTGGAAATAGTAGAAATTACCTACCTACATTAAGAAAAGTGAAAATCGTGAAATGTATAAATAATAAAATTCACTGCAGTTTTTCTTGATGCAAAGATAGCAAAGTCAAAGTGAGTGAAGTACAATGTAATTTTTTTAAGAAATACATCCTCCTTGGTAAAATACAAAAAATAAATACAGACGCGATCAAAGAAGTTCCACTTCAAAAATATTTTCAAAACATCGATACATAAAAACATTTACGATAATTTGGTAATCACTAGCAAGTTTGTATTCCTGCCACCGCAAATCCGGCCTTTACTCATAACAATACTATAATCAAATTTTTAAGAGCTTATTAGATCATCCTGAATATCGGATCCGATATGAAGTCTGTCCTAAATTCAGAGAAGTGTAATTGCATTAAGGAAGGTAGTGTCCGATTTAGGATCCTAGTTAGGATAGAAATGGTCTCCGACGTAACGGATGCTAAATCGGAAGCAATTAGGACAGTTTAATCGCATTCAGGACGCTCGGCTCCGACACAGTAGTACCACAGTATTTAGTTCGTACTACAGTCAGTCAACGCCTTTTATGTTGGCGAAAACAAAGCCGCCATTCGCCTAGACAGTTGGCGCAACGACTAAAATTGTAAGGGCTGTCACTATGTGATTTGCTTTTTTGAATTGCAAAAACAATAAAGATAAGTAATTGCGATGATGACTAATGAATAAAATAACGAAATACTAATAAAAATCGTAAACATATTAAATTTAAAATAGCAATATCTTGGAAAGTACTCATCCTAGCTAAGCAATGATAGGTCTTAGTGAGATCTTCATTTTAGATGACAGCTATCAAATCTGTTTGTCATCTAAATTAATGAAGATCTCACTAAGACCTATCATTTCTTCAAGGTCACCATCAGTCTAGGATGAGTACTTTTACTTGTACTGACTGTATGAACTAAATACTCTTTAGGCTGTGGTAGCACAGTCTTTAATACTACACAGTCGTCCGACTCATGTACTCATGTCTCAAAACAATCTCAAACCACTTTGAGTACGTTTAATAACTGTATGATCGTAACACAGTCGCCCGACTCATGTACT
Organism: Agriphila geniculea; assembly: GCA_943789525.1. Lineage (NCBI taxonomy): Eukaryota > Metazoa > Arthropoda > Insecta > Lepidoptera > Crambidae > Agriphila > Agriphila geniculea. The sequence goes on from OX038883.1 coordinate 4,221,536, forward strand.
TATGTCTCAAAACAATCTCAATCCACTTTGAGTATGACTGTATGATTGTAAAGCTGAGATATCGGATACGTTATTCAGGATGGTCTAATGGGGAAGATGAGCGTAATTATTTTATGACATGGAAAAATCAAACGTAAAATCTAAAAAATAATGGTGAAAGATTTTTTTAAATATCTCAAAAACCGAATTTGTTATAAATTTTCAAAGTTGAATGTTTTAAAAATCAGCGCGGACTTGACCACTCAACGCGTGACGTCACCTCGCCGGTTACGTCCGCCGAGATGTTATAAAACAAAGTCCCTTCACCGCGTCTGTACTTTGTGTGCGCGATAAACTCAAAAACTACTGAACAGATTTTCATGCGGTTTTCACCAAATGGTAGAATGATTCTTGAGGAAGGTTTAAGTGTATAATAAGTTAAGGTTTTATCTAAATTGGTAGAAATATGACGATAATTGTTAAAGATCTTGGCAAAAATTAAGCCGACTGGGAGCTTGCATCGAAAAGCTACATAAACCTTTTGAGCTAAAACAAAATAATGTATAATGGAATTGTTTCTCTTTTATAGATCTACAAAAAAATCCGCGATGGCATATATCTATCTTTTAAGAATAGCTCGCTATACCCATTATATCTTCTAAAAAATCGGTCACATACAGTGTGGTAATTTGGAAAGCTATTTATAAGGATACCTACAGTATTAATCCTTATCAATTTAAATACGTCTGTTACCTAAAGCATTTCTTCACATTATTTTAACCTTTTACACCATACCATTTAAATGAATATCTTATGAGTTGTCGCAAAAGACGGGTGCGAAAATAAAAGAGTGTCTTTTGGAGCAAATGACTTTAAACATTTCTGCGGTGGTGTCGTGTGAGGCGGGTCGTTACGTTCCCTCAAATATGGTTGAGCGAAACGATGGCTGGTTCATGCGTCATGCTCGTGAACGGGTGCTGCCAGTGGGAATGGGTCTGCTTCTGTCTGCTTGTACTAAGGGCGTCGCATATATTTTTTTTTCTTCATGTTTAATATTATCAATATGTATGGCACTTCTTACTCAAAACATAAAATTAATAACTTATCCTTGTGTTGATTTCTCACTTTTTTATTGCTAATGACTAAAATGATTATTTTGCTTTCGTAATATTTTTTCGTATTTTTTCGTCTATAGTTTTGTAAGAAAAGGCCTATGAAAAGCTTTTGGATATTAGTTTTCAATTCAGTGCCTTAGGATGGGTAGCCTAAGTATGTCATGCTCTCTTTAATCATTTCTGCGGTGGTGTCGTGTGGGGCGGGTCGTTACGTTCCCTCAAATATGGTTGAGCGAAGCGATGGCTGGTCCATGCGTCATGCTCGTGAACGGGTGCTGCCAGTGGGAATGGGTCTGCTTCTGAGTACCTATCTTAACGCATATTGAATTGTAAGAATTGCGTTTTTACTTTTTATGTCTTGCATCAAGTGTTTTTTGGTTCGAGTAGCAGACAGCGTGATTTCTCAACTAGTTGAAAGTTATTTACTCTCATATTTACCTATCTGAATGTAGTAGATATATTTAATTTTAACCTACCTATCCATTGTGTGCAAACTTTTGTTAATTATTGTGATGGAAAATGACCTCACTTTAAACGTGGAGCTCATTTTTCAATGTTGACGACTCTGTATGAAATATACAGGGAGAAAAAAGCAGCCCTTGACGAGTTTCTTGCCGGTTCTTCTCGTTACAAGGTCTCCCGCTTAGGGTTTGCGAACCGATGGCGTAGCTTCTATGACATTCACAAGTGCTTGTAACAGCCTAGACTGAATAAACTATTTTGAATTTTGAATTTTGAATGACTAAACGAAAACGATGTCTTTTTGGGTGTGCAAAAAAGAAGAAGGAACCGAAGTGAAGCGAGGGCAGTGGGGTAATTATGTAACTTTGTTGCACTCAACTCTGACAGAAATCGCAGTTACATTGCTGCTTTAGTTAAGAACCATTGTGACAACTATCTTACTTAAAGCAGCAATGTAACTGCGCTTTCAATCGATTTCAACCGAGAATTGTTAGCAACAGACTTACGTAATTCGGGGTCGGGTCGCTAGTACACATATAAAACTTGTTTTAAACAGTGTATTTTTCATGACAATCAAAGATGATGGAGCCAGAAGGTGGCCATTGCAACTCTGTAATAAAACGACGAAACTCCATCGAGTTAATCTCGTTTGATTCGTCTTTACAAAGATTCCGTTTCCAGCTAGATGATATCCAAGGTGTAATGATGGAACCATAAAGTGGCCATGGAAACTTTGTAATAAATGATGGAACCCCATCGAGTATGCTCGTTTGATTTGTCTTGACAAGGACTCTGGTACTAGATGATATTCAAGTTCTGATGATGGAGCCAAAAGGTGCCTATGGGAAGTCTGTAATTAAGCAACGAAACACCGTTGAATTTGGGCTCGTTTGGTTGGGCTTGATAAGAACTCTGGTCGTAAAAGATATCCAGGGTGATGGATGATGGACCAGAAAGTAGCCATGAGATCGGTATAATAAAACGACACAAACCAGTGACTTTGGGCTCGTATAATTGGTATTGACAAGGAGTCTGGCTCTTGATGATATCCAAGGTTTATGATGGAGCCAGAAGGTGGCCATGGGAATTTTGTAATAAAACGACGAAACATCATCAAATTTAGGCTCCGTTTGATTCGTCTTGACAAGGACTCTGGTTCTAGACGATATCTAAGTTCTGGTGATGGAGACTGAAGGCTGCCATCGGATCTCTGTAATAATGCGACGCAAACTATTCGAGTTTGGGCTCATTTTATTCACCTTGACATTATCTTAGATGATACCCAAGGTCTGACGATGGAGTCAGAGGGTGGACATGGAAACTCTGTAATAAAACGACATAACGCCATCGAGTTTGGACACTTTGGACTCGTATCGTATTGGACGTTGGTCTTGACAAGAACTTTAATTTTAGACTAAATCCAGGGATGATGGACTAAAAAGAGGCCATGGGAACTCTGTTATAAAATGACTCAATAACCTAGAATTTAGACTGGTTTATTTTAAACGGTCTCAAAATCAATGGTGTTGCATCGTTTTATTACTGAGTTCTCATTACCACCTTCTGGCTCCATAATCAGACCCTGGATATCATTTAGGACCAGATTTCTTGTCAAGACGAATGAAACGAGTCCCAATTCGATGGCGTTATGACAATTCATTACAGAGTTCAAATGCTCACTTTCTGGCTCCATCATGAGACCCTGAGAACCATCTAGAAATAGGGTCCTAGTTCTAGATGTTCTAACGAAACCAAACTCAATAAAGTTGTATAGTTTTATTACAGAGTTCCCGTGACCTTTTTCCGGCTCTATCATCAGTCTCTGAAAACCATCTCCCATCATACATAGTACATGTCAAGGCAAATCAAACGATTCCAAACTAGACCATGGGGTTGCATGGTTTTATTACAGAGTTCCCACGACCTTCTTCCGACTCCATCATCAGACCCTGGAAACCATAGTACTTGTCAAGGCGTATCAAACGATTTTAAACTAGAACATGGGGTTGCATGGTTTTATTACAGAACTATTGTGGCCTTCTTCATAATGTTTCATAATTTTGATACAAAGTTCCTGTGGCTTTCTTCTGGCTCTATCATCAGACTCTGGAAACGATCTTCCATCATAGTATTTGACAAGGCAAATCAAACGATTTCAAATTATATCAAACTCTAGAATCTATTTCTCAACAGAGAACTCGTCAAGACGTGTCAAATGAGCCCAAACTCGACGGGTTGCATGGTTTTATAACAAAGTTCCTATAGCCTTTTTCGGGTCCATCATCAGACCCTGGACACTTTCCCAACAGAGTACTCGTCAAAATGAATCAAACAAGCCCAAAGTCGATGGCGTTTCATGGTTTTGATACAAAGTTCCTGTGGTTTTCTTTCGACTAAATCATCAGACCGTAGAAACTATTGCTCAACAAAGTACTCGTAAAGACGAATCAAACGAGCCCAAGTTGGATGGAGTTGCTGTTTTATTACGTGACCTTCTTTCAGCTCCATCATCAGACCCTGGATTCTATTTTCCAACAGAGTACTCGTCAAAACGAATCAAATGAGCGTAAACTCGATAGGGTTGCATGGTTTGAATACAGAGTTCCTGTGGCTTTATTCAGGCTCCATCATCAGACTCTGGAAACCATCTTCCATCAAAGTACTTGTCAAGGCAAATCAACCGATTCCAAATGATATCATATCCTAGAAACTATTTCTCAACAGAGAACTCGTCAAGACGAATCAAATGAGCCCAAACTCGATGGGGCTGCATGGTTTGAATACAGAGTTCCTGTAGCCTTCCTCCGGCTTCATCATAAGACCTTAAACCTAATCTTCCATTCCCATCAGAGTACTTGTCGAGACGAATTAAACGAGCACAAACTCGATGGGATTGTATGGATTTATTATAGAGTTCCTGTGGCCTTCTTCTGGCTCCGTCATCAGATCAGCTCAATGATTCATTATTATTGCCTTGTCTTCCAGTTCTGACCTATATTCAAAGTTTCAAGTCTTAGCTCTGTATAAAATCATTTCCAGTAAACAAACAAAGAAACAAATAAACGAGATAACGACGTAATAAAAACTTAAGAAAATGAAAAATACTGACATCATAAATTACCCGTAAAAAACGTCAACTTGCGAAGATACGTGTCCGAAGAACTCTATAAACTTTCTGTATTTTATTGAAAAATATAGTAGTTGTATGAAAAATATAAAATAACAAAACAAAAGTATCGAAATGAACGAAAGTAAGTTTACAGAGCCTGTCAATCACATAGTGTCGCTAAGCTACCATACGCCCGCCGCCGCTGTCCGCCGCACAACCGGCGACGTGACGTCACAGCCATTACTCGAACGACGCAATCAGATTCCGCGCGTCCCCAAATTGATTTGCTTATAAAAAATTCAATTTTAGTGATATCAACATATTTTTTTCACAGTTAGTCTTATAATTGCTTATATTTTTAATTAGGCCTAAAAAAATTGAATAAATTTTCATTTACATCTTCCCCATTGGCGACTGAATTTCTCGTCCTAAATCGGACTCTGAATTCCGGATCCGTTATTCAGGAAGGTGTAATAAGCTCTTTACTGGAAAAGACTTAACTCAGTCCTGCCCCCTTAGCATGACCATCGAAACACGATATGATATACTCAATACTCAATATTCAAATCATTTATTGCGATATAGCGATTAGCGATTTATCACGTTTAACTGTCAAAAGACAATTGATTTTGACAGTTAGGGTGTCGATAAAACGCGTTTCGTCGGTCATGCTTGAGGGGCAGGTCACTCATTAAAATAAGTCTCTAACTTTTAAGCTGGAAACTACTTAAAAATAAAATATATTTTTTGAAGAAAATTCATCAAAGTAAAACCTGTTTTAAGGTTTATGTTATTGATAATTTATAATTGAAGTAGAACAACAAAACATCAATGAAATATTATCTGTATTGTATCTTTGTTAGTCATTATGTTGAGTTTATTTCAAGATTCAATTTGAATATATCTCTTTAATCTCTTAACACCACTATTCATAAATTAACTCAACTTCCATCGCAGGGTATACCCAACATACGACTTCGCGTGCCCGATCGTAGACTCAATAGAGGGAGTGACGCACGTCCTGCGCACGATGGAGTACCACGACCGAGACCCGCAGTTCTACTGGTTCATAGACGCGCTGGGGCTGAGGAAGCCATACATTTGGGAGTATAGCAGGTAAGTGATCAGCGCCACTGTCATCTATGCTAAACGCAAATGACACCCATACTATGCTGGGCTGCCGCGCGCCGGCCGCAAGCACGTGCTCGAAGAGACGCGTATGATCGCGCGCCAAATATTTAACAAAAATGTTTTAATATTATTGCAAGCTTTTCTTTAACCATAGTACGTCCTTCCTTTCTTTCTATAATATGCTACGCAGTTTATTTAAATAAGACAACCCTAAAAACGTCAGAAGTGATCAGAGTGCGCCAGTGTTTCCTTCAGGTACTAGTTAGGTGAGGCTTTGCCCCTCCCGGAGTCGCCCTAAGTTAGCCCTAGTTGCCCCCAGACAACGGAAAACGGGAAGTCGCGTCGGGAGGGCCCACTCCGCTCCACCGAACCTCTTAATTGCCCCCCTGGAGAATTTTGTCTGAAAGAAACACTGGAGTGCGCGATAGAAAGAGGCAATTTCTAGGTGTATATTATTGACATGTTTTCATTTTTTACAAGGTACCTAAAATCGAAAACCGAGGTTGACGGGTTGACGTCAAAGTGTATTTTTTATCCATATGGGCAAAGAAAAAACAATCAGAAATCCTATAAACTGCACTTACGCTCTTTTAGAATGAATAAGTTTTCAAATTAATATTATGACGACATAAATTAAAATTTTGGAAAAGAAAAAATACGTGTCTCTTGTTTTCATCAGTAATTTCTAAATAACAAATAAAAAACCAGGACAAAAATTTTGAAATGTTGTCAATTGTAGGGAATGAGACCTGAATAGCACTTTATTGTCTCGTAGCAAAAGTCGCTATTTATTTAAATGACTTTGCGGAGTGTATCTTCTATACTTGTACTACTACTACTACTACTTGACAAAACGTACGTAATAATTATTGTTCATGAAATTGCTTACTAAAAGTACCTAGGTATGCCATTTCTTTGGAACGCTTATTCTTTATGTATAGTTAATTGTGACGATTGCGTTGTGTATGCCGTGGCGGTGAACGGTTAAATTCTGCACCACTCACATCAATGTGTCTCATCCCATCATTACGATACTATTTTTTCTTAAACACGTTTTGGAAATAAATGTTATACAAGAAAACAATCAGTTTATTCTTATTTCTTTACAGATTAAGCATGACCAACACAGTTTTATCGAAACGAAAACTGACGTGGTTTGTTGAGCAAGGACTGGTTGATGGGTGGTAAGTATTGTAAAAAAAAACCTATCTCTATTCCATCAGGCCTAGTTTCCATCAAATGATTCCAAAACACTTGAATTTTTATTCTTTATTTATTTTCAATGACAGCTACAAACAACAGATTTTTATTTTTATATTTTTATTCATTAATATTTTTATATGGTTTAGGGATGACCCTCGTATGCCGACGGTTCGCGGAGTCCTACGACGCGGCATGACCGTGGAGGGTCTGCGGCAGTTCATACAGGCGCAGGGCTCCAGCCGGTCCGTCGTGTTTATGGAGTGGGACAAGATCTGGGCCATCAACAAGAAGGTACGATATTACCTTCACCTGTAACAACTAACAACTACAGACAATAACACTACATACATTCCATCGGACGGTAACTACTAATTCGAATGCTTTGTAATTAAAATTACGTAACCTGAGAAGTAGACAATCAAATCTACTAAGTACATGACTAATATCTAGACTATCAATTCCGTTTTCAAAATCCAAAACAATTTATTTTATTATTATTATTAAACATTTATTTCAGGCTACTAGCCCCATACAATATATACCTTACAGACTAACATACATTATTATTGAATAAAAATAATCTATTTATTTACACGTATCGATGGCGGCGACGCAATGCAGTGTCAGGTATCCGACCCCGAAAGCGTCGGAACAGGACAACTTCACTGAAATGTATTACTACGTATAGAAGCGCCAGATCTACGGCACAAAATTTCGCAGCGATTGCAAAGATGGCGGCCACGCATGCACAGCGCAAGCGTGGGTTGTCAAAGAAAAAGTAGCATGCACATAGATGCGACACATTCTTCATAATGATTTGATTATGATATACCTACTTGTTTAATAATATTGCATAAAATTATAGTAAAAATGCAATTCAATTCGGTAATAGGTGCATGTTAATACTTACCCGAAAAATAAAAGAGGAGGATGGGCATTTAGTACCCGCACTAATAACAATCATTAGGTATCGTCGAAAAGATTTTTTTATTAGGAAAAATATTACTATGAAAACATGGAAATATATTTACTAGCCTAGATAAGGATCTGGGTTAGCAAATATTTTTTCAATTTTTCCATAGTATTAATAATAATAATGATTAGGATATACAGTGTGTTCGACAAGAACGTGACCGGCATATTTTTGAATTTTAGTATGCAGCTTACAAAAATAAATGTTAGGCTGAATCGAACAATCATTTTCCTAAAATGCTTTGTAAAAAAACATAAGTTTTTCCTTGATTTCTGGATTCTGCAAGAGGACCCTAAATACCGTAGTCGGCTCTGCACTTTTTGGAAAGCGATTGCACTTATTGCCAAATGATCACAGATATATATCGAGACAAATGATCCTATTTCTTACTGTGATCAAAATGCTCTTTAAGGCCAACTGAAATTTGAGGACAGAAACTACAGTAAGCCACAACACCGGCTTCACACGCAGGCACAATCTTCTAAAACACTAGATCTAAAAAAACAGTTTCTGTACTCAAATTTCAGTAAGCCTTAAAGAGTATTTTGATCACAGTAAGAAATAGGATCGTTTGGCAATAAAAAATATTTCGAGTTGATTTATCGTTTTTCAGTACAAAATGTATGGAAAAAGTTTCTGGCGATTCTGTCGTTTCTATTACTCATACCTTAAATGGACCCATAGAATCTTTTGAACCTACACGAAATAGGATCGATTGGTAAAAAAAAATGTTTTTGGTATTTTAGCACTTTTTTTGCTAACGGTAAGTTTTTTCCAAAATCTGTGAATGCAGTTCAGAATATCTTAAAAAGTTATGGATGGTCTCCTGGGAACGTTTTCCTGTATATTATACCTATAATATACCTGCCCTTAATGTACCGTGAACCGTCTCAAAAATCCACCCTGTATGTATTGATTTTTATTTCTCTAAACTGCCGAGTCAAATTTTGATGCCACTTTGCACAAGGGTGTAGTTGAGGTATTCCTACATAAATACAACACCAGTGTCGCTATTGGATCATAGACCACTTCCCATACAAATTTTCCCAATCTCCTTTCTCATAGATAATTACTCTATCGAGCACTTTTACGCGCGTTTTCTTTTCTAGATAAATATTCGTGCTAGGGGTAATGTATACATTCGAACTCGCTATTTGCCTCGCCACTCGAGCGAGTATAATTATTGCGGCAATGGAGCACAGTTGTTCTGTGCACGGATGTGCCTCGACAGCAAAATACAGCAGGGATTTAAGATAAATAATCACATTTAATTTATTTTTCTTTCTTGACAAACCCTATACATTTTCGACTGACTGAGTTTTAAGTACCTACACGGGCGGCGGGACGGTAGTGTCGTCCTACATCAAGGGCGGTTCTTAGCGGTATAGAATCATATACTTATAATGTAAAACTGTGCTATTTGTTCAGCTATCCTAGTTTAGTACCTACGTATACAATCTGTATGGTTCACTTTTCATAATCTATGATTTTCATACAAAATGTCGGGTCAGTAGAAATAATGTATAAAAAATAGTTTTGTTTGGTTTATGTTAATGTTTTGTTTATTTACCGATGATAAGTCACTCCATTATCTTTTTCCTTTGCAGTGGATCGATTTTTGTGCAAATTTAACTCGCAAAACGGCATTTTTGTAGCCACAATTACACAGTGTGATCGCGGTGAGCGTCGGCGAGTGACTAAATCAGTTGAGGCCACTTGAGGCCAGTTGGCCTCAACGCGTGGCGCAAAAATCGGGGCCGCTATGTCGAATCTATACGTAGTAGTAACATATCGATGGACAACTTTCGGTTTTAAGCTTCGAGCAACAAAGGCTTCGTTTCGTCACGAAGGGAGAAGCCTTAGCGATTATTACTCTATTCAAATTATTCTGGCATTTTTTGCGGGGGGAGGGAAATGCACACAAGTGCAGTTCCGCATACCCACATACAAAAACAACACTGTAATGACGACACTCACACATAAAAAATAAAACAAAACAGCAAAAATTTGTGTACGGATGAGTCACACATCAAAATATGACACGTTTTTGACATAAAGGGCTGGGCTCAACTGACGATGCAGCAATATCGATACGGAAAAAGGAATAAAGGTTACAAACTCAATCATTTTACGATGGGGTGAATAACAACAAAGAGACCATTTTTATACGCTCGAGCTTTATACAAAAAGCTCGAGAGTGTAGGTGATTGGGTTGGGATTAATGTCTACCCAGGGAAGTTGCGCTCAGGCTGCTGACACTAAACATCGCTCCATGACAGTACTGCCATCTGCACACCCAACAATTTGAATTTTGAAAGATACCGACCGACTGTTGAATAAAAAAATTGCAAACTGATTTTGATAATGACGTCAATATAGTAAAATATATCATTATTTTTCGGGGGGAATGCCACCCCCCTTACCTGCCAAGGGGGGGTACCTAGTACCTACCATCCATCTCTCTCTTAGCGTGGTCGTTTTATGTCATTGGAAAACTTCTTATTTCACGCATGGGTCGGTCATGGGATGGGTGACCAAAAATGTATTATCTCGAGCTCCTCCGTGCCTCGGAAGACACGTTAAGCCGTTGGTCCCGGCTGCATTTGCAGTTGTTAACACCCATCAATCCGCATTGGGCCCGCGTGGTGGGTTATCGCCCATCCTCCCACCTATAAGGAAGGCCTGTGCCCCTGTAGTGGGGACATTAAAAATGGCTGATGGTCAACTATAAATACTAAGTATAAAGTACTGCTAGGTACCTATTTGTTTTCTCGCAGTCAATGGTAAAAAGTAGAGTACACAACTCGTGAAAAAAAAAATTCATCTTGGTTCTTTGTATCCCTTGAACTAAATTCCCTTTTTATTCACTTGTTGTATAATCTACTATTTCGACATTTATTTCGCGATATCTGTCGCGTCGCGCTCACATCGGTGCAGAGCAAATCATGCAAAATTCTCGCAAATGAATTTGACGCATAATCATGGCCAGATTGACCAACACTTTATCGACAAACATTATTTAACAGTAACATCACTAAGTTGCCCATCGGCGAGAACTTGGATTTATCTAGCGACAGATTTGAAATTTGTACGGACGAGCCATGGACTAGCAGACCCGATGTCACTGAACAAATTTGACAACTAATCAAGAATAAAATATACGAATTTAATGTTTAAATGTAAACACATAGCAATAATACGATAAAAAAATACTTTTATGTGAAATGTAACACCGTCTTTTTGTATACTTGATGTTCAAGACCTCTTTTAACAGCAAAAAACTCATAAATTCGACATTTTAAACACAGCAGCGTTCACATGCGCGACTGGACTCGGTCTAGAAAGAAATCCGGGCGCAACTGGTTTTACTAATGCGTATGCCCATTTGGGCTTGTACTTCGGTAGAGGGGAACGCTTCATATGGCTTCTCTTTCTGTAGAAGCCCGTCTTACTCTAAGGTTTTAAGTACAGTTGAGTTCATTGAAACGTTGGCACTTTTGACAGAATGTTGACTTTTATCACACCCTGGACATTCATACAACCGCCCTATTATAACAAGATGACGTCAGATGACGTTTTTGTACATGCGCAACTGTCAAGCTAGAGCTACCATAATCAATCATTCATAATTCGAACTTTTTGGTAAATAAAATTACGATGTGTTGACAAACACGAATAAATCGGCATACGATTCGGCATGAACTCGTGGGGTGTGGTAATTGATTCTAGAGTGGGGCGGGGAGTGTCCTTTCTATACGTAGAAAGGCGAAAAAAAAAGTTCCTCAAAGAAAGTTGTTTAGTTTTAGTAACACTATCACCTGTTTCAGGATCAGACAGGGTTTTTTGATACATCATCATGTATCAAAAAACCCTGTCTGATTCTGAATCTTCAAGGAACATAGGCCGAAAAACTTTTTTTTTCGTCTTTATTTGATGGTAATGAAGTTTTTTAGATTTTCTATTTTATACTTACTTCTGTTGTCCAGGTGATTGACCCCATAGCTCCGCGGTACACGGCGCTAGAATCCAACCCAGTGCCTGTCCACCTGAAGGGCGTGACGGGAGACAGCCAGCTGTCAGTTCCGCTCCACCCCAAGGACCCCGCGGTGGGATCTAAGACCGTATGGGTGTCTCCGAGGCTGCTGGTAGACCAGGCCGATGCGAAGGCTTTGAAGGAAGGAGAGAATGCCACGTTCATACATTATGGGAATGTCATGATTGATAAGATTCACAAGTGAGTATTTGTATAGATTTTGTTGTATTTTCAAGCCAGTGTCAAATAGTGAATGTTCTTGAGAACCCAGCAGTAGGTACTACACGTGGGTGTCTCCGAGGCTGCTGGTAGACCAAGCCGATGCGAAAGCTCTGAAGGAGGGAGAGAATACCACGTTCATTCATAATGGGAATGTCATGATTGATAAGATTCACAAGTATATGTATGAATTTTCCTATATGGTTAAGCCCGTATCAAAGCGAATATTCTTGAGAACCCGGCAATGGGAACTAAAACCGTGAAAGTGTCTCGAAGACTGCTGATAGACCAAGCCGATGCCAAGACTTTGAATGCCACGTTCATCCATTATGGGAATGTCATAATTGATAAGATTCACAAGTGAGTATTTCATTTGCTATATTGTTAGGTACAGTACGAGGCATATAACTTGAAATCGGGTGGGGATTGCGCGAAACTCGTATTTTGGGTATGCGTAGCGGTGAGGGGCGCGGGCGGCGGGAGAGGGGCGCGCGCTATTGGTCGCTCACAAGAGCACATGCGCGGACTTATCCCCACTCCGTCGAAAAAATTTCAAGTTACGTGCCTAGTACTGTAGGTTAGTTTCAAATAGCGAATGTTCTTGAGAACCCGGCGGTGGGAACTACACGTGGGTGTCTCCAAGACTGCTGATTAATCATGCCGATGAAAAGACTCTGAAGTAGGGAAATAATGTTACGTTCATCCATTACGGGGATGTCATGATTGATAAGATTCACAATACGACACACAAAAGTCTGTACTTGTAGTAAAGACATTTTTGGTCGGGTTCTTCATGTATGCTACGCCTTCAGGTCAGTCAATGCGAAAACTTTGAAGAAAGAGAGAATTTTTATGTCGCCGCCATCAACGTGGATCATCAAACTGAACAACTTTGACTATGGAACCAACTTTTCATATTTTCGTTATTAATTTTTGTATGAAACAGCTGATTTTTGTTTGCGATTTCTGAGTTTGAGTAAAAGTTGTTTAGTTTGACACTCCCTATCTATCATATTCTGGTTTAGGCTGGCCCCAGACCTAGACCTAGGTTTAATTTATTTGCTTTGCTTGAGGTGCGTTCAGAACCTACGCTCCGAGTGCAACATTACGCTCTAACGAGACGTTCCAAACGTGAGTGCGTTGCAACTTTTTACCATCAAAATCGGTCGTTGAAAAACGCTCTGACGTTTATCTATACAAAACTGGTCAATGTAATTGGATATTATCTTTTATTTTCATGTTTTAGTGTCTAAGTTTCAAAAAGTTCATAGTTGCTCCTCAAAAATCCTCAAAGTTTTTATTTGATTCAGTGTATAAGAAAGTTTAAATTATCCTTATTCTAAATGGAAAATGAAGACTTTGTATTACTAATGACATTTAAAGTTAAAACAACAAAAACAACCAAATAACCGCACTCTGAACCTCGGAACGCAGCGATGTTCTACTGGAACAGCAAAGCAAAGAAATGGAACCGGTAGGTCTGGGGCCAGCCTTAGCCATTAGTTCTGTTACACGTTATTAAAATAGTTATTTATGCAACTGTACTATAATGAGAGGTATTAAAACACGAATAGTAACACATGAGTATTTTAATACCTAATTATGTACAGTTGCATATAAGACTTTATCTACACCCATTTTTTTTATTTTTATTTGGGAAACAATATTTTAATACATATGGATTAAAAACACCCATGATATTTATCTAAACCCATGATATGTGTCTTCTATAAAGGTTTTGACTTTGTTGTTGACTTTGACTTTCCTCCCCCTCCTCGTCATTATGCCAACCGCAAGAGTGTTATAATGTTGTACTGAATTTCATAATGCAACGCTTCGCGCGTGGGCGCGCGGCGCAGCGCGACATCCTCTCGCTCGGGATATTGTAATGATAGCAGTAATATATTGTAAAGCATGGGTGTAGATAAAAATAGTAGTTTTCAACACACTTGCTCGTAAAGTGAGCCCTAATACATCACTTTTAGGGCCACAAACCGAGCTATAACAAACGCGTGTAATAATATACACATCAACTTTGTCTACGGATACAGGTGTTATTTTCATACAAACGAGGTAACTTTGAAGCCTTGGTTTTCTGCCAGGGATGTACCGTGCTGTAATCTGATGATGGCCATCCAAGGACTGAATGGAGTAGATTCAGATCGCTATACACACCCAACTGATCTGATCAGCATTCTAAAAGATTAATGGGTTAGAGTTCTCAGTTTGAGGATTGCCATACATTTTCATGCTGTTTTCGCGGTTTTTTTAAACATGTCCATTACGTTTTTAGAATGCTGGTCAGATCAGTTGGGTGTGTATAGAGATCTGAATCTCCTCCATTCACTCCCAGGATAGCCGTCATCAGATCACAGCACAGTACATCCCTGGCAGAAAACCAAGGCTTCAAAGTTACCTCGTTTGTATGAAAATAACACCTGGTATCCCTAGACACAGTTGATGTGTGTTTATAAAACACTAGTGCATTATAGAATTATCCCTACAAAGTTAAATTAGTACCCTATTGCAAGTTCTATGCGAGTAAACAGAGCATTCCCAATTTAACCGGGTTAAACAGTTATTTTTTTTAGTAACAACAAAGAGGTTTTATGCCGCTGAAAATTCATATTCATTTTTGAAATAGATAAATGTATAAGTCCTTAATTAAGTAAAAACAAATATTTATTATTATCAAATTATTCATAATTTACAATATTTTGTTATAAAATATTAAAATATTTGCATTTTATCACTTGAAATTATAATTTTGAAGTAGGCTCTATGCTCACTCACCCATATTTTGTTCGCAAAATATTCTTGCTTTGGGCGTGTGAAAAAAACAAAAAAAAAAATGCGTGCCTTTTCCCATCATTTTCATAATTTTTGTTTTTGTCGTATTTGTTGCTGTGTGGTAAATTACTATGTTTTTTCCTGGCAAATGTGTTGAAAAACGGCGTATATGAAACTCGTGAGCTTTTGCTTATTGCACACTTGGCTGAGTTACGCCCTCGCCTGCGGCTCGGGCTGCAACCCACAGCCTCGTGTGCAATGAGCAACCTAAGCTAACTTGTCTCATAATTTACTATTATGATACAAGGTTGGTAAGGAGGTTTTTAAAACGAGTTGACGTTTTATAAGCCCGAGCTGCAGGCGAGGGATTATAATCGTCACGAGTTTTAAAAAACCTTAACAATCGTGTGCCATACTACGTTTTTCAAAACATTTGCGAGAAAACATTATAAGTACTACTGAAATTAAATCTATACATTATAATAAAACTGTAAAATCTAAATATTTGTGCGCGAATTATGCAATAACCGCTAAACGAATTTTGATGGGCTTTTCACAGTTTGGTAGCTTGAGGTCCAACTTAAAATCTAAGCTATGTTTCATTAAATTCAAGTGGCTGGAACCAGGGAAACAGCTTGAACTCTCCGTAGTACTAGCTTTCATACACTAAAGAGGTCATTTCAAACTGGTCGCTATATTTTTCTACTGTCCACGCGGATGAAGTCGCGGGCGGAAGCTAGTAGAAATTAAAGAAAAGTACGTAAACAAAAACGCACGGCGTGCGGTAAAATCAACTTACCGCACGCTCTACTTTGATTGTAAGCTCACATTTTTGAAATTTTTTTTTACATTATCAGATCAGCAGACGGCACAGTAACCAGTGTAGACGCGACCCCCAATCTGGAGAACAAAGACTACAAGAAGACGTTCAAGCTGACGTGGGTGGCCGACACCAATAAGGGGCCACTGTTAGAAACCTACTGCGTATACTTTGACCACATCATCTCTAAACCGTTGCTCGGCAAAGACGAGGACTTCAAGCAGTATATTGGTCATCAGACGAGGGTGAGTTAATAATAATAATAATATATTACGCTTTATTTCACACAAAACAAAAAAAAAATACAGAAAAGAGAACAAAAATACAAAGAAGAAAGTATACAAGAGGCGGCCTTATTGCTAAGCAGCAATCTCTTTCAGGCAACCTTTGGGTGTAAAATAAATAGAAAAAGGAAAAATACGGGAATGGGTGCAATTTTAAAAAGGGAAGAACAAGTGTGTATATGAAAAACAATAGTTATATCTAAAGATAAATATAAATAAGAGAAAGGAGAAAATAAATAAATAGTCAATCAAATCAAGAAAAAGGAAATTACTTCTAACTCTATCTCTAAAGGACTTGAGAGTCTGAGATTTTCTGATGTCGTCTAGTAGTGAGTTCCATAGAGTTATTCTTATTACAGTGTTTAGGGTTCCGTATCTCAAAACGAGGAGAAGCTCGGTGGCGCTTATTATAGTGCCTGGTCCAGCGATTGCGGAGGTTAAGTAACTTTCGCAAGGGTCGGTCATGGGATGGGTGACCAAAAAATGTATTATCTCGAGCTCCTCCGTGCTTCGGAAGGCACGTTAAGCCGTTGGTCCCGGCTGTATTTTGCAGTCGTTAACACCCACCAATCCGCATTGGGCCTGCGTGGTGGATTATGGCCCATCCTCCTTATCTTATAGGTATAAGGAAGACCTGTGCCCCAGCCATTTGATGATGGTCATCTCAAAACGAAATAACGGAACCCTTATAGGATCACTTTGTTGTTTCGGGAACGCGTGGAGGTATCGAATTGAAATTAAAACCATATACTCAGGTCTACGGTCCCTTGTTTAGGATCAGGTCATTTTATTTCATAGTTTAAAAATAACTTTCATAGTTTAAAAACCTTAATAAGAATAGTTCAAAAATACTGGTCATTATAGGTTTTTAGTAGTTATTGTATAAGCGAAACCATTAATGCGACTATTTTCGTATTTTTTGTAATTTCGCGACAGCAACACAGCTTTTGTGACGATAATTTTAAAATCGAGTATGTCGAATGTATAAAGCGCATTCACTTAGATAGTGTCGCCCTTTGATCGCGCCGCCTTTGCAGGTGCCGCTTCTTGTCAAAGGATGCCGCCGCATAAACAAAGGATACCGCGTGCGGCGTACACCCGCAAGTCAATTTGTATTTTGGCAGTTTGCATCGAAGCGCCGCCGTAGTGAAAGCTTGTGTTTGTTGACGCTGCTACAGATGCCGGCATATATATTGGCAAGAGAAACTTAGTGTTTATGGCTACTGCGCATCTTTTGTCTCTTTCATTCTCTTGCCAATATATATGCCGGGCAGTTTACGTATACTGAAAATATTTTTTCATCCTTGGAAGGACAGTTAAGTGCCTCAAGATAAACTTTAAGTGAACCCACAAAAAATACGGGTGTTTTGTAAAACATGTAAACAACTTACGATCAATGTCCATCGGCATTGCGTTGAAATGGTTTCTACTGATTTTCGTTCGACATTTGACTTTCTATATTTTTGAATCGCTCGACAGCAACGAGTGGGTGAGGGCACTCGTTTGCAGTCGAGCGATATGGCACGGCGAGCGATATTCTTTTCTACTAAAAACAAAGATATTTATGTAACAGCCAATAGAAACATGGATATTACGTTCCGTTTTCGTTGCGGTTTACCAGTTCTAGATTCTGCGTGAAACGGATAAAATCCAACATTTCGTTTATATTGGCAGCACCGGAAACGAACGATTCAAAAATACGGAAAATCGGCGTCATGCGACTTGGAAGACGAGTGTGACTTAAGTCGCATGGGACTAAACTATGTCATACGAGCGATTCAAAAATAGGGCCCCAGAACAAATAAAAAAGGAAGATGGAGCGTTGCGCAGTGGTTGCGAACAATGAAGTGAGGCAGGTTTTTGATGGTACATGTGTGCGTACTAGGGGGCGGGCGGGGGCCGGGCGGAAGGGTTCGATATGGAACGCCCAATGACGAACGAAAGCCAAGGCGTAGTTTCGTTACATATGTGTGCGTATACTGTGTATGTACACAGCCAAGGCGTAGTTTTATATGCCTCACCGCTTTGTCGGAAGACTCCGTCTTTACTTTTTTATTTGGTCTGAGCGTCCGAACAGTATACAGATTTTATGCTAGTAAAAAACTTCCGACACTAGACACGATTCTGAAAAATTTACAAGCTAATAATACGGACTTTCCGTATACTTAAACGTACGACTCTGCGAAATGTCAATACATTTCTAAAACTTGGATTTAAGTATAAAACACTTAATAAGCTAAAACTATTGCTTGAATCATCGCTATTTTTTACCGTTGTCAGTAACGTCTCTGAACACAAGTGCTTGCGGGTGTACCGACACTATCTAAATGAATGGACTTTACCTAAAGTCCATTCGTTTAGATAGTGTCGGTACACCCGCAAGCACTTGTGTTCAGAGACAGGATACGTTATACAAATAACGTTACTGATAACGGTAAAAAATAGCGATGATTCAAGCAATAGTTTTAGCTTATTAAGTGTTTTATGCATAAATCCAAGTTTTAGAAATGTATTGACATTTCCCAGAGTGGTACGTTCATACGGAAAATCCGTATTATTGGAAAGCTTTTAAATTTTCCAGAATCGTGTCTAGCGTCGGAAGTTTTTTATTAGAATGAAATCTTATACTGTGCGGACGTACTAACTACATCACATTCAAAGTCGTCCGTTTTCGATAGTGGGATTCTTCGGTTTTTACGTTTTTTGGTGTTAATGGGCCTATTTTTAATATTATTCCGAAGCTAGTTCTTGGTATCCCCACTATTTTTGAAGTATCTGTGATACGTGCAGACATACTGATTTCAACGCAATGCCGATGGACATTGATTATAAGTTGTTTACATGTTTTACAAAACACCCGTATTTTTTTGTTGGTTCACTTAAAAGTTTCATCTTGAAGCACTTAACTGTCCTTCCAAGGATGAAAAAATATTTTCAGTATACATAGCAGTCAACAAACACAAGCTTTCACTACGGCGGCGCTTCGATGTAAACAGCCAAAATCCAAATTGACTTGCGGGTGTACGCCGCACGCGGTATCCTTTGTTTATGCGGCGGCATCCTTTGACAAGAAGCGGTGCGTGCAAAGGCGGCGCGATAAAAGGGCGACACTATCTAAGTGAATGCGCTTTACAATACAATGCGTACAGTCACGAGCAATAAGATGTATACACACCATAGAACTTTGTGACATTACGTTTTGAATAACCTAGGTATAACATTATCACACTGAGTTATCGCACCTTTGCGACGACAACGTGACATCCTGAAACCGCAACCTTCCAAAAGGCTACTACGAGAGGAAAAAACGTAGGTATTCAAAGAGATGTCACATTGTCATCGCAAAGAGGCGTCGCTTCTTTGCGATGACAACGTGACATCTCACTAAAAGGGTTCTTCTTTATTATTTGGAGAAAGCCTTTTGGAAGATTGCGGTTTCAGGAATGTCACGTTGTCGTCGCAAAGGTGCGATATTGATTTAATGTGACATACAGTAACTGGGTACATGTAGACAGGATCCGGCAGTAAGTTGTACTGTGCCCGAAAATAGAACGGGTGGCTAGGGTGAACTGACTTGCCAGCGAGAAGTCAGACAGCCCACCTAGCATGACCACCGAAACACGAAATATATCGTGTAATACTGTTATGCCTGGGCTACACACATCGCGATAACATTCCGGCGATAAACTTCGTCTTCTGTCTACGGCGAATTTTTGCGGCCACATAATGCGCGTTGTAAAGTTTATCGCGATGTACGAGCGATGTACAAACGCAGAAAAACAAAGTGGACGCCGCGGTTGCTCTGTATTTTATAAGAGCATATAATTATTTTTTACATTTATGCCATCTAAAAAACAAATTACACGTATGCTGCAGAATAAGAAAACTTAAATTATACAAATCAAATACAGTATCAACCTATCAACTACTACAAACTACAAAAAAACCCAGAAGAAAAATAACATTAACAATTGCGATAAGTGCTAAAAGAGTTATTTAGAATCTGAAATATTAAAATCAATCAGATTTTGATCAGCATTCCACAACAACACGACCGCTAGGCACGATGGGTACGGGCCGACTGAAGTGTGGCCGCGTGCGTAAGCGAAGTTCATCATGATAAAACCCTTTGATCTGCGAGAGTTTACCGACAGCGGACCGATGTGCTTGAAGCTTCGCCCGAAGTGCCGAAGTATTCGCGAATATTTGGCTACATATATGGCGATAACCCGAATATTCGCGTTATCGCGATGAGTGCGGCCTAGGCATTACGATCCATTGTCTTTTGACAGTTAAACCTGATAAATCGCTATATCATATTGCGTTTCGGTGGTCATGATAGGGGGCAGGGTTGACACTATAGTGTCTACACGAGCCCAATAGCAAATCAGCGCTGGACTGGTTTTGTAACTTAGTGTTCTAAGAATCTATAAGTTAGAATTTTGATGCGAAGGCGCATAGTAGTTTTCAGTTGTTTACTGTTCATCATTGGCTGTTATATTCATCGATTTAAACCGTTCAACCCATACCATCTTTAATTAAACACCTGTAGTTTTTATTTACTTAGCCCCGTGGCTCTTTCGGGCAACATTTTAAGAGAACCCTGTGGCAGTTTACTGTACTGACATATTACTGACTACGTATAAACCAGGCATAATGACCGACTAAAAAAATGTCTGACGATATTTCCCCCCTTTTCAGTGGGAGGTAGCGATGCTCGGCGAGCCTGAACTCCTCAACGTGAAACAAGGTGACATAATCCAACTCCAGCGGCGAGGTTTCTTCCGCGCGGACGTGTCCCCTCTACCGCCGTCCGCGCACACGCAGCGCGCGCGTCCCCTAGTGCTGTTCCACGTGCCCGACGGAAGCACCAGGGAAGCCCCGGGACAGGTCAGTGGGAACATTACTTTACTCGTAACAACGTGAAACAAGGCGACATAATTCAACTCTAGCGTCGCGGTTTCTTCCGCGCGGACGTGTCCCCTCTACCGCCGTCTGCGCACACGCAGCGCGCGCGCCCGCTGGTGCTGTTCCACGTGCCCGACGGAAGCACCAGGGAAGCCCCCGGACAGGTCAGTGGGAACATTACTATCCTCGCCAATTGCTGATGCGCCTGACGGCCATGTTTTTAACCTCAAAAACGAAAAAGAAATTTTAAAATGTTTATATACCCAAACTAGGGAATTTTTAGTTGTGGATGACGTTAACGTGTATGTTAATGTGACAAGGTTCCTGCGCATTAGCAATTGGCGGGGATAGTACTTTGCTCATAACAACGTTAAAGGCAGGGGTTCTTTGACGCGTATAAACGCACCGTACATGCGCGGATGTTGATTTATAGCGAAATATAGCAAGCTGGGTTGTCAGCGCGCAAACGCTGTGCGCATCGTTTACACGTTGCTTTCGGCGCATCAGTTTAGTTTCCCCCCTACCGCCGTCCGCGCACACGCAGCGCGCGCGCCCGCTGGTGCTGTTCCATTACCAGGGAAGCCCCGGGACAGGTCAGTGGGGAGATTACTCATAACAACGTTAAAGGTAGGACTTCTTTGACGCGTATAAACGCACATATCTAAATAGACGCTGTCGCAGTGGAAATTCCCGCAGTGGAGTGGTTCCACTCATGATTACAAGCAACTTTTACAATGGGGTCAACTGGATATCGCGATAAAAATCCGCTGCTCCATACATTAAGGTCGAGTAGGTATTGTGCTTTTGTGTGGAACATCTGTTTTTTTTTCGCGATGTCAGAGTTGGGCCCCATAGTAAAGTTGCTTGTTATCATGAGTGGAACCAGCCCACTGCGGAATCCAAATGATTAAAATTTCACGCTGTATAGCAAACTGGTCAGTTTAGAACTTTGTCACTTTGTTGTAGTTGTCATTTGTAATTGATTTCTCTTCAAAAAAGTTATAGATTTAGAGTGACAAAGTTCTAAGCTGTATACATATTTATAGACGTGACTCACGTCACGTGACTGTACGCCAAGCACGTGCTGCGTTTATACACTGCATACAAACGCGTCAAAGAACTCCTACCTTAAACGACGATAAGTTAGGTGGAATCGTATTTCGCCGCGTGTATTCAACCTGTGAGAAACTGGCTTTATTATCTCTAAGAAAATGTGTATTTAGTCTTTTGCTTCCTTAACAAAACAAATATGGCGACAGATGTAGGTAAGATGTTTGTAGTAGCTAGCAAAGCAGGTTTAAAACAAATGTTTTCTTGGAGATCGAAGTCTGTCATTGGTCCAAACACTAAACTACTGCGACCTATGTTCTACTGTGCTCGATGGAAGCACCAGAGAAACCTCAGGCCACCCAGCCACCAGGGCAGCACAAGTCAGTGGCTCGATGGAAGCACCAGAGAAACCTCAGGCCACCCAGCCACCAGGGCAGCACAAGTCAGTGGTAGTTGATCTAAAGTTCTAAAAAATCGTTAAAAAGAGATGTCTCAAAATGTATAGAGTCTAGGCCTCGTCTATGTACAGTCAACTGACTTGGAGCATTGGACCGGATTTCCAAAGGTCGATTCTCACCTGAGGCAATTCTGTTGAAGAGTCGATTTTTTTCTAGTAAAACAATCACTGTGCTAGTGTGGGATGTATGTGTTCTGTTCTATTGTATATATTTGTTCCAGTGTGCGGTCGATGGCCCATCATTGAAATTGAAAAAGATAATCATTTATTCAAATAAACTTAGCAATTGGGTGCTTTTGAATTGTCTATATTTTGAGACTTTTTTTAGCAGTCAAGAAGATAAATCATCAATCAAGTTATACAATCTGTTAACCTTAACTTTTTAATGTAATCTAATCATGGCGTAGTAGTGCTCTCAAAAAAAGATATAATAATATTTAGGCAATCACGGAAGATCAGCGTCGGAATGTCTGCGACACCCGACACATGCTGAGTAGGTTGCCTTTTTAGTGTCACCTGTATTTTATTTAAGCATGTGTTGTAACTTGTTTTGTGCACTAAATAAATCACTTTCTATTCTATTCTATATATATTACGGCTAATACCCGAAGTGCGGCTAAACCTAGTTTTAGCCGGCTAAAACTAGGTGTAGCCGATAGCTGTTGGTTAAAACTAGGTGTAGCCGATTTGCTCGCGGCTAATACTAGGTGTAACCGGCTAAAACTTGGTGTAGCATGGGGTATGAAGAAAGTTATTTCTGTTGTCTGTTAAAAAAAAAATAACCTCGAAATTTAAAGCTCACGCTACGCTGCGCTTCGCGCTCGCCTTAAATTTCTAACCTATATTCGGGACCTACAGGAGTAAAGCAGATCGGTTCACCTAGTTTTAGCCAACAGCTATCGGCTACACCTAGTTTTAGCCGGCTAAAACTAGGTTTAGCCGCACTTCGGGTATTAGCCGTAACATATACATATTTAGTATGGTTCATAAACTTTAGCAATTTGAAAGCAATATGAGGTAGGCGGTAGGCCTGCACTGCCTCCCTACTCAAATGGCCAACTTTCTATTCGTTTGAACGCTACGCTTACTTTTAAAGGTTAAATAGATGTAATACACGATTAAATCACATGTCGCAAACTTATATAAATCACAGACTTTGATGTATTGTACGGAATTGACAAGCTTACGGCACGTAATTTTATAGTTTACTGCTTATTTTAAAGCTTTAATAGTAAGCGTAGCGTTCAAACGAAAAGAATGTTGGCTATTTGATTAGGGCATCAGGTCAGAATACTATACGTACAGTCGAGTTCCCTAATATCTGAGCACATTCACGAATCAAAAATATCTATGCAATGTCAAATTTCATTTGCGCTATCATAAAATTGTAAACTATCTTTGACTTCATAAGTATGTGACGGCATTTATTGTCAATAATATCACTACAGATACAGACCCAAAAAATTGTGCGCAGTCCGTTGTTCATATTATTGAGTGCAAAGTAAAGTTCATAAATATATATGCATTTAGGTGTGGAATCGATTAGGGGCCTACAATTATGTTCAGGTCGGTGCCAGTATTTAAGAAAATTGTTTGGTCGGCTGAAAATAAACATATAAATATTTTTTTTTATATTTCGGATATTTATAAAGCTATGCCCACCAATTTATTTTGTGGTCTTTACTAACAAAAAGTAAGTAAGTATGTATATCCCAACCAGCAAAACAGTCGATTAAGAAATGATTTACTCAGCTTATAGTTGAAAAAAGTTTCCAAAACTCAGAATAGTCGTATAATACTGGTTAACTCAACTATTTAGCATTTTTTACTAAATAATACTATAAACAAGTCAAACGTTTATAGCACTTTTACTCCATCTTTTGGAACTCCAGCTGAATTAGTGTAACCAAGTCACTTTAACTCTACATTTTTGTGCTATAATAGTTCTATAACAGCTATGAAACAGCTAATTCGCTGAAATGGGCACTTTTATTCTGCCATTACTCGGCACTCTGTTCTGTTTCTATAAATATCGAATAAAAGCAATCAATTTACTATTAGGTATCTCCGTTGCGATTACTGTATGTTTATATCAAAACTCGAATAATGTGTTTTCAGAATGTTATTATAGAATTTCAATAGTATGTATTCAGTGTTGCTTAGTCGACTTAAATTGCTCAAAGAGAGGTCTCAAAATAAATCTACAGCACAAGTCGTCCATTTTGTTGTATGATTTTGTTCTACGATAGTTCTTGGTGTCCAAGTAGACCGGCATTGTTACTGACGATAGATATTCTATAAAGAAAAATCATCATTATTGCTAACTACGAAATGTGAGGGTTACTGTAAAGAACCCACCAACCCTAAAATGTATTTGTTATGGCGGCATCATGTGCTATAAATATGATCCAAACACCTTTATTCAAGTCACATGCCAGACTGATGTGCAGTCCTATGCGAATTGGCAACATCGCTTTCATAAAGGCAATCAAAAATAAGTCAAATGTTAAAGGACATAAAGCTCAATAATTTAGATGCACATTTATTTATGAATCCTTGGTTATGCAGAAATAATGAAATCTAGAGTGTATCGATATTTTTGCTGAGAAGAGTAGTCAGATATTATTGTCCGCACTGCCGTCATATATTAATGAACCGTTTATATGTTCACATATTATTGATGTCTAAGTTTGCATAGATATTTATGATCATTTTATTGCTTGCAATATTTTGAACCATTAGCCCTGCCAATATACAGGGTCATTCTGAACTTACCATCCAAATTTTGAGGATGTGTTCAGTTCATGAAACTGAACAACTTTCTCTAAGGAACACATGGTCAAATATGTAAAATAAAAATCGACTCTCCATACAAATCAAAGAGATCACGTGATCAATTTAGTATGGGATGACCAAAATTTTGTGGCGAAATTTGACACATGTTTCTTAGAGAAAGTTGTTTAGTTTCATGGACTGGACACATCCTCAAAATTTGGATGGTAAGTTCAAAATGACTCGATATTTATGAACTCGACTGTACGTACAGATTAGAGATTAGCTTAATCCTGGCTTCAAGAAGTACCACTTCATTACGCAAGTGGTAATTTTGTACTCCAGGGGCCCTATCTTTGAATCGCTCGACTCCAGTCGAGCGTTCTTTTCGACTGATTTTCGTTCGACATATGACTCAAATGTTCGAGATAGAGTCATATCCTATGTCGAACGAAAATCAGTAGAAACGAGCGCTCGACGCCATTCGAGTGATTCAAAAATAGGGTCCCAGTGCTCTTCCTGAATCTACCGAGTAGAAGTCTCGAACCCAAGATATTTTTTTTGCAAACTCACGAGTACTTATTGACATCAATCAAGAATGAATCAAAAGAGGATAAATATACATCTTACTTTGATATACATATGATCTAACCACAGACAGTATTTTTTACTCAGTCTGATCAACCACGACCACTTTTCTGTGTGCGGAGTCTAATATAAAATGTATGCACCGAGTGCCTTCCGGCGACCGTCGGAATTTTTCTTATAAAAAATTCTTACAATATGTGGCCGCCCATAACATGTCGTGTTTCGGTGGTCATGCTACAGAGGCTGAACTATTATTGATAATATAAGTAGTTAATGATGGATTTCATGTAATGGATGATAAATTTTTATTGAAAATAAATCTTATTCATTTAATTTGTTTTTTTATTTGCAATAATAACATAATCAATAATCTTGCACAAGTGCGTTCGTACGATTGATCGGTAGATTTATCGCAAAAAAATTGCTTACGGTGTAATAAAAAAATCTTTATTTACCATTAAAGATAAACTGCAAACAAAATTAAGCAACAGTTAAGTATAGAACATCAAGTAAGATCACCGTACACAAAGAGTGCTTTCACATTAAAGGCATTTTATTCGCGGCGTAAGCGCGGAGTAATCCAGGCGTCTGTCATATCCATACATAATGATAGACGCGCGTCTGTCATATGTATGGATATGACAGACGCACGGTGATTTATCGGAGGTTTAACTTAATCGGAGGGGTCCACATTGCCTGGTTTAAAGTTAATTTTATTACTTTAAATCAGATAATGTGTACCCCCGCCTTCGATAAAGTTGAACCTCCAATAAAGTATCTCAGAACCCGGGGTTAAAACGCCTACATGTGAAAGCGCTCAAAGGGTTAACATTTTCATTTAACTTTAACAAACAAAAAGATACCCTCTATCATTTAACTACTAATAACGTTAATAACGTAAAAAGTTAAGGCTCGTTCACGTTACGTTACCAACGTCTTACAACATTCAACAAGCTTACACATATTTTTTCCATAACAAGTAATACTCTTCAACAACTAAGTAACAACTAAGTATTTTACATAACTCTGTATAACTAGTATAAATCCTCTAAAATGTAGTTTACAGTTGCTACACTACACTTAATCACTAATCACTCTAATCAGTCCCATAAAATTTTTCGAATGGGTTTGCATACACAAACTCAGACTCAGACACAGACGTGCGTCTGTCATATGTATGGATATGATATGACATACGCACGGTGATTTATAAAGTTAATAAACTTAATTTTATTACTTTAAATCAGATAATGTGGACCCCTCCGATAAAGTTGAACCTCCAATAAAATATCTCAGAAACCAGGGTTTAAGCGCCTACATGTGAAAGCGCTCAAAATGTTAACATAACAAACAAAAGTACCCTCTACCGTTTAACTACTAATAACGTTAATAACGCAAAAAGTTAAGGCACTTTCACGTTACGTTACCAACGTCTTACAACAAGCTTTCACATATTTTTTCCATAACAAGTAGATATTAAATTAAAAAAATACCCTTTAACAACTAAGTATTTTACATAACTCTGTATAACTAGTATAAATTCTCTATGTAGTTTACAGTTGCTACACCTTATCACTAATCACTCTAATCAGTCCCATAAATTTTTTCGAATATAAATGGGTTTGCATACACAAACTCCATGAATCGCTGCTTTGGATTCATTACGAACATTTGATCTAAAAAGCACAGAACGATCTTAGTTTTAGTTTATTAAATTTTACTAATTTTAAGCGCCTACATGTGAAAGAGCTCAAAATGTTAACATTTTCATTCAAACTTTAACAAACAAAAAGATACTCTCTACCGTTTAAGTACTAATAATGTTAATAACGCAAAAAGTTAAGGCTCGTTTACGTTACGTTACCAACGTCTTTTACAACATTCAACAAGCTTACACATAGTTTTCCATAACAAGTGATTCTCTTCAACAACTAAGTATTTTACATAACTAGTATAAATCCTCTAAAACGTAGTTTACAGTTGCTTGCTACACTTAATCATAATCACTCTAATCAGTCCCATCAAATTTTTCGAATATAAATGGGTTTGCATACACAAACTCCATGGGTAATCGTTGCTTTGGATTCATTACGAACATTTGATCTAGTAAAGCACAAAACGATCTTAGTTTTTGTTTAACTTTCACTTGGAAGAGTTTTTGGTAAGCGTTGTAAATGTAGACATTTTAGTCGCGGTGTAAGCGCGGAGTGATCCATGCGTGTGTCATAGCCATAATATCCATACATATTAGACGCGCGTCTGTCATATGTATGGATATGACAGATGCACGGTGATTTATCGGAGGTTTAACTTAATCGGAGGGGTCCACATTACCTGGTTTAAAGTTAATTTTATTACTTTAAATCAGATTTGGTGGACCCCCCTTCGATAAAGTTGAACCTCCGATCAAGTATCCCAGAACCCGGGGTTTAAGCGCCTACATGTGAAGGCGCTCAAAGGGTTAACATTTTCATTTAAACTTTAACAAACAAAAAGATACCCTCTATCGTTTAACTACTAATAACGTTAATAACGTAAAAAGTTAAGGCTCGTTCACGTTACGTTACCAACGTCTTACAACATTCAACAAGCTTACACATAATTTTCCATAACAAGTAGATATTAAATTAAAAAAAAATACTCTTCAACAACTGAGTATTTTTACATAACTTTGTATAACTAGTATAAATACTCTAAAACGTAGTTGACAGTTGCACTTAATCACTCTAATCAGTCCCATCAAATTTTTCGAAAATAAATGGGTTTGCATACACAAACTCTATGGGTAATCGTTGCTTTGGATCCATTACGAACATTTGATCTAGTAAAGCACAGAACGATCTTAGTTTTTGTTTAACTTTCACTTTATCTTTTGTTGCGGTGTATCGGAAGAATTTTTGGTAAGCGTTGTAAATGTAGCTTGCTATTCCAAAGCGATGGAACTGATCTATTAACTCAATTTCCTGGCAAAAAAAAACAAATATGAATTAAGAAAATATCTCTGTTTGACTAAAAAAAATAGAATGTAGGGCTTCAGAAAATTTCCTGATGGATAATATTGAAAAGAAAAATTGTTTAATTACCTTTCCCATATAACCAGTTCTTCTCTTAAAATGTGTGTATGTGTAATGACCACAAAAATGAGCATTCTTAAAAATAGACGAGTGGATCATTTGGAGCGGAATGTTTCCAAAAACACTCATCTGCTTAAACAGTATATCATTGTTATATACACCAGGGAATAGTTTACGACCCGTAGCCATCTCAAACATCACCAGAGCAGTGGACCAGACGTCGATACTAAATCCGTCTGAATATCCCAATATTAACTCCGGAGCACGGTAGCTGGATGTGCCAATATTAGGAAGTAGAATCACTTGATCGACACTCCGACATTCATCAAATCCGCAGAGTTTCAGTCGGTCCAGTGAATTATTTAGTAAAATATGTTCTGGTTTTATATCTGGAGAAGAAAAAGCCAATATAAGTAATTATTAGTTTCAGACACAAGCATTTTGTTGCAAAGAAAAAAGAAAACACATACCAGAATGTACTATATTGTTATGCCTCAACACGATCACGGCTGACACCAACTGTCTAGACAATTTTTGAACATCATCTATATGAAAACATTCATTTTTTTCGTTAAGAACCTGTCTTAAGTTTTTAGGATAATATTCCATCAGGAAACACCAGCGTCCTTCTATGCCAAACCCATTAATCAAATATACAAAATGTTGATTTTCTTTTGGGATATCCTTTTGCATATCTATTAGCATATTTTCTTTTTTTATTCCTAGCTCATACCGATCTTGTTGTTCGCTGTAAAAGTGAAAACTTTATGTAAATAGTAACTGTCATATTATTGATGATTTTTTATTAATTTTATACTTACTGCAATACTTTGATGGCATATTCATTCTTATTTGGACCAATACAGTGGAAAATCTTGGAATATTTTCCTTTGCGTATGAGTGCCCCAATGTGGTAATTAATACCTAAATAATTCAACATCCTTGATTCCAAATCTCGTGACAGGATTTCCTCACATGGACTCTTTCGAAGACTGGCAGTGGTTTTAACCGAGTCCACTTTCTCTAATTGTTTACTAGCTTCAGGGGAGTGTTTTATAATATCAGGACTACCTTGACCTTTCACACAAGTTGCATCGGTTGCTTTGGGTTGGTCTATGTGAATATCATTTTTATTTTTGTCAGAATTAACTTGCAAATTTTTGACTTGCGTTGTGTTTGCTTGTAAAACTGCTTTTGGTGAATTTTGACAAATAGGTTCGCTTCTAATCTTTGTGGAGCATGGCTTTTCTTTAGATTCTACGTTTTGTTTAGTAATCTTAGAATTGCACTCATCATCCAGTTTTTCATTGCATTTATTTTGAATATTTGGATCGATCTCATTTTCAGTAGCCACATTGATAGATGTTTTTAAAAGAACATTAGACGCAGAATCATTGGAAATACAATTTTCAATACTAACTGCAAACTGTTGCATAATTGGTACAACGTTTTGTTCAGGCGCAGATAAATTGATGTACGTGATATTATCACTAGACTCATATGTATCTTTTGTACTGGCACCTTTAATATTGGTATTTTGCTGTTGCATATTTGGACAAACATTTTGATCAGGTTCAGTTAAATCAATGTACGTAAGATTATGACTACTCTTTGAAGTGTCTGTCTTAGGTTTGAAAGAATCCAGCGAAGTATCTACTGAAATATTATCTTTGACATTGGTATGTTGTACCTTTGGATTAGTGTTCCGTTCAGGCTCAGTTAAATCAATAAAGATATTGTAATCAGTAGAACTGTTATTGGTGATATTGTTATTCACCTCTAGCATATTTGGAACAGTTTTTTGTTCGGGCTTAGTTAAAGCGATGGCACCATTTGATCTGTCATCACTAGTCTTAGAAGCGTCATACATACTGTTTAGTAGTAATTTTAACAAAATATCCGCAGTACTTTTATTTTTTCTATTGGAATTTAGATGTTGTCTTTTTGGATCAGTATTTTCTTCAGGCTCAGTTAAATCGATGGACAAATCATTAGTAGGAATTTCATTAGTGATATTGGCATTGAGCTGTTGCTTTTTTGGATTGGTATTTTCTTCAGGCTCAGTTAAGTCGATGGAAATAGCATCAGTAGAAATTTTATTAGAGATATTGGTATTTAGCTGTTGCATTTTTGGATTGGTCTTTTCTTCAGGCTCAGTTAAATCGATGGACGTATCATCAATAGAACTTAAAATAGTGATATTGTTTTTTTCCTGTTGCATATTTGGTACAGTTTTTAGTTCAGGCTCAGTTAAATTGAAAGTACCATTGGATTTATCATCACTTTTCTTAAAAGTGTTAATGCAAATATTTAACAAACTATCAACAGAACTTTCATCTGTGGTGTTGTTATTTTGTGGTAGCATATTTACACCTGTTTTTTGTACATGTTCAGCAAAGTGTTTGAAATTGGTTTGTGATGAAGTCTCTTTTATATTTTCGTCGGTAGAGATAAATATATGATTTTTACCAGAAGAATTTTCGCTAAAACATTTTTTTAGGTTTGTCTCGATGTTCTTACCACTTGGTTCGAGAAAGTTACCTTTATCAATCACTGTTACATTTTTGCCTGAAATATGTGACTTTTTATATGCGTTAAAATCTATGTTTCTACTGGTATTGCAAGTTAGCTGTTTGTTTGAAGTAATTACCATTTCAGTCCTTGATTCTTCATCTAGCTGAGTATGTTCTGTTTTAATTCCTATTTCATGTTTATGTTGAGCCTTATCCGGTTCATTCTTTTCACACATTGAACTGCGGAACAAAATTGTTCTTTAGAGTAATACACAAGATAAAATCAACTAAAATGATTGCAAATTGAATATCTTACCCGGGTATTACGTCCATAATATGCCTATTTTCATTCAAACTGTTTGGACCACATGCTTCACAAGTTCCTCCAATTTTATTATCTACTTCGATATGTTTACAAATATTGACGTCATAATTTAAACTTTCGACTATATCATCGACATTAAAATCGTCTAGAAAACTAAGGTCGAGACTTGCTAGTTCACAACTCTCGTTGCTTT
This sequence comes from Agriphila geniculea, assembly GCA_943789525.1. NCBI lineage: Eukaryota > Metazoa > Arthropoda > Insecta > Lepidoptera > Crambidae > Agriphila > Agriphila geniculea. The sequence goes on from OX038883.1 coordinate 4,253,534, forward strand.
TTAGTTCCTCTTCGATTGACTTTTCTTTTGTTTTATTACTGATAAGATTAATAACAAGTTTTATTGTCGTTCCTTTTGGTTTACTTGGCTTATTTTGAGATGAGAGTTCTTGTTTATCTTTGTTGTCTCGGACAATGGTTACATCGTTCGGCACTGAAACAATTAAGTTATCGCGATATTTTTTTGTGCGGTTTAGTTTTCTTCTTAAGTCTTTAACTAGAAGGGCTGGTTTCATGCAGTCTTTAGATGGAACTTTAAACTGAAAGTTATCTGGCAGTTGTACTACGCTTTTTACTGTTTTTTTCATTATAATCTTACCCGTATTGGTGTGATCTGCGCTTGTAGGATTGGTTACTTCGGTGGCCGGTGGTGAAGATTTGCGGATTTCATGACATTTTTCTTTAATATAACCAACTTCTTTTGAAGTATGTTTAAGTTGTTTGTGCTTATTGTGAACTTTTACGAGAGGTTCATTTTTCGCCATTTTGCTATTCTTATTTATTTTAGATTTGTATTTTTGTTTTTCACATTTATAATTTGAACTCTGGGTAACTGTATACCCTTTTGTTAAGCTCTTCTTTTTCAATGTATTCATAACCAGGTGGGTTTGGTTACCAGAATTTTTGACTATTCCACTTTCGTATGGACTGACCACATTTTTTTCAATTTTGTCTACACGGTTAACATTTTCAGCCGATGTGAACGAGTCGGAAATGTTTTCGGAAGTTTGAAACTTAATATTAGTTTTTGATTTGCTTTTGAGTAAGTTAAGCTGTATCCCAGCAGCTTTTCCATTTTTTTTCACGGGTAAGATGCTAGATAACAATGATTTTACTCTATTATCGATTTCGTTAATGTCCTGATTTTTAATTCCAGAACACTTTTCTTTTTCAGATATTTTTTTTGTTACTTCTTGGGCATCCGGTGTGGAAAATTCGCGAGATGCTTTACATTTTTTTTTATCATAATTAACTTCATTTGCCAGTTTTTGATTGCCGTTGTGTCTATTTATATGTTTTTCCGTAACTTTGTTTACTTTGTAACAGCTTTCATTTTTATTATTTAATTTGGATTTAAAGCATGGAGTATTATGTTTTTTTTTCTGCTTTTTCATTTGGTTTTTTCCATCTTTTTCATTGTACGTTTTGGATGGCGTAACGATTGGTTTCTTTGATACAGATAATGGTAATTTTGAGATCAATGTATTCTGGTCTTCCTCTTTTATCTGAATTTTAGTAACTAGTGATTGTTTATCTTGAATCTCGGAATCATATTTTTTTAACATAGAATGTATTTTATTACTGCCTAAATTAGAATCCAATTGGGTTTTAGGTTTTGGAGGATTGTGTTGAATGACGGTAATATTATTTTCTTTTGTGCCTTTTGACTCCAATGGTAAACTTCTTTCCGGAAAATTGTTTATATCTGTTATAGACACTGTTTTTAGCTCAGGTTTTCTTTTTTCCGTCCAATGGTTTTTTATAGCTGGATTTTCCTGATTAACTTCCAAGTATGCACCTCTGTCAGGATAGCAAACTATTGGTATTTTCGACTTTGATGAAGTTGCGAGCTGTTGGATTATATTGAAAAAAAATAATAAGATTTAGGTATTAAATGTTAGTCATGGTCCTTAATATTAAGTAACATTTACATACTAAATAATATTCTAAGAACCATGTCACTCAATGTATGTATCGTAACTATCTAGCTTAATCAGACGTTCAATTAACGGCGCCGTTCTATGAGCGGCCTGAATGATATCTAGCTAGCTATCTAATTAGATGGATGTAAAGGCAAATAACTTGATTCGATGACGTTTAATAACTTGCCTGGCCAAGACAATAAAATATAGTTCCGATTTCTGTCACCTAGAGCGCTGTAAGCAGAGTTGCCAATATGTATATTGGCGTCGACCTGCTGTGATATTTTTAGCGTTTCTCACGATTTAACGAGATTATTATGATCATATGACCAAGAGCATGTAGGTAAAGGTGTTTTTGTGTTATTTTTTGCAATTTATCGTTTGTAGGCGATATGTGAGTACACAATGATACTGTCACAAATTTAAATATGAATTTGATTTGTGTTCTTTACAGCCTAAGCATCTGCCAGCCCGTTAACAAGTATTCCATTACATTCCACCCGGACAATGTCGCGAGCGGAAGCTAGTAGAAAATAATATGTTAGAAAGCTGGCTTTGATTTTACTGCATGCACGTGCATTTTGTTTCTGAGAAATTACATTACAAAAAATTCTAAACTCGAGACGTTTTTGTATTCTTTTAGCCATTGACCATTATACAGTGCCAGATGTGGATATTGTTAACAATTTGAATAGGTAGGTATGTTTTTTTTAAATACAGCGTTCCTACGTAAAAACGAATTCATCGTAAACTCTTCTTGAAAACTTAAAATTTGTATATCTTATGATTGTGTGAACCGATTGCGATGAAATAAAAACAAAATTATACTTCAAGAGACACAGCACTTATATTTGTATGTAAACATCAACACGATTGGGCCGGTGCTTTTTTCGTTATTAGCGCACAACATACAGACACAGATAGACAGACAAAAAATCTAAAATGTCATAAATGGGTTCTATTGTTTATTATTAAACACCCCAATAACTTTTTTCAAAATATTTCCTTTGTACAGACACAACTTTTCTACAGATTTATTATATGTATAGATTTTTTATTTACATTTAATTGTCTTTATTACGAAATTACGATCGGTGGCTGTTTTGGGGTTAATTAAATGTTGTATTAGACGCATTGGGTAAACGTCATTAAGGCGCTAGCGGTCCATTAGCGCCGCCAATAGATACATTTATTTTTATTACACGTAAACCAAGTCAATATTTAAAAAAAAGAAACAACCATGCCCTCTTAAATTTTCTCAATTTTTTTAATAAGTCTAACATTTGTCATTCTTTGTAATTACTAGTTTTAAAATGTAATCACAACGACGGTGGCCAGTTTTGGTTTAAATGGACTTTAAAACTTACAGAAAGAATGAAAACTGTTGAAGAGTTATTCAAAAAATATTGGAGACAATTTACGAGGGCATGGTAGTTTCCTTTTTTTAAATATTGACCTGGTTTACGTATAGTAAAAATAAACGAATTGGCGGCGCTAGTGGATAGCTATAAGCGCCTTAAGGCAGGTGATTAAACGGCACTGTTCAATGAAATGACCAGGGGCTCTATTTTTGAATCGCTCGACGCCAGTCGAACGCTCGTTTCTACTGATTTTCGTTCGACATCCCATTGTTTTGAGTCATATGTCGAACGAAAACCAGTCGAAAAGAGCGATTCAAAAATAGGGCCCCATGTCGTTCACTGAGTGGCTGATTAAACCAGTTGGCTGCGACATCTGCACAGTGAAATACATATAATATACATTTGTCACATTTTATAAATTTAGGTAGTTAAGTTACCTTTACATTTCCGTTTACATGTTATTACAAGTCAAGAACAATACCTATATAATTTTACCTTACCCTGCTGACCAAAAATAGAAACAAGTACTTATTGAACTTTATCAGTAGTAATTAAGATATTCTCAGAACACTGTTAAGTAGGTACTTGTCATTTCTAAATAAATTTAAGTATAATAAAATGAATGATCAACACTATTTCACAAACAAACATTACCAGATATTATCCGATACATACAAACATGCAAATTATTTTAAACCTTATTACCTACAACAAATTGTACGTATTAACTTTTAAGTACTAAAAAATTAAAACCCAACTATGACATAACTTAAAGGGCTAACTTAATACTGAATGATTTTTTTTCTATCTTTTCTATTGAAATTCGATTTTATTTCACCTATTTCAACGTAATTCTCATCAAAAATTTAGCTATTTATTGTGTTTAGGCAACCCAACTATAAAGTGGGAAAAATATTAGTATTTGGCATAAACATAACCAACCAATGATCATTATAAAGGTAATTAGAACACACCTTTATAATGCTTATTAAATAAAATTAATCATACCTACATATGAAGTAAATCATTACAACTCAGCATTATGAAAAATGTATGTTGCAAAGCAAACATAAAACTTGCTAACATACATACAACTGTGTTTAAAGATTCCTCAGCACTTTACAGTATCAAGATGCCTACCTACCTACATTAAGTAAATAAACAAACTCAAATTACTGCATAGACTCTAAGCACTGTGCATTAAAACATCAGTTCATAAAATTTAATATTTTGAAGAATGTACTTAATCAATAAGTAAACTATAATAATTTACTTTAAAGCAACTACAAATTAGTTTGCAGTATTATACTTATTCCTTTAAATTTTATCATTTTCATGTAATAATAATACTTTTTTAACATTACAGATGTTAGCTTACTTTATAATTAAATACTTACTACCATATTAATTCACTTACTTGTGCTGGTGACTGTCCAATACTTTGAAGGTAATTTGATGCCCAACTATTGTTGTTTTTAAATGTTTTATTATTAGATGTTGTTGGAGCAGTTTTGGAATCATTATCAAGTTTTATCTTTTTTTTTGGTGGCCCATTAAGAAACGAAACTGTTGGCACTATGACGATGTTAGGGCTCTCATAGGGACAATACTTTTTATCATTTGGCATTTTCGATCTAAAACAAAACAAAGGTTGAAATACGATAATATGATGATATCGCGTTGACCGCGGAACCCGTTTATTTATTGGAATCTTCTGAAATACCTAGGTACCGAGTTGAATTAATGATGATAATATGTTATAGTTGATGTAGGTAGGTAGGTACTCCCCTCTCTCTTCATACTAAAATGTACCTATTTATTTCGTCATTTGGGACAGTTTCATTATACTATAGTGACCGACCAGTGAATGCATAAACTTACCCAGTTCGTATGTTGCAAAGTTCTTAATTTTTTCCTCAGTTTTCATGGCTTTTCCATAATAAATACAGTAAATCGTTTAGCTCGGCACTGCTGCTAGAAAGATTCGCTCCGAAATGAACGAAATTTGAAATGAAAGAAAAATGACATGCATGACATTCCAGTCCAGCATTTCCAACCACAACCAGCCAATCTGCGACTGAGACGTCATCTGTGACACTGACATTGTGTGCATTCCAATAGACAAATCGCTGAGTCATCTATCGCCATAGAGTAGCGAACGTTTTAAATAATAGGTACTTTCAATAGTACTATCCCCGTCAATTGGTAATGCGCCTGGCGGCCATGATTTTAACCTCAAAAACGAAAAACAATTGTACATTTTTTATATACTTAGACCCTATCTCATTGAAAATAATAATTCAATAATAAATATATCAGATTACCTATTAGAATTTTCTTGTTTCATGACATTTTTTGTTGCGGATCACGTCAACGTGGATGTTAATGTGACAAGGTTCCAGCGCATTACGAATTGACGGGGATAATAGGTGGTGGGCAATGTTTTGTAGGTACACATCACAGACCATACAACAAGTACTTTATATATATTTGGTGGCAAGGGTTGTCAAAATTTACTTTTTATAAACTTTTGGTGTGTTTCAATTTCTTTGCATGTTTAGGTTTCTAATCATAGTACTTAATATTTTAATAAAAAAAAAACAAATTAGTTACAAAATCCTAACACAATTTTTTTTTCCTTTAATTAATAATTGAAAAATATTCTAAATTGATTGATCCTCATCAATCATTTTAATAGAATGCTATTTTAGTAATAAAGTATAGTATCTACTAGTTTCATAAACAAAACATCTACACATACAAGGTTATTTTTACTTTATACAAAACCTCTCGTGGGGTTGATCAGACCATCAAATTGAACAACTTTCACTATGGGACCAACCTTGAAATCGCGAAAAAAATCAGCTGTTCCATACAAAAGTAGGTACAATCCTACTCCATCGAAATGTATGAAACAGCTGATTTTTTTTTTCGCGATTTCAAGGTTGGTCCCATAATGAAAGTTGTTCAGTTTGATGGTCTGATCAACCCTGGAGAGATTTTGTATAAACTAAAAATAACCTTGTATAATTTTGTAAATAAAAAGGGACAGCCCTAGCAAATTTAAATGTGAGAGCAATGTTGGGCGACTTTTACTAGGTACGAATCAAGAAACCAGTCCTCATTTTTAGCAGACTTCTTTTTAGATATTAGGTTCTTGGTTTAGATACAACACACTACTTATGCATTTCGACCACTGACATGAAAAATTTTTTTTCATAGAGGCCAATGATTTCGACTCTTTCCACCACTTCTCCAAAAAGTTTTTATCATATTGTAATTTTTTTGTTGATAGAAGCGTCGCATCGCAGGTATTGAATGCTTTCATAAAATAGTTCAGAAATCTACAAAAAAATTCAAAATCACCTTTTTGGGAATTTCGATTTGAAGTTCAATTTTGTTGTTGGGCAATGATAGGACGAAAGGGCAAAGATGCGGTAGATGGAGGATAACTTAGAGCATCGCGGAAGGGAGCAGCCTTAGCGATTATTACTCTATTCAATTTTTTCTGGCATTTTTTGCGGGGGGGGAAAGTGCACACAAGTGCAGTTCCGCATAGTCACATACAAAAACAACACTGTAAAGACGACACCAACACATAAAAAATAAAACAAAACATCAAAAATTTGTGTACGGATGAGTCACACATCAAAATATGACACGTTTTTGACATAAAGGGCTGGGCTCAATTGTCGTTGCAGCAATATCGATACGGAAAAAGGAATAAAGGTAACAAACTCAAACATTTTACATGGGGTGAATAACAACAAAGAGCCCAACAAGCAAAAACCTTTCTGAAAAAGTTAATACGGACTAAAGAACACTCAGTCTTATTGTCAAGTCTCATATACGTATTAAGAGCATTTTATGACGTTTTTCTATTATAAATAATCTTATTCCATTCATTTTTAGGGTTCCGTACCTCAAAAGGAAAAAACGGAACCCTTATAGGATCACTTTGTTGTCCGTCTGTCTGTCTGTCCGTCCGTCTGTCTGTCAAGACCCTTTATCTCGGAAACGCGTGGAGGTATCGAATTGAAATTTAAACCATATACTAAGGTCTACGGGCCCTTGAAGCTGTAAAAAAATCAAACTTCTAAATTAACGTAAAAAAAAGATACTGCCGTTTAGGGCGCAAAAAACGCATTTTCGATACTCTCAAAGGAATCAAAATTCATAGGCTACTTACCGTTGACCTAGAACTATGAAATTTGGCAGGTAATAGCGTCTTATACTACACTTACAGGAATAAATCTGAAAACTGTATATTTGTAATTAAATCATAATAAAATATGGTCATTAAAATACGTAATTATTAATCATCTTGGTGAAACAACGGTATGCGCGGCATTGCGCGGTCATAGTTTAACTTCTAATTACTTTTGGATTCATCGCGCCACTAATTCTTTTAAAAATATCAATATTTATTATTATTAATTATTCAGTTCCTTTCAAATATTGTTATAGTTAATTACTTTTAAAAATAAAATTAAAAAGTAATAAATTTGGCTCTAAATATTTTCGCAACATGGCGGTGTGTCACGCTGTATGACAGGGGGTCTTCTTCTTCTTATTTTTGTTTTGGCAATCTACTTTCTTCTTGGAAGTAATTTTTGCCAGTGTCAAGTGTTGAATAGTTCAGTGGTAGATTGTTTTAGTTTACATTAAAATGCGGGTGCATCGCATTCCAATGTTGCTGGGAGCATTTGGCACCAAGTATAATCAAGACAGTTTACTCGGTAAGGTCAGCCGAGGTAGCCACCACTACAATAAAAGTCTCGGCTTCACACAACCAAAGGGTCCTGTTGGAATACACCTATTTTCTCTAATAACATTGCGATAGATAAAACCATTTCACAGAACATTATACAGTGTACTATCGATATACAGCGCCATCTGTTGACAATCAACAGTACTTGTATTTTATACAGGTGCGGTGGGTTTGTAATTATTTTATTTTTTCTCAAAAATGCTTGGAAATTCGAACATTATTTTAACAACCTTCTTCGTGCTAAATCAGAGTTTACGGACAGACCTAAACCGCGCCGTCAATATTTGTATGAAAATCCATTACTAACGTGTTATAATGGATTTTCATACAAAATTGCCGGCGTCTGTCCAGCAATGTTTCTATTAAAACTCATTACACACGTGTAATTCAGAAATGGAGCGAACTTTTCAATGTAACACAAATATAGGTATCAAATGTCGCCTTGATGAGCGAGCACATTCCAAAATATTTTTTTTTAATATTCGGTATACTGGTATCACGTAAAAGGCCTTGATGAGCACATTCCAAAAAAATGAAAAAAAAATAAAAACGAAAAAAAACTGTTTTGGTGCAATATGGGTATCAAATGAAAGGCCTTGATGAGCGCATTCCAAAAAGATAAAAAAAATTAAAAACGAAAAAAAATTTTTTTTTCAATACCTATGGGTATCAAATGAAAGTTTTTTGAAAAGTTTTTTGGAATATGCTCATCAAGGCCTTTCATTTGATACCCATATTGCAAAAAAAAATACCTTTCTTTTTAATTTTTTGCAATATGGGTATCAAATGAAAGGCCTTGATGAGCACATTCCAAAAAAACTGAAAAACAAAAAAAAATTTTTTTTGCCATATGGGTATCAAATGAAAGGCCTTGATGAGCACTTTCCAAAAAACTGGAAAAAAAATGAAAAACTGGAAATAAATGCAAAAAACGAATCAAATGTATGTATCAAATGAAAGGCCTTTATGTGCACATTCCACTTTCCATTTTCTTTTTTCAATTACTGTAAGTAATTTAAAATTAAAATAAAAAGCTTAAAACTTTTAAAACTAAAAAGTTAAAAGTACTACACAAGCCTTGGCCGCAACTAGGCATTGATGGACTAACGTATGTTCTTCAATGCCTGTCTTGAGTGCCGCTGCAGTAATGTACTATTCCATTTCAAACTTCGCCCGTGGTCAATTCTTTGTCGTAATCCCTGGAAGGGTTATTTTCTACGTGGCGACAAAGGATTTCAAATGGTTATCTATTTATAGCAGTCTGCTGAACGGATTTTGATGATATTTTTTTACAGTTTGGTAGCTTGGAGTCCAACTTATAAACTAAGCAATTTTTCACATAATTCCGGTAGGTAGAACCTGGGATAAAGCTTGAACTCTCCGTAGTACAGTTTTCATATAAAAAACTAATAACTACCAACCACTTTTTTTCAAAATATTTCCTTTGTACCGACACAACTTTTCTATAGCTTTATTTTATGTATAGATGTAGGTCTGTACGGAACCCTCGGTGGGCGAGCCCGACTCGCACTTGTCCGGTTTTTATACAAGGTGTCACAAAAATACCCCTAATCCCGAAAGGTAAAAAAATGAATCTATCAATACTAAACATGCGATTAAATTGACAATAGACTGTGATCCGCAGCAACTTCACTCGAGAATGTAGCTATGGTGCGGTGTGCACAGATTTCAACAAATTAAAATACATCCTTATGTACCGCAAGCGCTCTGAAGGTGTTCACTTCTGTTGTACAAAGCTAAATTAATCGCATTGCACCTACAGATATTTTAATACCATAAAAACTATTAACGAATTTTACACTAAACGGAACAACTAAGACTACTGACATTTTTTTACTGTACATTAGCGCGCGTCGCGGCGGCTTCGTTTGATGCTTTGTGTGATGCCGATATTTGTCCGCGGTCATGACCGCGGACGTGTCCGCGGACACGACCGCAGTCAAACACGATTTCAAAGATAAACAACAACAGATAGGACTTCTGGAACCTGCTTGAAATTATCTATCAAAGCAAGAACTCTCTAGGTAAAATTAGTAATTTACTTAACTTATCCATGGTAGGCATTTAAATACAGATGACGCTTACGTGTCTTTTCGAATTGATGTGCAGAGATTAATTTTACATTTTTGAAATAAATATTAATTCAGTAACTATTTGATTTAGAAATTACGTCACTGTTATGTCTGAGGTATTTATGTTATTTTAAATACGCTTATGTCATAACTAGCTTAGTTAGGTCACTGTAATGTAAACGTAGGTACAAATATCTACAGATGTGACCAATCTGAAAAACGAATAGTCTTTGATTTAGAAGCCAATGACCGGAACTGACCGGAACAGCTGATTGGGAATCTTTCTAATTCATGTCGATATTTTTGCAAAACTTCGACATCGTTTTTCTCCGTAAATATTATAGCTAAAAAATAAAGAACAGCGCCCATCATTTCTATTTCATTAATACTCATTGGCATTTCAGGGATTAGGGGTACTTTTGTAACAGGTTGTATAATAATATAAGATGTATCAAAAAGATTATTTATTCTGTGAGAGAACCAATTAATTTATGCTGTGATTTTATTTTACTCTTTGACGCAGAATGTAACAGTGCAAAACTGCAAAGACCAAATTGAGTCTGTCAGAAGTTAAAAAGAATTAATAAATAGTTAAGAATTTTTAGGTATATCACATTTATGAGAATGCCTGGAGCAGGACCAGGCCATATCCTTTATCGACAAACATTGTGATACGGTAACATCACTAAGTTGCTCATCCGCGAGAACTCGGCGGGCTGATTATCTAATTAGAAACCACCTAGCGACCGGTTGCAGTTCATTGATGATAGTGATCCATTGCTACTTCTTTTTGGATTAAAAAAAAACATACCAAAGAAAAGTAGCAATGTATGTGGAATGAAACCGGTCGCTAAATAGTTTCTTTTTAGATAATCAAGGTGCGGATTTATCTAGCGACAGATCTGAAATTTGTACGGAGGAGCCATGGACTAGCAGACCCGATGTCACTGAATAAATTTGACAACTAATCAAGAATAAAATATACGAATTTAATGTTTAAATGTAAACAAATAGCAATAATACGACAAAAAATTACTTTCATGTGAAATGTAACACCGACTTTTTGTAAACTTTGATGTTCCAGACCTCTTTTTACAGTAAAAAACTCATCAATTCGGCATTTTAAACACTGCAGCGTTCACATGCGCGACTGAACTCGGTCTAGAAAGAAATCCGGGCGCAACTGGTTTTATCAACTGCATATGCCCATTTGGGCTTGTACTTCGGCAGAGGGGAAAGTTTCGTATGGCTTCTCTTTCTGGGACAGAAGCGCGTCTTACTCTAAGGAGGATAACGACGGTATTCAAATAAAACTCAGATTTTATGTTTTGTATTTATTAATGTAATAAAATAAAAAAGGTATAATCAAAGAGCATATTATCACTACGTTTTGGTATAATGTTTAATTAAATAAGTACTTACATTTACCTAGTAATCAACAAAATTAAAAGTAGGTAGGTACCTAATAGACCAAAAAGCTATTATTTTCTTCTTTACAACTTGAGAATTGTATTAGAATATTCATCATGAAACTTACTTTCATTGTTGTTGGTTTTATCAAAGCTGGAGTTCGGTGAAGTTTTTTTTTCATCTGCAAACAAATTTTCATCATTTTTACCAGCGAACATTTTTACATAGAACTTAATTTATGCTACAATTCAAAGTAGGTACCTAATTATTTATTTGTAAGAATATTTACACGAGTTTTTACCTAGATTTTTTTCAAGGAAGTTATTTGATATATCGACTTTGGAATTCAAATACTTCTTGAAACTGTTATCATCCTTCGGCTCCTCATTTGATGATATTTCTACGACATTTTTAGAGGTGCTACAACACAGTTTTTTCATACTTAATAATGTCTGTCTGTCTCGCTGAAAGCATAAAATAAAACTTATTTTAGTGATAAATCCCGTTACCTGCCTGTGGTCCCCCAGTCTAAGTTCCCCTTGGGGTACCACAAGCAAATATTTTAGCCCGTGGTACACCCAACGGGGACAAAGTGTACTATGGGAATATTATATGGCCCGTGGTACCCCTAATCTTTTTGATGGCAGATTGAAATGTTTGATATGGGGTACACAGACAATAAACATATATTTAATAAGGAGATTGTAATTCAGGGGGTTTCACAGACAAAAATATTTGCTCATGGTGATGTGGTACCCCAAGGTGAACTTAGACTGGGGGACCACAGGCAAGTAACTATAAATCTTCAGAATGTTTTTTATAAGTAGTTCAAAGTTGTAGTTAAGAAAAGCACTTGCTAAGCATTTATTAACACTTTAATACTCACCTCTTTAGTTCTTTTGATGAGAGAATCCAGTTCACTCTCCTGACAACTTGTAAAAGAGTCTACACTTATATCTTCATAAATATCACTATGAATAAGTGAAAGAGAAATAGGTGACAATGATGTTGTTCTATAATGGTCTAAACTGTTCAATTTAGAAGGCAACTGAAATAAAAATAGCGATGTATTACTTAACTTATTAGCAGTGGTAGTTTTAATTACAAAGTAAAGAGATTTTCACTTACTAGACTATCGGCTTTTATCTCGGAGCATGGTTTTTGTTTGGGTGAATACTTTAAGTGGTCTCTATTAACTTCTCTGGATTTATTCTTACATTTGCAATGATAGGTTTTACTTTTTTGTTCTTTTGGCTGTAAAAGAGAACAATAAAATAAAAATAAAATGGTTTCATTATGCAAACTAATCAAAAGTGTTGTGTAAGTAGGTAAGTAGTTACTTTGTATGTTCTTTCTTTTTCTTTGGAATTTCTTATTTTGCATTTCTTTCTGCTACATGAAGGTGCATTTCTTGAACTGGTGTAGGGTTCAGCTTTTGGTTTTATTTCACCACTATTCTCATAAACTGTAGTGTTTAAATTAATTACGCATTTAATATTCTGTTTTTTAACTTTAACTTTTTGCGTAATAATCAATGTTTCGTTGCTGCCATTTTTGGCGCTCAATGAGACTTTTCTTTTCGGCGCCTTATGAGTTGCTTTCTTATTTAACTTTGGTTTAGTATCCTCTTCGTCTGATATTACAATTGTAAACTCATCACACATTTTGTTATTATTAGTACAATCCATTTTGTGGTACAGCCTTCCATCAAGTAATCCTTGATCGGGGTACAACTGTTTGCGCTCCTGGCCTGGAACTAGAAATAAAACTGTTTTAATAGGTAATAATAATAAACACTAAATATCTATGAATATAGGAATACATTATTACCTTCCTACATTAAATACAACTACTAGGTAGGTAGCAAATTAAATAACACTCCCTACAAAACTTTAGAAACTTTTCTATAACCACGCGTCTACCTTCACTTCTATGCTTTTTTCATAGTTGTCAACTTGTCACTTTTGTCTGTGTACCTAACCTACTATTTTGACATTTTGACGTAGGTATGTGACCTATGTCAAAAATATGACCTGTCAAGGACAGTTTTATTCCTTCGTCATAGGTTTTAATAAAAAAAAAACTAAAGAGGCGGCTCTACTGCCAACTACATTGATATGAAGTTCATGTAAATGTTGATACAAGCCATAAATATAAATAGGGACTTTACCCTATTTTTATGACTTTTTGTTGATTAGGTACCTAGTTTGTTTGTTTATTACGGGCGTCGTTGAAAAGAACAAAAATATTCGCCAAAAGACCTCAGAAAAACGTCTTTAAGTATCAACATTTACATGAATTCATATCAATATTCTTACAGTACTAGGCACGTATCTTGAAATTTTTTCGACGGAGTGGGGATAATTTCGCGCATGTGCTCTTGTGAGCGACCAATAGCGCGCGCCCCTCTCCCGCCGCTCGCACCCCTCACCGCTACGCATACCCAAAATACGCGTTTCGCGCAATCCCCACTCGATTTCAAGTTATATGCCTCGTACTGTACGCGGTAAGAGGGAAAGCCAGATGAAAAAAAGTGTGTAAGATTAAAATATTAAAAAATGAAACGTACTCCATAAATCAAGGTGCACCTACCTACACTTAAATGCGGTATTATTATCCTACGTGTGCGTCTTCTAATCAAATCCTGTACCTAATTGTTCAAGCACGTACCTATATTGTAATGCAAACTCTTTGAAGTTTATGTTTTACTTTTAATTATTCTCTTTGAGAGTTCGGTTGTATGGCAACCATTATTGTTAAATGTCATTCGCTATGGAAAATAATTTGTGAAAAGACCGAAATATAGTTCAAATCTCAGTTCTAGTTTTATTTAAGACCAAAATAAACATGGTCCTTAGCTACGCCGGATTTATCAGCAGCGTAAGTTCATAATACAAAGTCTTACGAAACAGCAAAAACTGTGCGAAGAAGTTCAATACCTTGGTGAGGCAATGCAAGATTTTTGTGTTAATGCATTTTCAGTTCGAGTTCATTAAGAGCAAAGATCATTATTTTTAAGAACAAAAATAGAACAAAAAGTATAAAGAACAAAAGATTATTTTCAAAACCAAGAGTGAAGTGCTACTACATCAGTTCCTTCTGTTTAAGACAAGGACATTTACTTTCAAGAACAAGGTTTATTTTAAGTTGTTTTGTTTAATTTTAAGTTAATCTGTAATGATGGAAGGTCTTTTAAAAGTGCAACTGAACTTACACAAGTCAATTTCAAAAGGTTTTTCTAAATTTAAGATAAGTCCGAAAGATCGTATTACACAGGAATACTTAGAAGTTAGACTAGAAAATCTCGAAAGTGATTGGCTATTATTCAGAGATAACAACACAAAACTATTTAATATTTCGAAACCTGAAGAGTTAGTTAAAACTGATTACATTTCCAATGACATTTATGAAAGTACGGAGGACAACTATTTAATTTATAAATCAGCAATAAAAACAGCTCTCAAAGAGTTTACTGTTCTTACAGAAACACAAACTGGAAAGGATAGTAATGGTGTCAAAGTTGGCCCCGCTTTGAGGTTACCAAAAATCACCATCCCTGTCTTTTCAGGCAGTTACTCTGAATGGACCACATTTCGTAACCTGTTTGTATCTCTAGTGCACAATAACACTTCATTAGACAACGTACAAAAATTACATTATCTAAAAACTCATTTGACAGGCGAGGCAGAACAGTTGATCCGTTATACTCCAATTTCTGACGCAAATTACAGCGAGTGTTGGGATCTGTTAGAAAAGCGTTACAATAACAAGCGATATTTAGTTAATTGTATTTTAAAGAAATTATTTACCCAAAAAAGATTACAGTTCGAGTCGGCTTCCGGATTAAAGCAACTTTTAGACAATACAACGGAGTGCTTAAGCGCACTCAAGAATTTAGATGTAAATATTAATTCATGGGATATTATCATTGTACATATAGTTACTTTTAAATTAGATCATGAAACTCGTAAACAGTGGGAGTTACATGTTTCAAGTTATGAACTAAACAGGCTACCAACTTATGAACAGTTCACCGTATTCATTGAAAATAGATTTAGGGCGTTAGAGTGCTTAGACACTAAAGGAACAATTACACAGCCAGTCCAATCTCCAGTTCAAACTAAGTCATTTCTAACCGCAAGTCAACCAACAAAAATAAAATGCGAGTATTGTTCCGAGGGTCACAAACTCTGCTTTTGTAAGCAGTTCACCAATCAAAATTATGAGCAAAGACGCAGTTTCGTAATAAAGAACAGGATGTGTTATAATTGTCTGGGAGGTAACCATACTATATATGATTGTAAATATTCTACTTCGTGTAAAATTTGTAAAAAGCGCCATCACTCATTACTTCACCCCCCTGAAACTTCAGCAAAACAAGTTCAGTTTACTACCAAAGACACTGATCAAACGAATAAAGCAAAAAGTGCACCAATAGTCAATTGTTTGTCAACCGAAAGTGTAGAGAGTACAATGCAGGTATTATTACCTACTGCCCTACTAAATGCAGAATCCAGCTCAGGGCAATTAAAATCAGTTCGTGCGATTGTAGATCAGGGTTCGCAGGCCTGCTTCATTAGCGAAGAGGCTGTGCAACGTTTAAGACTTCATAGAACGCCAGTTCATAAAGTAATTTCTGTTTTAGGTCAATATAGACCAGTTTTATCTAAAGGTAAGGTACATTTCAAAATACAATCACGATTAGATCCTTCCGTAAGAATACCTATTGATGCTTATATATTGAACAATATTTCTACAAATTTACCAGAACGACATATAGTTCCAATAGATTGGGGAGATTTAAATTATCTTAAGCTAGCAGACCCTAAATTCACCGCTTCCAATACTGTAGACCTGTTGATAGGAGCTGAACTTTACAGCTACATTCTACAAGAAGGTGTTAAAAAGAATCTACCTGGAAATTTGATCGCTCAGAATACCACACTAGGGTGGATAATCTCTGGTGCAGTAAGCATAAAGTAGGTGTATCAGTAGAACCTAAAGGGTTTCTATTTAAGAATTGTTATTTAATTTAATAAGAGCCTTTATTTAATTATTGTTTCGTTACTTAGTAGGTTCACGAATTGATTTGTTTGTATTTGAGTAAAATCTCAATTTATGTTACCCTCTATTAATTTCAAGAATTATTGTTTTCTAGGACATTTTGTCACTAAAAGTCCTACGGGGGCGGTATGTTCAAGCACGTACCTATATTGTAATGCAAACTCTTTGAAGTTTATGTTTTACTTTTAATTATTCTCTTTGAGAGTTCGGTTGTATGGCAACCATTATTGTTAAATGTCATTCGCTATGGAAAATAATTTGTGAAAAGACCGAAATATAGTTCAAATCTCAGTTCTAGTTTTATTTAAGACCAAAATAAACACTAATCCACAAATAACCACTGACTGTTGGTAAATGAAATGAAGTAAAAAATCAACGCTTAGGTACTTAATAATATGTTGTAAATATTTACATTACGCGCGCAGTAATATGATAGGCATTGTTTTCGTCACGTTACGTCACGGACATAGTGGGAATAAAAGTACTTAACCTACCTATTTATATTTCCGGTAACTTGCTTTGGACAAATTAAGTTTAAGGCTCCTATAGCCTTCATGTGGCGCTCTCATCTTACTTAAATTTATTGCTCGCTAAGTACAAAATGTATATAAGGTCCTCCTTAAATAGTGCACATAATTTTAAGGGGTCAATGTACTTATGAATACAAACAACTTTTACTATGGGACCAACATTGAAATCGCGAAAAAAAAATCAGCTGTTCCATACATTTTGATCTATTCGATTTTAATTTTTCTATGGAACAGCTGATTTTTTTGCGATTTCAATATTAGTCCCATAGTAAAAGTTGTTTGTATGCACGAGTACATTGACCCCTTAAAATTATGTGCACTATTTAAGAAGTACCTTATATAAAATTCACATGCGCAGATTGAAACGCGTCTTCACCCTGACAGTGCTAATCGTACGAGCTCAATTTTGAAGGAAGACCGCAAATCGATGTACAGGATAGCCGTTTGGTACACGTATGGTACAATTGAGGTCAAAACAAAATTTTGGACCCGCAGTTCTTAAAAATTCTTCCCTTAGGAAAGGACTTATGGCGTCATCTTTTTTTGTATGGGAAAAAAATATTTTTTGTTCTCAAACCTATTGAATGTAAGTATCAAATGAAAGGGCTTTTTAAAACGGTTCTAAAAATATACCACATCACCACATTTCAGCCACTAGTTTTAAATTAAAATAAAAATCATTTTCAAAACATACCCAGTTTGGGCTCCTCCAGATACGATACGGATGAGTATTTTTTTTGTAAAACATACCTTTAATGATACGTTATATCCTCATATCTAAACTCAAGAAAGCAATTTGGACAAAAATAGATTAAGTTTTTTTTTATTTTTCATTATTGTGAAGTGATTACGTAAAATTTTTTTTCTGAAACCTACCGTATGTGGCATTTAATGAAAGGGCTTTCTAGGCCAATTCTAAAATAAAAGATATAAATATATTTAAGCCACCTGTTTTGAATTAAAGTAACAATCCCATTTAAAAACATACCTTATTTGGGCTTCTCCAGATACGGTACGGTTGAATTAATATTTGTAAAATATACCTCAAATGATACGTAATATCCTCATCTCTAACCTTAAAAAAGTAATAATAATAATAATATAAGACTTTATTGCAGAGGACAGAAAAAACAATACAGTAAAAAAATACAAGAAAACATACAATAGGCGGCCTTATTGCTAAATAGCAATTTCTTCCAGGCAACCTTGGGCGAAATAAAAAATAAGATAATCCTATTTATCTTATTTTTTATTTCGCCCAATAGGGGAATAAGTGCTATGAATATACAAAAATACTAAAGGATAAATACATAATTCCGTGGTATGGATAATTATAAACAAGTAATATTAGTCGCGGGAACGGTAAAGGAGTAAGAAGCGAAGTCGTTAGCGTGGCGAGGCATATTAAGGGTAAGGTTAGAGGCAGAGCGCAAAGAGGAAAGTGAAATCGAAGAACGAAAGGTGAAAAGATCTTTAAGGTAAGGTGGGGAAGTTGGTAGGAAAAGTATGGAGTAGAGAAGCGTAAGAGTATGCAAGTCCCTGCGTCGGCGAATAGGGAGCCCGTTGAGCTTATTACGAAAGTGTGACACGTGGTCAAATTTACGAAGATTGAAAATGAAGCGGATACAAACATTCTGTAGACGTTCCATTTTGTTAAGTAGTTCCTGTGACAAATCAGTGTAGCAGTAATAATTAATGATTAAACGAACTTACCTGTAAGTGAAGTTCTATCATAATTATACGAAGGATTCGTCCGAAGATATTAGTATATTAACACATGTAGTACCGCTTGCATGTATCACCACTTAGCACGTTATTTTAAAGCAATAACCTAAAAAACCTAAAAAGAGAAGGTTTTTGACTTAAAATTGACAGATATTTTGACATTTCCCGTCCAAGTTCGCCCTGTCACTGCTACACGCCAACCACTTCATTTAGTTTAAAGTCCAAATCCTATGATATTTCCTCATTTTCTTCAGTGGGTAAACAGTTATTGTAATTTACAATAATGAGTAGGGAGGGTGGGATTCTATACTAATATCTTCGGACGAATCCTTCGTATAATTATGATAGAACTTCACTTACAGGTAAGTTCGTTTAATCATTAATTATACTTCAGATTCGTCCTCGATATTAGTATATTAACACATGTAGATGTTAAAAGCATTATAATAAGAAAATGGAAATATCATTTCTTGCGTATTAGTCTTTTAAAAAAAAAGAAAAAAAAATACCATTTAACATCATTCTGAACGTTTTACATGATTACATTTACTAAAAACGGTACCTATAGATGGCTGGTACAATATATATATATAGCCAGCTATACGCACATATATACATATAAAATATACAAGGTTAGTTTGGAAAACTCAGTTTGATTATCGGTGATAATATGTTTTAATATTTTGCAAATATAGCGGAGTCATTGACCATTTCGCCGTGTTACCTGGAACATCTATAGTAACATTTTTTGTTAGGGCTATAAAGGTATCGGCATACGTCGAGTACTAAAACTGGTTGGACACAACACAAGTCTACTTCATTTCATTAAATGTTTCATTTCAGCAATCTATTACTTACATTAAATATAGAATTTAATTTCTTTCTAAATAAGAAGTGATTATGAACTATTTATTTAATATAAATATGTATGATCCATTCTTGATTTTTTTTTTGTATTGTATGCATTATTTGTGCAATAGGCAAGGTAATCAAAGTTAAACTTTTAAGATAAAAATGATAAAAAAAAGAATAAAATTGGAAAATATGTAATAAAATGTCTTTAGTAATCTAAGATATCCATTGTATTTGTACAACGAAGTCTACACAAAGGCGTACTTAGTTAAATTCTTCACCAAACCTTGAGATTAGCTCAATTTTGTCCATTCAATAATGAACGCAATATTATGTAATACTGATAATTGTGTTATACACATCTGTAAAAAAAATGTTTATTATGTCTATATTAGTATTTGTTAAATAATCGAACCGTTTCTGTTACCAAACTCTGTACTTCCTGATAGTATTAACAGACAGCAGCTTCAATAATACATAAATAATATACCTGTAAAATAATACCACCTTGATAATGTTATGAAAACCAATTTATTTGTGCGATTAATTTCCGTCCCTGAAATTAAAAGTTATAGAATGTTAATACTTTATATTAGAATAAAATATACGAAGAAGTACCTTACATGTGAATAAGAGGTGCCAAACCGAGGCTCAAGATTGTGACGATTATGATGGCACAATCGTTACACCTTCGTTTAAAAAACTGGTGGAAAATAATTAAAATAATAGGCATCTTAGTGTCAGAATAGTCTTTGTACAATACTAAACCGAAATAGCATTGTGAATGCTATAATCTCAAATTAGAAAATAAATATTTTTGAAATCAAATGCTAGAAATAGAGAAAAAAACAATCTACTGCATTTTATCTCCACTGCTTAATTCGACTTGCATTGCATTTGAATTTACTCAATCTCAATCTGGAAAAAAAAAAAAAACCAAAACTGGTGATTAGTTTTTGAATTTATGAATTGAATAATTTCTATTTAGCATCAGAATAATAATATCTAGAATACTTAACACCCCGCACTGAATACAATAAGAAAAATTGCAATGAAAGCATAATGAACTGCATGTTCTAGATAATTGATATGCAAATATTTTGCGATTTGTGATTCCTGATGTGACCACTAGTGTCTCCTAGTCCACCCCGTTGTTGAAAGGCCCAAAAGAAAATATGTCGTCTCTAATTAGACTTACGCGGAATTCTGTGTAAGTATCGATGACATTCAACTAAGTGATTTCTGCAGTTTTGTGAACATTTGTCTTGTAAAGATCATAATTGCTAATACATCTGTAATATAATGGAAAGTTGCGACGGTAGCTGTATATAAAAAAAAAAACATTGTATATTAAAAGATGAACTTCATTTCTTTAAAAAATGTTCTGAGAACCTTATAAATAGTAAATATTGTCCAATAACAGGGAAATCATGCTATTTAAAAAACTTTATAGCCGGCGGCGGTAGTTTTGTAATAAAAATATGGGCACTAAAATGCCCAAAATTTATGATTTTAAATTCGTATATTTCTATCACTTTCCTTATCAATATTAAAACCTTAAAGGTGATGGGATGTCGAGACTGTGTTTTTAAAAACAATGAGTTACATTTTTAATCGTGATAAAATTATTTTTAAGTACGTAGAGTACGTAATTTTTTATAAAAGCTAAATTAAATTTTAAACAGTTCTTAACTAAATCTGATATGACAACCTGTTTTTTTTTTTTTTTTTACTCATGTCACCTTCTGTTGAACCTTCAACAAATTGTAACAAAACTATTATTTGTATGTATTATAACTGTTATGCATTCTGCTCGACTGGAGATGATATACTATAGTATATATATATATATATAATAGAAAAATATAATAATAATCTGGGTGACCTATGTAGCGCGGCTAAATGGTATATTCACACAGACGATTATCGGCGCAAACGATTAAGTGGACCTTTGCGCCTGTAGTCGGTGACCACTGCCTGTATTTGCTGAATACACAATAGATGTCACACCAGCATACATGTGAATAAGAGGTGCCAAACCGAGGCTCAAGATTGTGACGATTATGATGGCACAATCGTTACACCTTCGTTTAAAAAACTGGTGGAAAATAATTAAAATAATAGGCATCTTAGTGTCAGAATAGTCTTTGTACAATACTAAACCAAAATAGCATTGTGAATGCTATAATCTCAAATTAGAAAATAAATATTTTTGAAATCAAATGCTAGAAATAGAGAAAAAAACAATCTACTGCATTTTATCTCCACTGCTTAATTCGACTTGCATTGCATTTGAATTTACTCAATCTCAATCTGGAAAAAAAAAAAAACCAAAACTGGTGATTAGTTTTTGAATTTATGAATTGAATAATTTCTATTTAGCATCAGAATAATAATATCTAGAATACTTAACACCCCGCACTGAATACAATAAGAAAAATTGCAATGAAAGCATAATGAACTGCATGTTCTAGATAATTGATATGCAAATATTTTGCGATTTGTGATTCCTGATGTGACCACTAGTGTCTCCTAGTCCACCCCGTTGTTGAAAGGCCCAAAAGAAAATATGTCGTCTCTAATTAGACTTACGCGGAATTCTGTGTAAGTATCGATGACATTCAACTAAGTGATTTCTGCAGTTTTGTGAACATTTGTCTTGTAAAGATCATAATTGCTAATACATCTGTAATATAATGGAAAGTTGCGACGGTAGCTGTATATAAAAAAAAAAACATTGTATATTAAAAGATGAACTTCATTTCTTTAAAAAATGTTCTGAGAACCTTATAAATAGTAAATATTGTCCAATAACAGGGAAATCATGCTATTTAAAAAACTTTATAGCCGGCGGCGGTAGTTTTGTAATAAAAATATGGGCACTAAAATGCCCAAAATTTATGATTTTAAATTCGTATATTTCTATCACTTTCCTTATCAATATTAAAACCTTAAAGGTGATGGGATGTCGAGACTGTGTTTTTAAAAACAATGAGTTACATTTTTAATCGTGATAAAATTATTTTTAAGTACGTAGAGTACGTAATTTTTTATAAAAGCTAAATTAAATTTTAAACAGTTCTTAACTAAATCTGATATGACCTGTTTTTTTTTTTTTTTTTTTTTTTTACTCATGTCACCTTCTGTTGAACCTTCAACAAATTGTAACAAAACTATTATTTGTATGTATTATAACTGTTATGCATTCTGCTCGACTGGAGATGATATACTATAGTATATATACAGGGTCACTGGAAATATGACGTATTCCTGTTAAGAGGTTATAGATAAGGTCAAAACAAATATTTTTTGTCATATAACTTTTTCTCAAAAAATAAATAGTTTTTGAGTTAATTGAAATTAAGTATTTTTTTACCAAAAGTACGTTTTCAGACACAAAAATTTAAAATAAAAGATAACTACTTATTCGATTCCGGATTTTTTATTATTTTGGGATAGAAACAATCTGAGTGTTGATAATGAATTAAAAAAAAATCATAAAATGCAGGTGTTTATAAAAAATTCAATCCTTAAATGCATTTTATTTTTATTATTTTTTCCGATTTTTTAGAAATAGCTTCAAATATCTTTAAAAAAATCATAGTAACTAAGCGTGCATAATATTTTAAAAACATCACCATCTATTCAGCTTTCAGTTGAGGTATAAAACTTAATAATAGCTTAAATAAAAAATGAGAAATTAAGACTTAACTAAATAGCAGTCCCATTTCGGGTTACCTCTATCTGGCAGAAACTTGGTACTCCGAAATTTATTTGGCAGAACACACTTGGCAGAATCTTCTTTAAACGAATATTTTTAAGGCATAAAAATTGTTTAATATAATTATTGTTTGGCAGAATGTTTACATGTCCGAATTAACAATGGCATACTATTCAGATGGCAGAATTTCATTAGGCATAAATACCTTTGGCAAAATTTTTATTCGCAGAATTTCGTTTGGCATAACGTTTATTTAGTCGACAATTATTTTGCATAATTTTCACATGGTATACTACGAATATGGCAGAATTTCATTAAGAATAATGTCATTAGGCATATTGTGATTTCAAAAAAATTGCATTTTAACCTTATATTCAATTAAATATTTGTCTTAAAAAGTCAATATGTTGAATTTTTGTGCTACAATCATGTTGTGCCACAAAAGTCAACAACAGAACGGATCGCTGCAAAACCGACATGCATGCTGCTTGCTCGCATGCATGCTTGCTTGCATGCATGCATGCTTGCTTGCTTGCATGCATGCATGCTTGAATGCTTGTTTATGCTGCTTGCATGCTTGCCGGGGGGTGCAGGGGGGCTGGCCCCCCGCTATAAAGAAAAACTTTAATTGCACCTACCAGTAGGTTAGGTTAGGTTAGTGTTTTGACCACTCGCAGCGGAGCGTGCGAAGCGAGCGGAGCTCCACAATGCTTGCATGCATGTTGCATGCTTGCTTGCATGCTGCATGCTTTCTTGCATGCTGCATGCTTGCTTGCATGCTGCATGCTTGCTTGCTGCATACTTGCTTGCATGCTGCATGTTTGCTTGCATGCTGCATGCTTGCTTGCATGCTTGCTTGCTTGCATGATGCATGCTTGATTGCATGCTGCATGCTTGCTTGCATGCTGCATGCTTGCTTGCATGCATGTTTATTTGTCTGCATGTAAGGATGCATGCAGCATGAAACAAACG
Organism: Agriphila geniculea; assembly: GCA_943789525.1. Taxonomy (NCBI): domain Eukaryota; kingdom Metazoa; phylum Arthropoda; class Insecta; order Lepidoptera; family Crambidae; genus Agriphila; species Agriphila geniculea. The sequence goes on from OX038883.1 coordinate 4,277,675, forward strand.
CGTATGAAATACAAAATTATTCTAGATATGAATTTTCTATTAAATGTATGTATGCCAAAAGATGATTCTGACTATAAACTGTCTACGATATGATGGTTCTGACTGTGAACTTTCTGCGATATGATGGTTCTACTATTTAATTATTATGGATATGCAATGTATGCCAAAAGATCATTCTGGCTTACAAAATTATGCGTTTTAAGTGAATGATAAATGAGTGTATACCAAACGATTTTCTGCGACATGAAGTTTATGCCAATAGTTGTTATGCATAGTAAAATTATGACATAAAAAGTTCTGCCATAAAAGGTAGACTCTCCCATTTCATGTAGCAAAAATTTCCTACTTCAAGCACTTCGGAGGTGGCCATATTATCCTACTTATTCCATAAATGTGAAAGTTTTCTCGTTTGGATGATTGTTAATCAATCACGTAAAACGGCTGAACGGATTTGGATGAAATTTGGCACATAGATAGTTTATAAGCCGGATTGAAACATAGGAGGATACTGTTATCTTGGTTAAAGGTTCCCTAGGGATTTTCTCAAATGTAAATGCGAATAAAGTCGCGGGCGGAAGCTAGTTTGCCATAAATGATCGTGCTTACTAAACATACTTTCGTCCGAGTGAGTTTGAAACAGGATTATTTTCCGCCGATGAGTAAAAATTTTATACAGACAGCATCAAAAATAACCATGCATATCAGTCATTTTCAATGCCCCGCTGCTGGGGAGCTGGCCTTCCTTTTGGCTTGTGGATGGATAAAGCGGACGGGCCATACCCACCACGTGGGCCCAATGTGGATTGGTCAGTGTTAACGACTGTAAATGCAGCCAGAACTAAGGCCTCAATGTAAGGTACATTGACACCGACCAATCCACATTGGGCCCACGTGGTGGGTTATGGCCCACCCGCTCTATCCTAAAAGGAAAGGAAGGCCTGTTCCCCAGCAGTGGGCCATTAAAAATGGCTGATATGCATGGTTATTTTTGATGATGTCTGTATAAAATTTTTACTCATCGGCGGAAAATAATCCTGTTTCAAACTCACTCGGACGAAAGTATGTTTAGTAAGCACGATCATTTATGGCAAACTAGCTTCCGCCCGCGACTTTATTCGCATTTACATTTGAGAAAATCCCTAGGGAACCTTTGACCAAGATAATAGTATCCTCCTATGTTTTAATCCGGCTTATAAATTATCTGTGTACCAAATTTCATCCAAATTCGTTCAGCCGTTTTGCGTGATTGATTAACAATCATCCAAACAAGAAAACTTTCACATTTATGGAATAAGTAGGATAATACGGCCACCTCCGAAGTGCTTGAAGTAGGAAATTTTTGCTACATGAAATGGGACTGCTATTTAGTTAAGTCTTAATTTCTCATTTTTTATTTAAGCTTTTATTAAGTTTTAAACCTCAACGGAAAGCTGAATAAATGGTGATGTTATTAAAATATTATGCACGCTTAGTGACTAGGATTTTTTTAAAGATATTTGAAGCTATTTCTAAAAAATCGGAAAATAAAAAATAAAAAAATGCTTTTAAGGACTGATTTTTTTATAAACACCTGTATTTTATAAAATTATTTTCATTTATTATCAACACTCAGATTCTTTTATATCCAAAAATAAAAAAAATCCGGAATCGAATAAGTAGTTATCATTTATTTTAAATTTTTGTGTCTGAAAACGTACTTTTGGTAAAAAAATACTTAATTTCAATTAACTCAAAAACTATTTATTTTTTGAGAAAAAGTTATATAACAAAAAATATTTGTTTTGACCTCATCTATAACCCCTTAGCAGGAATACGTCATATTTCCAGTGACCCTGTATATATAATAGAAAAATATAATAATAATCTGGGTGACCTATGTAGCGCGGCTAAATGATATATTCACACAGACGATTACCGGCGCAAACGATTAAGTGGACCTTTGCGCCTGTAGTCGGTGACCACTGCCTGTATTTGCTGAATACACAATAGATGTCACACCAGCACGCACCCTCACGAATACATTATCTTAACGGGTGTCCTTACCTCACGTATGATGATTGAAGGCAAAAATTGATGATGCATCATCGGCAACTATTTGGATGGGCCGCCGTAATGCCCGTCTGCGAGTCTGCTGTGACTGACGAAACAAATAGCTGATGGGGCTTCCTCGCCGCGTCTCGCTGTTCGCTTGCCGTCAGAGATGAAGCATGTGACATACCTTTCTACGTCTTTTGTTGTCGTTTTTAAGGCAAATAATTATATAAATCAGTTTTAAAATTGTTTTATTGAGTACTGCGCCCGATTTACTTAGTTTTTTTTTTTTTTTTTTGTTGATGGATATCGTTCACATCAGGCCTGTGGCCAATGCATCATTCATATTCGACTGAACTGTCGGTGGCCTTTTAAGTGAGCAGCCTCAGCTACACTAGAGTTGATCGTATACGGTATAATTGAACGTCGTAATGCCCCACATTATGTAAAAAAATCGAAATACTGTCACAAAAAAGGTGTAATTATAGTAAAGTTTTGTATTGGAAAGCTGCCTAAAACTTCACTGACAATTTTCCTACATCAGAAACATTATTTTGTACACACTCACACGAATTAAATTTGAAAAGTAATAGAGATAATTTGTACAAGGCCATAGCTTAGAAAGAAACATACTAAATAGTTAGTGATGAACAAGTTCAACATGTTAGGTCTACCCGCCTGAAATACAAGGTTTCTTAGTTAAGGCAAATGATTAAATTTTTTACTGTATTCCAACAAACATAAATTGCATTTATGATTTACTAGCAGCCACCCGAGTTTTCACCCGTGTGGTTCCCGTTCCCGTGGGAATATCAGGATTAAAAGCATTCTATGTTTTAATCTAGGCTACTTACCATATGTGTGCCAAATTTCAACCAAATCCGTTCAGTAGTTTTGGCGTGATTGAGGAAAAAACATCCAAACCCACAAACTTTCACATTTATTATATTAGTAGGATAATTGCATTGCAATTTTGATTCATTTATATATAATAAAATGTATGGATTCTGTTATTCCATTTTTAGTTGAAATTTCTATCAGCATGCCAGCAGCTAGCTATTTCAGCAGCTAAGCTATTTCACATAATAGGTGTGTGAAGTATCAGGTATGAGCTATTTGCTGTATAACTCAATATCTGGTTCCATTAAGTTATTAAATTTTAGCATTTATAGCTAACTCTGTCAGTTTTGTAAACTATAAATTTATCTTAGTACCGATGGTACACTATAATACCGTTGAGATTAACTCAACACCAAGCATATCATGATGTCAAAATTCATACCTGATGAGCAACGCTGTTGTCAGGGCTGCTCTTGCAGCTCCAGCACAGCGGCCGCCTGCCTGGAAGGTGGATGGCGGCGATTCAGCGGACGACGGAGTCACCCGATTGGTGCTCGGCAGCGGTTCCAACAACGTGGCAACCTTTGAGGGTAGTCTTCTTTTTTATAATGTCGCGTCGTCAACGGCACTTTGAGTTGCTGCAGTAGCGTTGTTTGACGTATCTATGCGGTAAAATATGACTATACGGTCCAGTATGACTATCTCGAGTGCAATAGATATTTAATTGTGTCTTAAACACAATGCTTTGACAGAAAGTACCCAGTATGGTAAATTCGCATCAGACAAATAAATAAACTGACAGAAAGTACCCAGTATGGTAAGTTCGCATCAGATAAATAAAAAACTGACAGAAAGTACCCAGTATGGTAAGTTCGCATCAGATAAATAGCAGACAATTGTGCTGTTTAACCAAGTAAACGGCATTTAAAAGTGTTCCTCCGTCTTGACTTCTTCTTCTTGTCCTCTTCCGTCTTGAAAACTTTTTTCTTTCTTCACGAAGTAAATGCTTAACTATAACTTAATTTTCACTGTAAAAATAAAATTCTAAAGAAGTCTCACTTTGAGACTGTATACGTGCGTCCGTGGCGAAGCACGAAAAGCGAATGAAGTGGTTGGCGTGTAGCAGTGACAGGGCGAACTTGGACGGGAAATGTCAAAATATCTGTCAATTTTAAGTCAAAAACCTTCTCTTTTTAGGTTTTTTAGGTTATTGCTTTAAAATAACGTGCTAAGTGGTGATACATGCAAGCGGTACTACATGTGTTAATATACTAATATCGAGGACGAATCTGAAGTATAATGGATAATAAAAGAGATTGCGCCAGAGTGATTTTGGTACTGGTCGGTAGAAAATTACGAATCCGGTTGAGGGAACCATACGCAGCGAACACCTTTTTTCTTAGAATTTCCACATGAGGTCTCCATGAAAGATGCTGGTGGTGAAAGACACTACACCGAGGTTTCTGACGATATTAGAAAACGGAATGACAGTGCCGTGAAAGGACAGGAAGCTGTTCAAAATGGATCCTCGAGACGAAATAACGACTGCCAATAATAATGCACTTTGTGTTGGCTGGATTGACGGTCAGACCATAAGACTTACTCCAACGACTTATTAGTGCGAGATCCGAGTTAGTCACCGATATTGCTTGTGAAAGTTCTAATAGTGGTGCCTGTGTGTATATTTGTAGATCGTCAGCATGGAGGTGATAGGAACTAGAGATAGACTGTGTGATAGAATTTATAAAGAGAGAAAAAAGAAGAGGAGATAAGACGCCACCCTGAGGAACACCGGCATTAATATTGCACCACCCGGAAAAAGAATCTTCAAAGCGAATGCGCTGCCGTCATATTTTTTTTATATTAACGTTCAATATTTCTTTCATTATTACAGAGTGAATTTACTGCGCCTTTTTATCCGTCTTCTATATAATATATACTGAAAATAAAAGAAAGGTAATGCATACATGAATTCACAGCGTGAAGAAACAAAAATTTTGTGATCGTTACACCAATATATCTACAAAAACGGCACATTCCGCACAGTTCCATAAGTCTCATTACCTATAAGGAAATGTCTCACTTTGTAATATAAAAATTAAAAACACTTAAAAAAATACTAAATGTTAATAATTATTTTTAAAAATGCTTTCTTAAGGTTAAAGAGGGTATTACGTATCATTTGATGTATATTCATCAAATGATACGTAATCAATAATTTTTTTTTCCAAATTGCTTTTTTGAGGTTAAATATGAGGGTATAACGTATCATTGAAGGTATGTTTTACAAAAAAATACTCATCCGTATCGTATCTGGGGCCCTATTTTTGAATCGCTCGACCGCTGTCGAGCGCTCTTTTCGACTGATTTTCGTTCGACATCTCATTGTTTTGAGTCATATGTCGAACGAAAATCACTCGAAAAGAGCGCTCGACGCTAGGCGAGCGATTCAAAAATAGGGCCCCTGGAGGAGCCCAAACTGGGTATGTTTTGAAAATGATTTTATTTTAATTTAAAACCAGTGGCTGATATGCGAAAATGTGGTATATTTTTAGAACCGTGTTAAAAAGCCCTTTCATTTGATACTACATTCAATAGGTTTGAAAACAAAACATATTTTTTTCCCATACAAAAAAAAAGATGACGCCATAACTCCTTTCCTAAGGGAAGAATTTTTAAGAACTGCGGGTCCAAAATTTTGTTTTGACCTCAAGTATACGTGTACCAAACGGCTATCCTGTACAAACTGTACATCGATTTGCAGTTTTTTTTTAATCGTACACATAGCACTATGAAAAAAGTCTTAAAGAGTTCATTAAGTTAGGTTAGGTTAGAACTGCGACCAAAAAAGGGCGAGAGCCGAGCGAGCGGAGCGAGCATGCCGCGGAAGCGGCTGACGAAACGCCAGAGTCAACGTCGACGTTTTTGTAAAATTTACTTTCAATTGAGGTCTTTAACATAATCCTGAACCTTTAGCTACCTATTTCACTGGTATAGTTGTAATACATTGCAGTATTTGTGTACTAGTAGAGTAGTAGTATTGTTGTGCCTATTAAAAATATGGTTTAATACCGTTATGCGTGTTTAAATTTTTGCTTTAGATTAGAATGATATTATGATTAAACATGATTATGCTTAAAAAAGTATGCATGCTGTTAAGCCTAAATAATAATATGCGTCATCATTCGGCTAAATCAAATGATGCTAAGATTGATGATGATGATATTATGCCTTAAAATTTTATGCAAATACAAAGGGAACCGCCACTTGAGGGCTGTAGGAGCCTTAAGGGATATCCACACGGCACACACACACACACCACGTCTTTAGATTTCATACTGCCGCCACTGTATTACCGGTACTCTCGCTCGGTTCGCATCCGGCGAGGTATCAAATTCAATAATGATTTTGTTTAGGTAGGTACCTACTTACGAAATGGGTTGCGTTGCATCATTCCATTTAATAAAGAGTAGGTCACCTAAGCACTGACATGAAAAAAATTTTTTTATTTAATATATGCAGGTCAGTGTACCTAAGTAATAATAATGACTAAGTATGTTGCCTTACTTACGATGACACTAGATTCGTAATCAAAATGAAATAAATGATTCAGAAAAATAGCAACGTAGGTACAAACAATTTTATGATTCCATATTAGGTTACTTTACCCTTAGGCGACGGCTACACGCATGGTAAATACTGTGAGCCATCACATCAGTATTTAATCAGGGGCCTATTTTTTAAGTTGATGGTAAATTTACTATAATAATTTACCATAGTTGTTATTGGTGTAGAATTATGTTTTTTATTTATTACTAGCGGCCACCCGCGACTTCGTCTGCGCGGAAAGGTTTTTTGCTTTCCTTTGAGAACAATACTTTTTTTCGGGATGAAAGGTACCCTATGTCCTTCTCTGTACCCCTGACAACGCTTATGCAAAATTTCATGATGATCGGTTCAGTAGTTGAGACGTGAAGGCGTAACAAACATACAAACAAACGGACTTTTCGCATTTATAATATTAAAGTAAGGATGAAACAATTCTACCCCAATATACTATTACCTACCACAGTAACTGTGCTACTACTATGGTGAATAGGACTTTTAAATACTAATGGATCACAGTATTTACCACGCGTGTAGCCGTCGCGTCGCCTTATAGTAAACCTTAATGTATGGGATAAACCTTAGAATAATAACACCTAGAAGCCGTGTCCTCGTATGCAAAGTGAGGCAACTAATACCAAGCCAGATTGGCTTAGTTTTCAAATTTATATCCTTCATACGCTAACTAATCGTAACTGAAACCCAATAATATAGTAACTAGTCTAATAAATGTGGGAAAATTGAAACTGTATTGTACTTAATCGGTATGATAAGGGAATAATGTAGAATAACAATCTGAAAACGGAGCCATTTTGGCTGTTTTAGTTGCCTCACTTTTGACAGTGCGCTTTGTAGAGAACTATCGTTCTAGGTGTTATTATTCTAAGGGATAAACGATAAAATACTATGTTAAAAATAATCGAGTTACATACATAATACTTCGAAACTGGTTTGTGAAATGGTGATGGCTAGCCGCGCTAGCCGACAACAATAATAATATTAGTTTAATTAATTAATAGTATTAATTAATATTAATAGTATTAATTAATATTAATAGTATTAATTAATATTAATAGTATTAAATTTAATTAATAGTATTAGTTTGTAAATATAATAAGTAGTAGAATTAACATAGTTTAGGGTATGATGGGACTGACATAACATGTGTTATAAGTCCCTAAATCAATAAAGATTAGGTATAAAAAATACATAACACTTACATAAAAAAAAGATTCCGACGAACTGCCCCCCTCCCTACTCAAAATAATGGTCATTCTACAGTACCTACTATTATTCTGTAATTCTACTAAAATTACGCTAGTAGAATAGAATTAGGTACCTACTATGATTGGCAATGACATACTTAAGCTAAAACGCTTAGCTTCTGTCAATCAATCCCATACATTACAATGTTGATACATTATCATTCTATTCTACCTATAGGCAGCGTTAATTTTGATAGAATGGCCATTTCAGTAAGTAGGCCCTTTTAGAACCTCCTCCTTTTTTTGTAGTCGGTTAAAAAGGGCTCTCTTTCATTTAAGAAATTGCTTAAATTATGTACCTACCTAGGTGTATAAATTAAACATTTTTTAAACGACTGAAATAATATTCTCGACCTAATCTTTTTCATAATAAAGATTATTATTACATAGAAACAATTTACAGCGTATCGAAATTACGTTCACTGTCGATGCGTTTACGTTGATTTTGATGTTGATAGTATTTTACGCTTATTTCGATGTTCATTACTGGTTATAAGAGGTAACTCCTTTCACTTTGCCATACCGAAGGAGCTATATTTTGCGATTGGCTTTGCTTCCACACTTCGCTACGTAACTTTTAGAAAGTAAAGGAAGCGACACATCACGCAGATTGTGACCATATTGCAGCTTACGATACACGTGTCTTTTTAGTAGAATTGACATTAATATAAAAAGTGACCTTTTGACTGTGGATTTATTTTGCTTATACAATTTGCTGAAAAGCAAAAAGGTTAGTTTGTCCACCTTTAAGTTTACCTAGGTGTTAAGAATTCTGTGATTTTTTCCGTGACTGTTTATTAGTTGAAATAAAATTGGATCGTTTTAAGCAAGTGTCCTTTTACCTAACGAAGTACCTATAGTATGGACGATAATTTGTACCTCAAATAAGTCTGCCGCCTCTGTGGTCTAGTGGTTCGCCCATCCGTATAAGACGCAGGGGTTCCGGGTTCGATTCCCAGGAGGGGTGGGGGTACAATCTGTACTCAGTTTGGTTGGTGGTAGGGCTATATTTAATTAGGTACCTACCTATTATATTACATTAAATTATTATTATTATATTATATTATTTCAAGTCCACCTGGCTAGCTACCAACATCTTACCTAAGTCTGACGCCATGACAACTATTTAAAAATTGTTGTGTTCCGGCAGTTAGAGGTTAGATAGCCAGTTGCTCAGTGATGAGGATTCCGGGTGAACTGCGCTTTCACCTTCGGCCTTATCGTCACAACATCAGGTGAGGTGAACGCCAAGCACTATCCCGTTGTGTATAAAGAAAAACCGGCCAAGTGCGAGTCGGACTCACGCACGAAGGGTTCCGTACCAAAAACGGCAAAAAAAACACGTTTGTTGTATGGGAGCCCCCTTTAAATATTTATTTTATTCTTATTTTAGTATTTATTATTATAGCGGCATCAGAAATACACATCATCTGTGAAAATTTCAACTATCTACCTGTTGTCGTTATTAATATCGAGCAAAAAACGGCAAAAAAAACACGTTTGTTGTATGGGAGCCCCCCTTAAATATATATTTTATTTTGTTTTTAGTATTTGTTGTTGTAGCGGCAACAGAAATACATCATCAAATTTCAGCTGTCTAGCTATCACGGTTCATGAGATACAGCCTGGTGACAGACAGACGGACAGACAGACAGACAGACGGACAGCGGAGGCTTAGTAACGGAACCCTAAAAACCGGCCAATTGCGAGTCGGACTCGCGCACGAAGGCTTCCGTACAAAAAAAAAACTGCAAAAAAAATCCCGTTTGTTGTATAGGAGCCCCCCTTAAATATTTATTTTATTCGGTTTTTAGTATTTGTTGGTATAGTGGCAACAGAAATACATCATCTGTGAAAATTTAAACTGTCTACCTGATGTCTTTATTAATATGGAGCAAAAAATGGCAAAAAAAGTCACGTCTCTTGTATGGGAGCCCCCCTTTAATATTAATTTTATTCTGTTTTTAGGGTTCCGTACCCAAAGGGTAAAAACGGGACCCTATTACTAAGACTCCGCTGTCCGTCTGTCTGTCTGTCTGTCACCAGGCTGTATCTCGTGAACCGTGATAGCTAGCCAGTTGAAATTTTCACAGATGATGTATTTTGGTTGCCGCTATAACAACAAATTTTTAGTAAAATAAAATAAAATAAATATTTAAGGGGGGCTCCCATACAACAAACGTGATTTTTTTGCCGTTTTTTGCTTTATATTAAAAACGACAACAGGTAGACAGTTGAAATTTTCACAGATGATGTATTTTTGTTGCCGCTATAATAAAAAATACTAAAAATAGAATAAAGTAAATATTTAAGGGGGGCTCCCACACAATAAACTTGTTTTTTTTTGCCTTTTTGGTACGGAACCCTTCGTGCGCGAGCCCGACTCGCACTTGGCCGGTTTTTTAATTAGTATTTGTTGTTATAGCGGCAACAGAAATACATCATCTGTGAAAATTTCAACTGTCTAGCTATCACCGTTCATGAGATACAGCCTGGTGACAGACAGACAGCCAGACAGACATACAGTCCGACAGACAGACAGACGGATAGCGGAGTCTTAGTAATAGGGCTCCGTTTTTACCCTTTGGGTACGGAACCCTAAAAAAGTTCCATGATATGACTGTGAATGACTAGCTACCTAACGCAATACAAGGTTCGTAAATTTCGTAAAATTTGTAGGAGCACACAATCATTATACTTCATGATTCTTCCTCAATATTAGTACTATTAACACATGTAGTATCGCTTGCATGTATCACCACTTAGCACGTTATTTTAGAGTAATAACCTAAAAAACCTAAAAAGAGAAGGTATTTGATTTAGAATTGACAGATATTTTGACATTTCCGGCTCGAACTCTCCCGGCCGCTATTACGCGCCAACCCTTCATTCGCTTTTCGTGCTTCGCCACGGACGCACGCATACAATCTCAAAGTGAGAATTCTTCAGAATTATATTTTATACAGTGAAAATTTAATTATACTTAGTTAAAATGCTTCGTGCAGAAAGGAAAAAAGTTTTCAAGACGGAAGAGGACAAGAAGAATACAAGATGGAGAAACACTATTAAATGCGTAACTGCCATTTTGGGCTTTTACCGTTTACTTGACTTGAACGCGTAACTGCCAGACTGGGCTTTTACCGTTTACTTAGCTTAACTGCATAATTGTTTGCTTACCTTTATGAATGCGTAACTGCCATACTGGGCTTTTACCATATATATTTATTTTACTTTAATGTACATGAGTACAAAAAGAGCGGACTTAATGCTAATAGCATTCCCTCCCAGACAACATTGTTTGCTGAGATTTAAAAATGCGTAACTGCTACACTGGGCTTTTACCATTTAATTATTTAATTTTGTCTGACACGAACTTACCATACTGGGTACTTTCTGTCATAAAGCATGTGTCTAATAAGGCATGAACCAAATATCTATTGCACTCGAAATAGTCACACTGGACTATTTCACCGCATAGATAGGTCAGACAACGCAACTGCAACAAGTGCAGCAACTCAAAGTGCCCCTGATGACGCGACAGTGTAAAAAGCAAGCTGCCCTCAAAGGTTACCATGTTGGAACCGTTGCCGAGCACCAATCGGGTGACTCCGCCGTCCGCCGGATTCGCCGCCATCCGCCTTTCAGCCAGGCGGCTGCTCTGCTGGAGCTGCAACAGCAGCCCTGACAACAGCTTAGTTCATCAGGTATGAATTTTGATATCATAGATATCCTTGGTGTTGCGTTGATCCCAACGGAATAATAGAGTACCATCGGTACTGAGATAAATTTCTGGCTTGCAAAATTTATATAATATAATTATGTATGATTTTATTATACACATTGTTACAACTGTAACGCAAAACTGCCAGTATAACGTTCATAAGCAGAGCTATAAATAAATGCTAAAATTTATCAACTTCATGGAACCAGATAATAAGTTATACAGCAACTAGCTGATACCTGATATTTCACAATTTTTATGTGAAATAGCTTCTATTAAGAGTCCGCTTGCAAAATTTTTACGTGCGTTCGCTGCCCCCCACCCACTTATTTTACTCGCAACTGTCTCGCTCCCGCACTCTATCGCGCGGCCGAGCGCTTTGTGTCCATCGTTCTGGCAGCGCCCCGGTTTCCCATTTTTAAAGTGCAAAATTTTCAACTGATTTAAAAAATATATTTATATGATTTTTATGTATCTCTTCGCCTGCAAACAAGGCTTGATCTGTTCTGAGAACACTCATTAGAATTATAAAGGTAAGTATAAAAGTAAGTAATATAACTATAGATAAGTATTTATATTTTTGTGGCAAGCTTACATAATAAGAAAGAAAGAAAATTAAAGAAAATGCTTTTTACTATTCCCCATTCAGTATATTCACATATTATTAGTTAGGTACTAAGAAGAAAGAAAGAAAAACTATTTATTGACCGTAAAACATTATAGACAGTAAGGGATGTACGGAACCGTACGATTATTTTTATATACATATTTACGAAATAATGCATTTCATTGGCGTATGCTTACGTCGCTATTTTATGTACTGGCTCGCAACGCGAGTATCACTTTATATGACGAAATAAAGTTAGTGCAATTACGGCATGCATCATGCAGCAACGTGTTGTGTTCCGCGTGACACTCTTTGCACCTTTTTGCCGATAGACATTTATTATCAAAATGATTATACAAACAATTCCGACAATACTTTAATTTTGTAATTGTCGACAACCGGGCTTCAGGTTTCATTCCGGTAAACTTCCGACACATGTATAAGTCATGGCGCAAATTATTGCACAACGGACATGACCTCGAATTTATAGTACTTGCTGCTTGAAAATTTGAATGATTATGATAGGAATGATTATAATTATTCGGTTTGTAGTTATTTGATTTGTTAAAGGTAAATCTTTGTTGATATTGATTACGCTTAAATGATGGTTTAGGATTAATAACAGAGACTTTCTCGCCCTTATTGACAGGTTCGAGAGATGTAAATTTATTTTCTAAGAAATTCATCATTTCTTCCAATGCTGGGAGCTCCCTAGGCGACTTTCGGAACTCCATATAGTTAGTGTATGATTCTGAATCTAACTTTTTGCAAATTAAATGAACAAGCAATGGATCCCAAGATGTTGTATCTAATCCGAGATTATGTATTGCGTGGATACATTCTGAGGTGGTGTCGTGTAATCTTTTTAATTCCGATGATGATTGTTTTTGAATAACCGGTTGATTTAAAAATATTTCAATCTGATTGGTAAATAAAATTTGAGGATTATTATATCTATGCACCAAAATGTCCCACGCAGTTTCATAATTTTCGGATGAGATATGCAAGTGCTGAATTAACCGTTCAGCTTCACCCTTAACTTTACCTTTTAAGTGCTGCATTTTTTGCGCCTTAGTAATTGAATTATTTGAATGAATAGTTTCCGAAAAAATGTCATAAAACGTATATTTACCACAAAAACTAGGAATTTCTATATGCGGTGTAGATTGCTGAACATGAGTTAATGATGATAATTTCTTATTGATATTGCGCTTAATTTCCCGAAACATTTTTTCGAAACTACTAAATTGCTCCTCATAAATTAAGTCCTCCCCTGATAACAAGTGATCTATTTGCAAGTGTAAACTATCGATATTGTTCCACTTTGCCTGAATATTTCGCAACTCATCTTCTAGTTCCCATTTATCTGATAAATTTTCTAAATCAATAATCTGAAGGAGTCTATTAAAAGCCCGAAAATTGGTTTTTTGCAATGCTAATAATTCATCTGCCTTTCCACAAGGCGCGGTGGCCTTGTCCTTCTTACCAAAAGAAGTAAAAAGTTCTCGAGTCATCCGATAGAACTCCTGACCCTGCTGATACAAGTTTTGAGAGAAATAATCCTCGGCCTCGGCAGGAGACGCCGACAACTTCAGATGATTTTGTTCGAACTCTCCCCAAAGGTTATCAAGTGACTGAATTCTTTTCTGAAGATAATCTGGGGTCTTCCTGGCTGCGGCGTCCTTCCCGAAGTTGACCTTGATATAATTGATGTTGTCCAAAAGCTCACGCTGGCGGGCGACTAAAGTTTCCATGGTTGAATAATAAAAGGAACAGTCTTACTTGATTTGATGCTGGGAAGGGCTTAATCAAGGGCCCGTCTCAGGCGCCCATAGCGCAGCAGACAAAGTTAGGATGGATTTTGTCCGGTAGTGTTAGTTTTTTAGGTTTTAAATGTCATGTAGTAATAAACAACATTAAAGATATATCACAGTTTTGGGAAATCGAAGACATTAACGATTCTTCTTCTAACTTGACCGAAGATGAAGAATTATGTGAAAGTTTTTACGTGAATACCACGCGTCGGTTAGAAAATGGCCGCTACGAGGTCGCTTTACCTTTAAAACCAGGGTTTGAATCAGAACTTGGAACGTCTAAGTCAAAAGCCATTTCCCAATTCAAACAGTTAGAAACCAAAATGTCCAAAAATATACAATTCGCAAATGAATATAAGCACTTTTTCCAGGAATATGAGCAGTTAGGTCATATGCATGAGGTAGGTAATAATGAGCAATCAGCCTTTTATTTGCCACATCATGGAGTGATAAACTTGGAGTCCACTACCACTAAATTGAGGGTGGTCTTCAATGCATCCTCCAAGTCTACCTCGGAACGCAGCCTTAACGATGTAATGTACTGCGGACCCAATTTACAGCAGGATTTACTTTCTTTAATCTTAAAATGGAGAAATCATAAGTATGTTGTCACAGCTGACATCGAAAAGATGTTCAGACAAATTCTTGTACGTCATTCTGATCAAAAATTCCAAGCAATCATTTGGCGTGAATCACCGAATTTAGCACTGAGTACGTATCATTTATCAACCCTAACCTATGGTAGTAAGGCAGCGCCGTTCCTTGCGATGCGAACGTTACAACAGATTGCTAGGGACAGCAGGGATAAGTATCCACTAGCCGCGAGTGTAGCCGAAACATCATTTTTTATGGACGATCTGTTGAGTGGGGAAAGTTCTTTATCCAGAGCAAAGGAATTACAAGAGCAACTCATTAACATGCTAAAAGATGCAGGAATGAACCTGCGTAAGTGGTCCAGTAATGAACCGCAGCTTATCAAGGATTTATCGGCTGATCAGTTGAATAGTCCTTACGAATTTCGAAGCTCCGAGACAAGAAAAACTCTTGGCTTGCGATGGAGCCCTTCGGATGATAAATTTATGTTTCAAAATCAGTTAAATCAGCAGGAAATAGGTAACATCACTAAACGTCAATTATTATCTAATATTTCCAAGATATTTGATCCGTTGGGTTGGCTGTCACCGCTCACCATCAGAGCGAAGCTATTATTCCAAAAGGTCTGGTCAGCAGGTGGTCAATGGGATGAAGAGATATCAACATCATTACAAGGTGAGTGGAAACAATTAAAACAGAATTTGAGCATTATTGATAAATTTAGCTTGCCGAGATATTACGGTAATACAGAGACATCATATCAAATTCACGCGTTTTGCGACGCGTCTGATAAAGCATACGCGTGTGTTATATACATCGTTAGCGTGAATGATAAGGGCGAACGCATAACGACCTTAGTCGCGGCTAAGACTAAACTAGCACCATTAGCAAAAAAGGTATCATTGCCTCGTCTCGAGTTATGTGGCTCGGTTTTATTAAGTTCACTATTAATTAAAGTTTTAGACTCATTGCCCAAACACGCGGCTCAAATATTCGCATGGACCGACTCCATGGTCGTATTAGGGTGGCTAAATGGGGACGTGTCTCGGTGGAAGCCTTTTGTGGCCAACCGCATCAAGAAAATTTTAGATATCATCCCGGCGTCGTGTTGGCACCACGTACGTTCGGAAGAAAACGCCGCGGACTGTGCGACAAGGGGAGTGAGCGCCGATTGTCTGCTAAACAAATCCTTGTGGTGGGAAGGACCCGAGTGGCTTCGTAACTTCAACCCCACAAGTTCAAAAAAATTATCATATCCCTCTCCAAAAATTGAAGAGAAACGCTATCATGCACATGCTGCTTTAAATCAAAACGTTTCCTCTTTTATCACTCAGTTAGCACACAGTAAAAGTTCAATAACCCTAATTACAAAAATAGTAGCATGGATATTACGTTTCATTTCTGTCTTGCGAAACACGAACAGTTTGAATGAACGTAATACAATTCTAACATCAGCGGAAATGCAAAATGCCTACAATTTTATTATCAAATCTTTTCAATCAGTGGAATTTGAAAAGGAATTATCTGATTTGAGAAACAAGGGCCATGTACACCCAAGTAGTCGTTTATACACTTTAAAACCCTTTATTGATGACAATGGTATTTTAAGGGTTGGTGGGCGGCTCGGAAACTCGCAACTTAATTATGCGGCCAAACACCCAATCATTTTATCATCTCACAGTCGACTCACTGAATTAATTATTCATCAAGCGCATATGACTACCTTACACGGGGGCCCAAAATTGACTCTAAGTTACATAAGAGACAGATTTTGGTTACTTAGCGGGACACGAACGGTGAAAAGTCAACTTAGACGCTGTGTAACGTGTCGCCGATTCAATCAACAAAGCAGTCAACCAATCATGGCTGACTTACCAGGGCCCAGAGTCACCCCGTCGCATCCCTTCACGCATTCTGCTTGCGATTTCACAGGACATTTAGAACTGAAAGCGAATAAGGGTCGCGGCATCAAGACTGTGAAAGGGTATATAGCTGTCTTCGTTTGTCTAGCAACAAAGGCAGCTCATCTAGAACTCGTGTCAGATTTGAGTACCCCTGCATTTCTCGCCGCCTTCCGTCGTTTTTGCGCTCGGCGCGGTACACCGAGTCACATGTACAGCGATAACGGTCGGAACTTTGTGGGCGCTAACAGAATTATGAAAAAGGAATATCAAGAAATCATAGAGAATATCAATCCAGAATTTTTAAATGATATCAGTGACCTTAACATCCAGTGGCATTTTAATGCCCCAGTGTGGCCAAATGCCGGTGGTCTCTGGGAGGCCGCTGTAAAAAGTCTGAAATATCATTTAAAAAGGATTATAGGTGAACAGCGCCTAACGTACGAAGAGTTTACTACTCTTCTTTATCAAATTGAGGCCTGCCTTAATTCAAGGCCGTTATGTCGGCTCACCGATGACGCGGAAGACGAAGTGCTGACGCCGGGACACTTCCTTATAGGTGCCCCTCTCTTATCAAGGCCGCAGACTGAACCAGATTCTCTCACGCTATCGAATCGTTGGCAACTTGTTCAGTCCATCAATAAGCAGTTTTGGAAGATATGGTCTTCCGAATATCTACAACAACTGCAGACCAGAACACGATGGCAAAAACCTTCCAAAAACCTGGAAGTCAATGATGTAGTGCTTATAAAGGACGAAAATCTACCCCCTGGTAAATGGGCTATGGGTAGAGTCCTTACTCTACATCCAGGCGGAGACGGTTGCGTAAGGGTGGTTACCCTAAAAACATGTAACAATACAATGCAACGTCCCGTAAATAAGTTGGTATTATTACCGGTGCACGAACATAATTATAATCCATCTGAAAAACCTAAACATTCCACGGATCAAATATCTTTGAACAACGCGAAAGGAAAGGACAACCGGCAATCAAATCACGCACGGTATTCATTTAAAAACTTTTTCTTATCACTAATGTTATTATTTACATTTATTAGTTCTAGCATGCAAATGAAAACGGAACCGTTTAGCGTAATTCCTCTTGAAAATCAATCAGGATTTTATTTTGATAAGATATCCGATCTTCAATGTATTAAGGACGATTGGAAATTAGTTGTATTTTACAATATATCTATTTATAATCACGGTGTCCATGATCTCAGAAATTATATTTATCATTTAAAAGAAACGTGTAATGACATGAATATGCAATATCAACAAATCATTTATCAATTAGAACACGAACTAACGGAAATTGAGCACTATGACGTTTTACTTAGGAAACATCATTTAAAAAGATCGAAACGTGGTTTGATTAATGGAGTAGGTTATATAGCAAATACGTTATTTGGCGTTCTAGACGAAAGATTTGCTGCCCAGTATAAAAAAGATATAGAGTCTGTAGCCAAAAATGAGAACCATTTGCAGCTTCTTATAAAGAATCAAACGTCGGTATTAGAATCAGAATTTAATGTTATCAAAAGGAACGAAATTTCTATGCGTAAACAATTTAATTTTATTAAGGAACACTTACAAAATATTTCGTCTGAAATAGACCGAGTAAAACTGGTTGACCGCACTAGTTCATATGTGTTATCATCAGCTCTTTCAGCGTACATAGCTATATCAAATTTAAAACAAACACAGCAATCTCTGTTAGACACCGTCACAGACATAAGTCATGGACAAATCAATGTGCATTTGTTATCACCTAATCAACTTGAATCCCAAGTGAGTATCATAACTGCACAAGTGAGAGGCGACTTAACCGTTCCTTGTGAAAATATTCGAGATTTATATAAACTTCTCAAAGTATCAGCTCGAATATATGACAACTATTTTATCATTGAAATAAAAATACCCCTAATAACAACTGACAGGTTTGAATTGAATAAGATCATCCCAATACCATTTAAAAATAACCAAAATTATCATCTTCTTCGTTCCTCTTTTCCTTACATCGCTTACAATATAAGAAAGGATACAGCAATATTTTTATCAGATGGTAACTTAAATTCTTGTTTCCATATATCTAATAAATTAATATGTTCAGTAGACGAACCCGTTTATAACTTAAAAATAAAACAATCCTTTTGCGATATAAAAATTATGAATGAAGATAAAGTGTGCACATCTGTAGTATCAAGTTGCGGGGATCGGTGGTTTAAGTTGCACAGTCCGAACGCCTGGCTATTCTCGTGTTGCGAGGAATGCAAGCTTCGCATTTTCTGTGCATCAGAAATGACACTGACTTCATTAATTGGAAACGGGATTATTAATGTAGGTCAGGGCTGTACTGTAGAGACACCATTTTATAGTATCACCGCGCATAATAATTATCTGCATAATACGAAACTTCAGAGTGATGTCGAAGCCCCTAGGTTAGCAGTACTGAATAAAATTATCAACTCTTCATCTACGCTGAATTTCACCGAGATCGAGAATCACGAATCAATTTGGCATGACATTCAAACACAGATCGACACGATCAAGGAACAGTCTAATCAAAATTTATCAGTACATGATATCCATCATTACAGCTTGCTATATATTATTTTAACCGTTTTGATCACGATCGGCAGCATAATAGCATGTTGGAAGTTAAAGAAAAGATGTGGGAAGGGCCGCGGTAGAGCATCATCGTCACCGGCGAACCGATCAGACATGCCGGCGATCCAGCATGAAGCGGTGGCAGCCAGCGGCAGCGGCGCCGCGAGCAGCGCCAGCAACGCGACCAACGTGGCTTGTGCTGTTTACAGCACAATCAGCGAGAAAGTGAATGCGTCCAATCTGTGTAGTGTCCCTAGTGAGCTAAAAGGGTCCGTTATCAGTGTTAGTGATAAGGGAACTTCACCCTTGTTTATGCCTCGATTAGTGAGCCCAGTAGTGCGTCCCGAATAACAAAGACTTGCGTCGATCGTTTAGTAGTTCTAAGTTAATAATATTTTCAAAAGACATTTTTTACATTTATATTTTTTTGCAAAAATGTATAGTGTAAATCAAATTGTAGATAAACTTTTCCATTTATTTGTTAATTTGTATCATTTTATCATTGATCACTATGCCATCTTTTCTGAGGGCGGAGGATGTACGGAACCGTACGATTATTTTTATATACATATTTACGAAATAATGCATTTCATTGGCGTATGCTTACGTCGCTATTTTATGTACTGGCTCGCAACGCGAGTATCACTTTATATGACGAAATAAAGTTAGTGCAATTACGGCATTCTACACGGGCAGTTTGATTTATCATCCCCGAATTTATCACTATCATTTAACTATCATATCAATTTATATTGTATGAACCATACAAGGTAATTAAAAATAAAAGTTATAAAGCAAAAAAAAAGAAAACAATGTACCTACACGAACTTAGAACTAATTAGTTATTTGGTATAAAGCAAAAAATAGCTTTATTCAAATAAACTTAATTATTAAGTACTTTTGAATCGTCTATATTTTCCTACCACCCGTTCAAGACTTTTTTAACTGACAAGAAGAACGGGCGCAAGAAACTAATCAGATTTAATAGCAATAAGTAACGATATTTACAAACTTAAATATATCTTTACCAGATAATTACAACAGGGTGACAGGATTATTGGCAAAAAACATAAACTCTGAGGATTATCTGAGGTAGGTACAGTAAGTAAGTTGTTTATATGCAAAACGTCAGCATTGAGGAGCCATACAAATTGCGTTCTCCAGCACTACTGAGCTAAAAATAAAAAAAAATAGCAAGTACTTTACACATTTGCTGCTAAACGATGCATTAATTTTCTAAATTATTCAACTGGTACTTAGCGAGTTCCAGGGTGACTCCTCAAACCTGATGTTTAGACTGAGGAGCCACCTTTGTATTGATACCTCTCGTGATATATTATGATGCTAACTTCAGGATTTGTGCTACAAAATAATCTACTTTGCTGCTAAATAATGGTGTGACGTGGCTCCTCAAACCTAATGATGGACATATACGTACGTCTTCGGATGTACCTCTTCCAGTGGGGGGCGATCAAACCTACTTTCTCCCGAGATCCCGACTGGCAAAAAATTGACATTCGTGGTGTATTTAATTCACGCAAATCGGAAACCGTGGCGCTGCCAGAACGATGAACACGCGCGCTTTGCTGTTTGTTACCCATACCACAGTTATACGATCTTTATCATAGAAATTTGAGGGAAACCGCCCTAGCCCTCGCGAAATCCCCTCCGTTGCTCTGCGCAAGTACATACGTTAAACAACTGTATAGATAGATTGCAAAGCAATGCTCGTACTGATAAAAAATTCGATGCGCGAGCGACACACGTCCTACCTCGACGGCGCTCTGCGCAGTACTAACGAAGGCGGCGCCCGCAGCGCGCTGGTATTTAATCTCTTTTTTGGTAATAACAATAGTAATAATTAATATATACGATTTTTGTGCCGTCAGTCACTGGAACACGTAATTTGCTTTTGATTTACATAAATTTTGGTCAGAAACGATGTATAATTAAAGAGATATTTCAAAAATTCCCCTAAAAAGGACATGTTTTCAGAATAAAAAACTATCGAGCCAAACTCAATAATTTCTGAAATCCTGCCGTCATCCACTAAACGAAGGTCCATAAAAGCATATATCTGAATTTGACATTCATTGAGATTGTACAGACGTCACTATTTGAGTTCAAATATTGCCAAATTCTGGGAGCCTCCTCTTAATATGGGTACGCCTAACATGGGCCTGCTGATAGAAATTTCAATAAGAAATTGAATAATAGAATCCATACATTTTGTTATCCATAAATGCAGTAAGTGTTTATTACTGTGTACCACAGTTTTAATAAGTAAAAACTTTAAACATTTGCCTTAACTAGGAGATCCTATGTTTCAGGCTTATTATTTATGTTTAATCACTAAATAATTAGTATGTTTATTTCTAAGCTATGCCCTTGTAAAATGTAAAAATTACCTGTCTATTAATTTTCAAATTGAATTTGTGTGTGTAAAACATAAATTGATCGATCTTAATGATAATGATTCTGATGTGCAGAAATTATTAGCCAAGTAGATATATTATAGTAATAATGAAGCTTAAGGAGCAGCTTTCCAATATAGAACACCTTTTTTATGACAGTAATTTAAGACAGTGTTTTGCACTTTATACATTATACAATGGGGCATTGCAACATTCATTTGTTGTGCACAACATACATTTTATTATAAACAGAAGGTATATGGTCAACTCAAGCGTAATTGATGCTGTCCACTTAAAAGGCCACCAACAGTTGAGTCGAATATGAATGATACATTGGCCACAGGCCTGAGGTTAACGATATTGATCAACGAAAAAACTGTAAGTAAACCAGGCGCAGTACTTAAATAAAACATAAATTTTAAAACTGATTTATATATTTATTTGCTGGTACATTTTGTTTTAAAACAATTTAAACTTGAAAACAACAAACGAAACATGCAGCCAGGTATACCATATGCTTAATTCCGACGGCAAACGAATATCGAGACGCGGCGACGAAGCCCCATCAACGATTTCTTTCGTCGATAGCAGCAGACCCGCAGGCGGCCGTTACGGTCCATCGAAACAGTTGCCGAGGATACATTCGTCAACATTCACATTCGATCATCGTACGCGGGGTAAGGATACTCGTAAGGATCTGATGCAGCATTTATCTGTATTCAGCGAATACAGGCAGTGGTCGCCAACTATAGGCACATAGGCGTCCACATAGTTGTTTGGTCTAAATTCGACATGTGTGAAAATACTATTTTCACTGCGCTAGGAGGGCACCAAGATTATTATTATTTTCTTTTATACTCACTCGTACTCACTTGTGCCATCTCCAGAGATATATATTAAATTCTAACATAAATTTGACTAAAATTCGGGCGAAATATATAACAGCCACATCATACGTATGTATTTTAGTCACAGACAATAATTTGTCAACTACACATTAAGTTGAAGGTTCAACATCTCTGTTCGAGAAAAAATGTGTTATCAGGTTGCCATCAGGTTTAGTAAAAATCTAACAGAAGTCATATGATTATAAACTGTAAAATGTTATCCTATAATAACAACAAAAAATGCTTATTGTTTATAACAAAACACATTCTAGAAATTCCAGAAGTCGCATTATTATAAACAGTATAAAAGTTAACCTATATTAAAAATAAAAAATGGTTATTGTTTGTAAGAAAACAAGAATACAACATTGAAGTCTTTGCATTTTAGAAATCCCATCAACTTTATGGTTTTAATATTGGAAAAGTAATAGAAATATACGAATTTAAATTCTTAACTTTTAGGTATTGTAGTGCCCATATTTCTACAAAATTACTGCCGCCGGCTACGACATCTTAGACAGCTTTATCTCCCTGTTATAATGGACATAATATTTACTCTAACAATGTGTCTCAGATCATTTTTTAAAGAATTGATATATAAACACAATTTTTTATACAGCTACCTTCACAACTTTCCATTACTTTTACAAGAAAAACATTCACAAAATTGCAAAATAAATTATGTCTATTTTATGAATGGATTAAACCTGTAGATACCGGTATAATATTATATTTTACTTTATATAGTTGAATGTCATCGATACTTACACCGAATTAGAGAAGACATAGTTGTGGAATATTTTTTCTATGGTACCTCTCAACAACGGGGTAGACTGGGAGACACTTGTGGCCAGGAATCAAAACATTGAAAAATAATTGCATATAAATTATCTAGCTAGAACATGTAACTTATTATATTTTCATTGCCTTTTTTATTATTGTATTCGGTGTAAAGCATTCTAGTCGTTATTATTTGATTCACTTTTTCAAAAAATTATTACCAGTTTCGGTATTTTCGGATTGAAATTGAGTAAATTCGAATGCAAGTCGTAAAATAGTAGAAATAAAATCTAGTAGAAATATTTTTCTTGATTCCTAGCATTTGGATCCCAAAGACGATTATTTTTTAATTTTAGATTTTAGCATTCACAATGCTATTTTTGTTTAGTGCCTATTTTATTTACAAAGACAATTCTGTCACAATCAACCGGACAAGCTACTATTTTTATTCTTTTGTACCAGTTTCTTAGTGTTACAATTCTGCCATCATGATCGTCACAATTTTAAGCCTTGATACCCATTGTTTACATGTAATATAGTGTCTATTAAAGTACTAACATCCTATAACTTCCAATTCCAGGGACGGAAATTCATCGCACAAATAGACTGGTTTGTACAACATCATCAAGGTGATATTATTTTACAGGTATATTACTGTGTTATTTAAGCTTGTATGTCTGCTGATACTATCAGAAAGTAGAGCTTGGTTATAAAAATGGTTCGATTATTCACCAAATAACAATACATAATAAACACAGAAGTGTGTAACACAATTATTAGTATTATTTAATATTGGATTCATTATTGATTGCACAATATGAGCTAATCTCAAGGTTTGGTATCGAATTTAACTACGCCTTGGCGTAGACTTTTATTGCTCAAATACAATGGATATCTTAGATTTCTTATTACTATTTATTAAATGGTTTCCAATTAGTTTTTTTTTCCAACTTTTCTAACTTAAAAAAAAAAAAAAAAAAATGTTTCACATTGAGGTACCTTGCCTATTGCACATAGAATGAAAACAATATAATCAATTAATTATTTGTTTAGTTCAAGTATGAAACATGAATTCTTCTTACTTTGACACAAACCATTCTATAATTACCTTCTTTTTCGTGAATGCTACATATTATTATTATAATAAACATTTCATAATCACTTTTTTTATTTATAAATATAAAATAAAAATAGTAATACATATAAAAAAAAAAAAAAAGAAATAAAATTCTTATATGTAGAATAGATAATGGATTACTGAAATGTAAAATTCAATGATAGTGGAGTAGACTCAAGTCCATGGTAAACAGTTTTAGCACTCGACGTACGCCGATACCTATATAGGTATGTTATGGCTATATAGCCATAACATTTATTTTTTATTATTGAAATTCCACGTAACATGGCGGAATGGTAGATGATTTCACTATCTTTGCAAGATATCATCGATTAATGATAATTAAACTGAACAAGATTCGTTTTCCTAACGAATCTTGCTTATTTATTTTTTGGTACCAACCATCTGTAGGTACCATCTTTGCTTCCAAAACTTTAAGAATTATGTTAAATGTGACTAATTTTCTCTTTTAAATTTAAAAGACTAATTACACAAGTGATGATATTTCCATTTTCTTATATAATGCTTTAAACATCTACATGTGTTAATAGTACTAATATTGAGGAAGAATCATGAAGTATAATTAATGATTAAACGAACTTACCTGTAAGTGAAGTTCTATCATAATTATACGAAGGATTCTTCCGAAGATATTAGTATAGAGTCCCACCCTCCCTACTGCTTATTGTTAATTACAATAAGTGTTCACCCACTGAAGAAAACGAGGAAATATCATACGATTTGGACTTTAAACTAAATGAAGGGTTGGCGCGTAATAGCGGCCGGGAGAGTTCGAGCCGGAAATGTCAAAATATCTGTCAATTCTAAATCAAATACCTTCTCTTTTTAGGTTTTTTAGGTTATTACTCTAAAATAACGTGCTAAGTGGTGATACATGCAAGCGATACTACATGTGTTAATAGTACTAATATCTTCGGAAGAATCCTTCGTATAATTATGATAGAACTTCACTTACAGGTAAGTTCGTTTAATCATTAATTACCTACCTACTCATAAAACTAAATGTAAGACAAGTACTTAAACGGCTGACTATCGTCGAGATGTTTCAGTTTTTAGCTACCTAATACCTACTTAACTTTTTTCAAATATGGTAAAATAAAGATCACAATTGAATGGCACAGACGACGGCATACCAGGGGCAAATATAAAAACGTTTTAAAAAAAAAATACAATGTTACTTATTTAATTTTTCTTTCGCAGCCAAAACAAACCGCCACACAAGTAAAACAGCCCACTCAATCTGGCCCGAGTGCGGACGCAGCGGCCCTCAACACCCAGATCACCGCGCAAGGTGAGCTTGTGCGGACGCTGAAAGCCGCGAAGGCCGACAAGGCGAAGGTCGACGAGGCCGTCAGACTCCTCTTGGATCTTAAGGGGAAATATAAGGCTGCTACGGGACAGGTGAGCGTTTAAGTCCCCGCAAACTACAGACCAAACTGTCGGCCGATAGCTGTTGGGTCGGGCCTTTAATCAGTATGAAGAAGTATGCAAGTGCGCACATTACAACAATTTGGTATCGGCCGACTCTTCATATAAAAACCAACTATCGGCCGATAGAAAGTCTGTAGTCTGCGAGGACGCTTATAGGTAAAAGGGTAAAAAAATATTAATTACCGATACTGCGAGTCTCAAATTAATATTTATGCAATCAAAAGTTAAGCGCTTCTGAAACACTTGTCAACCTGTCAAGTTTTGTTGACATAAATGTCATGCTTGAAATAAGAAAATCTAAAGATTTTCTTATTTCAAGCATGCAAATGACTATTGAATATTTGATGGATTTCACACCATATTTTCTTACAAAGTTGTTAAAGTAAATTTTTTTCTTGTTTACTTAAACACTTTTAAAACTTCAACGCGTACAGTTCATTAGTAATAAAATACTTTAGCGCGTATACACGCTGAAATTTTAATCATTTGGTTCCCTAAGTGGGGTGGTTCCACTCATGATTACAAGCAACTTTTACTATGGGGCCAACTCTGATATCGCGAAAAAAGTCAGCTGTTTCATACAAAAGCGCAATACCTACGCGACCTTAATGAATGGAACAGCTGTATTTTTTTTTCGTGATATCCGAATTGGCCCCATAATAAAAGTTGCTTGTAATCATGAGTGGAACCACCCCACTGCAGGAACCAATTGATTAAAATTTCACGATATTAATTCAGATGTTATCTTAAAATAACACCTGAATTTATAATATACGCGCTGTAATCCGTAAAAAAGTGTTTTATTTCTAAAAAAATATTCTAGTACTGATTCGAATTTATTCTATCTAAGGACTGGAAGCCAGGTGTAAATCCAGCAGTGACAACACCCGCGGCAGGCAACCCAGATTTGGACCAGCAGATTACCAAACAAGGCGACCTCGTGCGCTCTCTGAAGGCCGCGAAGGCGGAGAAGGCCAAAGTGGATGAAGCCATCAAGACTCTGCTAGACCTTAAAGCCAAGTACAAATCTACCACAGGACAGGTTAGCGGTTTAAATTTTGATTGAGGATTTTTGGGGATGATGGCCTCTGATAAAAATAAGGGCCTGGCCACGTCTACCGCGGCAAAACTAGCGGCAGAGGCAGGAGGCGCGGCAGGAAGCGCGGTGCGCGGTGGTATGTCACGGCTCACTAGTGGCGGCGGCGGCGGCGGCAGCGATGGCCTTATTTACACAGTTTTTAAATTTATGATTTGAGCATACACCATGCCATAAATAATATACTAATAAAACATTCGTGACTCAGTAGTAGCTCAGTTGGAAGTGCATTAGACCGGATTTCCGAAGGTCACGGGTTCGATTCCCACCTGAGACAATCCTGGTGACTAGTCGATTTTTTCAAGTAAGTACATACCTATATTATTTAATATTATTGACACAAGTTTAAAATGGCACTATTGAAAATGGCAGTACCTACTGACTTGCCTGTGCCTTCATGGAAAATTAAGATTCGAAGCATAAGAATAAATAAAAAATATTTTTATGTTAGGAGTACATCCAGTCAATAAAAGGGTCGATCAACTTTAAGTGTCTTAAAATCATAGAAGTTAATTTTTTTGTAAAACTATCTTATAAATAATGATTTGGGTTAAATTTAATACTTAAAGTATCATTTTGGTAATAGAAATAAATATGTTGTTTACATATTTGTTCGTATTTTAACGGTTGACCAGTTGACGTCGATGTCCCTTATCATTGTATGAAATTTCAACTGGGCAACCTATACAATACGAACAAATATGTAAATAAAATATTGATATATAGGTATACTAGCGGCCGCCCGCGACTTCGTCTGCGTGGAAAGTTTTTTTGCTATCCCTCGGGAACAATCCTTTTTTTCGGGATGAAAGGTACCCTATGTCCTTCTCTGTACCCCTAGCAACGTGTATGTAAAACTTCATGATGATCGGTTCAGTAGTTAAGACGTGAAGGCGTAACAAACAAACAAACAAATAAACAAACAAACGGACTTTCGCATTTATAATATTAGTAAGGATTAGTAAGGATTACCAAAATGATACTTTATTTCTTAAGTTTAGGTACTTATTTATTTATAAGCTAAAATTTTCCTTTATTTTTTATTTCAAGATAATACACTTTTATGTTTGATCAAAACTATAGGACAAATAAAAGTTGAATGACCCAAAAAATCAAAATAATTTGGCGAATTTCACACTCTTTATAATGAGTAGCTACACGTACAAGTACAAAAACATACGATTATATACTAAAAAACTCAAAATTACAACGATAAACTGCTCCGTTTCTATATTCACGCGCGGCAGAATCAAAACAGTTTGATTTCGTCGCCCGGTGCAAGAGCTACCGCCGCGCGCGCCGCTCACCGCCGCTCGGGATTGTGGCCGCCTCAATACTCGCCAGTACGTTTGTTTCGTTCTCTTGCCGCCCCTCTCACCGCCGCCGCGCGCCGCTCGACTCGCGCCGCCCCGCAATCGTCACCTCCCGCCGCTGCCTCATATGTGGAATACCTCGTACACGTTCCTACATTTGTTTCGCCTCTTGCCGCTCGCCGCCCCGCAATCGTCGCCTCTCGCTGCCGGCCGCCGCCGTATCCGTGACCAGGGAGTATGAATGAATCGTTTTGTGCAACATTGTTGCTTGTCGGAACTTAGAAAAACACAAATCAGAACATTACCTTTGATAAAACTGTTTAATGGATTGCTTGTCCAACATTGTTGCTTCGCAAAGTATTGATTACATAGATAGATGATTACATAATAACAAGAACACTTGAGGCAATACAAAAAAGAGAGAACTTAAAACTAAGACATTGACCAAGATAGTAACTTACAGGAGTGTGAAGCAGCGGCAGATTGAAAAAGAACTCAGCTCAGTGTTGATAGTTTCTAGAAACCAGACACTGATTTTCAGCTGTGTCCCTGTCATCGTTTCTTCATTATACACTGTTGTAATCATATTGACATTATAGGCTACTTTCGTGGTAGATTACAATGTATGCCATACACTGTAGTGTATTTTTTCTGATGCCCAGGATTGGAAACCTGGTGCTAGCCCAGTCGCAGCGAAGCCAGTTAGTAGCAGCAGCGATTTAGACCAGCAGATCACCGAGCAGGGAGACCTCGTGCGCTCTCTGAAGGCCGCGAAGGCTGAGAAGGCCAAAGTGGATGAGGCCATTAAGACACTGCTAGACCTTAAAGCCAAGTACAAAGCTGCCACAGGACAGGTGAGCTGATTTCGTTATTATCACGATTATACACGCTGAAAATTTGATCATTTGGTTCCCGCAGTGGGGTGGTATGGTTCCACTTATGATTACAAGCACTTTTACTATGGGGTCAACTCTGATATATCGCGAACACAATAATCTGCTGTTCCATACAAAAGCGCTATACCTACCCACTCGACCATAATGTATGGATCAGATTTTTTTTCGAGTTATCAGAGTTGACCCGTAGTAAAAGTTACTTGCAATCATGAGTGGAACCACCCGACTGCGGGAACCAAATGATTGAAATTCACGCAGTATAATGCATTGTAATTAATATCATTTCTGTGTAGGGTAATGCATTTGTGTTATTAACTAAAAAATACTTAAATACTAGGTATGTTACATAAAATAGAAATATACTTATCATAAGTACCTTTAAGTCCTACTTCTGGAAAACACAAATATATTTTTTTTATTTTTATTTAATAACCTTTTAATGAGACTGACTATTAACATATATCTTTAAATAATTTTGTTTAGATATCTATACATAATATTGTAAATTAATTGGCCTTCTTATTTAAGGATTGGAAGCCCGGTCAAATTTCGACAGCACCCACCTCAACTGCATCTCCTGGTGACGGCCAAGATCTGAACGTGCAGATCGCCAAGCAGGGAGACCTCGTGCGCTCTCTGAAGGCCGCGAAGGCTGAGAAGGCCAAAGTCGATGAGGCCGTCAAGACACTGCTAGACCTTAAAGCCAAGTACAAAGCTGCCACAGGACAGGTGAGCCGATTTAGTTATACTGAAACTTCAGTTGGCTTTAAAGAGCATTTTGATCACAGTAAGAAATAGGATCATTTGGTAATAAAAAATATTTCGAGTTGATTTCTCGTTTTTCAGTACAAAATGTTTGGGAAAAGTTTTTGGTGATTTCTGTCGTTTCTAGTACTCATACCTTAAATGGTCCCATAGAGTATTTTGATACCCACACGAAATAGGAACGATTGGCATAAAAAATTTTTTTTGGTATTTTAACAATTTTTTTGCAAACCGTATTTTTTTTTCCAAAATCTGTGAATGCAGTTCATAATATCTTAAAAAGTTATGGATGGTCTCCAAGGAACGTTTTGCTGTAACTATATCGGAGAAGGTACCTGCCCTTAATGTACCGTCTTAAAAATCCACCCTGTATATCTACACATATTATGGTAAATAATTCGCCCTGTTTCTTAAGGACTGGAAGCCCGGCCAAACTCCGACAGCACCCACCCCAACTGCATCTCCTGGTGACGGCCAAGATCTGAACGTGCAGATCGCCAAGCAAGGAGACCTCGTGCGCTCTTTGAAGGCCGCGAAGGCTGAGAAGGCCAAAGTCGATGAGGCCGTGAAACTCCTACTCGACCTTAAGACCAAGTATAAGGCCGCTACGGGACAGGTTGGTGACGGAAATGAAACTTCAAATACATAGAAGTAATGAGAAAAAATACACTGTATACAAAAAAGTATTATATCTAAAAGTGATTCAAAGTATTATTTCTCCATATCAACTAAAGTCTGTCATTTGTAGAAGTTGGCGTTTGTAGAAGTTGGCATTTGAAGAATTTGGCATTTGTAAAAGTTGGCATTTGTAGAATCTGGCATTTGTCGACTAAACGGAAAAAAAATGCAGTTTCAATAATATTCGTTATGAAAAATGTCCCAGCGCCGCCGCCGTAATATTGTAATATTGACTAAAGTATGATAAGATATGACTTTTTGTTTTAATTTAGTAATTAATAGGTTTACTCTCCTTTGTTTCAAATCATATTACGTCATACACACACACACGACTAGTGTCGTTCCATTTCATAAAATCATAGACCTCTATAAAAATTTTTTTTCATGTCAGTGCATAAAATATGCACGTCTCTTTTAAATAAAGCACACTTTAAACTACTTTAAAATGTAATAATTTCCGTGAAAATTAATCAATACGGACAACACATTATCTTATTTTGATATCAATAATATGAATTCGAGCAATTAAAAATTGCGTTTATCTTTCTTTAATTAATTGTGGTTTACACGTCGCCATCACTATTCCACGTCTCAGATTGTTAAACCAGCTGAGTAAATATCAGTAGATTTCAGTGTGTGTCAAAAGTGGCTGGCTACTAAGTAGTTTTTGTAAATTAGACTTATAAACTGGTACACTGAATGAGCTTAATCAAGTGCCAGTCTCTAGCAATCTTTATTGTACTGTATGGTAAATGTAAGGGTGGGCACTCACTTGGTTCGCAAAACTCTGCGCTCCGCGAACCTGCACCAAAAAAAAAATATTTATCCTGTGTTGGAACAGTGCGCCATAGTGTGTAAGTGAGCGAACACGTATGCGAACCGGAAACGCACAGGTATTAGTGACCGACCGAAGTTTCAGTTTCGGTCAAAAAAGCTAGTTTCGGCCACAGTTTCGGTTTCGGCCAAAAATATTTTTCGTGAAATGTTGCGTTAATCAGCTAACTTCGGAGTTCGCCAGCCGGCGTGAATCGGCGCAATCGTGTTGAATTGAGTTTACGTGGCTTAATATGTATATTTTCAGTTACTTCATTGATTTTAATTGTGAAAAAACATATATTTGTAACAAGTGCATATTTACCACCTAACTATGTATAACTAGTCATATCGAATCTTTTATAGTAGAAAACAACGTCAATTTTATGTGTGAAAAATGTTTGGGTTTCGGTTTCGGCCGAAACTGGATATAGTCTTCGATCTTATTTTCTACCCTATGCTACCAAACTTTGTAAATGCATTGCGCTTTCCTGTCGGAAAGTGAATCGAATGCCAGTCGAAAGTATTTGTGAATAGTATATTTCATTACGAGTGCGGAAAGCCTGTCATTGCAAAGAGTTCCGACAAATGTCTACCCGAGCCGAAGCGCAGCCGAAGGTGAGGGTTGACAGTCGGAACAAGTTGCAATTACGGTTCCGCACGTGTACTGAACAACTATTTTTAATACAGATGCGAAAAAATTAAGCAATTTAATAAAATAATAAAAACACAATAAACTCAACTAACTAATCATTTATTTCTTATAAAAGTTATAATTCACATATACATTGAAATTTTGTATAGTTTTTTATACTAACTGGGAATGTTTTAGGTTGCATATTTACTGATTGATTTCCATATTTATTATATTTTTGCACTATGCTAAGAAAATCTCCTTCAACAGCAAAGCTTCTCGGTATCTTATTTTTTGTATTCGGAATCTTGATTAGTAGCATTTTTCCATGGGTTTCAATAACTTTTAAAGTAATGTTGGCTAACTCCTCTCTGCGGCAAGCTCCAACAACGCCAAAAATCAGCGCAACTTACAAAAAAGGGATTTGATTTTTTTTAAATAATACATTGAGTGTATTTTGCGATTTCGTAAACTGAATACTAAAGAAAAATATAAGTATTTATTAATACCTTTGTGGCTAAATAACAATCATCGGGAGCTTCGTTCAAAAACCTTTCCACTTCATTCGATGTTAATATTTTCGACTTTTTAGTTGTAAAACCGTCTGATTGTCGTTTTAAGAAAGCATTTAGTTTTGGGTATTCACTTATATCCACGTTGTTCCTTATTTTCAGCATACTTTTTATCATCGAAAACCGCGACCATAACGTAGAAGGTTTTAATTTTGCTGAGAGTTCGGAGAAGTATGCCAACATAACATTTTCACTTCTCAAGCTTACGCGCTCACTGGACATGAAATAAAACAATTTTTAACGGATACTAGCGCGGTTTTATTGAAAGCACTTTGGTAATTAGTTGGTATTTGGTTTGATTTTTGGTTTTCCCGACGTTTCGGCACCTTTGCAGCTGCCGTGGTCACGGGGGACTGAAGCTACCCGTGAGTCTACCAGTGTTGTTCCTGGCAAATTTACATTCAAAAATTGCCGTAAAACGCCAAAAATTCTAAATAATTGCCGTATTAACGAAAAATACACCAATTTTGGCAATGAAAATTGCCGTATTTGTATGGACAGCGTTATAAAATGGTGCCGTATCTCGAGTCAAATTCGATCGGTATTACCGTAGAATACGGCAATTGCCGTATCAAGAACAACACTGGAGTCTACCCTCAAGCGATGAATTTTTTTAGACGTTCAGAAATTAAAATTTTTAACAAATTTTTTTTATTGTTTTATGTTGATTTATAATTGAATTTTATGAATTATTTAGAGCTAAAAAGAGAGAGAATCTACTGAAGCTACCACTATTTCATAAAATTGGGAGGCCCCTCCAAGAAAGAAATGGTGAAAGATCAACATAACATTTTCTGAAAAAACTATTTGCTTTTTCTCTTCTCTCCACGCAATAAACTCGTCGTATGTAGATATGTAGCGACTTTTTGACTTTTCCGGTAAAATGTTCTCTGAAGCATTTTGTACAATTATACCTACTGAGTTCCGGTGGTGTTAATTCAAATAAAATATCCTCGAAATTACTCATTTTGTGCAACAAACAACTAAACTCGCAAAGATATTTTTGGAAAATGGCGCCAACCGTAAAAGAATATAAGCAGAGATTTTTTTTGTTTTCTTTACCCATTCTGGGTAGGCAAAGGGAACTTTGCCCATACAGACAAGTCTTCAGTAGATTTTTTTTTTATAGAAAATTAAGAAATAAGGTCCGTCTTTTTCTTTTCACTTACCCGCGCAAACTCCTATAAGCAGAGACTATGGCGGTGCACGTCATAAAGCCAACTTTTTTATATTTAAATATATTAATTTAATGTTTAAATTTTAATTAAAATTACTTTTAAATCTGATATTGAAACAAATTAGAAGCTTCTTTTTAGAAATATTTGCATGAATCATAAAAACTTCTATGATTTTTTTAGTAAAAACTTCGAGGTTGGTTTTTTCTTTTTAATAGACATTATTTTGACAGTTGGGAAAGAAAACGCACGAGTTCGGAAAAGGTAAAGAAAAAGCTCGAGTGTGTAATAGCCCACATCCCGAACGCTATACGTCCCTGCAATACGCCACTTTTTGAGCAACTGTATTAAAATAGTTGTTTTCGAATCTTAAGTATATCGGAGGATACGGATTCGAATCGAATGCGTTCGAGTAGATTTCCGACAATCGTGAATAACCCAACAGGGCCGAAAGTTCGGTTTCGGTTTCAGTTTCGGCTGGAATTCCAGTTTCGGTCGGACACACTGTAGCCGAAGTTAATTTTTTTTTGCTATGGCGGCGCTCTGTTCCGTGTTCGCAGAGCTCGAAGGTTCGCTAACCTAAATGGACAC
The DNA here is from genome assembly GCA_943789525.1 of Agriphila geniculea. Classification (NCBI taxonomy): domain Eukaryota; kingdom Metazoa; phylum Arthropoda; class Insecta; order Lepidoptera; family Crambidae; genus Agriphila; species Agriphila geniculea. Next base: position 4,311,847 of record OX038883.1, read on the forward strand.
CCACCCTAATAAATTAAACATTAGGTGTCGGAGAAACGTTTTTTTTATTATTGTTAAAATAATTGGTTTGTGCAGGAGTGGAAACCAGGTGCGGTGTGTAGTCCGCCACAGAGTAACGACAACGCGGCCGGTCTGTCGTCGCAGATCGCTGCGCAAGGCGACAAAGTGCGCAAGCTGAAGGCGGAAAAGGCAGAAAAGGCGACAGTTGAAGCTGAGGTATGGTGAAACGCTAGTTATTAAGGCGGTTGTATGACCGAAAGTGGCGGCCTCAGAGGTTTTCATTTAATAAGTTATTAATAGAAAAATACTTTAATAATGTTTTACGTGGAGTTTTTAGGGCCCATGGTCTAGTGTTTTTAGAAGGTATCACTACATGACCTCGTAGTCATTCGTAGAAGTAGATAGCAAATGTGTCAAAAACGGCCACTTTTAGCAGTTTTGCTATCTACTTCTAGCAGTGACTACGAGGGGATGTAACGATACCGTCTAAAATACTAAACTGTGAGCCCTAAATTTCCACGTAAAACATTATTTAAATAGTGTATTACAATGATAATATTAAATAAAATTCACCGCGGCCACTTTCGCTTTCGGCCACGGTGCCTTTAAGTATTTGGATTAAACAACTCAAGATTAAACGGTTTAAAATGAAAACTAAAACAGTTTTATAAGCTTTTTAAATTTGAGGTTTATGAATTCACAATGCTATTTTATACACTACTAAATAATATGCTAGAAAAAATACTACTTTCACCAGATCAATTCTCGGACGGTAATCGAACCCGCGATCTTTGGATGTCCGGTTCAAAGAGAATTGATCTGGTGAGCGAACGAAAAAATACGACAGTATTTTTCCAGTACCTATATTATTTAGTACAGTACGAATCACAAAAGATGACCACAAATGGTGCCCATCTTCGCATCATAACTCATAAAGAAAAGACTTAAGACAAAATAATAATTCATATACATAATATAGAATTGTATATTATATAATATTTTATGAAATATTATTTTGTCTTAAGTCTTTGCTTCATGAGTTATGATGCGAACATGGGCGCTATTTGTAGTCATCTTTCGTGATTATAGTACGAATCACGAAAGATGCTTGGACAATTTCACACAGTGCCATTAGTCCAATAAAACTAGCTTTATCGGGACATAATAAGATAACTGAAATTTTCTTTTTCTATGTCATAAATTAGTGTTAGTTATAGTTAAAATAAAAGGAAATAAACATTTAGAAACATCGCATAAAACTAAAAAAAAATTAACTACTGAGAAATACATTATTATTAAAACGTAAAAAATAAATGTTTAATTTTTGTCTAAAATGTCTAAAAAGACGTATAGCCTAATAAAATACAAGCATCATAGTTACCATTTCGGCTTGTCTAGATATTGAGATCAGATGAATACTGTGAAAAAAAACGAACATGCGAATCTGGATTCAGTTTAATTTTGCTATTAGGTGATAGAATTTAAATGCACCATAGAATTATACTAACAAGGTATTTGGTTAACTATTTTGCTTTTAGGAAAAAGCTAGGTAATATACGGAATCTCATGATTTTTATATGAAACGGTTACCACCCCGGATTTCTTACATCACATATCTAATTAATATTTGACACTTAATATCAATATCCTACATCTAGCCCCAAACTAAGCAAAGCTTGTAATATGGGTGCTAGACAACTGATATACTACTTATATACTTTTTAAATATATGCTTATTATACATAGTAACACCCAGACCCGTCACAGAAATTAAAATTCATCATTTCAATTTCTGCCCGACCGGGTATCGAACCCGGGACCTCTTGCGTGGTAGGCGGTATGTTGACCACTGCACCATTCAGGTTGCCCATCTTCGCTTAGTGTATAATTTTATAACCTTTTATAATTTCAATTTTCGTAGGTGAAATCGTTGATTGCGTTAAAAGCACAGTATAAAGCAGCAACCGGCGCTGAGTGGAGCCCTAACGCAGCTACTCCTGCCGCCAATAAGAAATCACAGGTAATTTTGACTTAATTTACTTATTTACATAACGCCGTCGTTTTTATTCTCTCTCCCCTGTATGTCACACAATATAGTATTGCCGCCAATGGGGAATGTCCGAAAAAAATCAAATTGGCTGATTATTTTTCTATGGGTAGGAATAAGCTCCCTTAGTAATAGGAAAAAGTTTCAGAAATTTTGGTTGAGTGAAAAAATTTTTAAAAATGAAAGTTTCTCGACTTCACAAATATACGTAGAACAACCACAACATGGTATTAAAAAAAGTTTCAATACAAAATGTCAAAACATTTTTTTTAAATACTTTTTGTGGATGTGGCAGGTGGTCGCAAAGGTATAATTTCCATTCTGCTGTTACTTTCATATATTTGTGAAGTCGAAGAGACTTTCATTTTTTTTTTATTTTTCACGCAACCGAAAATTCAGAAACTTTTTCCTATTACTAAGGGAGCTTATTCCTACCTATAGAAAAATATTCAGCCAATTTGATTTTTTTCGGACATTCCCCATTATTTAATGCATAAATTACATAGTTAAGTATGTGTACTAATTGTTGATGTACTAAGAACATTTAGTACCTGTTTCTCAGTCTACGATTAGCCATATATTTTAGTTTAATTAACAGTAGAACAAAATTTATAAAAATTTAAGTGTTGAGCGAATTGGATCCTGAAACATACTAAGGGTGCCCGCATGAAGAAAGCAGGTACTAGTCGGTACGGGTCTGTACCGATCGGTGCAGGTAAGTAGCCCCATACTTTTCTATGGTAGTCCGCATAGAGAAAACATGTTGCCGGTACCGGTTTTCTTTATGTGAACTCCCATAGAAAAGTATGGGGCTACGGTACAGACCTGTACCGACCGGTACCTGCTTTCTTTATGCGGGGACCCTAAGGCTAAAGCTTATTTCAATAATATATCTTCAGTAAGAGATGGGCCTACTATGGATCTGTTACCACCTGTTACTAGGCAACTGTTGTTATTTCCCTTCATTTAACAGAAATATCTAGGCAACGAATCTTTAGTAAGCCTTGTAATGAAAATTTTTACCCCCGGGGTATTGATGGTATTTACCCCACTGAAAATTTTAGTCGGTAGAGCAAAGGGGTCATGTGGATTCGCGTGGCTCAGTCATCAATGGACTAACTATAATTTTGGGCGCCGTTAATATCAATGAAAGTAAAAATTAAAAAAAATTAAAAAGATTAAAGTGTCCACAGATCAAAACAAAGTGAGTCCAATAAATCAAACCAGATTTATGTTGATACAAACATTTATTTAACGCATTGCATAACCAACACAAAGTCAACAACTAATCGTTAAGAAACGTGTCATACAAATATTTAAAACCACTTGGGCTATAAGGGGTTCAACGAGCATTCCGAAGGGTTAAAGTGAGGTTTCATTTCAATACATATTACCTTGGGAACCCATACTAATGTTAAAACCGCACGAAGTCAAAATGGCATAACAGGGACCCTTAACAGGTTAAAGTAAGACCATACATTTATCACAATAATAATACCCTTGGAACTCGCTATAAAATTAAGACCACTAAAGAATGAGGGATTTATAACTAGAAACCCTTAAAAGTTAAGGTGAGGACATACTCGCTCGCTTCCAGCCAGTCGGACGGAATGAGCTGCCGTCTGTCTAGAAACGAACCTATATGTACCTACTGACAGGACCTATGCTAAAATACAAATCACTTATTATCCCAACACAAGACATTCACAGTAAAATAGAATCCTAACTAATATTATAAATGCGAAAGTCCGTTTGTTTGTTTGTTTGTTTGTTTGTTACGCCTTCACGTCTTAACTACTGAACCGATCGTCATGAAATTTTGCATACACGTTGTCAGGGGTACAGAGAAGGACATAGGGTACCATTCATCCCGAAAAAAAGTATTGTTCCCGAGGGATAGCAAAAAAACTTTCCACGCAGACGAAGTCGCGGGCGGTCTCTAGTTATTTATACATTCTGGCTCATGACCAGAGATTACGCTGAACCTAAATTAATTTAAAATATGTCTAAGACATTTATTGGCTGTAGAATTGCACGGGACTAAATTGAACATGACCTCGAGCAACCTTTGCAAGTTTATAGGTACTTAGGGTGAAAAAGGCCCATCCGAACGTGGACTGATTCCCGTGATACATGTTACGGAACCCTGTTGCTACGGTAATAATGAAAGAATACTGCAGAATACCTCGGTTATGTCGAAACACACATTGCAGACGTAATGCATACCACGTTCTGCGACATGCGGCGGGCTTTATAGTGAAGCCAAGCCCTAGTCCTGACGCAAATTTTGAGGTAAACCATGGAACTGGAATCATTCACGGCGCATATTTATCACGACGCTAAACCATACTCTTGACGCAAATTTTGAGGTAGACTATGGGAGCCTGCTGTAATTAAAAGATAAAATCACCCAATTGTCGTCACACACACACAAGATTTTTCTACAACAAATATTATAACCAAGTTGACCTGCTTACCAAATTGGGCTTGAATTATTACAGGTTTTTATCTCATAAGAGACATGTTGAAAGATAAATTAGTGAGCCTCGTGCCCTGGAACAAGACACAGAATTACAATTTTGACACCACTTGCAAAAACAGACAAATAATTAAATTCACATTTTTAATCACACTCACCACTTGAAAGGATGCTCAACGCATCATGAAATTAATGACAAAACCCACAAACAGCTACAAAAACCTGGGGTTTCACATCACTACAATACTGCAACTCTTCGATAAAGGTGCAGATAAGAGAATGAAAGTAAAAACTTCCGCCGAGACATGACATTGTTGGAAAATGTCTAGAAAAATCTCGAATACCATCGACAAAAAACCTACGCCATAGACAAACTACCTTCTATGAACATATTTACCCTTCATAGCAAAACAATTATTAAAATCTTTAGCATGCCAGACATTAACATTTACTTTAATTATTGAAAATAACAAATAAGACATATTTATTTATTTTATTTTATCGACAAGGTATAAGTTTATTGGTCTGTGGGACTGGCATAGCGAATGAAACGCCAAACGTCACATCTGACAGTTGTCACTTGTCTGTCAATAGATAAGTCAACTGTGAGATGTGTATACAAGAAAATTTATTTATTTTAATTATCAAAAAGTACTAAAATTCTTAGTGAAGGAAGTTTTAAAATGAATTTAAGTGAATGCCCCGAATGCCGGAATGTGTGGTACAATCGCCGACATTCGCCAAGCCATTGGAAACTAACGCAAACAAAGGTAGTAATCTGCATGCAATAAACTAACTTTAATCATATCAAAAACTATATGAAAACACTGGATGTGTTTTGTAATACCTATCTAAATCTAATACCTAATGTTGCCGTCCAACCCACATGACTATAGCGAGAATCCCGCTATAAAAAGTACCTGAAAGATCAAGTGTTCGCTACCCCATAGGGAGAAAAAAAAAGTGTTACAGCCTATCCTCACTGAGGATGTCCATCAGCCATTTTAATGTCCCCACTGCTGGGGCACAGGCCTTCCTTATGGGTGGATAAGGAGGACGGGCCATAACCCACCACGCGGGCCCAATGCGGATTGGTGGGTGTTAACGACTGCAAATGCAGCCGAGACCAACGGCTTAACATGCCTTCCGAAGCACGGAGGAGCTCGAGTTAATACATTTTTGGTCACCCATTCCATGACCGACCCTTGCGAACGTTGCTTAACCACCGCAATCGCTGGGCCAGGCGCTAAACCACTGCGCCACCGAGCTCCCTGAGGATAGGTTATTGAAATCTTCTTGTCAGTTAAAAAAGGCTAGAACGGCACCCTGATTATCTAAAAAGAAACTATTTAGCGACCGGTTTCATTCCACATACATTGCTACTTTTCTTTGGTATGTTTTTTTTAATCCAAAAAGAAGAAGCAATTGATCACTATCATCTGTGAACTGCAACCGGTCGCTAGGTGGTTTCTAATTAGATAATCAGCCCGCTGGTGGTAGGAAAATATAGACGAGTCAAAAGTGCTTAATTATGTTTATTTGAATAAAGATATTTTGACTTTGACTTTGACCGTAAATCTTTTATTATAGAAATTCTATACGTCACTTGATTTTAAACTTTTTGAAGATTTGCCTCTTTTTAACACGCAACAGCTAATGTAATCACTATCTCTAATTTCATAGAGTCCACCAGCCAACGTAGCTACGATGAACGGCGCGGGCGACGACAGGGCGACGGCGCTCGCGGCCGACGTCGCCACGCAAGGCGACCTCGTGCGAGACCTCAAGGCGAAAAAGGCTGATAAGGTACGATGGGCAACTACTCTGCTTTACCACAGAATAACTAATAGTACAAGTACAGAAGCAGCATTCCGCAAAGTCATTTAAATAAATAGTAACTTTTGCATCAACACAATAAAGTGCAATTCAGGTCGCGCAGCGCTAATAGTAGTTGCCTCTCTTTCTATCGCGTGCTCTTACCTTTTCTGACGACGCAACGTTAGGGTCGTCTTCCTTTAAATGAACGATGTAACATATAATGTAAAAAACGACAATGGTTTTTTGATTTTGACATCCGTACACGGCATAGTAATGGCGATTCGAGATTGTTACTATTAAAAAATTAAAAACCCGCCTGCATAAAAAGACAAGTCAACTGAAAAGATGGAAACAAGATTAAATATTCAAGGCAACATTATAACATGCAGTCGGAGGCATATAACTCAAATCATTCATAATGTCACTTTCTTTATGCATGCCTCCGACTGCATGTTATTGCCTTGAATATTTAATCTTGTTTCCATCTTTTCAGTTGACTTGTCTTTTTATGCAGGCGGGTTTTTAATTTTTTTTAATTTATTTTTTATTTATTTCTTTTTAGTTATTATTTATATGATATACCTTTTTGAAATCCTTATAATAAGCCCTTTAATTTGACACCCAATATTGCAGTATTCTAAAAAAAATGTTTTTTCCACTACGTATAATAGCACCGTACAGCCGCCATGTTGGTTTTTTTATAACGCCACCTTCTTAAGAACACTTGGGCTGACGAGACAAATCTAACGATATGTCAATCATGGAAATCCATTCAGCCGTTTGAAAGATATGAGGTAATAAAGAATATTACATACAAACTTACATACAAGATACGCGCGAAAAACATAACCCTCTTGCAGTCGGGTAAAAAGAGACAATACCTACGCAGGCAGTAAGATGCCGCGCTCGTACGGCGGCGGGCGTGTGGCGGCCCGCTGCTCACTTGTGCCTCCGTGGGCACGGCTAGCGGTAGGTGCTTATCGCGCGACCTTGAGCGAGTGAAGGAGGCCTGGCTTTTCCACAGTTTTTTAATCTACAACGGGATATTGCTGTCTTCACCTCACTTGACGTTATATGATGATAAGGTCGAAAATGTAAGAGCACTACACCCAGAATTTTCACCATTGAGGAACTTGCTATCTTACCTCTTAACTGCCGGAACCAAGTAATTTTTTTTAAATGTTGTTATATCAATTAGAGAATGTTGATTAGATTAGTTACTATCCTCCAATTACCTATCCGATATCTTAGGACCTAAGATACCTAAGACTTAGGTAATTAATTTCAATACCTTCTACCCATTGTATGTAGAATTTATTGTTATGGAAAATTACTTCACTTTGAATGTTGAGGTCATTTTTCAATATTGACGACTCTGTATCTTAATATATAAAATCGTAAACTGAATGACTGAATGACTGACTGACTGACTGACTGACTGACTGATCTATCAACGCACAGCCCAAACCGCTGGACCAAGAGACTTGAAATTTTGCACACAGATACTTTATACAGTGTAGGCATCCACTAAGGAAGGATTTTTGAAAATTCTATCCCTAAGGGGATGAAATAAGGGATGAAAGTTTGTATGAAAGTCCCTCAGTTTTGAAGCTAGGATCGTCAAATTTTGTGTTTAGGCTGACGATTAAAAATTAATAAATACGGGTCTCAGCGTTTTTCAAAATTCTACCCCCGAAGGGGTCAAAAGGGGGATGAAGTTGTGTAATGAAGAAAATCCTTTATTTTCGAAGTCAAAATTGCTAAATATATAATTTAGGCTTATGGATAGAAATCTAACGCAACGTATATTGTTATTGTTAGTATTTCAACCCCTATGGCGATGAAATAGGGGTGAAATGGGTAAATAAACCTAAAAATAGATATGGATGTCATTATTGGGGTTTTCTGGTATGACGATTGCGAAAATGACATTTAATTTGAAGTCTTTAAACTTCGTAGGGGCACGATTAAAAATAAATAGGCAAACATATATTTTGTGATTTTGAAAATTAACTCCTTATGGGGTAAATGGGGTAAGTAAACATAAAAATCGATATGGATGGTGATTGCGAAAATGACATTTATTTCAAAGTCCAACACGATGTACGTGATTTAACTACTAAAAGGGTGACAATGGGGTCCAAATTGGAGCTCGGTGGCGCAGTGGTTTAGCGCCTGGCCCAGCGATCGCGGAGGTAAAGCAACTTTCGCAAGGGTCGGTCATGGGATGGGTGACCAAAAATTTATTATCTCGAGCTCCTCCGTGCTTCGGAAGGCACGTTAAGCCGTTGGTCCCGCCCGGCTGCATTTGCAGTCGTTAACACCCACCAATCCGAATTGGGCCCGCGTGGTGGTTATTTCCCATCCTCCTTATCCACTCATAAGGAAGGCCTGTGCCCCAGCAGTGGGGACATTAAAAAATAAATGGCTGATGAACTGGGGTCCAAATTCTGTATGGAAAAAGAATATGAAATAGACATTATAACTTTAAACTTCGTAGGAGCACGTCTAAAAATAAATCGGCAAACATATATTTTGTGATTTTGAAAATCAACTCCTTAGGTGGTAAATAGGGTAAGTAATCATAAAAATAGATATATATCGATGTCGTTCTTGAGGTTTTATGGGATGGTGATTGCGAAAATGACATTCATTTTGAGGTCCAACTCTGTGGACATGATTCAGCCCCAGGGAACGGGGAGAAAGGGAACGGGAACGAAAACTGGACGGGGCGGAAGAGAACGAGAACGGGAACGGGAACGGGACGGGAACGGGACCGGAACGGGAACGAGATGGGTAGCGGGAAAGGAACGGGATGGGTAGGGACGGGAACGGAACGAGAGCGAGAACGGGAACGAAACGGGATGGGACGGGACGGGACGGGACGGGACGGGACGGGACGGGACGGGAATGGAACGGAACGGGACGGGATCGGGACGGGAATGGAACGGGACGGGACGGCAACAGGAACGGGAACCGGATGGGATGGGAACGAAAGTTGGAACGGGAACGGAATGGGATGGGACGGGAACGGAACAAGAGCGGGATTGGGAACGGGAACGAAACGGAATGGGACGGGAACGGAACGTGACGGGAACGGGAACGGAACGGAACGGGATGGGACGGGAACGGAACGGGACGGGAACGGGACGGGACGGGAACGGAAGCGGGAGCGGGACGTAACGGGAACGGGAACAACCAGTCGTTTTTACGCGATTAGGTGGGTCCCCACCAAGTGAGCGAGCCTCGTGCGAGGTCCGCCACATGCGGCAAAAGCGCGCTTGGTGGTGACCCGTCTAATCGCGTAAAAACGGCTGGTCGGATCCTGGTTGAAGGTTCCCTAAGGATTTTCTCTAATATCCACGCGGACGAAGTCGCGGGCGGAAGCTAGTGCTATATACAGGGAGAAAAAAGCAGTCCTTGACGAGTTTCTTGCCGGGTCTTCTCCGTTATAAAGTCTCCCGCTTAGGGTTCGCGAACCGATGGCGTAGCTTCTATGACGTTCACAAGTGCTTGTAACAGCCTTGATTGAATAAATTATTTTGAAATAAAACACTTTTTAACGGATACTAGCGCGGTTTTATCGAATGTACTTTGGTATTTAGTTGGTATTTGGTTTGATTTTTGGTTTCCCCGACGTTTCGGCACCTTTGCAGCTGCCGTGGTCACGAAAAGGTGCCGAAACATCGGGAAAACCAAAAATCAAACCAAATACCAACTAAATACCAAAGTACATTCAATAAAACCGCGCTAGTATCCGTTAAAAAGTGTTTTATTTCATGTCTAGTGAGCGCGTAAGCTTGAGAAGTGAATAAATTATTTTGAGTTTGAGTTAGAGTAACTCAAACAAGGGTGGCCAACCCGCGGCCCGCGGGCCACATGCGGCCCGCCGTCTGTTTTCTTGTGGCCCTCGGAGCCGAGCACATTTTTTAAAGTCGGATTTAATTGGCGCGCACTATACATAAAATTTGGTAGTGCGGCCCGGGGTAAAATTCTACTTCCGAATTTTGGCCCAAGTGTCAAAAAGGTTTGCCACCCTTGTTAGGGTGTATAGCGATCTGAATCTCCTCCATTCACTTCCTGGATGACCATCATCAGATCACAGTACGGTCTATCCTTGGCGGAGAACCAAGGCTTAAGTTAAGAGGATTAAACCAATATCTTTTTCACCAGGTCACAATTGACGCTGCAGTGAAAAAGCTCCTAGAACTAAAGGCGCAGTACCAGGCGGCGACGGGCGCTGCGTACGCGCCGCCCGCGCAGCCGCGCGACGCCAAATCTAACGAGAAGAAACCTAAGGAAGCTAAACCTAAGGAGGCGAAACCTAAGGAGGCGAAAGCTAAGGAAGCGAAAGCTAAGGAAGCGAAAACTAAGGAGCCGGTTAGTTATATTGCTAAGCTAATTAAGATTGGCATCTTATTCCCTGATAAAAAAAATAGCTCTTTCTGCCTCCCTAGCATGAGCCGCAGAATAACCAATAGTACAAGTACAGAAGCAGCACTCCGCAAAGTCATTTAAATAAATATCGACTTTTGCTCCGACACAATAAAGTGCAATTCAGGTCGCGTAGCGCTAATGGCCTACAGTTATATTCACCTAGTAGTTGCCTCTCTTTCTATTGCGTGCTCTTACCTTTTCTGACGACGCAACATTAGGGTTGTCTTGTTTTAAATGAACTGCGTAGCATATATCATAATGTAAAAAACGACAATTGTTTATTGGTTTTTTGATTTCAACATCCGTACACGGCACAGTAATGTCGATTCGACTTTGTTACTATTATAAAGAGACAATACCTACGCAGGCAGTAAGATGCCGCGCGACCACACAGCCGGGCGTGTGGCGGCCCGCTGCTCACTTGTGCCTCCGTAGGCACGGCTAGCGGTAGGTGCTTATCGCGCGACCTTGAGCGAGTGAAGGAGGCCTGCATGAGTATCAAAACATGATATCTGTATATCGCGTGATATAACGTTTTATCGACACTGAACACCCCAAAAATTACTTCTGCGTACAAAATGGCAGCGTTAAAGTTACATGCCGAGGCTTGTACACTGCTTATGACAAATATACGTACTCAAAACATAATAACACATACTTTAAAGTCTATAACATAAAGTTTAAAAAAAAATTTTGGCTCAACTTAAGCAAAGTTACGATTTTACTAAATAACATTGTATGGAATTGGCGATTAAATTGCCAAGTACAACTCAAGTGACCAACTTTAGAGCGCCTTTGCGGTACAAAACGACGTACATTAATCTGTAAAATATTAAGATTATTAATATAATTGAAAAAAAAATTAGAAAAAATCGACTCACCCGTAGCAGCTCAGACGGGACTCGAACCCGCACCCTTAGGATTCCGGCCCAATGCACTAACCAATTATGCTACCGAGTCGCTAGCAGGATTGGCGAAATTTTTTAACACTTTTCACGTTTACGCTGTAGGCCAGCGCCATCTCATCAATGTGAAGTGAATTACTTCGACATTCGAAAGCAACACCTTTGCAGGTGCTAGACAAATCAATTAAGATGAAATAGCCATATAATTTTTAAACTTTTTAGATTTTTAATGCATTCACAGTGCTATTTTAATATTAAGATTATTAATATAATTGAAAAATATTAGAAAAAATCGACTCACCCGTAGCAGTGCATTGGGCCGGAATCCTAAGGGTGCGGGTTCGAGTCCCGTCTGAGCTGCTACGGGTGAGTCGATTTTTTCTAATATTTTTCAATTATATTAATAATCTTAATATAAAAATAGCATTGTGAATGCATAAAAATCTAAAAAGTTTAAAAAACTGTAAAATTTTCTCTTTTCACTATTTTATTGCTTTCAGTCCCCTAAACCCGACAAGGAAGAATCTTCAACAGGCCCCAAAAAGATCACCCGGCTAGGGTTGGAGGCCAGCAAAGACACAGACTTGCCGGAATGGTACACGCAGGTCATCACTAAGTGTGAGTACTCTGATATTGACCTCTATGTCTTACGCGCTTAAGCCCATTTTTAATAACTCAAAAATATCAGAACATGGTATCGAATAGGGAACATGCAAAAGTCACCGATTTTGTTAAATTTGAGCTTGATCGCTGCGGACACGTATAAAAAAAACATGATGGAACAGAAAAATAAAATGTATTACTTTAGTTTTATCACACAAGGGAAAATAACGAATTTTTTTTTCGTTTTCGGATATAATGCACTTAACAGTCGGATAAAACATCAAATAAGAAATAATATTTTGTATGACACATATGTACTTACGCGTGTGAGAATCGCCTTAGTTGAGCCGCGCGCAGGGTTGGAAAAACAACAGTTTTTTTTATAAAACAAATGGTTCAAAATGTTTTAAACAAGTGTTTTTTGTTTTTTTTTTATGTTTTTTTACTTTTTATTTTAAACCATCGATTTCAAATCAATTAGACCTATAATATTTAATTTATAGACTCTTTTCAAATTCGCCTTAGAAACCTTAGTAAATAAATACTCATAAAAATCGATCAGTTGATATTTTTTTTCTAATCAATACCTTCTGAACGCTTTACATATATACATTGTTGTAGATACTTGAGTTCAGCACGCGTAGCATGAGCAAACGAGACTCTTGTCTACGAAGACTTGTCGTCTCGACCTTCTCGATTGCTGAGCACAGTTTGACAGACAGGTGGGACTCGTTCTCAGAATTTCGAAACCTTTTAATGTCTTTTAATAAAAAAAGTGAATTTTAAAGGTAATCTTTTTATTTCAACACCAATAAACGTCAAAATTATCTAATTTGATCCGAAATAATTTAGTTTAAACATGATCTAATTTTTTTTATAAGTTCTAAGATAAAGATGCACTCAAGAAAGCGTTCTCTTCCGTAGACAAGCTCTCTCGAGTTCGAGAAGAATAATATTGCCAATAGAAAATAATTACTTTATTTCTCATAAAGCACCGTTCCTTTCTATAGATTTCACAACGCTAAACTCTTAAAACTAATTAAATATAGCTGTATGGATATAAATTCGTTTGCCTTTCTTTTATTTAGAGTATTTTGAAAAGATAACACAGACTACTAACGAAATGGTTAATTTAGTAATCTGTGTAAAATGACGAGAAAATTACGAAATATTAAAATCAACGTATGAAAATAATTTTAATTTAAGTTTTTAAGGAATAAAATATAAGCACGGATAATTTAGATTTATTTTTATTGCGAAATTTAGATTCATATAAAATAAAATACGTAGAAAACTATTTCGAATCTTCTTATTAGTCTGTGATTCTCTCTCGACCTTCTCGACTACTCAAAGGGTGGTAGACAAGTTTCTCTGATTCAACTGTCAAATTAATGTCAGTTGAAGAGAAAAGCTCGTGTTTGTCGACTTTTGACATTAGGCCACGACAAAGAACAATACGAGTCTACTAGTTGTAAATGCGAGCATGAGTATCTCGATCTCAACCCGACAAAAGTGACATTTCGGTGTAGACAAGCCATTGTTCTGTGAGTCGAATCTTATCTCGATGTTGGTCATGCTACGCGTGCTGATGTTCATTATTAATAATTGGGGAACCCCTGTCTTCGAAACTTTTTAAACGGTTATAAAAAGGCTAAATACTTAGCTAACATTTGTCATCTCGGCTGAACGTGTCCGATAAAATTACACTTCTAAACTGCTATTCAATCTATTTTCAGCAAGATCTGAAGTTTTAAACATTTTTTGTGAAAAAAGTGCACTTATTTACGAAAATCACCAATCATTCTCAATTAAAAGTAGTTTTAAACCATTTTTTTTAATGTTTTAACATTGTTTAAAACTAGTTTTAAACTGTGTTTTTAAACACTTAATAAAAAACATTGATTTATTTCAAATTGTTTTAAACACTGTTTTAAAACAACTTGTTTTAATCATGCCATCCCTGGCCGCGCGGTTTGCGGAACAACTTGCCTCCTCCACGTCAATGTTGGTTAATGCCGTGCGTGCTTACGCTATCATGTTACTGCCACCGCGTGACGACGCGCATAGAGATTCGGGATCCCGGGATCCCGACCGTTTTTCAATTCCGAAATTTTCGGGATTAAGTTTTCTTAATCCCGGGATTTTCGGGATTGATAAAATAATTAAAAATTTGCAAAATAGACTGCGTGAAGCGAAACGCTCAGTGCTAGTGCTCTCAACAGAATTGCTTGCCTATAAATTTTTTTTAATTTTATTTATTGATTCACCAACGTTTGTATACACCAATACATTTAAACAATAACTAGCTTAACTTATAATATATCTAGGCGCAACAAACACTTATAGGTAAATACAGCCTGTTATTATAAATACAAGAAAAACTTCTTGTATTTCATTCAAGCAGCATTCCGAGCAAGCAAACCTAATGGACTTGCGATGGTTCCTTGAAATAAAACTTCTTATAATTTGAATTTCAATGATAGACAAGCAAGTTTCACTGGGTTACGTTACGTGGTGATATACTTCAGTTTTACTGCTACTGAATAAGAATGTATGACCATTCGTCAAGATTAGTTTTCTTCATACTTAAGAAAAATAAGACATTATGTGACTAATGCATATTATTTTCAAGCAGATTAAGCTAAGAAACTTAATTTACTGCCTAAATACAAACTAGGTTTTTACGTGAAAGCCGTCTATTTGGTCGATGTTAAGGGAGGTTATTGTCAATTTTCTTTATGGGCATATTTTGTTAGATAAATGTATTTTTCAATTTATTGAAATTTAAAAAGATCTTATTCATTCTTGAAAAAGATAAACTTCAAAATAAAGAGTGTCAGTCTAACCAGACTCAAAGCCTTGTTAAACTTAGTTTCACGGAAGTTTGATTAGTTAGAGTAATTAGATTAGCTAAGTGTGTATTGTAACGAAAATTCGTAGATTTTTGTTAAAATTTTGATTAAGTACGTCGATTTTTGACCAAATTTTAATCACTTTTATTTTTGTGTATTTTAAAGAGCTGATTTTTGTAAGATTTACATATTTTTATTTTTAATCTTCAATCCCGAAATAATCCCGGGATCCCGGGATTGGCTAAGTGTAATCCCGAAATCCCGGGATTAGAAATAAGGGCCGGGATCGAATTCCCTAGACGCGCGTCACTGCGCGATCTTATGTACTTAGCCTAAAATACTAAAAACGTTTTCCTGCTCAATCAATTTCTGCCCTTATTACTTTTCTGTCACATGACCACTTTACTCTATGTCTTAATAGTCTTAAAGTCCATTTTCCTTCGGCAGTAAAGATCTCTGTTAAGATATGCGATTTTGGTCTCTAGTACCGATAGGTTTAAAGTCTACTTTCGTTCTGCAGCGGAGATGATAGACTACTACGACATTTCCGGCTGCTACATCCTGCGGCCGTGGTCGTACTGCATCTGGGACAGGATACGGACGTTCCTCTCTGGTCAGTTCAAGAAGTTGGGCGTTAAAGACGGATATTTCCCTATATTTGTTTCTAAGGTAAGATTTGTTATTTAAAATAAATATTTTATTATGTTTTTATATTGAAATCTTAATGTAACTTAAGTTACTTACCTAATTATTTTAAATTTATATGATTTGTGTCCTTTTCAAAACACAAGAACTTTTCGTTTTTCCAAAAAAGACACGGGTTGAATAACGACAATAATTAGTTGGTCCTGTATGGTATGTCATTCCTTTTAATTCAAAGTTTTGTAATTTAATTTAATCATAATCATATTTTATTCCATAATCATAATAATTTAATTACATTTCATAATGATTTCATTTCATTTCACAATACGTTTTATTCAGATTATCTAAGATTAATTTCTATTATTAATAATTTTGCAAAGTTTTATTATAAGGCGCCACCTACACGAGCGTATTTATCGCGACGATACAAAAACATTCTCATACCGACAGGCTGTGCTAGAACGCGAGAAGAATCACATAGCGGACTTCGCCCCCGAAGTGGCGTGGGTGACCCATTCCGGCTCCTCCGAGCTCGCGGAACACATCGCAATCCGCCCCACGTCCGAGACCGCCATGTACCCCGCGTACGCGCGGTGGATACAGAGCCATAGGGACCTGCCTTACAAGCTCAACCAGTGGAACAATGTAGTGGTAAGTCTACCTCAACATCTTCTTCTTCTTATCGAATGAGGAATAGTGGCCACCTCTGGTGTTAGAGTTTATCAAGCCGCCTGTAAGGCCTCTAACTTGGCTTAACGACTGTTATCAGATGACAACAGCCGGGACCGACGGTTTAACGTGCCCTCCGAAGCACGGAAGCGCTCAGTTGTAATGCCACTTAACGGTCACCCATCCGACACCTGGCCGGATCGAGCGTTGCTTAACAAACGTGATCGAGTATGATCAGTCTGTCAAGTTCCGCCATGAGCGCTTCGCACCTCAACATTATTTATTATAACCATTCATACATATCGCTATCCGCCCCACGTCCGAGACCGCCAGTACATGATACATTATGGTTTATGCAATAATTATTGAGTGAGTTGTTTTGTTGTGATAGCGGTGGGAGTTCAAGCAGCCGCAGCCGTTCCTGCGCACGCGCGAGTTCCTCTGGCAGGAGGGGCACACGGCCTTCCGGACCCCCGACGAGGCGGGCGAAGAGGTGCTGCAGATACTCGGTCAGTGTAGCACTAGCTTTATTATTTCCAACATATATGATGTAGTAGTAACGCAAAACATCTCTTGTAAGTACTTATATTTGTGAATTTTATTTTTAGTACAAAAAATGCTATTTTGACCAGCCTGCAGCATGACCAACGAAACATGATATTGTATCGATACTCAACTGCCAAAATCCATTCCATTGTCTTTTGAAAGTTTAGCGTTAAATCGTGCG
The DNA here is from genome assembly GCA_943789525.1 of Agriphila geniculea. NCBI lineage: Eukaryota > Metazoa > Arthropoda > Insecta > Lepidoptera > Crambidae > Agriphila > Agriphila geniculea. The sequence continues at coordinate 4,329,029 of OX038883.1, forward strand.
CGGCACCTAGGTTGACAGTTGATACTTTATTTTAATTGTCACACTACACTTTTGAATTCTATTTTCTTCTAACTAACGGATTAGCCGATTTCAATTCCAATTTTGCAATTAATACTGGCCCAATATGACACCGAAGTCGCAAATCAAAAGTAAAAGTGAAAATTGGTGGTGCAGCAAGACTCAACTAAATTTAACTCTTTACTGCATGATATATGTATTAAATTAGTGAATAAAAAAAAATATTTTATGTGAATGGTAAAAAATAATTTTAGAGATTTTTTTTTCAAAAAGTACCTCATTTACAGTATTTTTTTTCAGGAACCATTATATGGGTTCGTATGCACCAAAGCTTTAAACCCTTTGGACATTATGGTTTCGTATGCATACTAAAAGCAAATTATGATAAGTAATATCAAAACCTTATTATAACTGAAGAAAATTATGTAAAAAAGAATGTTATGCAAAATTATTGATGAAACTTAGATAGAAAATTTCACATATCATTATAACATAAATACCTTACATTTGTGACACTTAATAGAACAAATTTGACATATTTGTCGATTTTTCTACCACTCTGGCAAGTGTCTAATATTGTCAGTCTGCACAGAGGCCAAGGGGCGGGGCGGCTTGTAGATGGTGAACCAGTCACTGAATTGGCCAATGGACAACCCCGTTTACGAGGAAGGGTCTTTCCTGCTTTGCGCAAGTGTTCCGAGACGAATAGATATTATATATTGTCACAGAGAATAGTAAAGGAAATTAAAAAGAAACCATATTCTCGTGCTTAATTAATCCTTACTAATATTATAAATGTGAAAGTCCGTTTTTTTGTTTGTTTGTTTGTTTGTTACGCCTTCACGTCTTAACTACTGAACCGATCATCATAAAATTTTGCATACACGTTCTTAGGGGTACTGAGAAGGACATAGGATACCTTTCATCCCGAAAAAAATTATAGTTCCCGAGGGATATTAAAAATCTTTCCACGCAGACGAAGTCGCGGGCGGCCGCTAGTAATATATATATATATTCATGCTTGAGTGCATACTAAGCCACATATGTCCAACCTAAAAAAGCGAAGAATGCATACGAACCCAGATATGGTTCCGATACATTTACTGTTGAAAATGGGTGAAATCGAATAGAAAGTGAAAATCTATTACAGTGCATATAGTAGGGCGGTAAAACAAGGTTTGAGGTTAGTTTTCGCACAAGTCATCACGGAAATACGAAAATGTGGTAGCGATGCATTCAGTACGATCCCCTGATCACAAATATATAAGATGACAAGCGCGAAAATGGTGGGGGTAGAAACTGTGACGTCATAAAGTTTTCAGTACAAAGAAATTTTTTTTTCATACCATGTGGTATATCAAATGAAAGGGCTTTGTGAGTAGATTGCGAATATATTACACACTATAACATTTTCACTACTTGGTCTAACAAATTATTAGCAAACGTCGAAAAATTTCGCAATTCAGAGTCGCCATTGAACAGGTCTAGATTGAAATGGACTGAATTGATTTTTACAAAATACATAACAAATAACTCTGCATATACTCTTTTCGGATGTCTAAAGGTAATTGATCAAAGATATTTAAAAATAAGAAAAGTACATCAGTTTTAATAACAGCATAATTTTCTGCTTTTTCCAAATTCTCAGATTCCTTTAATAATTAGTAAAAAAATTAATAAATAAACTTTAGTATGTTTATCCTTACTAGGATAAGTAAGGATAAACAGACGAAGGTTTAAATAACCAAATTTTGACACTTTAGATACTTCTTTTAAACCTAATCACTATTTTTAAAATATGTTGTCTTATTAAATCAAATATTATTAATAATTTACAATATTTTTGGTATTCTATGCGTGGTAAAACATTTGTTGTATTTTATGAATGATTATTTACACCCGTTAAGCCCTTTTTACACCCATTAAAAAGACAGTGATTTTTGTGTATTGTTTTGTTTTTTTCTAAATATTTTTTTTCTATTGAGTTTCGTCAGGTTATTTAAATCTCCGAGTAACTGTGTGTGTTTTCCATGTGTATTTGTCATTACTTTTAGTTAACCTTACTTGTCCTATTTGGTAAACAAACTTTACTCAATTCTTTTTTGAAATAATCATGTATAAAATTCAACAAATGGTTTTCCACGCATTAAAAACCAAAGAAATTGTTAACACATTTTTTTATAGTGATTTAAATTTAAAAGAAGCATGGAAACTGTCAAATACTGTTTACTAAGTAGGACAAGAAATGATTAACATACAGTCTGTTCATCCTTACTTGTCTTATTTAGTAAACAGTTTTTGACAGTTGTCATACGTCTTTTAAACTTAAATCGTTATTTAAAAATATGTTAGTAACTTTATAAAATTGTTGTTGATTTAGTAACAATTTATTTCGTAATCTATGTGTGGAAAATCATTTGTTGTATTTTATAATTGATTATTTCAATAAAGAGTTGGGTGAAGATTGTTTACCATATAAGACAAGTAAGGATGAACAGACTGTACAAAAGTTTATTTATTTGTTTTTTTATTAATTATTAAAGGAATCTGAGAATTTGGAAAAAGCAGAAAATTATGCTGTTATTAAAACTGATGTCCTTTTCTTATTTTTAAATATCTTTGGTCAATTACCTTTAGACATTCGAAAAGAGTATGTGCAGAGTTATTTGTTATGTATTTTGTAAAAATCAATTCTGTCGTTTTCAATCTAGACCTGTTCAATGGCGACTCTGAATTGCGAAATTTTCCGACGTTTGCTAATAATTTGTTAGACCAAGTAGTGAAAATGTTATAGTGTGTTATATATTCGCAATCTACTTACAAAGCCCTTTCATTAGATATACCACATGGTATGAAAAAAAATTTCTTTGTACTGAAAACTTTATGACGTCACAGTTTCTACCCCCACCACTTTCGCACTTGTCATCTTATATATTTGTGATCAGGGCATCGTACTGAATGCATCGATACCAAATTTTCATATTTCCGAGATGACTTGTACGAAAAGTGTTTTCTAAGCGTCTTTTTTAAGATTACCGCCGCACTAATACAAACTTATGAGTGTTATGATATGACACACAAAAAAACATTGTTTTTTTGTTTTTCGCTCGAAAAATTCAACTTTTCATTTTTATTTATTTTTGCAAAGTTGTGAGTGGCACGCACGTGTAAATATTCACTGACGATGTCTGAAAAATTGAGGTTGCATCCAAATGGTATATGACCTTAGACAAAATAGTTGTGTTTTGTTATTGCTAATGATATGACAAACAAACTCCAAGGTTTTATACGTCAGTTTTTTTTATTTTTTTAGAGTAAATGAACTGCAAACATGTCAAACCATATGGTTTCCTAGGCGGTTAAGGGTTAGTTTGCATCCTTTTCTTTACGTATCGAAAAGACAAGAACAGGGGGGTTACTCCCCCGACGTGATCGAAAATATCGAGATCGATTTGGAATCGTCGTCAAAACGGTACTATGGAAACCGTTTTCAATGTACCAAAATAACATACTTTTGACGTTTATTCGATCCTGATGTGAGCTCGATCCCGTCAATTCCCATCGAGTGTAAGGGGCAGAAATGCTAACATTTAGTTTAATCTTGCTAATAGTTAAGTCGTTTGTCTGTACCGAATCGACACCATAATCATTTTCTATGTACAGAGCTATACGCGCGCGTGTACGAGGAGCTGCTGGCCGTGCCGGTGATCAAGGGGCGCAAGACGGAGAAGGAGAAGTTCGCGGGCGGCGACTACACCACCACCGTCGAGGCGTACATACCGGCCAGCGGCAGAGGCATACAGGTACGGAACACTATAAGGAAAGGGAAATGGTTGAAAAAATCTAACCTTATTCTCATATATACTACGTGTTTTTTTTATATTCCATAACTCTAAGGTATTAATGAGACCATGAAATAGAATCGAATAGCATACGAGATATCAAAAAATACAACCAAGTAATTCAAGTCGTCTTTTTTCTTTTCTAAGTATAAATTGTGAGAAGTGTCCTACCTACTTAAAAACGTACTACTGACTTCTTGACTCGACGACGTAAAATGTTGCTTTGGCATAATAAAGCAACATACTAAAACATGACATATCATGCTTACTTTAAACATTTCTACGGTGGTGTCGTGTGAGGCGGGTCGTTACGTTCCTTCAAATATGGTTGAGCGAAGCGATGGCTGGTTCATGCGTCATGCTCGTGAACGAGTGCTGCCAGTGGGAATGGGTCTGCTTCGGACTACCTATCTTGACGCATATTGAATTGTATGAATTGATTTTTTTTTGTAACAGCCTAGACTGAATATTCAGTTCAATTTCAATTTACAGGATATATAGTAACCGTCTTACTAATAAAGAACTGCAACCCACCCGTTTTACAACCCGTATACATTGCGGGTAAATGTTTATTAGTAAGGCAGTTAATGTATTGATTAGCATACGCTTGAAATATGGAAAACTTAATAGTAACAAACCACGTAAGTGTAAATTCTGCACAGGGCGCTACCAGCCACCACCTCGGGCAGAACTTCTCCAAGATGTTCGAGATCGTGTACGACGACCCCGACACGCACGAGAAGGCGTACGTGTACCAAAACTCATGGGGCCTCACCACAAGAACTATTGGTAAGACACGGCTATCATTTCCTTAGAGCCTGGGTCGTGATAAAACTCTTTAACATAATAACATAATTTTATTTGCATTTAACATGGTATGAAAGGTGACAGTCTCATTATAACAAGTACATCATGTTAAGCCATTATTGAATAGCATGCAAAATTTTACACAAGTGACAAGTAGCACTATTTGAAGTGTCATAAATATTCTTATATTAATAAATTACAATTCCAATTTCATTGTGTTGCATTGAAAAATTCTTGCAGATTATAAAATTCACATTCAAGTAGCCACTGATACAATGTTGTCTTAAAACTATTTAAGTTGTTACATTGTGTGATTTCGGCAGGAATTCTATTATATATCTTAATAGACATAGAAAGCTGATTTTGTGTTTTCTCAACGTTGATATTTTGTTAATGACTAATCTGTTAGGATTTTTTGTATTTCGTGGGTACACATCACATGCTCTTTTGAAGGAATGAATAGACTGCTTTACGTAAATACATAATTCCAAAATATATAGTGACGACAATGTCAATAATCCAAGCTTTCTAAATCTCGATCTACAGGATGAATAAGGTGGAATTCCGCATATTGCCCGAATACACTTTTTTTGGGCAATGACAAAACGCCTGCAGCACACCCCCGCCACGGAACGGTACTGATTTTTAGTCAGTTTCATCAAGTAATCTTATACTCTTGCCTGTCTATAGTAAAAAAAAACGGCCGCGCAGCGCGATTTTTAAACAGGTTCATCCACTAATCTTGTACTCTTGCCTGTTTATAGTAAAAACAAACGGTAATAAAAAAGTGTATAAAAATTAACGTAGGCAACTAAAAAACTGACTTTACTGACCATTTTTGGAAACAACTGACTTTTACTGACCAAAGCCAAAAAAACTGACTTTCACTGACTTTACTGACCATTTTCGACCCCTGCATCTACTACGTGGCGGATTCGCGTCATTGCTTTCGCGTGTGTGAACGGTCGGAGCCGATCGGGTGAAAAATCTATGCCCCTAAAGCAAGGGCGGCCAACCCGCGGCCCGCGGGCCACATGCGGCCCGCCGTCTGTTACCTTGTGGCCCGCGGAGACGAGCACATTTTTTTTAAAGTCGGACTTATCTGGCGCGCACTATACATAAAACTTGGTAGTGCGGCCCGGGGTAAAATTCTACTTCCGAATTTTGGCCCAAGTGTCGAAAAGGTTGGCCTCCCTTGCCTTAAAGCCTTCTTAGAACAGGCCGTTCGCATTTGTTTCGCTTGTCGAACTCATGGCGGAACCTACTGCGGTGTTCCACGGGCGGAGGAGGTGTGCTACACGAATTAACTATTACAGTTAAAAGCGCGTAGTCTGCACACTAGCGCCGCCTTTGGAAAAATCATAGTGCTTAAATAAAAGACGAAATTGTGACGAATTATCTCTCTGTAGTGCACCCCGAAGAAACTTTGTGGTACTTCTTATCGCTAAGACAATATTTTCTAGTTTGTCGTTTAGTTTAATGGAGTTTTTCATGCTAAAAGTAGCCACTTTTCGCATTACAGAAAGATAATTCACAATTTCGTGATTACTGACTATGATTTTTTTGTCAATGGCGGCGCTAGTGTGTAGACTACGCGCAATTGATACCTTTTGTAATTATTCGAGTTGTACATCAATCTTGTTGCTTGCTCTATCATTCTTTGAATGAATCAACACTTTATTGTTCACCATAATAAATACATACAAGGACTATACAAAAGTGGAACAATATTGGCGGCCTTATCGCTGAAAAGCAATTTCTTCCAGGCAACCATTTATTTACACAGAACAGAAAGAAAAATAAGGAATGGGCAGTTTATGGTGTTTTCAAAGTAGGAACAAAAACGTTCATTAATATAATTTTAACCTAATTTAAGAATACAATATTTACACAAATCTACTTATATAATTTATATATGTATGTATAATAATATATATATAAATATATAATAATAATAATATAGTTAAACATAATTTATATATCAAAATATTATATAATACAATAAATATCGTTTCGACAAACAAAGGATAGAGTAAAAATAAATACTATGACGGCAAAGACAGATAATGTTCTTTAACATTCTTTTTGCATAAAATATGATCCATATTTTAGTGTCAAATGTTGTGGCCTATTTATATGTATATGTCTTCGCTAAACTTTTATTCACCATTTTACAAGTAATGATCCAATACATGCTATCTAAATTATAAACTCAAAGCAACACTATTCAGCGTTCTTTACCTGTATTATCTATTTGCCAGTTCCTTTATCCCCTAGATTTTTATTCTCGCCGTCCTCTGGTTTTATCTCCATTTTTTTGAGATTTAAGCATTCACTTCTATTTTCATACAATACTAAAGTAATATACTAAAAAAAAATCGAATGGTCACCAGAACTGTATCAGTTTTTATTTATATTATTTATCATAGGTGTAATGGTGCTAGTACACGGAGACGATCGCGGCCTAGTCCTTCCCCCGCGAGTAGCCGAAGTGCAAGTCATAGTAGTTCCCTGTGGGATCACTGCCTCCAGCACGGCGGAAGATAGGAAGAACCTAATAGATTCGTGCAAGAGCCTCGTGGATGAGTTTGTGGCAGCTGGCATCAGGGCCGAGGGCGATTATAGGGACAACTACTCGCCTGGGTGGAAGTTCAACCATTGGGAACTCAAGGTAATTTAATAGTGAAATTATTTCTAGTCTATTCTAGCAGTTGTAAGCATCATTGTTGAAGATAGGAAGAATTTAATCGATTCTTGCGAGAATCACGCCTATTGTCAGTATCGTCTCGCATAATTTGAGACTTTTGTCCAGAATGTTCATTATATACTGACTGCTCATCATATACCCTCCGTTTTTTTTTGCTTCGCCGTAGTCGGGTAATCAGAAAATAAGGACCATTTGTTCTTCATACAAATGAGCTTCATACGAATGTCTGAAAGGCTTTTTTAATATAAATTCAATTTGAATTTGATATTGTTCAAAAGCTGTAATAGTCAGTTTGCGGACTTTACAGCTATTTGCCGTGTCTCAGTTAGAATTGAAAAATGTAATTAATTTTGCGTATTTTAGTATAAAACTGTATATAGTTTGCATTGCAGTCTGCACGTGAAAAACTACTCCAAGCTGGAGACACGGCGAATAGGAGAAATTATACAGTAAAGTCGGCAAGTTGACTATTATAGCTTTTGAATAATATCAAATTCAAATAAAATTAAATGACCAGCTATCTATGGGGTACCGTCCATTAAAAAACATGATTTTTTAGCAACTTACCGCCGCGCCTGCAGAACTCGCCGCGCTGCTAGAACAACTATTGTTAGCTGGAATAAATGTTGTTGTGTAGGGTGTCCCGATCCGAGTGGAGCTAGGTCCCAAACACATGTCCCGCGGCAAGTTAGTGGCGTGGCGATGCACCGGCTGACGGGCGACAAGCTCAGGCTGAAGCTGTCCGCCGCGCTGCTAGAATAATTATTGTTAACTGGACTTATGTCTTTTTGCTAAGGGTTGGCTAATAGAATAATGCTCTTAGCATAAAGCTGCCTTTGTACCATACTTTGTGTATTGTTGTAAAGATGAATAAATAAATAAAAAAATGAATAATGTTGTGTAGGGCGTCCCGATCCGCGTGGAGCTAGGCCCCAAAGACATGTCCCGCGGCGAGGTGGTGGCGGTGCGCCGCCTCACGGGCGACAAGCTCACGCTGCGGCGGGCCGCCGCGCCCGCAGAACTCGCCGCGCTGCTGGAACAAACGCACCACGAGATGTTCGCCAGGTAACACTCAATCAGAGTTTTTGGCGCCATTTTGTCGGGTTCGGTTTGGTGACTTTTTTTAATTATTCGCAAATTGATTCATAGTGGATATTGTGTCTTAAAATTGGTGCAGTTTTGTGATACAAGTGTCTACGCAACTGAACAATATGTGGGATAATTGAAATAGGCGCGATCTTGGTTGTGTGAAGTTGAGACTTTTATTGTAGTGGTGGCCAAAGAGAATGTAAAAAAACCGGCCAAGTGCATGTCGGGCCACGCGCCATAGGGTTCCGTAGTTACCTTCGTTTTCAAAAATAACTTTGTTTTTCACAGTGTTGGTATGAATGACAAAGTTATATTTGCGGTTTTGGAAAATGTGCTATATCTCAAAAACTAATTACTATATCTCGTTCAAACCAATTTTGGTTGAAAGTGATAGCATATATTTTTTTTAGATTTTTCACTTTCTTATTTCAAAAGTTAAAGGGGGGGGGGACACACATTTTACCACTTTGGCGGTGAATATCTTTCAAACGGTTGACTTTGAGAAAAAGTTGTCTTAGGAACCTCAATGTCATTTTTAAAGACCTATCTATATACACCCAACACGTGTTGGTTTGAAGAAAGAATTTTTTTTCAGTTTCAGTTCCATGTATGGGGAGCCCCCCCTTAATCTTTCATTTTTCTTATTTTTGTATTAAATTCCTTAAGCGGTTAACAGAATACATCTACCTACCAAGTTTCAACTGTGTAGTCTTAATACTTTCGGAATAAAGTGGCTGTGACATACGGACAGACAGACAGACAGACAGACATGACGAATCTATAAGGGTTCCGTTTTTTGCCATTTAGGCTACGGAACCCTAAAAACTAGCGTGTGGTGGCTACCTCGGCAGAACTACCGAGTAAACTGTCTTGATTATACTTGGTGCCAAATGCTCCAAGCAGCGTTGGAATGCGATGCGCCCGCATTCTAATGTAAACTGAAACAATCTATTACTGAACTATTCAACACTTGACACTGGCAAAAAATACTTCCAAGAGGAAAGTAGATTGCCAAAACAAAAATTTTTTTCATGTCAGTGCTCAATCAACTTGACTCTAAACTAACTAAACTCCAGCGAACTAAAATCTATGGAACAAGCATTGCGCTCAAAAAATGGCACCACACGAAAAGTACAACTAAGTGGATGGAGCTAATAAAAATGCTGGCATTTAATTATGCAGCACAAAGCGTCTGAGCACTGGTTGCTTATTAGCGACCATAATTTGTATACTCATAGATATTTTCTATACTTAAAGGAAAAAATATGATACATTATTTCTGCATATTTTTACTGCCTTCTTTGCGTCTTTTACACCATTTGACTACACAGGACGTCATTCCTAATAAACTCTTTCTCTACAATACAAACTGCAATTATTGTAAAGAACGTTAACATCAGTCACCAGGTGCGTGGCTGGTACGACTAAAGCTGAGCTAATTGTGCTTTTTCGGCCCCGTGGTGCCATTTTTTAAGCAATTACACTTCTATAGATTTAAGTTTGCTGCTAAACTCCAACCTACTGCCAATTTCACATGAAGAAAGAATGTTTATTTTTAAAAGATAGGAGTTCCTTGACTTGAGTAGTAGCTCACTGGGGCTGCTGGTATACCAGCATTTAAAAACAGTATTCCACTAATGTTAATGTTATGTTTAATAAATACTATTAAGTAATGGAGACTACGAAAAATATTTTCTGAAATCCATTATTGTGAAAAAACTTTTAATATCATATTTCATTTTGCATTTTGTTTTGTTCAATTTATTTATATAATAAATTTTCAAATGTTTTAGGGCAGTAAAGGACCGTGATGCGAGGCTGTCGGTTGTAACGAAGTGGAATGACTTCACTGAAGCTCTTGAAAAGAAGCACATTCTCATGGCTCCTTTCTGCGGAGAGATGCCTTGTGAAGACAATATCAAGAAAGATAGTGCAAGGTTTGTTAGCCTTTACGTCCTAATCATTAACACTATAAAAAATCGGCCACTAATTTACCTTTAGAAGTCTGTGAGGAAAGAGAACAGCATTAGATTTGAGCTTTATTAGCATATTTATCATGTTGACAACACTGTTTTATTATTATAGTGCGACTGTAATTTCTTGATATCTATGGAGTCAAGATAGTCACACTATAATGATATTAGTGTTGTCAACGTGACATTCAGTAATTAAGGACAAATCTTAAGATGGTTCTTTCCGCACAGACTGCCCATCTTCCTTATTGTGCCCAACCTGTGGGAAAAATGAAGTTTTTCAAATGATATCCTTTATTTTACAGAACTGATGATGATGCAACAACTGATGTAAAGGCTCCAGCAATGGGTGCCAAGTCATTGTGTATACCTTTTGAACCAAAACGTCAGCTCACCGACTCCGACGTCTGCATCCATCCGGCTTGCAAGAGTAAACCGAAGTTTATTACTCTCTTTGGCCGCAGTTACTAACTATGGCTTAAAAAAGCATTTTTTATAAATAAAATAATTTATTGTTTCATAAAAAACTTTCTTTTATTTCAACCATTCACTCTAAATTCTGTATAGTTTCTTCTAATAATCTGATTCGCTCCTTTTTTTCATTTAGCAACTGTACAAATTTTCCATATAAATTAGCTTCTAATGATGTTTTTTCATTGACAAAGGCCTCCAATTCATTTTTACATTGCTCTACCTTTTCGCTAAGGGAAGTGTTTCTTCTATCGTACACTTCTACAAGACCTTTGAGCTCTTTATTTTGATCCATCAAAAAGTCTAAGAAACTGTCTTTTGATTCTGTTACATCTAAGCTGAGGTCCACACACCCATAAGGCATCTCTGTGGAATCTTCGAAAACTTTTTTCCAACTGAGTTTTGCAGTATTCGCTCCCGGCACACAAACAAAATCAAATATGAAGTCATCTGAATTATTCATGAAAGCTTGTCGAATATTATTGTTGTAAACATCCTTTGGTTCTTCAACTAAGTTAGCGAAATCAGAGGAAAATCTTCCTGTCCAGCAGTTGTTCCCTTCATACAGATTTATATGAATTAGGGAATCATTGCTATTTTCCCACATAATTTTTATGTATAATTTTTGTCCATTAACCACCAGTTTGGACACAGAGGTTAAGTCATCCAAACGTGAATCCATTTTGGAAGTTGGAAATCAAAAGATGATTAGGCAAGTGTAAAGTAGGTAGGTACCTGTTCAGAAAAGGCACCTATTTATTATTATTCTTGAGGTTCTAGGTGTTGTCAATAACCTCATTGGGTTACGTGATGTCTCATGTTTAAAGGAAAATCACGGTTAGTTGGGGTTGTGTCGTTGTGGATGAATCTTGGCGGAGCCCGGCGGTGCGCGGCGGTGGTGTGGTGATAGAAGACTTACCCCCTTACTAATAAAGATTGTATAGCAGCTGCATAGTTACACAGTGTTTTGTCACTTTCTTTTTAATGTCAAATTCAAATAGTTTGACAGAGAGTAACCATTGTGTAACTAAACATCTGCTATTCAATCTTTATTAGTAAGAGGGTGATATGATATCCAACCAACCTGATTAATGGCTTAAACAATTTGTTACTTCACCATACTGAATGATATAGATTTTATAGTACCTCTACTTCAGAATATTTTTGTTATTTTCATTTATTTTTACCTATTTTTCGAATAATTTTCGATTACCCATTGCAAAGTTTAAAAACAAACAAAATTGTCAATGTCATGTCAATTTTGGCTGCGGTCCGCATGGCGATTACATCGATTACGGCGTTTACAACGTTCACACGAGGTCCGCATTCGATATCGCGCTTAAATCGACAAATGACAGTTGGCGAATGCGAACCGCTCGTAAGCGCGCTAACGTTTTATTCTTACCTCAAATACAAGATGGAAAGATTGCTAAATACTATTTTTGCTCTCTAAAGCGATGATAATGATGAAGAACGTTTGATTATAGAGATGCAAATCGGTAAAATTACCTTGGTAAAATTCGGTAAAAAAACGATAAATTACGTAATTCATGGTATTTTTCGATAAATTACGGTAATTTTCAGTAAAAAATGTATTTAAAGTACTTATTTTTTTTTATTACAGGGGAAAATGTGCTAATCTGTTAGTCTATTTGTCCGTTAAGTGAAAAACAAAAAAACGCCGACCTCCCTTTCACGTACCAAGCCGTAAGCTATTAACCGAATAAGATAGGAAACGCGAGGTGAAGTAATTATAGTCTATAAGAGCGTTGTCTGACACATTTTGCAACTCAGATAGGCTAACTCACTCACTTTTATGAACTTTTTAAATAATAATAAATTACTTATTTGATTTATTTTTGGTGAATGTTTTCAATAGTCAAAAGAATACCTACTATCACGAATATTTCACGTACTTACTTATATTTATTTACAGATATATTTTTGATTTACTTGGTGAAATTACAATTAGTTTTTGTACATTTAAATGTATTTTTTTCAACAAAAACAATAAATGTTTAATATCCGTAATACTATTCTTTTGACGATGTATTGAAAACAATCACCAAAAATAAATCAAGTTATTTTCTTAAGTTCAAAAGTATGAGTGAGACAGCCTATCTGAGTTTCAAAATGTGAAACCACTATTTTAAGTGAAAATCTAAAAAAAACCATAAGTGAAAACTATAAAGTTCACGCACTAAGCAGTATAAAACGCGAGGTGAAGTAATTGTAGATATTGCCGAGAGTAGATGTATAGAAATGTCACAATTCCTTCATTTTACTACGATCATCCTATTTTTTTGTTTTCAATGCTTAGATACCATGAATCAGTGTTGCTTTTTTTTCTAAAGCAGGTATAAATAAATAAAAGACGCTAATAGTCGCTGGTAATTTTACCGTAATTTATATAAATTACGGTAAAATATCCGTAATTTACCAGCCTTTTCGGTAAAATTACGTAATTTTGCAACGCTTATCCAAAAAGGTGGTTAATGTAAAAAGTTGAAAAAAAAAAGATGTTGGGTGCACACGACTCAATAATCAAACGTTCTTCATCATTATCATCGCTTTAGAGAGCAAAAATAGTATCTAGCAATTATTCCATCTTGTATTTGAGGTTAGAATAAAACGTTAGCGCGCTTGCGAGCGGTTCGCATTCGCCAACTGTCATTTGTCGATTTTATCGATTTGAGCGCGATATCGAATGCGGACCTCGTGTGAGCGTTGTAAACGCCGTAATCGATGTAATCGCCATGCGGACCGCAGCCCAAGTGTATTATCTATGATGTCAATGTCAAATGGGTGCTGCATCCAGCAGATTAATCGCTAAATCATAGGTTGCCATAGAGTACAATTTAATCGTGAGCATGCGAATCTCCGTGCCACTGAATAATTCCATTCTAAAACTACCTAGAAGTAATGTACCGATGATATACGTTCTTATTTCAGATATCAAATCGATTGTACCGGCTTCCCGGCAGAATGATTGACAAAAGCATGTGGCACGGAGATTCGCATGCTTTGAGGTTATGTTTTTTGTTAAATCGTCGAATTCCAGATCAATCGGAGCCTGTACCGCTGGGTTGATGTATTTGTAGCCGTTACATATTCATTGTAACAGCTACAAACACATTTGTTGCTCATGTAACGCAACAGGGACAAAGATATCGCGATCTAAAGTTTTAAAAGCATGCGACTCTCCGGCCCACACACTTAAGTCTAAAATATTGATGAAAATTGCATTAAGATTAAAAATAAGCAGGTTTTTGTAATCGTTTGATCACGATAAACGACCCGAAAACATATTTTCAGAATATCTTTACTCGTTTTAGAGAAATTTGCAAATTTATTTACTATGAACAATCACAGTGTAGGGTTACCATATCGTCGGTCGGTCAGAATCATTAGGCTGTTTCTAGAAAATAGACCGATCGGAATACGTTATTTTGAGGGTATAACCTTCAAGAATTCTAAAGTTTATGAATTCTTGCCTGTCGATACATTGGCATATAATTAGTTTATTTTTGCGTTTTGTGTCACATCTAGCCGATGCATCTTGAGAAATTCGATTATTTGTGGTGGTTATAAATAATTGGACTCTAAGGCGATTCTCCCACTGCCAACGCGCGCCGTCGTCGCGGGGCGCGGTTTGGCGTTTCACGCGCGCGGTGACGGCGCAGCGCAACGCCTGTTCGGGTGGTTTTCTCCGCGCCCCCGCGCCATTCGGCGTCTGACGCGTCCCCGCCGCTTGTTTTTTAGAGGCATTAAATTTTGAAGTTGTTTTGTTTTAATTTCCAGGTTTTTAGGGTTCCGTACCTCAAAAGGAAAAAAAACTGAACACATATAAAATCACTCATGAGATTAAAACGTCCAGACAAATAATTTAGATTTGCCATCTCGATATTAATGACGGAATTTTAATAACATACGAGTAGGTAGGTACGGTCAACGGCACGCTGGGCTTCCACGACAGCGTAATGATATTCAATCAAATAAATAACAGATTTTTTACAGTTTTGTATAACCTCATGTGCTGCATAATGTACCTACCAAATGGCACTAAAATGGGCGTATATCCAAGCCACGAAACATTTGAAAACCAGAGGAAATCCCGCCATCGTAACGAAACGATCATCGAAAACCAGCCGCGGGGCGCGTCGCAGTGTGTTGTACCCCGCGGTAACGCGCCTGCTGGCGCAAACTGCTCGCGGATCGCCGGCGGCACGCGGCGGTGCGTGCTCACGCGCCGTGGCGCGCCTTGGTGTGTTGGACGAGGCGGTTTTCTGTACAAATTAATGTACTTGCATACAACGTAAAAGACGCGCGTGGGTGCGCCGCGACCGCGCGCGTCGCCAGTGTGAGAACCGTCTAAACTGTCAAAATTGTTTTAAAGTAAAAAGAAACAATAGTATTGTATTTAAGATAGCCTGCGTAGTGTACAAACCTAATTTGTGTCATTTTCGTCCATGGAAACAGACGTGGGACCCGTACATTAATAACACCGTCAAAAAAATATTACAATTTGAAAAACAAGTACCATATACCTCAGATCACTTAAAAATCCCTATGAAATAAATTTGTGCCAAATTAAGGCATGGACTTTTAATATTTTCAATTTTTTTGTTTGTCCGAGCCATTGATGCTTATAAAAAATATTAGTATTATTAGAGTTTACATATTTAATATCTTAAATACATGAGTGATGGACAGAATGAATTTGTGTCATTTTCATGCATGGATAATACCTAGGTAGGTAGGTATTCAAAAAGTTTGCGGTCGAAGCGAGTAGGCGCGGGCGCGTGGCGAGGGACGACGAAGCTCGTCCGTTTCGGTTGGATACTAAGTACGTACATACCTATAAGTCTCACGTCACGATACGAACGAACACGCACCTTTCGTTTGGTTAAGTAGGTACTCTATAGAATTACATCTCCTGTTTTAGAAATTCATACAGATGTACTATGGACAACAACGTCACTTAACCACAACTCTTAAGGTTAAAATCGGTTGCACGCCGCGCCGCCGCCGTCATAACATAATATATTTAGTTCGTGCAGGGGGATACATGCGCACACAATTTTTTTGCTAACTTTTTAAGCGAAGCTGTTGCCCATAGTACATACATATCTGTTCTGTTTCCATTCTAAAACAACCTAGAAGTAATGTACCGACGATATACATTCTTATTTCAGATATCAAATCGATTGTACCGGCTTCCCGGCAGAATGATTGACAAAAACATGTGGGCCGGAGAGTCGCATGCTTTGAGGTTATGTTTTTTGTTAAATCGTCGAATTCCAGATCAATCGGAGCCTGTAGCGGTGGGTTGATGTATTTGTAGCTGTTACATATTTAAGCATGTTCCAGACGGATTAAATCACGCCTCCCAACAGAGGTGACCTTGCTTGATTTAATCCATCTAGACGGCAGATTTAATCCAAATTTCTCCAACCAATCCAAATGACCTTCAACGTCCTTGGTGGAAGGGCGCGAGTTCCAACACAGGCACGGTAATGATATTTATCAGTACTCCAACTTCATATACTGCCCGGCATTTTATTGGCAAGATAAAAACGAGACAAAAGATGTGCAGCGCCACAAATTTTAGTGTTTGTGGCTATTGCGCATCTTTTGTCTCATCTTTCTCTTGCCAATTTATATGCAAGTGTCATCTGTACAAATAGTCGAAAAGCGAGTCGTACCTACGCGCCTCGGCCCTCGAGTTCAGTCTGCAGTCTGCACTCGGTACACAAACAGTCGCGAATGCGCCGCAGTGATGAACGAAAGATGTACGAGGTAATAAATATAATAGAAAAAATACTATAAAATATCGACTCAGCCCTCGCAGTTCAGACGGGCTCAAATGGCTCGGCTGCTACGGGTTACGGGTGAGTCAATTTTTTCTAGTATTTTTAGGGTTCCGTAGCCTAAATGGCAAAAAACGGAACCCTTATAGATTCGTCATGTCTGTCTGTCTATCTGTCCTTCTGTCACAGCCATTTTATTCCAAAAGTATTAATATTACACAATTGAACCTTGGTTGGTAGATGTATTCTGTTAACCGCTTAACGATTTTAACACAAAAATAACAAAAATAAAGATTAAGGGGGGGCTCTCCATACATGGAACTGCAACTGCGAACGTGTGAGGTGTCAATAGATAGGTCTTTAAAATTGACATTGAGGTTTTTAAGACATTTTTTTCTCAAAGTCTAAGGTTTGAAAGATATACTCCTCCAAAGTGGTAAAATGTTTATCCTCCCCCCCCCCTTTAACTTTTGAAATAAGAAAGTGAAAAATCTAAAAAACATATATGCTGCATGTAGGTCTTAATAATTACTTTCAATAAAAATTGGTTTAAATGAGATATAGTAATTAGTTTTTCAGATATAGCACATTTTCCATAACCGCAAATATAACTTTGTCATTCATAACAACACTGAAAAACAAAGTTATTTTTGCAGACGAAAAATTATAATGGTATTAAATATGGTGTGGTATAAGGTATCTACGGAACCGTACGGCGTGTTGCCCAAAACGCACTTGGCCGGGTTTTTTTCTATTATATTTATTACCTTAATATAGAAATAACATTCTGAATGCCAAAAGTCTAAAAATTCAATAGGTACTATTGATTGAAATATAAGTTCTTACTATTGCAAAGTGCAGATTGTGCTGTTTTTATTATAAATATAATTAACCAATAATCCAGAGATACCTTACATTTTTAAATACCTGGAAAGTCCGAAAGCTAAGATTAAGTATACTTAAAATATTATATAATACGTAGGTATTGTACTAAGGATTATTAAATAATTTGTTTCTCCCATCAATAATGTATTTTTTTTTTTTATTTTTATTTTACCATTAGTTTTGTTAATCTAGTTATATTATTGCCTTAAAATTAATTGATTGAACCAGCGCGGGTTTATTTAGGTAATTATTTCAAGGACAGGGCCGAGTTACAGTACTGATAGATATCTTTACCGTGGAATGGGAAAGAGTGTCGGCGCTAGGGTTGCCAACATGTCTAAGGCGAAATACAGTATTTTTCAAATAAGGCTAAAAAAATTAGTACATTTTAAAATAATATAGTAGTTTATGGAAAAGGCAAAAATTAGGCAAATATATTATTATATTTTACTTTTTATAAAAACTATATTTTTTGAACTTTTTGCATTTTTGAACAATGTTTTGGTCAAAATCATAAACCATAAATAAAACAATCATGAATCAAAATAAAAGTCTCATATTATTTTCTACCATCAATATTAATTAAATATAAGTAAATTAAAAACTCGTTTTTAACTTACTTACGATTGTATCAGTATTACTGATTAAGTTAAGACATGAAAGAAATTCGTCCATGGTTAAGATTAAGATATATTTCGTCCATGGATTAAGATTTAATTAAGTTGTCAATTTTATATTGACAAGTTTGGAACGCAATAAGACAGATAGATAATTTCAGAATTCAGATACAATACACTATACACATAGTATTTGTTATATGGTGTGACTATACACTACACGCTATAGAATCAGTCAAAATTCACGATCACAAATAAAAAAAAAAGAAACATTTGTTTCTTAGCGATCGATGTTGAAAATATAGTATTTTTGCGTACTATATATTTCTTCAATAGTATATAGCACGCAGACCCGAAACATAGTATAATACGACATATTATTATAGTATGGTTGGCAGCCCTAGTTGGTGGCGCTTGGATGTAAACTCGTGTAGCCGCAACACAATCCACGGATGGAAACCACGCCCCCATCAAGCTTCCACCAAGGTGACCTTGGTTGGGAGGCGTGATTAAATCCGTCTGGAACGTGCTTTATTGTAACAGCTACAAACACATTCGTTGCTCATGTAACGCAATAGCGACCTAAAGTTTTAAAAGCATGCGACTCTCCGGCCCACACGCTTAAGTCTAAAATATTGGTGAAAATTGTATTATGATTAAAAATAAGCAGGTTTTCGTAACCGTATATAATAGGTCTTTACCTATGAAATTGCCGATTTGTATGGAGAATTTTCAAGAAGTTGCATTTTTCATACTAGCATTTTCTTTGTTCATTTAACAACCGTTAACACTCTTGTAACAAAACTTTTATGTACTAATGTTTGAACACTATGCTAACCTATTCCATTTACGATAGGCGAAAAAAATAAGTTTTGGCTAAGTTACAACCCCTCCGGTCACCCTTTTTTGGCTCACAAAAAAAGAGTAACTTTCAAGATCTTTTTTTAATGCTATGAAAGCTTAAAAAAAGGACTTTATTTTTACTGATAGTTGACTAGCATGGTCATAATTCGACATACGTAAATCAAGATATTGTTAAATGTTTTAAAACATAGAAGTTATTATTTTCTCTGTATGTGACAAAATATCGGCAAGTTCATAAGTAAAGACCTAATATTTATAGATATATATTGCGAACGATTTTATCCTAGCTTTCCGATGACCTAGAGACTTGAAACTTTGAAAATAGGTCAGAACTGGAAGGCAATGCAATATTATGGTGTCATTGAGCTGATCTGATGATGAAGCCGGAAGAAGCCCACAGGAATTCTATGATAAAACCTACAACCCCATCGTGTTTGGGCTCGTTAGAATAGGCATGACGAAATTTTTTTTATTTTATGTTACATAAATTACCTCTCAAAAAAAGAAACATTGGTAAAATAATTATTTCGCTAGCGTGAAAACTGCCCGAGATATCACAGTTTAAAATGCACACAAATTGGACTCACCCGAAAACGCTCCATACTAACGGCTACCCTAGTTATGACGTCACGCCTAGGTGTTTGTATGCAACGCGTAGGAAAGTTTGGCAGCTATATTAAATATTGTGTTTATCAAAATTGTTTCTTAAGCCGGCCATATACGCTAGGTTATGCATGATGGTTATGCCTGTAAGGTCAAAACCGTCATGCATAACCGAGCGTGTGTGGGATAAAACTGCATGCCTGTCATGCATGCCTGTCATGCAAGCCGCTCGGTTATGCCTGTGGTCAAAACCGTCATGCATGCCTGTCATGCAAGCCGCTCGGTTATGCCTGTGGTCAAAACCGTCATGCATAACCTAGCGTTATGCATGACGGTTTTGCATGAAGGTTTTTCATGATGGTTTTAAAGCCTTAAATATTGAAGATGGTTAATTTTACTGAAAGAAGACTTCATTTTGTTTATAAAAATATATGGAACTGCATTCAATGATTTTTAGAAAATCGCCTGCCTTAACCAGGAATCGAACCCACCAAAAACGAAAACATTTTTGTATTTATTTTTACAACACCAATCGAAAGGGTTACTTATAAGGATTACTTTTTCTTAAGTGACACTGCATCTTAAACAAATGGAAGGCCATGAAATTTAACATTTAAAATTTAATAATTACGGATTGCATCAATTCGTATCGAATCAGTCAATCAATAAAAAAAAAAAACTTTGAATGCAGTTCCATATATTTTTATAAACAAAATGAAGTCTTCTTTCAGTAAAATTTACTACCTTCAATATTTAAGGTACTTTCCCTTCGTGTGGCAAAGTTTTGGGACACCCTGTATATTTAATAATATGCTTATTTCATCTAAATGAATTAATTCTGCTAGAAGTCATTCATCCCAAAAATATAAGTGAAGAAATCTGAGGGACAGGGCAAATACCGGGGGTGGGGCTACAGTTCTTTTTAGGATTCGTCATGTCTGTCTGTCTGTCTGTCTGTCTGTCTGTCTGTCCGTCCGTATGTCACAGCCACTTTATTCCAAAAGTATTAGGACTACATAGTTGAAACTTGGTAGGTAGGTGTATTCTGTGAACCGCTTTACGATTTTTATACAAAAATAAAAAAAATAAAAGATTAAGGGGGGGCTCCCCATACATGGAACTGAAACTGAAAATATTTTTTTCATCAAAACAATACTTGTGGGGTGTCTATAGATAGGTCTTTAAAAATGACATTGAGGTTACTAAAACTATTTTTTGTGGTAAAATGTGTGTCCCCCCCCTTTAACTTTTAAAGTAAGAGGGTGAAAAATCTAAAAAAAATATAAGCTATAGATCTTGATAAACACTTTCAACGAAAATTAGTTTGAACGAGATATAGTAATTAGTTTTCAAGATATAGTACATTTTCCAAAACCGCAAATATAACTTTGTCATTCATACACACTCTGTGAAAAACAAAGTTATTTTTTCAGACGAAAAATGATATCGGTATTAAAATATGGTATGGTATAATGAACCTACGGAACCCTACTGCGCGTGGTCCGACACGCACTTGGCCGGTTTTTAATTGCTCCAATGCCAACAACACCATACACGCTAGGTTATGCATGACGGTTTTGACCACAGGCATAACCGAGCGGCGTGCATGAGCGGCTTGCATGAAGGTTTTGCAGCTCGGTTAAAACTGTCATGCGTAACCTTACGTGTGTGCTCTCTATTGAACTCGGTTTTGCATGAAGGTTTTGCAGCTCGGTTAAAACCGTCATGCATAACCTAGCGTATATGGCCTGCTTTATACAAATTTGCTATAAATTTTATGGATTAATTAAATGTATTATTTATTTTAATATATTTTAAACTTTTTAAATGGACTTGTCCGCCCAACTTTGAAGGGTAATAAAACAAATAATACGCAATATATAAAACCAAGAGGTATACAAGCTACTCTAAAAGTTCAATATGTTTACGGTTTTTATTAGTATTTTGTTATTTTATTCAGTAGTCGTCATCCCTATTGTTTTGACGAGTACTCTAATGGGAGACGAAGTCCAGGGTCTGATGATGAAGCTGACAGACAGAGTATGTTCATTACTTTTAGTCGGAGGATTTTTGTAAAAATATTAACCAAACTGTTTTTCAATTAGGGTTTTTCAAAATGACAAAAAACTGTATGCTCGATAGATACGATGGCGTTGATAAAAATGTATGTGTCAATGTGATTTTTTTACTCAGCTTCGAAGAGTACTCAGGTAGGCAGGCAAATCTGATGTTACCCTAAAATGTTTCTCTTTGGCCAGATGTCAGCCAGCGAACGCTTATTTGCCTCTTTGGTACAGGCCGTTTATTTTTAAAAGCCAATTTTTACACTTCTCTTTCCATCAACGCCATCTAGAGGCAAATAGTTACTATTTTTTTAAAATGTCACTTTGTAAAGCCTTCATTAAGAATAATTGTCCTAAGTCGTGGGCTTTTAAAAAAAATGCTTTTTTGACAGTTGCCTTTCTCATCGAATGTGTTTTTTAATCAATATATTTGTACATGTATCATAGATTCACGTGGACTACATTACCACAGAATAACTATGATACTACCTAATAAATTGTTCGATTTTGGTAGATTATTTTTTGATGTTATTCTAAAATACCCCAGGTGTCCAAGAATGTCACAGCTCAAGGGTGGACACAATGTAACAGTGTTTCCACTACTACTACCTAATATTTGTGATTTTCAGACTCATTAATCTTTTAGTATGTAGAATTTTACCTGAGAGATTAATGCCTATTATAAGTAATTGTTGATTTTAAATCGTTATTGCCTATAAAAGGTACATAACTACGATTTAAAAAAAATTAGACTCATTTATCTTTAAGTCACACACAAATCATTGTACCTGAGATAAACCTATAGGTACTTTTAAAGTCTGAATAATTATGCAATACCTTGAGAAAACCTTTATCGGTTGGAATTCAACAGATTTTGTCATTTACTTGTTCCACTAAATATGAAAATGTCAAAATTAATAACAGTGTTTCATTGTTGGACAGAGGATGTTTCATTGTGTACACCTAGGTGGACACAATGAAACAATTCCCATTTTCTTTTAAAAGTCTTCTTATTGGTTTATGTATCTATTTATTAATGAAACTATAACTGCCATTTTATACCTAATTAAGTAGATTCCGTTCCTTTAAAAACGGAATTCATATCTTTAAAAATGAGAGAAATATGAGACTCAGAGCTTTTGGTGTTGCATTGTTCCACACTGCTCTACGTTTGTATGTATGTGAGTTTTTGTATTGTTACTTGGGACAAGTTTCAATGGTTGTAAAGTAATTTATGCTTACTACATAAGTCAAAACTTGAAAAATTAAACTTTAGTATTTACTTACCTTTTAAAAAAAACTAAAAACCGACTTCAAAAAACCTGCCTCTAAAAAGCAAGAAATAATATTCAAATCATTAGATATGCATTATCATTGTTATATAATAACAACACGTCTATTGAAGTCGGGTGGGGCTGGAGTACAACTTCGTTTTTTTATTCTAAAAGCCCTACCCGACTTCAATATACGTGTTGTTATTATATAACAATGATAATGCATATCTAATGATTTGAATATTATTTCTTGCTTTTTAGAGGCAGGTTATTTGAAGTTGGTTTTTTGTTTTTTAAAACATTTTTTTTTATTTTTAAAACAATTTTTATTTTTTTGTTTTTAGTGTAAGTACCTTCTCTATTAGGTAGTGTAGTGTAAGTATATTATTTGGTAGAAAAATCGGCTCAGTCAAACGTGAGATATTCGCGGAGAAACATACATTCATACAGGTCAAACTGAAAGAGAACCTTCTTTTTTTGAAGTCGGTTAAAAAGACTAAAAGTACCTCTTACCCAACAAAAAGAATCATCTTATTCGGTTCATAAATAACAAAATAGTCAAGTTAGTTGATGCAAAATCATAGTGTTTTCAGGATACCTTGAAAACTACTGAACCGATTTGAAAAAAAAATAAATGGGACCATTTCGCAAAAAAATTGAATCGAACAAAAAAAGAATCATCAAAATCGGTCCATAAATGTCGAAGATACGCGCGAACAACGATAAAAAAAAACATACAATTAAGGATGTAATAAAACAGATGCTTCGTTCGGAGTTATTTTATTAATAAAATACATGTAAAATATTTTTTTTTTCTTACAAAGAGGTTATAAGAAAACTGAATTTCTTAGTGCTCATCACGGTTAGTTCAGAGCCATCACGCCTTATTAGTAAGTTTGAATAGACTAACATACACGTTACTAACATAACAAGTGATGTATAGGTACTTGGTTATTTATAAAGCTGTTGGGTTTTAAAGTAAATGGGAACGGGAACGAGAACGAAAACGGAAACGGGAACGGTACTTACCTACTAATCTCTGAACTAAACTTTTCAATAATTTATACCAATTCGAATTTAATATTTATAACTAAGACAGGACAACGTCTGTCAGGTCAGCTAGTAAAATAAATATTTGAGGGGGCTCCCATACAACAAAGGTGATTTTTTAGCCGTTTTTTGGTACGGAACCCTTTGTGTGCGAGTCCGACTCGCACTTGACCGGTTTTTATTTCCTTACCCTCAAAAAATATTTTGTTACAGTAGGTAGGTAATCCTTTCTTTTTAAACTTTGCAAGAGGTAGAGTACAAGAATGTTAATGATGTCATCTCATCAATGAGACTGTAATTGACAATAATAACACATGCCTACTTCCAAATCACGCCAACAGCACTGTTAGCCTATAATCCATTAAATGAAGTAGGTACACAAATACCCTATCTGTGTAATATTTTGTGACTATTTAATTTGGTCGGATACGCGCTAACAGCGCTGTGAGCGTGATTCGGAACGCGGCCACAGTATCATCAAATGTATTTATATTCGTTCGTATACTTCTTACCTACCTACCTACTCGTTACTTCAAATGTGTCACCGAACTTCAGTACCTATGCTTAGGCGTCACTTAAGTCACTTACTTACTTTAAATTAGGCGAATTAATTTGAAGTGGGATATTGTGCTGGCTCAATACGAAATAGAGGCTACTTTTTACAAATTCTTTTACCCAAAGTCGCTCGAACGGCAAAGTACGTAGCAGCGGTGCTCGAAGTACGCAGCAAACAGCGGTGCCCCGGCTCCCACCCCCCCCACCCCCCCCCCCCATTTTCTTTTGTGACTTTTACAGGGTGTTGAAAAGAAAAAAATAAAAAGCTGAAAATTCCATTGATGAATTTAGCACAAAACATTATGTACAACAGATACTATTGATCTAAAACATTTAACACTTATTTAACCAATTGTAATATTCTTTTGGAGTTACTAAGGTAACGCTTTAGGTAATAGTCAAATAACAGTATTCCCGTGGACAAAGATGACACAAAAAGCTCAAGTAAGTACATCGGTTACAACTTCATAATCATCATGAAAGTAAAATTTTCAACTTTAATTTTCTTTTCGTCCGATAGCGTTAAAAAAGACAAAAACCTAAATTTTTACTTATGCATCAAACCAAAATGACACAATTTCATGTATTAGGCTAAGTGAATGGTGCAGAAACTATATACGAAAAAAACAAACTTTAATATTTTTAAAAGCTAAAAACTTATCCCGATCGGTCTAAAATGCAAGTTGAAGTGTTTTTAGATACCTATTTTGAAAGACTAATACTTCAAAAAACGAAGGAAGTTCTCAGTTCGGTTGCATTCAACCGAGACCTAAATTAATGGGTGACTGATACTGATGATGATGGGTGACTGGTACTGAGTGGGCAATTATTATACCAATTATGACGTTCACATTTTTAACACGTTTTTATAAGGTTACCTACTTTCTCATTTGTTTGTTTGTATTTTGTTATCTCGATTAGGATAAAAGTCACCTTTTTACGTCCCCTAAAAAATATTGCAATATTGCATAGTCAGTAACAGTATGATAGTAGGTACGATACGTACGAGTATGTAGGCAAATCAACCCTCAACATTATGTAGTTCAACTTGAATTTTATTAGAAACAGCCTAATGATTCCTACGGACCGACGATATGGTCACCCTACTACACACTGATTATTCATAATAAATCATAGTAAATAAATTTACTTATTTCTCTAAAACGAATGAAGATATAGTGAAAATATGTTTTCGGGCCGTTTATCGTGATCAAACGGTTACGTAAACTTGCTTATTTTTAATCTTAATACAATTTTCACCAGTATTTTAGACTTAAGCGTGTGGGCCGGAGAGTCGCATGCTTTTAAAACTTTAGATCGCCATATCTTTGTCCCTGTTGCGTTACATGAGCAACAAATGTGTTTGTAGCTGTTACAATGAATATGTAACGGCTACAAATACATCAACCCAGCGGTACAGGCTCCGATTGATCTGGAATTCGACGATTTAACAAAAAACATAACCTCAAAGCATGCGAATCTCCGTGCCACATGCTTTTGTCAATCATTCTGCCGGGAAGCCGGTACAATCGATTTGATATCTGAAATAAGAACGTATATCATCGGTACATTACTTCTAGGTAGTTTTAGAATGGAATTATTCGGTGGCACGGAGATTCGCATGCTCACATTTAATCATAGACAGTAAAATATTGAACAATAGAAAAACATTTCTTGGTAAATAGAATGATCCATCCCCATAGAGTGACGCTAGAAACATACTTTTGTGTTGTGTTGTGTCGTGTCGCAACAGAAGCGTATCGGTTTCATACATTTAGTATGACTAGAGTAGAAACACACTATTGTGTTGTGTTGTGTCGGGATCTACCCACCGATTACGTATCTCTGTTGCTAACAATTCTCGATTGAAATCGCAGTTGCATTGCGGCTTTAAGTAAGATAGTTGTCACATTGATTCTTACCTTCAGTTGTGTCGCGGACCGCTCGGCTGCAATTGCAACAGAACCCCCACCACCGATCTGTCGCGACACAACACAACACAATAGTGTGTTTCTAGCATTGTATTAGTATTAGTATAATTTTGATTTAACTCAAAAGATGAAGATTTAATAGAATTTGTACGTTAACGTAAAGTGTTGTATGATACCATGCCATGATCTATTTTTTCACGCGAATCAGAGACCGAGACCTTGGTGCTGTTGGAACGATGATGGACACTTTGCGTTTGCATCGGATCCCAAAATCCGGAGAACACACAGACTAAGGTTTGCATACGTTTACACACTATGGCGCACGGCGATTGCGCACTGTTGCAAGTTCGGGGAGCGTGGAGGTTCGCGAACCATAGGCGATGGCTACACGCATGGTAAATACTGTGATCCATCGCCATAGAGCAAAGGTGCCCATACGGTCGATCGCAATCGACTGGACGATCGCGTGAGGTTTTGAGGTCGATCGCCAAGGATTGGCAATTTGCACCCAATGTAGTTTGACTAAAGGCCTGGGCACACCGGCTGCGTAGACACGCGTGTAGTGACGCGCGTAACCCACACCGGGTTACGTATACGTCTACGCGGCACGCAACGCAACCTGTCCCTTGCATACCCTGCCGCTGTGGCAGCCATGTTTGCGATTCTAGTGCGCGATGTCAGACGAAGATTCTCGTTACAAGGTCTCCCGTTTAGGCTTTGCGAACCGATGGCGTAGCTTCTATGACATTCACAAGTGCTTGTAACAGCCTAGACTGAATAAATTATTTTGAATTGAATTTTGAATTGAATTGAATTTTGATTGAGTAAATGGACTAATTTTTTCGCACTAATTTAATTAGTTTTTCTTTAATATCGTTATTCATTACTTAAAAACAAAATAAAACACCACTTACTACCGGTAGTACTGGTACTATTTGTAAACAAATACAACTGAATGCGTAGTCACGCGCGTGGTTACGCGCGTAGTGACGCGCAGGAAAGATACGTGCGTGTTCGTATTTGTTCGGTGTGACGTCCAATAGGGAATGCCATTGAGTACAACGTCATCAATGCGTTCCGCTCTGCGTAAGTACGCAGCCTGGTTGTCTCATGAGAGCTGCAATGCGTAGGGTTACGCATCGGTCTACGTGCACGTACGTTACGCAAGCGGTGTGCCATGTCTCATAAAGTTGCAGACATTACAACGTCATGGTACGTCTACGTGCACGCTTACGCATACGCTTACGCATCCGGTGTGCCGGAGCCTTTATGCATTTTTTTATTGTTAAATGTTTGGTGGGTTACTTAAACGGTCAAAATGACAATCTCTTAGTCAAAATATTTGAGTCGATCTCCTTAAGAAAAAGTATGGGCACCCCTGCCATAGAGTACATTTTAACCATGGAAAATAAAAATATTGAACATTCCATACAAATTATTTTCCATTGTTAAAATTTACTCTATGGTGGCCAGCGAACTAAAATCTATGGAAGTCACTGACCTGCATATATTTACACTGTACAGGCTTATGTCAAACTGTTTTTGTGCCTATTTGATTTCCGCCATTTTGGCGCTGTAGGACATAGCGTGAGCATAGCGTGCGTACGTGGTACTAAAGTTTGAAGTCTGGAGAGACCATCACGGCAACTATTTTCATATTGTACGTCAAAATTAGTTCTTTAGACGCACGCTAGTGGCGTTTCAAATAGGCACAAAAACTTAGCTGTCAAATCATACAAACAGCCAGTCCAGTTAACTAAAAAAAAATTTTTTTCATGTCAGTGATGGAAGTGTAATGGGGAATGTCCGAAAAAAATCATATTGGCTGAATATTTTTTTATAGGTAGGAATAAGCTCCATTAGTAATAGAAAAAAGTTTCAGAATTTTCGGTTGCGTGAAAAAAATTAAAGAAATTAAAGTCTCTTTGACTTCGCAGATATAGGAAAGTAACAGCAGAATGGAGATTATTCCTTTGCCATCACCTGCCACAACGACAACATGGTATTAAAAAAAAACTTTCAACAACAAAATATCAAAACTTTTTTTTTTAATTCTTGTTGTCATAGTGGCAGGTGTTGGAAAAGGTATAATCTCCATTCTGCTGTTACTTTCCTACATTTGTGAAGTCGAAGAGACTTTCATTTTTTTTTAATTTTTTCACGCAACCTAAAATTCTGAAACTTTTTTGTATTACTAAGGGAGCTTATTCCTATCTATAAAAAAATATTCAGCCAATTTTATTTTTTTCGGACATTCCCCATTGCAGATAAATATTGCTTAAAAAATGGTCCTACGGGGCCGAAAATCCACCCACTTCTTGTGTAGAAGTCAAGTAGCGGCGTGCGTAGGGGGCGCGTTACGCACGCCGCTACTTGACTTCTACACAAGAAGTGGGTACAAAGATAAAGATATCATTCAAGAAACCACCCAATTATGTAGAATTTTACAAAAAAAATAAAATTATAGAGTTAAATCACCGCTCTGCCCAGAGCCACGGTAAGATGCCATTAGCGTGCCGGAGTGACTTTTACACGAGAAGTGAGTACAAAGATAAAAACCGCCCACTTGTGTAGAATTTTACAAAAATTAAGCGCAGGGAAGAGTTTAAATTAAGTTTAGCCCTCAAAAGAACTATTTTCTTTCCGAAAAGATCAGTTTAGGTAGACGTATTTAAAGGGGCGGCATAATATCTATTGCAAACGGGCGTTTAGAACTAACGGCGGACCTGCTTGCAAGAAAAATCTTATTTAACCTATTTGAAAAATAATTAGGGGCCTCCACTCCCTTGTTGCCTCAGGGCCTCCACACTCTAAATCTGTATCTGGTAAGCACGTTTAGTATTTGTTGTTTTATTTTGGGGGTGCTAAATAGAAAACCGCCCCGGGTGTCAACCCATGCTACGCCGCCTTTGCGTGTGTTACCAATTTACCATACCATTGGCTGGAAAGAATCAACTCCTCTTTCCAACAACAGGTAGGTACAATAAAAATCCTCAAGATTATTGACATAAATAAAAATACTTACAAACTATTATTCAATGTTTATTATTATGTAGGTAATCCTGTAGTACATGTTTTTGCATTATGATTAATAATACATTTTTTTGATCCACTCTTCTTTGACTTTATTAGATGTAAAAATTTATCGCAGAGATTCTTTTCCATTTCAATTTTCAGGTTTAAAAACTCTTCAGTGTCTTTTAAACATTTGAAAAAGTCTTTTCTCATGGCTGTATAATTACGTTTTAAGTCTAAAATTTTACCTTTCATGTATTTGTTTAATACAAGTAGGATTTCAAATAAATCGGGCCGAGAACTAGGAGGTGATTCATCCAATTCTAGTGGTAAAAATCCTTCTATTACCTCGGAACTACCATATTTCTTTTTCCAGTAAAAGAATCCACTTTTTAGCTCATATAGATAATCTTCAATTTGTTGAGATAGGCATCGCTTGGTGTTTTCATAATATTTATCTTCAGACATGTGTAAATTTTTACAAAATCCTGATAACCGGTGGGATGAAAATCTTCCTTTCCAAAGTTGATCTTTAGTGTAAAGATACATTTCAAAGGAATTTGGTTGCCATCCTACCAGTAAATAATATCGTTCATTAGCTGTATTTATTTTTGTAACTGTAATTGAGTCGTCAATGTCCATCCCTCTTTATGTTTTGTTTGTATTTAAGCTATGTAGTAAATGATTCTTAAACCTAATACCAAGTTCAAAAAGGAATGTACATTATCTACTTTCACAATTTGTAGGAAATCAATTTGAAATCAATCTTGAGATTCACGGAATGACATTCATGGTTTGCAGATGGTTTGATGATATGTATATGTCAAAGAGTATTTTTTTATTGATTACATCAAAAGTCTATGGTTTGTCAGGTTTATCTCTTGGTTAAAATGCATACTGTGGTGACTGACTTAGCGATTGGTCTACTGGAATGCACTCACTGACAGTTGACAGCATAGATTAATGTTGACAGTTGGTTGACAGCGATCGATCACTACGCAATCTGTGAC
This sequence comes from Agriphila geniculea, assembly GCA_943789525.1. Lineage (NCBI taxonomy): Eukaryota > Metazoa > Arthropoda > Insecta > Lepidoptera > Crambidae > Agriphila > Agriphila geniculea. Next base: position 4,359,613 of record OX038883.1, read on the forward strand.
TTGATAACATAACCTAAAAGTAAATAAATCTAAACTTTATTTAAATTTTAATATTGTATCAAGCAAGCAAGAGCTGGGCTTATGATATAGTGGGTTTTAATTTTGATTTAGACGAAAAGTTTTTGCACAATGAGTAGCAGCGATAGTGAGGCTACCGTAGAGGATGCGAAGGACGAGCAAGACGACGGTGACCGAGTGAGTTCATCAGCTGTGTTTTGGACTTTTGGTTATCTCACTGTATTTGTTATTTGAGTGTTAGGGCCTCTGCAGCTCTGATAGAGCTGTCACTGCGACCTAAAAGATCTATTGTGACTCGCCACTCGCCACCTAATTATACACTCGAGTCTCGACGTCAGAAAAATCGCACCTCTTCGAAAATAAGTTTAGACTTGGCCACCTGCTATTGCTAGCTATCGTTTTACCGTGTAAATGTATATCTATTGAAAATACATTTAATGAGCATTCAATTAATAATGGTTTGATTTAATTTAACATAACAGTTATCATAATTAAACGCTTAAAGCGTTATTGCTTGCGCCTCCATAAAAGGGAAATAAAAGGAGTCAGTTCAGGAAATACGGGTAAATTCGCTATCGAGATGATAAAGAAAACACACTTCAATTAAAAAAGGAATACACAAGATAGATAGTATTGCCCAAGAAGTTGCTCTAATATTGCAAAAAATGAGCCAATGTAATGTTGCTCGGAACCGAAACTGAATCTCAGTTATTGATTCCGTTGGACAAGTATTCCAATGGTTTCTAGACTTCACTTACCATTAAATTACAAGGATTAAATTAACTTTGAAGAAATTTTTGAAAAGGTGAGATTTTTCTGACGCTGAGTGTAGTAACTCTTTAAGCTCTGTGGCATCTAGTAAGTCTAGTATCTTTCTGGTTTTAAGAGTTTTTATTTCCTCTGGGTCGATTACGTGTCACCCCAGATGGATACTACCCTTGTGGATTAGGGGTCTACAATCACTTCAATCACATAAGAGGTGCTTGGGCGTTTCCAGCTCCTCATTGCAATATCTGCAGACATCAGTATCACTCAATTTCATATGATATAGGCACTGACATGAAACATTTTTTTTCTTATTAACTGGACTAGTTGTCTGTATGATTTGACAGCAAAGTTCTTGTGCCTATTTAAAACGCCACTAGCGTGAGTCTAAAGAACTAATTTTGACGTTTACAATGAAAATGGTTGCCTTGATGGTCTCCCCCGACTTCAGACTTTAGTACCATGTCCCTCACGCTACGTCCTACAGCGCCAAAATGGCGGAAATCAAATAGGCACAAAAGCAGTATGACAGCAGCCAGTCCATATAGAGGTCAATGGATATAGGTGTCTGTTTAGTTTGCAGTCTCCAGTATCTCACTGTATAAATTCAACCATAATTTGCTTTTTGTTCTAGACAGCTATAAAAGCAGAATTGTCCTCTTTATCATTCGAAGAACTTCAAAAATTGAAGCAGAGAATCGGTGCTAAAGTATACAATGAAGCCCTGTTTGGCAAGAAAGATAAAAATGAAGTTAGTAAACCTAAAGTTTTTAAAAGGGAGAATAAGAATCGCCCACGAGAGATAAGCTCAAAAAAACCAGTTTCATTTTTGTCGGATGCACCAGTAGTAAGGAAAAAAGAAATTCGAGATCCCAGGTAAAACCCACTTAATTCATAATTAATTTATTGCACATAGAAGATGATACAGTACGGGGCATATATCTTGAATGTTTTTTGACAGAGTGAGGATAAGTTCGCGCATGTGCTCTTGTGAGCGACCAATAGCGCGCGCCCCTCTCCCGCCGCCCACGCCCCTCACTGTTACACATGCCCTAAATACGCGTTCCGCCCAATCCCCACCCGATTTCAAGATATATGCCTCGTACTGTACATAGTTTTACAGTTTCTGTGACGCCCTGTGAAAGCGTTGCAATTCGCGAAAGACTTCTTATTTCACTGTTTCTCATTATTTCACTGTTTGATAGTCTTCATCTAATGAAGAATTTTCTTTTTGACATTGTTTCCTTGTTCAGGTTTGATCCGCTGTGTGGAGAATTTGATAAGAAACAGTTTTCTGAAGACTACAACTTTTTATCTGATATCCGCATCAAAGATATTAAGGCGATCCGAGCAGAACTAAAAGAGACTACAGACCCTGAAAGAGTGAAGAAGTTGCGTCGATTACTACAGAGGTTGAATGACCAACATAAAGACAATAAGAAAAAGAAAGTGGATACAGAAGCAATTGTGCAGCAGAAAGAACAATTGAAACAAGATTTTAGAGAAGGAAAGCAGCCCCACTTCAAAAATAAATGTTAGTATGCATGCTTTATTTCTAGAATCAGTGTTAGTGGTTGTTAATTTTGCCCCCTGAGTGATTAAACTAATCTCATTTCAATATTAAATTATCACTTATACAAGTATAGTTTATAAGTACAGTTCGATGCATAAAGTTGTGCATGTAGCTATGTCCCATCATTCCCTTCTCCCACACGCTAACATCTAAAATTGTGTTGTACGTGCTGTCTCAGGCGATAAAATAGAAGACACCATAAAATTTGCATGGAACTGTACCCTATCAAAGGATAAGTATAATATTGATTGTTTTAACATTGCAATTAACCTTTCAGCTGAATTGCGAGTTGAGGCATTGGTGAAACAGTACGAAGATCTGAAGAAGGAAGGCTCAGGTCGCATCCAGAGGCATCTCAAACGCAGACAACAGAAAGTCAAAAAACGGTCTCACAAAGCTCCTACTGGAGTAAGCTAAAAACTGTAATTGTTTGTAATAAAAGTTTTGAATTTCAAATTTCTTTGAATGCTTTATTCTTCAACTACTCGGCCATAGTGTCGTAGAAGAAAAATAACTACATCAACATTACGAAGGAATTTGTTAAAAACAAACAATGAAAGTCTCAAATTCGTAGATCAAACATTCGGAAAGATATAAGCCCTTGGCCGCGAGGTCGAAACATGGAGAACCGCGCGGCCACGCAGTTCTGCGGAGCTTATAATATAGGTCCCATTTCTTTTTGCGAATAGCTGATACGATTACGAAGAAAATGAAGAGAGTATGAATAAAGGCCCTAATTTTTGGACTCAGTTTGGACTTCACAACTATGTAGGCACCACTTTCTGATTATGCCACATTCCCATGGCAAGAGTATAATCCTGTAGTTACTGATTGATTACCAAAGTTTTAATCCGGCTCTATGCCGGCGTGGCCACGCGAATCGAAGAATAGCGATCCGATACTCGTGACTGTCGTCACTGCTACGCTACTATAGGGTGTTTGCTAATAGCCTTGTAAAGCCGAATACGGTAGTTATGGTTCCATGCATACAACCCCTTAAAATTATTATAAACTCTTAAAACCGCCACTTTTATGTTTATTTTTTATTATTGTGATATACTGCATAGTGGCAACTAGCAACCCTAGACCGAAATGTGTTTTACTTTTGCCTATCTATCAATGGGATTGATTATTCAAAACAGTCTATTTGCATCTAGGGTTGTCATGGTCACTTAGCAATTTTCCATACAAATTAAAAAACTAAATTTCTCAGCCATGTAGTGGTTTACAGGGTTTTTAAGTACTAATTTTCCGGGATTGTAGGTATGCATGGTACGGGTACCCTACTTACCAGATTCGTTGGGCCTGACGCTGGAGTAAAATGTGGATTTTAGCTGTCTAGCTAACATACTCGTGTCAGTTCAGTAGCAAATCGGGTACCTATACTAGACAATCTAATCTATCGATTCTAATCCTTAAAATAGTAGAATGTAAGTTCAAAATCGATTGAGAGACTTGTGAATGTGATATAGTCCCCTAGTATAGCAATGAGCACCGAAACGCGTTTCGGTGCTCATATATAGCATTAAGATTTAGGTATAGCGACTTATCGACACTAACACCTGCTATGCTATATCATAATGCATACCGCGCGCGTTTTGTTAGTCATGCTAGGAGGGGGTCCAAGTATTATGTATTCTGTGGCCCAAGTCAGCTATTGTTGACGTTATGATCGTGTTTAAATTGTGTTTGAATGTTAATGCTTTTTGACACAGTTCTTGTTTCTTAAACCTGAAATAAATTTTAAAATGTGTTTAAGAAACACAACACAATGTGTTTCGGTTTTGGGTTTAAGAAACAAGAACTGTGTCAAAAAGCATTACCTACAACTCAAACACGATTGAAACACGATTATATCGTTGACAATAGCAGACTTGGGCCCCTGTCCGCCCTGTGTCCACAGTAATATAATAGTACTAACGTACCCTGTCCACTTAAAATTGCCATTTTCCTCATTGTATGACGTTTCATTTTGTTGATTAGGTATATTGACATGCTGCACACTGCACTGCAGGTTCTATCAACAGGTTTTACCCGATTAGAAAAAGAAAAAGGAAATTAAATTAATATACCTACATAAATACATAGGTTCGCTGCATAGCCTGCATATAGGCAGAAAACCGCTTCTACTAATTTATAAAAATACTCAACTTTCCAGGACTTTTTGAGGTTGACCATGAACATGCAAGATTTCCACAAAATAAGAAACTTCCTTTAGTTTAATTTCATACTAATTTAGATAGAAGTATGTACCTACCTACCTTAAAATAATTATGACGACCACTTGGCGCAGTGGCAGCGATCCTACCTCTCAAGCCAATAGTCCCAGGTTCAAAATTTCAAACCTGGTAGGGACATACTTAATATATCTGTTTGTCTGATATAATATTATGAGATTGATGAGCATTAAGTGTCCTAGAATCATGTATTTTCGTATTCCTATTATGTAAGTATCTACTTAATAAATAAAAACGCCTTTGTGGTCTAGTGGTTTGGCCACACGCCTCACTTGTAAGACGCAGGGGTCCCGGGTTCGATGCCCAGAATACCCTCCTGGGAATCGAACCCGGGACTCCTGCGTACTCGGTTTGGTTGATGGTAGGGCTTACTTCAAGTCCGCCTGGCTAGCTACCTACCACCATCTTACCTAAGTAAAAAAAAACCGGTCAAGAGCGAGTCGGACTCGCGCACCGAGGGTGCCGTACCATCATAATTGCGCCATCAAACCACACTGCAGAGTAGAATAATAAAATTAGTATTGCAGTTTGAGGTCAGCGCCATCTCTTGACCGATAGTGGAACTAATGTTAACTTTTTTAGAAATTTGATAATTTCTAAAAAGTTTGCTATATTAAGACATCGTTTTATTTTTCCTGTAATCTTGATGTAAACTGCTAATTATTTCAGATTTTTCTCTTTGCAAACTTCGGAGATAGGGGGGGAACGGTATTTATTTTTACATTTTTCATCATAAGTCGAAAAACTATGCGGCCTAAAATAAAAAGAAAAAATAATTGAAAACTTGCAAACGGCGCTCTTTAATATGATACCCCCTCTTTAATATGGGACCCCTGCGTACTCGGTTTGGTTGATGGTAGGGCTTACTTCAAGTCCGCCTGGCTAGCTACCACCATCTTACCTAAGTGTGACGACGCCATAATAACAATAAAAAAAAACCGGTCAAGAGCGAGTCGGACTCGCGCACCGAGGGTGCCGTACCATCATAATTGCGCCATCAAACCACACTGCAGTGTAGAATAATAAAATTAGTATTGCAGTTTTAGGTCAGCGCCATCTCTTGACCGATAGTGGAACTAATGTTAACTTTTTTAGAAATTTGATAATTTCTAAAAAAGTTTGCTATATTGAGACATCGTTTTATTTTTCCTGTAAACTGCTAATTATTTCAGATTTTTCTCTTTGCAAACTTCGGAGATAGGGGGGAACGGTATTTATTTTTACATTTTTCATCATAAGTCGAAAAACTATGCGGCCTAAAATAAAAATAAAAAATAATTGAAAACGTGCAAACGGCGCTCTTTCATATGATACCCCACATGTAGCCCCACTTCAAATTTTTAAGACCCCCTTTCAGTCCCTTTTGTAAAAAAGATATTTATTTTTTTATTTATTTCTTATTTGCAAAATAGTTGGGCAAATGTCATCTTAAACTATTTTGATACCATTATGATACCATTAGTAATTTTAGAGATATCCAGCTGTGACAGACAGACAGACAGACTGAGTCACTGAGTCACACCATAAGGGTTCCTTTTTTACCATTTTGGTACGGAACCCTAAAAACACTAATTTTTAAATGGAGTGTATTGAGTACCTACATCAGTAAAGTATGGTAGGTAAATTTATTAGATTCGGTGAATGTATATCATTCTAATTAATTTACCTGCGAGATTGGTAAGAGCAGGAAAAATAAAGATTAAATATAATAGCTTATCTTATAAGTTACACCATCAAAACAATATTAATTAAACCCGTATTTAAAATAGGAATCAATTTACATGCAAAGGTTTCCACACACTTCAAAAAAATATAATATACATAACCAATAAAAAAGCAGATTTCCTCAACAGTTAGCTGATGGTAGAGTTTTAAATGTTCAATAGCGAAAGACAATTTTGTTAAGGATGCTAATTTAAGGTTTCAATGTACAGCGGCAGTGTACGTTCAACATGTTAAACCGGTGGATTTAAGTTGTTTGATGAGTCGTCTCCGCGTGCTGGTCAAATTGCTTTAAAGGCGCAGTCCAGCATCAGTTAATGCCAGACTTCGCAACAAGGCGCATCTTGGTATAAGTTTTTTTTGAGGGCCTTTAAAATGAAGACGTTTATTTTCATATTGGCCGCGATCTCCGCAGCATCGGGATATGGATATGGACCAAGTATGTATCTTTTTTATCAAGTAGGGATATCAGTATAAATTTTTCTTACTTATTTTTGTTGCCTTTGCCAACCTACCTTGTGAGGCGCACAGAAGCTCCAAGAAGTAACATAACCATTTGTTTGTCAAAATAACTTTTTCACCAATTTCCACTAAGTTTTAAACCTAGGTATTGATTCCCGAAAAGTTAATATGTCAAGTAAATTAGGTATGAACCTTTGAATGTTTTTCTTTTTTCTAATATCATAATAATCAAAATAAGTCTTATTATTAATTTCCACGAAGCAATGTACCTATCTATCAGTCAAAGTAAGTAGGTAGGAAATACAATTATTACATTATGATATTTTCGAGATTACAAAATAAAAACCTCCTTAAAAAAACCTGAAAACAAAAACATCTTCAAAATTAAATACATCTAAAAAACAAGAAATAATATTCAAATCATTAGTTACGCTACGCATACAAAGATTTCTATGTGTATACTTACGCATATCATTATTAATAAAGACGTCTATTGAAGTTGGGTGGGGCTGGAAGACAATTTTTTTTAATATTTCTAAAAGCCCTTTAAACAAAAAAAGAATCATTTAAATCGGTTCATAAACAAAGAAGTTATGGCTGAAAAACTCGTGCGATGGTAAGCTAAATAGTTAATTGATATTTTTCAGGATTATGAAAAAAATACTAGCCAGATCTCTGTAATTTTTTTATGGGGCCACACCTGAACTGTGTTCTTTCAGATAAAAAAATAATTATTTAAATCGGTTTACAACTGGCGTTGTTATCGTAAAACATACATAAAAAAAAGAAAAAAACGGGTTGCACTCCTGGAGTGCCGGCAGAAGTGAAAACTTGAATATTAACGTTGTGCATTTTTGATATTTTGGAATGGTTAGGGAATAATTTTGCACGAATTGCCGTCTTACGAATTTACTCTGCATTTGAATTTACGAATACAGAACATTATTGTACGAAAGTCTTAATTATCCATAGCTTGACAGAAAATCTAGAGTTTTGACATTGAATTAAAAAATTAGCGCGTTACCATGGTGACACAAGTGTTTACGTCATGAAATGACGCGCCACCATTTTTGCCGCGCCCCGTAGAAAGAGAGGGGGATACTTCCGCCGCCGGCTGTCTACTCTCCATCCGTCACATCCGTCTTACGAATTTTCGATCAGGGCCACGTGATCCTGACTGACTGACGCGAGTTTAACATTTTTTCCCCATTACAAGAAAGCGTACAACGCCGCTAAAGAAGTTTTCACTTCAAAAAACATACAGTGGACTTGATAACCTCCTCCTTTTTTTGAAGTCGTTAAAAATGATAAATAAGTACAAGTATTTCGAGATCGAGAGATGTAATTCCAGGCAAAATGTTTAGGTGTTCGTAGCTACGACTGCTACGTACCTAGCTTATACGTTTTGACTTTTTCATTCAGATTTTTTAACTTGATCAATGATCAAATTACTGTTACTGTTGGCTGTAAGTTTAGTAACTGAAGTTAATAAATAGTAAATGAATTGGTAATACGCTGTAGGCCCAGGGACTCGCCGGGGACTCTGGGGACCCGGGTAACATTCGGAATAGAAAAAAAAGGCTGCACTCCGGGTGTGCCGGCAGAAGTGAAAACTTTTTGCACGAATTGCCGTCTTACGAATTTATGGTATGCAGAACCGTAGAACATTTAAATCACCAAAAAGGTTACCGTTTGCCGTTGTGATAAACTAAGTTATTTATTACGAAATTATAGATACTTTAACCCAAGTTTTACATATCGCAACCCGCCGTAACCTATATTTGTATATCTCCAAAAATGATATTTTTTTATTTTTCAAGGTTTACCACACGGTTTAGCTATTGTCGTGTTATACAGCTTTGTTTGATTGTCACTGATAATAGTAAGACTATGGAAAGTGATCAAACACAGATTTAAGACCAGATAAAGATTTAAATCTGTGTATGGCTACTTTTTTTATAGTCTTACTTTTATCAGTGGCAATCAAACCAAGCTGTAGAACATGAAAATAGCTAAACTATGTGGTAAACCTCGAAAAATAAAAAATATATCAATTTTGGACATATACAAAAATAGGTTACGGCGGGTTGCGATCTCTAAAACTTGGGTTAAAGTTTCTATAATTTCGTAATAAATAACTATATCACAACGGCAAACGGTAACCTTTTTCGTGATTTAAATGTTCTACGGGCTACCTGCATTTGAATTTACGAATACAGAACAGTACCTATTGTACGAAAGTCTTATTCATAGCTGGACAGAAAATCTAGAGTTTTGACATTGAATTAAAAAAAACCGGCCAAGTGCGAGTCGGACTCGCGCACGTAGGGTTCCGTACCAATATCCGGAAAAAAATACACGCTGAAATTTTAATCATTTGGTTCTCGCCGTGTGGTGGTTCCACTCATACAAGCAACTTTTACTATGGGGCCAACTCTCCTGCTCGCAAAAAAAAATCAGCTGTTCCATACATTAAGGTCGAGTAGGTACTAGATATGAGCGCCGATGGGTAAAAGGCCGGCGGCGGCGCGCCGACTTTTTTGGGTCGGCGGCGGCGGCGCCGTCGGCGGCGTGACCTCAAAATTGTATTTTTTATTTATTGATAGGAAATAATAAAAAGACTTAGTTTATCCATCAGAAATACTTGTTTTTGTTAGAATTTAAAAAACACACATCATATTAGTAGCACTTCACCCACTGCTGGGCATAGCCTCCCCCAAAGGTACAAATATCGGTCTTGCGCTGCTTCTTCCCGCGACCTTCACCAGATCGTTGGTGCACCTTGTCGGGGCCTACCCACGGAGCGTCGTCCGGTGCGCGGTCGCCATTCAAGAATTCCTTGCGAATTTCCGTGCGAATTCAAGAAAATTTCTTCCCCAACGGCACTCGATTCCTCTCACTCACATGAGTCTCGCTCACTTCAGCTGAGCAATCCTTCGAGTGATGTCGGTTACTTTAGTTCTCCTACGGATCTCCTCATTTCTGATTCGATCACGCCGAGCATGGCTCTCTCCATTGCGCGATAGGTGACCTTGAGCCTTCTACTGAGACCCATAAGTAAGCGACCACTTTTCACTGGTAACACACCCTGGTCATAGACTTTCGTCTTGAGACACTGAGGTAAGTTAGACGCGAAGCGTTTTCGAAGCTTTCCGAATGCTGCTCTCTCTTGAAGTTGGACTTATCTAACTGGACTGCCTGTCCTAGGTATACGTATTATTATTATTATTTAGAAGGGTGGACGCCAGCGAAGCCAGACGGGTGATCAGTCACCCTGGTCGGGACTATTTCACCCATTTCCCCAAATCCACAGAGGGGGAGGCGGTTATCATTTACCCCACCGGCGTCGGACCCTCGAACCTACCTGTTCACTTACAGTACCTACTGAGTTGATTTATCGTTAACTGCTTTAGATCCTCTTCCTTAAGCTTGTCCGCTCCAAAGAGCTCCCAATGCAGTGATGCGTACATCGGGCATTCTGCCATGAAGTGGTAGCTTGTTTCTTCTCTTTCTTTGCATTGCGGGCAGATGGGATCCTCTGTCCGTTTAATCACAGACAGATGTCTGTTTAGTGGACAGTGTCCTGTCAGTACTCCTACAATCCCACTTAAGCTTCGTACAGACTGAGGCGAATTCCGCGCGAAATTCGCGAGTGCGATCACGTAACTCAAAGCGATAGCCATAGCCATAGCCATTGTCAAAGAAATTGCTATGGCAATGGCTATGGCTATGGCTATTGCTTTGAGTTACGTGATCAAAATCTGTCAAAATGAGCGACGCGCGCGATTCGCTCGCCTCAGTCTGTACGAAGCTTTATATTTCTTCTGCTGCTTTCAGCAACTCTCTAGTTTTCTTCTTGTCAACTGATTTGATGAAGATCTTAGACTGTCTACAGTCTTTTTTTTCATCCATCGTTGGTTGGTTTCTTTGATTGTTCTAATTTCAATAATGTTCTTAGTGATTCTATGTGCGATTGGCAGCCTTGGTTCAGGGCCAATGAAAGGTTCATCACCCCTGTCCTGGCTAGTTCATCGGCTTCCTCATTGCCTTTGTTACCTTCGTGTCCAGGTACCCAGGCAATTTCCACCTCAGCCAAGTTTGCAAGTTCCTGAATGCTTTGTTTGTATTTCTTCACCAAGGCTGAGGTAGTCTCTGTTCTGTTAAGGGCTTTGATGGTAGCTTGACTGTCGCTATATATTATTATTTTTCCTACGTTATGGATGCTTATCTCACTTTTAATCATGTGCGCACACTACAGTATCGCAAATACTTCCGCCTGGAATACGCTGGCGTATCTGCCCAGATTGAAAGTAGCTCTTTTAGTGTTGGGTTTAGCTATGTATACCCCAGCTCCGGATAGCTTAGTTGATTTTTTTCTTGACCCATCAGTGTAGCATACTGCGGTGCTATTCAGATCGTCTTGTTCTAGGTTCCAGTCTTCTCTAGATCTGATGCTTATTCTGTACTTTTTGTCGAATATCCTTTCCTTTTTTATTAGGTCATTATTAACCAGTATCATAGAAAGGTTTTCTTCGTACTTCTTCCCTATTTCTGCGTGACCTTTGTCAGTGTGCCTTCCTATCCATAGGTTAGTGCTTTTCAGCTTAAACCATGGTTCCGTAGCTCTCTTTTCGATTTCAAGATCTATGGGACTAAGGCCTAGTAGCATTTCTAAGGCGGCCGTGGGAGTTGTTCTCATGGCTCCTGATACCATGATGCTAGAGAGTCTTTGTACTTTTGTGAGTTCTTTTCTGTTGTATTCTAGTTGTGCCTTATGCCACCATACTAATGCTCCGTGGAGAATTCTCGGTAGGATGATTGCCCTATAGATCCATTGGATACGAACATAGGTATACGTAATGGTCACCAACTTCGAGTGTAGTGTATCCAACATGAACTGAAGAGGGTACAACATGGACATTCGACATGATTTTCGTCTTATCCATTCTAAGACCCACTCTTTGGGAGGCACTACGGAGATCTTCGAGCATTGTGTTCAGGTCTTCCATATGGTCTCAGCCATAAGAACTATATCATTGACAAAACGACGGTGTGTTAGGCACTGGCCACTGATGTTGATTCAGAGTCCAAGAGTTTAAAGATCTTCTCCAACGCAGCTGTGAACAGTTTCGGAGAAATAACGTCTCCTCTCCCTGTCTCACACCTCGCTGTAGTTGGATGGGGTTTCTGCTCTGATTCTGTACTAATACCTCAACACCTCGATATTCCTACCTGTAGTTCATTTGGCACCTCTGGAGAGACTGCAGCACTGCCTAGGTTTCAATCGAATCAAAGGCTTTCTCATAGAACGAACGCCAAGTAATAGTTCAAAATTCCAACAGTAACTGTGTTTATTACACTTTAATTATAATGAAAGCAAAGACACTAATTTCATCTAAGTATTTTCGTTTTAAAACGTCCACATTTTGTTCTTCTAATGTGTAAGGCGTCCTATCCTACCATAACAAGTATAAAAACAAGCTCGTTCACACTGATTCATTAAATCTTTCCTATCACTCGGCGCGCCGTTGCATTTTCGCGGCGGCGGCGGCGTGGGAAAATCGGCGGCGGCGGCGGCGCGCCGGCGCGGCGCTCATATCTAGTAGGTACTGCACTTTTGTATGGAACAGCTGATTTTTTTTGCGAGCAGGAGAGTTGGCCCTATAGTAAAAGTTGCTTATAATCATGAGTGGAACCACCCCACGGTGGGAACCAAATGATTAAAATTGCAGCGTGTATATTTGTTGTATGGGAGCCCCCCTTAAATATTAATTTTATTCTGTTTTTAGTATTTGTTGTTATAGCGGCAACAAAAATACATCATCTGTGAAAATTTCAACTTTCTAGCTATCATGGTTCATGTCATGAGATACAGCCTGGTGACAGACAGACAGACAGACAGACAAACAGACAGACAGACATACAGACAGACAGACAGACAGACGGACAGACAGACAGACGGACAGCGGAGTCTTAGTAATAGGGTCCCTTTTTTACCCTTTGGGTACGGAACCCTAAAAATTAGCGCGTTGCTATGGTGACACAAGTGTTTACATATTCTTACGAATTTTCGATCAGGGTCACGTGATCCTGACTGACTGACGCGAGTTTAACATTTTTCCCCATTACAAGAAAGCGTACAACGCCGCTAAAGAAGTTTTCACTTCAAAAAACTTTCAAATATTGTTACGATTACGAGGCGGAAAAGTTATCGTCGTGTGTAGTTGTGTACCCGTAGCACAGCATAAAGAATTTCTTCTTTATGCTGTGCCCGTAGCATCCATAGCACGAACAACTATCGCGTAAAAAGACATGCGTACAAACTTTCGATAGATAATGCTGTATGGGTTTGTACAGCGCCATCTACCGCTGAAAAGCGAAATTAAATCAGCTGGTTCATACAAAAAATAATAATTAAAATGTATGAAACAGCTGTTTTTTTTTGCGATTTCAAAGTTGGTCCCATAGTAAAAGTTGTTCTATTTGATGGTCGGAAGAAAACGTTTTTCCATTTTGGGTTCGTTCATTAACAAGTTGTTTATTTATTATTATCTAACTACTTTGGTAGGTATGTCATATCAGTGGGATAAAAAATTTTATACCATCGTGGCCCTGACATTGAAGGAGTTCAAGATATTCCTTACTTTGTCCTTGTTGACTTGCACAGTGTGCATGCCCGGCCAGTCCTATATTTATAGAACAAACTTAAAGTTGTTATAAAAAACAAAAACAAGTTTTCGTTTTACGACGACCTCCATGGACTAATAATTGGATAGTAACAGCAACGTATAAGTATATAAACTGGCATAAGAATAAATTAAAGTTTTATATTTTATTCTTAGGCCACTGGTTTGATTACACGTTAAAAATTGGTTGGTTTTTTAGGTATCGTTGTTGTACTTCCATTTTTGATTTTATTTTTTGAAAAACTAAAACTTTTAGGTATAAAAGAGACAATGTTCTTTTTGCATTAACATTTTATTCATTGGTTTATAGTTATAATAGGTAAATGCAATGCAATATAGGTCTGGTTTTGCGAAAGCTTACTAAAGGTGTCATTGAAACTGGTTATACGAGGATAAAACAACATTATTACTACCTATGTTATTATAATTTATCGACTTAAATGAAGATCAAAAGACTTTAGGAGGAAAATAGTTTTTTTTTTCAACTTACTGCTTAGATTTTTGCATAAGTAGGTATATCTTTATATTAGATCTTTTTAACTATAAAATTGCCGATATTTTGTCACATACAGAGAAAATAATAACTTCTATGATTTAAAATGTTTACAATAACTTGATATTATATCAAATTATGACCATGATAGTCAACTATCAGTAAAAATAAAGTCCATAATTTAGATCTTAAAAGTGACTCTTTTTTTGTGAGCAAAAAAAGGGTGACCGGATAGGGGTTGTAACTTAGCCAAAACTTATTTTTTTTGCTTAACGTAAATTGATTAAGTTAGCATAGTGTTCAAACATTAGTAAGTACTCAAAAGTTTTGTTACATGAGTGTTCACGGTTGTTAAATGAACAAAGAAAATGCTAGCATGAAAAATGCAACTTCTTGAAAAATTCTCTATTCAAATCGGCAATTTCATAGGTAAAGACCTATTGTGATTTTAGTATAGGTCTTCTGTTTTAATTTAAAAAATATTTCTTCACGTGAAAAGTTCGATAAGTAATTCAATTAACAGATAGGTAAAATATTTACTTATTATCTTGTTTGTTGAAAAGTTGAAAGTTTAAGCGCACTGCTATAAGTATAAAGTATAGATAGGTTATATATGTAAAACATCTTGTATTTATTACTAAAAATATTGTTTCAGGTGTGCGACTCGACGGTTTTCGTGGTAAGTATTTAAAATAATAATACTTATGTAATCTATTTATTTCAAAGTGAGGAAAAAGTCTTTTCATTAACGTCAGCTGCAATGATCAAAAGAGCTTTTAAAATAATACTATGATCATATCACACATACCTACGGCCTACGGGTAATAAATCTAGAAGTAATTATAATTTTGTAGTAACAGTAAAGTAGGGGGTTAAATGCTACGAGTCTTCGGAATTGTCATTAAACTAAGAATAAAAAAGTTTTCCTTTTTATCTTAATTATTGAATACATAAAATAGTAATAAATAAATAATTTTAGTTAAAATGTGAAATTATGTTGGTGATCAATAAATAAAATAAAATAATTTTTTTTTGTTTTTTTGTACTTATTTAATTGTATTTTACAGCCAAATTCGGTTGGTCGGAGTCGCTCGCGGATAAAGAGTACTTCTTCAAGTTACCACGCACTATCAGCGATGCGGAGTCACAGGGATTGAAGCGAACAGAGCGTCCCCCCGGCGTGCTTCCAGAGCTGAGGATGTACTGTCCCCCGGGCAGGGCCGTGTGTCCTCTGTTCGACGCGGGCGGCTTCGTAGCAGGACTACAGTTGGCTGTAAGAATCTAAATGATCTTTATTAGTTCCGTATGATACGTCCTCGCACCATTAGCAAGCAGATTCACAGGGATGGAAGCGGACAAAGCGTCCCCCTGGCGTGCTTCCAGAGTTGAGGATGCACTGTCCGCCGGGCAGGGCCGTGTGTCCTCTGTTTGACGTGGGCGGCTTCGTAGCAGTTATACAGTTGGTTGTAAGAATCATAATGTTCATTAGTTTAGTTCCGTACGATACCTCTTCGTAGTATTAGCAAGCAGAGTCACAGGGATGGAAGCAGATAGAGCGTCCTCCCGGCACGCTGCCTGAGTTGAGGATGTACTGTCTCCCAAGCCGGGTCGCACTAGCAAAGTCACAGGGATGAAAACGGACAGAGCGTCCCCCATGGCACGCTGCCAGAGTTAAGGATGTAAGTAGATACTATACTCCTGGCAAGGCCGGTGTCCTCTGTTCGACGCGGGCGGCTTCGTAGCAGAAATACAGTTGGCTATTCGTTTTTTCGTATTTCTCCGTTCGTATACCTCCTCGCATTATTAGCAATGCAAAGTCACAGAGATGGAAGCAGCCAGAGCGTCCCCCCGGCGTGCTTCCAGAGTTGAGGATGTACTCTATTCCTTGGGCAGGGCCGTGTGTTCTCTGTTCGACCCGGGTGGCTTCGTAGCAGGACTACAGTTAATTGGCTGTAATAATCTAAATAACCTTTATTAGTTCCGTATGATACCTCCCCGCAGTATCAGCAAGCAGAGTCACAGGGATGGAAGCGTAATGTACTGTCCCTCAGGCAGGGCCGTTTGTCCTCTGTTCGACGGTGGGTCGAACAGAGAACAGTGGGTGGGTAGCTTCGTAGCAATTATACAGTTGGCTGTAAGAATCGTAATGTATATTCGTTTAGTATGATACCTCCTTGCGCTATCAGGGAAATAGAATCACAGGGATGGAAGCGGACAAATCGTCCCTCCGTTTGATCAGCTGTTGAGATTTTTTGTTAATGAGCGGTTTTCAAAAGGCAGTTTAAGAAAAAAGTAATACCTACATAAAAAAGAACTAGATGTCGTTGTTCAACGTACGTAGGTTCTTAAGAAAAAGGTAAAGGATGAAACGTAATTACTTTTTATTTAACATACGTTTGTTGAGTAGGTATGTGGTTTGTTGCGGTGTGCGTTGGTGTCCGTTCGTGTGTTCCGAAGAACTTTTCTCTGACCCTTAGCACAGTTAAGTAGAAATATAAAAAAAAACTACCTAGTTGAAGTAGCGCCATCTATCGACATAAAATTATACTAAAATTATCAGCTGTCAGAAAATCGCTCATTGTAGGCTATTTGTAAACTATTAACTACCATAGTCTCTGCCTACCCCCATGGGAAACAGGCGTGAGTGTATGTATGTACCTACTTATGTATTAACAACTCTTATTTCAGTAGGGGAAGGGGGGGCATGATGGGGTATCTAAGGAAAATACCAAAAATACAGTATAATCATTGCGTTTATTATGCTTATTTATTTATGGCACAATGCCTTATTAATCTAACTACAATTTGGCATAGTCTTTGGAAGATGAACTTATAGCATTTTTTTAAAATAAATGATTTGATAGGAACTTTAGAAAAACCATCTTGCCCCTTACCATGGGGTAAGATGGGGTAATGAAAATGGGACAAGATGGGGTAAGCTAATTATTATCACAATAAATACAAGTATGAATTTCTTCGGTGTTTTCATCATCCACACCAGCACAACCATTGTGAGCCCAACGTCCACAAAGCTGGCAGCCTACCCGACCTTCGGATGATTTCAGAAAACTATGATTAAACCCAATACCCCGTCTTACCCCAAAGGCTGATTTAGAAAAAAATAATTTCTCAAAAAATAAATATTAACTGAACTTTTGTCTAACCATACCACAACAAAGTAAACAACACTAACAACCATATACGAGAAAAGACATAAATTGGGTAGTCATAATTACCTCACAGTAAAGACGTTTTTAACTGCGTAAAATTAGATCGACGAGACACTCAACGTGATTTTCGTTTGTAAAAAAAAAACGCATGCACTCCCACTCTCTGTTTCTGTCGCACAGACGGTTGATCGAGTATGGCTTCCTATTGGCTTATTGCTTTCTGTTCGCAAGAGTCTAGTTTCTTGTATGTGTACGTGACCCATCTTACCTCGCGTCCCCATCATGCCCCCCCTTCCCCTATTATCAGCATGAAAAATCATTATCCAATTACAATTTCCAGTATTAACAGATTTTTTTGTATAACTTAGCACTTTATCTTCTTCTTCTAAATATAATTATGAATTAAATAAAAGAAGACTGAGTGAGTGACTGACTGACTGACATATCAACGCACAGCCCAAACCGCTGGGTCTAGAGATACCAAATTTGGCACGTAGGTTCCTTATAAAATCTAGGGGTGCACTAAGAAAGGATTTTTCAAAATTCAGCCCCTAAGGGGGTAAAAAACGGAATGAAAGTTTGTATGAAAGTCCCTCAGTTTCGAAGCCAGGATCATCAAATTCCAACACGGTGGACATGATTTAATCCCTAAAGGGGGTGATAATAGGGTTCAAATTTTGTTTAGGAAAAGAATATAAAAAAGACATTACAACTTAAACTTCGTAGGAGCACAGCTAAAAATAAATGGGCAAACATATATTTTGTGATTTATAAAATTAACCACTTAGGTAGGGGGTAAATAAGTAAACATTAAAAATTGATATTGGTGTCTTTCTTGAGATTTTATAGGATGGTGATTGCGAAAATGACATTTGTTTTGAAGTCCAACACGGTGAACATGATTCAACCCCTAAAAAGGTGAAATAGGGGTTCAAACTTTTGTCAAGAGAAGGAGGATGGGAGAGGGAGAGGGAGATATCTCTCTACCCAATTCTGAACAGGATTAGGAACGGGAACGGGAACGGGATAAAACGAGAATGGGACCAAACGGAAATGGGAACGGGAACGAGAACGGAAAAGGGTAAAGAAACGCGAACGGTATACTAATATATCTGGACCCAATTCTGATTATTGTAATAATCTAGCTTCGGCCCACGACTTCGTCCGCGTGGATATTGAAGAAAATCCTTAGGGAACCTTATACCAAGATCAGACCAGCCGTTTTTACGTAATTAGTCGGGTCCTTCCCCGCCACCAAGCGAGCAGCCTCGTGCGAGGCCCGCCACACGAGGCAAATGTCTTGCCTCGCGAGGCAGCGCGCTTGGTGGAGACCCGCCTTATCGCGTAAAAAGGGCTGGTCGGATCCTGGTTGAAGGTTCCCCAAGGATTTTCTATAATATCCACGCGGACGAAGTCGCGGGCGGAAGCTAGACTTATATACAGGGTCATTTTGAACTTACCATCCAAATTTTAAAGATGTGTCCAGTCCATGAAACCAAACAACTTTCTCCTACTTTCTCTAAGAAACATGTGTCAAATTTCGCCAAAAAATTTTGGTCATCCCATAAGTACTAAATTGATCACGTGATCTCTTTGATTTGTATTGAAAGTTGATTTTTAATTTACATATTTGACCATGTGTTCCTTAGAGAAAGTTGTTCAGTTACATGGACTGAACACATCCTCAAAATTTGGATGGTAAGTTCAAAATGACCCGATATAATAAAATAAACAGTAGTTTGAGGAAGTCGCAACGCTAACATGTTGACGGCGGCCGGCGGGTCCACTCGCCGGGCGTTTATCTAATTTATTTGAATAACCAAGATCAATCTCAGTTAGGTCGGGGACCGCGACATTACAATCTAGAACTCTCCAGGGTCCCCAGAATAAGAAACAACGATGAAATGTTTCATAATACAAAAAAATATCTGTCGAATTGAGAACTTCCTCCTTTTTTGAAGTCGGTTATAAAGTTATATCTTTTCCATGTATTTTAAATAAAATTATAGGTAGGTAGGAGTATACAGATTCTCCCAGTGTAAATATTTAAAATTATATAATGCTAAGATGGTAGTATGCTACAAAATAGTAAGTAGGGATCTAGCGTGCACAATTTTAAACATCAATTTTATTGTATTGTTTATATGTTTTTGTTTAAATCGCTTGCACGCAGTCATCACTCATCACCATTGGTTTTAAAATAATTATTGCTTTGGGCTGAGTTAGCATAATTAGCTATTGTCTTTTTTAAAGACGTTTCAGATCTATGTACTTTTAACTAGGTACCTTATTTATTCCAAAATGAATGATGTGTTGTTGTATGTTAAACTGTTTAAGCCGGGTCACGGTCGAGGACTCAGACTAGTGTTACAACTACTTTTGCAACCGAGGACCATTGGCGTTTTGTGCATTTAAGTTAATCGAAGAGGTTGAGAAAACAACTTTTCGGTCATCAAGGTTAAGGCCGTATACAGAGCCTTAATTGCTTATTGCTGAAAGCCAAGTTACCTGATCGTGAACAGACGTATTGTATAGGTACTATTGCAGACTTGGCCACAGTACTTACATATGTATGTATTCTGTGGTTACATTGCGTGCGACGCGTCCGGTATAACTGTGTCTTCGGTAGTCACCACGAGAGTCGCGTAGCGAATTTCCACTCTTGGCACCTGTAGTGTGGCGTTTAGCTTAACCATGCAATTTGTGAAGGTCGTGGAAAGCCGCTGGATGCGGGCAGTGCAGGACAGATCGTCATGGAGATCCTTGGGAGAGGCCTATACCCAGCAGTGGGTGTCGTGCGGTTGATATGATGATGATGATGCAATTTCAAGTTTTACAAGAATTTTATTAATGTCTTAGGTTACAGAATATCTAAGGTCTAATTATGTACTGTCTCTCCCCAGTTACCGGTGAGCGACTATGACTTAGGAGGCATCAAACCTGACAAGTTTGTGAAGTGGAACGCACCGGCCGCCAACGGAGAGCCCGCAAACGAATACTGGACCCTCACACAATACTACGTCACTGAAGGTATTACTTCTCTATTTATACGCAACCTGCAATAGTGCGCCATTGTGTGTATGTGTGTGGTGAGCTTGGTTCCACACACGAACACGTTAATGTTGGGTGGGTACCCAATTAGGTTCGAGAACCTCCATGCTCCGCGACTTTGAAACAGTGCGCCATGGCAAAAAGTGTTTTTTTTACTTTGGTCATAGTGTGTACGTGTGCGAATCAGCCTTTCTATTGTCTAATTCCAAAATCTATCGCAATCGCTTTCAGGATGTAACACATTGATGCTTCTTTTTGGCACAAATAAAAACATACCAAAGAATTGGTATGTTTTTCCTACCCAGCCTTTCTATTGTCTAATTTAAAAATCTATCGCAATCGCTTTCAGGATGTATCA
Organism: Agriphila geniculea; assembly: GCA_943789525.1. Lineage (NCBI taxonomy): Eukaryota > Metazoa > Arthropoda > Insecta > Lepidoptera > Crambidae > Agriphila > Agriphila geniculea. Next base: position 4,380,148 of record OX038883.1, read on the forward strand.
CATTGAAGCTTCTTTTTGGGACAAATAAAAACTTACTAAAGAAATACAGCAATGTGTCACATCCATCTGTCAAACGAAAGCGATTGCGATAGATTTTTTGAATTAGACAATTAGCCCCCTGGTTCGTATAGGTGGTTGCACATGTACACACTATGGCATACTGTTGTAGCTTGTAGCTCAGGATAAACAAATTTTTTGGTGCAGGTTTGCGGAGCGCGTAGGGTTCGCGAACCCAGCTTTACAGTCTGACCACGCGAAGCAGCGAGAGCCGATCCTACGAGCGAATTCCTATGACACGCGAGTTGTGAATTTACCGCTGTAATGTGACCGAGTTGAGCGTATACTATAGATAGAATTCACTCGTTGCTTCGCTGTTCGTCGCTTCGCATGGCCAATCACAAGCAGTGACTAAATAAATATCTTTCAGTGGAGAGCCATCTAATCATAACTGGATTGGACCCTCACGCAGCACATTTTACTTCTCTTTTCGGAAGAAAAGCTGCTCCTTTTGGAAAAAACTGAAGGAAAACTTACCATCCACGATGAAAAAATCCTAAACACGTTTCGGCTGCCATCATCCCGCTAATAACTACAAACCCTCAAGCAAGATAATATAAATTTGGTTACAATATGATCAATAAGAATATAAATTATCATTTCTATGAAAGCTTTTAACATAAGCGCAGACTGATACGTTCTTTCCACTGTGCTTCCCTAATCTCCCACGTTTAATCTTGGCAATTAACGTTTATCTTATTTGTCAGAGTCGCTGAAGGCCGGAGCGGGTCCGCAGGCGGCGAACGGCGAGACGCTGCAGGACGGCGGCGTGTGGGTCACCGGCCTGGACGGGAAACTCCTCAAGATACCCACCTCGGAGGCAGCGCTCAAGAAAACAGCGTTCGTTAAGCAGAACTGCGTGCCTAAAATGGGTAATTAATCAGTTTCATTTACTAGAACCATGTAATTATAGCAATTCATAAACCTGGCAAGTTTTAAGAGGTTGTAATACCCACCTGTTGGAATCAAGTGACTTCTAGACTAGAAGACACTTGATTCGAACAGGGAGGTAGCAAACTCGCTGTGTAGCAAATAAAAGAGACCCATTGATAGCCAGCTCAGAAAACTGGCAAGTTTTAAGAGCTTGTAAATGTTTTAATACGGTGGCAGGCAGTTCTGGTAGCTAAATTAGTAGATGCTTATATCGATTCCCGTATTGATTGCTATGAATTTAAGCTGAAGTAAAGAAAGTTCCGGTAAATAGATTAAGGGCTTGTTTCACAAACAAAAAGCAAGTCCTTCTAAATATTTTCATATCAAAACAGCTGTCAAATCACCTTTTAAAAGGGGAATTAATGAATTGGGTGACTGGAAATAATTAAAGGTGACTGTTAATGGGATACTTAAATGATCGAAAACTTAAATACTAAACCTGGCAGTGGTTTATTTTTTGGGCGACAAAATAACTAAACGGGTGACTAACTGTGGATACAAAAAATACGTAAAACGGGAGACTACATGTAGGAGACAAACAATTTAAGTTAGCAGTGAAAATTCTAAATGAGTGACAAAAATACTGAGTGGGCAACTTTTATAACAAGTAGGTTACTATTAACTGATTTGAGCTGCCCAACATGGTATTTTTATCATCTCGAGTAGGATACACCTTTTGTTAAATAAAATATATGCCAAATTTTAAATGTTTTGTGAGCTCTAAGGTTGTCGCCCAAATAGTAATTTGATCGCCCGTTCTGAATAACTAGTTAATCAATTTGTATTTTAAAGTCACCCATTTTCAACATTTATAGTCGCCCTCAGCCCATCGCCCACTTAGTATTTCAGTACGCTATATTCAGTATTTTTGAAACCCAAAATGGGAATTTATTGTTACCCGATTAAATACTACCCTTTTAAAAGTAAGCTTTAGGTATAGAAGTTATAGAACTTAGGTATTTTTTTATATTAACAAAAAAAAATAACCGGTCGAATTGAGTACCTCCCTCCTTTTGAAGTCGGTAAAAACAGGCCTTAAAGATGGCATCCTACTAATATTATAAATGTGAAAGTTTGTGGGTTTGGATGTTTGTTCCTCAATCACGCAAAAACTACTTAACGGATTTGGTTGAAATTTGGCACACAGATAGTAGATAGCCTGGCTTAAAACATAGAATACTTTTTATCCCGATATTCCCACGGGAACGGGAACCACGCGAGTGAAACCGCGGGCGGCCGCTAGTTATAATAATAATTTATAACATATTTGCTCGTAAAGGGTCTCTTATTACACCAATTTCAATATCGTATTGTATCTCATTACGAACTTGTGCGGTAATGTAAAGTAAAACGCACGGTTTCCTTGATAAGCCGTGCGTTTTACTTTACATTACCGCACGGTTTATCAAGATACTTCGTCTAAAACGAACGGTACTTTTTTAAATCTTAGCAAAGAGTTTTTATGTCAGAAAAGAGGTCAACATTTTATGGATAAAATTGACTTTGGGAGATAAAATGTAATAAATAAACATTTAATTATTCAATTTAATTAATGTTGACAATAAATTACAACCATTTATCTGTAACAAAAACACAAAAATATTAATTTACTTTATTAGTAATACTGGCTGTTTTTATGCCTTTGCCTTAAAAAAAACGCTGATGCGCGCGCATTGCTAATTTAATTTTTTTTGCTGTATTGTTTTTATTTGAAAATGTCGTCAAGTACTGATGAATTTATTAATTCAACACCGCCAGAAGTCTCAGAGGCAGCGAAAAAGGCTACTCTAAGCCTCTTGCCCGAAAAATTTACCGATAAGATACTTACAAGCGTATCAAAATTTAATCATATGGAAAACAAGCAAAGGTGCAAAGTCCGAGTTTTATTTATTTCCTCGCAAATATGTTATAAAACGTCGTATGACATACGTGCGCTTTGATAATTACAGCCTCTGCTTTCTTGTAGCCCTCGCCTACGGCTCGGGCTAGCAATATCGCCTCGGCTGTAATTTTCAACGTACCGCACTTATATCATAATGTACTATTATGATACTTATGTTTAGCTAGGTATAACCTATTGCAATATTTCCAGGCACCCACTACTTCTACAACATGTCGCGCGACATGAAGTGCGAGGACCACCTGCCGTGGTTCGTGCTCACCAACAAAGGTGACGTCATCGGGACCGGCTTCATGATGTTCGGCAATCTAGCAGAGCCGAAGAATACCCGCAGCTGGTTCGAGAAGCCCGTCTCCGAGCAACAGGTCAAAGAGGTTGGTATCCACTATCACGTGTGTAGCACACCCTGCCGAGAAACCGTACCAGTGACAACGCAATAGTTCCGCCATAGTTTCGCTATGAGTTGTCTTCTACCGACGACGATATATGAGTTTCACATCTACGTAGCGGTTTCGCGTCATTGCTTTCGCGTGTGTCAACGGTCGGAGCCGATGGGGTGGAATCGCGCCTGAAAAATCTATGCATTAGAACAGGGGGTCAAGTCTGCTAATGTTTTCGTCAAACTCGTAGTTCGATGGTGTTCTAATGGTAATGCTTTTAGACCTTGTTTCTTAAACCCAAAATCAAGACACAATATGTTTCCGTTTCGGGTTTAAGAAACACAGTGTGTTTAAGAAACAAGAACTGTGTCAAAAAGCATTACCATTCAAACACCATTGAATTATGATTTTGACAAAAACATTAGCAGACTTGGACCCCAGGCTCTTCGCATTTGTTCGCGGGCGGAGGTGTGCTACAGGCTTCAAGATACCTATGATAATGTATCTCAGTACCTGTAGCACGAAGCACGAACATAGATTAAGAGAAAACTTGCGTAAAAAATTCGATAGACAAATTTTGCATGGGAAATTTGTACAGCGCCATCTATCGCTGGAAAGCGAATTTAAATTTCCCATCGATAATTACTCTATCAATCACTTTACGCGCGTTTTTAGGGTTCCGTAGCCTAAATGGCAAAAAACGGAACCCTTATAGATTCGTCATGTCTGTCTGTCTGTCTGTCTGTCTGTCTGTCCGTATTTCACAGCCACTTTATTCCAAAAGTATTAAGACTACACAGTTAAAACTTAGTAGGTAGATGTATTCTGTTAACCGCTTAACGAATTTAATACAAAAATAAGAAAAATAAAAGATTAAGGGGGGCTCCCCATACATGGAACTGAAACTAAAAAAAAATTTTTTCTTCAAACCAACACGTGTTGGGTGTCTATAGATAGGTCTTTAAAAATGACATTGAGGTTTCAAAGAAAACTTCCGAAACTCAAAGTCAACCGTTTGAAAGATATTCACCGCCAAAGTGGTAAAATGTGTGTCCCCCCCCCCCCCCTTTAACTTTTGAAATAAGAGAGTGAAAAATCTAAAAAAAATATATGCTGTAGATCTTAATAAACACTTTCAACCAAAATTGGTTTGAACGAGATATAGTAATTAGTTTTTGAGATATAGCACATTTTCCAAAACCGCAGCAAATATAAATTTGTCATTCATACCAACACTGTGAAAAACAAAGTTATTAACGAAAAATGATAGGTGGTATTAAATATGGTATGGTATAAGGTAACTACGGAACCCTATGGCGCGTAGCCCGACACGCACTTGGCCGGTTTTTTTCCCGTTAGCACAAAAAGAACTGCCATTTTAGTGGTATGATTAGACGTTTCCAATGATTTATCTCTACAGGCATTTCGGAAGCATAAATGTCATTCACGAATGTGAAGATAGTTCAGTTCCAGATAGTTCAGTTTCACAGATTCAGAATAAAACCACAATTTCTTGTTTACCTACATACATTACAAATAATTTCAAAAAATTCTGTTCCATTTCGAAATTAAATCATAATATCAGGCACTATCTGGAAACTGTAAAACAGGCCCTAAAAGTAATAAAGTAGAGTTATTTTGACTCTTTGATCAAATTAAATTAGTCATTTATCGTTGCATCAAATCAGGTATTTTTGGTTGTTGGATATTTTGTTGGTAATGTGGAGGCAATGTTAAATCCAAATTTTCGACCTCGGCAGACGACCGGGTCATTCTCAAAAACAAAAAAGGTACCTACCTTTATTAAGTTTTTGACGATTTTGACCCAGAAGGACTAGTTTTTCATCAAGATTGTGTAAGAAAGTTTTAAAGAAGGTTAAATTTGCAACCATTTGAGGGTAAATGGTTTTGATATGACCGATAGTTTCGGAGACACAGCTTTTCAAAATTTATCCAATTTTTAAAAATACATTTTTTTACCAAAATTTCATGTTATTCGGAAGTATTTATGCCGTTTATTATTTGCCGTTTTTTTTTTATCATTGCCTCCACATTACCAACAATATATCCAAAAACCAAAAATACCTGATTCGATGCAACCATTACCCCCTTTTCATGTCTTATTTTACTGGGTAACTTTGTTTACTCGCACCCGTATGGCTACTAAACGTAATGAAACACGAAGAGAAACTCCTCAAGATATTTACGAATGAAATTAGGAGCTATTTGAGTACGTCAGCCTGGAGTACTAACTCAATATACCCTCCAGGGGTGCAATCTCGCGTCGTGTCGTGGAGGTAAATAATCGTATCAACGAGCGGAATTCAATTCATTTAACCCCCGCGTTTCACCAGATTGAGCGACGCGACGCAAGCGTTTTCAAATGTATTTTATTTAATAAGGGCTGGTTTATACGGGGCCAGTGACTGGACCCAGTGACTCGGAATTTCGGACCTAGTAACTGGGTGCAGTCAGCAGCATATCAAGCTATACAAAACTGTCAAAAATCTTTAATGAATTTTGAACCTTAAACTGCTCGACTTAAAGTTTAAAAATGATTGAAGAAATTTGACAGGTTGTGGAAGCCCAGCGTTCCGTCTACCGTACATGTAGACAGGATCGGTAGTAAGTTGTACTGTGCCCGAAAATAGAACAGGTGGCTATTCAGCTGGACTGACTTGCGAGGGAGAAGTCAGCACTGGACTGGGATGAAACTAGTGTCTACACGAACCCTGCAGCAAGTCAGCGTTGGACTGGGATACTGTACCTACCGACTGCTATGTTACTGACCCCGTATAAACCAGGCATAAAAGCCTGTTTCACAATTAAAAAGTTCGTAGTCGTAGCATAATTGACAGATGATTTGACAGTTGTGCTATAAAAAATACGTCAAGTCGTCTGTAAACTACTCAAAACTTACTTTTGATTGTGAAAATGTGAAACAGGCCCTTAATTTCCAAAATTTTATCCAGCAATTTACGGTTTCCACGAACGAAGTGGACACCGGCAGGCTGATTATCTAATTAAAAACCACCTAGCGACTGGTTGCAATTCATAGATGATAGTGATCCATTGCTACTTCTTTTTGGATTAAAAAAAACATACCAAAGAAAAGTAGCAATGTATGTGGAATGAAACCGGTCGCAAAATAGTTTCTTTTTAGATAATCAGGGTGCCGAGAAAGATTAACATTTCAAATTACCAAAGTGTTCACTGATCTGAACCAATACTTTCTTTTTGGAAATATTTTAACGGTTATTGATGATAACAAAGTGCCCAATTATGCCCTAAGAATAACGAACTTGGTAGTTTTCTAATCTATAATATTATGTCTTGTCGTCTTCTAATTTAACTAGTAAGTAATCTCAGACCAAATAAAAAAGTAAAGACGGAGTCTTCCGACAAAGCGGTGAAGCCAGTAAAACTACGCCTTGGCTGTGTACATACACAGTTTACGCACACATATGTAACGAAACTACGCCTTGGCTTTCGTTCGTCATTGGGCGAACCCTGCCGCCCGGCCCCCGCCCGCCCCCTAGTACGCACACATGTAGCATCAAAAACCGGCTTCACTTAGTTGTTCGCAACCACTGCGCAACGCTCCATCTTCCTTTTTTATTTGATCTGAGTAAGTAATGAGAATAACATGACTCTTTCTTTGTGATTTAAGGTAATCATACCTGATGCGCCCCAATGCTTCGGAGAGTGGGAGAACAAATATGGACTTGTGCTCCTGCACATCTACTACGTCAACGACCCATTTAACATCCGCTGCGAGTAAGTCCCCTTGCTCTGACAAGTTCTATTACAACATCTTAAAACTTGCCAGTTTTCTGAAATATAAATACGTCTCTTTTATTTGCAATCCAGCGAGAAAGAGATGTAACTCTATAGTTACAGCCTAGTATGCTATAACAATTCATAAACCTGGCAAGTTTTAAGAGGTTGTAATCCCCCCTTCGAGCATCAAATTCTTTTTTAAAGAGGCCAGTGCTTCTTCAAATGTTGTAGGAAACAAAAGTGTATAGGGAAAAATCTACGAAATACCTACCTGAATATCGCATTAGAATTTAATAGGGTGAGAACGGCATAGTAACTTACACTGCGTACAAAACCGGATCACTTTATTTTCGATAGATTTTTCCTTAATTAATCTTAGTCTTTCTGCACCTTGGAATTATTACCGCATGGCTACGACCTGCAACTATTGATGTTTCTTAATAAATTCGTCCAATCTTTTTTTATTTGTGTTGTCTTGTCTCTACTATTTTTTAACTCCTACTCCTACACTTCCCGCACTTCTGATGAACGAACATTTTCAGAATTCGCTTTAAGAAAGCACTTTTCATGATTTCAGTCTCCGTTAATCAGTCACTGAAAGTGGATTGTTATAGATACCTTGATTTAACACATGTTGGCTGTAAGTTTGTTAAACAAAAAAAATGTACGTAACACTCTATTTATTTTATCAAATACCTATAATTATCTGCATTGTTACTACTTGTTTTGAACTTAAAAGTTGTTGGAGTTCATTTTGCATGTTAAATTATCAACAGCTGTTTTTCTTGTGGAAAATAAACAAATTTCGTTGCATTATTAAGTAAGTACTAATTTAACCACCTATTTGAAATAGGTAAGGTAACTGTCAAATCTAAAAAGTATCAAGAAAGAACACTTCCCTAACTAAAAATATCTGTTAACCATGAAACACTAAACGCTGGAAAAAGAAGTGTATCTGCATCTGCATGCACCTTAGAACTTCGAGTGTTTAAAAGCATGTGATGGAGATGTGAGCATGTAAGTATGTGTTATTGATGTATAAGTATAACAACTACACTGATTTATAAAAGTCTACTTGTATACTTTTTTATTTCGCACCGACTCTGCCGAAAATAGTTATTGCATCAAATGAACTCATTTCAGGACTGGTGACTCCGCGAAGCCAGCTCGAGTCCTAGACCGGCTTCTCCTCAGCGCCGTCCGGTACGCGAGCCAGGTGTCTGACGGAGTCAAGAGCCTCTTTAGTGGCTGACACAAGCCATAAACTACTTTTAAACACGACCGCTTGGCTAACACAAGCCATAAACTACTTCTAAAAACGACCGCTTGGCTGACATAAGCCATAAACTACTTCTAAACACGACCGCTTGGCTAACACAAGCGATAAAGTACTTCTAAACACGACCGCTCAGTATTATTAGATAAACCTATTTATTGTAAGATTACTTAAAATTAAATACTTAATTGTAAAGAAAGATAATAAGTTGTTTTTCAACTAAACACAGTTTTATGCAGTGAACATATTGGTTAATGGATGGTTAGTTTAGTTAGATTCATACTTATCTACCTATAAATACCATTAATCGTAATTCAGTCTGTCTGATGGTTACGTTTTCAGGCCTAAACAGCTGAACCAATTTTGATGAAATTTAGTAAGCTTGGACCTTGCTTGGAGGAGAACATAGGGCTAAGTATTTTCATTCCTGAAATGCATCTTTATTCCCTATAACACTGTCCCCCGGGGTGACAACTGGAATTTTTTTCCCAGTCAAATTTCACGCAGACGAAATTGTGGATAAAAACTAGAATTAGATAATAATACAAATGAAAAAAGTAAGTATGGTAAAATAATACAAACTCGGGTGTATGTAAAGTCACAAAACAATTTTGTAGTGTGATTTTGTGATCAGCAAATTCTGCGTGCTGAATATTAGGGTGTAAAAAATGTAAAGGCGTTAAAATGTTTACGTGTATTAGATCCAATAGGAATGGTATTTTTGACTTTGACGATACACGATAATATTTAATGGGTGTCCCAGGAGTAAAGAGACTATATTCATTTCAATGTTCATACTGGTGACAAAAAAAGTTAAGGAAGTAGGGAAAAAAGTTACCATCTTAACCACGGGTAACTAATTTATCCAAATAGTGGGGTTTTACACTACTTTCGAAACTGAAACGAGACAATCAAGAATCGTTTGCTCAAAGATGTTATTCATAACTATCGACGTAATGAGAAATCGGTGACAGTCTTGGATCGTCCAAGGTGACAGTTAATAATTTTATTCAATAAGAAGTTACAAGAATAAGTATCTACAGAACTATACCTAATACCTTATGTAGAAACGAGTGAGACTAATTTTAAAAAGATTTCGGAAAGGTGGAGTACAATAGCAACTAATCGAAATATGAATACGGAAAAAAAGGTTTTTATGGAGAGGCACCTTCAACATTAGTAAGGATTATGGTGGATATAGGAAAAATATCTTAATCAAATGTGGATGTAAATTATAGTTCGATAATTAGGCTGAAAACTTTGTGAAATTAACCACGCCTAAATAAGTTAAAGATCAGGAAGCGCGTCAAAAAATGACAAGTTGCCAATCACGTTCACTCAAAATTTTGCAATTTTTGGATGACGAATTTATTCTAATCTAACAAAACAATGCTTATGTTCCTTTTAGCTCTATAGGTATCAATTAGTTTTGGGCATTGTCTTAAAAGTAACGAAAAAAGTATGCAGAAAGACCAAAAATATTGACATCTTTCAAACATAGATCCGTAAGATTAACCAAAAGAGGTAGCCGCAGCACACGTTTATTTACTCACGTGGCCGCAGCTTCAAGAAAAGCTGAAAAGCAAGTAACAAGATAAGCAGAGATTAATTTTAGAAAAATCGACTGCAAAGTTATTGATCGAGCAAATTTAATTTAGATTGATAAAATTCGTATATTTAACGTTAATTTGTATATTAAACTGAACAGTTTTCATTTAAACTTTTTGTACCAAAGATAATAATTTATTTGCTTCTGGGATACCCCAGTATAATTATGTAATAACGATATCCCATTTTCCCTATCCCTTGGTGAGACCAAAAGTCTACAAATCATCGGAGGGGATTTGTGAAATAAGCCGTTCTAGCAAACACAACACTTCAAAAATAATGTCTAGGTCTAAATGCATCTCCTGCAAGAGGACCCGAACCTTGCTGAACTTGCTAATTTTTCCCTACCTTATAATGTACTATTACCTACTCCATGTAGGTATTATTGAACATCGGACTCGTGTTTTTATCGACAACTATGAGAAGCGATAGCTCTTTATAATTCTCTTGTCGACCTTTCCACAGAGGACTTTCAATCCCCAATGAACTAACCCCGGAATAACTTGTGCAACTTATTGACATTCTACCGAGCGGTTGGAGACGGATACCATTACGATATTGCGTTGCGCCACTCCATTATTTGCTCGTGGCGAGCTGCAGGCAGGCTGTCGCGATTGCAAAGTATCTATTTCGGCAGTTTTGCAAGACAATGATGGTAGGAAATACCAGTATCTACGTAACTATATTATGATTCATGAGAATCTCTTTTCATGCGTGTAAGGCTGCGTTCAAACGATAACGCACGACTCGTCCTCAACCCGAACTCAACTCAAACTCAACTCGAACTCAACTCAACCGGAGCCCACTCCTTGAAATACAGCGCTTACCATTTTGAGTTTTATAACACAACGATGTATTTCAAGGTGGGCTGCGGTTGAGGTGAGTTTGAGTTGAGTTCGGGTTGAGGTCGGGTCGTGTGTTATCGTTTGAACGCAGCCGCGGTTGATAACGCTCGTCAATAAAATTTAAAGTCATTAAGAATTTGCAGAAAATTCTAGAAAGGTACCTAGATACTCAACAAATCATACAGTATCAGAACAGCGTCACTATTATGTAAGCTACAATTATTGTGAGTTAGCATCATCATGATACGCTTAAAAATTACTTAAAAATATCGAATACAGCGGCCACCCGCGACTTTGTCTGCGTGTACTGTTATTTTTTGATCCCTCGGGAAGCGTTACTTTTTTCTGGTTAAAAAAACCCTATGTCCTTCTCTGTACCCCTGACAAAGTGTATGCAAAATTTCATATTGATCGGTTGAGCGGTTAAAACGTGAAGGCGTAACAAACAAATAAGCTGACTTTCAAAGGATTTCCAATGGGTGGTTGCCGCCCATGCCCAGTAATGATGTGCCAGTTAGTAAGAAACCAAGGTAATCAAAACACGTGATAGGATTTAATTAATAAATAATTCATAAAGCTACACTGAGAGTGTTGCCAACGCCAACAGGATGCCCAGGAGTGACAAATGAGATCTATCACGCCGGTTGAGAAACAACGCAGTAGGTATCACAGAGCAGTAGGCAGTATTACACGCAGTATCCTGAACACGCAATGGGAAGGCCCGGCGCAGGCGCATTGTTCCACTCTTGACACCAATATAGGATCCGGCGTGTTTGCCCGCTGAAATTACTATTGTGATTGACTACGATTACGAGTAGGTATTGCGAGTTTGTTTGTATTTATAACAAGGAAATACCTACCTAGTTTGGTAGTTTAGGAATTTTTAATTGCTTAATTTGTTAAATTCATACTATGCTAAAGTATAGGGGAACAGATTTACAAACGCAAGCATTTCATGCGACGAAAGTGATTTGAAAAAAATTGTGAAATATTATGAATGTGGAATGTCCTCTGTTGTGTACGGTTACGAGCAATAAGATGTACACACTTTAGAACTATGTCATATTCAACTCTCAGTGTGAAAATGTCATAGGTTATTCAATAACGTAATATGACATAAGTTCTAAAGTGTGTACATCTTATTGCTCGTGACTGACCTATCGATTATTCGATAGCAAGTTTTTTTTATGGAAAAATAACTCAACGACTCGAAAATAACTCAACTCTCATCTTTTGTTACAGAAACTGACAAATGTTTTAATACTTACTAGACAGGTACGAAGTGCGTACATTTGCACAAAGGACACAAAATAATAATCAATAGAAAAAAAACGTCAATTCTGTTGAGTTAGGCACATCCGCAACCCGCATCAGATCAAATTGATGATATTATAATCCGAAATTTCAGGGTTGTTCAAGTAGATGGTGTTGTGTGTGTATTTGTATGAGAAAACTGTTTATTCAGCCTTGGTTAACACGGATCTAACTCCAACACTTGTGCAGTCAAAGATGTCCTTTGGGTATTTTGAATAAATCATCATACAAGTGAGTGTGCACGGCAATGAACTAGATTCTCGTATAATCTGTATTGTGATTGAACGCTCAATGTTACCGTAATCGGTGAAAACACATGTATGTGTCATTAACTCATTAGACACGCATGAAGGTTAACGGATGTTTCATGTTCATTAATATTTTATTTAGCATCAATCATATCCGGTTTTCCACCGAGCTATTTATGATTTCCTTTATTATTTTTAGATTTAGTATTGCTCATACTACTACCTATAGGTACGCCCATGCTCTAATGATATATTTTTTAATAGCTTTTAAGGATCGGATGGCCTGATTGGCTAACCACATAAAGTTTAACCCAAACCAAAAAAAATAAAATTTGTTGTTGTGTTTTAAAGACCTTGCGAGTATTAATTTAATATAAAAATTGCGTGAAAACTTTCGTCCAAAATTAGTAATCAGTCGAATAGCAATTATTTACATACAATTTATTGGACAAGTGATGTAGTGTGTTGCCACGTGGTTCCCTTTGAATATTGCCCGCTGGGACCCACGAGACAAAATAATAAATTTAAGGTAAAAAAATAAAAAATGGTATGGGTTGAAACAGTCTATATTATTAATATATTGGTTTACACCTTACATGAGAAAAAATTCACAAATCTAGCTCAGCGACAGGGGTCGCTACATGGATTCTATTGGTTGGTGTGTGTCGGGTCGCAAAAAGGTAGTAAAAGTTAGTTTATATTAAAATATCATCCCTAATTGGAAAATACCACGGTTCACAATATTTAAAGGGTAAAAAAGCACCGACCTCGTGTGTCCTGTATTTACTAATGTGGGATTATTTAGACCTCTGAACTCCCTTGAGGATTATCATGTAGTTGTGGACAGCAACTCATCAACACATGACGTGGCACGTGGTAGACCCAAAGATTATTGATGAAATTAATTTCCCATAGCTGAAACAAACGTGTAGGATTAACCAAACTGAAAATTAGACTTTGAACACGTTGTGGCTATGCAACATGGCGGCGTGGCGTGGGGAAAATGTTTTCAACTTCTTACCAGGTCTTGCTAAAGCAGCAATCCTGATTAGCAGGATTTCAAACCGCCTGCTCCCTCCACCCGTTTGAAATTTTGCCTGGCTGACTCCTCAAGCCACGGCAAGTAACCTTCGAAGATCCTGGCAAACCTTCAGGCCAGCGACCAGAAACAAACGATGGTCTGCAACTTGAGGTTTTACCTGTAATAAACACCACCTCAGAAAATGTTCATGGCGTCTTACGAAGTCTGCCTTGAAACAGATATCACTCCACTTACCTCAGTAGCGTTTTTCTCTCTCTAAATTATTCGACCGACTTCGGCCGCGTTAAATAAAATAATCAAAATTCTTTCTCAACACACATGTCATCTTTTTTCCTGAAAACTGAAGGCTCGCTTGGTGTTGCCCTAACCCGCTTCGATACTCCTTCCAAAACGTTCCGTTTTCCGAAATTCGAACACACTTGGAAATTAAATAAAATTACCAAATATTTTGCAAACAAAATTTAACCTACAGAAATAAATATCTGTGCGTCTCCTGACTATAAAACTTTTGGACAAAACGCAAAGAACTGTCAATCGACGCTTCAGCTAGCAAAAAGGTGTTCGCGCATAACTTCAACAAAAGTGTCAGATGGAAGAGCGTGACACGAGATGGCAACACCGTAGCTCCGAAATCTGCCTTCCTATTGGGCGTTGTTGCTATTGGTCAGAATCATCACGCGCGGCACGCGCCATCTTCTATCGTCTAATTCCTTGCTAAACTGAAGCGAAATTTGAGAGACTTTGCTCTGATTCTCAATGTTTATTATTTTCAAAGCCTTATGCAAATAATAAAAAATTTGAAAAGACATTTATTAAAGTTGCGACTGCTACAAAAAACAACCAATGACGTTAAAGGGGAGGTGCCAATTCCTGCAAAATACTGAAAACTACCATTTCGCTTGCGCGCCAAGATTTAAACTTGTGGATTGTCAGAACACAACGTTACAATACCCCCTCTCCTGAAAAAAAGGCGCTGCCCTCAGCGTCCTCAAACTACAAAACCTACTATCAACACTAAAAACTCTATTGAACGCAACGATGCAACAAACCATGTCGACCGTCAACCCAAAAAAACATGAAATACCCTGGACGTACAACCCATCACCGTGACATCACATTTGACGACACAGGACATCCACCTAACGAGACAAAACGAAACAAAACAAACCGCACAAACAAAACATTTACAACGCAAAACCGGTTGTAAACCGAAAAAGGAGTCAAAACTACGCTCCAAAAAAAATTTTACATTCACTAAAATATGCGAATGCAACAACAGTTGTTGTGACTGTACAACGAATAAATATTCAAAAAAATAAAAAAAACAAGTTCGTGACATAAATTTCAGTCACCCAAATAGAAAAAAATCTTCAGTCAACCAAATAGAAAATTATCTTTTAGTAACAACTCGTCGCAACATTGGAATATGAATTGAAAAGAAAATAAGTTTCACTACCTCCCTGACAAGAGCAAACAAAAAAATATCAAGATTTACCCGAATCTACACCATGGTAAAAAAAATAGATTCGACACTTGTAACAAAAGGTGAATTCTAACTCATTAGAGATTCGAACCACACAAAAAACTAAACCAGGCCTCCATCTACCTATAGCTTGGCTACCGGCAATTCCCTGCTCTTTCACACCCAAATTCCTCCGCATGCAATCGTCATACATTCATTCATCACCATTTGTCCATTCATACTTCACCGTGCAAACTAATAGTGTCACACTGAAAATAACTGTAAACACCACACAGAGACACACGCTTCGTGTGCCAAATTTTTGTGTATTTGACACACTACTAGAGAAGATGTAATAAGTGCCCTAAGCTTTTAAATCCTTAATATGCCAAGAACCTATAGATTGACCATCAGAAACTCTTTCCAAATCATACACCAAAGGCGATAAAACTTTCTTTACCCTACATTTCTCAAATTTAGGTGCCAATTTGGCCATTTTAAATTTCTGCGCATCACTCTGAGTAAATGTTCTCTTCCACACAACATCACCTACAGAAAATGTTTCCGCTCTTCTTCTTAAGTTATAGTGAGTGGTGTTCTCAGCATGGGCTTTTAATAAGTGCTCGCGTACCTTTTCGAAAATCGTCTTTAAGACGTGAAATTCACCGGCGTATTCGTCCCTAGGTACCCCAGGTTCGTATTCCTTATCTGTGTCTTTATAAAAGGTACCACTGATGACGGGTTCCCTAGCATGTACGAGAAAAAATGGTGAAAATCCAGTGGACTCGTTCACGGCACTATTTATTGCTAACTGAATTTTCGGCAATTGTTCATCCCATGTACGATGATTATCTTTAACATAAGAAGAAACAGCTGTCATTATGGTTTTGTTGTATCTTTCAACCAAATTTACTTGAGGTGTGTAACGCGGGGTAAAATGGAGTTTCGGAACTTTATAACGTTCGAGCATTTGGCGGAACTCAGATCCTGTGAATTGCACTCCGTTATCAGCAATTACAGTTTCTGGGACGCCGTGTACTAATATTACGCGTTGTTCCAAGTTTTTCACCACTTCCGCACAAGTAGCACGTCTCATAGGAAAAATTAAACAATATTTAGAAAAGCAACAGGTAACTACCAAAAGATAAACAAACCCAGAACGAGACCTTGGCATTGGCCCAACGATGTCTACGGATAAAACCTGGAATGGTCTATGGCAGACTTTCGGTTTACCCATTAAGCCTGGAGTTGCCTTTTGTGATGGTTTGTATGCGGCGCAAGTGTCACAGTGTTTAATGAAATCAACAATGTCTTTGTACATTCCTGGCCAATAATACCGTAGACAAAGGCGTCTATGGGTTTTGAAAACCCCCAAATGAGCCGCTGTTGGTTCACAGTGGTTCTCCCTAATAATGGCCTCTCTCTGGTCTCTTCGTACTACCAGCTTCCAATCAAATTCACTCAATAAATTAAATTTACACTTTGAAAAACGATACAAATTACCATCCTTTACACAAAAATTAGGAAAATTAAGTGGATGCGACTTACAACCATTGAAAATTTTATCAAACCACTCGTCCTCCACAGAGTTGATCACGTTTAAGGTGTTAGCGTCCATAAGTCTGGATAACGCGTCTGGAACCACATTGTCCGTGCCTTTTCTGTGCTCAACCTGAAAATCGAATTGAGACAGTCGACAAAACCAACGTGCCAGTCTACCTGAAGGGTTCTCCAGCTTAGTAAACCATTTTAGAGATGAATGATCCGTGACAACTTTAAAAGGACGAGATCCCAAATAAGGTTCAAATTTCTCGACCGAAAACAAAACAGCTAAGGCTTCCCTTTCTGTAGCACTGTAATTTCTCTCTGCTTTATTTAAAGAACGACTAACAAATGCAATAGGGTGATCATGTCCGTCAATTTCCTGAGATAACATTCCTCCTAACCCATATGAAGATGCATCACAATGCACAGTAAAAGGTTTCTCAAAATCTGGTACAGCTAAAACTGGTGCTGTAACCAGGGCATTTTTTAAAGTATTAAAGGACTCTTCGGCTTCCTCCGACCAAGAAAAAGGTGGCGCATTCTTCCCACTACACGTCAACTTATTAAGTGGTGCAGCAATAGTCGAAAAGTTACGGATAAACCGTCTATACCAGGAACATGTTCCAAGGAACATTTTGACCTCACGACTTGAAGTTGGCGTAGGAAAGTTCAAAATTGCGGAAACCTTCTCCGGATCAGTTCTCAGACCGAATTCGTCTACAACGTAACCTAAATATTTAATAGAACTTCGGAAAAATTTAGATTTTGTAAAATTGATAGATAAATTGGCTTCTTTAAGCTTGTCAAACACCCGTTTTAAAAGTAGTAAATGCGTTTGGAAATCAGAACTACAGATAATAATGTCATCAACGTAACAGTAAACTGTTCCGTTGTCAATATCACTGCAGAACCCGTGACCCAACAACCTATCCATCAAACGTTGCTGTCTAGCCGGAGCTCCGCACAGTCCAAACGGCATCACCTTAAATTTAAAGATACCTCTTCCGGGAACGGTAAAACTAGTCTTATCCTGCGACTCAGCTTGGAGTGGAATTTGCCAAAAACTGGAGCTTAAATCTATCGAGGATAAGTACCTAGCCTCCTTAAGGCTGTCAAGTATCTGAGGCATGTACGGAATAGCATATGCATCGCCCTTGGTAACGGCGTTAAGCTTCCTACAATCAAGACAGAATCTCCAATCGCCATTCGCTTTCTTGACTAATAGAACGGGATTATTCCACGGACTTTCACTAGGTGTTACAACGTCTAATTCCAGCATTCTATCCAATTCGTCGTTTAAGGCTTTTTTCTTTTCCGGAGACAACGGATACTGTCCTATCCTAATAGGTGTGGCCTCTCCCGTATCAATTACATGCTCAGTTAAAGAGGTCCTTCCTAACCCAATCCTTTCTGAAGAAATTGATTCAAAGTCTTTCACCATTGAATCAGCCAATTCTCTTTGACTAAAAGACAAACTATTATACGACTGAATACTATTTATTTGTTCCGAGTGAATTGAACTACAATTATTAAAAAATGGTTTAGGAGCGTTCCTATAATCTATCTGATCAAAAATGTTCTTCCCTAAATCGAAAGATCTCCAAAAATCACAACCTAGTATCACCTCCGTGACTATACTAGGAATCACAAAAAATTTCACTACCCGGCTAATTTTACCAAAAGTAACCGGTACAAAAATAAACCCTAAAGATTCTAGTTGAACCCCATTTGCAACACTACACGACCTGTCTACACGCTCCTGTAGTTCAAACCCAAACTTTATAAATTGTTTGTGTGCATTGTTCCCTAAAATTGAGATACAAGCACCTGAATCTAATAAACCAATAATTTCAAAATCATTTACTTTAAATTTTAAGTAAGGCCTAACATCATTTTCACTAGGTGCGAAGAGAACCGAAGCGATGCTACGAAAAGATTTAAATTTACCCTCACTATCCAATAAATTTGTACCTCGGTTCTCACCAACTAGTTTTTTGTCTGTGGTAAACCTTTAAAACTTGTGCCCTTACTGCAATTCGGACACGAAGTGACAGTAAAACCTACTTTGCCACATTTGAAACATTTTATATTTTGGGGTGTCACTTTACATAACCTAAAATTGTGGTTACCCTTGCCACATTTATAACACACTCGTTGGTTTGCAGAAGGCATGGAATTAGAATTAAACTGTTGTGATGTTGTTGGCGGTCTACTAGTGTTGTGTGTTGCTACATAATTAACTTGTTTTGCTTTACCCTTGTAGCAAAACTCCTGACTCAGAAAATTCGACTTGGTCGGTTCCACAAAAAAATCTGAACGTTGGCGAGCAGATTCAAGCTTACGACATTTTGTCTTCAAATCGGAAATTGTAGTAATATCTAACAAAGCTAACTGTTGGGAAAAATATGGTCTGATGTTGTGCAAAAGGATTTCAAGCTGCTTCTCCTCCGGCAGTGGTGATTTCAGTCTGTTGAATAGGCATGCCATTACTGAAAAATAAATGTGTGTTGGCTCCTCCATTCCTTGTGTTCGTGAACGGATCTCACCCAGTAACCTGTAATCATAATCAACCGGGTCGAATTCTTCGAGCAACAAAGATTTTAATTCTGCCCAACTGTCAACCTGACCTTTAATGCCACGATACCACAGCAAACCCTGTTCTGAAAATAATTGAGCAGCTGAGTTGAACAACTTGCCGTCAGAAACACCATATGAAACTTGGAGCTCGTCGACACGTTCCAAAAATGAACGAGGGTCTGTGGTCCCATTGAATCTCAAGTTCCACTTTGCCACATTCCTATCACCAGAACATTCCGCAACTGCTACTACTGGCACCGGTTCCACCTGTGTGTCGCACTGTTCAGGATGCTGTGCTCTTGTTGACAAGAAAAACTTTTCAGAAACTGACAATAAAAACTCGATTGCGCTAGACAACTCTGCCTTTTGTGACAAAACAGCAGGGTCATCCAACACAACTCGCAATAGCCTATGATGTAAGTGTCGTACCAAACCACGGCATCTGCTCAAACAATGTGCTGTAACAGATTTTTCACTAAGTTTTGCTTTTAATTCTTTAATTTTATCTGAAATAATTTTAAGTTCTGAACTACTTTCAAATTCTGTTTCCATGATTACCTCAGAGGGACACTCAATAAGAAGTTGTTTTAGTTGCTTTCTCAACAAAGGCACTGTAGATGTCGGTGTTTCAGACCTAATTGTCACTTCATAAGTAAGTTCATCTTTTAAGAGTGAATGTACTAAAATTTCTAAATCCATTGTTAAGAACTGGTGGTATTTCCTTCACAATCAATTTAAATAAAGGGTAATGTTAAATTATCCAACACTAAATCAGAGAAAACACAGTATTCAAGAAAATTATTTGTAATTGTATTGACCACAACGACACACCGCTTGTAACAATATTGTAATATTCACCCAATTGTATAAAATGTAATTTTAACAAAATGTATCAAATTTATAAATCACTGTATGGACTTTAAATTTAACAAAATGTATTCTTTGTAAAAACAAAATAAATTTTTAAGTTGAAAACTGAAATCTTTCTTTGAAAGTATGAATGTGTACACAACACTAGATTGTTACCAAATGTAAAATCTGATATTTATGTCTGTTTAGTTACAGTTTATCATGAAAACAATATAACTTGAAGTTAACTTTAAAACATGAAACATGTAGGTACCTGAACATATAAATCTTATGATAACCCTAGTTTTATAAAAACATATAACACATAACATAAAACATAGAACAAAGCTTAACACTTAAAAATTTAAAGGAAATAAAACAACCACACTTGTGTTTTTTTTTTCACTTTATAACATTCACAATAGCAGCACACCACAACATAAAATTACAAACTAGAACCTGTGGTATTCCAACCTAAAAACAATTTCCATCTATGCCGCTACTGTTGCTTACCAAAAAGACAAATTCTAAGCAAAATGTTCCAAAGAAAAGTATTAAATTGAAAAAAAAAAAATCTTTACTGTGGTTATGTTGTTCAAGCACAAAAAATGACTTTTAAATGTTGTTCACACAATAAAAATGAAGCTAAATATTCTTATTTGAAAAATATATGACTCTAAGTTACACAAAATACATATATGACTCTAGTAAATACTTTCAAAATATGATTCTAAGTTAAGCAAAAATATATAATGACTCGACTGTAAACTTTTACCAAAACACAAAAACACTCCCCTACTCTCTCCTACCCTCTCTCAATCAGTACTAAAATCATTCCATAAGTAAGCCAAAGGGGTGGGCCAGGACAGTTGTTACACACTCAATATACCCTGCGGTCCGGGCCCAGATATGAGAAAGTTGGGGATGTTGCTGACCAAAACACACCAAACAATAACTTTAAATAAATGTGGGCGCCATTTGCCACGTGGTTCCCTTTGAATATTGCCCGCTGGGACCCACGAGACAAAATAATAAATTTAAGGTAAAAAAATAAAAAATGGTATGGGTTGAAACAGTCTATATTATTAATATATTGGTTTACACCTTACATGAGAAAAAATTCACAAATCTAGCTCAGCGACAGGGGTCGCTACATGGATTCTATTGGTTGGTGTGTGTCGGGTCGCAAAAAGGTAGTAAAAGTTAGTTTATATTAAAATATCATCCCTAATTGGAAAATACCACGGTTCACAATATTTAAAGGGTAAAAAAGCACCGACCTCGTGTGTCCTGTATTTACTAATGTGGGATTATTTAGACCTCTGAACTCCCTTGAGGATTATCATGTAGTTGTGGACAGCAACTCATCAACACATGACGTGGCACGTGGTAGACCCAAAGATTATTGATGAAATTAATTTCCCATAGCTGAAACAAACGTGTAGGATTAACCAAACTGAAAATTAGACTTTGAACACGTTGTGGCTATGCAACATGGCGGCGTGGCGTGGGGAAAATGTTTTCAACTTCTTACCAGGTCTTGCTAAAGCAGCAATCCTGATTAGCAGGATTTCAAACCGCCTGCTCCCTCCACCCGTTTGAAATTTTGCCTGGCTGACTCCTCAAGCCACGGCAAGTAACCTTCGAAGATCCTGGCAAACCTTCAGGCCAGCGACCAGAAACAAACGATGGTCTGCAACTTGAGGTTTTACCTGTAATAAACACCACCTCAGAAAATGTTCATGGCGTCTTACGAAGTCTGCCTTGAAACAGATATCACTCCACTTACCTCAGTAGCGTTTTTCTCTCTCTAAATTATTCGACCGACTTCGGCCGCGTTAAATAAAATAATCAAAATTCTTTCTCAACACACATGTCATCTTTTTTCCTGAAAACTGAAGGCTCGCTTGGTGTTGCCCTAACCCGCTTCGATACTCCTTCCAAAACGTTCCGTTTTCCGAAATTCGAACACACTTGGAAATTAAATAAAATTACCAAATATTTTGCAAACAAAATTTAACCTACAGAAATAAATATCTGTGCGTCTCCTGACTATAAAACTTTTGGACAAAACGCAAAGAACTGTCAATCGACGCTTCAGCTAGCAAAAAGGTGTTCGCGCATAACTTCAACAAAAGTGTCAGATGGAAGAGCGTGACACGAGATGGCAACACCGTAGCTCCGAAATCTGCCTTCCTATTGGGCGTTGTTGCTATTGGTCAGAATCATCACGCGCGGCACGCGCCATCTTCTATCGTCTAATTCCTTGCTAAACTGAAGCGAAATTTGAGAGACTTTGCTCTGATTCTCAATGTTTATTATTTTCAAAGCCTTATGCAAATAATAAAAAATTTGAAAAGACATTTATTAAAGTTGCGACTGCTACAAAAAACAACCAATGACGTTAAAGGGGAGGTGCCAATTCCTGCAAAATACTGAAAACTACCATTTCGCTTGCGCGCCAAGATTTAAACTTGTGGATTGTCAGAACACAACGTTACAGTGTGTGTGTGTGTACTAATGTGTACTATGTAATTATTACACACATCTCTCTCCATGTATCACTGGTAATTCTTAACCTATAAAGAATTGTAAAGCAAGACTTTTTGTTTTAAAATCCACTTTTCCCCATTTAAGGGCGAAATTTCAGAGGGGATTTGTGGAATAACCTCAAGCTAACACTAGGATGGAGTGTTGTGTGGTATCTAATTGACAAGTCATTCAGAACACTTCCAATTACGGCGCCACTTGCCTATTTATAGCTAAGGGTGGGGCTGCACCAACGTGGCCATCCATCATCCTAGCAAAATTTGTAGCGTTAACTTGTCAACTAACTTTAATCACGCGAAATTTCAGTGCGTAACACGATATGGTATCCGGTACCATGCTTCGTAGTGTAGCTAAAAACAAGCGGGGAAGGGTTTGTTGTTTCAGTAGCTACATATTGCTTGTTGAGAATATAATGGGGAATGTCCGAAAAAAATCAAATTAGCTGAATATTTTTTTATAGGTCGGAATAAGCTCCCTTAGTAATAAAAAAAGTTTCAGAATTTTTGGTTGCGTAAAAATTTTTTGAATAATTAAAGTCTCTTCGACTTCACAAATGTACGAAAGTAACAGCAGAATGGAGATTATACCTTTGCCATCACCTGCCACAACCACAACAAGTATTAAGAAAAAAAAATTGACATTTCTTTTTTGAATGCCGTGTTGTGGTTGTAGCAAGTGGTGGCAAAGGTATAAATTCCATTCCGCTGTTACTTTCGTACATTTGTGAAGTCGAAGAGACTTTCATTTTTTATTTTTTTTACGGAACCTAAAATTCTGAAACTTTTTTCTATTACTAAGGGAGCTTATTCCTACCCATAAAAAAATAATCATCCAATTTGATTTTATTCGGACATTCCCCATTATCATACGAAATGTAATCCATGTTAATCTTGCTAGAATAACATAACCTAATAATAAAACTTGGGTTGGTTGAATAATTATACAGGTTTCAGTAGGTAAGTAACAGTTTTTTTCAGTTCCCAGAAATAGGAGTGCTTTCGTGTTAAGGTACGTCCGGTGCCCGACAGTTCAATCGCAAAAGATAAAGCTTAGCCCCGATAAAAGCTCCGTAAATGTATCGCGGGGCGGAAAGCTCTTCCTGTCTAATCTAAAGGTATCCAGTAATGCCCCGTAAGCTTAACGTAACGTTCTTGTGTCGAAAAGAAAAAGAAATGTAGGTCATTTAATATGGTTCTTGAGGTAGGTACGATCAATTAAGGCTTTCTACTTAGGTAGGTACTTGGTCTATTCTGCACAAGGTACAACAGTTTCAGAATATGTGGTAAGTATGAAGATTTATACTTATTACTTACCACATATTCCCCTATACCTATATAGGTATATCCCTATCCCTTTATGTAATTTTAGAGTTTCTGGCTTAGTTTTAATTTTTAAGTTGGCAAATGAATAGAAAAGAAAGTTGTAGAGTTGACTAATTAAGAGTGAAATTAAGTAACAACGACTAAGTTCCAAATTAATTTAAAATAGATTCTTTAAATTCCTTTCTAAATTTCTCGATATTATAATGTAAACATTTCATTTCGCTTTTCGGCTGTAGATGGCGCTTGTTAAATTTCCCATACAAAATTACTGTATCGAATGTTTTAACGCGCGTTATTAGGGTACCGTACCAAAATGGTAAAAAAGGAACCCTTATGGTGTGACTCAGTCTGTCTGTCTGTCTGTCACAGCTGGATATCTCGAGAACTACTAATGGTTTCAACTTGAAGTTTGGAATGGTTTAAGATGACATTTGCCCAACTATTTTGCAAATAAGAAAGAAATAAAAAAAATAGTATTTTTTTTTACAACAGGGACTGAAAAGGGGAGTTAAAAATTTGAAGTGAGGTGACTAGGGCATGTGGGGTATCATATGAAAGAGCGCTGTTTGCACATTTTAAAACATTTTTTATTCTTACGCCGCATAGTTTTCGACTTATGATGAAAAATGTAAAAAAAAATACCGTTCCCCCCCCTTATCTCCGAAGTTTGCAAAGAGAAAAATCTGAAATAATTCTATGTGATAGTAGTTTATATAAAGATTACAGGAAAAATAAAACGATGTCTCAACATAGCACACTTTTTTAGAAATTATGAAATTTCTAAAAAAGTTGACATTAGTTCCACTATCGGCCAAGAGATGGCGCTGACCTAAAACTGCAATACTAATTTTATTATGCTACTCTCATAGACTTATTATATTACTAGCGTACTCTGCAGTGTGGTTTGATGGTGCAATTATGATGGTACGGAACCCTCGGTGCGCGAGTCCTACTCGCTCTTGACTGGTTTTATTTTTTCCATAGCTGTTCCTGATAAGGGTAACAGATAATGCTGATGATAAGTACTTTCTTCAACACTCTTCAACAACAATTCAAAAGCACTTAATTTCTAAGTTTATTTGAATTCACTCGGCACTTTTCAAAATTTATAATTAAGGGAAAATAATAGTTATTTGTAGAAAAACTCATTCGACTAGCACAAGGTAAAAGAAATATAACAAATGCTGACGCCAGGTGATCAGCTAAAGATAATTACTCCAGCAGACAGCCAGTCTCCCGCGTCCAACCAGGTGGCTGACGTGACAAGGCGGTTGTCGTGACATTGACAGATGACAGCGGCGGAGGGCCACGGACGACACAAAATATAAAACCAGATAGAAGGACCGTTTGCCTTAGAGCAACGCCGGCTGTACAGAAGCCCGTTTTTCTCTAAGCCGTTTGCCAACAATCACGGCTTCAGTTCACGCACCGCACATAGGCAATCTGAATGAATCTCAAGCCATGACAAGGCAGGGCATTATATTATTCAGTACCCTTAGCACGAACAGCTATCGAGAAAAATAACGTGCGTAAAATTACTCGAATCTCATAATTTTGTATGGAAATTAGTACAGCGCCACTACGTCCGTAAACGGAACTAAAATTTCAAAGCACGAAACATTTTGACATAAGGTATCGAGCAGCCTTCGAATCGAATTCGAATAGTAAAGTTACAACTTGTATGGAAATCGGTAGCACAAACCCACTTTTGACATATGGTATCGAGAAACTCGCAAGCTGGCTATCGACAACTTACTCACTGACATTTTTTCAGTGAGAGTCATTTCGAGTGACTTTATATTATTTATTATTAAAATTTAAAAGCATTTAGGTAGTAACAAAAATTAAATTTGAGAACTATGACATGTCCGCTGAATTATCCACAGGCAATATTACTTAAATTGTTCTCATTATACAAAGAAATTTGTAAAATAAAAATCTCGTAATTTTATGCTATCCACGGTATCCCCCATACCATACCTATATTTTAGCAATATTTTATAACTTACCTACAAAACTCAAATAAAACCAAAGGATACGGTGTTATACGTATAATATTTGTTTTCAGCCACAACATTACACAGTTTGCACACAGTTAATTATGTTTCATTTTAGGTATTTAAAAAATAAGACCTTAAAACTATGACGAAACTTATTCTAAGGACGAAACACTAAATATAACAATGCAAACTTAATGAAGTTTTTAATTTGTCGAATCTTCAAACACTATAGGCACTAATTCCGATGAAATTCACATATATTTTCATAGCACGTTTAAAGTTTTATTGTTTGTGTTTATGTGTAAACAATTTCTTATTAGTTGACGATAATCCATTGTTATTCTTCAAGTTCATAAAATATCTTCAATTAGAACAATTTGATGAAATTATGACACATTGTATTTTACTCCTAGGTCATAATATTATTTCCTTGCGATTGTATTATTTGTTAGCCGACACAGATAAATCAATTTAGACAAAAACAAAATAAAGAAATGGCTATCTATTTTATTTTTAGGTTATGTTTTTCATTAAATCACAGGATGAGAAAGAAAGAGAGAAAGAATAGACACACTCTTCTTTTTCAAACCAATCACGGGCAAGGTGCAATGACCGTTCAAAACCATGGGCAAAAATATGCACAAGTTAAAAATTATAGTAATAATTTGCAAATAAATTAAAGTTATCAAATGAAATAAATATTGAAAACAATTTTATATTAGAATAATAAACGTAAAATTATGATGATAAACAACTTGATTGAATTTTAATTTACACATTTATGATTTTCATAGATATTAAACATGGTTTTTGAACGCACCTTGCTTCAATTGGATTGATAATTGGATTGTGTCACGTTAGCTTTATTTATCACTACTATCGAGTTGACGTTAGCCAGCTCTGTAAAATTGGTGCTGCCGATTTTGCAAGCTTTCGTATCGAGTACGTTATCGAATAGTATTTTCTTACGCGCGTAAGATTTCTCGATAGCTGTTCGTGCTAAGGGTACAGTACTGTCATAAGTCATAACGTATACGTAATGAGGGTTTTTCAAAATGACAAAAAACTAGGTTCGATAGATGGCGTTGATAAAGATGTATGTGCATAGACTTATTATATTACTAGCGTGTATGTGTTATTTTTTTTACTAAGCTTCGAAGAGTAGGTACCTACTCAGGTAGGCAGGCAGATTAGGCCTAAAAAGTTTCTCTTTGGGCAGATGTCAGCCAGCGAGCGCTTACATTCCTCTTTGGTTTATTTCTAAAAGCCAATTTTGACACTTCTCTTTCCTTCAACGCCATCTAGTGTGGCAAAAGTTACTATTTTTATTTTTTGAATGTTACTTTGAAAAACCCTCATTGTTTTCCTATAGTGGGTACCTAGCTCCTTTGCCTCGGTTATAAATGCAGACAAATGACGACTAGTACCTACCTACTATACGGTACCGCGGTACCGCACTTTCAGTAGGGAAAAGTAAGGTACAACGCGACATACGGATCGCCTGCGCGGTAGCGTTGAGGGACGCCACCTTGCCCCGCACTCCACCTCATCTTTGCGCTGTCAAAAAGGCCGAGTTACTTCTCTAATGGTACTATAGCCAGTTCCTAGTCTAGCGCAAGGCCGCCTACGCACCGACAGGTGTCTAGATTAGCTCCTAGATCCTAGATTTGTAGGAACCTATCGAAGTAAAACGAAGGTTTATGAATTTTTGCAACCGGCCGCACTGCTCGCTAGGCGTCTCGATACATGCGACGCAATGCTTACAACCAAAGACCATGAGACCAAGGCTCCTATCCTAGTGACCCACCTTCCAGTGCGGTAACCGTATATCCTAGCAAGTAACCTATATAGTCCTTCTAAAAGGTAGTGCACAAAATTTTAAGGGGTCAATGTACTCATGCACACAAACAACTTTTACTATGGTACCAACATTGGAATCGCGAAAAAAAAAAATCAGCTGTTCCTGTATACATTTGGATCTATTTTAAATCTACGACTAACTATGGTACCAACATTGAAATTGCGAAAAAGAATCAGCTGTTCCATAGAGAGCTGATTCTTTTTCGCAATTTCAATATTGGTACCATAGTAAAAGTTGATTCTATGCATGAGCACTTTGACCCCTTAAGATTTTGTGTACTATTTAAGAAGGACCTTATATGAGAGTATCTAGGCGCTAATCTAGGCACCTGTCGGTGCGTAGGCGGCCGAAGTGTTTTCTGTCAGACCGGCGATTCTGACTAGAACACGACTTAATATTACTTATGTGGCTACGGTGCCATCCTCCATCAATCTTGCGTCCTCGAGCTGATCGATAGATAACAAATAGGGGATTTCTACTATGAAGTCTTGGGTATCAGCTGGTTACAACTTCGCTGGTAGTGGCATAGGCATTCTGTAATTTGTCTAAAGCTTTCTTTTCCTTCGTCAGAAAAGCAAGTGGGAAAGATTAAATCAAGTTTTTTTTTAATCAACGAAATAAACATAGTACTGAGAAAAATAAGTAGGTACTTAAGTAAATAAGCAAAATACTTAAATATTAAAAGCCTATTCCAACATTCCGGATGAGTCCCGGTCATGTTATTTGACACATAATTTTATATAAATTCAGTTCCATCAATAACGAGACTTTAAAAAGGTATTGAAACGAGTGTTTCGCAGGTTGTCTGGTTCGCAATTCGTCTGGCAGACAAACTGCGAATTTTTCTTCTCAATTCGTCTGGCGTAATGAAAGTTGAAAACTAAAATTCAATGTAGTTATTGAAATGGCAGTCATTACCTATACCTACCTATTCAAAAAAATACTGTTAGATAGTTGATTAATATAATCTTTTTTTTTTTCAATATTAATCCGATTACCCTTGGAAAATAAATACTAGTTCAAAATGTTTCTCTTATTTTCTCTTCTAAAATTTTCTCAAAGATTTCCAATTAAAACTGGCCATGTCTGCAAAATTATTAATATTAATCAGAGCTTTTACCCAATTTTCCCTTACCGTGGAATTAATTGAAGAACGGATTTAAAAGTCAAATTAAGTCGCTCCCTGTGGAACACAATTACCTATATATACCTACCTAGGTAGGTAATAGGTCTAGATCTCATTGATTTCCTATCTATAACTTTACTTTAATATTATTACTTATATGATTTGTTTTTTATTATGGTTACTTTCATAAAGCTGATTGCATGAATCAAATTGACTCTTTAAATAAAGAATAATTTAAGATAAAATAATTAAGAATAAAGAAATTAATAAAGTTTTTTGTTTTTTTTTTAAACAAAATTGCCTGCTGAAATGAATAAAACACGGATGTTAATATGCTCGCGACAACTGTAAATATTTGTATTATGAAGATACATTATTGTATCTATTCTGTTTTCTGTATGAAAATGAAAATATGTTTTTATAATATAATTTATCGAAAGCCTTCACGCGGTAACCTCAGGTTAATTAAGGTAATAATGTCCCCTTCGTTGTATAATGTACAATACATGTACAATATTGAGAATTGTACATTTTGCGAATCGCACTTTTTGCGTATTGTACATTTCGCGAATGTACCTTTTGCGTATGTACGTTTTGCGTATTGTACATTTTGCGTATTGTACATTTCGCGAATGTACATTTTGCGTATGTACGTTTTGCGTATTGTACCTTTTGCATATGTACGATTTTGCGTATTGTACATTATGCGTATTGTACATTTCGCGAATGTACATTTTGCGTATGTACGTTTTGCGTATTGTACCTTTTGCATATGTACGATTTTGCGTATTGTACATTTTGCGTATTGTACATTTTTCGTATGTTCATTTTGCGTATTGTACATTTTGCAACAGATGTACATTTTGCGTATTCTACATTATGCGACGAAGGGATAATGTCGATCCTAAATCATTTACATACACTATCGCTGCAACAAAAGAAATTCGACTCTCCATACAAATGTCCCGAACAGCTGATCGAGTTTTGTATGAAAACTCGATATTTTTTGTCTGTTTTCGGAAAAGTCGTAGAACAAATGTTGTTGTTTATGATGATAGTAATCTACTTCTGCGAGGTTGTTGGTGTTTTACAAATAAACCTGTATAAAAAGTATCACCGAATGGTAGAAAAGAAACATTTTAAATGCAAGTTTCAAATACCAGTAATAAACATTGCATTCAAAATGTAGCCACAATCAGCGTAATAATTCAGGTGAATTTCACCGAAACAGGGCGATTGCATCTGTTTGAATAATGCTGACAATGAATATTAATGCATCCGTGCATAATTGACAAAGTACCAAGCTATACATTATAAAGCCGGAATGGGAATGAGCTGCTTGAACCCAAGGGTTTTATAAGAGACTCAATCAAAATAGAAATATGCAATGAATTATAATCATGAGGATAGTTTAATCAAACAGTGCGGAATTCTTAACTAATACTGTTATGACTTACCGCCGGTTTCTGAATTGAGCATTTTAGTGGGAATCATTTCTAATTTTCTGCCAACTATCAAGTTGGCCGTCATTATCATAATTCAAAATAATAACAAGCAACTATAGCATCTTTCACATCATAGATATAGAAGATATGGAAAACTCTGTGTGTGAGAAAAAAAATCGCCTATTTCATACTTAAGGGCCATAATAGGAAAACATAGTTTGCGCGGGCCATATTTTTATATAGAAAACGTGAAGTTGTAGGCACAAAAAAAACATACAACAAGCTAAAGAGATTATCTAGTTGCTACAAGTATTAAATTGCGTATAAACCTCACAGATGATTGTAAAAAAATCTGAATATCATCAAAAGCGCTTGTCGCGGGCCATAAGTTTGGCGTAAATAATAGCGGAAATGTATTGAATTCTACATCAAAATACACTTTAACGTACTGTGCAGTTGCTCCAATTTTTTTTTTCAAGAAAGATAATTGTGCTAAAGATAATCATGAAAAAACAACGAAAGTCATCGAAAAAGTGCAGAAGTGAGGTTATTTTCTGTACTCATTACACGTAAAGAAAAAGACAGAGACAAATAATTTCGCATAACGGAGCCTTAAATCCCTAAAATCATGTTTATACTAGTGAAACCGAAGTTGCGCCAACCTTGACTCTTTTCTGTCCTCGTCAAAGCCAAGACCGGCTTACTCACCGACATGACACAAAACATCCGTCTTCGAAAACCGCCAAATATGCACCATCGGCATTCTAAATGCGCAGTGACGCCAAAGGCCCAAGTTTTTAGTAAAGTTAGGCAAGGTTTGACCAAAAGCCGGATTAAGATACTCCATAGGTTGCTTAATAACGTGTTTCCCTATTCCTCACGACACACACTATTATTAACATTATGATAAATAAACTTATTGGTAAATCCACGGGCGTTTTGAAGGCCGTCATTCCCATCGACATATTTTTGTAATTTTGGAGTACCTAAGAAAATTCTGTCCCTGTGTGCAGTGTTGAGAATATAGGTTCCAGATGAGTAGCGTTTAGCAGCATAACTATAATTATTTTTGCAACTTATCATGACAATTTTATATCGAGGAGAATGACGGCGTTCAAAACGCCCGTGGATTTACCCTCCATCATAAAATGTTGGGCTTGAAATCCATCTAAGGTTTCCATTTCTGCCGTAATTACCTATTGACGTGTACGAGGGTCCAAGAAACATCCAACTTTGTGGTGACCACGTCCGCGTCATTAATGACCTGGTTTCACTCGGCGCCGGCGCCGGACACAAAACAAGCACCATATTTGGAACAATCTCTCCACAACTTTGACCTTATCAATTTCACTTAACAAAAAGTGGACGAGGAAATGAGAAAAAAATATGTAAGCAGATATGCGTGCAAACATGAATTAAACCGTATGTAAGTAAGCAGATATTTATATACGTGCAAACACGAAAGTGGATCGAAAAGTATTTCGAGTACCTATTATATTATATGCGTAAGTATAAGTAATTATGTACATGAATGTACAAAAATGACAATGGTATATATATGATATGACTTTCCAAGATAAGTTAGGTATTAGACTACTGCATTAATTTGTCTGTATTATCCCCGTCAATTGGTAATGAGCTGGAACCTTATCACATTAACATCAACGTCGACGTGATCCGCAACAAAAAATGTCATGAAACAAGAAAATTTTAATAGGTAATCTAATATATTAATTATTGAATTATTATTTTTGATAAGATAGGGTCTAGGTATATAAAAATTTTACAATTGTTTTTCGTTTTTGAGGTTAAAATCATGGCCGCCAGGCGCATTACCAATTGACGGGGATAGTACATTAGTAGGTCAAATCAAATAAAAAAATTGTTGCAACAAACTTTTTTTCTAAGCGGTGGAAAGAGACAGAGCAGGAGAGCAGAAATATGGAGCCGGGGTATCCGCCGCTGAAATCGCGAAAAACAAATCAGCTGTTTCAAACAAAAAATAATAACGAAAATAAGTAGTAATATCAATATGTAAAAGTAGGTAGGTATGCCTCATACATAGTTAAAGTTGCTCAGTTTGATTTTGAACGGTTTTCCTATTTAGGTTCGATCATCAACATGTTGTATCTTAGATAGATAATCCTAACCCTCATGCATACTCATGCACATAATTTATGGTTGCATTGCAGATAAGTACGAATTTCACCATAATTGTCGACCTGTAGCTGTAAGATAAGAAGTTATAGGGTTACGGAATTGCCTGCCGTCGTTGAATGCGACTAAAAGGTGTCACCGGGGGCTAAACCTTTCACATTGTGACCCTGAAGTTGGCACAAGTATAGTCAGGAAAAACTGACTTCGGACTTAGCACTTCTCTCGGTTTAGTGGTTTTGCTGTGAAAGGTAGGCTACCTAGGTTGGTGGTGATTGATAATATTGCTATCAATAGTCTAACTTTATATTTCATAAAGTATATTTTAATAACTTATTTTAGAGCTTTTTTTCTATTATCATTTTGGATTAGTGGATTGTGATGTGAAGCGTTTAGGAGATTTTGGTAAATTTGAAAAAGTTAGAGATTATAGGACGTGCGATTTATAATATTAAGATTGAATAACATTATTCACGGTTAATTTTTGTATGTACCTACATCTAAAAATGAAATGAGTGTATCTCATCCATATTCTAATCGAGTATGTACTCATACAATTAAAAGTTTTAATATTTAATTTAATTGGTCAAGATCACAGATATAATGTCTGTGGTCAAG
This sequence comes from Agriphila geniculea, assembly GCA_943789525.1. Classification (NCBI taxonomy): domain Eukaryota; kingdom Metazoa; phylum Arthropoda; class Insecta; order Lepidoptera; family Crambidae; genus Agriphila; species Agriphila geniculea. Next base: position 4,413,040 of record OX038883.1, read on the forward strand.
ATATTGAGGTTTGTTTAAGTCCCAAAATTTTACTGATTTCTGGATTTAGAGCTCATTCATAGAATTACACGCGCGTAATCAAAACAGACTATCTTGTTTACCTACGTAAATAATGAAAAAAATAAATCTACGCACGCGTCTTGCTATTTTTGTGAGTTTGCCGATTAATCAAGATTTTTTCGGATATTTTCAAACTATTAACTTTAAACTGCACGTTCATATTCAGAAACGTGGTCTAATATTTAGCCCCATTTTTTTTTTAGATATAGGTACCTACTTAAAAAGGTTCCCTATGTATTTGCATAAAATTTTAAGGCATAATATATCATAGCATAATATGATTTCGCCGAATGATGTTTACGCATAGTATTATTTAGTCATAACAGCTTACGCATAATTTTTTTAAGCATAACTACTTTAAGCATAATCATGTTTAAGCATAATATTCTTTAGCATAAATTTAAACACGCATAATGTTATTTACGCATATTTTTACAAACAAAAAATCACGACGTTTAAAATCGTGAAAGAACATTTTACCTAAAATACAAAATCCCAAAGCTTAAAAAAACGAATGTTAATTGAGGGTTACATGCCAGCAGGTCGGTTCTGGCACTTCGCCGGCCGCTGCCGCGGCACGCTCGCTTCACTCGCTCGGCTCGTGCGTTGTTGGTCGCAATGGAACCTTACCTCCTCCTCGGGAGGAGGTAAGGTTCCATTGCCTCCTCCCGAGGATTGCCTCCTCCTCTACTTTCGGGATTTTTAACTATCGGCATTTTAACTTTCAGGGTTTCGAACTATCATCAGTCATTTAATAATCGATCTTTTAAGTTTCGGTCTATTGGATATCGACATTAAGGATTTTCGGTATTTTAAAAATAGGTGTTTTATGAGTTGATACTAAGGTCGTTTGTGTTACGAGTTTTTGGCATTTTAATACAATACCTACCCCTTTTGCATGAAAATAAATAAGTGCGTAAAAATATTTTTTCTTATTGTTTTTGATTTTTATGTCTAAATAATATTAGGCGAATAGACAATATGCCTAATAACATTATGCGAAAACAAATTAGTCTAAATGATAATTATGCTAATATAAATAGTATGCCAAAAAACAATTATGCGAAAGTATTATTATGACAAAAAAGATTATGCCAAATCCGTTATGCCAAATCAAAATAAGTATAAAACAATTATGCGAAAACAAGGGATCCCACTTAAAAACTATGTTGTGTATGTTTTTTTAGGTAAAGTATCCGAATTTGAACCTTCTCTCCTTCAAGGTCGAGAATAGTCAGCATGTTTTATTGAGAGTCGCGTCTTGCTGTCGCGAGGGTCAATGCCCTTTTAAAAGCTCTATTGTTAGCGTTATCGCGACGAGTGCAACTTGCAGTCCAACTTTAGTGATGACAACAAAATGAAAGGTAGAATAAAAAAAGAAAAAATCAGATTGAAAAAGCAAATAAGCGGAACTGTCATTAAATTGCTTGGCGAAAAAAAAATGTATGACACCAAAGCAAAGAGCTATCAGAACTATAGTTCGGATTCCACAATGGCAATCATGTAGGGAATATTTCACAAAATTAAACATTTTAACCGTCTCCAGTCTTTATATTTAAGTGATTTTGACAAATCTGGTTAAAAACATAGAAAAGTTTGAAACACCTACGGAGCGAGACATCCGTCTGAAAACTCGCAGAAAGGATCTATCACAGTTGATTGTACCAAAGCTGAAAGTTGTAAAACACAGCGTTAGGTATCAAGCAGTCAAAATGTTTAACAGCCTTCCAATCACGCTAAAATCTATTGTTGACTATAAAATATTTCAAAGACAATTAAGGGACTTCTTGTTAAAAAAGTGTTATTATAGTTTTAATGAATTTGTTTGACATAAGTATTATTAATTTCATTAACTAATTATTTGACATTATGAAATATTTTTTGACATGCCTTTTTATGTTTGCCAATTGACTAATTTAATTTATTGATTATTATTGTATTTTTTTCCGACACAAATTATTTTGTTATGGAATAAATGAATTATGAATTAAAATTATGAATTTTAGTCTTTACCGAAAGTTACGCTTATGCGCCTGTATATTTTACAGCTAATGTAAAGTGATGAAACACAACACGAATAAAATCTTTTCAACCAAAAAAATGCTGTTCATCTTATCGTTCTAAGTTGACCGAAACAACTGTTTCTTCAGAGTGCACTTGCATTAATACAAATAAAATAAACCGGACAAGTGCAAGTCGGACTCGCTTACCGAAGGTTCCGTACAAATTTGTTGGTATTTAGATAAAGACTACATTTTTATGATTTAGTTACAAATATATAGTCATCAGATTTTTCACTGTAGGTACTTTGAGAGTGTCGAAATAGGAGTTTTTTTTGGCATAACGGCCATATATTTTTTTACGTAAACTTAAATGTTTGATTTTTTCACAGCTTCAAGGGACCAACTTGAGTTCACGGTTTTCAGATTTTTCCCTGTACTTGTAGTATAAGACGATATTACTTGCAAAATTTCATAGTTCTAGGTCAACGGGAAGTACCCTATGAATTTTGATTCCCTTAAGTATCGAAATATGCGTTTTTTGCGACATAAACGGCCGTATCTTTTTTTTACATAAACTTAGAAGTTTGATTGCTTCACAGCTTCAAGGGACCGTAGATTCGAGTATATGGTTTTAATTTCAACTTGATACCTCCACGCGTTCCTGAGATAAAGGGTCTTGACAGACAGACAGACGGACAGACAGAGGACAACAAAGTGATCTTCTCAAACAAAAATCATAGATGTAGGCAGTATGAGTGATATACCTACTAGAGATCTGTGGTTTTGTAATGGCAATAATCATCTCCTCGATATGAAAACGTTACCGATTACATCCAGACTCAAAGATGATGTGTTGTTTAAAAACATAGTATGAGCTTTAGTTCTTTTGTTGACACACATTATTGTTCGTTGTTCAAATTATATAACAGTAGGAAATGAGAAACAATAAGCGTATTATCATATCAGCACTTCCATCACAAGTACTTCTATACAGGCTGCATTATTAATCACTCTCCGTGTTGTCCATGAAACTGAACAACATTCCCCATGAAACATGTGTCGAAATACGCCACAAAATTTTGGTCATCCCTTACGAAACTGATCACGTGATCTTTATGATTTGTATGGAAAGTATTTTTTTTACATATTTGACCATATGTTTCTTAGAGAAAGTTGTTCAGTTTCATGGACTGAATCCTTAGGCAGCCATTACATGGTCATGCAAGCGTCAGTCAAATTCCATCAGTCATGAATTACGTTTGACTGATTGACTGATGGAAAGAACAAATCAAATCATGCAACCATCAGTCACTACCTTCATTACACGGTAGGTTAATCGTCAGTCACAGCCCGTGACTGTGGTTAAACTGACAGCAAAACCTACCGTGTAATGGATGCCTTAAAATTTGGAGAGTGAATAAAAAGACATTCCGTATACAATTATTCATTAGGCATTCAATTATGTAGTAGCAGACAGAGCGACTGAACACTACTGGTTGCTTATTAGCGACCATAATTTGTTTACTCAGAGATATTTTCTATACTCAAACAAAAAAATAAAATACGTTATTTCTGCAAAATTTTACTGCCTTCTTTGCGTTTTTGACTACACAGGACGTCATTTGTAATAAATTCTCTCTTTCTTTCTTTTCTTTACAATACAAACTGCAATTACTGTAACGAGCGCTAACGTCAGTCACCGGCGCGTGGCTGGCTCGACCCGACTATAGCTGGGTTGTAATTTTTTGGCCCCGTGGTGTGCTTTTTTAAGCAATATTTGTTTGCAATTACAGTTCCATAGATTTTAGTTCGCTGGGTAGGATAGACAAAAAGTTTCCTTTGGGAACACAGACTATTGTCTGTGTTCAATAATGGAATAAGATGATTGAAAATCATGACATAGGTATAAAGTCGAAGGAACCACTGACCTGCATATATTTACACTGGACAGGCTTATGCCAAACTGTTTTTGTGCCTATTTGATTTCCGCCATTTTGGCGCTGTAGGACGTAGCGTGAGCATAGCGTGAGGGTCATGGTACTAAAGTTTGAAGTCTGGAGAGACCATCACGGCAACCATTTTCATATTGTACGTCAAAATTAGTTCTTTAGACGCACGCTTGTGGCGTTTCAAATAGGCACAAAAACTTAGCTGTCAAATCATACAGACAGCCAGTCCAGTTAAATAAAAAAAAAATTTTTTCATCTCAGTGCGAAGGAACACGCTATTTGCAGCGAATGAGCTCCCTAAGGAAAAGAGCTGCAGATAAATAATTATAATGTATTTTCCCGTATGGTATGAACCTATTAGAATCTAATTCTTGATATTAGATAATTCTTGTTATATTAACATAGGTGGGGATTCCCCCTTTCTTCATACCTAGATATTGTTTAGTGAAAAATGCTAATCAAGTACCTAAACTTTTTTTATTACTGTCTTCCCGCGAAATGAGAATCCGACCAAGTACTAACAATTGAAATGAAACGGGCATTACGAGTATTACTATTACGACAGTTTTTAACCGACTTCAAAAAAGGAGGAGGTTCTCAATTCGATTGTATGTTTTTTTTTTATCGTTGTTCGCGCATATCTTCGTCATTAATGGGTAGATTTTGATGATTGTTTTTTGTTTGATTGAATTTTCTTGCGAGATGTTCCCATTTAATTTTTTTTCAGATCGGTTTAGTAGTTTTCAAGTAATCCTGAAAATACTATGATTTTGCATTAATTACCTTGACGACTTTGTTATTTATGAACCGAATCAGCTGATTTTTTTTGTTGGAAAAGGGATACCTTAAGTGTAGTTCTTTTAATTTCCAATGAAATTGGAAATTAAAAGAACTACAATGGTTCAATGTCAATACATGTTCAATGTATTGACATTGAACCTAGTCCAAGGTTCAATGTCAATACATTGAACCTTGGACCTCAAAGATATCCAAGGGAACTCCTAAAACTCAAATAGAATATGTATTGTGATTGAGACATTGGTAGGTAGGCAGGTATATTATTTATTGCTTTTTAGTGCTTTTTAATTTTGAAACTGTTTTTGTTTTTATTTTTAAGTTTTTGAAGGCGGTTTTATAAAGTAGCATTTACTAAAATTTTCTGTTAAATTTTCATTGCCATTTTTATTTAATAGGTATAAGTACCTATTATGTATATCTTCACTATGTGTTCTTAAATTTTCTGCCCTGAAGAGAGAAACATGTGCCCAAACAGTAATTAATAAACTTTTAATACATAGGCAAAGCTGGATTAAGTGAAAATCTTTGAAAGGGACGGGAAAGTAATTGTTGCCGGATACGGCTCGTATTTAGGTTAGAACTTGGCTAATAATGATAGTGGTACACTGAGTGCGAAGCGATTTATTAATATAATTGGTTGAATATTTTTTTTTGATAAGCCGCGTAAAATAATTTTATTGTGTACACCATAGAAAAGTAAATCTGGCATAATTCTATCACTATTATCTATTACTAGCTTTTGCCAGCGACTTCGTCCGTAAGTTTCTTCTGTTTGTTTGTACGCACGGCTGCACGGTAAGTTACAGTTGAACGCGAGAACAGCTTTTATTATACGTACGGCACAAAGACAGTCTCAAGGTAAACATGTATAGTCTGACGTGCCGTTTACTGTACAATAATCTTTCTTTATTTTGTTGCCTAATATTTAACAAAGCTTCAGTATCAGTGTGTGGTTTACCTAATCAGAAGTGGGATCGGCTTGCACCTGCTGAAGCAAATTGATATCGGTTTACCGCCGTACCCTCGAGAGCTATATAACTGCCACGAGCATATTTGATGCCACTTTATAGCGGTTAACTAATTATATGGTTCATACACTGGACCAGATATGAATATAGCTTATAGCAGTATATTTTGTGAAACTTTCTAAGTTGTATTTGCCTTTTTGTCTTTTATACATGCAAAATTGTATTTTTTAACCGAAAAGTACTGATTACACTTTTAGTTTGTACTGGATTGGTGTTTTGTGCATTGAAATACGATAAAAAATGAATACTTAAGAATTCTTCCAAATTTTTTTTAAGTTATTCTACAGCAAAGATTGGTGGTTATATAACGTAACGTAAAAAACGTATTTTACTTTCAAAATACAGACGCTTATTCCAAGCATTTAGGCTTTTGCTTTGGGAATAAATGAATGAATGAATGAAAATTTATTTGCAAAAGACATGGTTTTACATGTTGGTAAATTAAAGTTAAGTTGCTTAACATATCTTGCTTTTCAGCATGCAAAAAAACACATAAAGTATATAAAATCAAATTACAATTAATTATTAAAATAAATTAGTTATTAAATTAGTTATTAACTTATAAGGCAAAGCATGAAGGTAATTATTTTGAACGAAGCACCGAATTTATGTCGCTGTCATTGAGATAGTCATTGACAGAATAATAGCATTTATCGATCAACCATGTCATCAGTTTAAATTTAAAACTATTAAATGGATATCGTTTGAATTCATTAGGCAATTTATTGAATATTTTTATAATCATTGGAAAGCAATTTCTAGAATATAATGCTGTTTTCGTCCTAGGATAGACCAGTCTATCTTTATTCTTTGTGTTAAATTTGCAGTGTTCGGACCACTTAGTAAATAAGTTCGGGTGTTTTTTGACGAACAAACAACATTCGAGTATATATAAGCAGTGTATGGTTAAAATATGGAATTTGCGAAAGTAAGGTCTACATGAAGTCCTCGAGTCAACATCGGCTAGTCCGCGTACGCATTGTTTTTGTGAGACAAATAATCTGTTGATTTCGGTAGAGTTTCCCCAAATAATAATGCTGTATCTCAAATTTGATGCCACGTAACCATGGTAAGCTTGGAGAGCTGTATTAATGTGACTTACTTTTGTTAGACGCCAAAGTGCATAAGCGAATCTATTGATCTTCTTACAGATTTTATCTACGTGAAGTTTCTGTGAAGCACTGATTGGCAATAGTGATGCCTAAGAAATTTGCTACATTACATTCCTTTATTGTTACGCCTTTGCATTTAATAGTTATGTCATTGTTATTTTTCTTCCTATTATAAAATGTCATGTAATTTGTTTTTTCTAAATTAACTTTAAGATTATTTGATTCTAACCATAATATAATGTCATTTTCTGATTTGTTAATTTTTGTTTCATAGTTTTCTGTCTTATCATCTGTAATTACTATTGATATGTCATCAGCAAATAAGGTACAATGTTCTCGAGTAGCATTAGGTAAGTCATTTATGTAGATAAGGAACAACAGGGGTCCAAGGATCGTTCCTTGTGGAATACCTACTTTATTATCTAGCGTGTTTGACAAAAATGTGCGTTCTTCATTATTTATCAATTGTTTTATTTCCACATATTGCGATCTGTTACTTAAATAAGATTTCAGCCAATTAAGAGCAGTACCTCGTAAACCATGCAATTCGCATTTATTCAATAGTATGTTGTGTAAAACAAAATCAAATGCCTTACTCATATCAAAGTATATTGCGGTCGTTGGTATACTTTTGTCAACATTTTCTGTAACTTTTTTTTACTAAATTAAAAGCTGCTAATTGGGTTGATTTTCCTTTTTGGAACGCATTTTGTTCAATTTTTAACAATTTGAATTTATTAAGGTAAGAACTAATTCGTTTATGCATTCCTTTCTCGAAGATTTTAGCTATAATAGATATTAAAGCTATTGGCCTATAATTGTTAAGCAGTTCCTTGTTATCTTTTTTATACACAGGCTTTATAACGGATATTTTCAATGCTTCTGGGAAAGTTCCTTCCGCAAACGATAGATTTATTAAGTAACAGAGTAAGGGTGCTAAAATAGCAGCGCATTGTTTTATAATGTTTGTACTTATGTTGTCATAGCCGGTGCTTGTCGTGTTTTTCAGGGATTTTATAATATTCATAATTTCGTCATCACTAGTTGGGTACAAGAATATGCTAGAATTGGTACTATTATTATTATTATTTATGTCATTTTTATTATTATTTTTATTATTATTTTTATTATTTATGTCATTATTATTATTATTAATTTTATTACCTATGTCATTATTATTATTGTTAATTTTATTACCTATGTCATTACTATTATAATTATTTTTACCTATGTCATGATTACGAGATTGCGAAGAAAAGGAATCGTTTGTCAAATTGATGAAATAGTCATTGAATTTATTTGCTATTGTCAAAGGATCTGTTACGGGTGTACTGTCAACTAAAACTTTATTAATATAATGACTTTTAGGATTATTATTTTTTATGATATCCCATGTTGCTTTACAAATATTTTTTGAGCTATTTATAATACGTTCGTTATTCTTTTTATGAGAGTTATTTATGCACTTCTTTAGAATTTTAGAGTATTGATTAAATTTTTTCTTATTGCGGTTAGTTTTATTGGCATAATATTGAAATCGTAATGTTCGTTTGGTTGCACATGATACTCTTAAACCTTTGGTGATCCATCTATGGTTAGTATGTCGATTGCTGCATTTTATTTTTCTCAAAGGAAAGCACAAATTGTAGAAGAGAGTGAGCATCTCATGAAAGAAGCTAAAAGCTTTATTTACGTTTTTTTCTTTGTATACTTCCGACCATGAGAGACCACGTAGACAATCATTAAACTTTCATATATTATCAAACTCAAAGTCTCTTTTAAAAACATATCTGTTCTTTGATGGTATAATCTCTACGTTCGGCGTTCTCTACATGTTACGGTGTTTGACTATTTTTTTTATCGAACGACGCTATCCTTTTACTGGTCTTCGGATATGTTGTTAGAGTACATACTACCTTTGACAATCACCACACTTACCCCAGTGCACAGACCATACAACAAGTACTTACGTACCCCAGTGTAAATGGTTGGTACCTACTATTTAACTCTGACAGACGCTACATGTACACGGCTGAGAATTTGCAATTTATGTGTCACTATTGAAATATCTGATGATAAATTTTAAGCACTAAAACTTCTTGAAAAAACCAAAAAGGCTAAAAAGCTATCAACCTCACTAAATTCTGTGGTTGGATGTTGTTCACAGTCAATTCAAACAATATCAACAGAAAGTTTCATTTAAAAGAGTCATTATTCTTAATTACCGCCATTAGAACAAAATGAAGGCATCACACTGAATATTATAACCGAAAAGTACGAAATCATTCTCCCTTTAATATTAGCAGAGAAAATGCTCGTTAATGCTCCTTTGGTCCGAAATTGTTAACTGAAGCCCGGGCGCTTACATCAAACGATTGAGTCATTAATCCGTCTAAGCAGTTGCAAGGAAATTGTGTTTTATATTATCTTTACCGCCGCACCGTCTGCGTTTAATTTGTATCCGACATTTTGCAACTTATTATTTTAACATCAGCATGGAAGAAATTGTGCACTCAGTTATATATTTTTGTAACGGAAGAGCTAACTTTATTAATAACTAGCGACCCGCTCTCGCTTCGCATCGGTGTAGTGTGGAATTTGACACAATCCTTACTAATATTATAAATGCGAAAGTCCGTTTGTTTGTTTGTTTGTTACGCCTTCATGTCCTAACTACTGAACCGATCATCATGAAATTTTGCATACACGTTGTCAGGGGTACAGAGAAGGATATAGGGTCCTTTTCATCCCGAAAAAAGTATAGTTCCCGAGGGATAGCAAAAACCTTTTCACGCAGACGAAGTCGCGGGCGGCCGCTAGTGTATTATAAATATGAACCTTTTTCTTGAATCACTCTATCTATTAAAAAAAACCGCATCAAAATCCATTGCGTAGTTTTAAAGATTTAAGCATACATAGGGATATAGGGACAGAGAAAGCGACTTTGTTTTATACTATGAAGTGATTAAAAGATCAATGCAAGGCCAAGGCAAGGCTCTACTGCAGCTAAAAGTGATAAAACATTTGAAAAACTTCGCTATCGTTAAATACTATCCTTATTTACATCTGTCGAAAGCGAAGTTCATAATCTTTTTTTTAATCTACTCTAGATGTATATGGGGATAGAAAGATAAAACTCATGAAAACTATATTGTTAAAACTTTACCATGTTTCAGCTTGTCCGCTCTACTTTTTCGTCTATCTAAGCTACCTGGAGCTGATTAGTTTATTACTCGGATGGAATAGAGTAAAGACTTTGTTTACCTAATTTACGTAATATTTTGCCTTGATAAAATACTCACTCTCAGCCTTAACGACTTATTTTCCTTTTTGGCTCACGTTCTGTAAACAAACTCGTTTAAATAAAGTTTCCATTATGAATTTACTTTTAAAAAATAGACTACTGCGAGAGACGATGTAGTAATGTGAATAGAGGGAGAGAATTAATTTTGGATTATCAGCACAATCAAACTTGATGTTGTTACGTTGCAGATTCATTAAACTCATGTGTTATTTATGTTTACAAATAGATCTTACGTCTTTTTTACGGTTTAAGTAATAAATAATTACCCTTAATACAATACGGTAATGTTTTCAAAACGTTATAACCCGGCCTTTTCACTTACTCATAAGGTTATTTGATGTTAGCTATGAGAGTAAAGTTGTAACTTAAAATGCAATATCGCCGACGTTAAGGGACCATAATAGGATAACATAGTTTGCGCGCGCCATATTTTTATATAGAAAACGTAAAGTTGTAGGCACAAAAAAACATACGACAAGCTAAAGAGATTATTAAGTATTAATTTGTGTATAACCTCATATATAGATGATTGTAAAGAAAATTCTTTAACAAAACAAAAAACCGACTTCAAAAAACCTACCTCTAAAAAAGCAAGATATCATATTCGTATTAATAAAAACACGTCTATTGAAGTCGGGTGGGGCTGGAGTACAAATTCATTTTTTTTTATTCTAAAAGCCACACCCGACTTCAATAGACGTGTTTTTATTATTACGAATATTATTTCTTGCTTTTTAGAGGTAGGTTTTTTGAAGTCGGTTTTTTGTTTTTTTAAACAATTTTTTTTACAATCATCTATGAGGTTATACATGGGTTATACACAAATTAATACTTTTTTTTCCTCCAATAATTTTTTTTCAAGAAAGATAATTGTACAAAAGATAATGATGAAAAACAACCAAAAACATCGAAAAAGTGCAGAAGTGAGGTTATTTTCCATACTCTTTACACGTAAAGAAAAAGACAGAGACAAATGATTTTGCATAACCGAGCCTTAACTAGGTGTCTGCTTGTAGGAGCGCGGGACTCTTGGATGGCATTAGGGTGGATGACCATAATTTATTATCATATAAGATTTTTGGGTGCTAGCTAGCGAATGCCGTATACTTAGTGACTATTTTTTGAAGTGAAAACTTCTTTAGCGGCGTTGTACACTATTTTTGTAATGGGGAAAAAATGTTAAACTCGCGTCAGTCAGGGTCAGGTGACCCTGATCGAAAATTCGTAAGACGGATGTAGCGTAGACAGCCGGCGGCGGAAGTATCCTCTATTTCTACGGTGCGCGGTGAAAATGGCGGCACGTCATTTCACGACGTGTCACCATAGCAACGCGCAAATTTTTTAATTCAATGTCAAAACCAAGTCAAAACTCTAGATTTACTGTCAAGCTATGGATAGGAGACGCCACTGTCAGGTGTACCCCTCTGTCAAAGGTACGAGACCGCCGCTCATACTCGTTATATAAAACTAGTTGACCCGAGTTCCCCGCCATTCAGCTGATCATCGTACATGCGAAACGACAGGAGCTAAAAATGCCGATTTGCTGTGTTTTTTCATGTAAAAAAAGATCGGAAACATTTAGTGTGCAAAAGGATAACGTTATTTTCCATCTGTTGATATTATTTTGTCGAATTGTTTTCAAATAATGCACTAAAAATTAAAATAATTCAAAAATATTGTCAATCAAACAGTGTTGCCACTAAATTATACAAAATCCTTTTTAGCCTATTTTTTTAAGTTGAATGTATGACACTTAAAACATCACGTACTTAACCTGTTAATATCTACCATTCATTACTGTAGTGTAGATGCTTGATGAATTTATTAGGTATTACGATTAGTTTTTGCAAATTTATTTATTGTTATTTTTTTCTTTCTCTTTATTTATTATAATCTCTTACTCAATACTTAAAGAAATAGCAAGGCGAAGTATTGTAGCACATAAGTAAATAAACGGAACAGAGTACAAGCTCTCAAAACTTATACCCATTCTTCAAAGGTTGACACCTGGTTGCAGGTTGAAAAGTAGGGAAAATAAAATAAGGCAAGTGAATACTAAAATGTGTATTTGAAATTATCTTACTGCACATTATTTCTTAGGTAGGTACGAAAAAAAGACTTTATTTTTTCGGGAATTGTTCATACTTTAATCGATACCATAATCGACTTTATATTCTTTTATTTTACACACTGAATAATGTGAAGTGGAATCCCTAATCCTTACTTGGATTTTTTCTTCGAGTCAGTAATTTGACGCTTAGAAATATTACTGTTATATTAGTGTGATGAAAACTACAGTAATAACGGTGAACTACTTTTACTTTCTTCACATGAACACACCATGATATTATTAACTAGGTTATAGCAACAATACGTTAGCAGTTTTCCCTAACAATACTTCTCTTCTTGACGGTTGGAAAGTGACTGAGCCCGCTACTGACTTTCGTTGACCGTTCTGCCGCCTATCCCCACCGCTTACCTTCTCCCATTCCACTGCAAATGGCGGGAAACGGCGGAGCCAAGCATCGGTGTTGCCAAGCTATTAAACTAAAATACTACCATTATTCTTTCAATTTTGATTCGAAATCATAACAATAAAATGGATTAATTACTATCAAACTACAAAACGTCACATTCGTCCATCCTGACCTCGTGCATGTCCTCGTGCACGATCAACTCAATACTATAATAATAACGTCACATTCGGCCGGTTGTATGTTAACTTATATCGCATTCTATTAAATAAATTTAAGTGGTTTAACTTTTTGTTATAATTTAATTGCGGATTAATTAATGCTAAAAAGAGAGAATCTACTGAATCTACCACCATTTCACAAAATGGGAGGCCACTCCAAGAAAGAAATGGTGAACGAAAACTTGGAGAGGGTTGTCGACCTCCGTCTTTTATATTTGATAATTTATTTACAAGAGGAACTAACTGTTGTATCTTATCGCACCTAGTATGATCATCAGATCAAAAAGCTTTGAAATTTTTAAAAGCCAATAATATTGTGACACAAATATTAACTAAAACATCTTCAAAAAATATTACCATTTTTTCCACAATAAAAAATCTAATAATGTATGCAAGTACAACATTTCTCATTAGTTCTTTCTACTAAATTATGAATTTTATTATAATATTTAACAAGAGGTAAGTACAAAAAGTAAATATAACAGTCGAAGTCACGCCGCCGGAGTACCACGAAAGGGTAAACAAATTTAATCACAAATTGTAAACTTTTGACAGATGATTGACTGAAGACCCGACGCACGTGCTGTGACTACCTAACTGAAATTATCAATGATGTCAACTTATTAAACTCACATAAGTCCTACAGTTTCTTACGGTATAGGTACAATTTCAATTTGCTAGACCTACTAGGTATGCAAAATGCAAGGTAATCGTATAATGATTAAAGTTGTGTTGCAATAATCATTATATGTATTATTTTTATTTATTTCACAATTCATAGCATGAGCTAGGCACTTATTATATTTAATTTAGCTTAACTAGAACTACCAACTTTAACAGGTTCTGAATAAGATTTAAATATAAGTACTTGATAAATCAATGCATAGGAAGTAGTTAGTATCTATGTTCAACCAGATAATTGCAGCTGAAACCTTATTAGCCGTCGCAGCCTGTCGTCATCGTGTCAAAAAAACCTAAGATCAACCAATAACGGAACCGTCGTTTCTACCATCCAGCCTCGCGTCGCACACCGCGCCACCATCACCTTAGCTAAGTATACCGCATGGGCATCTTGTCAGATGCAATATGTTTCTGAAATATATAAAACAATCGACAGTAACCATGCTTAAATCATAGGACAAACGTCTACAAAATAAAACATCAGGGTCAAAAGGAAAAATATTATAATCTACTCATGAAAACTGTTTCATTATGAGATGAGTCAGTGTTTTATTCCTGTCAACTTTGAATATTAAAGAAGTATCATCTGCGAACAAAACAATATCACAGAACCTCTCTGCAAAAAAGGGTAGATCATTTATATATATTAAAAATAAAAAAGGGCCCAAAATGGAGCCTTGCGGAACGCCCATTTTTACATGAGAACCTGATGAACTTACTCCATTGATATTAACTGTTTGAGTCCTTGAACTGAGATACGACAGTATTAATTTTTGGGCATTATTTTTTACACCGTAATGATTTAGCTTCAACAGCAGCGTCCAGTGGTCCACGCAATCAAAAGCCTTGGACAGGTCGCAGAAAATGCCAAGGGCATTCTGAGACCCCTCCCAAGCCTCAAAGACATGCTTCAAAAGCGCAACCCCAGCATCAGTTGTGGAACGACCTTTAGTAAAGCCGAATTGTTTATTGTGCAGAAGTTTATTTACATTAAAATGACCTAATAATTGCTCAAGTATTATTTTTTCAAAAATCTTGCTTAGGGCAGGTAATATCGATATTGGTCTGTAATTGCTAGGGTCTTCTTTATCTCCTGATTTAAACAATGGTATTACCTTGCTAAACTTCATAAGATCAGGAAATATTCCTTGATCAATACACCGATTAAAAATGTCAGCAAGATAAGGGGCAATAGTATGCACAATATTATTAATAACCTTAACTGATATGCCCCATAAATCAGTGGAGCTTTTCATTTTTAGAGATTTGAAAGCTTTTATTATATCCAAAGCATTAATACATTTAAAATTAAACAATGAATCACTTTCAGCCACATGTCTCTTTAGCATAGATACAGCAGCCGCTGGTGAGGAATCCAAATTTGATGTAGTTTCTACTGGTATGTTTACAAAGAACTTATCAAAAATATTAGCAATTTCTTTATCTGATTTTATTAATTCATTATTAATATTAAGCGTTAGGCTATTTTCCCGTGCTTTAGTTTTACCAGTTTCACGATTAATGATATCCCAGGTTGTTTTAGTTTTGTTACTCGAGTTTTTAATTTGCTTTTTAATGCAGTTAGACTTTGCAACTGCACATAGCATTTTGAAAGTCTTCGAGTATTTTTTAACATGTTCTAAAAAACCTGGGCTTTGGTTAGTTTCTCTAAGCTTGTAAAGTTCATAAAGTCTGTTTCTACTTTTATAAATACCTGTCGTAGCCCAATCGCAGAACCGTAATTTCTGAGTACATTTAATACTTTTGGTTTTAAATGATTTATCAAACTCATTAGTAACTAAATGAAAGAGGTTCCCGTACAAAACATCAGGATTATCTGAAATCCATGGCAATAAAGAAATTTGTTCATCAATGTTGTTTTTAAAATTGTCCAATCCCTTTTTTGTGATAGGTCTGCATTTTACAGTCTTAGGTGTATCTATAACGTTCACAGCGTATGAAACTTTCAAACCGTAATGGTCGGATGAAATATTACTAAAAACAAATTTGTTTTCCGGATCACATTCTGAAAAAACATTATCTATGCAAGTGGCGGAGTGTTCAGTTACCCGAGTGGGTTCTAAAAATTTATTATGCAAATTAAAACTTTTAAATAATGTCAGAAAACGAGTGGTCGAAGAATTGCTCTCAAGAATATCAATATTAAAATCGCCACAAATTACTACTGGTTTATTTTTTAACCTTAACTTTTTTAGAACATCTTCCATGACAGATTCAAATATTTCATAGATACCCTTAGGGGGGCGGTATACAGACACAATAATCATGCTATCTAATTCTATACAAGACAACTCCACATGGCGCTCTGATGTAAGGTTCACAATATCCTTTCTTTCTTTATACTTTATATTATTATTCACAAAAATTACAGAACCGCCACGAATAGTTGTTTGCCTAACCATCGCACTTGCTAGTTGAAAATTATTTAGATTAAATGACATATCACCAGGCTTTAGCCAGTGTTCTGTAATGCAAATGATTTGAATATTATTACATTCAACAAATAATTCTAATTCTAGATCTTTGCCAGACAGGCCCTGAATATTTTGACTAATTATATTGATACAATTAGGCCTGGCTGTTGTCTTGTGCCTCAGTTTAAATCTGAGTTTGTCACTGTTTTATTTGAAACAATATGCGGAGTAGTAGATGAAGTACTAATACTCGGTTTTGTGGACTTAGTTACAGGTGTAACACAGTCCTGTAAATTGTAGGCTAACAAATTAGCTATTTGCATCCTACATTTTTTCGGCAGATACATACTATCTGGAGTCAATGTAAAAGTGTTAATAAATTTATTAACGTCAAAGTATAAAATAACGTCACTGTGACGACTTATCAAATTATATATACAGGGTCACTGGAAATATGACGTATTCCTGCTAAGGGGTTATAGATGAGGTCAAAACAAATATTTTTTGTCATATAACTTTTTCTCAAAAAAATAATAGTTTTTGAGTTAATTGAAATTAAATATTTTTTTACCAAAAGTACGTTTTCAGACACAAAAATTTAAAATAAAAGATTACTACTCATTTGATACCGGTTTTTTCATTATTTTGGGATAGAAAACAATCTAAGTGTTAACAATGAATAAAAAAATTTACAAAAAGTACAGGTGTTTTTAAAAAAATCAATCCTTAAATGCATTTATATTTTATTTTTTTTCTGATTTTTGAGAAATAGCATCAAATATCTTTAAAAAAATCCTAGTAACTAAGCGTGCATAATATTTTAAAAACATCACCATCTATTCAGCTTTCAGTTGAGGTATAAACCTTAATAATAACTTAAATAAAAAATTTGAAATTAAGACTTAACTAAATAGCAGTCCCATTTTATGTAGCAAAAATTTCCTACTTCAAGCGCTTCGAAGGTGGCCATATTATCCTACTTATATCATAAATGTGAAAGTTTGCTTGTTTGGATGATTGTTAATCAATCACGCAAAACGACTGAACGGATTTGGATGAAATTTGGCACACAGACAGTTTATAAACAGGATTTAAACATAGGAGGATACTGTTATCTTGGTTAAAGGTTCCCTAGGGATTTTCTCGAATGTAATTGCGGACTAAGTCGCGGGCGGAAGCTAGTTTGCTATAAATGATTGTGCTTACTAAAAATACTTTCGTCCGAGTGAGTTTGAAACAGAATTATTTTCCGCCGATGTGTCAAAATTTTATACAGACAGCATCAAAAATAACCATGGATATCAGCCATTTTTAATGACCCGCTGCTGGGGAACAGGCCTTCCTTTCCTTTTGGGATAAAGCGGACGGGCCATAACCCACCACGTGGGCCCAATGCGGATTGGTCGGTGTTAACTCAATGTACCTTACATTGAGCCCTTGGTTATGGCTGCATTTACAGTCGTTAACACTGACCAATCCACATTGGGTCCACGTGGTGGGTATGGCCCGTCCGCTTTATCCATCCACAAGCCAAAAGGTAGGCCAGTTCCCCAGCAGCGGGGCATTAAAAATAGCTGATATGCATGGTTATTTGTTACACAGTTTGTATAAAATTTTGATTCATCGGCGGAAAATAATCCTGTATCAAACTCACTCGGACGAAAGTATTTTTAGTAAGTACGACCATTTATGGCAAACTAGTTTCCGCCCGCGACTGCATTCGCATTTACATTCGAGAAAATCCCTAGGGAACCCTTAACCAAGATAATAGTATCCTCATATGTTTTAATCCGGCTTATAAACTATCTGTGTGCCAAATTTCATCCAAATCAGTTCAGCAGTTTTTCGTGATTGATTAACAATCATCCAAACAAGCAAACTTTCACATTTATGGAATAAGTAGGATAATACGGCCACCTCCGAAGCGCTTGAAGTAGGAAATTTTTGCTACATGAAATGGGACGGCTATTTAGTTGAGTCTTAATTTCTCATTTTTTATTTAAGTTATTATTAAGGTTTATACCTCAACTGAAAGCTGAATAGATGGCAATGTTTTAAAAATATTATGCACGCTTAGTTACTAGGATTTTTTTAAAGATCTTTGATGCTATTTCTAAAAAATCTGAAAAAAATTAAAAAATAAATGCATTTAAGGATTGATTTTTTTTATAAACACCTGTATTTTATGAAAAAAAAAATTATTCATTATCAACACTCAGATTATTTTCTATCCCAAAATAGTAAAAATCCGGAATCGAATGAGTAGTTATTTTTTATTTTAAATTTTTGTGTCTGAAAACGTACTTTTGGTAAAAATGTACTTAATTTCAATTAACTCAAAAACTATTAATTTTTTGAGAAAAAGTTATATGACAAAAAAGATTTGTTTTGACCTCATCTATAACCCCTTAGCAGGAATACGTCATATTTCCAGTGACCCTGTATACAAATTTAAATCAAAAATGCGCTTATTTTGATCCCAATTAAAGTTACTTGCATAAGGGAAAGCGCTAATTATTATTTTACATCTTGTTACAGACTGTAATGTTAATAAAATATTAATATTTTTAAGAATGTCCCTTTTTGTAATATGGGAACTGTCCCCACATAATATTACTTTAGGCGTATCTAGCCAAATCTCAGGCGCATCTAGCCAAATAAAAGGCGCATCTAGCCAAATAAAAGGCGCATCTAGCCAAATAAAAGGCGCATCTAGCCTTGTAAACTGATGGCGCTTCTAGCCAAACTGGATTTGCATCTAAATACAATACAAACCAATCATTTATTTCCCAGAAAATGGAAGTATACATTGATGACATTATAATATAGCAAAATCTGCATATTCTGACTTTGTTAGGTGTGGAAATCTGTCAGTAGCTAGGTGATTATAAAATTTAAATTCGATACTTAAGAATAATCATCAATTATTACAACTAATTTTCATTACCCATCATTTCAGTAAATAATTTCAAATCCCAATAAAATAAATGTCAAACTTTAATGTCAAATATGATAAAATGACATTAATAATAATAATTGCCTGCCAATGTTAATTTAATTTACAGTAATAAAATATTAATTGCATCTAGCCAAACCGAAGGCACATCTTCTCAAACCGTAGGCGCATCTAGCCAAACTGAAGGCACATCTTGCCATACTCAAGGCGCATATAGCCTTATAAGCCGCAGGCGCATCTAGCCTAACCGCAGGCTCATCTTACCATATAAAATGAAGGCGCATCTAACCTTATAAAATGACGGCGCATCTGAACTTATAAAATGAAGGCGCATTCATACTTATAATAAAATGTAGGCACATCTAAACTTATAAATAACAAGAAGGCGCATCTAATCTTATAAAATAAAGTCGCATCAAACCTTATAAAATAAAGGCGCATCTAACCTTATAAAATGAAGGCGCATCTAACTTTATAAAATGAAGGCGCATCTAACCTTATAAAATGAAGGCGCATCTAACACTATAAAATGAAGGCGAATCTAACCCTATCAAATGAAGCACATTAAAACTTAAAATATTCATTCATATAAATCTCAAATCTCTTTACCAATCTGGTATCAAAAGTTGCACTTTATAAGTCGAAGTCGAAGGCGCGTTTAGCCTTCAAGCTGAACGTGTCTAGCTTCGAAAGTAAAAGTTGGAAATTTTCATCTATATTAATATTTATTATAATAAAAAACCAACAGTTAATAAAATTAAGGCGCACTCAACCTTGTAAAATAAAGGCGCATCTAACCTTATAAAATGAAGGCACGTCTAACCTTAAAAAAAACTTTCCCCCTATAAATTCTCAAACCTCTTCATCATTCTAGTATAAAAACAAACAAAAGTTAGAGGTACCTTAATTAGGTCGAAGGCGCGTTTAGCCTTGTCCTAGCCTTACAAACTGAATGTGCATCTAGCCTCGAAAGTCAATGGTATAATAAATTTTCATTAATATAAATATCTAGTATAATTACTTAGGGTTAGGTGAAATATTTAGAATAGTTTCATTTTAGTAATTTTCACTGCATCATCCCTATGTACATAGAAAACCAAAAGTTAACCCTAATTGTAAGCCAAAGACGCATTTAGCCTTGTAAACCGTAGACGCCTTAGGGCGTAGGCCTTGTAAACCAAAGGTGCGTCTATCCTTGTAAACCGAAAGCGCGTCTAGCCTAGTCTCAAAAGTATTAGTAGAAATACCTAAGAGCCGGCTCACTTCAAATAAAATTTTAAAGTAGCAAAATATTTTCTACCAACTACGATTAATTTTAAAAGCGTTATATTTTCTTACAAAACTAAGAAATTACGCCAAATAAGTGTACTTCAAAGTAAACTTACTTCATTCATTTAGGAACACAAAAATGAAATCAAAATTATAATCGTAAACATACCACATATCGAAACCATGTACACCAGATAATTATCTTTCGTATTATTTTATTCATAAAGATAAGTATGTACAGTTTTTAACTGTAAGATCACTTCTGTAAAATCACGCTAATTAATGAAATCGACAATTCTTTATGAACGGCTTCTTAATAGAATAAGAATTAACTTCTTGAACTAAAATAGGAAAACATGGTTTGTGCGGTCATATTTTTATATAAAAAACGTAAAGTTACCACAAAACAAAAACATACGAGAAGCTGAAGAGATTCTCTAGTAGCTACTAGTATTAAATTGCATATTAACCTCACAGATGATTGCAAGAAAAATAAGAATATTATCATATGGGCTTGGGTAATATTTTTGGCATAAATAATAGCGGAAACGTATAATAATATCAAAAATACGTACTGTGAAGTAGCTTCAATAAGTTTTATTCATAAAAGAGGATTGTGATAAATAAAATGATGATAAAACGCCGAAAAACATCGAAAATGTGCAGAAGTGAGGTTATTTTCCATACTCTTTCCACGTAAAGTAAAAGACAGACAAATGTGTTCGTAAAACCTAGCCTTAAGCTACGACTATAGCGTCATGGTACTACTAAAACCCTTTTGAAGGTCAACGTAACCTGGTACCAATTCTACAGTAAGTATCACGTTATCCGTCTTATTCTCCGTATCCGTACATCCCCAGGGTACAGTGTCAAGGTCGACTACTAACGACAATTAGAATGCACTTAGAATGGTATGAAATATAAAAAAATAAACTTAATAACCTCTGCGGAACACATTGTCCAAGATAAAAGTTCCTATTTTCATAATTCATTATGTAATGCATTTCCAGAGTTTAAATCACGAAAGTTACAGTTGGGCAGTAATGATAAAAAAAACATTCATTTCATGACCTCTCTTTATACAATCATGAAAATTACAATTCCAATATCAACGCACTATTTCCATCATGGTGACGACTGAGTGTAGTTTTGTGTGCAGTGTATGCACGGCCGAAGAGTCGCCTCGGCCACGTGCAATGATTGTGAAGTGTTTATGCACTGTCGAAGAGTTGCCTCGACCACGTGCAATGTTTGTGAATAATGGTGTGAATGCACGGCCGAAGAGTCGCCTCGGCCACGTGCAATGATTGTGAAGTGTTTATGCACTGTCGAAGAGTTGCCTCGACCACGTGCAATGTTTGTGAATAATGGTGTGTACGCACGGCCGAAGAGTCGCCTCGGCCACGTGCAATGAATGTGAAGTGTTTATGCACTGTCGAAGAGTTGCCTCGACCACGTGCAATGTTTGTGAATAATGGTGTGTATGCACGGCCGAAGAGTAGCCTCGGCCACGTGCAATGAAAAATAGTCATAAATCTCTCGAGTGTATTAAAACTTGAAACTACCCAACTTAATTTCGTAATTTTAGCTCGGTTTAAAACGTTAGAAAAGTAAGAAATTCGTGAGCGTACATACTTTGGTTATCCCACTGCTGATTTGTGATGAAAACTACAGTAATAACGGTGAACTACTTTTACTTTCTTCACAGGAACACACCATGATATTATTAACTAGGTTATAGCAACAATACGTTAGCAGTTTTCCCTAACAATACTTCTCTTCTTGACGGTTGGAAAGTGACTGAGCCCGCAACTGACTTTCGTTGACCGTTCTGCCGCCTATCCCCACCGCTTACCTTCTCCCATTCCACTGCAAATGGCGGGAAACGGCGGAGCCAAGCATCGGTGTTGCCAAGCTATTAAACTAAAATACTACCATTATTCTTTCAATTTTGATTCGAAATCATAACAATAAAATGGATTAATTACTATCAAACTACAAAACGTCACATTAGTGTAATCTTTTTATTTATTCTTTAATTAAGTATTATCATTAATAAAATCCTTCTATCAATCTTATTTAAAAATATAAAATCACAATTTTAATTTCAGTCGATATGACTTACAAAATAAATGACAAAAAAACAACTACACTGATATTGATATTGTCAAATTACTGACTCGAAGAAAAAAATTAAGAAATTGAAGTCTATCTCTTAGCGGCCCCACAGTTCAGTTCAGTTCACAGATGAAAAGCAGATGAATGTGATATATTGATACTTTTTTTAAAATGTTTTTTTACCCCAAAAAATCTGTTAAATGAGACCGGTCGCTAGGTGGTTTCTAATTAGATAATCAGCCTGCCGTCTGACAATCCAAGTCTCCGTGCAAATATTTTCTTCTTCATTGTGACATTTGTGACCCGTGGGCCCCGTGACCTGTCGCGGGCTGCACTCTCCGTGCTTCTTTTCATTGTGACTTGCCGCGGGCTCCATTCTCTGTGCTTCTCCCCATCGTGAGTATCGTGACCGGCCGCGGGCTTTCACTACACTACGTGTTTGTTTTGAGGATTATCCTTACTAATATTATAAATGTGAAAGTCCATTTGTTTGTTTATTTGTTTGTTACGCCTTCACGTCTTAACTACTGAACCGATCATCATGAAATTTTAGATATACGGTGTCAGGATTACAGAGAAGGATATACATAGGATACCTTTCAGCCTGAAAAAAAATATTGTTCCCGAGGGATAGCAAAAAAAACTTTCCACGCAGACGAAGTCGCGGGCGGCCGCTAGTCATAAATAAATTGTATTTTATTAAATTATATTTCTGTGTTTCACTTCTTAGATACAATTCTCCTTAGGCAGGTTCTACTACACTTTTCTTTCTTTACCTCCTTAACGTTACATAATACTTTATTATTATAAAATATTTACGGATATCACAATTTTTTTCCAAAATATGCCGTTTTAATTTAAAAACGGTGGCCACACTGTAGCAAAAGTAATGTTGTGACAGCACAGAAACAAATATCGATATTGACTTTATCAGTAGGTATGTTATTCTGGCTATAAAATATTGGGAAATAATACTAACGTTTTTTCTGTCGAAAGAGGATTTTCTATTATTTATTTTGACGGAAGCGGAATGTGACGAAAGTGGTATAAATGTTTATATTTCAGATTTCCAAAAGATAAAGATAGAAATAAATAGAAAGAAAGATGCAATGATACGAGATGCCTCGATCCCAGCTTGCGCAAAACATGTTTCGTGGAAACCTAAACGTACTTGCACAATTTGCTCACAGCATATTGAAGATTCCTACTGTTTTATAGGTATAATACATATACAAGCTAATAACACTAAACTCAAAACTCAAAATAATTTATTCAGTCTAGGCACTTGTGACACAGAATACATAATAGTACAAGTCTTGCGAACCGATGGCGTAGCTTTTAGCTACGCCATCGGTTCGCAAACCCTAAGCGGGAGAACTTGTAACGAGCAGAACCGGCAAGAAACTCGTCAAGGACAGGGGCCCTATTTTTGAATCGCTCGGCAGGCGTCAAGCGCTCTTTTCGAGTGATTTTCGTTCGACATATGACTCAAAACAATGAGATGTCGAACGAAAATCAGTAGAAACGAGCGCTCGCCTGGCTTCGAGCGATTCAAAAATAGGGCCCCTGTTTTTTTTCTCCCTGTATAATATTTCATACAGAGTTGTCAACATTGAAAAACGACCTCAACATTTAAAATGAGGTCATTTTCCATCACAATATTTTTTACACATTGTGTGTAAAAATTGTGAGAGTAAATAACTTTCAACTAGTTGAGAAATTACTGATTATGTGACTATAGAAAGTAAAATGATTGCAATAAAAAAAGAGAAATCAAAACGAGGTATTAGTAAATGATTTTATGTTTTGAGTAAGTAGTGCGATACATATTGATAATATTAAACAGAAAAAATATATGACGTCCTTAGTACAAGCAGAAAGAAGCAGACCCCTTCCCACTGGCAGCACCCGTTCACGAGCATGACGCATGAACCACTTTCTTTAAAATAAGTATAACAAATAAAGATTTTTAATATATGTAGTTATTCCGTTTTAGGGTCTACTTAAACATGAGCGGTATCCGCTACCACCATGGGTATTTTGTATGGCATTTTCGCAGCTGTTATCGCGTACGTAATACGTACCGCGTGTCTAGCGAAACTTTTATGTTGCGTTCAAACGATAACACACGACCCGACCTCAACCCGAACTCAACTCAAACTCGCCTCAACCGCAGCCCACCTTGAAATACATCGCTTACAATTTTGAGTCACTGTGTAATGTTCAGGTGAGTTCGGGTTGAGTTTGAGTTGACTTCGGGTTGAGCACGGGGCGTGTGCAGTAGCATTGACAAAATATAACGGAGCTTATTAATGTGTCATAAAACTCAAAATTGAAAGCGCTTTATTTCAAGGAGTGGGCTGCGGTTGAGTTGAGTTCGAGTTGAGTTTGAGTTGAGTTCTGGTTGAGGTCGGGTCGTGTGTTATCGTCTGAACAAAGCCTTATTGCCCCCGCGGACGCACCCCCGCGAACGCACCTCGCGTCGCGCACCATCACCGCCGCCACTGCTACCGCCTCCGGTAGCAGTAAAATTCCGCTATGGTTAGAACAGCGCGTTATACACATAGTGCGTCACATAGATACCCATTGGGATATCGTTACCGCCACCGGTAGAGGATACCGCTGAGATTTGAATCGGCCTTAACTCTCTAGTCACTAATCTAAGAAATTATGTCTTTGATTTAATAGATGCGAAAACCTACCAGTATTTGAAAACTCTTGCTTAGTTAAATTGACCGGGTAGAATTTCTTGCAGTATCATCAATTTTACTGACTTCTCCTAATAAGTCACCCTGTAGATTTTGATGACAGCCAAAGGTTGTCTTAGCATTATCGAAGGGCCAAAATTGAAAAAAAAAATACTACAGACTCATATTTGAATTTTTGTCATCAGAATTCAATCATTATGACATAAATTAAAAATATGAGCCGAAGGTATCGAGAGTAAAATATCGATAGTGTCAAGCACTAGCACCGTTTACATGAAAATGACGTCATCGCGTGTACTGACAGGTTGGTTTTTGCGTGTGTATGTATTTGTGTGCGTAAAGTTTAAGCTAGTGTTTGATAATTTTGTCGTGTACGTGCGTAGCAACGTGATCAAAAATGCATTAGTGTTTAACACTATTTGTGTGTGCGTTACCTCGTCCCCCGCGGAAAGTGGTAGACTTTTTTGTAAAGAAATTAGTTCTCGTGACGCCTCCAAGACCTTCGTACAATACTGTTCTGTAGCTCTACCATGAGTTGGTATAGTAAACTACAATAGTTTACTATACTCGCTAGCGAGCATCGAGTAACGTTTTGGCCTTTTTCATAGCAATTCGGTACCATGAGTTACTGATTGACAGATAGTATCGAGAAATACCATAACTATAGTAGTAAAGTTACTCACTTGCGTTTTGAGGCGTGAGATCAATGAGTATACCTTTTACTATCCTCTATGGCATAGAGGAATGTAAAAAATAGGTACAACAAAAGAGAATGTAATCAAACCGCGGTACAGCATAGTCATTGGCGTGAATACTTCTATTTTAATTTAATTTAGTATTTTTTGTGTCTAAAATAGTCTAAATAATGTCTTTCAGAGCTTATTTAGCATAAAATATGTGCGCCACAGCTGCATAATGCAACGAAATCAAGGGCAAATTATAAACCGATAAATATGAAAACCCGTGTTAGAAATCCTCTAGTCAGGGGGTGGGCCAGGTTGTGCCCAACACTGAATAGTGGCCCTTCTAGGTGGGCCCTCCATTCAGTGGGCTTACTAAGGTCACCATTCAAATACGCCGTAACGTAACGCATTCCTCCACTTTGAAACTAATGTAAAAAATATTAATTAAGTACTTTCCTATCAAGCATGTTACAAAATTAGAAAATATTGTGTTAAATCTAAATAATAATCTACTTAGTTGCAAATATGTTAATTCCGTCCATATCAACGTAATACTTGATACAAATAAGGCCTATCTAATTTTAAGTCTTTATATATTATTTAATTATTTAACAGTAGGAATATAAGAAAACAGTTAGCTAACTAAATCTAATTTTCCGAAAACTTGACTTTAGCCGTAATAAATCGATTACACTTATTAAATTAAGGCCTATAACTTTTTTATTTGAAATTGAGGTTAAATATGAAACCATATTAAATAAAAACAACTTATCAATAAATTTGAATATTTATTATTACAAAGTAAAGATTTATGTTATATATTCCCAAAAAAAGATCTCACTTTAACTCGTAGATTTGTATCATTTGGGGCCTTATTTGTTTATTTAATATCATATTTGAATAAGGCACAAAAAACGTAGGTATCTGCCGCATGTCGCTCTGCCAGGTTGTATTTCGTCCAACTTGTACGTTTTTATTAATTTGGAAGGAAACTGGATATTTTTGTCGATTGTGGGATGATACACACATTATCTGTAATGAAATAAGTAAACCATAAGTTGTATACGTTGTGGGATTCTCATTAAGCTCTATCGTGTTAAAATAAGACCTAGGCTATTATCGTAATCACGCTGTCCCCCTACTCAAATGGCCAACATTCTATGCGTTTGAACGCTACGTTATTACGTGTCGTAAGCTTGTCACACAATATCAAAGTCTGAGATTTACATAAGCTTACGTCACGTTAATTAATCGTCTATTGCTCATATTTTAAGCTTTAAAAGTAAGGTGGGCAATTGGAGCATGGGGCAGGTCGTCTTTAAAAAATTGCAATTAATGCATCTTTGACCGATAGTAAAAACAAATCAAGGTCATGGATAGCTAATCATAAATATAAAGAAACAATTATTAAGAGAAACTTAAACTAAAACAGCGTAAGGTTTAATAAAAACTTTCATGAAAGTATTTTTCTGGTTGGATTTAGGTTTATCTGAGTTTTCTAATGATTTGTACTTGGACGAATCGTCCGAGGATTTGAATCAAGTACCAACCTTTTATTTCACCTTTCCATAAACTCCTCTAATCGACTGCTTCTAATTTTATTCTTATCAATCTTAACAAGCTAGCTTTTACACAACAAAATACGCATAGAAAACACAAAATAAATAATTATTAAAACGTGAAAATTACATTTGACATTTTCGATTTGACACAAGGAACATTTATACTCACAGGAAGATTTGACATAAATAATAACCATAGAGGAAAGTAAAAAGATAGTAACCAACATAAATTCAAAATTCACTTACATTCGGTATACACGCACTAACTAATGATTTTTTACTTAGTCGGATTATAATTGCAAACTACAGCAACTAAGGTAAACGACCAATATTTCGTGTTAGTAAGTTATTTCGTTTAGTTTTTTTTTCTGTCACAAATTATTAATTATTACACCTACATTAGTACAAAATATAGCACATAAACTGTCTAAAAATCAAGTACCAACATTTTGGTGACTGAACTAAGACACGGTTACGGTATCTATCCGTTACCGTGACTGAGGGCAATGCTACGTTCAAAACTCTCAGTCGTCGGCACAGACAGCTTTATGGCGTGTATTCCTTGTCACCACCATAAGATTAGCGCTCGTATGTACCTACTTTTTAAGCTCACAGAAAGTCAATTTGAATAAAACTTTAAATAGTTAAGTAGTAAATTGATCCCATATACTCGTAGTAACTTCCAAACGAAACGTCCGATTAGAATAATTTAAAGTAGACTATATTAAAATCTTTTATTTATTTATTTATTATCAATAGTTTTCACAGTTCACGCTAAATAATTTTATAGGTTTTTTTTGGTAGGTTTTCACTATTGCAATTACTATAGAGGTTATAGATATTTCTATTTTTTAAACAACTATAGCCTATACTTCTCGCTGATTATGCAGCTTTCTATTCTTACTCCTTATCCTTATTTCATCTGGTAAGAATTTTTGGCGTTTTTTCCGCCAATTTCGATTTTCCCAAAAAAAAATCAGAATTTTCAATACTAAAATATCTTTATTTGGTTCTAAATATGAAACCTTTTAATAGCCCATCCGCACATCTATCATATCTGCGATACTACAGGCAAATGAGACAACACAATTTCATAAATCGGGGCACTATACTCGATCATGAAAACCTAAAATATTACAATTTTAAAATCTTGAAGTCATTAAGAATCTTAACATGCTGAAATATGGGACATTTACCTTATCAAGTTCACATTAGCGAGGATGGTAAACTCGTGGATGGTGAGCACTCTTACTATAGATTTTAGTTCTTCGCGTATCCGCTAGAGGCTCTGCTTCAATTTCCCATACAAATTGCTAACGCGGTCGATATCGAGAATGGTTTTTGTAAACTCATGGTAGTGCTACTGTATTCGTAAATTCAAATGCAGAGTAAATTCGTAAGACGGCAATTCGTGCAAAATTATTCCCTAATAATTCCAAAGTATCAAATATGTACAACGTTAATATTCAAGTTTTCACTTCTGCCGGCACTCCCGGAGTGCAACCCGATTTTTTTATGCACAATGGGATAGTGCTCGGCCTTCATCTCACCTGATGTTAATTGACGATAAGGCCGAAGGTGGAAGCGTACTACACCCGGAATCCTCGGCACTGAGGAACTGGCTATCTTACCTCTAACTGCCTCGAACACAACAATTTTTAAATTGTTGTTATGGTGTCCGATTTAGGTAAAATGGTGGTAGCTAGCCAGGCGGACCTGAAATGAGACCTGCCACCAACCAAACCGAGTACAGATTGTATACCTCCCCTGGAAATTGAACCCGGGACCCCTGCTTCTTACACGGGTGGGTGAACAACTAGACCACGGAGGCGGTTTTAAATCATACTCTATTTGACTACCTATAATGTAGGTAGATGCCTGGAACGGATAACTAATTCGTGGGCCACGCTTTGTCTGCTCAATAATCTTGCTTTCTGTATACATTTAATTTTTTAGCAAACTATTAATAAAATAATGAATCACCTTTTTAAAACCATGAAAAGTGTAATACAAAGTGATGATAGCGCTGTAAATCTCAGCCTTTGTACCTGTTCACCGCAAAATTAATTTGGCGAAGTAAATGTACCGTCAGCAAGGTCACGCTTCCCTCCAAATAAACGCATGACACGCGATGTTTGGTAGTCGTACAATACTGTAGGTAGGTAAAATACGCACGCAAGGGTTGCAATGCAAGTTGTCACTAGGGCTGGTATTAGCATGTTTATTATTAGATACTTGACTGTTTTTAAGGTGTAACGAATATAACACTGAGATAAATAATAATACATGATCGAATCAGAAATGAGGAGATCCGCAAGCGAACTAAAGTAACCGACATCGTTCGAAGGATTGCTCAGCTAAAGTGGCAGTGGGCTGGACACATAGCGAGAAGAACTGATGGCCGTTAGGGCGGAAAGGTTCTTGAATGGCGACCGCGCACCGGACGACGCTCCGTGGGTAGGCCCCCGACAAGGTGGACCGACGTGAGGGTGAAGGTTGCCGGAAACCACTGGATGTGGGAAGCGCAGGACCGATCGTCGTGGAAATCCTTGGGGGAGGCCTATACCCAGCAGTGGGTGTCGTGCGGCTGATATGATGATGATGACGATGATAATAATACATTAAGAGTCGGAAGGTTTGGATAAAGTACGCTCCAAGTGAGGAGTAGGAGCTTGTGGAGGCGGAGGTTCAGCAACTTCTCAAGGGTCGGTAATGAGATGGGTGACCAACATTAATTATTATTTCGAGTTCCTCAGTGGTTCGGAAGGCACGTTAAACCGTTAGTTCCGGCTGCATTTGTAGTCGTTAATACCCACCAATCCGCATTGGGCCTGTGTGGTGCTTCCCCTCCGTGATCAGCATAAGGAAGGCCTGTGTCCCAGCAATGGGGACATTACGTCGACGCTCCGAACATGTACAATATCCATACTATATCTTATTTCATAAGGAAATTATCAAAAGCTTTTCTGAATTATTCTTAGGTACTGAAAATTAATATAATAGAAATATACAAGAAAAAATCGACTCACCGTCGGAGGTGCTACGGGTGAGTCGATCTTTACTAGTATTTTTTTAATATATTAATTTATCTTAATATTATTATATAAAAATAGCATTGTGAATGCCTAAAATCTGAAAATTCAATATTCTTACTGAATTAAAAAAAACATGATGAGTTTTTCATTATTCAACCACTTTCGATAGTTTTCCCTTTAACTTTCTGTCTAAAGTTTGTGACATCGAAAAACTGTAGCAATAATACAAAAAGAAACAAACAACTTAAGCAGTCCCTATCCTTATGCGGTTTGTTTAAAAGCTGTTATGAGACCAAATACTTACTGAAGAAAAGCTATGAATTCGAGAAAAACTTTACCGTTTTATACTTTTATCCAAAGTTTAAAAGATAATAGTAGGTAATATAAGAAAAGAGGCAACCCTATTGGCAAACACAATTGATGGTAGCAAATGAAAGATTTCAATGAATTGAAGAAAACAGAATTATTTATGATATGCAAGGTCGTGAACCCTAAAGGTTAGGTCGTGAACAAATATAAAATAATAACTTATAGTTAAGATAAAAAACATATTTTTTTTCCACATGTGCATAAAATGTGATTATAACTTAAAAAACCAGCCAAGTGCTAGTCGGACTCGCGCACGAAGGGTTCCGTACCAAAAAAACGGCAAAAAAAACACGTTTGTTGTATGGGAGCCCTACTTGAATATTTATTTTATTCTGTTTTTAGTATTTGTTGTTATAGCGGCAACAGAAATACATCATCTGTGAAAATTTCAACTGTCTATAGCTATCACGGTTCATGAGATACAGCCTGATGACAGACAGACAGACAGCGGAGTCTTAGTAATAGGGTCCCGTTTTTACCCTTTGGGTACGGAACCCTAAAAAAATATTGGAATTTCAAACATTTTTTTTACATTTTTCGAAGACAAAAGACATCAACGCGCTCAATTTTTTTGTTTTTTTTTAAATAATTACAATTATTGAAATAGTATGAATAGGGCTTAGAAATCCAACAATTTTCTAGAGAAATGCAGATTTTATTTTGCTCTAAACAGTTCCTAATAGACTATGGTAATATTATAAAAACACAAGTCATTCCATTTCTTGATTATCGGGTACATAGACATAGAGTCAAATCATAAACGTAATATTTTTGTATTTGTCTTTCAGTTAGATTTGATTCCTACCCTTTATATCAAGTAAATAATATACTTTACTCGCTTATGGTAATTAAATGTTGTTTAGGAGTTTAGTATAACCAAGCCTTCCTTTGAACAAAGTTTATATTTGAAAAGTTTTGCTATAGTTAAAAGCCTGTGTAGCGTGGCAACTGCAAATCAAAGGGATTAATCCCTCGACTCTGTTCTTGTTTGCCACACACAATAATTGTTTAACTTTCAGGGCTCATGTTTACGTATTGTGTTTTCAATACTACTGTAATTAATGTTTAATCAGTTTTCTATGAAACCTTATGTTTGGTAAAGGTTAAGGTCAAGTTTTGTGTAATTTTGCTTTAATAAAGACTGTTGAAAGTTTGATGTTGATACTTATATTTAATTAAAGTGTGATTTTGATTTTGTTTATATTGTCATTATTATTTTTTTACATTAGTTCGATTCAGATATTGAAGACAATGGTTGTTTTGCATCATCTTTCATACCAAATGCTTTCGATTTAAAATATTTTAAATCCCTAAGTCATTCTATAACAATATTGGCCATCTACAATACTATGCTCTTTCTTTTCCAGCAACAAATTTGGCGCCTCCAAAACCGGTTATTTCACTTTCCATAACCCAGTCCATTGACCAAAAGATTTAACGAGCAAATCATCTCGCTGAATGAGTCAGAACGATCAGTTTTTTGGATGCTTTCTCCCACACCTGTCCGAAAGGAGCACGGATCACGGATACGAATACTTTCCACTGGGGGGAAATGGGACCAGCGTTTTGCATGGCCTTGATTCAGGCAGCCGAGCGGCGTGTGCCGCGCTCACACCAGTCTTTGTCGGAGATTTGAGTGAGCAACACGTGCAAAGCTCGCTGCGCCCGCTCCAACCACGCGACGCGAGTGTCTTGTGCCACAAGTGTGAAACAGTGACATCCAAGTGATTTGTTACCATACCGAGGATATATCGAACCCAATCTGGAGCTCATCAACTTCAAAAGGAGGTGTGTTTCACGAGTATTTCATTTCGCGCGCTCGCCTTTTGTTTTCCAATAGCCATGAATGAGTTTAGCGCCCATTCAACTATTTGGAAAATATTTGTGTAGTAGCGCGTTTCGCTGGCATGTTTCAGTGTTGTCGTGCTAGAAGTCTCTTGATGTCCACGCAAAAATGTGAAAGTTTAAGTCTGGCGCGCAAGTAAGATTATGATAGAGTAATAACTTAGGTGCATTATCGCGATCTAGTCATGCTACGGTGACTCGATAAATAACAAAATTTATCTACTTCCATTCAAACTTTGCGCCTTGTTTCGAACTTAATGTAAATATAATTAACAATAATGCCAAATTGACTTGAATTATGAAAGTTAGCTTTATAATAGCATAAATTACCAAACATAAAAGATATTAAAATACTTTGAAGGTCTGCTGCGGCGAGTTTGGTTAATTTACTTCAATGTTGGAATTGCATGCAAAAATTAAATTAGTTTGCATCAAACTTTGCATAAATTGTTCCATACAATAAATCAATGTCAGACAGTTAATTGCTGTGTTCGTAAGTAAAAAGATTGATAGGAATAATTTACTTTAGGGTACAGACCCTTAACTAAAACAAAATCCGATTACAGATACAAATCTGTAATCGGATTTTGACAATGAAAACAAATCAAAAAGTAAATAAAATGCTTAACGAAAAGTTAAGCATTTTATTTACTTTTTGATTTGTTTTCTTTCTCGTAAAAGCTTCCTTTACAAAGTCTAATTACTTAAGTGTCGAACTGTTTCCCGATTAACACTGAAATAAAACACCAGTAAAGTTTGAGTACCGGTGGCAGACCATTAAGTAACGTGAATAACAAAGAAATTAATACAGTCAAATTGGTCCGCGTTGTAGAAACCGGCATTATTTTTAATTTGAGTAAAGATATATCTATTTGTTAACAGTGCTCCGAAATAACAATTACTGTTATGAGGTAACAGAGAAGAGCAAGTTTCTATTAACATGTAAAGTACTTACCTAAAATCTTTTCATAGGTAGTTAAACTGCAGTTCATATGTAGGTATTTACACTGGCCTGCAAAACTAAGTACAACAGAGGCCTATTTTCCTACAAAAGAGGTAACTTTGTAGCTTTGTTTCTCCACCCAGGATTAAACGGGGTGAGAATTTTGATGATGGTCTTTCAAAGAGTAAATAGAGGAGGCCCAGATCGCTTTAAAACTCAATGGATTAGAAAAGTCGTTTACACTAGGGACCGTACGGATTTTTTAGTGTTACATTTTCCATACTTTTGATGTAATTTTAACTTGTTATTTTTTTAAGTTCAACCCTGACCTAAACGACTCTTCTAATCCGTTGGGTTTCTTTAGCGATCTGGGCCTCCTCCATTTACTCTTTGAATGGCCATTATCAAATCACACCCCGTTTAATCCTGGACGGAGAACCAAAGCATCAAAGTTACCTCGTTTGTATGAAAATAGGCCTCTGCTCTGTAGTACTTAGTTTTGCAGGCCAGTGTATTTCTGTCAAAAATTTGGACACTTTTGATACTTGAAAAGCTGGATATCTTGAAAATCGTTTATCCAATAAGTTAATTTTGTTTTCGGCGCCAACTCGTAGATCGCATCATCGCTTACCATCAGGCGTGATATAGCGGTCAAGCTTGCCTACTATCATAAAAAAACTGATAATTAAAGATTTAACAAAATTTTGAAGTAAAAGATATTCCCGATTTGACCGTATTCACAAGAGAATGCTTAAGAGATTTTATTGGAAAAATGTTCTTTCACTAAAGTAAGTATATTATTATTTTTATGTTATTTGCCTTATCACTGTTCATGTCGTGACATAACATAAAAGAAAACTAAACTAATTCATTGATATAACACACTTTGTTGCTGAGAGAGGCTCAAAGCAATGTCTAGTAATATTTTTCTCAGATATTCTACGTCTTGAATAATAAACTGTACCTACGTAAAGGCTTGTTTTTGCGGTTAGCTCTTCTCTATAAAATGCTTTATTGCACTTTGAGATTTTATGTTCGAACTATTCTATTAAAGACTAAATTCCATCGAGTAAGGCTGACGAAGTAATAAAAACTTTTACTAACTTAAAGTTTAATTAAAGTGTTAAATAATTTCACTAACTTTGATTTTTTGCTACGATCTTCGAACAGGCACTCTATTTACTCAGTTTTCTTAATTTGCATTGGTTTAAGAAAATTTCCAATAATTTCAAAATTCAAAATAAACTATTGACTATTTGACTATTCAAATCACCGTACAAAGTTTTTAACAAAAGTAGTAATGACCTAAAGTAAATTTTAAACAAGGTTCTAAGTAGGTATGCTCAACATTTTCGAAGGCCGACTGTATGTACGTTAGGGTAGGCCGATTTTAATCATTTTTTAATTTTGCTTCACAAGACTCCTCAAAATTTGCGTAATGCGACGTAGGTTATAGGAAAAATAATATAAAAAAATATGAATATCACTTTAAGCCCTCTACTAGAGTTAGAATTTTTATAAAATACCTGTATTCCGTGTATATCAGACTTAAGAATTTTGCATTTACAGACCCCTTAAAAGTTGCGTAATGCGACGTAAGTTCTAGGAAAAATAATTAAAAAAATAAGTTTATCACTTTGAAACAGGAATTTTATCAAAACCAATTTTTAAAAACTAATTTTGTTTAATTATTATTTACAAAATTCGATTGCTATATCTACTATTTTTTAGTTGTTTTTCCTAGAACCTACGTCACATTACGCAACTTTTGAGGGGTCAATTAATGCAAAATTCTTAAGTCTGATATACACGAAATACAGGTATTTTATAAAAATTAGAACGCTAGTAGAGGGCTCAAAGTGATAATCATAATTTTTTATATTATTTTTCCTATAACCTACGTCGCATTACGCAACTTTTGAGGGGTTTTGTGAAGCAAAATTCGAAAAATGATTAAAATCGGCCCACCCTAATGTACGTATATGTACGCTATAAAAGACTGGGTTAAAAGATGCTTATTAGCGATACATATAATTGAATTATTTCGTGTTAACATCATTATGTTCGTAATATCTTCCTTGTATATTGTGCAAAAGCCGTCTTTATGCCCGTGGGTGTGTTTGAAGAAAATTACTTTGTAGGCAAACTCTTGTTCAACCTTTTACGGGTTTTAATATACGGCCCGTTTGCGTCTTAATATGGAGACGGATTTTATGGCATTAAACATTTTCATGGAACATTTCATTAAATACGAAGAACGTTGGGGGAAAAGACATCACACATTTAATTTTGAATTTCGAATGAATTACATAGATACCGCACAGTAATTTAAAACGAACACTTATTGCCGCAAAACCTATGTAAAAAAAGGTAATACTTACTGTTATTAAGTATGCATCTATACTATCCCCGCCAATTGGTAATGCGCCTGGCGGCCATGTTTTTATTAACCTTAAAAACGAAAAATAATTGATTCTTTTTATATACCTAGACCCTATCTTATTGAAAATAATAATTTATTAATTCATATATTATATTAACTATTAGAATTTTCTTGTTTCGTGGATGTATCAACGTGGATGTTAATGTGACAAAGTTCCATCGTATTACCAATTGGCGGGGATAGTACATTAAATTTTAGCAAACGTGGATACCCCTGTAATGATAATCACCGTGTTAATACGGTAATCAAAATTGGAACAATAGTTACGCAATGGTTTTTCTTTGGAATACCTATATTATTTTAATAAAGTATAGAAAATGAACTACGTACTGTTACGCAAGCATAATATTAATGAAATAAACTTCCACGTAGTTAATTAGTGTAAATCTAAAAGCTTATTTCTTATTATTTATTAAAATTTAAACATATTAAAATTTATACCTAAATGGCACCGTACAATATGTGGGTATTTTGTACTGGGCTATTGTTTAATCTATGTAACGTTGTCATAACATGATAATGTCAACAATAAATAACTCACTAGGGTACATTAGCTCAGGTTTGCATGTGATATGGAATGCTAAGATAGATAAATGCGAAGGATAGAGCAAACTTTTGTCGCGGTAAACGTCAAAGTGACGTAGTTTGGGCTTCTAGGGTTAAATTAAACTTGTTATACTTTAATAACTTTCAAATAAAATGTTTCTCTGACAGCAGTTCATATCCTTACTAATATTATAAATGTGAAAGTCCGTTTATTTGTTTGTTACGCCTTCACGTCTTAACTACTCAACCGATCATCATGAAATTTTACATACACGTTGTCTGGTACAGTGACTGTACATTTATCTATAACTCTGTACGGTACAGAAAAGGACCTATGTCCTTCTTTGTACCGTACAGAGAAGGACATAGGTACATTAAATCCAGAAAAAATATTGTTCCCGAGGGATAGCAAAAAAATTTCCACGCAGACGATGTCGCGGGCGGTCGCTAGTTACTTAAATAATTTACACTTAATTGCACATAGATCATTACACAGAGAAAACAATCACAAAGAAGAAAGTATAAAAAATGCGGCCATACTTATTGCTAAGCGGCAATCTCTTACGGGCAAACTTAGGCGAAAAATATTTGGGAAAAGAGAAATACTAGTATTTCTGAAAGACAGTGTCGGCACCTAAGTACCAGTACAAATTCCTGAAAAAAGCAGTAATAAAATAAAATAATTATAGGTAGAGTTATGTTATGTATCATAAACATTAACAAGATTTTTTTCACGTCCGTGTTTTCCACGATTCATATTATTTCCGCATGGTTCATAATTTATTATGAAGAAGGTTTGCAACTTCTTTCGTGGGGCGTGACGGGTAAATAAAATAAGCAGAGATTTTCCCGCCTTTTTTGTCTGCTCTCGAGAGTCTCGAGTTGACTCGGGCTGTGCGCAAAAAAACAACCCTCTAGGTGACGAGAAACAAACAATGGGGTGGAGAACTCGCCTAGTTTTCTGCTGAGACGTGTGAAATTCAGTACCTACCCGAAGCACGAACAGCTATCGAGAAAAAAAACGCGCGAAAAAATACTCATAAAGTGATTCTCTATGGGAAATCTCACTTCGGTTTTCGGCGGTAGATAGCGCTCTAAAAAATTTCCCATACAAAATTACACTATCGAATTTTTTACACGCATTTTTTTCTCGATATCTGATCGTGGTAAGGGTACTGAATATGAAAATTGTTTCGTACTTGTTTGCTTTGCCAAGTATAGTTAAATACTAAGTTTCGGCATTATGTAAATTAACTTTATAAAGGGTAATATTAAATGGAAATTATTTATGCTTTTACTAGCGGCCACCCGCGGTTTCACCCGCGTGGTTCCCGTTCCCGTGGGAATATCGAGATAAAAATTATTTTATGTTTTAATCTAGGCTATCTACTATATGTGTGCCAAATTTCAACCAAATCCGTTAAGTAGTTTTTGCGTGATTGAGGAACAAACATTCAAACATCCAAATCCACAAACTTTCACATTATAATATTAGTAGGATCTAGGCATTTTAATAAGGTAACAAACAGAAAGACCGAACCGCATACATCGCAATATATTATAAGTAGTGAATATTAAAAAAAATACGTTTATTTTTAACTTTAGTGTTGAACAACAATGCGTTGAAACTTTCCAAAGGCATTGACCACTGGGTAATCATTCGCAGTAGCGCAAACTTGGCAGAAAGCCAGCGACAACGACTCCTCGCCGAGATGACCGACGAGTTTTAATAACAAGTATTTCACATATTCACGCTTGAGGCAGTGTATTTGTTTGAAAATTGTCATAGAACTTTTCATTATTAATGCGAAAGTCCGTTTGTTTGTTTGTTACGCCTTCACGTCTTATTTAATGAACCGATCATCTTGTGCAATACGTTGTCAGGGGTACAGAGGAAGACGTAGGGCACATTTCATCCCGTAAAAAACCGGCCAAGTGCGTGTCGGGCCACGCGCCATAGGGTTCCGTAGTTACCTTATACCATACCATATTTAATACCACCTATAATTTTTCGTCTGTAAAAATAACTTTGTTTTTCACAGTGTTGGTATGAATGACAAAGTTATATTTGCGGTTTTGGAAAATGTGCTATATCTCAAAAACTAATTACTATATCTCGTTCAAACCAATTTTGGTTGAAAGTGTTTATTAAGATCTACAGCATATATTTTTTTTAGATTTTTCACTTTCTTATTTCAAAAGTTAAAGGGGGGGGGGGACACACATTTTACCACTTTAGCGATGAATATCTTTCAAACGGTTGACTTTGAGAAAAAGTTGTCTTAGAAACCTTAATGTTATTTTTAAAGACCTATCTATAAACACCCAACACGTGTTGGTTTGAAGAAAAAAAATTTTTTCAGTTTCAGTTCCATGTATGGGGAGCCCCCCCTTAATCTTTTATTTTTCTTATTTTTGTGTTAAATTCGTTAAGCGGTTAATAGAATACATCTACCTACCAAGTTTCAACTGTGTAGTCTTAATACTTACGGAATAAAGTGGCTGTGACATACGGACAGACAGACAGACAGACAGACAGACAGACAGACAGACAGACAGACATGACGAATCTATAAGGGTTCCGTTTTTTGCCATTTAGGCTACGGAACCCTAAAAAGGAAGCACTGTTCCCGACGGATAGAGAAATAACTGATTTTCGCTGCGCTCAGTCCACGCAGTGAGTGACATAGTTCGCTTTGACATGATGGAACTAGAACCCCATAATAAGAGCAGACGTTTATTTACTCATGTGGCAGTAACCAAAACTGGTCTAGGAACTTTTTGACTACCGATAGATAAAGTTAAGTACCCCTAGTTTAAACCTTGCTCAAACATATATCGAGAAAAAAACGCGAGTAAAATTACTCGATAGACTAATTATCTATGGAAAATTTCATTTCGCTTTTCGGCAGTAGATGGCGCTGTACAAATTTTCCATAGAAAATTACTCTATCGAATGTTTTTACGCGCGTTATTTTGTTCGACGGCTGATCGTGCTACGGGTGCAGATCCTTCGTTGAAATCACTGCATAGTATAAAACAAAGTCGCTTACCGCTGTCTGTCTCTATGTATGCTTAGATTTTTAAACTACGCAACGGATTTTGATGCGGTTTTTAGGGTTCCGCATCCAAAGGGTAAAAACGGGACCCTATTACTAAGACTCCGCTGTCCGTCTGTCTGTCTGTCTGTCTGTCTGTGACCAGGCTGTATTCTCATGAACCGTGATAGCTAGAAAGTTGAAATTTTCACAAATGATGTATTTCTATTGCCGCTATAACAACAAATACTAAAAGAATAAATATAATATTTAAGGGGGGCTCCCATACAACAAACGTGATTTTTTTGCCGTTTTTTGCTCGATATTAATAACGACATCAGATAGACAGTTGAAATTTTGAAAGATGATGTATTTTTGTTGCCGCTATAACAACAAATACTAAAAACGGTATAAAATTAATATTTAAGGGGGGCTCCCATACAACAAACGTATTTTTTTGCCGTTTTCTGGTACGGAATCCTTCTTGCGCGAGTCCGACTCGCACTTGGCCGGTTTTTTTAATAGCTATAGAGTGATTCAAGAGGAAGGTTTATATGTATAATACATGGTGTCAAATTCCACACTACACCGAAGCGAAGCGAACTGAAGAGAAGCTAGTAAAGAAAGAAAGAAAACAATATTTATTCGGAGCACACAATTTGCTATTATAGCTTTGTAGCACCTATACACTTGTTTATTACTCTATCGACACAGATAATAGATCAATGTAGTGGCAGGTGAAAGTGCTTAGTCAGTGGTGGGAGTGCCCACTATCAGACCGAAATAGATGCTTCCCCCTACAGGTCTTAACTTAGCTTATAATATACAAACATGTTATAAAAATACGAGCAATGCCGAATAGGGTAGATAGGGACCATGAAACTGAATAACTTTTACTATGGGACCAACTCTGAAATCGCGAAAAAAAAAACAGCTGTTTATACAAATAATAATAACTAAAATAGGTATAAAAAATGGATGAAACAGCTTATTTTTTTCGCGATTTCAGAGTTGGTTCCATAGTAAAAGTTGTTCAGTTTGATGGTCCCTATCCTTACTAATATTATAAATGCGAAAGTTCGTTTGTTTGTTTATTTGTTTGTTTGTTTGTTACGCCTTCACGTCTTAACTACTGAACCGAACATCATGAAATTTTGCATACACGTTGTCAGGGGTACAGAAAAGGACATAGGGTACCTTTCATCCAGAAAATTCCCGAGGGATAGCAAAAAAACTGTCTACGCAGACGAAGTCGCGGGCGGCCGCTAGTCTACCATATTTGGCATTTCCTACTTGTATTTTTGTAACATGTTGTATACCGATAACTAAAGGTTTAGCCTGGAAAGCAATAGACCATAAATAGCTTTTTTTTTAATTCGTTTGTTCACTGTCGTTTATTGGTAAAGCTAAATATTTTATCTAGTTAGCGTTATAGTTCTTTAGTTGTATTTTATTTTTTGACGCAATCTAAATAGCTTGTGCTATGTATGACTGAAAAGTGCAGATTTTTTTAATATTGCCACAAGGCGATTAGATCATTTAAATCAAATAAAACAATCACTACTGATAGTAAGTTTGCAGTGCCCATTGATTTTTTGGTGATGACCGGTATATTTTTTAGGCTTGAATAACTTATGTGTCAAAAATTATACTTTATGTATCTTTTTCTATTAATGTTCTATCAATCAATCAATGTTTTATCTTTAATGAATGTAAGATTTAGATTAGAACATTAATTGACAGCATTAAAATTTAATAACCAATATTAAATTTACTATTTAAGGTATCAATTTTAGCGACAATATCGTGGGAAAACTAAAATATGCAATGCCTAAAATGTTGTTTCTGCATAGCAAAATTTCCAAGTCCCTTAAGTACCGAAGCTTAAGTAAATTGGGTAGGAGTAGGGGTAAACTTCGAAGCGCGAATTAAATTCAAAGGACTGGAAATTGTTTTGTTTCTAAAATGTTCAAGCGCCCTTTAAGAGTTTTACAAAAGTATTTGGGTAAGAAAGTTCAGTTTATGAATACAATTTCAGCTGTCGTGAGAATGTAAATAATTCTGGAAAATACCAAATACTTTACAAAATGTATTAAGTTTAGTTATATGTTAGAATATAATTGTTTTTTTTTTTAATAAGTGATTCACATATAAGACACTTCTTTCACGCCTTAAAAAATTATTCAAAAGAGTTTTAACCATAGACATAGAAAAATTTTCGCCATTCTATTTCTATGGTTTTAACTCTTCTTTACGGATCACGTCACGTCTGCTAATTTTAACGTCAAAATCGTGTTTCAATGGTGTTTGAAGGGTAATGCTTTTGACCCAGTTCTTGTTTTTTAAAAAACCAAAACCCTAAATATTGTTTCTTAAACCCAAAACGGAAACACATTGTGTCTCGATTTTGGGTTTAAGAAACAAGAACTGTGTCAAAAAGCACTACCGTACAAACACCATTGAAACACGATTTTGACGTTAATATTAGCAGACGTGACTTTGAATTATAATAGTGTATTATCTATGGACGTGACCCCCCGTAAAGGTGTCGAAACGTCGGGAAATCAAAAAACTAATAAATAATTCTCAATAACACCTGAATTAATAAATATATGCGCTACAATCCGTAAAAAAAGTTTTATTTCTAAATAAGTGATTTCTTGATACTGACACTGGGCTTTCTTCATGTAGGTACCATGGGCAACAGCGTCGCTTAACCACTGCTAAGGTTAAAATCGCTTGCACGCCGCGCCCGCTGTCACATACGTTTAGTTCGTGCAGGGGCGCTACGCGCGCACACGAATTTTGTTGCAAACTGGTTAAGCGACGCGCTGTTGCCCATAGTACATATCAAACTATACCTAATTTATATTAAATATTACAGTTTTACATATTCGATCAATAAAACAAACTTTAATGACATCAAACTCCTGAAAAGGAAAGTCACATATCAAAGGCACATTAAATCCTCCTTCATAACGAACACAAATTGAAACACTCCCAACGATTCTTATTAAAATGAGCATCACAAACAATGTGCCATGGACTTCAAGGCTTCAGGAATGTGGACTCTATGTCTGAAGGCTTAAGGTACACAGATTAAGCTGCAGTTGTGTACACATATGATTATGCCCAACAATGGCATACCAGTGCCATTGTCGGCCGCGTATGGCGTTGGGCGTTGAAACTCTGCCAGAAACATGACCCTCGACGATTTGATTAGGCTTGCACAGAGTATATCGGTGAAAGTAACATAAAACATTAAAACGTTAATTATTTTTTTATTCCGTAAGTACCTATGACATTTTAAGACATATATTTATCTTCTAAGTATATGGAAATAGATTTTACATGTGGAAGGTTTTTAATAACTATGTAAATTATCTACTTTATTTTAACCTATTTGTAAGTTTTCCGAAGATTTGTAAAATAAAATAGTGTAAATACGAGAATGAGACAAAATTGAAACACAGTTCTTGTTTAACGAAAATCTACTCGATATATC
This sequence comes from Agriphila geniculea, assembly GCA_943789525.1. Taxonomy (NCBI): domain Eukaryota; kingdom Metazoa; phylum Arthropoda; class Insecta; order Lepidoptera; family Crambidae; genus Agriphila; species Agriphila geniculea. Next base: position 4,456,125 of record OX038883.1, read on the forward strand.
TCGGTGGGTGACTTAGTACAGTTTGCATGCTCTATTTACTGGCAATGTTCCCATAATTTTCATTCTGAAATTGCAGTGGATCAAGATTGGAAGCTTGAATTATTTTTTTCATTTTTATAACTTATGTTTGTTTGCTGCATTTTATTACCCTGTAGAATTTGGGGTCAGTTAAATATTTTACAGTGTTACAGTACGCTTCTATAGCATTTATTTATTTATTTATTTTCGCATAGATTTTAAGGGACATAACTTTAATAATAAAAAAAGAAAAGCATTGCTGTTTACTAAAATCTTACATCAACCTCTAGTTTTTACTTAATAAAAATCTGCTCGCTAACCAAACAAACCAAAATTAACATTTTGTATGAAGATACATCAGTAAGTAATTGTAATATCAAACATTACTATTTTATTAGTTAAGTTAAACGAACCCTTTTTCGGACATACTGTACCAATTTCTACACGAGCAGCCTTGGGTAAATCATACGCAAAAACAGTACAGCGCCCTACGTGTTCAGTATAACAACGCGTTCAGGGTGCTGATGGGGCTGCCCCGATTCTGCAGCGCGTCAGGGATGTTCGCCGATCCACAGGTCGACTGTTTCTACACCATTATGCGGAAACGGTGTACATCCCTAGTGCGCAGGACTCGGGCCAGCTCTAACAGCATCTTGAGCGTGTTCGCGAGCAGATTTGACTGCCAGTACATGCGTCATTGCTGTATGGTGCATGTGTTGCCTAACAGCTAATATTAAAGTGACGAATCTTTTGTTGTGTTCTATGATTATTTTTGTTTTGTAATATGGGCTAATTTGCTTGAAATAAACAATTTTAATTTAATTTAATTAATTTATTGTCTTTTATGTCAAGTAAATTTTATTGGACAAGTCCATTGAGGCCTTGCTGCTACAGCAATTTGGCTTACAAAACAACGTTCCATAGCTTTGCATAAGTACTATCATTAGTGTTATAATAAAGCAAATTGCCCAACATCACAATGGCTGAGGCAAGACACAAAACTCATTATGAGTCGAACCACGGTCGAACTTGATGGAGGCGGACCCCTCGCGTGTGGCGTGGTAGACCCCCATTAAGTCATGGTGCATTTTCAACTTAGAACTTCGTGCTTAGCACACTATCACACTTTATATTACATTTTTACGACAGCGATTAATCTGTGTCGATGCTTGATGATGTTTTCACTTCTTAACGTTTTCGTGCGTGCTTAGGTATAAGTAGTACATATTACACTAACATAGGGCTGCCATCCGTCCGGGTTTCCCCGGATTTATCCTAGTTTAGAAGGCGCCCAGGGAGCGTCCGGGCGGGGTTCTGATTGAAGTCCGGGTTAAACCCGGACTATTTAAAGACCGGGTTTTGGATCAAACTTTGCTCAAAAAAGTACTATATTCACCCGCGCACCCCGCAAAAAATCGCGCTGCGAGGCCCATTTTTTTTACTTTAAAGAAGCAAGATTACAAGATTAGTAGATGAAACTAACTAATAAAAAATCGTACTGCGTGACGTATTTTCACTAAAAACAGGCAAGATTACAAGGTTAGTTGATGAAACTGACTAAAAATCGCGCTGCGCGGCCATTTTTTTTTATTTGCGGGCCCGCCCCTGGCAATTTGGCCATTTATTTTGGCTCACTAAGGTTACAAAACTACCAAACCTGGACCCTGGCTGGTACTCCACAAAATTGCGTTGGACACAGTGTTTCTTTCAGACAAAAGTTTCCGGGGGGGGGCAATTAAGAGGTTCGGGGGAGCTCGTCCGTCGATCACAGCACTAGTTTGCCCGTCTACCTACACACAATTCATTTTTCTCCGGGGGGGCACTAAGGCTGCTCCGGGGGGGCACCGCCCCCCCGTATTAGTACCTGAAAGAAACACTGGTTGGACACCCCTGCTCTACATCATAACTAGTATAAAACACACTAAGTAGTATTTTATGCGAAAAAAGGCTTAAAATTCCATTATTTTTTTAGTCATGTATTGGGTAAAATGTATTTTTTAACCAAGCTAAGAGTGAATATTAAAAAAAAACCGGGGTTAATGGCCGAATACTCAAACGCTACTTAACTTTGAGCGGCCCTCAAACAGCATGCTGTCTTTGTCATATCTTTGACATTTAATGCGACAGGACGACGTTTGAGAGCCCCTCAAAGCTAATTAGCGTTTGAGTATTCGGCCATAAGGCTCCAAAATCCGGGGTTTTTACGCTTTCGGTCCTGGGTGGCAGGTTTTTGAGATGGCAGCCCTACACTAACATGTTTTACTAGAGGCTTTTTGAGTTTTGATTGATTTTTGCATTGACGTCTCGGCACCTTTGCAGCGATAAATATGTTTTTAACAGTACCCGTAGGACGAACATCTATCGAAAAAAAACGCGTGTAAAATGCATCGAAATGTAATGGTAAAATGTAAATGTACCCGATAGGATAGAGTAATTATATAATGTGATAGTCTATGGAAAAAAATTATTTCGCTTTTCGCCGGTAGATGGCGCTGTACAAATTTCCCATACAAAATACTTTTTCGAATTTTTTTACGCGGGTTTTTACTGTCGGTAGTTGTTCGTGCTACGGGTACAGTTAAGCCATGTTTTTTTTGTTAAAAAGGTTTTACATAGGAATAGTACAGTAGCCCGTAGAACATTTAAATCACGAAAAGGTTACCGTTTGCCGTTGTGATATAGTTACTTATTACGAAATTATAGATACTTTAACCCAAGTTTTACAGATCGCAACCCGCCGTAACCTATATTTGTATATCTCCAAAATTGATATTTTTTTATTTTTCGAGGTTTACCACATAGTTTAGCTATTGTCGTGTTCTACAGCTTGGTTTGATTGCCAAAGATAAAAGTAGGACTATAAAAAGTAGCCATACACAGATTTAAGACCCTGATGAAAATGGTTGGACTTTAACTGGTCTTAAATCTGTGTATGATCACTTTCCATAGTCTTACTATTATCAGTGGCAATCAAACAACGCTGTAGAACACGACAATAGCTAAACCATGTAGTAAACCTTGAAAAATAAAAAAATATCATTTTTGGAGATATACAAATACAGGTTACGGCGGGTTGCGATCTGTAAAACATGGGTTTAAGTATCTATAATTTCGTAATGAATAACTATATCACAACGGCAAACGGTAACCTTATTGGTGATTTAAATGTTCTACGGGCTACTGTACTAGAACAATTACGATACAATAATCATTTCAACAATCTTGTAGGTAAATAGTATGACAATTTAATGAAAATACATCGAACACTCAGCACAGAAAAGTCGTGACGATTCACCGTATGTTGTTGACATTCCGCTCATAACGGCAGCCGTGCCGGTTGCTTTCATTCGAAACGCGTACCTCAGGAGTGAAACTTCTCATCGCCTTCTGGAATCCTAGTACACGTAGACAGTTAATACCTAATATAATAATAACCTAAGTATTAACAACCTTGTATTGTTAATCGTTATTAGGTATTAACCTAATAACGATTAACAATACAAGGTTGTACCATAATTTTATATAAGTAACATAAAGTAAGTATTATTAATAAAATTAAGTAAGTACTTACTAAATTATACCGGGTACATAATTGAATCTACGTTCTATTCATATTCGTTACACAGATAGTGTAATGGTCAATTAAATTGATATTATAAATGTATATTTTATTTATTTATCAAAAATAAAACATTACATAATAGATGATACATGAACCAAATCGTACGTTTAAGTACGTTTGACAACATATCAGTTACATTACGTATATATATTTTAGAATGGTTTACCTAAGCATGCATTAATAATATCAAAACAAAAGGATATATATTAGGTTAATAGTTTTTAATTAAGTACTATTAAATCTACTGTTATTTCTTATCTAGAAAGACGCAAAATTCATGTCATTCTAAATACAATGGCAGGTAAATTCACATTTCCGCTGTCCATAAAGTTATTGGAAAAGCCACAATTTTAGAGGTTCGGAGACATCAGCGCTCCATTCTATTCCAGTTGGCACACTCCGAATGGAGATGCTATAGTTTATCGATAATATGTGCAAACGACTTCTTTATGTGAATCCATTGCTAATGGAAACGTCGAATGTGACACTATTTTATGACTAAAGCCTTGAAAAAAAAATGTTTTGGGGTTCTGAATGTACCTACCTATACGACACATTCTCGACATGAAAGTTTATTACGTATTCTGTGGCTATACATAAAGTAAATATGTGTACCTCAACCGCACACTAAAAATAAAAAGGCGTCTAACAGACTGCAAGCGTTTAAGAGAAAATTACGATCACTTTTGTTACCAAGCCGCTCATAAAAAATATTCACAAAGGCCCTTAAAGTTTGTTACAAAAATTGCACAACAAGCAAAAGTATTTACCTAAACTCTGCGCAAATTCCATGTGGACAAACTTGCGAGTAAAAAGTTGTATGACATAAAATTAAATACGGGAAATGGGAGAGAGAAATTCTGGCGCGTCGGGAATAACTATAAAGTATGAGTAAGTACAGTACAATATCTTGGTAGTCAAAAGCGAGCCTGGGATTCAAGAAATTTTCGTCTCCGCCTTGCAATTAGAAGATTACTTTGTACTGTTAATGAACGTAGCATTCAGCTTTGCTCCTTTGTCGGTTTAAACTTTCAAAGGTAAGAAATAATTTGCCCCTTGTATTCAGAGTAAAGAAGCTATATTTTAATTGCAACGCGAAATACGCTACGTTACATTATCCTCCTCAAGATTTATCGTAGTTTTTCTAAAAATTTTGAATATTGGATATTCGTTGAGGTCCAAAATGCCCTAAAATTCCTTCGTTATACAATATTTCTGATAATCTGATTTGGATCTGGACATTTTTGGCTGCAGCTTTTATAAATTTAAACGCAACCTCTTAGAGTTCAGATCGGGAATGTAATATTGTTGTTGCATTAGTGATGTATAACAATAAGTATTATCTTTGTTTAATTAATATTATCTTTATTTGATATTGTTTAAAAAATCTCTTTTTGTATTGTTCATCATCTTCTTTTTCACTTATTGTTCAAAACTGTAATTCACATTTTAAATTTGTTTAAAATTCTTTAAAAACCTTCTGCTATATAGTTACTAAAAATTTAAAGATATAAGCTAGAGTTCATTAACAATGTTGAGTATACCTGTAATAGAAATCATACACATCAAAGCATGTCGTAGTGAATGAAATATGTGTAATGTTACTGTATTGATTTTGTTGGTGTACCTTAAAAATAAAAAAAAATATAAAAATGTTTGGTCAGTGATGTCGGAGCTTTTGAAGGCAGATAATATGATCAATTTTATTGACCAAGCCCCCCACATATTGGGGTCTATCCCCTCTCCTGTTGATATGACGGGCATTATTTGGCTTTTTAGTTTAGTTGGCCCCACCGAAAAATATTAATTTCTCTAGATTTAAAAGCTCCGACATCGCTAACCAAACATATTGTATAGTACGGGTCTCTGTCAGACATGGGTCCAATTTTAAAGAGCTTGTTCGACTGATGAAGCGAGTTAACCAACCTACAGCGCGTGCGAATCAAAATATTTTTTTGTTTATTACCCACGGAGAGAAACTGTGTACTACTTATACTTAGACACAAATAAAATAGGTCTACTCTAAACGATTTGGGTAGTAGTTACCTACTTGTTCATCAGCTATTTTTAATGTCCCCACTGCAGGGGCACAGGCCTTCCTTTTGGATGGATAGGGAGAACGGGCAATAACCCACCACGCGGGCCCAATGCGGATTGGTGGGTGTTAACGACGGCAAATGTAGCCGGGACCAACGGCTTAACGTGCCTTCCGAAGCACGGAGAAGCTAGAGATAATCAATTTTTGGTCACCCATCCCATGACCGACCCTTGCGAAAGTTGCTTAACCTCCGCAATCGCTGGGTCAGGCGCTAAACCACTGCGCCACCGAGCTCCTCGGTACCTACTTACGTACTGCCTTTTAATTACTTCATTAGAATTGGTTCGGGTTTGCTCATTGAAAAAGTTGATTGGTTGGAAACAAATATTACCTATACGTGTATTAAATCCTTCAAGCTCGGGAAAATGAGACACAATAGATTTTCCATTGTCATGCGGCCCCACAAGAAAAAACTACTTTATTTTTTTACTTTAATATTAATTTTCCTCTCTACACAACAGAGATGAAAAGATATCACTGCGATTATCTTGAAATGACAATCTCGTCGTGATACGCCACGCGACTCCTACGCAGCCATGTATGAGGTTAACACTTTCAATTTTATTGGCGCCATTCAACATCTAGCTACATCACTATGTTGACTTTCTCCTATTTAAATTATGATAGATCACTCTAATTGACAGACAATAGGCATTCATTTTAAAGTTACAGCTCAATATAATAACTCTATTCAAGTGTTAATAAGATGGCAAACCTTCTCGATTATAAATAACTAGATTTGAATCAGTCATTCCTTAGATTACAGTCCCAAGCAGGCCTCCATCACTCGCTCAAGGTCGCGCGATAAGCACCTACCGCTAGCCGTTCGTTTGAACGAACAAGCGAGCAGAGGGGCGCCACATGCCCGCCTGTGTAGTCGCGCCACATGCCCGCCTGTGTAGTCGCGCGGCACTTTACTGCCTGCCTAGGTATATTAGTAAAAATGTCGAATCGACATTACTGTGCCGTGTATGGATGTCTAAATCAATAAACAATTGACGTTTTTCACATTATGATATAAGCTACACAGTTCATTTACACGAAGACAACCCTAACGTTGCGTCATCAGAAAAGGTAAGAGCACGCGATAGAAAGAGAAGCAACTACTAGGTGAATATAACTGTAGGCCATTAGCGCTGCGCGACCAGAATTGCACTTTATTGTGTCGGAGCAAAAGTCGCTTTTTATTTAAATGACTTCGCGGAGTGCTGCTTCTGTACTTGTACTATTAGTTATTCTGTGGTTATACCAAAATTACTATGACTATTACTTAAATATGTAGAAAGTAGGCGTAGTAGCTATGACCACGTTTACGTGACGTAATCTGAATCGTGAAATATCACATGAATGAAGAATGCGAAGGAAAGTGAGACTAATATTGTAATACAGCTTTATCCCACATACATCATGAATACCTTATTAGTAGGTAAGTATTTAAGTAACTTGTACTATTATGGGATAAAGCTGTTACTCTAAGAGCTCATACGACCTTAGGGACAATATCGGAAAACCACGTAGATTAATTACAGACAAAATCTATCATACTTATCCTCTATGGAAACTAAGAGAAGATGGCTTACAACAAAACAATTTTAATGATGTTTTAGCATCTATAAACAGCAGAGATTAAATACTTACTATGACTTTTGCCAACACAATTTTCTGTAAGTGGTTACTACGAGTAGCATTAATTGTGTTTTAAGTTCCTTTCCTTTTAATAAGCAGGTTTAGGTATACTTGATCCCACCAAAATCATTTCATGAATAATGTTGCCAAGACCTCGAACTGTCAAAAAGTTATCAGACCTCATGTAGAGCCAAGCTTCTAACTCTACGCGCCCTAACTCTGCAAGCCCTAACTTCAAAAACTCTACACCTTAGTTAAAATATGTTTTGCCATTTTGCTACATGGAAACCTTTCTAATAAACAATAGTTCTTGTAGTAACGAAACAGCCAAGCCACATATTTTAACTAAGGTGCAGAGTTTTTGAAGTTAGGGCTTGCAGAGTTAGGGCGCGTAGAGTTAGAAGCTTGGCTCTACATGACGTCTGATAACTTTATATGTTTAATAAGTCTACTACAGACATCATATCCTGAGAATTTTGTGCTTCTGGTATAATCCAAACCCAAGTTATGAGGGTTAAGCGGTTGGGGGGTTAAAGTCCAATTTCATAATTTTTTTGTTGTTTGTGTCCTAATACTAGCTTACATACCAAATTTCAGCTTTCTAGGACTTCTGGAAGTACCCTTTGAATTTTGATGATCATGAGTGAGTCAGTGACGAAATCGGGGTTTTTTAGATATCAATAAAATCTATATTATAAAAGCTATACAATTCAAACTTTATATATTTAATAAGTCTACTACTGATATCACATTCCGAGAATTCGTTTATCTAGTATGCTCCAAACCCAAGATATGAGGGTTCAAAAAAACGACGAAGCGCTTCGAGAAAAGGTAGGTAGTGCCCTTGCGCTTCGCTTCCTCGTCTTGGCGGGGGCACTCCCGTGCCCCCAGATAGTTTCTGATGTCAAGCTCTCAAACAGATAGATAGACTAATCTATTTTTATCTTGATTACCATCACTGTAGTTGCTCCATTACTGCCAAAACTTTGAGCATCACCGTCCAAGAATGCAGTTTCTTAACCCAGTTTATTGGGGCCTTTTATGACTTAAACCGTTGGAAATATTTTTACAAAACAAAATCACTAACCACAGCCAACACTCACTCAATTTCAAAATATTGTTGTGTCTCAGAAACAGCTGTTGCTTTTTAATCTTTGTCTCGGAAAGTTTCCAAACTTCAATAACTTCCCGAATTTAAAATCAATCATTATATTTATTTGCAAAAATATGGTTAGGTACATTAGTTGTTTCATACGAATCACCAGAATAGCGTCGTTGTGACTTTAAGACCTCCTATGTGTCACTTTTGTCGAAATCACTTTTTTGTACTGGTTTAATTAAAATTTTGGTGCTCCGTCGAAAGCAAAGACTCTCATGTGAATATGTCTTTTCAATTGCTATTTATTTACCTTATTCAATATCTCCTAAGTGCTAAATCGAAGAAGTAACCAAAGAAATGGCTTTCTGTGACCAAACCGATTATACAAATCACTGAAAGCAAGTTTAAACATTTGCAGGAACTGAAAATGGTTATCGATCAGGGTTAGGTACCATCTTTTTTAATTATAAAGTATTATAGAGTATTAACTCTGCAATTGAATCTGGGAACAAAAAAATGAGTAGGTAATCTAAGGACACTGGGTCCCTCAGAAAATAATGTGTTCCATATATTTATTTTGTTTTCATAAGTATTACTATTGTAAACTCATTACAATGATAAATATTAAAATAAATAACTTGTTTTATTGAAAATCATGTGCTTTTAATCTCAATTCCTTTTACATACATTTAACATCAAAACCTCTGATATGACACAAAACGCGCAACCAAAACCTCCTGTCTCGTCGAATGGTTTTTAATTTTTTTCTACTACAATTGCTCTTTTATTTAAAATGACAATAGCAAAGTAAAAAGCATAAATCCATCTAGTTATCACTTGTATTTTTGCTGAATTTAGTTTCCTTATATTTTTTTCAGTAGACGGTTTTTATTGATTATCTCGCAAAAGTTAATTTTACACAACGACGACAGGTATTTTTTGTTATTGTCAACGTGCAAATGTTTACAAAAAAATTATGATTATTATAAATGAAGGAAAAGGGATTTCCCAATTTTAAATAGAATAATATTTTCATTAAAAATTACGATAAGTCTTAACGAAAGTTCTTAAAGATAGTGTAGGGTTACTTAAGTTTATAATGAAATATAGCCGAAAACACTCAGTAGGTACTTACACTCGGGAGCAAAACTTGGCAATGGTTTTGTGGGAGACTTCCAGAAGACGCTTTTTTATAGTTTATTGGAACAACACTTTGGCGACTGTTTAATGCGGTATTTCATGTGTGTGACACTTTGCAGCTTTTGTGTATAAAACGTGTAGTTATTGTCAATTTTTTTATTTATTATTACTAACACTCAGGATGTTTTCTATCCCAAAATAATAATAGAAGCAGAATCGAATGAGTAGTTCTTTTTTTTGTCTGAAAACGCACTTTTGGTAAAAAAATACTTGATTTCAATTATTTCAAAAACTTAAACTTTTCGAGAAAAAGTTTTCGAGAAAAGAATTTGTTTTTGACTTTATCTATAACCACTTAGCAGGAATACGTCATATTTCCAGTAACCCTGTATGTATTTTATATCTATAGCAGTAACACCACATAAATAATGTAAACTGTACTTATTACAAACAGTCATTAAGGCAACATTAAAAAAATAAATTTGAAAAATATTAAAAACACGACTGCCCTGCCAAAAACAAACTAAAAAGTTAAACAACAAGTGTCATTGCAGTCGGGGACCTCTTTCATCAAAAATTGTTCCATAATAAGGTCCCCCGACTGCAATGACACTTGTTGTTTAACTTTTTAGTTCGTTTTTGGCAGGGCAGTCGTGTTCTTAATATTTTTAAAATTATTTATTTTATTTCACACATTTTAGTGACATATTATACAGTTTTGGAATGTGATGATCAAGGCCTTTCATTTGATGCCCATATTGTAATAATAGAAGAAAAAAAATTTTCTTCACATTTGAAAATGGCGTCATGCTGTCGCCATATTGATTTTTTCTGAAAAAAAATATAGCCGGTGTCACTTGGGATGCTGTAAAAATTCTAACGATACCCCATTTATCCAAATCAGTTCAGGCAATTAGAAGTTATGGTGGGATAAAGAAACTCACATACCCACATACATGAACCCTGAGAACACATAAACACTCTTTTTGCTTTGGGCAGTCGTGTAAAAAGGGATTATTATAAAAAGGTTTGCCAACCCGTAACCTAACTGCTTTGAATAATGCTCTTTTCCACGGGGAAATTCTGAAACCTACTACCTCAAAAAGAATTCACGAATCGGACGACGACTTCGATTTACTTAGTTTTGAGTCTCAGATTTACACAAATAGAGCCATTGTGCCATTAGGCAGTACCCTTTTAGCACGAACAGCTACCAAAACAAGTGTCATTGCAGTCGGGGGACAATTTTGTGGAATAATTTTCAGTCAAAGAGGTCCCCCGACTGCAATGACACTTGTTATTTAACTTTTTAGTTCGGTTTTGGCAGGGCAGTCGTGTTATTTAACTTTTTAGTTCATTTTTGGCAGAGTAGTCGTGTTTTTAATATTTTTTTAAAATTTATTCATTTATTGTATGAGAAATTTATACAGAGTAGCCTCTCAGAATCACATAAATGGGGCCATTGTGCCATTAGGCGGCTGCCCTGGCCGCGTAACCCGCCCAACGTACTGGAAACCGAAGATAATACTTTACGTTACGTTCCACTAAAACGGCGCTTGCGTTACCTCACTTGGTTTACCTACACCCTACACGTAACGTATGTGTAAATAATGTGTTACGTATTTCGAAACGTTATTTGTGATAAAAGTTCATTTGTTCACCAAAGCAGCAACTTAGCAAAAGAAGCAAACAATTCATATTAAATTGATCTACTATTGATAAATAGTCTGTATTAGAATATAATAGAAAAGAATAATGTTTTATTTGGAAATGTTAATTGCAGTGTTAAGATCGATAATGTTAACATCTTAAGCGCCCAATACAAAAAAACATGAATTAAACACTAAAAATAAACAATAAGAAAATCGTTTGTAGAATTAATTTTAAAATTCCGGTCACCGGTGACCTACATGGAGTTTAAGGTGTTAACTAAAAGATAATAAATTTTATTATTTTAACATACCTACGTAAATCTGTGCTGAAATATTGTAGTAGGCAATATTTATGGAAAAGCTTCGGTAAGCTTATAAATCGCACATTTCATATTATATGTGCTAAAATCTACGACCATCCCAAATCTTATTCACATAATTTTATGTTTGTTGGCAAGGGATGGGACAGCTAAAGCCCGGTTAATATAGGCTTTCGACTTTGGTTGGATATTATTACATAAGGACATTTTATTAATTTTGAATATAGTAAAGGACGTTTTATTGAAGACTACTAGAAAAATATGATAAAATATGGAATTATAATTGCGCAGTTTTAAAAACACAAGTAAAATATTTAACGATACCTATCTGAGTAGTTAGACTTTTTTTTTAAGTAAGTATAAAATGTTGCGTTTATGAGTAGTCATGCGAATCCAAAAGTTAATCAAGTCACAGAAATAACAAAAGTTGTATTAATCCATTAAAATATTTCAAAGATATTTTAATGGCCCCTGAACGATTGTAGCTAAATGAAAATAATTTACGTGCTTCCAATGTCGTTGATTAAATTACCTTGTTTATCTTGCGGGCTTTGTTTAGGCACGCGATCTACGACTAGGTACCTTATTTATTCGTTGCCACCTTCCTCCCGATAGCTGTTACAGGAAGCATTGATTAATATGTTCTCACTAATAACTTTTCTTGGTACAAAACAAAACAAAACTAGTATAGTATTATATTATCTGTGGCTAAGAGCATCGCGGCTTCGTCTCGGAAGCGCGTCTTACTCTAAGGTAATTTCATTTGATTAATTCTTGAAAATACTTCTGCTCTACTCCTGCCTTTTACTTAAATGTCGTCCCAAGAGCATGTGTTGTAATCAAGTGCACAATGACATTAGAGATAAAATGTGACTGAAGATTTCTATTGTGTCTTGTGATGTGTAACATGAATGACTATTGTGATGTAAGATGACTCCAAGAACTTTAAAATTCATTCTATGATATGACAATGTATTTAAAGTTCTTGGGTGACTCATACGAAAAGACTCAATATCCGGAGATTCGTCATCATCTTTCCACCCCTTATTCCAATTTATTAATGGTCCACAGGAAAGTTATATGTCTGGTATGGTCTGTGTCCACAAGAAAGACCTTATACACTCCTTTTACATTCATATCATTCCGCACGTTCATGACAGTCCATCTCTCTACTCGCAACATGCCTTCCATCCGTTCCGTTAATAGTCATATCCATACCAAGAAAGATGGTCCAAAAATATAAAAAATAAATAAATTTAAAAAATATTAAAAACACGACTGCCCTGCCAAAACCGAACTAAAAAGTTAAACAACAAGTGTCATTGCAGTCGGGGGACCTCTTTCATCAAAAATTGTTCCATAATAAGGTCCCCCTACTGCAATGACACTTATTGTTTAACTTTTTAGTTTGTTTTTGGCAGGGCAGTCGTGTTTTTAATATTTTTTAATTTTATTTCACACATTTTAGTAACATTTTACATAGTTTTGGAATGTGCTTTGATGCCCATATTGTAACAATAGAAGAAAAAAAATTTATTTATATTATAAATGGCGTCGTACAGTCGCCATATTTTTTTTTTATATACACAACGGGATAGTGCTTGGCCTTCATCTCACCTGATGTTAAATGACGATAAGGACGAAGGTGGAAGCGCGCTACACCCGGAATACTGGCTGTCTTACCTCTAACTGCCGGAACACAACAATTTTTAAATTGTTATTATGGCGTCAGACTTAGGTAAGATGGTGGTCGCTAGCCAGGCGGACTTGAAATAAGCCCTACCACCAACCAAACCGAGTACAAATTGTACCCCCCCTGGGAATCGAACCCGGGACCTCTGCGTCTTACACGGGTGGGCGAACCACTAGACCACAGAGGCAGTTTAAATTGATTTTTTCTAAAAAAAAATATAGCCAGCGTCACCTGGGATGCTGTAAGAATTCTAACGATACCCCATTTATCCAAATCAGTTCAGGCACTTAGAAGTTATGGTGGAATAAAAAACTCACATACCCACATACATGAACCCTGAACACATATACGAGGGCAGTTTGATATGTCCGTGACTTTAAGGTTGAATACAATATTTTTTCATAATTCAATTTTCCTGTCTTAATTTAGAACTCTTTGCTGAGCTTATGCTGTTGCATTTTTTAAATTGGCGCGAAATAAAAAAAAATGGAAGGATTTATGCAAGTGAGGTCGGGATATTCTTTTATAACGGAGAAAAACTAATTTTGCGTATTGATAAAATACTACTTTTTACGTGGTAAAACCATTAAGCAGACGGAGGATAAACTGAAAAAATATTATGGGGACTCTGCTCCATCTCATGGAATGGTTCATAAGTGGTTTACTGAATTTCGTTGTGGTCGTACTACCACAACTGTCGCCGATGGCCCAGGAAGGCCGATTGAGGTCACCACTGAAGATATTGTTAGCAAATCCACGACATTGTTATGGCAGACCGACAAGTGAAGATACGCGAGAAAGCTGATGCTATTCACATCTCTACCGAACGAATTTTTAATATTTTGCTCGATATTCTCGGCATGAAAAACCTTTTTGCAAGATGGGTGCCGCGTTTGCTGACAGTCGGCCAAAAACGAACTCGTGTAACAACTTCTAAACAATGCTAGGTTTGTATAACCGCAATCCAAGTGATTTTTTTCGTCGGTACGTAACACTTGACGAAACGTGGGTCCACCATATACGCCAAAGACGAAGCAACAGTCAAAACAGTGGACTTCTACCGGTGAACGTCCCAACTAGCAAAAAGATCGTTTAAGCAATTACTCTCACGACTATGGATCGTAAAACACTCGTATGAAAGATCCTATCATTTCAAAAAGCAGTATAAAAGCAGCTTTCTAGATCTTTCAGCATTCAATGCTTTTTGGCTCTATAAATATGTCTAGTAAACGTGGACTCGACGAATTCATATCGCATTTACTCAACAATTGTATAAAGATATCTCTCAATCGCATTCAGACAACCTTTAGTCTTATGACAGGTCTTTAAAAGCAACCAAATTGCTAATTTGTCGTAAAACTAGCTTTTATAGCACCGTCTTTCGTCACCAAATTTTTACAGCAATATTGTGGAGTAAAAGCTGTTCATTCAACAAAATAGCTTCTCAGTTACTATTACAGCATCTAATGTCATATCACAGCTTTTGGCAAGGCTTTAATTCGACTTTACTATTAAAGTTGAGTAAACGCTATCAAATGATCTACTACAGGTCCAAAGGTGCACAAAGATAATTTGGAAGCCATCATGCAGCATAATAGTGGTATGAAAGTTAAATAAAATCTTTTACAGCAGTGTGGAAATTGGACAATAATCGGTGGAAAAAAAATTAAAATAAGTGAGGGTTCCGACGGAAAGTTAATAAGATGTTGAAACAATTGAAACAATCAACATTAACCAACGGATGAAGAACAAATACTTAATAGTAGTGCGGATTCAGTAGGAAATATTACGCTACTAGAGATTGTTTGTAAACCGTATGATAGATTGACGATTTAACATTGCGCTAAGAAACCCTAAACTAACTGCAATGGCGCTCTTAGAAGTTGTAAAATGGAAACCTCATGTCTATTTTTCGGCTAAGAGCTGAGTGAATGCTTTGTGATGATAATTGAAATGCTATTAATGGCGAATTTATTTTATCTATTATATTAATACTATTTGCGATCCATTATTTACTAGAAATCTTGTGGCCCATGAAAATATTAAATACAAATGTAATGATTATAGACGAAAAAATTAATTCCGCATATGAAAGTAAGACTTATGAGCTAACTTTAATAGCTTACCTTTATTGTCATTATGACTGTAAAATCGTAAAGGTATACTTAGCATGGCCATAATATTGCAACATACATTTATTTTTATTTCCTTCGTTTACGCGAACACAACAGTGACAACACGCACTGTCTATGAGTGCTGCTTGGTTGCATTCACACGATCAAAGTGTCGAGTGATTGTAACCGCACTCCTATTATTACCACTAATAAGTCGAATGAAAGAGGTTCTACTGACTATTATAGCACCAGTAGCACTTGAGTTGCGATTACTCTACATTCTTTCAATTAAAACGCAATTCAGACGATAATCTTACGATATTTACAGCATTTAAAGCAGAGAAAAGTGCGCCCAAATCGCGTTGAGAGAACGTTCACAGATCGTTTACTCAACATTTTGTAAATCCATCTCACTACTAATAGCTGAAATAGAAACGTGCTGCTGATTTTTTTACGACATATTTTGCTGTTGGGGTGCCACGGAGAAGGCAAAAACTGTTTGTTCGGCTGGTAAAGAGACGGCCACTGTCTTTTAGGACAGCAAAGGTGTTATTTACATCGATTTTTCGGAGAAAGGCAAGACAATTACTGGAGCTTACCATGTTGCTTTGTTTGATAGATTCAATATAGAGCTGCTGAAGAAAAGACCGCATCTAGCAAAGAAAAAAGTTTTATTTCATCACGACAATGCTCCGGCCTACTCGTCGGCAACCGCAACATCAAAACTTGTGGAATTGCGATACGACCTATTGCCACAACCCCCGTTTTCACCAGATTTGGCCCCGTGTGACTTTTTCCTCTTCCCAAACATGAAGAAATGGCTTGGTGGATAAAGATTTTCATCCAATGAAGAAGTGATAGCTAGAACAGGAGCCTATTTTTCAGGGTTTGATAAAAACTATTTTTTGGATGGGTTGAAGAAGTTGGAACATCGTTGGTCGAAGTGTATAGAGCTGAAAGGAGATTATGTAGAAAAAAATAAAACAAAATATTCTTTAAAAAATTTTTTCTTCTTCACAAAGTCACGGACTTATCAAACCACCCTCGTACCTACACTCTTTTTGCTTTGGGCAGTCGTGTAAAAAGCGAGTCCAGGGAGGGGGTTTAAAGGGTAAAGAGGATTAAAAGCAACGAAACGAGCTGCAAAATTGTGTCCGAAACAAGCCAATGATTATTATTTTGTATGCAAAGGCGAAAAGAACATCTACTTACAACGAAATGATAATTGCTGGTTTGGAAAACTGTACGAGCTGAAGCGTATTTTTTCAGAGAAAATGAGAAACAGGGAAATTATTTTAAACTTCGTTAGTTCCTTAGGTATAAAACATTTTTTTATTTCTGCTTCAACAATATTAACACGATCTAAAACAACAATGGGTAATCAAAGAACAAATCTAATGTTATTGTTTTACTATTAATAGTAATCTTTAAAGATCAATCACATTTTAATCAAACAAAGTTATAAAGTTGAAAAATTTATTTATAACATTTCTTTATTTTTCGCTACCATTTTTTTAAAATAGAGCATCTAGAAAAGTAAACAGACACTACCTATATTTCATAACGGGCAGCTGTTTTTTAAAGAAAAAGTAAGTACTTATAATTTGCAAATATTAATTTAACTACACAAGTTGCAATTTATATTTAGCATAAAAAAAATCAGACCATTGCCTTTATATTATACCAACGACCCGACGAGTATTAATTTAATGGTAGTAAGTAACACTTTAGTAAAATGGCGACGGTCTCGTTTGAAATCGGCAGAAGTATGTAGCTTTTTTGTAGAAAACAGTTGTCAGGCAATAATATTCACAAGTAAACTCCACTTATTATTAATTAATTTTCTTTAATGAAACCAGATTTCGGCAAATAATCGCTCTCATATTCGACCCGCCCCGTGCCGCGCCCTTATGAATTTCTTGATGGACAAATTAGCATCTATCATTGTTGATGGGTAAAAATTAATCAGTAATGACTCAAACAGTAGTTTAATTAACAAGAACGCAAACTCAAATTCAAAATAAGTATTATTTATTCAATTAAACATTTTCAAATCGTTATAAAACACTAAACGAAATTGCAGGCGTGTTTTAATTGGACAAGTAGCAGTAGCACTTAACTAAGACTTCGCTACAGGGTGTTTGAGAACTGGTTGTGGCGGTAACCGGTTCGGTTGCATTTCCGCCACCACTGACCCACTGACCGAGGCGCGTAAAGTAAAAATAATATTGCTAAAAATATGCTAATTGACTGTCTTTTATATTTCTCGTTACTTTTTATTTTTTAGCACCGCCCTACGATTATGGAGGTTAAGCAACTTTCGCAAGGGTTGGCATAGGATGGGTGACCAAATTTTATTATCTCTTCCTGGTTCCTGCTTCGGGAGGCACGTTAAGCCGTTGGTCCCAGCTGTATTTGCAGTCGTTAACACCCACCGATCCACATTGGGCCCGCGTGGTGGGTTATGGCCCATCCTCCTTATCCACCCATAAGGAATGCCTGTACAGTGCCCCAGCAGTAGGGACATTTAAAACGGCAAATGTAACTTTTTATTACACAAAAATGCAATTTGGAAAGCGAAATTACATTTTTGTACAGATACATATGACCATCAGCCATTTTTGATGCCCCACTGCTGGGGCACAGGCCTTCCTTATATGGGTGGATAAGGAGGGATAGGCCATAACCCACCAAGCGGGCCCTATGCGGATTGGTGGGTGTTAATGTTAACGACTGCAAATGCACCCGGGACCAACGGCTTAACGTGCCTTCCGAAGCACGGAGGAGCTAGAGATAATAAATTTTTGGTCACCCATCCCATGACCGACCCTTGCGAACGTTGCTTAACCTCCGCAATCGCTGGGCCAGGCGCTAAACCACTGCGCCACCAAGCTCTTACACATATACGTACAACAGATACATATACGTACTTATTATCCCCGTCAATTGGTAATGCGCTGGAACCTTGTCACATTAACATCCACGTTGACGTGATCTGCGACTAAAAATGTCATGAACTACGAGTAAGGTCATGAAACAAGAAAATTCTAATAGGTAATCTAATATATTAATTATTGAATTATTATTTTCAATAAGATAGGGTCTAGCTAGGTATATATATAAAAAATACAATTGTTTTTCGTTTTTGAGGTTAAAATCATGGCCGCCAGGCGCATTACCAATTGACGGGGATAGTATAACTAAAGCATTTTATACCAAAACTCATTCAGCGTTCGTTGGTGCTGGGAAACTTTTTGATTATTTTGATAAAAGATCATTTTATTCCAGGTGTTATACAATTTTCCAGAATGTTCGGCGTTGTGCATTATTTTTAGGGCCGAAACACAGTGCGTGAGCGGGAACTTAAGCGAAAAAAAGTTTTGGTTATCATGTCACTTACAGTCCCCCCGGTACGGTCACCCTTTTTTGCTAACAAAAAAAAACCGGCCAAGTGCGTGTCGGGCCACGCGCAATAGGGTTCCGTAGTTACCATATACCCTATTTAATACCACTATCATTTTTCATCTGCAAAAATAACTTTGTTTTTCATAGTGTTTGTATAAATGACCAAATTATATTTACGGTTTTGGAAAATATGCTACATCTCGTTCTGACCAATTTTCGTTGAAAGTGTTTATTAAGATCAATAATAAATTAATATCTTTCAAACGGTAGACTTAAAGAAAAAATAGTTTTAGAAACCTCAATGTCATTTTTAAAGACCTATCCATAGACACCCCACACCCTACACGTAAAAGATTGATGAAAAAAAATGTTTTCGGTTCAGTTCCATGTTCAGTTCAGTCTAGTTCCAATCGTAAAGTGGTTCACAGAATACATCAACCTACTTAGCTTCAACTTTGTGATCCTAATAGTTTCGAAATAAAGTGGCTGTGTGTGACATACGGACAGAAAGACAAACAGACAAGACAGACATGGCGTATCTATAAGGGTTCCGTTTTTTTCCATTAGGCTACGGAACCCTAAAAAGTCACTCTCAAGATCTTTTTTTTAGTGTAAAGAAAGTTAAAATAAGGACTTTATTTTTACTGATTTGACTATCTATGGTCATAATTCGATATAATATCAAGATACTGAACAATACTTTTTTCGGGATGAATAAGTTACCCTAAACATAGAAACGGATTTTCGCATTTATAATATTAGTACCAAAGGATATTTTAAATCATAGAAGTTATTATTTTCTCTGTATGTGACAAAATATGGGTAATTTCATAGGCAAAGACCCATATTTGTTTTCGGTGTTTTTTGTTTTGATTTATTATTTTTTCATTTAAATTTTGTTATAAATGAAGACACGTCATCTGTGTAATTAGGTAGTTTAATTAAAACGCGGTGGTTTCATAGTATCACAGACTATACAAAAAGTACCTACTATGGTATGGAGTGTCCGAGGTGAGACTAAAACTGTGGTCAACAAGTGTGACAACGCGCGGCGCCGCGCGGTGCCGCCGATTTTGGCGTTGCGTTGCGTTGCGGTGCGTCGCCGCAACGCGGTTATGTGTGGAGGCCCTTAAAGCTTGTTTGCCACGGACTCTGCAGTTTTTAATTAATTTTAAGGGAACCCTTCGTGCGCGAGTTCGACTCGCACTTGGCCGGTTTTTTTGTCCCTATTTTCGTATTAAATCCGTGTTGTTTTTAGGGTTCCGTACCCAAAGGACAATGGTAAAAACGGGACCCTATTACTAAGCCTCCGCTGTCCGTCTGTCTGTCTGTCTGTCACCAGGCTGTATCTCATGAACCGTGATAGCTAGACAGTTGAAATTTTCACAGATGATGTATTTCTGTTGCCGCTGTAACAATAAATACTAAAAACAAAATAAACTGAATATTTAAGGGGGGCTCCCATACAACAAACGTGTTTTTTTTTTTTGCTGTTTTTGGTACGGAACCCTTCGTGCGCGAGTCCGACTCGCACTTGGCCGGTTTTTTATATAACAGGTACCTAGTAATTGTAAATTTCGCATATAAGATTGTGATTAAAATTAGAAAATAATTTTATAGTGAATAAGGTAGAGTGGTAAAGAAAACAAATATACGGTAAACTTTGACGATATACATACATAGATAGGTAAAAGTTGGTACCTACCTACCTATCGTAATATTTTTTGAATCTTATGACCCAATTGACCACCCCACTGCTGAGGCACAGGCCTTCCTTATGGGTGGATAAGGAGGATGGGCCATAACCCACCATGCGGGCCGAATGCGGATTAGTGGGTGTTAACAACTGTAAATGCAGCCGGAACCAACAGCTTAACGTGCCTTCCGAAGCACGGAGGAGCTCGATATAATAAATTTTTGGTCACCCATCCCATGACCGACCCTTGCGAAAGTTGCTTAACATGTGACCATCACGAATAATTGAAGCTCACCCAGATGTTGTCATAATACTGTGTGAAAAATAAAATCTTTGGTACATCCACAGTTATTAAAGGATGACCATAGTAACTAAACGGAAACTACGACCAAATTTTGAAAAATAATCTTAAAGAAAATACTTTCAAGATAACTAAGGCTTTCAGTAGAAAATAAAAGCTTTTAACCCAAGTACCGGGTCAGTGGTTGTGAAAGATAGGTGGGGCTGAGTCCCGTGACAATATTAATGGAGTGGCCGGACACCGCACATGTCCGGCTGGGTTGCTGACAAATGAGCTGATTTCACCCCGGACGCTATGTTCACGGAGACAGAAATCCCCTCTGGTGTTGACAGCTGATCAACAGCTGTTAAATGCCGTTGACTTTTGGTACCTACCCTTAGAATAATAACACCTAGAAGCCGTGTCCTCGTATGCAAAGTGAGGCAACTAATACCAAGCCAGAATGGCTTAGTTTTCAAATTTATATCCTTCATACGTTAACTAATCGTAACTGAAACCCAATAATATAGTAACTAGTCTTATAAATGTGGGAAAATTGAAACTGTTTTGTACTTAATCGGTATGATTAGGTAATAATGTAGAATAACAATCTGAAAACGGAGCCATTTTGGCTGTTTTAGTTTTAGTTTTAGTTTAGCGCACTGTCAAAAGTGAGGCACTTTTGACAGTGCGCTTTGTAGAGAACTATCGTTCTATCTAGGTGTTATTATTCTAAGTAAGTATTTTAGGTAGGTACCTACCTTAATAAAAAAATCTTTCTTTTTGCACTTCGTTAAAAAAGCTTTCCATACATTTTTATTTGAGTTCTCTTGACTGAAATGTAATACATATTCTGTTTTGGAAACTGTTTTGGCATTATAGTTATAAGGTAATTGTAAGCTGTTTGTTTCCCAATCAAATAAACAAATAAATTTGGTTTAAGTTAGTTAAAAGTAGGTAAATATTTGATTTTATATAACAAAATGGACAATATGCCGAGCATGAATTAATTTTATTGATAAAAAACCGGTCAAGAGCGAGTCGGACTCGCGCACCAAGGGTTCCGTACCATCATAATTGTACCATAAAACCACACTGCAGAGTAGAATAATAAAATTAGTATTGCAGTTTTAGGTCAGCGTCATCTCTTGACCGATAGTGGAACTAATGTTAACTTTTTTAGAAATTTGATAATTTCTAAAAAAGTGTGCTATATTGAGACATCGTTTTTAACACGTTTTTAGGGTTCCGTAGCCTAAATGGCAAAAAACGGAACCCTTATAGATTCGTCATGTCTGTCTGTCTGTCTGTCTGTCTGTCTGTCTGTCTGTCTGTCTGTCCGTATGTCACAGCCACTTTATTCCGAAAGTATTAAGACTACACAGTTGAAACTTGGTAGGTAGATGTATTCTGTTAACCGCTTAACGAATTTAATACAAAAATAAGAAAAATAAAAGATTAAGGGGGGCTCCCCATACATGGAACTGAAACTGAAAAATTTTTTTTTCTTCAATCCAACACGTGTTGGGTGTCTATAGATAGGTCTTTAAAAATGACATTGAGGTTCCTAAGACAACTTTTTCTCAAAGTCAACCGTTTGAAAGATATTCACCGCCAAAGTGGTAAAATGTAAAATGTGTGTCCCCCCCCCTTTAACTTTTGAAATAAGAGAGTGAAAAATCTAAAAAAAATATATGCTGTAGATCTTAATAAACACTTTCAACCAAAATTGGTTTGAACGAGATATAGTAATTAGTTTTTGAGATATAGCACATTTTCCAAAACCGCAAATATAACTTTGTCATTCATACCAACACTGTGAAAAACAAAGTTATTTTTACAGACGAAAAATTATAGGTGGTATTAAATATGGTATGGTATAAGGTAACTACGGAACCCTATGGCGCGTGGCCAAACACGCACTTGGCCGGTTTTTATTATTTCCTGTAATCACTGCTATCACATAGAATTATTTCAGATTTTTCTCTTTGCAAACTTCGGAGATAAGGGGGCGGGGGGAAGGGTATTTTTTTACATTTTTCATTATAAGTCGAAAACTATGCGGCCTGAAACAAAAAGAAAAAAATATTAAAAACGTGCAAACAGCGCTCTTTCATAATATGATACCCCACATGCCCTAGAGCCCCACTCCAAATTTTTATGACCCCTTTCCGGTCCCTGTTGTAAAAAATATTTTTTTTTATTTATTTCTTATTTGCAAAATAGTTGGGCAAATGTCATCTTAAACTATTCCAAATTTCAAGTTGATACCATAAGTAGTTCTCGAGATATCCAGCTGTGACAGACAGACAGACAGACTGAGTCACACCATAAGGGTTCCTTTTTTACCATTTTGGTACGGAACCCTAAAAAGCGATAGGTAATCGTATTAAGCTAAACTAATCTACTATTCTTGGGGACTGTTTTTTTAAGCACAATGGTATAGTGCTTGGCCTTCACCTCACCTGATGTTAAGTGATGATGAGGCCGAAGGTGGAAGCGCACTACACCCGGAATCATCATCACTGAGAAACTGGCTATGTTTTCTATGGCCTCTAACTGCCGGAACACAATAATTTTTAAATTGTTGTGAAATGGTGGTAGCTAGCCAGACGGATTTGAAATAAGCCCTACCACCAACCAAACCGAGTACAAATTGTTCTCCCCCTGGGCATCAAACCCGGGACCCCTGCGTCTTACACGGGTGGGCGAACCACTAGACTACAGAGGCGGTTAATGTTTTACAGGTTCCGGTGAACTTACTGAACAGCCCCCGTATTTACAACCTCTTAAAACTTGCCAGTTTTCTGAGTGGCTATCAATGCGTCTCTTTTATTTGTTATGCAGTGAGAAAGAGATGTAACTATAGCAATTCATAAACCCGGCAAGTTTTAAGAGGTTGTAATACCCTCCCAGATGATTTCATCGGAGTTCTGTCCATTATTAAATTAAAACAAAAATTCAATTACCGTAGACTGTTAAAAAAACACTAGAGGAATAACATTTACCTAGACAAGTACAATCTTCACAGTTTCACACATTTAATCGGTTCCCTTCACATCGTGATGTTGATTATACTTTGGGTTTATATTTTAATTTTCATAATTGGATTTAGCTTCCGTGCAAAGTCAACAGCACTCGATCAACCACGCCAGCAAAGAATTTATAACTACCCCATTTTTATTAAAAATACAACCCTCCGGGTCGTCCACGACCAACGGCTCACTCAAATTGATTTTTGCTCAGAATATGAAAATATTTGTTTTCATAAGGCATGGAAGGTTATTGAAGTCTTTATGTCTCTATCTATTTACCTACCTACGTAGAACTTCTACAAAATATTTTGCTAGCTGTCGTTTTAGTATCATAGCGTGCGGAATTGCGTAGCTAATAAACCCGTCGCGTCGTTTCATGATATTTCTATTAAATTTAAGGCAGAAACATTACATTTTATAAAATATATTTGTAGATGAAGGGATCGCTCTATTACTTCAAGGTTATTTTTAGTATGTACGAAAACTGTTTGTTCAAAATCAGTAATAGAATCGATTGCAATATTTTTTATATCATGTTATATTTTGACTAAATAAAATTAAAAAAAAAACATAATTAACGCATACCCTACTGACGGGACAACACAAAAAGCGTGTGACCCGTGTTTCGGCTTTCGTATACATATGTTATACAAAAAATAATGTTGTATAACAAATTTTGCCGGTCTCAAACTAAGATTAAAACATCCATCACGACTCGGGAGCATAATTTTCTTGCATCGGTATCGCATTTTATTCAAGCTCGTGAACACAAATGGAACACAGACATTGAATGCGTGACCCCGCAAATTCCCAATTGATCTACCAAGTGTCTTTTGTTTCACGAAGGTTCTGAGAATGTCTTTGAGCTGTGATGATAATGATAGGTACTGGATTGATGCTTGGACGCGTAGTAGTAGCAAGCATAGCATATATGGTTGGTATTCTTTTGTAAAAATATCACTGCTAAACACAACACTTAAAAATATATACTAAATCTAATAGTAGTTGAGTTGGCAGTTGCAAGTGATTTTGAATTGGCATTTTTTCTAACATACCTATCAATTTCACACTCTTGTTCATACTTCACAAAAGAGATTGACATAAGTTCTACTTGATTCACAAAGAGTTTCAGGTGAAAGCGATGATTGATGCGTATATTCCCGGATTGGATTACGTCTAAGTTACGTTAGCTTTGAGATTTTACGTTTGAGATTTACGTTAGCTTTTGTGCTCAAATATTCACTTACGTTTGGTATTGCGAGCTATCCTAGCTGAACTATTGTTTGCAATATGATATTGTGTTTAAAACAAGTGTGCAATAATAAACGGATTAGCCACGGACCTTCGACCTATAAAATCTCGACCAACGTAAACATGTAAAGAAATTGTAATTTAAAGTATAAACTTCATTGAGAAGCGTCTAGAACTCGACAATAAAAATGTTTTATTTTATCTTATAATCTAGAGTGGAAACATAAACTTTAAGCATAAATAATCCAAGTAATCGTGATCATATTTGTGAATGGATTTAGAAAGTGTATTTTTTAAAATATACACATCAACTTTGTCTAGGGATACCAGGTGCTATTATCATACAAACGAGGTCTCTTTGAAGCCTTGGTTTTCTGCCAGGGATGTACCGTGCTGTGATCTGATGATGGCCATCCAGGAACTGAATGGAGGAGATTTAGATCCCTATACACACCCAACTGATCTGATCAGCATTCTAAAAGATTAATGGGTCAGAGTTCTCAGTTTGAGGATTTCCAAACATTTTCATGCTATTTTCGCGGTTTTTTTAAACATGTCCTTTACGTTTTGAGAATGCTGGTCAGATCAGTTGGGTGTGTATAGCAATCTGAATCTCCTCCATTCACTGCCTGAATAGCCGTCATCAGATCACAGCACAGTACAACTCTGGCAGGAAACCAAGGCTTCAAAGTTACCTCGTTTGTATGAAAATAACATTAGTATCCCTAGACAAAGTTGATGTGTGTATGTACCTACTTAAACGAAACACAAATATCGACATCAATAAATAAAAATCTGGAAGTGCTTACGCACAGCCATAAATTCCTCAAATCGAAGACGTCAAAACAATTTCTTTCTATTTTGTATTTCATCCGCTTTCCCAACAAGTTACTCGAAAGACCCTTCAAAATAATATGTATATTTATCTTTTCCGTCTTTTCCGGATATTAAAAAGGCGTTTTGTAATAAATAAGTCCTTTGTCAAGGACAATGGCCTGATTTCGTCGGTGTTGCAAAAAATAAGTATTCTGCGACCCACTTCTTAAGTGTCCTGTCTGTTTTATATGACTTTACTTGGTACATATTTGATGCTGTTTCGTCGCATCCCCTTTTTGCAGTGTCGGAATGTTTACCAACTCATGAAATATTCGGGAATGGCTTGTTTGAGTGCTGCAACTCTGAGAAAATGGGATGTTTTTCATAAATATAGTTAAAATTTTAATGAAAGTACGAATTTGAGATACTTTTTAGGGTTCCGTACCCAAAGGGTAAAAACGGGACCCTATTACTAAGACTCCGCTGTCCGTCTGTCTGTCTGTCTGTCACCAGGCTGTATCTCATGAACCATGATAGCTAGAAAATTGAAATTTTTACAGATGATGTATTTCTGTTGCCGCTATAACAACAAATACTAAAAACCGGCCAAGTGCGAGTCGGACTCGCGCACGAAGGGTTCCGTACCAAAAAACGGCAAAAAAAAATTACGTTTGTTGTATGGGAGCCCCCCTTAAATATTAATTTTATTCTGTTTTTAGTATTTATTGTTATAGCGGCAACAGAAATACATCATCTGTGAAAATTTCAACTTTCTAGCTATCATGGTTCATGAGATACAGCCTGGTGACAGACAGACAGACAGACAGTCAGACCGACAGACAGACAGACAGACAGACAGACGGACAGCGGAGTCTTAGTAATAGGGTCCCGTATTTACCCTTTGGGTACGGAACCCTAAAAAAAGAATAAAATTAATATTTAAGCGGGGCTCTTAATGGGAGCCCTCCCATACAACAAACGTGATTGTTTTGCCGTTTTTTTGCTCGATATTAATAACGACAACACGTAGACAGTTAAAATTTTCACAGATGATGTATTTTTGTTGCCGCTATAACAAGAAATACTAAAAACAGAATAAAATTAATATTTAAGCGGGGATCCCATACAACAAACGTATTTTTTTTTACCGTTTTTTGGTACGGAACCCTTCGTGCGCGAGTTCGACTCGTACTTGGCTGGTTTTTCTTAGTTTTTTTACGTTAATCCTTTTCGTTCCCTTCAGAATCGTTTATTATTTTTTAATGTTTTCATGAAAACGCACTTGTTTTTTATTTTATGAGTAGAGTCAGAGTTCATTTCAAATATTATAAAAAGTTGGTTGATATTAAAACATAGCTCGCATAAAAGGAATAGATCAAATACCTTTGGGTAGGCATTTTATTGGAGAAAAATTCTTTCTGGCTTTTAAAGACAGGGCACTAAATCATATAAAATGGATTTGTACTATTAAAGAACTTTTTCAGATACTTAAATATGTCCGTCTTTATAGGGGAAGCGTTTAAAGATTAGGTAAGGTTTTCAATAATGTACTTATAGGTTTTCAAATAAAATCGTCACGCGTCTGAAACTGTGCATTTGCTGATTTGATTTAGCTTCATAATTGTGTAGTCATCTAAAATTTCATCATCGATAATGTTATTCAATATTTTTTAAATATAAGTACCTACCTAATTGTATCTAATTCACACTTGTTTAATATCAGTACCATAGTAAGTTCTCTTCAACTCTACCCAAGGCTTTGGAGCTTACATTCGTTATGTTATGTAATTTATTTTCACATTATCAGGACATTCTTAGCTTCGAAGTTTTCAACTGATTTCAATTACTACCTTCATAACCGAACTACAACGGTTTCACTGCCATAACGGAGCTTTTATGCTTCCAAAGTCAAGGTTAATGTTGTATCGCGTCCATAGACAAAGCGTTGCCGCAGTGCAGCATCAGCTCCGTTGTTTGTTTTGTGGAGTGCACCCGTTTAAGTGCTAACCATAAACAATAAGCCTGGACTATTTCGAGGCGCATTGTGAGAAAAATCCTAATTGTTTTATTTAGCGTAACGGACGTAGCGCGGGAAAACGAAAACTATGGGAAAGAGCACTGTAAGAGTTTCGTAAAATTATAAAGCTTAGGAATACGAAAATCTAAATATGTTTTTTAGGTTAAATAAATTGTAGATAGACAGGTAAGTGAATCTAGATACCTTTTTTAAAGTTTGGCTGTTTGCAAGTTGTATAGTCATCGCATCAATAAGTAAATATAAGTATTTTCCAATAATAAAGCAACAGATGAAAATAACTAGATTGTTTTTTTGATTCTACTTTGGAGAAGAATACAAATGTCAGACTAACCATAGACCACAGCTAAAACTCTTACTCACCTGAGGTAATCATTATACAACTTATGAACGGGTGTTATATTAAAGTTAAATATTATTTACTTAATACCACTGACATGAAAAAAAAATTTTATATGCAGGTCAATGCTTAATACACAATAATGACATCACATCAATGTCAGACAGTGACCGAGCTTTATTGACGAAGAGAAATGACAATTTATTTACACAATTTATTACCAGAAATTTTCTGACGCCAAGACAGCCGGTGGCCATTAAAAATAAATTAAGTGCCTCCGTTTTAACGCCGCAAACCTTTCAAGGTTACTTGAGCATAATCTCTGGGGAAATATATTAAAACATTTTAGTGAAAAGCAGGTTTAGTTGATATGGAACCTGAACATAAGTTGTATTTGTATTTTTCAAACAAAAAACATCTCGAACCCTGAACATTCAGATGAGTTTTTAGGTCGCACGCACGATGTGAGAACAATATCTACGTAATTCACATTTTTTCATAAATTTTCAACTTTATGTTCATAAAGGACCACATGTTCACATTCAGAGACTATTTACGGCTTTAACGTGCTAAAAGTAACCATTTGGATTAGTAATACGGGTTTAGGGAGGTACCGTTTTACTAAAATTTCACGATATTTGTACAATACCAGTAAAAAGCGATGCTTATGCGCTTATATTATTATTATTAGAACAAGTGGACTGAAAATGTCTTTCGAATGAAGCACAAATTAACTGCCACACAAAAATATCAAACTGCTGAAAAAATGCAAAGGCTAGACTTTTTTTTCATAAATGCAGTATTTCGCATGTGCAACTAAAATTTCACGACATTTGTACGATACTTACCAGTAAGAAGCGATGCTAATGCGCTTATATTATTATTATTAGAACAAGTGGAATTGAAAATGTCAGCACAAATTAACTGCCACGTAAAAATATTAAACTGCTGAAAAAAATGCAAATGCCAGACTTTTTAGGGTTCCGTAGCCTAAATGGCAAAAAACGGAACCCTTATAGATTCGTCATGTCTGTCTGTCTGTCTGTCTGTCTGTCTGTCTGTCTGTCTGTCCGTATGTCACAGCCACTTTATTCCGAAAGTATTAAGACTACACAGTTGAAACTTGGTAAGTAGATGTATTCTGTTAACCGCTTAACGAATTTAATACAAAAATAATAAAAATAAAAGATTAAGGGGGGGCTCCCCATACATGGAACTGAAACTGAAAAAAATTTTTTTCTTCAAACCAACACGTGTTGGGTATTTATAGATAGGTCTTTAAAAATGACATTGAGGTTTCTAAGACAACTTTTTCTCAAAGTCAACCGTTTGAAAGATATTCACCGCCAAAGTGGTAAAATGTGTGTCCCCCCCCCCCCCCTTTAACTTTTGAAATAAGAAAGTAACAAATCTAAAAAAAATATATGCTGTAGATCTTAATAAACACTTTCAACCAAAATTGGTTTGAACGAGATATAGTAATTAGTTTTCGAGATATAGCACATTTTCCAAAACCGCAAATTTAACTTTGTCATTCATACCAACACTGTGAAAAACAAAGTTATTTTTGCAGACGAAAATGATAGGTGGTATTAAATATGGTATGGTATAAAGTAACTACGGAACCCTATGGCGCGTGGCCCGACACGCACTTGGCCGGTTTTTTTTCATAAATGCAGCATTTCGTATGAAGGCGTGTAAATGCCAGAATTTCGACGATATTAACCGTTTTTGAAACGGGAAGGTCACGTGAAGTTTTTGCTCCAATCTGCGGCGTATCGAACATGAGAGTAGCGTGTGCATCGGGCCGTGAAGACATAACCCTGTTCGGAGTACCGTGGTAACGGGCCGGTCCACTGTGCCAGTCCTGGCAGCGGCGCGAGCGATGAGAAACTGGGGCAATGCAGCCAGACTTTATTGTATACTCTGTGCTGCAGCAGTGTATCATTTAAAACTGAGGCTTACTGTACCCTTAGCACGAACTAATATCGAAAAAAATAATGCGCGTAAAAACATTCGATAGAGTAATTTTGTATGGGAATTGTACAGCGCCGTTTACCGCCGAAAACGAAAAATCACTAAGAGCTGCCGCACAATCCGCACATCGAGCCACTAGACGCAGCCACCAATCGCAGCCGTAAGTGCAAGCGCACATTGGGCCACTAATCGCGACCACTAGTGGCTCAGTCAAGGCACTAGACGCAGCCACCAATCGCAGCCACTAGTGGCTTAGTGGCCGCCGAGAAGTAGCCGGCTACTAAACGTCTGTGTGACGAAAGGCCAAAATAGTTACTGGCAAATAAATCAGCTATAATTATCATCAGCATTAATTTGTTTTTTCTTATTCCACATTTAAAATAAATAACAGGAAAGTACTACATAGCAAAATTTCAATGTTAGTGGTATCTTTTAAGAGCTTCCTTGACTAAAAATAACCTAAGTTCCTTTATGTGTGTACAGTTTACCTAAGGTTCTATTCTAGTAAGTTATATAGGTCCCTAGTAAATTGGTCCCAGAGGAATCAGACTAAAACGATCAGGGATCTATTACGAAAAGTTTAATGCGATACACGCAGCTGCGTCCGTGCTTCGTTTTGATTGTTTCCTATTACAAATCACTTTCGTATGCGATTTTGCAAAGTGATTGCGTGAGTTTGACAGTTTCTCTCTAGCTTATCCGACATCGTTCGTTCAGTAGTCTATGGGCTACGATAGCCAAATTCAAAATGTTTTATTATAACTGCAACCAACGAACTGCGGACGACTATCGTGGCCAAGTGACTGCGTTACGCAATTGCGTACGTCATTTTAGTAATAGGCCCACAGTTTTGACAATAATTATATTTAGCTTATTAAACATAATAGCTTAAATTGTAGTAGTAGCTTTGAATTGTCATTATAATCTAATATAAGGTATATATATATGTCGCTGCTCGCTCATGGCTCGCAGCAAGCACTAACGGGATGCAGTTTGCAGCCGCCTCGCCGCCTCATGAAATCCGCGCCCGCCAGCCGCGATCAACCTACGCGATACCGCAACACCTCCACTAACTTACAGTTCAATTCACTAATTTCACGATTTTATGTGCCTTTTTAATTAGGTTTTAGCGGTACAGAAATCGCAAATCTATGCTGAAAAGTAAAAATGATAAATCGGTGGAAAATAGGTTTTGGAAATAGGTAGATACTTACGTTAAAAAACCGGCCAAGTGCGTGTCGGGCCACACGCAGTAGGTTTCCGTAGGTACATTATACCATACCATATTTTAATACCGCTATCATTTTCCGTCTGAAAAAATAACTTTGTTTTTCACAGTGTTTGTATGAATGACAAAGTTATATTTGCGGTTTTGGAAAATGTACTATATCTCGAAAACTAATTACTGTATCTCGTTCAAACTAATTTTCGTTGAAAGTGTTTATTAAGATCTATAGCTTATATTTTTTTTAGATTTTTCACCCTCTTACTTTAAACGTTAAAGGGGGGGGGGGGGGGGGGGGGGACACACATTTTACCACTTTGGCGGCATATATCTTTCAAACGGTTGACTTTGAAAAATAATTGTCTTAGTAACCTCAATGTCATTTTTAAAGACCTATCTATAAACACCCCATAAGTATTGGTTTGACGAAAAAAATATTTTCAGTTTTAGTTCCATGTATGGGGAGCCCCCCCTTAATCTTTATTTTTTTTATTTTTGTATAAAAGTCGTAAAGTGGTTCACAGAATACACCTACCTACTAAGTTTCAACTAAGTAGCCCTAATGCTTTTGGAATAAAGTGGTTGTGACATACGGACGGACAGACAGACAGACAGACAGACAGACATGACGAATCTATAAGGGTTCCGTTTTTTGCCATTTTGGCTACGGAACCCTAAAAAACTGTACCCAACGTTGTTGCAGAAAAGCTGCTGCGGCAAAAACATAAGCGACTGGAAAAAAGTTGTCTAGTTTGAAATACTCGTAGATCATGTATATTTTCACCCACCAATCCGCATTGGGGCCGCATGGTGGGTTTTGGTTCGTCTTCCTTATCCACCCATAAGAAAGGCCTGTACTCCAGCAGTGGGAATATTAAAAATGGTTGTTGGTCATGTTTATTTTATATGAGTTTTTATTGACAAAAATTCAGCGCTTCTAAAATAACAGAATTTCCCTTTTTCATCCTACTTAATATTATAAATGTGAAAGTTTGTGGGTTTGAATGTTTGTTCCTCAATCACGCAAAAACGGATGAACAGATTTGGATTTGAAATTTGAAACACAGATTGTTTATAGCCTGGATTAAAATCCTTGTCAAAGGTTTCCTAGGGATTTTCCGAATTTCCACGCGGTCGAAGTCGCGGGCGGAAGCTAATATTAAAATAAATAACAGTATCGCCGAAAGAGAAACTATTGTGTATCGTTTAACTATCTACTTAACTGTATTTTATTTTCATATTCTCTTATACTTACTTCAAAAAAATCGGCTCGGCGGCGGCGAAAGATTGATAGCTAGATAGTTCTATTAGTTTCGAGATCCATCGGTTCACTTGCTGCAATTAATTACACTAATTAAAATATCGCTGGTGGAGGTCGATAAAAACTCGTAATTAGAGTTGCACGGTTAAAGCCGGTGTAATCAAATACGGCACGGGCGTTATATTGACTGTTTTGATTGTATAGAGATTTTGTCGGCGTATCTTTTTTAGGGTTCCGTACCAAAATGGTAAAAAAGGAACCCTTATGGTGTGACTCAGTCTGTCTGTCTGTCTGTCTGTCACAGCTGAATATCTCGGAAACTACTAATGGTATCAACTTAAAATTTGGAATAGTTTAAGATGACACTTGCCCAACTATTTTGCAAATAAGAAATAAATAAAAAAAATAATGTCTTTTTTACAACAGGGACTGAAAAGAGGTCTTAAAAATTTTAAGTAGGGCTACTAGGGCATGTTGGGTATCATATGAAAGAACGCCGTTTGCACGTTTTCAATCATTTTTTCTTTTTGTTTTAGGCCGCATAGTTTTCGACTTATGATGAAAAATGTAAAAAAAATGACCGTTCCCCCCCCCCCCTTATCTCCGAAGTTTGCAAAGAGAAAAATCTGAAATAATTCTATGTTATAGCAGTTTATATAAAGATTACAGGAAAAATAAAACGATGTCTCAATATAGCATACTTTTTTAGAAATTAACAAATTTCTAAAAAAGTTAATATTAGTTCCACTATCGGTCAAGAGATAGCGCTGACCTAAATCGGCAATACTAATTTAATTATTCTACTCTGCAGTGTGGTTTGATGGTGCAATTATGATGGTACGGAACCCTCGGTGCGCGAGTCCGACTCGCTCTTGACCGGTTTTTTTTATTTTATTATTCACACAAAACAGAGTGCATACAGTTGTTATTGGTTACATTCCGGTTCTCTGCCTTGCCATAGAAAAGGCATGTGAAATGTCAGTTTAGATTAAGTAGTAAATTAAATACGATTAAATAATCAAATTAAAATTACATGCGATGAGAATAATTCATTTTATGTCAATTTTTGAATTTAAGAATTATTCAATTGTATAGAAACATTTATTTTTTAACCATGTTTGTAACTTTTTTTTAATATAGGTAAACTAAGCTCCTTTAAGGTCTTTGGTAGTTTGTTATAAATTTTTATGCAATTAGGATAACAATTCCTTCTATAATACTTTGTATGCGTTGTGGGTAACATGTCAACTTACCCATGGCATAGAATACATAATAGTACAACCCATGGTTTCTCGCTAATCTACAGTTGTCTGTATTTTTAAAACTGAATATATGGGGGTGTGTTTTAACAAAAATGCAACATTCTAATATATAGTTAGAGGAGAGGGTAAGCAAATTTAGTTTAGGAAATAATTCCCTGCAGGACGTCATTGGAGGGACGTCGCATATAGCTCGGATGCATTGTTTCTGTGATATGAAAGCTTTATTTACGTCAACCGAGTTACCCCACAAAAGTATACCATATTTTAGATCTGCGAGAAGTTTATTAATAACATTGGCGTATCGGCGTTGTTGATGTTTATCATGACTGAGAATCGAGACAAATTGTGCTTCACTATGGTTTGGATGCAATTAGTGTAAACTTCTGAGAGTTTTTTCTGCAACGGACCTTCACCTCACTGATGTTTAGTGACTATAAGGCTGAAGGTGGAAGCGCACTACACCCGGAATCCTCATTACTGAGGAATTGGCTGTTATCTTACCTCTAACTGCCGGAATCCAACAATTTTTAAATTGTTGTTATGGCGTCAGGATTTAGGTAAAATGGTGGTAGTTAGCCAGGTGGACTTGAAATAAACCCTACCACCAACTAAACCGAGTACTAAATTTTACTGCCCCTGGGAATCGAACCCGCGACCCTGCGTCATACACGGGTGGACGAACCAACCACTATTGTTGTTAAAAACCACCAGCCACAGAGGCGGTTAAAAATCTCATGAGACGTGTTTCTTAGAGAAATAAAACCGGTCAAGAGCGAGTCGGACTCGCGCAGCGAGGGTTCCGTACCATCATAATTGCACCATTAAACCACACTGCAGAGTAGAATAATAAAATTAGTATTGCAGTTTTAGGTCAGCGCCATCTCTTGACCGATAGTGGAACTAATGTTAACTTTTTTAGAAATTTGATAATTTCAAAAAAGTATTCTATATTGAGACATCGTTTTATTTTTCCTGTAATCTTTATATAAACTGCTATCACATAGAATTATTTCAGATTTTTCTATTTGCAAACTTCGGAGATAAGGGGGGGGGGGGCGGTATTTTTTTACATTTTTCATCATAAGTCGAAAACTATGCGGTCTAAAAAAAAAGAAAAAATGATTGAAAACGTGCAAACGGCGCTCTTTCATATGATAACCCACATGCCCTAGTAGCCCCACTTAAAATTTTTAAGACCCCTTTTCAGGCCCTGCTGTAAAAAGATACATCTTTAAACGGACGGCGGCGCTAGTGTGCCGTAGTAAAAATAGTCTCTGTATATAATTTAATTTTAAAAATACTAAAACATCATAATATTGCAAAGTTTTATATTTATTAACAATACCTTAAGTAAAGTGACAACCACAAGTGTTCTCAACAAGTACTATGTAAACGTTATTGAGGAATTCAACATAAACAGATGACCTAGTACAAAGCAATTAATCTGAAGCTATAAAGAAAAAAGGGTGAAGCCGAGTTTTAAAACCAATAAATTAATACCGTAGAAGGTTAGTGATCAATGCTACTTTAAATATTTTCAATAATTTCGTGTATTAATTGCATAAAAACAAAAGTCAGCTGTTACATACTTTGAATGTGGAAACTGCTTTACCGACATACCTACCTACCTACACGGACTACTTGCCGACTGACCTACATTATTGACAATTATAACCCTACTATAAACGAAAAATAATGGATAATATTATAGACCGGGCGGCCACCGCATGGTTACCTACCCCATCGAGTTACTGAAAATTACCACCTTCCACGAAAAGTAGACCTTAAATAGGTAGGAAAAATGTTGGTCTGCCGGGGCTCAACCTGGAGGAACCTTGGCGGTGCAAAGCTGTGCTACCTACTTTTGACCATCATTTTACCTCATGTGGTTACTGAACAAAACCTTTTCGTTGCTTTTAGTCTCTATTAGTAGAGTCAAAATAATTATGTCTGCCGAGCCAATTCTTGGAGGGTTCCGCAGTCCAACCATTTTTAGGGGCCACATGGGGGTGCTATTTTACCTCATCGAGTTACTGGATGAAACCAAGTTCTACTGGTAGCTAAAATGGTCCCCTTTAAATATTAATTGGTCTGCCAGTTCGCAACCTGGCAGTTTTTGCAGTCCAACCAAATAACTACATAGCATAAAACAAAATAGCTTCCCGCTGTTTGTCCCTATGTATGCTTAGATCTTTAAAACTACGCAACGGATTTTAATGCGGTTTTTTTTAATAGACAGAGTTATTCAAGAGAAAGATTTATATGTATAATACTTGCATAATATAACAGAGAAACACTGATAATTTTGAAGGTTTCTAATGTGTGTCGTAAATAAACACTTTTTTTTCGCTTACATTGCAAACGCTGGCTGAATCCTACGAGATAGATCAAAAAATGTACTACAGTATTATTTACCTTAAAAAGGTCCACATAAAACTTCTTGGTGGTATATGTCTATCTCTTAGGGATAACCCACAATAACCAGTTTTATCCTTTCTTTTTATGAGAAATAATGGCTTATTTACGAAGCGATTTTAAGCAATACAGCATTAATCCTTATCCAATGAAGTACCTTAAATACATTGTGCATGAATGTGATATAGATTAATATGGCCTTAGTATCAGCATTGTACCCCTGCAAAGCCGGGGCGAGTCGCTAGTTTAATATAGTTTGAAAATTAAATGTTCTGTCTATAGACGAAATTTTATTTTTGATTTATTTGGTTGCTTTCTGTTTACCTATTATTTTCAAACTGAAATATTAAATACAATTAGTTTATTATATGCGAAAAACTATTCATTATGTACTTACTACTTACCGTAAAATGGGGGTACTTTGACATTACGTGGTTACATTCATAACTATGAATTAAAAAAAACTCTTATTTCTTGGTTTCTGAACATATCCGAACAGTTTTTTATGGCGTTTGCAGCACTGATACTGCGAAAAGCAAATGGCGCCCATACCATTAAATGTGTTTTTGTTAAAACATTTTTTTAGCAGTGCACAGGTGAAAAGCTATTTTCAAGGCAAGAAAAACTCTTACAGAGCAACGCCCAGTACAGTTTTTTTACCCCCAGTAGAAGTTGCATGTTGGCGGTACCCATGTGATATCAAGTATGCGTAGCTCCGCATACTTTGAATATTGCTCGGTCAGGAGTGTATTTCATGACTGCGACATGACTGCGACAGACAAAACTGCGCATAACACGATCGCGACAGTTTATTACTGCCGCTAACGTGATTGCGATAGAAGACTTCTGCGCATATTCTCATAGCGACTGATATCCACTGCGGCGCACCCTACTCCGATATAACGCTACTGCGACGTCTGCGACAAGTCGTTAAAGCAAAACGGCTCGACTCTGCGACAAACATTTTATCCTGTGGAAAGCTGTGGTTTAGTTGGCAAATTAATTTTTTCTTAAATTTTATGTCCGTATGGATTGAGGAGCCACTTTTCGTATATTAATGAAATTAATATACTTATTTAGTAGTAAGTTAAATTATTTTGTAGGATCTATCCTCGATTTTGTAGTATAATACTTCAAAAATTATTTGAACATAAAGGTGGCTCCTCAATCTAAATGTTTGGATTGAGGAGCCACGTCAGACCTAGGCACATCATGGATTAATGTTTATCATAATTTGATATGATTTTGTAGCATTTGAGAGTAGTGTGTAGACAAAATCTAAGCTCGGTAATATTAAAATTAAAAAAGTTACTATACATCATAAGTGGCTCCTCAGACCATACATATACAACTAGTAATTTTTCAAAGAAGCAATTGTTCCATTAAAGCGCAATTTTCACATCATTTAGTAGTAAGTATAATAATTTTGTAGGACAAAAGTCCGTAATTAAAAATGAGTGAGTAGGGAGATATGGCAAATTTTAACTGGCTCCTCAATTGAGATGCTTCGGTGAATAGATTTGCCTCTAATGTACTGGTAGTTGTGACAAAATTTAGAACAAATATATCTATATTTTGTATAAATGTATACTAATTGTACGTAAAACCCTGCCATTAAAAAAGTACATATCTACGAAGATATTAGCTTTCCTTTAATTTTCTTACAAATTGTTTTGAAGGGTGTCCATGAATTATACTAAAAAAATTGTTTAAAAAAAAAAACTGACTTCAAATGAGGCTGGAGGACATTTTTTTTTATTCTAAAAGCTCCACCCGACTTCAATAGACGTGTTTTATTACAATGATAATGCGTATCTAGTGATTTGAATATTATTTTTTACTTTTTAGAGGTAGCGTAGGCTTTTGAAGACGGTTTTTTGTTTTTCTTAAAACGTTTCTTTCTTTTTAGTGTAACGTTCTGTGTTAGATATATTATCTAGGTAGAAAAATATAGGTATAGTCGGTTTGACCAAACAAACGCGAGATAATCGCGGACAAACATACATACGGGTCAAACTAAGAACCTTCGTTTTTTGAAGTCGGTGAAAATACTAAAACCTTCTCCTAAGTGTAACAAATACTTTTCTGAAAACCGCATCAAAATCGGTTCAGCCAAACGCGGGATAATCACGAACAAACATACATACATACAGGCCAAACTGAGAACCTCCTTCTATTGTTTGTTTTGAAGTCGGTTAAAAATCGTTTCATGGCTTTAAAAACAAATATACATTATTTGCTTTAAGGCTGTATATCCGCATTTTAAAGAAATAAGCGTTTTTCCAATGAAGTTATCTAAAGAAAAGAATTAAAGCATTACTATTTATGTAAACTTTAGTTTTAGGAAGCAAAATTCTTAAATTAGTGCCGTA
The DNA here is from genome assembly GCA_943789525.1 of Agriphila geniculea. Lineage (NCBI taxonomy): Eukaryota > Metazoa > Arthropoda > Insecta > Lepidoptera > Crambidae > Agriphila > Agriphila geniculea. The sequence continues at coordinate 4,494,877 of OX038883.1, forward strand.
TACAGAGAAAAACTTAATAAATTATCAGGTATTTTAAAACGAAGACAATCTGTTCAAGTGGAATTTCAAATTGGCTTGTCAGATATATTTTTCAAAAACGTTTCAGCTGTAACAAATAATAATACGATTCATATTTATTTTTTCACATATTGTTTGTTTTGTCAAAGAGTGCCGTATAGAGAAAAAATAATTTTTTTTTTTTTATCTCAGTGAAATAAAATATTTAAGAAAAAATTTCAAATCGGTACACATTGACATGTTTTTTTACTGGTATTTACAGATTCTAAAGTCATTTTTTATTTTTCTTAGGAATAATGAGGTATTTGTCTATTGATTTGTGAGTTTTATATATACTTATATCCATTTAATAATTTAATAGGAATTTTCAAAGTTTGCCCTCATCACGGCTCGCGCAGAGTTGTTTTGATCATTTGTATTGAAAATTTAAAAATGGAACGTGATGCGCGTCTACACCCTTAAAAACACAAACATACATTATTTATTTCATATCATTATTTGGGTTGGGGGTAACTGAAAATTAATTTCATTATTTACTTACCCTCAATAAATACTGTTTATTTAGTAACCTGACACATATTTACGTACAAATAAATTTAATAAGTAGATTTTTCACATACTTGCTCGTAAAGTGAGACCTAATACATCGCATTTTAGGGCTATATATAGCTAGTGGCTCCGTCAGCTGTAGACCTCGCGTTAATAAGTAGCTCAAATTGTATGTTTATTAAAAACAAATAACACAGAATAGTTCAAAAACTAGTTATCCTGGTTTCATTCATATGTCATGGTCACCCTTAAGAGCGATTTGTTAAGGAATATCGAAAAGTATTTTTTTCCAAATACCGAACATACACAATGTTGATCTGTACATTATGTATTGAGTGAACATTTATACTAAATGTTAGTGTCTTTGGATTTTGTTTACTATGTGATCTCAGGAGGTACAGTCAATCATGTATTATGCAAAACGTCAGGATTGAGGAGCCAACTAAAATGCGTTTATTTACTAAATTTACTCTGTTTTACTACTTTGTCCATATGCTACAAATTTGAACAGACTTACTACTGAATGTTTTTTGGAGAGTAATATAAATTAACTAATTACTTTCATGAAAATTCACACTTTTATGTATAGATTGAGGAGCCACATTAAAAATATTGTATGTTTTTGAATATCAACGGTACTGGACTCAGATATTTAGTAGGCGCTATACACAATTGCTACTAAATGATACAATATTTTTCAAAAATATTCATTCAATATTTTCCATGTTTCATGTGGCTCCTCAATTCAGATGTTTAGATTGAGGAGCCACTTTTACATTAGTACAATTTTGAGTATATTTGACTACAAATTTCAGGATTTGGGCTACAAAATTATTTAATTTCCTACTAATTAAGGGGTTAAATTTCCTTTTAAAATCTGAAGTGGCTCCTCAATCCTCCATATGGATTAAATTTTTTGGAATGTGCTCATCAAGGCCTTTCATTTGATACCCATATTATTATTTTTTTTAGTTTTTAGTGTTCCGTGCCCAAAGGGTAAAAACGGGACCCTATTACTAAGACTCCGCTGTCTGTCTGTCTGTCTGTCTGTCACCAGGCTGTATCTCATGAACCGTGATAGCTAGTATAATATCTAATATTTTTTTTAAGTTTTTTTGTAATGTGCTCGCTCATCAAGGCTTTTTATTGGACACGCATATTTGTGTTTCATTGAAAAGTTTGCTCCAATTTTGAATTATACGTGTGTAATGAGTTTAAATAAAAACATTTACGGTCAAACGCCGGCAATATTTATATCATCATCATCATATCAGCCGCATGACACCCACTGCTGGGTATAGGCCTCCCCCAAGGATCTCCACGACGATCGGTCCTGCGCTGCCCGCATCCAGTGGCTTCCCGCGACCTTTACCAGATCGTCCGTCCACCTTAATGGGGGGCCTACCCACGGAGCGTCGTCCGGTGCGCGGTCGCCATTCAAGAACCTTTCCGCCCCAACGACCATCGGTTCTTCTCGCTATGTGTCCAGCCCACTGCCACTTTAACTGAGCAATCCTCCGAGCGATGTCGGCTACTTTAGTTTGCCTGCGGATCTCCTCATTTCTGATTCAATCACGCAGGGAAACGCCGAGCATGGCTCTTTCCATTGCACGCTGGGTGACCTTGAGCCTCCTTATGGGACCAATAGTTAGCGACCACGTTTCGCTGCTGTAAGTCATCACTAGCAACACGCACTGTTCATAGACTTTTGTCTTGAGACACTGAGGTAAATCGGACACGAAGATTTTTCGGAGCTTCCCGAATGCTGCCCATCCGAGTTGGATTCGACGAGAGATCTCTTTCTTGAAGTTGGACTTACCCAACTAGACTGCCTGTCCTAGGTATACATAATGGTCAACAACTTCAAGTGTAGTGTTCCCAACATGAACTGGAGCGGGCACGACATGGGCATTAGACATGATTTTCGTCTTATCCATGTTCATCCTAAGACCCACTCTTTGGGAAGCACTTCGGAGATCTTCGAGCATTGTGTTCAGGTCTTTCAAGGTCTCAGTCATAAGACTTATATCATCGGCAAAACGAAGGTGTGTTAGGTACTGGACATTAATGTTGATGCCGAGTCCTTTCCAGTCTAAGAGTTTAAAGATGTCCTCCAACGCGGCTGTAAACAGTTTCAGAGAAATAACATCTCCCTCTCTCACACCACGCTGCAGTTGGATTGGATTTGTGCTCTGGTTCTGTACTCGGACCGACATGGTGGCATTTTTGTATAAATACCTCAACACCTCAATATATCTGTAGTCCACTTGGCACCTTTGAGAGACTGCAGCACCGCCCAGGTTTCAATCGATCCACGATCATAATCCACGAACGCCAAGCAAAGTGGCAGATTATACTCCTCGGTCTTCTGTATAACGTGTGGATGTGGTCTATGGTGCTCAAGCCTTTTCGGAACCCGGCTTGTTTGGAACCCGGGGGCTAATTTAATTGTCTAATTTTAAAAATCTATCGCAATCGCTTTCGTTTGACAGATGGATGTGACACATTGCTGCATTTCTTTGCTAAGTTTTTTTTTGTGCCAAAAAGAAACTTCAATGGATTACATCCTGAAAGCGATTGCGATAGATTTTGAAGTTAGACAACAGAAAGGCTGGTTTGTAATATTTTTATGAAAAACCATTATTATACGTTAGTAATGGATTCTCATACAAAAATTGCCGGAGCGGGTTAGGTCTGTCCAGTCCGATTTAGCACCAAGAAAGTTGTCAAAATAATGTTCGAATTTCCAAGCATGTTTGAGAAAATAAATATACTTCATGAATCAATACAAAGAAACAAGCAAGCAATTAAAATATCGTCTGTAGACTGAAAATGTAACATTAAAATTATAATAAATTTAGTTGGACTGCAAAAACTGCCAGGTTGCGAACTGGAAAATCAATTAATATTTAAAGGGCATAATTTTAGCTACTAGGAGAACTTACAAACTATATTAAACTAGCGACTCGCTCCGGCTTCGCATGGGTGCAGTGCTGATACTAAGGCCATAATAATCTACATCACATGCATGCAAATATATTTAAGGTACTTAATTGGATAAGGTAAGGATTAATGCTGTATTGCTTAAAATCGCTTCGTAAATAAGCCATTTTATACTACATATATATATATATATATATATACATTTATATTTATATATAAATCCTGTTTCGCCTGGCTGGACCGATTTCACTTATTCTTTTTTTTTTTTGTTGTGTTTAATATTATCAGGAAATGGTTGTTATGAATGAATAAAATTAAGAAAATTGCACGGAAAATTAGAAAATTTAAGAATACTTAACCACCATATAAAATTATTTTGGACATAAAAACTTTAAAAAATTTAAGAATAAGAATAATTATTTTGGACAAAATAAACTTTTTAAATATGACGTTTGACATAGAATTAAAAGAATGCGTGCTGCAAATATCGTCAAAGAGGGTGTAATAAAAAAAAACAGATGCTTCGGTCGGAGTTATTTTATTGAGGAAATAAATGTAATATTAGTACATTATGATACAAGTTAGCTTTGGTTGCTTATTGCACACAAGGCTGTCAGTTGCAGCCCGAGCCGCAGGCGAGGGCGTAACTCAGCCGAGTGTGCAATAAGTAAGAGCTCACGAGTTTCATACGATGTTTTTCAACACATTTGCGAGGAAAAAACAAAGTAATTTACCACACAACAACAAATACGACAAAAACAAAATGATAATCATGATGAGAAAAGGCGAGCAGGTTTTTTTTTTGGTTTTTTCACACGCCCAATGCAAGAATATTTTGCGAACAAAGGGGTTAGTGAGCATACAGCCTACTACAAAAATATAAGTGGTAAAATGGTAATATTTTAATATTTTTTAACAAAATATTGTAAATTAGGAATAATTTGATAATAATAAATATTTGTTTGACTTAATTAAGGACCTACACATTTATTTATTCCAAAAATGCAAATGAATTTTCAGCGGCATAAAACCTCTTTGTTGTTACTAAAAAAATAACTGTATTACCCGGTTGAATTGAAAATGCTCTGTTTACTCGCATAGAACTTGCAGTAAGGTACCTATTTAACTTTGTAGGGCTAATTCTATAACCAACTAGTGTTTTATATATTATTGCACGCGTTTGTTATAGTTCGGTTTATGGCCCTAAAAGCGATGTATTAGGGCTCACTTTACGAGCAAGTGTGTTGAAAAATTAATTTATTATTTCTTACAAAAAGGATCTTTTTTTTTTTTTTTTTTTACATTAAATGGGCTTACTCTTGGCCACATTCGAGAACCATAAGGCTAAGAAAAGGCCGAAGATGAAGCGAGCTTGCCCAGAAGAAGCCTATTCACTCGTGTCTTAAATATCGCTGGGTTATATTCTTTCGGGAATACAGACGCAGGCAGGGAATTCCACTCCTTGGCTGTGCGCATTAAGAAGGAAGATAAAAAACGCTTCGTGCGCATGCATGGAATGTCAACCAAATAGGGGTGAAACCCCGCCGTGCGTCTGGATGTCCGATGGTAGAACGGGGATGGCGGAATGAGCTCATGCAGCTCAAGAGCACACTCTCCGAATATAGTCTGTAGAACACCGCCAGACAAGTCACTTCACGGCGGTGGGAAAGACTGTGAAGCTTGGTTTTTAATAGCGCACTATCCCCTATGAGTTATCTGGCTCTGCGTTCAACCGAGTCGAGTGCGGCTAGCTGGTACTTTGCGGACCCATCCCACAGGTGGCAGCAATATTCCATGCACGACCGGACTTGCGCTTTGTAAAGAGTTAGAAGCTGTCCCGGCGTGAAATATCGCTTAACCTTGTTCAAGATGCCTAGTTTTTTGGCCGCAGTTTGAGCCTTCGACTCGATTGTGTCACCAAAGTTGAGATCGGAAGTCATCTTTATGCCAAGGAGATCGAGATTGTCGGTGACAGGTATAGTTACACCTCGGAAAGTAGGAGTCAAGTTCAGAGTACTCTTCTTTGCAGTGAATAGACATGCCTGCGTTTTGGTGGCGTTAAAAGTGACTAAATTGTTGTCGCCCCATTGGGAGACAAGACTCAAAGTCGTATTCGTCCGCTCCACCATGGCCTCTCTCAAGGTACCAATTTCTTCCTTGCTGGCCTTTGCATTGGACAAATACCTCTCCGCAACCATGCTGTCGACTGCATACCCAACAATTCCGGGCATGAGCAGATCGTTGATGTGCAGCAAAAAAAGCGTTGCGGAAAGAACGGATCCTTGAGGAACTCCAGCTTCTATAGCCATGAGGTCAGAGGAGCAGCCGTCAATAGCCACTCTTATCGACCGTTCGCTCAAGAAATCCGAAATCCAACTGCAAAAGTCAGCAGGTAAACCATACGCTGGAAGCTTGCTCAGCAAACTAGCGTGCCAGACCCGGTCGCATATAAGCAAAATCTAACTCTCGAGTTTTGATGGTGATCTCTGATTGGTCAAGAAACTCAGTAGTTAGGTTATGCGCGCAAACTCTAACTCCCCAGTTTGCGCTAGTTCGATAGTGATCTCTGATTGGTCAAAAAACTTAGTAGTTAGGTTTTGCCCGCAAACTCTAACTACTGAGTGCGCATCCACCAATGAGCGAGCTTCAAAATTCAGTTGTCAATGGGGAATGTCCGAAAAAAATCAAATTGGCTGAATATTTTTTTAGGTAGGAATAAGCTCTCTTAGTAATAGAAAAAAAATCTGAATTTTCGGTTGCGTGAAAAAATTTGAAAAATTAAAGTCTCTTCGTCTTCACAAAAATAGGAAAGTAACAGCAGAATGAAGATTATACCTTTGCCATCACTTGCTACAACCAAAACATGGTATTAAAAAAAAATCAACACAAAATGTCAAAACTTTTTGTTTTTAATTCTTGTTGTCATAGTGGCAGGTGTTAGCAAAGGTTCCATTCTGCTATTACTTTCCTACATTTGTGAAGTCGAAGAGACTTTATTTTTTTTATTTTTTTTTACGCAACCGAAAATTCTGAATTTTTTTTATTACTAAGGGAGCTTATTCTTATCTATAAAAAAAATATTCAGCCAATTTGTTTTTTTTTTCGGACATTCCCCATTGTCTTTGAACACAACTGTGGTAAAATATTTTATTTTTTTAAAATGATTTCTAATCTTCCAAGTTTTTGCGAATATAATCCAGTATACCCAGATCTGAACGCAAAAGTTTTTTTTCTGCTAAACTAAATATTCCTAGCCTATGAATGAAATTGACGTTTTGTATGGAGAATTTTTAACAAGTTTCATTTTCTATTTCAACATTTTTCACAATTTATTTAACAACTGTGAACGCTATTGCAAAAAAACTTTTCTGTAAGTACAAATGTTTGAACATTAAGATAACCTAGGCAACATAACTTACTCGAAAAAAAATTAGTTTAGGCCACGTTATAACAGATTAAGTGGTCATTTTTGCCAAAAAAAAAGTCACTTTAATTATTCATCAGAACAATCAAATTACATCCAATTATAAGCATAGCCGTCAACTTGATAGTTATATAGCCGTAATATCCAGCAACTGAAAAATAATTAAAATAGCTGGAGTTATAGGTTCTCTGTGTGTGAGAAAAAAAACGCCAATTTCATAGGTAAGGACCCAATGTTATAGTTTGGAGAACTGTGGCATATGCCAAGTTCTCCAGTGTATCCATATGGATACAAGAATGCTGAATAAAATTGACTAAATGGATTGTCCAGAAAACCAAACCTGCGTTGCAACGAATCATAATTGCAAGTTAGTATCTACTTAAAATGCATTTATTCTTACTTGTCCTATTTGGTTGCGCTATGCTGTTGTGAATTTTGCCTGACATCACGCTTTGGTGGACGCCAGAATCATCGACACGATGAAGAAGAAGACTTCTCCTGTGTTTGGGTTAAAACTTTTGAGAATAAAACAATAGGTATATTGATGGGGAAAATGCCGGGCATTTTTGGCAGATTGGGAATATTCCCAATAAACGCCCATAAATTCTCGCCCACTGGGCATTTATCTGGGCATTTATTTTTGTTACAAAATTGATCTAAAAAATTTATTTAAACTTTTAAACATAGTGAATTTTTATTAAATTAGTAAGAATTATCGTTCATAAGTTATATTTTCATGAATTTGGATATCCTAATCAAAATATTGTATGTGAATCGTAGATGTAAGTATATATTTGTCACAAAATATTCGAAAGTGGTAAAAATTATATTAATGGAAAATAATCATATGAAAATACAAGTAGAGAAGGACACTCCCCATTTAAACTCGCTTGGCCACCCCGCACCACTCGGTGAGGTTAATACTAGTAGGTGGCCATTCATCGTTTTTGCTAAGAAACAAAACTTTTGTCAAACAACGGCATTCGCGAGAGCACAGGAGAGCGGCTCCCTACATTCCCGGTGTTCGCCGATAGGCAAAACTTGGCGAATAGCGAGAGCGACGAGTTTGTGCGAAATGACGGCATAAGCTTTGTTTATAAATCATAAGTCTACCAGTAAACGAGTCTGTAAATGAATTAGAAGAAGTGAATTAATCATTTACTCTCATTGTGGGAACTATCCCCAAATTGGAAATACGAAGAACATTATTACATTAACATCCACGTTAACGTCATCCGCTTAATTATTTAATTATTATTTTCAATAAGATAGAGTCTAGGAATTAAAAATATAAGAAATACAATTGTTTTTCGTTTTTGGATTTAAAAAATGGCCGGCAAGTTTTTATATAATTTACGGGGATACTAGGTTTACCTATAGGAGTATAGATTATTTATCTGACATTTTGCTGACATCTGTAATGCAAGATACCTACCTACCTTACTACTATTCTTATTAGGTAGGTAGAAAAAAGGTAGGGTATAATCGCAATTAAATTCTTTATGCCACTAGGCATAAAATTTTACATTGCATTAATTCTTTATAACGTTAAATATAAAGATAAGCTAATGAATATATTAATGGTTCAAAATAATAATAATTTATAATAATATTATAATAATAGTTCGAAATAAAATAATAATAGTTCCTAATAAATACAATAATAGTTCGAGTGTCCAATTTACCGACATATTTAAAAGCTTTTATTAGGCTCATTACGGTGAATGTCAGCCAACTGGCACGAGGGACAGCGGGAATCTGGAAAGATAGTTCGCCTACTATACATAAAACTTGGCGAAACTACCCGAAAACCCTTTGATGTACCGACACGCGACACGGAATGGATATAAGGCGAATATAAGCGGATTTTTAAAAAATGTTGACTCTATTTACCTTTGTTTGCTTAGACTTATCAGTAAAATATATACCCAAAAGTCAAATTATAATAAATATTTGTTAAATAAATAATATTTTGTTTTATTTCCTTAAAACTTTTTCATTTATTCGTTGTTGAACAATCGTTTTTTTTTCTGCCCACAGATTGGGCATTTATTTGGGCATAAAAGATTTATGCCCAATGTGCTTGGGTCTTTTCCCAATTTTCCCGCCCGGGCAGAAACACTTTCCCATCTCTAAATAGGTACTTAATAAACAACAAAATAAATATTTTTTGTACAGAAACATTCTTAATAAATTTTCCTTCAATTCAACATTCTTATTCTTAAGCTCAATACAGTACTATACCTAGTATAAGGCTAAATGGTTTGAAGGTATTCGCCTTTCTTTACACATTAACGTATATTTTTTTGGTTTATCGTTTATCTGTAAACATCTTTTTATTTCAGTAGGTACAGCCAGCAACGGAAACTATTGAACAAAATTTGATTAATTTTTCTCCTAATCATTATTAAGTGCCATAAATTACTGATGAAAATATATCGCAAAACTTCTTGTTATAACTAAACTAGCAAAGTTCCTGAAATCAGTTATACAATAACGCGCCATACATTACTACTGACAAAAAAAATAAAGATGTGAACTCAGTAGTTAGAGTTTGCGGGCAAACCCTAACTACTGAGTTTTTTGACCAATCAGAGATCACTATCGAACTAGCGCAAAACTGGGGAGTTCGAGTTTGCGCGCAAAACCTAACTACTGAGTTTCTTGACCAATCAGGGATCACCATCAAAACTCGAGAGTTAGATTTTGCTTATATGCGACCCGGTCAAAGGCTTTCGAAATATCAAGCGACACTGCAAGTGCTTCCCCATGATTTTCGATTGCTTCACCCCAGATCTAAGAAAACTGAATTTCTTAGTGCTCATCACGGTTAGTTCAGAGCCACCACACCTAATATTAAATTGGTAAGTTTGGATAGACTAACATACACGTTACTAACATAACAAGTGATATATACTTGGTTATAAAGCTGTTGGGTTATAAAGTAAACGGGAACGGGACGGGAAAGGGAAAGGGGAACGGTAACGGAAACGGGACCTATAATATCTCTGAACCCAACTTTTCATTAATTATACCAACTCGAATTCAATATTCATAACTAAGACAAGACAACGTCTGTCGGGTCAGCTAGTTTCTCATAAAAAGAAAGGATGAAACTGGATATTGTGGGTTATCCCTAAGAGATAGACATATACCACCAAGAAGTTTTATGTGGACCTTTTTAAGGTAAATAATACTGTAGTACATTTTTTGATCTATCTCGTAGGATTCAGCCAGCGTTTGCAATGTAAGCGAAAAAAAAGTGTTTATTTACGACACACATTAGAAACCTTCAAAATTATCAGTGTTTCTCTGCTATATTATGCAAGTATTATACATATAAATCTTTCTCTTGAATCACTCTATCTATTAAAAAAAACCGCATTAAAATCCGTTGCGTAGTTTTAAAGATCTAAGCATACATAAGGACAAACAGCGGGAAGCTATTTTGTTTTATGCTATGTAGTTATTTGGTTGGACTGCAAAAACTGCCAGGTTGCGAACTGGCAGACCAATTAATATTTAAAGGGGACCATTTTAGCTACCAGGAGAACTTGGTTTCACCCAGTAACTCGATGAGGTAAAATAGCACCCCCATGCGGCCCCTAAAAATGGTTGGACTGCGGAACCCTCCAAGAATTCGCTCGGCAGACATAATTATTTTGACTCTACTAATAGAGACTAAAAGCAACGAAAAGGTTTTGTTCAGTAACCACATGAGGTAAAATGATGGTCAAAAGTAGGTAGCACAGCTTTGCACCGCCAAGGTTCCTCCAGGTTGAGCCCCGGCAGACCAACATTTTTCCTACCTATTTAAGGTCTACTTTTCGTGGAAGGTGGTAATTTTCAGTAACTCGATGGGGTAGGTAACCATGCGGTGGCCGCCCGGTCTATTACTATAAGACGAAAGCTAATACGATCGAAATCTAATTCAGACATTTCTACAACTGATAATGACATAATTAACTCCACGATATTAGACTCAACAATGCTAAGTATTCAAAGTGAACCACGACAAAATGACATGTCAAGGAATGAAGAATTATTATCGGAAATCGAAACACTTAAAAATACATTGGCAAGAGCGGAAATAGAAATTGACAATTTAAGCTTAGAAAATAATGAGTTAAAAAAGACAATAAGTAGGCAGCAAAAACAAATTGACGTATTGAAATCCCTTACCACGGAAGTTGGACAAAAAAGTATTTCTATGACTCCGATACGACGAAAACTTTTGTTTATGAATTGTAGCAGTTTAAGAACTTCACCATTACACTGCGATAAATCAGTACTTTTTAACAAAACACCACAACATCACAGACGGAGCACACCAATTCACCATAGATCTGAGCAAACTCAAATAATAGAAAATATTGACAACAACAATTGCGTGCTTAACTCCTTGTCGATAAATACACCAACCAATGCAGAAGATGGCGCTAGTAGTAAAACAAACATGACATGTAATTGCAAAACACTGACAAAAAACATTGAATCGACGACACTTTCAAAACAAGAAGTCAGACAGACGGACAAGAAAAGGAAAATTGTTATTCTTGGAGATGAACAAGTTAAGGATTTATCCAAAAATTTGCATGACAGCCGAGCTCTTAATTCTTCAAATAATACCTACACAGTAACTTCTTTAGTGAAGCCTGGAGCTACCACGTCCCAGATATTAAGTGCCTGTGACTACCTTAAAGAGACTTTAAATAAAGATGATATTATTATATTATCGTTTGGTAGTAATGATAAAAATCCATATCTACTGTTATCAGAGTTGGGAATAGCACTGTACAAACTCCGAAATTTTAAAGTATTTATATTAAATGTATTATTTAATAATTATTTAAATATTGACCTTTTAAATTATAATTTACGAATATTATTGAGAAATTATAATAATAGTATTTTTATAAAAATGTATTATTCAAGGATGTACATACAGGAGCTTTGCTTTAAAATAAATATTGAAATTGATTACTTACACTACAAAAATGAATATCTGTTGCCACACAAAATCAAATCATATTTACAAAATAATACTAATAAAACTATAAAAATGTCTAAAAATACTAAGTTAAAATCTAATATAAATTTAAAACAGAAATTAATAACTGATTATTTTCAATCGAATAAAAATATTTTTTTTCGTTCCTCTAACTAAAATTACTGTACTTCATCAAAATATCGCCAGTATCCTCAGCAAACAAGATATATTTGAGGTATCTCTTAATGAGCTGGAGAAAGAGATAGGAAATATTGACATTATCTGTTTGTCTGAGACATTTGTAAAAAAAGGCTCAGAACAAAATGTAAATATTAAAAATTACAAACTAGCCGCTTCATTTTGTAGAAACGAGCGTAGGGGTGGCACCTGTATTCTATTAAAAAATAATATAGATTTCAAAAAGATTGATATTCAGCAATCCATGCCTTATGTCTTTGAGTGTTGTGCTGTCGAATTAATACAGTATAAACTTATTATAATATGTGTCTATAGAACTCCAACTTCCAACACCGAATTGTTCTTGCAACAATTAGAATCAATGTTAAATACAATAGCGAGAAAACGGAACAAACATATTATACTGACTGGAGATTTAAATATTGACATGTTACAAGACAACAAAAATAGCAAAAATTTGACAAGTATATTAAGTAACTTTAATCTGACAAATCATATAGATAGACCCACGAGGAAGAAAGCATGCTTAGATTTAATAATTAGTAATTTATCGAATACAAATCCTAAAGTACACATACTCTGCTTATCAGATCATGAAACCGGTCAAAGTTTATCATTTCATTTAGAGTCATCCTTAAAATACAAGAAAAAATTAAATTCTTGGTTTGAATATAGACGAGACATGAGTAAAAGTAATAAAAATAAATTTATAGAATGTATTTCGTCCTTGTCATTTAATGAAGTACTGGAAAATAATGATACAAATAAAGCGTTTGTGTCATTTCATAATCTGGTAGTCCTATTTTATAATTTATGCTTTCCAGTTATAAAGATTAAGCGAACAAATAAACCAATCAAAAATAATTGGCTCACAAAAGGTTTAAGGCGGTGTTGTGTGCAAAAAAGGAAACTGTATCTTAAATACCGATTGTCACCAAGCAACAAGGTACATAATAATCGACGCTACCATTGTTACACTACAATATTGAAAAAATGTATACTACAAGCACAGAAAAATACGAATGCTCACTACATCTCCAAATCAAAAAATGTGTGCAAAGCATCATGGAATATAATAAAAAAATTGTGCACAATATAATGAAACAAAAAATGACATTAAAAGAATAAAAGTAAATGATAATAATTATATTGACAGACCGATTGATATTTGTAATGAATTTAATAATTATTTTATAAATCTTACTAATAAACATTTTGACATTAATAGTAATAATGAATCATTGCGTAAAATTGACTTTAATCTTAACACTATATATTTGACACCTATAAATGAAAATGATGTGTATAAAATTATAATGACATTGAAAAATACTAAATCTACAGGATACGACAATTTTAACACCGACATTTTAAAACAAAATGCTAAGTACTTTGTTCGACCGTTGACGCACATTATAAATCTATCTCTTGAACAAGGTGTATTTCCTTCTGACCTAAAACTGTCGATAGTAAAACCTCTGTACAAAAGTGGAAATTGTGATGAATTAGGCAACTATAGACCTGTTGCTATGCTAGTAATATTTTCAAAAATAATTGAAAAGGTAATGTATGAAAAAATCTACACATTCATCACTAACGAAAAAATCCTTAGGAACGAAAAATTTGGTTTTAGGAAAAATAGTTCTACAACCTTAGCTTGTTTTCACTTAATTAAAGAAATCACACAGAGCCTTAACGATGGATTGCATACATTGGCAATATTTTTAGATATGAGCAAGGCCTTTGATTTTGTGTCTCATAAGCTGTTGCTAAATAAACTTGAAAAATATGGCATTAGGGGGAACGCTTTGTCATGGATAGAGAGTTATTTGACTGATAGGAAACAGTGTGTACAAATAACAACACTTTCTGGTAATGTAAAAGAAAATTATTCTTCAGATTACTGCTTTAATCGATGCGGTGTACCGCAAGGTAGTGTACTGGGGCCACTATTATTTTTGATTTATATAAACGATCTTCCAAATGCAATCGACCAGAAGTGTATTTTGTTTGCGGACGATACAACAATTATTATAAAATCTAAAAATAAACAAGAACTGGCGGATGTAGCTAATATAAACTTAAATAATATTATAAAATGGCTGGAGGACAATAACTTACACATAAATTTAACTAAAACAAATTATATACATTTTAAAACACATTACAGATTAAACATAAATCATGACATCAATTATAATGGCAATAAGATAGAAAACGTAAATAATACAAAATTTTTAGGCATGCACATTGATGAAAACTGTAACTGGAAAGCTCATATAGAAATGCTAGTTAAGAAAATTGACAGGTATGTTTACGTTTTAAAGAGGATTAGCCAAGTAGCTTCTAAAGAATCAGCCCTCCTAGCGTACCATGGATATGTGTCAAGTATGCTACGGTATGGGCTCATACTTTGGGGAAATTCTGTCGATATGCATAGAGCTTTTAAGATTCAAAAGAAGTGTATTAGGTGTATTTGTGGTGCAGATTATTTAGATAGCTGTAAGCCCTTATTTAAATCGTTACAAATATTATCTTTGCCCTGTACATCTTTGAAATGTGTCTATTTGTAAAAAAATATTTAAATTTATTTAGAACTAATTGGCATTCTCAATACAGAGGCAGACAAGGAAATAAGTTACAAATACCTAATAAAAGACTAACACTATTTTCTAAAAATGCCTATTGTATGGCAATTTCTATCTATAATAAATTGCCAAATAAATTGACTGAAATGGCGTTTAACAAATTTAAAACAATTTTATATAATTTTTTGATGGATAAAACATATTACTCTGTTAATGATTTTTTGACGGATAATTTGACTAATTAATTACTTTTGATTGACATCCCTAATAAATTGTTAAATGAAATTGACATACACTTAAATAGTTAATAAGTAGGTAATATTTTAATAATAACTGAGCAATTGCACTACTTGACATTATCTTATTTTAATTAATATTTGCTGTAATTATAGTAACTAACGAATAACATTATTTGATATTATTAAGTTGATTAACAAAATATTTGCACGTCGATAAACTCGACAGGCCATGCTGTACTTAAAATAATTGTCTAAAATCTGTATTCACCATGTCTTCGCAAATAAAACAATGATTGATTGATTGATATTTATTTTTTTATTTATTTCTTATTTGCAAAATAGTTGTGCAAATGTCATCTTAAACTATTCCAAATGACAAGTTGATGCCATTAGTAGTTCTCGAGATATCCAGCTGTGACAGACAGACAGACTGAGTCACACCATAAGGGTTCCTTTTATACCATTTGGTACGGAACCCTAAAAAGTAGCATTTAAAGTAGGTTTTTATGTTGTGTTCTGTTGAATTACAAAGGACATCAAAGCTTACATGAAGTCCCAATGGGTTGATAGTATATTCTTTTATTTGTACGCTTTTATGTAACAGGCCCTAATGTAATAATCATGAGGCCTATCCGTGACAACAAAGAAAAATGTCTACATAGTCTGAAGCAATTATCGTAGGATGAGAATCATTCGATGTAACCGTAATTTTGGACCTTATTCTCAAGCTAATTACTTCACAAATCGAAGTGAACTTGGTGCGATTGTAATGGTTCGCTTTTCAGAGTAGGCTTATAATGATAACGTAACAATTGTGTCCCAATGGTTTTTCAATGGTATTGATTATATTGACACTTGTTGTTACAATTTTTAAAGAGATTTTAGCATTCACAATGCTATTTTTATACAATACTAAATAATATACTTAGAAAAAATTCCTACTCCTGAGAATATGATCAGCCTTTCTATTGTCTAATTTAAAAATCTATCGCAATCGCTTTCAGGATGTAACACATTGAAGCTTCTTTTTGGCACAAATAAGAAATTAACAAAGAAATGCAGCAATGTTGAATTAGACAATTAGCCCGAGATCGATTTTTTTTCTAGAATATTATTTTGTATGAAAAATTGTACTTTGAATGCTAAAATTACAAATTTAAAAAATAAATAGCTATTTCATCTTAATCAATTGTTAAAAAATATCTGGAAAGATATTTTAAATATAAAATATTGAGTTAATTCGTCATTTTGTTGAAATAACGCTGGTTTGCAACGTAAGGCGTGAAATACACAGAAGCGACGCGGCGCGGATACGGCGGCGATACGGTGCAGATGTGAGACTTTCGGATGCTTTCGGCCAATCAAATACACGTATCGCCGGCATCGCCGCCGTATCTGCGCCTTATCTCCGCCGCATCTCTTCTGTGTATTTCACGCCTAAGAGTAGGATATACTAGAAAAATTTCGACGATACCACTAGTGACTCAGTAGCTCAGTTGGTAGAGCATTGGACCGGACTTCGTAAGGTCGCGGGTTTGATTGTCGCCTGAGAATATGATCTATTGGAATCGAAATTTTTAGTAGACTTACTGTTTTTAAGACCCGTCAAAAAGCAATAAGTACCATTGAAACACCATTGAGACACGATTGTTACGAACATTAGTAAAATCGAGGCCCTGATTTTGTCCAGAGGATACGGCATTAGACGTCCAAAATACGACTAGGTAGTCGTATCTCAATAATTCAATCGGGTAATTTGCCAGTGATTCAGCGTAGAGGAGCGATACAATCGGAAGCCGATTTGTGGAGTGGGTCGGCAGATCCGTTGTTGGATTACAAATTAACTGTGAAGGTACCTAATTTCGATACTATAAGTACTACTAAACCGAAACGAAACACGACGTAAAAACTCTGAAGCGTTTAAAAATGCATAATTCGACGGGTGAAAGCCTATTTGGTTTAAGCGACATTTTTGGAACTTTACAGGAGAGCGTTCCAAAGTTTTTAATTTCGGAAAAAAAAATATTAAAACAAAACGGTTTGTTAATTTTGCCTGAAAGTGTTACAAACTAGTTTCGTTTTAAAAGTCTCAAATTCCGGTTACATTCTTCACTTTGTAAAGATAAAAATTTTGAAAAAAAATGTCGCTTCATTCAAAATAGCCATATAATGGAGTAAGGTAAAATGATTTAACCGCCACTTTATTCTGCTGACAGTTCCAAGCAAAATGGCTTAAGTGTTACTTTGATTGTCTTTCAGAGTCTGGCTAAGTGCTTTAACCGACATTCTATCAATTGGATAGAATAAATCTATTTTGTTCAAACTCCAAAATTAAATATTTCAGAGTAAAATTATAATGGCTTAAACAACAATTTGAAAACAACAGCATTTGTTTTAAATCGCATCTGTTTGTATAACTTTTTAAAGAATGGTGAATGATACCATGCAATAATTTCTCATTTAAAAACTTCAATGTTATTATTATTTATTATTATTATTATTATTTAGAAGGGGGGACACCAGCGAAGCCAGACGGGTGATCAGTCACCTTGATTGGGACCATTTCACCCATTTCCCCAAATCCCCGGAGGGAGAGGTGGGTTATCATTTACCCCACCGGCGTCGGACCCTCGAACCTACCTGTACGCTTACAGTACCTGCTGAGTTGACTTATCGTTAACTGCTTTAGATCCTCTTCCTTAAGCTTATCCACCCCAAAGAGCTCCCAGCGCAGTGATGCGTATATCGGGCATTCTGCCATGAAGTGGTAGCTTGTTTCTTCTTTTTCTTTACATTGCGGACAGATGGGATCCTCTGTCCGTTTGATCACTGATAGGTGTCTGTTTAATGGACAGTGTCCTGTCAGTACACCTACAATCGTTCTTATATTTCTCCTGCTTCGTTTCAGCAATTCTCTAGTTTTCTTCTTGTCAACCGATTTGATGAAGATCTTGGACTGTCTACAGTCCTTTCTTTCCATCCATCTTTGGTTGGTTTCTTTGATTGTTCGAATTTCAATAATGTTCTTAGTAATTCTATGTGTGATTGGCAGTCTTGGTTCAGGGCCAATGAAAGGTTCACCAGCCCCTATCCTAGCCAATTCATCGGCTTCATCATTGCCTTTGTTACCTTCGTGTCCAGGTCCCCAGGCAATTTCCACCTCAACCAAGTTTGCAAGTTCCTGAATGCTTTATTTGCATTCCTTCACCAAGGCTGAGGTAGTCTCCGTTTTGTCAAGGGCTTTGATGGCAGCTTGACTGTCACTGTATATTATTATTTTTCCTATGTTATGGTTGCTTATCTCACTTTTGATCATGTGCGCACACTCCAGTATCGCGAATACTTCCACCTGGAATACGCTGGCGTATCTGCCCAGATTGAAAGTGGCTCCTTTTGTATCGGGTTTAGCTATGTATACCCCAGCACCCGATAGCTTAGTCGATTCTTTTCTTGACCCATCAGTGTAGCATACCGCGGTGCTATCCAGATCGTCTTGTTCTAGTTTCCAGTTTTCTCTGGATCTGATGCTTATTCTGTACTTTTTGTCGAATATCCTTTCCTTTTTTATTAGGTCATTATTAACCAGTATCATAGAAAGGTTATCTTCGTACTTCTTCCCTATTTCTGCGTGACCTTTATCAGTATGTCTTCCTATCCATAGGTTAGTGCTTTTCAGCTTAAACCATTGTTCTGTAGCTCTCTTTTCGATTTCAAGATCTATAGAACTAAGGCCTAGTATCATTTCTAAGGCGGCCGTAGGAGTTGTTCTCATGGCTCCTGTTACCATGATGCTAGCTAGTCTTTGTACCTTTGTGAGTTCTTTTCTGTTATATTCTAGTTGTGCCTTATGCCACCGTACTAGTGCTCCGTGGAGAATTCTCGGTAGGATGATTGCCCTATAGATCCATTGGACCACTTCGGGTTTCATGCCCCAATTCTTGCCAACAGCTCTTCTGCACTGCATGAGAGCTATCATTGCCTTTTTGCTAGTTTCTTTTATGTGTGTTCTATAACTTAGGGTGCTGTCTAAGACTATCCCTAGGTATTTAAACTCCTTTACTATCTCAAGTTCTACATTCTCAATGTTTATTGGGATCATGCTATCAATCTTTCTTTTATTTGTGAACAACATTAGTTTAGTTTTTGTAGGGTTGAGGTTCAGTCCCTTGTCCCTACACCATCTCAATGTTGTCATAATTCCGCTTCTCATTATATCTCTGACCACGCTTAGAACTTTGCCTCTTACAAGTAACAGGGACCCTATTTTTGAATCGCTCGAATGGCGTCGAGCGCTCTTTTCGACTGATTTTCGTTCGACATCCCATTGTTTTGAGTCATATGTCGAACGAAAATCAGTAGAAACGAGCGCTCGACTGGAGTCGAGCGATTCAAAAATAGGGTCCCAGGCCGTCATCCGAGTACGCTTGGATGTATATGTGCATAGCAGTGATCTTTGTAACTAGTTCATCTATTAAGATACACCATAGCAGTGGAGACAGACAACCTCCTTGGGGAAAGCCTCTTCTAGCTTTGATGGTGTATTTGGTGTCTGATAGTTCTGCTTGTATAGATCTGTGTTGTAACATGTTGGTATTTGCTTTGTTACACCTTCTCTGTTTAGGGCTTCCACTATAGATTGCGCAGACGCTTTGTCAAAGGCGCCTTCAACATCGAAGAAGCACGCTAAAGCGTATTCTTTGTTTGAAGTTGATCTCTCTACTCTGACTGCCATGTTGTGGAGGGCTGTCTCGATGGATTTCCCTTCCATATTAAGCATGTTGGTTGTCATGTAGTGGTCTTTTACTTTTGCCTATAGTTTCTCTTATATGTCTATCTAGTATCTTTTCCAGTGTCTTCAGTAGGAACGAGGAGAGGCTGATACATACCCGCGCGAGTCAAATACGTCGGCGGCAAACAATCATTGTTTGATGCAACGTTGCAAAATTGACACATAATAATATTTGCATGTCTGAACGGACATAGATATCACTATTTTGAGTTTTGATAAGTGCTTCAAGTAACACAAGGAAAACTTGAGATATGTTGGACCGACACTCAATTAAGTTATAGAGTGCGGATAAATTTCTGAAACGACATTATAGTCAAGTTTTGCATACAGACGATAATGATTTAAACAACATGTTATGATGAAAATATATAAAGGCAAAAAGGTTGAAGCGACATGACATATTTTTTTTAGATTCAAGCTAAATGTTTTAAGCGACAGCCTTGATGATTTTTATGTAAAGCAAAATGTTTTAAGCGACGGTTACTCCTAAAAAGTAGTTGGAGGCAAAACGCTTTAACCGCCATCGAGTACTATTATTGTGAAAACACAAACAGTTTAAACGGGTTTTAATCAAACATTTGTATGGTTCATATCCACTGTCTCTAAAAATGGTATTGATTTTTTGGCGTTTCATACACCAATGCTCTAAAATGAGGCCGAAATTTTCATTGGTTTAAGCGCCAAAAAAGTGCTCCGATATTTATGGGACCTAGCTCAATCGACGCAGAAAAATCCGCTGATTCCAAATATGTATATAACTCTATATGGCCCTAGGTGTCGCTTAAACCAAATAGGCTTTCACCCGTCGATATTATAAACATCATTATTATTTTAAAGATATTTTAGTTATCTTAACCTTATGATCATCAGCCATTTTTAATGTCCTCACTGGTAGGGCACAGGTCTTCCTTATGGGTGGATTAGGAGGATAGGCCATAACCTTGTCATAACCCACCACGCGGGCCCAATGCGGATTGGTGGGTGTTAACGACTGCAAATGCAGCCGGGACCAATGGCTTAACGTGCTTCCGAAGCATGGAGGAGCTCGATATAATAATTTGTTGGTCACCCATCCCATGACCGACCCATGCGAAAGTTGCTTAACCTCTGCAATCGCAAGGCCAGGCGCTACACCACTGCGCTGCGCCACTGAGTTCCCCCTATACAGGGTTATTTGTAAAACACCAACAACCTCGCAGCAGTAGACTACTAACATCATAAACAAAAACATTTGTTCTACGACTTTTGATAATTCGTTAGATTTAACTTTGATACAAAAAAAAATCATTTTAATTTACCGCTCGTAATGTTCATAACTCTACGCGCAGCACCTAGTACGCGGGACCCGCCCCGCCGCCATCCATAGACGTAAAAAGTGTCGAACAGTACAATAAAAGTTAGAAAATTCATTTTTGGTGAATGTATTGAGTTATGATAAAAGTCGTAGAACAAACGTTGTTTATGATGTAATCTACTCCTGTGAAGTTTGTTGGTGTTTTAAAA
Organism: Agriphila geniculea; assembly: GCA_943789525.1. Classification (NCBI taxonomy): domain Eukaryota; kingdom Metazoa; phylum Arthropoda; class Insecta; order Lepidoptera; family Crambidae; genus Agriphila; species Agriphila geniculea. The sequence continues at coordinate 4,516,118 of OX038883.1, forward strand.
ATAACCCTGTATAAATAACCTCCTCCTGTATAACCTTATATAAATTCTTCTTCTTTCATCAACATCATTATATTAGCCGTACAATGTACGATTCCCACTGCCGGGCATTTGCCTCCCTCGAAATCTCTACAACATACTACCACTAGGGACCCTATCCAACTGAGTGTGTCGTCTGTTAGGTTTAGCTATTTATAACACTAGTTTTTAACGTTTTTGCTATTTCTAACGATAACGTTAACGCTATTTTCTGAATATGCGTTATTCATTTTACTGGCAATAATTGATTACTGGCAACACTAGAGCTATTTAAGCAGAGAGCTACGGTAGATTCGGGATTCTTGTTCCAACCGTCGACGAAGTAATTTGAAAAGTGCAACTACCGTGTAAAATGTACGACAGTGTCCAAGTCATGTAAAAGTAAAGGATGTTAAAGGTATTTATGCGTTTTTATTTTATTATAAGTGTTCTTTAGAAGAATAACCCTACACGTCTGACGCGCTTCTCTTATTTTCCTTCACTTTTGCGATTTTCTTTAGCACTTTCAAACAAAGACCTCTGCTAATCTTTAATTGATATTTTAGTAATACGATTACCTAATCGTTTACTTAAGAAAAGAAGTTTGTTTTCGTCGTCTCAATATTTTCACACAAACAGCTAATCACCTTTGTCATAAACACGGTTAATTTTTAAGTATATCTAAAAATGAAATGGGGTTTTCAGACCACGTAAATGAACAACTTTTACTATGGGGCCAACCACGGAATCGCGGAAAAAAATCAGCTGTTCCATACATTATAGTCGAGTCGATGTTGTACTTTTCTATAGAACAGCTGATATTTTTTTCGCGATTTCGTGGTTGGCCCCATAGTAAAAGTTGTTCATTTACGTGGTCTGAAATCCCCATTTAATTTTTAGATATAGTTAAAAATTAACCGTGTATGTAGATGACTAGCGGCCGCCCGCGGTTTTACCCGCGTGATGGTTCCCGTTCCTGTGGGAATATCGGGATAAAAAGTATTCTATGTTTTAATCTAGGCTATCTACTATCTGTGTGTCTTTTTTGCGTGATTGAGGAACAAACATCCAAACTCACAAACTTTTACATTTATAAAATTAGTAGGATAAATCGAATTATTAATATGATTGAATTTTCAGTGTTTATAGTAAAGATTACAGATTTTTATCAATTGAAATAATAAGATTATTTGTAGAAGTGTAGATAATGATAAAGTTAAACACTCTATTAATCCTACCTACCTCGATTTCTCAAAATAAAAATTAAGTAAGTATGTAAAAAAATAACAATTATACACTAAATGCAGCATTTGCTAAAATTACTCACTTCTTATTTTTACCGACTTCTGTTACTATAACATGCCGCTACGCAATACCTGCCAGCAACTGTGTCTGTAGCCCGCCGGTAACGATCATTTGCGATTGTCAATTTTTACGTCATTGACGCCCATTGCTGCGAAAATTGATCGTTTACGCGTGCAATTGAAGCGATTGTCAATGTCTCCAACAATTGCATTGACGAAAAAATTGACAATCGCAATTGATCGTTACCGGCGGGCTTTAAAATCGCTTCGTTGCCCGTCACTCGAATATGTTGCTTGCTATGAATCATATTAATTATATTTTGTTTGCTCAACTTCCTTCGGGCAATCGAATACGAGGATGCCTCATAAGTATTTTTTTTATAATTAATTATACTTAGTGATGTTATATTTTGTCAGATTATACGTCCTACGATGATAAACTTGTAAAATTCGTTACTCTGATTTTGCCATTGAAGTAGGTATTATGTACATATAGGTGCCTAATACAGATTTGAATAGGTACCTACCTACAATAATGTATACCTAGCTCAAGAAACAGGTTTTACCGATTTCTATCTCATTCACATAAGTCACAACTTAATTGAATGGTCCTCTTTAGTCTCGAAAAAAATAATACGCGTAAAACATTCGATAGAGAAATTTTGTATGGGAAATTTGTACAGCGCCATCAACCGCCGAAAAGCGAAATGAAATTTCCCCAAAGATAATTACTCTATCGAATACTTTTACACGCGCAAAGTGAAAACTGTGTAAGTATAAAATAAAACTTATGCGCCGTTGGACTAAAAGAGCATTGAGGAATAAAAGGATATAAAAGAAAGTACCTACGCTATACCTACTGCATAAGTGCCAACTGTATTCATTCCCAACTGCATCCGAAGCACGTACGCGGTGCATGCCGGATTGTTTTCACTAACATTTGACGTAATTTGATATGAGCTAAACGTGACTTTTAGAGATAATGGAATTCGTACACAAAAAAGTATAAATGAAAATCATTGAATACTACTGAAATTTGTATTGGTGTAGCAGGTACTTATTATACGGAACTATGAAACGCAAGTAATGGTGCAAGTCTTTCATTAAAACTTGCTGCATCATCTTTTTCCCATAGATCATCAGCCTTTTACAGCTTTCGTACCTAATGTTTTTTTTGTGTTTTTGCAGGTATGTCACATTGAGTAAATAAAGGACTTGTGAGTATTATGAACAGTGAGTGAAAAAGATAATAATAAAAAACTAAGATATTTTTCAAAAAATGGAAATCTCTCCGCTTTCAATTGACGAGCAGGTTCGTTACTCATGTGGAGCATGTAGCTGAACATAATATTAATCACAGAACAAAGAAAAATTTCACCAGTATGTACATTTATTTTTGGTGTTCATTTTCAATGTAGGTACTCTGATAGTTGCGTGGAGCATGAAATCTGTATTGTTTTTACTTACGTGGGTATGTACCATGATTTATCAAATGATTCAATGTATTATGTTGAACCACATTTTGTTTGATTGATTTTAACATAACTTTTATCAATAAATTTTATGAGAGCAGCACTTTTCAACAATGTTTCCGACTAATGTTTTTGAAATTAGCTTTCATCAACAGGAGTACCTTTATTTAATAACTTCACATCATATCTTAAAACTAAATACTTCAATAACTACTACCCACTAAAAGCCTTGCTCGAAGGTTAAATTAAATGGTATCTTTATTTATATAAACAATGGAAGACATCTATTTAATCAAGTTGATGACTGGTATTTTTTTTGGAATAGGTACCTACATCTTGATGAGATCACTATAAGGCGGGATGTTTACAATACGCTTCAGTACAGTCAACCGATCATTGTTTAACAAATATAGATTTTTTAATTGTTATATGTTTATCAAATGGTTACTACATCATAAAAATGATAAAGTGCTTTGTATGATATACCTACCCTACCCATACATTATCTAAAGGATTTGTGTCATCGAAAAATTAAAGGAAAATCTTCGAATTCGTGGTGAAACATAACAAACGTAGGTACAACAAGTTTTTCACATAGGTATAGAGCTAAATCTCTTCCTCGGGACTCAAAGATCATACAGGGTTATTTGTAAAACACCAAATTATGTGTAATTATATACCAGGTTATTTACAAATAACCCTGTACATATCCGATTTTTCAGCAGTTAGGGGATACACACTACGTTTTTTTTTTGCCTCATGATGTGTTTCAATTACAATAAGTCCATCTTATGTATTTTGACCCTTACTTAGTTGCGCATTCCTAACTAATTACAGATTCCTCGGGCGGGACTCAAAAATTTGATACACATCCGATTGTTTAGCGGCCAGAAACGGTGGCCTATTGCGGGCATACTCTCACTGCGTTTCAAACAACCCCAAAGATACGACTTTAGTATGTCTACCTTCATAACATAACCCAAAAATCTTTCCCTTTAAGTAGCGCATTCCTCACTAATTACAGATTCCTCGGGACTCAATGATTTGAAACACATCCGATTGTTCAGCGGCCAGAAGCGGTCGCTAACTGCGAACTCACACCGCGTTTCAAACAACCCCAAAGATACGACTTTAGTATGTCCACCTTATTGTAACATAACCCAAAACTCTTCCCCACTAAGTGGCGCATTCCTCACTAATTACAGATTCCTCGGGACTCAAAGATTTGAAACACATCCGATTGTTCAGCGGCCAGAAGCGGTCGCTAATTGTGGACTCTCACCGCGTTTCACCGGCCTGCGTGTCGCGCGGGGAAAGTGTACGCTCGGTCAGAAAGATACGTCGCCGATACGATATTTTTATCTTTATTACGTTTGTGACACGAATGAGAGAGTACCTAATCATAATTTGTATGTAGCTTTGGAGCTGGAAATTCAAATTCAAAAATAATAAATTGCAATATTGCCCTTACATGCGTTCAAACATGCACTATTGAAGGCCTTGTAAGAGCATAGTATTTTAACAAATAATTTATGACATTGTTAGTCAAAATAGTTAATAACTTAAAACTTTTAGTTACGTCAAAAAGCATTGAACATTTTACTCACATTTCTTAAATTTAGCTTCAAATCACGAAAAAAATCGTATATGTAGATACTCGTACATCGTTAAACACTTACATGGGAAATTGTATGTGATTAGATGTAACAAATCGAGAATGTTAAAAAAGTAACTACAAAATAACCAAATGATGTTTGGTTTGATTGATTTGATTGTAAAAAACTTTCACGTAGACACCTCTATTGTAACTATCATTGTTCCACTAATTGTTTTCACATTATCTTCTCCCATCATCACGGAATATGACATAGTGTGACATTGCATAATTTGTCTTCGCACGTCGCATAGTGGTTCAAAGATCGTCACCCCCGTGAGACATCGAGAACAATACGGTATCGAGAGGTCTGGCTCGTTTGTTTCTGGATGTTACCGCCCTTTTTTCCGCTATTTCCGCTTGTTCCGCTATGGGAAATGGAATGGAGTGAGCTTCCTTATACCGACTTACAGGTTTGTATTTTCTTCGCTTAGAAACTGGCTTTGAGGCGGAAGGCGGACGACAGGTGTTACATGAAAGATACAGGATGTTCAGTTTTTTTATGACTCTAAGTTTAGTGCAATCGATGAAGTAGTAACCTATACCATGGGGAAATATTTTCATTCTGTTCTATTGGAAGCAATTTTATTGTAAAAGTCAGTAAATGTTGTTCCATTTGTTGATAGAGATTGTACATAGTTAACGTAGAGTTCTAATGTTTGCAATAAACTCAATTAGTTTAATTAGGTATGCTCCCATTTATTTGGCATTTATCTAAATTAATAACAGTCGTTTATATCATATCGTAAATAACTAATTATGTATAACTACTTAATTACCCTCATGTAACAGTTTGTAATCTGCCATTATGGCGCATAAATAGCTATTAGGTAGTATTCACATTGACTACAAAATGAGTTTTACCCTCGTATCTATAGAAGAGTAAGATATGGTTTAAGTAAAAATTGCAATTTTCAAATGCAATGTAATTTATAGCATAAATTGATCTTCATTGCACCAAAACTGCACTAAAATTGCATTTATGTTTAATTATACCATAAATTGGATGTGAATATAATATTGGAAGCATTTGGAAATGGCAAGTCTTACTTAAGTCATTACCAACTCATGTATAGAGATACGAGGGTTAACACATTCACTGCCCAAGATATAGAGAGATGCATTGCTGTTGCCCAAATATTTTTATTGTTTGTATAGATTATACTACTTATTCTTAATAGTTGTTACGCTAAAAGTTTAGATTGTACACTACTAATTGATACGCTCAAATCAAAAACAGACCAAGTGCAAATTTTAAAATTTTGGGAATTAAAAAAAACTTCCTGGTTTAAAAAAATTGTACCAAACATCGGAAATAAAAAATATAATAAAGTAATTTCATTCTTTAGCCACACTTTTATGTTATGAAAATAAATAAAGATAATCTCTTTATATTTTTAAAAATTAAGACAAAATTATTTATATGGTCTGTTTTTGATTTGAGGTTTAGTTTGGCTTAGTAAAATGATACAAATAAACAAAATTTTATATTTATTCATAGCCAGTCTCATTCCCATCATTTTCATCAGACTCGGAAATATTTTCAGTATCATCAGGTCTCATATTAATTTAATTAAAATAAAAAAAAGAAATTTTCAAAAAAATATGAATAGAGCTTTTTTATAATTAAGTTTCTCTTCTTTCATACGCACATTTAATCGATTAATATAATATTAATCTGTTTTTTCCGGATTAAGGTAGGTCACCGGGATTTATTCTTTATTCTTCAATAGAATTCAAGACAAAAACCGCCCATCTAACCGATACATGGTCTGTTTTTGACTTTAGTCGAATTTTCGGTCATGTATTTTGACCTATTTTGACCGTTTATAGTTTGGTCGGTTTTATATATTAGGCCTGTAGATTTCATAAAATACTACCGATCTGCATCATTAACTCTATTTCGCCAAAATTGCTACTTGGTCTGTTTAAGACTTGAGCGTATCAATTACTGATTCCTACTTTCTGTTATATTTTGGAGGATAATAGAAATAATAAGTCTCAGTTTTATTACAATTGTAAAAAAATATTAAAATGCTTCCTGCCTCTCCACGGCGCCGGCGCCGTGTAATGGGCAGTGAATGTCGTTTATACTATTTTTGCGCTAAAAATGGTCATTTTGAATTATTAAACACTTATAACAAAGAAATGTCTAGTATACAAATAAAAAAAAACTGCACTCGATAATTTAAACCCAACAACAGATTATAAAACGTGTTTACGTCACGAGAGTCGACGTCATGCTGCAGTATTAAAATGTTTATAAAGCTAATTAAAATCCAACACTTGTTTGTAAAAGTTCAATATTGTTCCTATGTGCCACGCGCGAACCGTGCCCGTGCCGCGAGTGCCCGCGTTGTCTTGGGGCTTAGAAAATAATATAGCCGCAAACCACGGCACCGTGAGTTATTTTTACATTCTCTTTGGCACCGTGGGCAAGGCACCCCACCCCTCCACGGCGCCGTGTAACGGGCAGTGAATGTTTTAATCGAATGACATAAGGATCGTATGAAAGTTCTAGACGAGATGCAGGTACATTATACTTACGTGAACTTTTTATAGAACTTACATCCCTTGTAGCATGATCACCTAAACACGATGTACCTATATTACTGACCTGCATATATTTACACTGGATAAGCTTATGTCAAACTGTTTTTGTGCCTATTTGATTTCCGCCATTTTGGCGCTGTAGGACGTAGCGTGAGCATAGCGTGAGGGACATGGTACTAAAGTTTGAAGTCTGGAGAGACCATCACGGCAACCGTTTTCATATTGTACGTCAAAATTAGTTCTTTAGACGCATGCTAGTGGCGTTTCAAGTAGGCACAAAAACTTAGCTGTCAAATCATACAGACAGCCAGTCCAGTTAAATAAAAAAAAAAACCGGCCAAGTGCGTGTCGGGCCACGCGCCATAGGGTTCCGTAGTTACCTTTTACCATACCATATTTAATACCGCCTATAATTTTTCGTCTGTAAAAATAACTTTGTTTTTCACAGTGTTGGTATGAATGACAAAGTTATATTTGCGGTTTTGGAAAATGAGCTATATCTCAAAAACTAATTAATATATCTCGTTCAAACCAATTTTGGTTGAAAGTTTTTATTAAGATCTACAACATATATTTTTTTTAGATTTTTCACTCTCTTATTTCAAAAGTTAAAGGGGGGGGGGACACACATTTTACCACTTTGGCGGTGAATATTTTTCAAACGGTTGACTTTGAGAAAAAGTTGTCTTAGAAACCTTAATGTCATTTTAAAAGACCTATCTATAAACACCCAACACGTGTTGGTTTGAAGAAAATTTTTTTTTTGTTTCATTTCCATGTATGGGGAGCCCCCCCTTAATCTTTTATTTTTCTTATTTTTATATTAAATTCGTTAAGCGGTTAACAGAATACATCTACCTACCAAGTTTCAACTGTGTAGTCTTAATACTTTCGGAATAAAGTGGCTGTGACATACGGACAGACAGACAGACAGACAGACAGACATGACGAATCTATAAGGGTTCCGTTTTTTGCCATTTAGGCTACGGAACCCTAAAAACCGGCCAAGTGCGTGTCGGGCCACGCGCCATAGGGTTCCGTAGTTACCTTATACCATACCATATTTAATACCACCTATCATTTTTCGTATGCAAAAATAACTTTGTTTTTCACAGTGTTGGTATGAATGACAAAGTTATATTTGCGGTTTTGGAAAATATGCTATATCTCAAAAACTAATTACTATATCTCATTCAAACCAATTTTGGTTGAAAGTGTTTATTAAGATCTACAGCATATATTTTTTTTAGATTTTTCACTCTCTTATTTCAAAAGTTAAAGGGGGGGGACACACATTTTACCACTTTGGCGATGTATATCTTTGAAACGGTTAACTTTGAGAAAAAGTTGTCTTAGGAATCTCATTGTCATTTTTAAAGACCTATCTATAGACACCCAACACGTGTAGGTTTGAAGAAAAAATTTTTTTTCAGTTTCAGTTCCATGTATGGGGAGTCCCTCCTTAATCTTTTATTTTTCTTATTTTTGTATTAAATTCGGTAAGCGGTTAACAGAATACATCTACCTACCAAGTTTCAATTGTGTAGTCTTAATACTTTCGGAATGAAGTAGCTGTGACATACGGACAGACAGACAGACAGACAGACAGACAGACAGACAGACAGACAGACAGACGGACAGACAGACATGACGAATCTATAAGGGTTCCGTTTTTTGCCATTTAGGCTACGGAACCCTAAAAAATCATGTTAGTGACCTATATCGCGTACGCTCAACTGTCAAACTCCATTGTCTTTTGACAGCTAAAAGTGATGAATCACTAACTATATCATATCGCGTTTCGGTGGTCATGCTAGGGGGGCAAATATACAACGTGTTACGAAAATACCCCTAATGTAAAATATGGTAGATAGGAATCATCAAACTGAATAACTTTTACTATGGGACTAACTTTGAAATCCCAAAAAATAAGCTGTTTCATACAAAGATTAATAACAAAATATCAAATGTATGAAACAGCTGATTTCTTTCTCACGATTTCAGAGTTGGTCCCATAGTAAAAGTTGTTCAGTTTGATGGTCCCTATCTACCATATTCCGCATTAGGGGTATTTTTACCGACTTCAAAAGGAGGGAGGTACTCAATTCAACCAGTTTTTTTTTTGTTTTTTGTATAGTATACACCGATTACTCGAAGACGGCTGAACCGATTGAAATGATTCAAACGTTGAAATTAGGTAAACTTCCAAGATGGTCCCATTTTTTAAAATTTTGAAATCGGTTCAGTACTTTTCAAGTAATCTTGAAAAAAGCACGAAAATAGTATGATTTTGTGTGAACTACCCCAATGATCAGTCGTATAACTTCTTTGTTTATGAACTGAATAAGATAATTTTTTTTTAATGGGAAAGGGATATCTTAAGTGTAGTTCTTTAACTGATCTAAAAAAGGAGGTTCTCAGTTTGACCCGCATGTATGTATGTTTCTCCGCGATTAACACACGTTTGGCTGAGCCGATTTTACTACCTAAATAATATACCTACACTATCTAATAAAAAATGTACCTACCTACACTAAAAATAAAAAAATAAAAAATTGTTTAAAAAAACAAAAAACCGACTTCAAAAAACCTACCTCTAAAAAGCAAGAAATAATATTCGTAATAATAAAAACACGTCTATTGAAGTCGGGTGTGGCTTTTAGAATAAAAATTTGTACTCCAGCCCCACCCGACTTCAATAGACGTGTTTTTATTTTTTTTAAATTGTTTAAAAACACAAATAACCGACTTCAAAAAACCTACCTCTAAAAAGCAAGAAATAATATTCGTAATAATAAAAACACGTCTGTTGAAGTCGGGTGTGGCCTTAAGAATAAAAATTTGTATTCTAGCCCCACCCGACTTCAATAGACGTGTTTTTATTATTACGAATATTATTTCTTGCTTTTTAGAGGTAGGTTTTTTGAGGTCTGTTTTTTGTTTTTTTAAACAATTTTTTGTAACACGTTGTATGTGTAGTGTTATCATCAATAATAACTTGTGCGCGATTTGTTGCCAAACGGAAGATCATCTAGCCGGTAACAGGTATCTTTTTTAATTGTGCACATAGAAAGTAATGGAGATAATAAAACCACTAATTACAACAGTTATATCAGAGATTGTTTACAATGCGGCACTGCATATGATCTGCTGTAACAACAATTACGTTGCATCACCGAATCGAAAGTTAGCTTGTGTTAGATTGGAGTATTATCAACATGACACAAGTGCAAGAATATTGTAGATTTGTACCAGTTTTGGAATACCTACCTAGTAGAGTATTTTGACTGAGATATGCGACTAGTTTATGTGGCTACGATACTCCGCTTCAACCAACTATGGCTACGAAAATTTTGCCGTTGACAAACTGTCGCTGTGTAGCAATAATTTGTGTCAATTGCAAAATTTGCATAACGTTGATGTGTACCAACTGTTATGCATTTTTTCAGGTGTTAGGTCTAATCGCTGCTTTGAACCTAATTTTTTTTTAACCGACTTCCAAAAAAGGAGGAGGTTCTCTGTTCGTCTGTATATTAGTTTTTTTTGTATATGTCCACCGATTACTCAAAAACGGCTGGACCAATTAAAATAAATCAAACGTTATTACATTAGGTAAACTCTCAAGTTGGTCCCATTTTTTTAAATTTGGAAATCGGATCAGTACTTTTCAAGTAATCTTGAAAAAAGCACGAAAATAGTATGATTTTGTGTAAACTACCTCGACGATCAGACGTATAACTTCTTTGTTTATGAACTGAAAAAGATAATTATTTTTTGTTGGAAAAGGGATATCTTAAGTGTAGTTCTTTAACCGACTTAAAAAAAGGAGGTTCTCAGTTTGACCCGTATGTATGTATGTTTCTCCGTGATTAACTCACGTTTGGCTGAGCAGATTTTTCTACCTAAATAATATACCTACACTACCTAATACAGAAAGTAGGTACCTACACTAAAAATTAAAAAAAAAAAAAAAATTGTTTAAAAAACAAAAAACCGACTTCAAAAAACCTACCTCTAAAAAGCAAGAAATAATATTCGTAATAATAAACACGTCTATTGAAGTCGGGTAGGGCTTTTAGAAAAAAAGGAATTTGTACGCCAGCCCCACCCAACTTCAATAGACGTGTTTTTATTATTACGAATATTATTTCTTGCTTTTTAGAGGTAGGTTTTTTGAAGTCGGTTTTTTGTTCTTTACAGCTATAGAAGTAGACCGTAGACCAATCACATCGAAACTAATATAATAATGTTAAGCTATTGTAATTAATTTCAACTTGACATCACCACGCGTTTTAGATAAAGAGGGCCAGACAGACGAACCACGAAGGGATCCTGTAAGGGTTTCTTTTGAGGTGAACCTTAAAAATGTTACCTACGTTAAAAGGGACGGTAACCAACTTTCACTGGTTCACATTTGAAAACTTGTATTAAAATTAGGTATCTATATTAATTAATCTTTCTGTGCATGATTCTTCAATGTTATACATAAAGTTACTGTCACGACTCTACCTTTACAATTTCAATTACACGGACAAACAAACCAATCTGAGCAACAATGAAATGTCAACATTATTATTCAAATGAAACCAAAATGGCGGATTATGTCAACTTTTACTTACGAGTACCTAGTTCAGCTGCACACAATGGACTAAAGGTCACTTTTACTTCTAAACGGATTAATGGCAAAAACGTGACATTGTAGAGTTGGTAACTCGCAAAAACTTATGTTACGTAACTGAAACGAAACGGACCGTACAAAAAGTAATGTTACACACAAAGTTTTAGCCAAAAAGTGAGGTACCTCCTATGACTCTTTAGTTAGGCAAAAATAAATAAATTGAACTGTCGACCTTCGAACTATCTCTAGGTATCTTCTGTGAAGAGAATGTAGAACTATTACAAATTAACTTTACATTACTAATATTATAAATCTGAAAGTTTGTAGGTTTGGATGTTTGTTTGTTCCTCAATCACGCAAAAACGGATGAACAGATCTGGATGAAATTTGACACACAAGTAATTTATAGCCTGTATTAAAATAAAGGATACTTTTTATCTCGGTCAAAAGTCCTCTAAGAATTTTCCGAATTTCCACGCGGACGAATTGGTGGGCGGAAGCTAGTTTACAATAAACTAATTCCTAAAAAACTTAAATAGTAAAAACTTTCTTAGCAAGGGAGCCCTCGGAAATGTTTCACGAATAGATTATGATTAAGAATAAAAAATAAAAATTTTAGTACGTAAATCTTTATATAAAGAAAAATTAAGTAAAAAACACAACTCATAAAGTGTGTAATCTCATTTATTAAGTAATTAAATTTTAATTGAGGCGCGCCGTGTTAACAAAATAAGGCCGTACATTCGCTTCGAAAACAGGCCAAACTTTTGCGTAGACATTGCCAGCTGATTGGAATACGCATCACTGTCGAAAGTCGGTTTACATCGCGCTATAGAAAGTGCTTGATGAGTCGAGAATAGTATTAAAGTGAGTAATGCGAACGGTAAGGTGATTTAACGCGTTAATACAGACCTACTTGGAATAAATACCTATAAGTCGGGAAATGAGAATACCAAGAAATCAGGGACGAAATTACAGAAAAGTTTTAGACGTTAGAGAATGATAGGTACTTCCTTTCGGGTAGTATTTAATCGGTTAACCATAAATTCCCATTTTGGATATCAAAAATACTGAATATAGCGTACTGAAATACTAAGTGGGCGTCGGACTGAGGGCGACTAGGTATAAATGTTGAAAATGGGTAGGTACTTTAAAATACAAATTGAGTAACTACCTAGTTATTCAGAACGGACGACCAAATTACTATTTGGGTGACAACCTTAGGGCACACAAAACATTTAAAATTTTGCATATTTTTTATTCGAAAACGGCGACAATTATCCTAATCGAGAAGACAAAAATACCATGTTGGGCAGCTTAAATCAGTTCTAAAGTTACTTAGTATAATAGTTGCCTACTCAGTATTTTCGTCACTCATTTAGAATGTATACCTACTTACTGCTAACTTTAATTATTTATTTCCCACATGTAGTCGCTCGTTTTATGTATTTTTTGTAATCCACAGTTTATTGCCCGTTTTTTGTTTTTGCGCCCAAAAAAGAATAAATAAGAATAAATAAAACTTCAGCTGCCAGGTTTAGTATTTCAGTATTTCATTAACAGTCGCTTTTAATCATTTCCAGTCACCCAATTAATTAATTTTTCGTTCTATTCTGTTTATCAAAATTGCAGAGTTTACCACATTTTTAACCGACATCAAAAACAAGTAGAAGGTTCTCAATTCAAAGCGTAAGTATAATACTTATTTTTTGTTCTAAATGACATCATATTCCTTTCTATTTAAGCATCAAAATTGCAGTTAACCAAATTTTTTACCGACATCATAATATAATTTTTTGTTCTAAATGACGTCACGTAAAGTTAATTTGAATATTTAAAATATAAATGCGAATTTTATTTTATTTTTAATTTATAGCTTAATCTGTATGACATTTTTTATTTAAATGAGCTATTAAGATTCGTCTCCCGGCGAAAACAATGACCTTTCAAAGTTCAACGACTTGATTTTGTTGCGCACGTGCTCGCTCATGGCGCGTCTGCCTATCCTTGAATGGGGTGCTTTATTTTGCTTTTTATTTGTGGAAAAAATACCGACGAATGGTGTAAAGACTGTAAAGGAATCGTGAAGTGAAACCGATCGCGTCTTATTCGGTTCGTGAGGCATTTTGTCATCGTTTATATTCTGTGAAAGATTCACTTTCTAGCGTAACGTGGTTTGAATGAAACATTCGATAAAAAAATTGCCAATGCAAATTGTTTTATTCAATTATTTCTTTTGAGTTTTTACCCGTTCTTTCAACTTTAGGTAACGTCAAGTATTTTGGAAGTCAATACAATTAACATTTGCATGGAACGAGTCCATAGATTAATATTATCTAATGGTTGAACGGTCTTCGCATGGTGTCCAATGTGCCCATACAAGTGTCATATCAAGCTCATAAGGTTTGTTACAGATATACAGGGTTATTTGTAAATCACCAACAACCTCGCAGGAGTAGATTACTAACATCATAAACAACAACATTTGTTCCACGACTTTTCCGAACACCGGCAAAAAAATTTGGACTCTTTATACCATAGAAATAGAATGTCAAAGAACAACAAAGTCAATAAACAGGTGATCCGAAAACGAATCAATACATTTTATATGAGATACGTAAAATATGATTTAGATTCATAAAATATGACTATATTATGGCAAAGGAAGTTAATAAACTATGTTCCATACTGTTTTCTTTGTCGATAAACGAATAAATGTAGCGAAATTTGGTTTTAGATAAATGAGTGGCAATATCTTATTTACCTTGAAAAGTGTGATTACTTGGATTGTTTCTTTTTGTCACATCACAATTACTTAGATCAGAAGTCACCATAGCTCCACAATACCTTTATTTTAAATTCTAATTAAGATTAAAAAATATTTTAAACAAATTGTGATTGCTCATTTGCTAAGCGGGACGCTAGGGGCTCTTACTGTAAAAAATGTTGGCACATGTCACTTGATCCTTTGTCTCTTTTTTACATAGACCGTGTCCGTATGATGTTAACTTCTCTTTTCGACGCTTTGTTGGTCTTCTTGAGCGCAGCGAAAATTTTTCTATGTCTATGCTTTATACAAATGTCCCGAACAGCTGATCGAGTTTTGTATGAAAAATTTGATAATTTCTAAAAAAGTGTGCTATATTGAGACATTGATTTATTTTTTCTGTAATCTTTATATAAACTGCTATCACATAGTATTATTTCAGATTTTTCTCTTTGCAAACTTCTGAGATAAGGGGGGGGGGAACGGTATTTTTTTTCTTTTTTCATCATAAGTCGAAAACTATGCGGCCTAAAACAAAAAAAAAATGATTAAAAACGTGCAAACGGCGTTCTTTCATACGATACTCCACATGCCCTAATAGCCCCACTTCAAATTTTTAAGACCCCTTTTCAGTCCCTGTTGTAAAAAAGGTATTAATTTTTTTATTTATTTCTTATTTGCAAAATAGTTGGGCAAATGTCATCTTAAACTAATCCAAATTTCAAGTTGATACCATTAGTAGTTTTTGAGATATCCAGCTGTGACAGACAGACAGACTGAGTCACACCATAAGGTTCCTTTTTTACCATTTTGGTACGGAACCCTTAAACGACACTTCGACTTCACAAATGTACAAAAGTACAGCAGAATGGAGATTATATACCATAGCCACAACCTGCCACAACTACAACACGTATTAAAAAAAAGTTTTGATAATTTGTAACGAAACTTTTATAAAATACCATTTGTGGTTGTGGCAGGTGGTGGCTAAAGTATAATCTCCATTCTGCTATTACTTTTGTACATTTGTAAAGTTGACGTGATTTTTATTTTTATTTTTACGCAACCATAAATTCTGAAACTTTTTTTTTTATTACTAAAGGGAGCTTATAAAATAAATATTCAGCCAATTTGATTTTTTTCAGACATTCCCCATTATCTGGTTAGCAAACTGCCTAGTCTGCCTACAAATAAAATAAAATTGTTACGTTCAGTAAAATAACCGTGGTTCCATATTTTTAACAACAAACAAACAGTACAATACAAACAATAGTTTTGAAATAAAATTAAAACTATTTTCAACACAAAAGCCGGCAGAACAAATTTCATTCAACATCTCGTCATTTCCGCTTGCTAACCAATCGATGGAAATAAAATAAACTTGCTTATACTTTAGGTAAAATATAATAATGATATACCTACCTATTTATCATTATCATTATCATGAGCCATGATGTGCCCATTGCTGGGGCACGTCTTATATTAATAGAAGGATATTAGTTACTTACTTATATCGAAAAGACAAGTTCAATTCATTTGTCACTTTCCCTTTAGTTTTTCTGCGAATTCTGTGCAAAGGTACACTTATTGGGTTGAATTAAATAGATTTTTCATAAGTGCACCCACAGCGATGTAGGTCCCCACAGGAATGAGTGAACCGCACCGCTGTATTTATAACAGTGACTAGGTACCTACTTACTAAGGTAATTTCGATTTGTATTAATTATATGAGACGGTGGTTATATTGAACGCATGATGAATTATCATGCGTTCAATATAAACATACATAAAACAAAAAAGTAAGAGGTTTTGTCCTCGGCAGCATGAACTAGCACTTCCTGCGCCTTCTCTAAGTTGTAAGTTTTAAACAGTAATCAACGCAATTGTTTATTAGGATTAAATGAAAATTATATTTTTTTTATATTAATCATTTTTTCCCTGCCCGCGTTATAACGTGGGGCAAGTATATCCGGGTACTGTCAGTATCGTGACCCAGGAAAATACTCATAAGTATCCGAGATCACGAACTGTACACCGCACCTAAGTCTTGTCACGCGATTAACGACTAAGAAGCGTGTTTACCATAAAGTAGCTCAGCTATTCGATACAATTACAATCTATAGCAACAATTCCCATTAAATAAAACGGCCCATTCATTGTCACTGCCGTGAGAATTGCGTGAGTTTTCACAGTAGCAGTAACGAGTTTAGTGCACTTCGCCTGCAATGCCCTACCTTATTTTGAGCTGTCGTTTGATTTTAGACCTTGAAGTCTCGGTAATAGTGATGTAGTGTTAGAAGATCTATTAGCGTACATGCATTCGCGCCTTTCACCGGCCGACACGGCGGGCTAGCTCTTGCGTCACCGCGGCTGCAACACGTCACGTTGAGTTCACTCACTCCGAGAACTTACAACACTCGACACTTTTTGAAACACTAAAACCTCCTTTCGGCGTTTGAAGATTGAAATTGGAAAAGTTTGAATTTGGAAGCTTCCAAATTGAAACTTTTCATCTTGTACTCAACAACTTCTCACAGTTCCTTTGTCTTTTGTTTTTCTTTAACGAATCAAATTAAAGTTACTCTACAAACTATTATACTCGAAAGGTTGTTGAAAACAACTGTAAACAGAGATTTCGAATTTGTTGGAAAAGTCGTTAATAAGTCCTTAAAACTGATTTCGTCACTGCAAGACTCCAAAGTAAGAGAAACACAAAAATTCAATAGGTATATATTATATTGATATGTATTAAAGTCAGAAGTTATTAGATTTCCCTTTATTATGATTAATTAAATCTTCAAACCGCCTTAGAATCAACTAATTACAACCAACCTTGTCTAGATTAAAACCTAAATTGGCGATAAAAGCTAAAAGTAACCATGAAATGTAAAGTAACAGCCATTTCATGAGCGTGAAATTATTTTTATTATCTATGTTAATTTTTGACTTAGTTTAATCTTGACCTTCACAGCTACTGTCACGACTTTGTATTTGTTTTACAACAGACTTTAATTGGGTTTGGTGTACCCACCCGGGACCTTTGGCTAAAGGTGAGGATCTACGTACTTTAGTAAGATCGTTGCTATTGCACCAAAGGACTTTTTAATTAATTATGAATTTAAGAAAGTAACTTAAAAAAATATAACCATTAATAGATTTTTGCATTCACACTGTTTTTTATTTAGCTATTTAGGTATTAAGTTAGAAATAGATATTAGAACAAACAAGGGTTCGAGTTCCACCTGAGAAGCTGGGGGTCTATTACGAAAAGTTTAATGCGATACACGCAGCTGCGTCCGTGCTTCGTTTTGATTGTTTCCTATTACAAACCACTTTCGTATGCGATATTGCGAAGAGACTGCGTGAGTTTGACAGTTTCTTTCTAGCGTATCCGACATCGTTCGTTTAGTAGTCTATAAACTACGATAGCCAAATTCAAAATGTTTGTTATAACTGCAACCAACGAACTGCGGACGATTATCGTGGCCAAGTAGCTGCGTTACGCGATTGCGTACGTTATTTTCGTAATAGGCCCCCAGGTGACGAGATTTTTTAGTAATTTAACATAAAATATACTAACAAAATTAATTAATCATAGCTAAATAAACTTCCGACTTATTATTTACTTAGAAAGCGCTCATGGTGGAACTTGACAGACTGATCGTACTCATTCACGTTTGTTATGCAACGCTCGGTCCGGTCAGGTGTCGAATGGGTGACCGTTAAAGTGGCATGAGCGCTTCCGTGCTTCGGAGGGCACGTTAAACCGTCAGTTGTTGTCGTATGATAACAGTTGTGAAGTCAAGTTAGAGGCCTTTCAGGCAGCTTGATAAACTCTAACACCAGAGGTGGACACTATAATCCTCATTCGATATGAAGAAGAAGAACTTACTATGTTTACTGTCTCTGTATGTTGGCACTGAGTCTGAATACATAAAGACTACAATACAAGGTGTTACAGTATTGTTTTGTCTCATATTGCGAATAAATTTTCACAGAACAGAAACAGATCAATAATAAGTTTGGGAACCAATCCCAGTGCTGCATGCAACATTGAACGATTCAATTGAGATAACTAATATTGCGGATGGCTGTGTTGGCGATGCCAGGGTTATCACTCACCTTCGATTTTCATAAAACTTTTCCAAATCTTGGTTCTTGGCACTTTTTCTTTAATTCTTACTTCCCAATTTTTTACTCCGATAAAATAATGAAGGATAACCATTTCTGACCTGTCAAAACGTTGTTTTTAGTAATTATCGTGTAAACAGGGTTATTTGTGAAACACCAACAACATCGCAGGATTAGATTACTATCATCATAAACTACAACATTTGTTCTACGACTTTTCCGAAAGCAGAAAAATAAAATCGACTCTCCATACAAATGTCCGAACAGCTAAACGAGTTTTGTATGAAAAGACGATTTTTTTTGTCTGTTTTTGGAAAAGTCGTAGAATAAAATGTTGTTGTATATGATGTTACTAATATACTCCTGCGAGATTGTTGGTGTTTTACAATTAACCATGTAGAGAAGTAATACCTATACTTACTTAGCTTTCAAAATTGCATTTTTATTGTTATTCATAAATTGCTAAAGATCGGAATATCTGTGCTGTGGTTATTGAAAGACTCTCTGAATCCATATTCCCGTGAATTTGAGAATAACTGAAATGTTGTTAGAAAACCATTAAACTCTATTCCATGTTAAAATAAATTTATAATTTACGTCTTTTCTTTTGTTTTCAAATTAAATATTTTTGGAGGTAATCTCGATTTTAAGTTATTCTTTACGTAGTTCTAGAATCTAAACACTACCAAAGGCCTAGTCTGTTCGACACGGCAAGTAAGAAATAACAGAAATAAATGTTTCTCACGAACCTGTCACACTGACATTTCTCAAGTTTCGCAAAACCTGTAAACCATAGCTACATTCTACTTCATCAAAGCTACAAGACTTCCCAAAACTAACTTTGGCTACAGTTCAAACAATATTCAACTTCTGACTCTACTTTGGATTATCGTTGCTTCAGTTTCAGGACAATAATAATTTTAATTCCGGTGTTATTCAGTATGTATCGCCATTGAAATTTCCAGAAGAAATAGTAATGAAACTTCGCCTGGTGTTTCGATCTTTCGTAAGTTTCGACACTTTCTAACTCTCACAAGTTTTCCTCCAAAGATTTTAATGAAAAATATAGTTATTTCCTTGAAAATCTTATGGTTCGTGACTTTTTTGGATGTTAGTTTTTCCCAGATACCAAGACACTTCAAGTATTTTGTTTCTTTACACTGTTGAAAAACGATTGACTCTACGAACTTTTTGCGTCAATAGGCAGGCACTTTTTAGAGTTCCGTACCCAAAGGGTAAAAACGGAACCCTATTACTAAGACTCCACTGTCGGTCTGTCCGTCTGTCTATTACTGGGCTGTATCTCATGAACCGTGATAGCTAAGATAGTTGAAATTTTTACAGATGATGTATTTCTGTTGCCGCTATAACAATCGTCCATGCAACAGGTAACCCATACAACAAACCGAACCGAACCGAACAACGTACCGAACTCTTCGTACGCGAGTTCGACTCGCACTTGGCGGGTTTTTAAACGCATGTCGCTAAAACAAAGTTCAACGAACTATCAAAAAGCAAACAGTGAAAGTAATTGATGAGCACGATGAGCTCATCAGTAAGTAGGTATTGCCTCACAGCCACTGACGTAATTAGAGACAATGAATAAAACAACAAGACATACAAATGCTCAAAAAAAATGTGAACTTATGCGCTCCCGTCATACTTATTTTTATACAATTTTTTTTCGCACCGCTCAGAAAATTGTGAAGTTTTGCGCTGCCGTCATACTTTGAATAATTATACAAATTTATTTTTAGCACTGCTTAAAATAATTGTAAATTTTTGAACTCCCGTCATACTTATTTGTTGAATAGGTAATATTATAAAATGTTTTTTCGCATTGCCACTTATTTCAAATATTTGTAGATTAAATTACTTTATTATTCAACTCTACATGCGACAGAAATTTTACATTTGGTTTTTATTTTTTTATTTTGAGGCAACGTACGAATATTTATTATTCATTTTGATAATTGTTTGTAATAATTAGTTCGTAATACTTACCTAAGAAATAGAGTAGGTAGGGCTACTGGTGCAAAATTCTTATTTAATTTCTATGTATGAAATGGTAACATCATGGTACTTTGATACGCCGCCGGCAGTATTATTATATTCTACACTAGCGGCTACCTGCGACTTCGTCTGCGTGGAAAGTTCTTTTGTTATCCCTCAGGAACAATACTTTTTCTGGATGAAAGGTATCCTATGTCCTTCTCTGTACCCCTGATAACGTGTATGTAAAAAATCATGATGATCGGTTCAGTAGTAAGACGTGAAAGCGTAACAAATAAACAAATGGACTTTCGCGTTTATAATATTCGTAAGGATTTGTTTGATTCAAAAGATATTTCTTTGTTAATTCTTAATAAACTTATTATAATGAAGGGTTTGCGCGGAAAAGCCCGCGTTTGTTAACCGCGATGTGGCGCGAGGACGCTCAACAATGGCCGTCGACTCGTTCGGAATCCCGATGAAGCGACACGAATCGGAATTTACAACCGAACACTTTACATTGCGAAACACAGTACCCTTAGCACGAACAGCTATCGAGAAAAAAAACGCGCGTAAAATTACTCGATAGAGAATTTTCTATGGAAATTTTAATTTCGCTATTCGGCGGTAGATGGCGTTGTACAAATTTCCCATATAAAATTGCACTGAAGGGTGAAGGTGGTCGACGGTAATGATGGTATTTCCGAAGGATATCCTGCATAACGTTACGATAGTTTTAGTAGCCACTTTTATTTTAAAAATAATTAATAATTTCGTAAGATTTTATTCAAAAAAGTTAACGTTAGGTACTTACCATTTTCTTCAGTAATGATGTTTTGGATTATCTATTAAGCCAACTCACGGTTGAAATGTTTGGCTTATTCCGTTTATCCACCCTGAAACAGCCACCGTGGATACTGGGAAAACGCGTGTCCATCTATCCACCCCATCATAGTTGATAGTATTCTGTTTATCCACCCTGAAATAGCTAACTTTTCCGAGTATCCACCTTAGGTTGGCTGTTTCAGGGTGGATAAACGGAATATGGCAAATGTTTATAAACAGTTACTCATATAAAACTTATACTTATTTACTTACTTTTATATAAAGTACAGTATGCTCAAAACTTGCGAACTCTCATGGGCACACAAACCCTAGTGGTTTTTGCTAATGAGTACCTAATGTATAATTTAATCTGTATTTATGTATATCTTGAACAATAAATAAAATAAAAAATTACTTCTTTACAATACATTAATGTTTTCCCCCCGATATAGTAAAGTAATACTTATATCAAAAACACGTGAAAATATGTTCACAAACTTTTTATAAGTTGGATGTTCTTCATTTTCCGGTGTTCTGCGCGGATTCATTTGTTAATGTTATTTTAATATGCACAATTTCAATTAGCAATATTTTTATGTGCGTCATTCATGTCAATGCCGTAAAACAATATGGGTGTTGTAAACTCCTGCGATGCCCGTATACCATACCACAAGGTCCATAATGCTCGTAGGTTTCATAACTCATCAATTATAGTTGCAAGGCTGGGCGTAACTCATACGCATATAATATTAATGAGCAATGATAATTCAAATAGTTATTGCACAGTTCAGTAATATAAAAGAAAACTTTATAATTTAAGTTGAATAATTTCTTTGGGATTTTTAGTAAGTATATTTTTACACAAGAATTTGCCGTTTAGCAGCATACGAAAGAACACAAACATTGTGCTTTATGTAAAAAAATTTAGTACTTTTAAGTTGTAACTTAATCCTCATATTTTCATTCCAAGTATAAGTTGGTTGTATAAATAAGTGCACTTAGTCGCACAGTTCCCAGTAGCGCATTTCTGCCTCATGCAGTATGTATGACACGGATGCACATCCGACGGCTATGGATAGCTTTGTAAAGTAAACATGATTGTAAAGATTGCTTCCATTCTGTTGTGATCGCTTGGAGTTGGATGACAAAAGTCTTCTTTATAAACGTGGGTAGGTAACTAGTTTCGTAAGGAAGACAATTAATTCTTCACATGTATGTAACTAGTTACGTAGCATTGGTCTCATAAGCGGCCGAAGGAAGTTATATTGATACTATACTACCTACACTACTAAATAATATACTTACCAGAAAAAAATCGCCTCGCACCAGATCATATTCTCGGACGGGAATCGTACCCACGACCTTTGGAAATCCGGTCCATTGCTCTTACTACTCTGAGCTACCGATTTCACTAGTCGCATCTTCGAATTTCTTCAAGTATGTTTCACTCTTACTCTACTACCATTACAATTTCAAAAACTCGTGAAAAGCTCGTGAAACTTTTTTCTTTCTGCCAGTCTCACATTATTTACGTTTTCAATAAGTACGAAGCTTATAGATTGACTTTTCGTAGTCATGTAAGCATTGTAATATTGGAGATCTACACTTTTTAACTTTCGCGTTGCATTTTATTCGATTTTTTTAGTTTAAACGCGTTTAATACATACGTTTTTAATCTAATCGAACTCTTTCGCATGAAAACAAGCTCAGAGATTTTTGGCAATGCAGCAAAAAGTTTGACAATAATATCTTGTTTGCAGAGGTGGCGCGTGTAATGCACTAATGGCGGTGAGGACGGCGCTGCTCTGCGCTGCGTTCCTGCTGCATCACGGTAATTATGGTGTTTCTTTGTAACGAAAAACCTGCATATTTTTAGTAGAGAGTTAAAACGTACACATACACATACAGATGGAATCTGATTCGGAATTCCGAAACGGAATAATGTACAAATCTTAGTATCCACCTTATGGATCTATCTACCACACACATGCGGAATTTTTTTTTTAACGAAATTTTCATACATTATCGATATTCCGTTCGGAATTCCGAATCGAGATTCCGTCTGTATGTGGCCGAATTTAGGGCCTATAGACGGATTCATTCCGAACTATAATCCACACAATTCTATGGACCTACCACATACCTACATGCGGTAATTTTCATACATATCAATATTTCCGAATAATGAGAGTCGAGAACTTTTCCAAAAAAATAACTTGAGCTCTGTGGTTCTTTTATACTCAGTAGTTCAGTTCATCAATCAATGTTCGTGATGAAGATGCTAAGTTGGAACTCTTTTATCTCAAAAAAGTTTGAAACTCAGCAAATACTTTTTCAGAGAGGTCTATCTAAACTTTTTTTTATTGGGAAGATTTTTAAAATACGAACTCTTTCGTGCTATGCAGCCAGTGCCGAGCTCCGAGGCAGATGTCCGGCGGAAGACAGCGCGTGCCCAGCGAGGGCTACTCCTTGCAACTCAGATGACGAGTGCGGCGAACAAATATGTTGCAGTACGACATGCGGCCGCGCCTGCGTCGACCCGCTTTATACTGGTGAGGGTTATTTTATTTTTCATCAAGTAGGTTTTAGTTTAAACGCCGCACACCAGCTATGTAAGTTAAGCAATGCAACCTCTTTTCCCTGTCGACGAGCAAAAGTTTTTTTTTACATATTTTCTTTTGTTTTGCTTGATATATTTTTCTAACTTTCCCAATTAATTTCATTTTATTTCTTTTATTTTAATTAACTTCTTTAATATCGATGTGTCTTTTATTTTTTCGTACTGGGTGATAATGATAAGATAACTGAATAAATAAAGGGTTGTGGCTGCTGTATTACACATGAGTAGGTAATTAATCTATCATTATACAAAAAAGTACATACTTACTGGAAAAAAAACGTACAGTTTTTACGTTCGTGAACATCAAAAATGTTTTTTCTTCTGTTAATAATTCTTATCATCAACCAACCCCCTAGCTAGACAAAATCATATGTGTAAAAAAGGCCGTTGTCGTTTTATTAATCGAAAAATTAAGCAATCCTATACATATTTCAATATTTAAGTTCGTTATGGCTTTTATAAACGTAACATTGGCTACAGCGGCAGTTCTCTAAGATACTTCTTACAGCAAAAATGTCATATCCTTAGGCTGTGAAAATATAAGACTGTCTTCGGAGAGGATATCCCGAGCTTTAGCAGCGGAGAACAGCCGCGGAGGACGAGGCATGCTGAAGGCAGCGAGGTCGCCCCGCTGCCGGACGTCCGACGGAGAGTTCGAGGAGATACAGTGCGACAACGAGATCGTCAGCTCTTGCTGGTGTGTTGATGCCGCTGGGTTTGAGGTAAGCTAAAAAACATACTCTTTGATTTGTGGAACTGTAGTCCTTGTTTGGAAAACAACTAGTAGGTATTGATAGGCAGTAGGGAATTCCAATCCCAATTCACCAATGCTAAATTCTCACATATGGAACTCGGTGGCGCAGTGCTTTAGCTTAGCGCTTGACCAGCGATTGCAGATGCAACTTTCGCAAGGGTCGGTCATGGAATGGGTGACCAAAAATTTATTATCTCGATCACCTCCGTGCTTCGGAAGGCACGTTAAGCCGTTGGTCCCGGCCGCATTTTAAATGTCACCACTTCTGGAGCACAAGCGTTCCATACAGGTGGATAAGGAGGTTGGGCAAAACCACCACGTGGGCCCAATACGGATTGGTAGGTGTTAACGACTGCAAATGCAGCCGGGACCAACTGCTTAACGTGCCTTCCGAAGCACGGAGGGCACGTTAAGAGTTCGAAATAATACATTTTTGGTCACCCATCCCATGACCGACCCTTGTGAAAGTTGCATTTTATTGAATTTAGATATAGAACGTGTTACAACATAACCCCTAATGCCGAATATGGTAGATAGGGAACAACAAACTGAACAACCATTACTATGGGACCAACTCTGAAATCGTGAAAGAAGAACCAGCTGTTTCATACAAAAATTAATAACAAAAATATGAAAATATATGAAACAGCTGATTTTTTTTTCGCGATTCCAGAGTTGGTCCCATAGTAAAAGTTGTTCAGTTTGACGGTCCCTATCTGACATATTCGACTTTATAAGGCTTTTGCCAAACACCTTGTATAGGCCCTATATATATATATCTAAATTCATTAAAAGGTATTGGTTCCATCACCCTATATTATAGCTATCTAAGAAGAATTCTGTTTACATGATTTTCGTGTCTTCCCAGGTGCCCGGCACCCGAGCCCCAGCTGCCGGTCTGGTGAACTGCACCCGCGTGTCTCCGTGCGCGGCGCACACCTGCCGCATGCTGTGCCCACTCGGCTTCGAGCTGGACGCGCGAGGCTGTCCACTGTGCAAGTGCCGCGACCCTTGCGCAACAGTCACGTGCCCTGGACAACTGTCTTGTCAGCTGGAGGAAACTCCTTGCTTGAGACCGCCATGTCCACCCGTTCCGACGTGTAAGACCATTCAAATATGTTTCTTCTTATATCATTCTTTTTAAAAGATCTGCCCCCTAGCATGACCACTGAAACGCGATATGATAATGGCGATTTATCACGATTAACTGTCAAAAGACAATGGATTTTGAAAGTTCAGTGTCGATAAAACGATATATTACGCGATATAGTATATGGTGTTTGTAATGGCAAAGTTTGTTTTGAGCAATGACTCAGTTTATTTCTTTAAGAATTTGGATTTCCTGCTGTTTGATTTCGTAAGCACAAAGTAAGTAAAGATTCGCTTTGTTTCCAGGCAAAAGAGGCCGCAGTCTTCAAAACATCTGCCCCGTCGGAGAACCTTTACTGATATCAGAAACAAGTCGCCCGTTCCTCTGCGGCACAGACCCTGGAAAACCGAACTGTCCACCACTTTACAGATGTCTGGTTGAATCAGGTAATAATTTGGATAGTTTTTATTAAAAAGATATTTGTGGGCTCAGATATGTAAAAAAGCGGACTAAGTATATTGAAGTTGCTCATACTGAAAAGATTGATTATTAAAGAAATCTTTTGCAACATGTTACAAAAACCCCTAATGCCGGATATGGTAGATGGGACCTTGATGGTCCCTGAACAACTTTTACTATATGTGACAAACTCTGAAATCGCGAAAAAAACATCAACTGTTTCATACAAAAATTAATAAGGAAAATATCAAAATGTATGTTACAGCTATTTTCTTTTAAAGTTGTTCAGTTTAATGCTCCCTATCTACCATATTCGCCATTAGGGGTTATTTTTTAACACGATATAGAATTTACTAGCTATCACATAGAGAAGAAAGGTTCCGAGAATCCCTGAACAATTTTAACTAAGTATGCTAAAACATAACATTTTTTTTTTCAAGGAAATGATTACGGAGTCTGCTGTCCAGCATCTTTGGAACTGCAGAAAGCAGGCACATGCCCAGCATCTGACAGCGATGAAGTAGAATGTGGTACTCCATGTGAACATGATTTAGAATGTCCGTCGATGCAGAAGTGCTGCGACGGTGGCGACTGCGGGAGACATTGTACCTTACCACATAATGTTACGATGTGTACGCAGCAGAAGATGTTGGCGGAACTGCTGGTTGTCAGCGAGAGGGAGGGGAAGGGATACGTGCCGCAGTGCGCGAACGATGGCTCGTTCCAGTCCAAACAGTGTTCGAGAAACGGATTGGTTTGTTGGTAAGCATATATGCCTTTTATTTAACCCTACCCATATTATTGTGAACACTAATAAATCGAATTAGTGTTGAATCATTATACCACTGTATTAGAGTTGAGGGTAAAGCCTTTTAATCTAATCCAATAGTCTACTAATCTCGTTCCATAAACATAATAATGAAGTGAATGCACGACACAATGTTTCAAATAATTATTATGCTACTCGTACTTATCAATCAACATTAAAATTATTTACAATTTGAGAAGCATAAAAAAATTGGTAATGTTTTTTTATGAAAATAAGGAAAGTCCTCTAATAGCTTATTTCAAAAAGACTATAACTTTAAACATTGATGAAAGTTACTGAAATGTAGCTAGATAGGTACTTAATTCAAGATATAAATCTTAAAAAGCAATATTTCTGACGAATAAAAAGGCGTGTGTGTCCTCTGACGTTTATTGCAAGACTGATTCATACAATGACAATGACTATCATACTCATATATACTAACACCTCCGCCCTTAATTACTACAAACTGTCATGGCCCTGAAACTTAGAAATCACTACAACTTAAGTACCTTCATACATTTAAGTACTGACAACAATTAATTTACTCTAATACAACTTAACTTTGCCTTGGTGTCAACTACTTAAACAGTACGATATTTACCTTAATGTTGTTGTAGAATAAAAAAGTACTTAGCTACATTTCATTAAAACAAACGCCAGTTAATTGGAACTAAGATTATAAAAGGACCTATTAAAGTATAACCTTTTCTTTTACAGCACTTAATATTAGTTAAGTAGGTGTATCTACTATTTATGAGAAATACAATGAATGTACTACACACATAGGCAAGAAAACAACGATTAAAAATACTCGTCTAAACCGAAACGAACTGGGGGATTACGTAGTCGACTTGATTGTCGAATATGTGGATCATCAAGAGGTCCACCATTGTTTTCCTCTGTCTCCGGCACACTGGGTGGATCACGAGGCGCACTGGTTTGCTCAGTTCGGGGCGGCGATGCCATGTCTTCGACCATCGAGCGCGGATCCGTTATATCTTTTGGTCTCGGTGAAGGGCAGATCAGGGAGCTACGCTTGCGAATAATCGGTTTGGACGGTACACTCGCGGCTGCGTACTCATACGGAACCCTACGTCTTATTTGGTCGATATGCCTGTGTACTTCGGTTCCATCACATCTAACTGAATAATCGGTATTACCCAATTTTTTTACAATACTACCTGGAAGCCATTTATCTTTTGAACGATAGTCGCGACACCATACGCACTGGCCTTCTTCCAGTTGACGTTGCTGACCCATCTTTGATTCACCGACCCACCTTCGCTGTTGCTCCTGAACTCGGTTACCCCGGTCGGGCTTCAATTTATCTAACCTCATACGTAAGTTTCGTCCTAATAATATCTTAGCTGGACTTTCACCTGTGGTGTAATGCTCGGTGTTCCTATACGCTAATAAAAATCTGTTTAAAGCCGTATCCGCGTCTATTTTTTGTTTACTAGCCTTTTTAATAACTTTTTTACAAATCTTTACCGCGTTCTCTGCCGCACCGTTAGAGGCTGGATGATAGGGCGCTGAAAATATGTGTGCTATACCGTTATTTTTGAGGAATTTCTCAAACTCGGTGCTACTAAAGGGTGGTCCGTTATCGCTAACGACTTGCTTAGGCAAACCAAATCTCGCCCACATTTCTCTTAGCACTTTAATAACCGACGCGGCTGTCGTACTACTCATTCTAACAGCTTCTATCCATTTAGAACATGCATCTACCACAATAAAATATTTTAAGCCTTCTATTGGGCCTAAAAAATCAATATGTAATCTGGACCACGGTCGATCTGGCCAGGGCCATGGGCTGGGTGTACGCGCGGGTGGGGCGTCAGCCACACTGGCACATGTTTCACAAGAGCGACAGACCGTTTCGAGCGCCTCGTCTATACCTGGCCACCAAACGTAACTCCTCGCCAGTGCCTTACTTTTAACAATTCCTAAATGAGATTGATGTAACTCAGCTACGACCTTTGCCCTACATGAATTAGGAATCACTAATCTATGCCCCCACATAATACAACCCAACTCAGTATAAAGTTCATTTTTACGATTATAAAAGGGCTTAAGATCCTTTACGTCGATTTCCGTGGGCCAACCGTCTGCTATGTAGCTTAATACCCTACTTAAAATCGGGTCAGTTACCGTTTCTTTTTTTAAAACTTTATAGTCTAATAAAAAAGCTTCCGTCGCAAAATGCAAATAAGTTTGCTCAGGTAATTCCTCAGTTGTGCTCATAGTGTCTTCCTTGTGAGTTTTAATGAGACGCGATAAAACATCAGCTGTGTTTTGATCACTACTGACATATTCGATATCGAAATCATAAGCGGATAGTTTAATGGCCCACCTTTGAAGCCGACTGGCCGCTGTCGCCGGTATTCCTTCATTTGGGCCAAAAATACTAACTAATGGTTTGTGATCCGTGCGCAATGTAAATTTCCGTCCGTATATGTATTGGTGAAACTTGTCTATTGCAAATATAATTGCTAAGGCCTCCTTGTGAATTTGGCTGTAATTTCTCTCAGCCGCTGTAAGTACTCGCGAAGCATATGCCACTACTCGCTCGGCGTCGCCCGCGGCGCGCTGCGCCAGCACCGCGCCCACGCCCCGCGCGCTGGCATCGCACGTCACCACTACTGACTTAGACATGTCATAATGGACCAATACATCCGCACTACATAGAACTCTTTTAACTCGTAAAAAGGCCTCATTCTGTTTTCTACCCCAAGAGTAATGCTTGCCTTTCTTAAGTAATTTATAAAGTGGTACTAGATACAAAGACAAATTTTTAATGAATTTTCCATAAAAAACTACCATTCCTAAAAACGACTTTAATTCAGTGGTATTCTGTGGTGGTGGCATATCCATTATAGGTTTAATCTTATCTGGATTAACACGAATCCCCCTACGATCAATAATATAACCCAAGTACTGAACTTGTTCCGATAGAAACTCACATTTATTCTTTTTAATTTTTAATCCGTTACTCTCTAGAATCTGTAAAACACGTTCGACCGTTTCTAAATGCAATTTTAATTCCTTACTTTTGATTAAAATATCATCATAGAAGACAATTACACCCGGTACGTCTTTAAACAGATTTTCCATGAACTTTTGAAAAATACCTGGACTCGAAGATAAGCCGTACACTAAACGGTTATATTTAAATAAGCCTCGGTGGGTATTTATGACTGTGAATGCTCGGGAGCGTTCATCGAGTACCAGCTGATTATAAGCTTGCGACAAATCTAATTTGGTAAAATAATTATTTCCACTAAGGTTACTAAAAAGATCGTCCATTTTCGGAACCGGGTATCTATCGACCAATAAGACTTTATTAAGGGTTACCTTATAATCAGCGCACAAGCGTATGCCGCCGTCCGCCTTACTCGCTATCACTAACGGTGTAGCCCAGTCGGAGCGCTCCACGGCCTCGATGACGCCGGCTCGCAGCATTGCATCAAGTTCTGTATCGACACGCGGCCTCAGCGCATACGGCACCGCGCGCGCCCGACAGAACACGGGGGCCGCGCCCTCGCGCACATGCAGCTTCACTTCCGCTCCCGTGTATCGACCCAGTGTGCCGTCGAATAATGATTCATGTCTGGAAATTATTTCATTTATCATTTTATTTTTGTTTGCGGTTTTAACACTATGAACACAAATTTTTGGGATTTCAATATTCAATTCAGAAAGCCATTGTCGACCTAACAAATTAGTGGTAGCTTTATCTATGACATATAAATCCAATAGCTTAGTACTCTTATGATAAGTTACTTTGACTTGTAAGTATCCCAATGGCTGAATAACAGTTCCATCATAAAATTTTAAAGTCAACTTGCACTGATTTAACTGTAAGTTTCTATAATATTTTTCGTAAGTTTTATCACTAATACAGGATAAGGCTGAACCGGTGTCAATTTCCATCGTTAAAGGAAAATT
Organism: Agriphila geniculea; assembly: GCA_943789525.1. Taxonomy (NCBI): domain Eukaryota; kingdom Metazoa; phylum Arthropoda; class Insecta; order Lepidoptera; family Crambidae; genus Agriphila; species Agriphila geniculea. The sequence goes on from OX038883.1 coordinate 4,547,131, forward strand.
GTTAATCGATAACGTTATACATACCGGTTTATATTTAGTCAAGGACATTTGATAAATTGGCTCGTCGCTGCCGCTGTCGCTGTATTCCTCTGTACCGTGAGGATCGTTTGCCTCTTCGGTGCTGCCGGTGGCGATGGCGTCGTCGCCCTCTGGGTCCCGCACCCAGTAGGCCGGCGCGGTGCGCGCGCGCCCGCGGCCCGCATGCCCTCCGCCCCGCGCTCTTGCTCGCCCGCTGCGGCCGCTGCGACTGCGTCCTCTATCACCGTTGAAGGTCACGCTGTCCCCGCGTGCATGTTTCCAGGCTGCTTCCGCCGTCTCCTGTCTTGCATTTCTCGAATTTTCTGGACACATTCTTCTTAGGTGGCCTAACTTACGACAAAAACTGCATTCAAAATTCTTATATTTGCAACTTTCTTTTTTATGACCATTATCCCCACAGGCCATACACTTATAAGGCGAATAAGATTTATTCATATTAACTGCACTGCTTTCGCTCCGTTCCACAGCCCCGGCGTCCTTTTCCGCTGCTTCCAAGGTCGTTGCGAGTGCGACGGCTCTGCTGTAGGTTATACCGTCTTCTGCGAATAACCTTTGGCGCGTTGTATCACTGTTTATTCCGCAGACCAATTGATCCCGCAGATTTTCTTCAAGGGTGGCACCGAAATCACATGTTTTGGCGAGCTTCTTAAGTTCCGCGATGTAATCCGCAATTTTTTCCCCGTCTACCTGCCGCCGCTGACGAAACCGGTAACGTTCTGCAAGTATCGATGGCTTTGGCTGCAAATGGTTTTTCATAAGGGTTACCGCGTTTTCGTACGACAAACTGGATGGTTGCACCGGGCTTGATAATGTGGATAGTAACTGATAAGCTTCTTCTCCCATGACCGCCACCAACGTGGCTAATTTGATGTCTTGACCTATCTTGTTAGCTATAAAATACATTTCTAGCCGTTCACAGTAAACGGTCCAGTTCCCATTTTTAATGTCGAACTCTTGTATCTGGCCCACCGTCATTGTAGTAAATGCACGCCCCCCGCCGCTGTCAATCCGTGCACTAGCAATGGCCGGATCCACGCTCCCGCTCGCCGCGCGATCACCGCTCATAGCACCAAGTATTTTTTTTTTATTTGCGTGCGCGTGCGGGTCCTTGAGCCCGCTCGTCGCCAGTGACGAATAAAAAGGCGTGTGTGTCCTCTGACGTTTATTGCAAGACTGATTCATACAATGACAATGACTATCATACTCATATATACTAATTTCCTCCAAGGTGCGTGGACTCAGAAGGCAACAAACTCCGCGGTTCTATGGGTCCTGCTAGTGGTGTGAAATGCCCATACACTCACGCCCCCGCTCGGTCTGGTGGCCGTAGCCTCGCTGCGTGTAGCCGTGCTCTATGCGCCGGCGTCTGCGAGTACGGATATAAATCCGGCGCTGATGGCTGCCCCACCTGCGAGTGCGACGACCCTTGCGCTGGCTTTCCCTGTCCTGATGGCGAGGAGTGTGTCAGGGTTAGAGCCGCAGAGTGCTCTGGGGAATTGTGCACTGGATATCCAGTATGTAAGTATTCAAATCCCAAACACTGGCACCCTGGTTTGCACTTGCTGTCGTATTTAGCTGCATGCAGCCGTGCTCTATGCGCCGGCGTCTACGAGTACGGATATAAGCCTGGCGCCGATGGCTGCCCCACCTGCGAGTGTGATGACCCATGCGCTGGGTGCCCCTGTCCTGATGGCGAGGAGTGTGTCAGGGTTAGAGCCGCAGAGGCAGAGTGCTCTGGGGAACTGTGCACTGGATAGCTTGTCTGTAAGTTAGATATTAGTTTTACTCTAGAGTAAGCCTGCTGGATTCCTGCGATCTATCTTTGGTCTTGAAGAGAAAAGTAGAAATGTTTAAATTGCTCTCTTGCATTGTGAATTGTATTTTCGTGGCACTAACTAAAGGTATCACAAGCAGTATTGTAACCCAGACGCCTTAGTCATTTACACTTTGAAACTTCTCACTTCAAAATTTATTTGTCAGTCATCTGTAACTGTAAGAAAGGTATTTCCTCATACTCGTACAGGCATCTTTCTTATTCGATCATTTACTCTTCAGTCTTCACCCATGGGCATTTCAAAATTCAGCTACATTTATCATCTTATTCGCTTGTCATAATTCCCCTTCAACTTACAGGTAGACCAAAAGTATCGTATGAGAACCCCTGCGACGTGGGAGTGCCGGCGACTGACGAGGAGGGCAGCGTGATCGGTTGCGGCGCGGACGCGGACTGTCCAGGCGGCCATACCTGCTCGACGGCCAGGCGTAGTGGAGTCGCAGTCTGCTGCCCAGAGAGATACTTGGACAACTCTACAGATTCGGATCTTGACTCTATAGAGGTTAATACTTGTTTGTCATTGGAAGGATTCGATAGGGTTAGGTTAGAACTGACTGGACAAGGTAGGGCAGCGTGATCGGTTGCACTGCGGACGCGGTCTGCCCGGGCTTGATGGACGGCCAGGTGTAGTGGAGTCGCAGTCTGCTGCACAAAGAGCTACTTGGACAACTCGACGGATTCGGATCCTAACTCTACAGAGATTATTATTTGAAATAATACACTTTTAACGGATATTAGAGCGGTTTTATTGAAAGTACTTTGGTTATTAGTTGGTACATATTTAGTTAGTTTTTATTTTCCCGACGTTTCGGCACCTTTGAATAGAAGCTCTAAAGATAGAAGTAAATAGGGTCGAAAGAGTCATAATCGATTAGGTTAAGCTAGAACTGACTGACCAAAATAAAGCGTAAACCGAGAGAACAGCAGAGTCAAATCGTAGAACTTCACTTGGTAAATATCAATTGCATAGCATCAACAATGTAACCATCAATGTAAATAACAATTTTCTATCTTATGACTTGTCTTAAAGCGAATGATAAATTTCAAGATTTTTTGTTTCAGTTGAATTTAGAGTCGTGCAGCGGTGAAGCCGAAGCCCTTTGCGGCCTGAACTCAACCACGACCTGCCCCGAAGGCTCGTGTGCCGGCGACCTCCTGTGCTGCTCCGCGAACTGCGGCCCCATATGTGTGGACCCCGCCAAGATGCGCCTGCAGACGGACAGGGTTGATGATACGCCTACCAGTAAGTTTCATAGATCTACTATGAAGCCTTGGTTCTCGGCCAGGGATTTGTCCATCAGCCATTTTAATGTCCCCACTGCTGGGGCACAGGCATTCCTTATGGGTGGATAAGGAAGATGGGCCATAATCCACCACGCGGGCCCAATGCGAATTGGTGGGTGTTAACGACTGCAAATGCAGCCGGGACCAACGACTTAACGTGCCTTCCGAAGCACGGAGGAGCTCGAGATAATAAATTTTTGGTCACCCATCCCATGACCGACCCTTGCAAACGTTGCTTAACCTCCGCAATCGCTGGGCCAGGCGCTAAACCACTGCGCCACCGATCTCCTCAGCCAGGGATTTATACATTAATAATAATAGAATACTTTATTGCACACAAATACAGAACATATAGTAAACAGGACAACACAATTAACAGAATACCAAACAAAAGGCGGCCTTATTGCTAAATAGCAATCTCTTCCATGCATTAATAGGGATTAATCAACCTGTTATTTGACGATGGCTGTCCAGGAAGTGAATGGGAGAGATCCAGATCGCTATAGACACCTAACTGATCTGATTGGTGTTTTAAGAGATTTAAGGGTAAGAGTTTTCACTTTCAAATATTCCCCTATATTTTAATGCTATTTACGCGGTTTTTTAAACATATCCAAATAGCTCTTAGAACACTGATCAGCCTTTCTATTGTATAATTTAAAAATCTATCGCAATCGCTTTCAGGATGTAACACATTGAAGCTTCTTTTTTGTACAAATAAAAACTTACCAAAGAAATGCAGCAATGTGTCACATCCATCTGTCAAACGAAAGCGATTGCGATAGATTTTTTGAAATAGACAATTAGCCCCCAGGTCCGTTGCGTGTGTATAGCAATTTAGATATCCTCCATTCTTTCCCTAGATAGCCATCATTAGATCACAACTCGATCAATTCCTGGCCGAGAACCAAGGCTTAAGAGTTACCTCGTTTGTATGAAAATCGACGGGTGTTTCTAATTATCCGTCCACTGCTATATTCCACCAAAATTCTCTTTAATTCACCAACAGCCTCCTATTATGGAACAGCATGAGTTTTTAAACACAGACTAGCACTTATTATAACTTTGATTCCCGGTTGGATTAGCTAATTTGTGAAATCGAATCGAAGATGAACTTTTCTATATTTACCAAAGTAACTGTAATTATTTCCGTTCTGTAATGAGCGGTTTTCAAAAGGCAGTTTAAGAAAAGAAATTACAACGGCTTTTGTTCAGTTAAGTAGCTTGATCAGGGTCGGAGCAATGTTGACAAAGTTCTACAAGCCTATCCTTTGTTCCAGTGTGTGAATACCTACGCGACTTTGACGAGAAGATGGAAGGCACAGTGGACGGAATGAAGCTAGCATTACCCGCCCCCACGTGTCAGTCGGACGGCTCGTTCACGGCGCAGCAGTGCGCCAACGGGCGGTGCTGGTGCGTCGACTCCTTCGGCACTGAAATACCGGAGACTAGCACGAGGAATGCGTCATCTGTGGACTGTGACAAGTGAGTAAATTTCGATAACAGACTCCAACCAGTGTTAACTAGCATGAAGCTAGGGTTACCCGCCCCCACGTGTCAGTCGGACGGCTCGTTCACGCCGCAGCAGTGCGCCAACGGGCGGTGCTGGTGCGTCGACTCTTTCGGCACAGATACCGGAGTACGAGGAATGCGTCATCTGTGGACTGCGACAAGTAAGTAAACTGCAATGCAAACAAACTCCAACAATTAGTCGTTGCAGTTTCTTTTTTTTTCATTACAACCACAACTAAACCTTTTCTAAATTCCCTTCAATCAATTTCTGTAGCTCTACCGTGGACGCTTTGTAACTTTAAATTTTGATTTCCAAATTGGATAAACTTAGTCTTGTGTGAACAGAGGAGTATCTTAACGAAGACCACCAATGAAGTAAAAATTCTTTTTGGCACTATTGTTTCTGGTTTTTGCCGCTGAGTAGGAAGATCAACTATGTTTAAAAGTTGACTTAACTCTAGGCTTTGAGGGTTTGCGAGTCGCCCAGTTCGCGTCTTGAAGTGTCTTTATAAGATATGTTCGGGCTGACGTGAAATATTACAAAGTGGCTAAATTTCAAGGATTTTTAATTGACAGAGTACGTGAAGAGTTAAAGTGCCTTGAACTGACCTGCCGCATGGGCTGCGACTACGGGTTCGAGCTGGGCGCGGGCCGTTGCCCCACGTGCCGCTGCCGCGACCCCTGCGCCGGCGTCACCTGCCCCAGCGACCGCGCCTGCGCCGTTGTTGATGTCGCCTGCGATGCGGACTACTGCCCACCTGTGCCAGCCTGTGAGTTGATCAAATAGGGTTTTTGAAGAGTTAAGATTGGCCTGTGCCTGTATTGAGTTTGCACAGTTACGTTTTCTGTACAGATAGCGACTGCAGTTAGCAATTTTGTTTGTAATTTGGCACAACGTCTCCTAAACTAAAAGTTTTCATACAAATGTTAACTACAGTCGCTAACGAGCGTAGTAAGCGTAAATTCATAATAAGCCTACCTAGTCCACCTACTGAAGCTAGCGTGCCATATGGACTGAGACTGCAACACCTTAGTATCGTAAAATTCGCGAGGGAATAATCACTAAAGCACGCCAAGACGATTCATACCGTATAGAGTCTGGTAGTCAGGAAACCTTGAGAACCTAAAGTTTGCTAGATTTTTGTAATCCAACACACACGGGATGCAAATTGGATGAGGTAGGTATTCCATTATCAATACTTTGGAAATGATTCGACGCTAGAGGAATCACGGACTTTTCCGTAATGAACAACCTTTCAAAAATATAATATGTCGTTTTTACTTTGTATAATGAAAGTAGATACAAAATTTGTGAACACGTATTTTTTATTTTAATTTTTCAGCTATTGTTTTAGCTTCGCAAACTTTTATTTTCAGCTTTGTATAGGTACCTAACATTAATTCAAAATTGTGCAGGTTTACCGAAAAAGCCCGGGCAATGCCCGTAATTTTCTGCTTTGTATAAGTATCTAACATTTATTCAAAATTGTGCAGGTTTACCGAAAAAGCCCGGGCAATGCCCGTAATTTTCTGCTTTGTAATAGTATCTAACATTTATTCAAAATTGTGCAGGTTTAACGAAAAAGCCTGGGCAATGCCCGTAATTTTCTGCTTTGTAATAGTATCTAACATTTATTCAAAATTGTGCAGGTTTACCGAAAAAGCCTGGGCAATGCCCGTACCTAGTTCCGTCCCACGGCGCGTGCGAGTGGTCGTGCCGCGGCGACGCGGAGTGCGCGCCCGGCGAGCGCTGCTGCGCCACGGGCTGCGGCACTGCCTGCACCGCCGCGCTGCACCAGACCGCCTGTCAGCAGAGGAGGTACATATCACGAATTTTATAGGTTCTAATGATGTAGGGGAAGTCAGCTCAATGCGGCCATAGGAGGCAAAGTGCCCATGCCTCATTTTTCGGCAACTTAAAACGATAGAACGACGTTGTATGTTCTGATATGCAGCAAACTTCCCACCCAGCACCAATCAGTCATTTGGTAGTAGTCAGAGCCAGCCCGTGGCCGCTGCTACATGCTAAAGGTTTTGTTCGTTTTGTTAAAAAAATCCATAGTAGGTAAATTCAATCTGTTTTGATCAACCTCTATAAAACTCAATATTTTTTATTACACGTCTTATGTTACTTACCTATTTGTTTTTGTTTGTGTAACATTCCGACATGGGATAAATAATAAGAGCAGAGTGCGTTTTTAAAACAAACCGGTGGAAAAAGGCAAAGCGGTCCGGGAAAAGTGGCCAAATGCTTTGCTAGGGCTGTTGATTTTATTAATTTAAGTAGCTGAACTGTTGGTAGATAAATACGAGAAAATTGTTGCGTACCTATAACATTATTAAAATAATTACTAATACAAAAATTAAAAATAAATGTAGGACATATTCAAAAATTCTGAAATATTAATTGTCTCATTTTAAATTTAAAAGCAATTTTGTTTTATTAATAAAGTTTTATTTAATTTATTTTTGGTATTCTTGATTTATTAAGCATAAATTTTTTAAACTTAAAATGGATTTCTTGTAATCTTTTGGTATGATCACTTTGCCCCCCATGGTCGCTTTAGGCGCGCACTTGGGCAAAGCGGTTTTTTGAAAAGTTTTCGTAATTTGCAAATTATAAAAAACTTTTAAAGTTTTCGCAAAATTCTATTACATTTTATAAAAGTTCAATAAATTCCCTATCCATTGACATAAAATACTTTTCTAAATTCTGTTTTTCAACAGCATTTTTTTAAACTCAAAGTTAAGGTGGCCGCTCTGAGCTGATCAGCTGACCTCTCTTAGGTATTTATCATAAAAACAGGAACAGATTTTTTTTTCTGCACAGCGGGTTAGTGCTTGGCCTTCACCTCACCTGATGTTAAGTGACGATAAGGCCGAAGGTGGAAGCGCGCTACACCCGGAATCCTCATCACTAAGGAACTGGCTATCTTACCTCCAACTGCCGGAACACAACAATTTAAAACGTCAGACTTAGGTAAGATGGTGGTAGCTATAGTATAGCCAGACGGGCGTGAACCAAACCGAGTACAAGTTGTAACCTTTTGAGGCTAATTATTAATTATGCCTGTACAAATAATAAGTTTGGCTTTTACAAAAAGTGGCGGTTTCCGAAGTTATACTGTGAAGACGCTCTAGTAAGGTTGGAAAACTTCTGAAAGAGTAGAGAGTCCAAGGTTTGCAACGTTCTGCTATCGCAAATTTAATCAGCCATAAGTTATCAACAGGCTTGGGCTGACTGTTGCATTAGTGGGACCGACTCTTACAATGAATGTTTGGTTCCAAATTCTTCCGAGCTGCCTTCCAATAAGATAGACAGACTATACCTGGCTAGGTGCGAAGGTATCTTACAGTAATTAACGATGATGATAATCCTTGTATGCAGGGCTCTCGCGCTGCACACGGCGGCTGAGAGCGGCAGTCCTCCCGCGTGGACGTGGGTCCCAACTTGCAAGGAGGATGGGGCATACTCACCCGTACAGTGCAAGGGAACTGACCACACGTGCTGGTGCGTCGACAACGCCGGCAATGAGGTAAGTTTTAATCCTAATTAATATTGAAAATCATGGTTTCCTTACTTTATTATTATTATAAACTACGCCCGGGACTTCATCTGCGTGGAAAGTTTTTTAGCTATCTCTCGGGAACAACACTTTTTTCTACACGACTGCCCAAAAAGGAGTGTATATGTGTTCAGGGTTCATGTATGTTTGTGGGTATGTGAGTTTATTTATTCCACCATAACTTCTAAATGGCTCAACGGATTTGAATGATGGGGTATCGTTAGACATCATTCCGAGTGACAATAGCTATATTTTTTTTGAAAAAAGTAAATATGGCGACTGTACGACGCCACATACAAACGTGAAATAATTTTTTTTTTCTTCAGTTATTACAATATAGGTATGCATCAAATGTAAGGCCTTAATGAGAACATTCCAAAACTATATAATTTGTCACTAAAATGTGTGAAAAAAAAATTATTAATTAAAAAATATTATAAACACGACTGCCCTGCCAAAAACAAACTAAAAAGTTAAATAACAAGTGTCATTGCAGTCGGGGGATCTCTTTGATTAAAAAATGTTCCACAAAACGGTTTTAATTTACCTATTTATTTTCTCAGACCAAATAAAAAAGCCCTTTTTTATTTGGTCTGAGTTTATTTTATTCTGGATGAAAGATACCATATGTCCTTTTCTGTACCACTGACTGATGCAAAATTTCATGATGATCGGTTGAGTATTTAAGACGTGAAGGCGTAACAAACAAACTAAATAAAATTTGTTTCCTTCACGACTTTAACTACTCAACAGTTCCACACTAAATAAAAGACCAAACCAGTCATGGATTTCTTTTAATTTGTTTAACTTTTAGATTCCTGGCACTAGAACGACGAATTCTACACCAAACTGCAACGCACCCACCGACTGCCCCGACGCCAGCTGTAACGAGGAGGAAATCTGCGCCCACGGACGAGAGCTGGACAGCAAGGGGTGCCCCACCTGCGTCTGCAGGGATCCGTGCTCTCAGGCCAAGTGCAGAGAAGACGAGACTTGCGAACTTGTGCCTTTGGATTGTGAGGTAAGCGGAAATTACCTTACTTCATTGGCTCTTGCTCGATCGGGTTAGACTAATTTATTATGCTCCTAGGTTGGATTAAAAAAAGTAGAAACTTAACCATAATAAAGAATGTAGAACCCACATAGAGATCTATGATAGCGATCCAAGGGCACTGGCAGAAATAATTCCCAGTTTAGTTTTTCTTGTGGATTGGTGCCATCACAGACCATACAACAATACTGTGGTGCCATCGCATAGAATAAACAATTCTTTAATACACTTCCTTTACTGCATCATTTTCGTTTCTATATTTCCATTTCTTAAAACAGGGTTATTATTTAAATAGCTTTAGGAAATGTTGATCCCGAGATTCCCAAGGGGTGCAAGCAAGTGCACCACCTGCACCCCGCTGCCGGCGCCCATGTGATCTTCCATAAAGTTAAGACCCGTTTGAACGTAAACACTGCAGCTGTACCTACTCTATTTTCCCTTCCAACACGTTGTAGCGGCATCTACCTACGCCGCACATTACCAACACACGGATGCAATAAGATTCATCTTTAGATGGCGCTAGTAACAAAGAAACACAAAGATTAGTATGGAATAGCCCCTCGTAGTATGGAGAATATATGGAGAACCTACATCTCGTTTTCGGAGTTCACTCAGCGACTCAGCATATATATACAATTCCTACCACCATCGGTTAGACCGTGGTCCCCGGGCTAATACCACCCAGCCCGGAGGAAGATCTTCCACTTTGGCCTTCCTACTAGTGGCAACCTACCATTCCTCCTTACTACCACACTAATTATGATGTGGTAGTATGGAGGAATGGTCCTAATTATCCTAGAACGATATTATCTTTTGTACCTCCTTGTATAATTAGTTATTTTTGTGTGTCAGGGTGATTTGTGTCCCCCACTTGCACGATGCGCACCATCACCGCAGTGCCCCGACGGTGGGCAGCCACTGCAAGCGCCAGGCGAGGCGGGGGCTCTAGCGTGTGGCCCGCGAGCCGCTGCCTGCCCCTCTACCCACGCCTGTCGGTTCGCGCCACACGACTCCACGCCTGCAGTCTGCTGCCCTAAGCCACGTGAGTAACTACCTTGAGGACAATCCAAAGCGGCTGTACGGTACTCCCTGTTTCTAGGCATTATGTTAGATGGGGCGGAGGCTCTGGCGTGTGGCCCACGTACCACTGCCTGCCCCTCTACCCACGCCTGTCGGTTCGCGCCACACGACTCCACGCCTGCAGTCTGCTGCCCTAAGCCACGTGAGTAACTACCTTGAGGACAATCCAAAGCGGCTGTACGGTACTCCCTGTTTCTAGGCATTATGTTAGATGGGGCGGAGGCTCTGGCGTGTGGCCCACGTACCACTGCCTGCCCCTCTACCCACGCCTGTCGGTTCGCGCCACACGACTCCACGCCTGCAGTCTGCTGCCCTAAGCCACGTGAGTAACTACCTTGAGGACAATCCAAAGCGGCTGTACGGTACTCCCTGTTTCTAGGCATTATGTTAGATGGGGCGGAGGCTCTGGCGTGTGGGCCACGTACCACTGCCTGCCCCTCTACCCACGCCTGTCGGTTCGCGCCACACGACTCCACGCCTGCAGTCTGCTGCCCTAAGCCACGTGAGTAACTACCTTGAGGACAATCCAAAGCGGCTGTACGGTACTCCCTGTTTCTAGGCATTATGTTAGATGGGGCGGAGGCTCTGGCGTGTGGCCCACGTACCACTGCCTGCCCCTCTACCCACGCCTGTCGGTTCGCGCCACACGACTCCACGCCTGCAGTCTGCTGCCCTAAGCCACGTGAGTAACTACCTTGAGGACAATCCAAAGCGGCTGTACGGTACTCCCTGTTTCTAGGCATTATGTTAGATGGGGCGGAGGCTCTGGCGTGTGGCCCACGTACCACTGCCTGCCCCTCTACCCACGCCTGTCGGTTCGCGCCACACGACTCCACGCCTGCAGTCTGCTGCCCTAAGCCACGTGAGTAACTACCTTGAGGACAATCCAAAGCGGCTGTACGGTACTCCCTGTTTCTAGGCATTATGTTAGATGGGGCGGAGGCTCTGGCGTGTGGCCCACGTACCACTGCCTGCCCCTCTACCCACGCCTGTCGGTTCGTGCCACACGACTCCACGCCTGCAGTCTGCTGCCCTAAGCCACGTGAGTAACTACCTTGAGGACAATCCAAAGCGGCTGTACGGTACTCCCTGTTTCTAGGCATTATGTTAGATGGGGCGGAGGCTCTGGCGTGTGGCCCACGTACCACTGCCTGCCCCTCTACCCACGCCTGTCGGTTCGCGCCACACGACTCCACGCCTGCAGTCTGCTGCCCTAAGCCACGTGAGTAACTACCTTGAGGACAATCCAAAGCGGCTGTACGGTACTCCCTGTTTCTAGGCATTATGTTAGATGGGGCGGAGGCTCTGGCGTGTGGCCCACGTACCACTGCCTGCCCCTCTACCCACGCCTGTCGGTTCGCGCCACACGACTCCACGCCTGCAGTCTGCTGCCCTAAGCCACGTGAGTAACTACCTTGAGGACAATCCAAAGCGGCTGTACGGTACTCCCTGTTTCTAGGCATTATGTTAGATGGGGCGGAGGCTCTGGCGTGTGGCCCACGTACCACTGCCTGCCCCTCTACCCACGCCTGTCGGTTCGTGCCACACGACTCCACGCCTGCAGTCTGCTGCCCTAAGCCACGTGAGTAACTACCTTGAGGACAATCCAAAGCGGCTGTACGGTACTCCCTGTTTCTAGGCATTATGTTAGATGGGGCGGAGGCTCTGGCGTGTGGCCCACGTACCACTGCCTGCCCCTCTACCCACGCCTGTCGGTTCGCGCCACACGACTCCACGCCTGCAGTCTGCTGCCCTAAGCCACGTGAGTAACTACCTTGAGGACAATCCAAAGCGGCTGTACGGTACTCCCTGTTTCTAGGCATTATGTTAGATGGGGCGGAGGCTCTGGCGTGTGGCCCACGTACCACTGCCTGCCCCTCTACCCACGCCTGTCGGTTCGCGCCACACGACTCCACGCCTGCAGTCTGCTGCCCTAAGCCACGTGAGTAACTACCTTGAGGACAATCCAAAGCGGCTGTACGGTACTCCCTGTTTCTAGGCATTATGTTAGATGGGGCGGAGGCTCTGGCGTGTGGCCCACGTACCACTGCCTGCCCCTCTACCCACGCCTGTCGGTTCGCGCCACACGACTCCACGCCTGCAGTTTGCTGCCCTAAGCCACGTGAGTAACTACCTTGAGGACAATCCAAAGCGGCTGTACGGTACTCCCTGTTTCTAGGCATTATGTTAGATGGGGCGGAGGCTCTGGCGTGTGGCCCACGTACCACTGCCTGCCCCTCTACCCACGCCTGTCGGTTCGCGCCACACGACTCCACGCCTGCAGTCTGCTGCCCTAAGCCACGTGAGTAACTACCTTGAGGACAATCCAAAGCGGCTGTACGGTACTCCCTGTTTCTAGGCATTATGTTAGATGAGGCGGAGGCTCTGGCGTGTGGGCCACGTACCACTGCCTGCCCCTCTACCCACGCCTGTCGGTTCGCGCCACACGACTCCACGCCTGCAGTCTGCTGCCCTAAGCCACGTGAGTAACTACCTTGAGGACAATCCAAAGCGGCTGTACGGTACTCCCTGTTTCTAGGCATTATGTTAGATGGGGCGGAGGCTCTGGCGTGTGGCCCACGTACCACTGCCTGCCCCTCTACCCACGCCTATAGGTTCGCGCCACACGCCTCCACGCCTGCAGTCTGCTGCCCTAAGCCACGTGAGTAATCCTCGAAGACAATCCAAAGCAGCTGTATGGTACTCCCTGTCTTTAGTCCTTGTGTTAGATGGGGCGGGGACTCTGGCGTGTGGCCCGCGAGCCGGTGCCTGCCCCTCTACCCACGCCTGTAGGTTCGCGCCACACGACTCCACGCCTGCAGTCTGCTGCCCTAAGCCACGTGAGTAACTACCTTGAGGACAATCCAAACCGCTTGTATGGTACTCCCTGTCTTTAGTCCTTGTGTTAGATGGGGCGGGGGCTCTGGCGTGTGCCCCACGTGCCGCTGCCTGCCCCTCTACCCATGCCTGTAGGTTCGCGCCACACGACTCCATGCCTGCAGTCTGCTGCCCTAAGCCACGTGATTTAACTACCTTGAAGACAATCTAAAGCGGCTGTACGGTAGTCTCTAGGTGTTGTGTTAGACGGGGCGTGCGCTCTGGCGTGTGGCCCGCGTGCCGCTGCCCTAAGCCACGTGAGTAACAATCAAAACGGCTGTATGGTACTCCCTGTCTCTAGGCATTGTGTTAGATTTAGGGGCGAGAAGCGTGACTGCCTCCCTTCGTCAGACCTATGCACCTAGTGCAAACCAATGCAAAGACTTTCATCGACCCACTTTCTTTAACGCAGCTTCACGTGGGGTGAACGGGAAAAACGAAGAAAAACAGAGCGAGTGATGGCATGCGTTTCTCTTTCCTTCATTAAGAAAATAAACTAAACTATTTTGTAAGAAAAAAAAACTATTTTTTAAAAAAGAGTAATTTGAAATTTCGAAAAAGATCCATTGGGTCATTAAGCGCGTTGATGTCTTTTATACTGTGCTAAATATAAAAACTAATTGGGATTTTGGGGCTCTACCCACGCTTATCGCATCACTACTCCACGCTTGCTGTCTGCTGCCCCAAATCATGTGAGTTAAAAGCATTTATTATTCGGCGTAGGTAGGAGTTAGGCAGCTGATACGGAACTGTTTAAGGAGTAGTGCCAAATACAATGATGTGTGGCCTACGTGCCGCTGCCTGCTCTTCTACCCACGCTTTTACGTTTGCGCCACATGACTCTACACCTGCTGTCAGTTGCCCCAAACCACGTGAGTTAAAACTTTTATTAGGCGTAGGTTAGTGGTAGGTAGCTGATGCGGCATTGTCTAAGTGCCAAATAGGGTGAAGCTCTGGCGTGTGGCTTACGAGCTGCGGCCTACTCTTTACCCATACTAATCATTTCGCCACAGCCTGCAGTTTACTGCCCTAAGCTACGCTACTTATCACCTACCTAGCTAGGTACGTGGTAGTTGATACGGAACTGTCTAAGGAGTAGTTCCAAATAGGGGGTCTAGTGTGTGGCCCAAGCGTGATGCTGCCTGCCCCTCTACTCACACTTATACGTTCACGTCACATGACCACAGAACATTACACCACGCCTGGATTCTGTTGCCCCAAGCCACGAAGGAACTAGAATGGCGCTCCACTCGTAAAGCATCTACCAGAAAGAAAGCTAGTATGGCTGTCTAAGTGGTGTGCCAAATGGGCTGGGAGCTCTGGCGTGTGACCCAACGTAGTACGTACTGCTGCCTGCCCCTCCACTCAACACCCAAGCCTGTTGTTCGTGCATCATTCATCTACATTCTCTCCTAATCTCCAATATAAATACCTACCACAAAAACTTGAAAGTTTTCTTTTTTGGCACAGGCACAGTTTGCTTTGAGAGCAAAGACGAAGGCATATGCTCCGGCAGCGAAGGCCTGAACGCAACCCGCTGGCATTTCAACCACGAGCGTAACCGCTGCGAGCGGTTCAAGTACCACGGCTGCTCCGGAAACCACAACAACTTCCGCACCAAGGAGGAATGTAATGCTGTTTGTCCTGGTAAGTTCATCGCTGAGGTACCTACCTTTAAATTGCAGTACTACCAGTACCTATAACAGTGCCTAAAATCTCACATGGATTTGATTGAGAAAGTCTTACATGGATAACATAACAAACTGATATTAGGCCATAACTAAAAGTTGACAACACTAAAACTGCTATTTAGGAATGGGAACCCAGCTCTTACCGTACCATGTCTCTTGACAAAAATAACATGTAAATATCATTAATTCCTTCTCAAACTGACTATTACTATTATTTTTCATTTTTTAATTATCTTCTGCTATCGGACCCATGGTGAATGAATCTGTTGTACGTACCTACCTATTTCTTTTGATAACTTTCTGCCCCCTAGCATGAACCAAAACGCGATATGATATTTCTATCAAAAAATAATGGATTTTGACAGTAATGAGTCGATAAAATGCTATCATCACTGAATATTATATTATTGTGTTTCAATGGTCATGCTAGGGTCTAGGGGGGATGGGACTCTATCATCAGCAGTTGTGGCTGCATACACACCGACAGGTGGCTCGCTTAGCGCCTAGTACCTAGATAAGTATTTAGTAGGTCGGTCGCCAAGCGCGCAGTACGGCCGGTTGAGAACATTCGTGAAAGTTCCATTTACTTCGATACATGGCGGCACTTGACAGACTGATCGTACTCGATCACGTTTGTTAAGCAACGCTCGGTCCGGTTAGGTGTCGGATGGGTGATCGTTAAAGTGGCATTACAACTGAGCACTTCCGTGCTTCGGAGGGTACGTTAAACCGTCGGTCCCGGCTGTTGTCATCTGATAACAGTAGTTGAGCCAAGTTAGAGGCCTTACAGGTGGCTTGATAAACTCTAACACCAGAGGTGGCCACTAATCCTCACTCGAAAAGACTTCGTTACATCCTAGGTGGGCGCTAGGCTCTAAGCAGCCACTAGTCGGTGAGTACGCAGCTTTAATAATGATTCCAGAACGGAGGTTCTGTTCCATCGATGTTGGACCACATTGCTATTTTTTTTTAAACTTAACATTCTAACTATCAAATCTGAATCTATCCTTTCTTTTAACTCCCTATTTACTTTTAAAACAGTGGATTATCCGGCAACCGCCCACTTGTTTCGCAAGAAGACACCGAATTCAAAACAGGATGGGGAAGGCATGTTTTCTAAAATATTTAAGTTACTAATGATGTTTAACATGAAATAATTTAGACACAAGCTCACTTGATTTGTCTTTGCACATTAATATTTAACACTTAACCCGCATATTACTTAACCCGTACCGCGTTTAATCATAAAACATACCTAAGTCTGAATACACGCCTTAATAATAATACGCGTTTATTGTATCAGCTTTTATTTACGCACACAAATAATGTTACTAACATTACAAATTATGACATTTCCATAAAAATGTTATCACCGGCCAAAAATCCAATTTGATATTGCTTGATCTCAGTCTTCAAAATCCATTAGTTTCAGTCAAAGTCAAAGGCTCTCTGGAGCTAGTGAATCTTTAGAAGATTGTTGGTGTTTTTGGGTGAATCTCCGTTATTTCTTACTTCCTGCGTCACTGCGTCATTGTCGGCAACTCGAAAATTTTTAATAATCCAATGCATCACGAGGAATTAATCAAAACTATGCAAATTTATACAATTTATTATTGTACTCTAATGTAAATGATGGCATATTTTTTGATTTATTCCTTGTGATGCATTGGATTTTCAATAATTTTCGAGTTGCCGACAATGACGCAGGAAGTATAGTAGAAATAACGGAGATTCAGCCTTTTTACATACATTTGAGAGAATGTTTAAATTCGTAACTTTATAACTTATTTTTGAATGTTTATTGCTCGTGCTAGTGTGGCGAATGGCACTATTGCTGACTCCCATTCAACTTCCATGTAGGTACTAAGTAAATATTCTGACTTTCAGTGCTAAGTCCCTGTGAAAGGCTCCGAGAGAAGAACGAAGCAGCTGCTCAGAAGTACGGCAAAGGAACTTTCATCCCGTTATGCGACGAGAGCGGTGCCTGGGAGTCTGTGCAATGTATGGCACACATTGGTGAGTTCACATACCACAATGAGAATGAAACCTTCAGTCATATAATCTTCCTATGCTCATATAGGTAGGTTCAGATTCTCTCGAAAGCTTTCTCGAAAGGAATAGAGAATATGACATTAGATTCTGCTTGACATCACTTCTAGCAGCGTCGTAGTCGTAGCTAGGAGCTGGCAAGGGGGGTGGCTGCCAGGGGCACAACCCTCAGGGGGGCGCACGTTGCTGATCGATAAGTCTATAAGTCTTAGGATTAGGACGCAAAATTCAAATCTTGCCAGGGACGCTCATGACCCTAGCTTCGACACTGACCTCTCGGTAACTGGTTAAATTCCCTTATCGCAACCCTCAGGGGGGCGCACTTTGCTGACCCATAAGTCTATAAGCCGTAACGTCCTCGCAGACTACAACCTTTCTATCGGCCGAAAATTGGTTTTTGTATGAAGAGTTGGTCGATACCAGTGACCAAATCGTGTAATGTGCACATTTGCATACTTCTTCCCAACTATCGGCCGACAGTTTGGTCTGTAGTTTGCGGGGACTCTTAGGACGCAAAATTAAAATCTTACCAGGGGCGTTCATGACCCTAGCTCCGACGCTGACCTCTAGGTAACTGGTTAAATTCTCATATTTGTTTTTATTGTTACAGATGTCTGCTGGTGCGTAAGTGCTCGTGGGGAACCTCTCAAAGGATCGTTAGTCCGTGGCGCTAAGCCTACATGCAACTTCAGACAAGCACGCAAATGGGCCAACCGCGACCCGCAGGATGAACGAGCTCGAGCTGATGAGGGTAGGAATCTCACAATCATAACTAATCAGATTAAGGCGTATCTTTGTGTTATCTTATCTTGAAACTAACAAAAGGTTATAGTAAATTCTTAAACAAATGCTCTGAAAGGTTTGATGAAGCCCATATTCTTTAAACTTATTGGGTTTTCTGTAGGATCCCAATCAAAAGTTGTCTTTTATAAAAACGTATGCTACCTTAGGCGGCCATTACATGGTCATGCAAGCGTCAGTCAAATTCCATCAGTCAAAAATTACGTTTGACTGACTGACTGATGGAAAGAAGAAATCAACTTCATGCAACCATCAGTCACTACATTACACGGTAGCTTAATCATCAGTCACATCACAGCCGTGACTGTGGTTAAACTGACAGCAAAACCTACCCTGTAATGGATGCCTTAAGCTGAAATTAGACTCAAACTTTTCTAAATATTTTCAGTGCTTGAAGAATTAATAAGACAAATGACCGCGTATCGAATGGAAGATATCGAATACGACGATGAAGATTTGGAGAGCGTAGATCTCGAGTCGGAAGCGCGGGAGGCACTAGAAGTTACTACCAAAAAGGAAACACCACTGAGTGACGACGCCTCGGTTCTCTCCGAAGTCGTGGAGCCGAAGCAAGTTGAAGTCACGAAAAAATCTGAGGTTGAAGTGAAGACTGAGAAAATTGTGTTCAAAACTAAATGCCAACTGATGCAGGAGGAGAGTGAAAACGGTATGAATTTTTTAAACCTTATGGAATGTAATTGTGCGTTAAATTCCTAGATTCTTTTCAACTTACTTATATTATAGAGAGCTAGTTATGAAAATATATCGTTAGCGGACAATGTTGCATCGTTAGATTAAGTATTTTTTTTACTCTATTCTGAAGTAAGTTAATTACCTATAATTATCAAATCTTTAAAATTACTATTATTTTTCTAGTACCTTTAAAAAATACGTTACCTGTCACGTTTGTTTATTGGATTACTTTTCATTCATACTTTTATTTGCATAAAGTTCTACCGTCCCTTCTGGTAGGTATTGGTTTTGAATTATCATCCCCAATTCGAAACACTGGTTAACTTTTAGAGCCAAACAAAACGAACTGTCGACCGGTCGCCGAGCGACTGTTGACAGCGCCTATTTTCTACTGAGAACGATCGTGGCACGCGGGGTTGAAAAACGCGTCAGCGACTTCAGTCATTAGGGTTGCGCGTGCCATTGAAAAGAGTCCGAGCCCGCCCATAAGGCATGATATACTTAAGTGCAAGGAAGTGTGTTATTATATAGCTAGCTATACAAGGTGTTGCGTCGTTTAACTTTTACGACGGGACCAACTCTGATATCGCGAAAAAATCTGCTGTTTCATACATTTTGATATTTTCGTTATCAATTTTTGTATGAAACAGCTGAATTTTTTTTTTCGCGATTTCAGAGTTAGTCCCATAATAAAAGTTGTTCAGTTTGATGGTCCCTATCTGCCATATTCGGCTTTATAAGGCTTTTACTAAACACCTTTTATAGCTACTCCGTACGACCTTGCGTGCCACGAACGTCCTCATTGACTATCTATAGTTTATATGGAAGCGTACGCACTTAGTCGCCAGGTGACTAGCCGCGCAGCGGCGACTCACAGACGGTTCTTATTCGTTTATCTGTTTTTGCAACAAAAGAAGTGCCTTTATTTATCCTCGTTTGTTTCTCTGTAATTCATTAGTAACGATAATGTACATACAAAGAAACTCTACCCATATTAAAATCACTCGCTTGGTCACCGACCAAGTCACCCATGTTTACGGTCGCCGGGAGACAGAGTGGCTGGTCGACCGGTCAACGAGTTTTGGCTCTTAGTGCCCTGCGTGATGTGTTCATTGTGTGTTGGTCAGGCGGCGATGGTCCGCGGCCGCGTTGCCTGGCGGACGGGTCGTTCTCCCCGCGGCAGTGCTCGCGCGCGCGCTGCTGGTGCGTGGACGCGGCCGGCCAGCGCCGCGCGCACGCCGCGCCCGTACCCGACCTGCCGCAATCAGATCCCTGCGGTTAGTATACTCTGGTCTACCTAGCTAGTGACACAGTATTGCTCGGGCGGTGTGATGGGCTGCGCTGCCTGGCAGACAGGTCGTTCTCCCCGGGGCAGTGCTCGCGCTCGCGCTACTGGTGCATGCACGCAGCCGGCCAGCACCGCGTCTGTGCCCGACCTGCCACAATCAGACCCCTACGGTTAGTAAACCCTAGTATAGCCAATGATATTAATAGATACTTTACGCGCACTCCAAAATAGCAAGACGAAAGTCAGGTAATTGCCCGACTTTCAATTAGTCAGGCACAGGCTCGCGACACGGAAACACACGCAGCCCTCGTCAGTCAGACGCGATAAAATTGTGAAATTCCTTTAAAAAAATATCTCCTTGCGTCTTTAGACGATGTACGAATTATACAGTAACAGTCAGAGATCGGAAAAATGCTTAATTTCACACGTAAGTACTTAAGTTATTGCTTCGTGACCGGTCTTTAGACTTGTACTCTTGAGTGGACTCGCCTAGCGCGAGGCGAATGCTATAGTAATCTCATGATGGCATAGTATCCGCACCAACTGTGCTGTGTGCTGAATGCGCTTAACATCAAATGAAGAAAATTTGCCTTCCTCTCTCGAAATAACATTTTTTAATTATTTATTTTCTCTACTTTGTGCAGAGGCCACGCAAATAGAGTCAGCATTACTGGAGCTGGAGCTGATAGGAGTAGAAAGCTCAGCGGCGGAGCGTGCGCGCGCAGCACTGAGCTCGCACCTGGCAACGATGGGCGCGCGCGTGCCCGTCGTGCTCGCTAAGGAGAAGGCAGGAGTCAAACTGCGCGCCACGCTAGCTGGACCCAGGGCCGTGGATGTGGTCTACCACATTGAGAACATGGTGAGTCTAGCTAGTTTATTATAATTAAGCGTGTCAAGTGGCAACGCGTTTCCTCAAGAAAAAGTGGGTGCCAAACTCTGTGTCACTAAGTCTTACCAGAATCCAGGTCTTGGTCTACAACACTGAGCTTTTATACTGTTACGAAAATATCATGTAATGGCTCGGCACTTTAGCTATACTTTGCTTCGAGCAGATCGACGAAAGTTATAACCTAGTGTCGAAAGGGTCCTCCAGAGTAGGGTCAGGAAACCCTACTCTGGTTACAGCGTGCAGCTCACATTGAGCAGGAATGCTAGGCCTCGTACGCACCGAGAGGTGGCTGGTTAACGCCTAGCTCCTAGATAGTCACCTAGCGTGTATTGAAGAAAAATAAACCTTCACGAATTTTCGCAACCAGCAAGGCGACTCGCGTAGGCCGGCTGCACTGCGTGCTTGGCGCCTTCGCTACTCTCTAGTCGCTATAGGCTAGGTGACTATCTAAACGCTAGGGGCTAAGCAAACCTGTTAGTGCGTACATGCGTGGTGTACGTTATGTGAGATGACAGTGCCTGTATTATGAGTTTGCACAATTACGTTTATTATACTCGATAGCGACTGTAGTGAGCAGTTTTGTATGCAATTTGGCACAGCGCCTCTGGCGGTAACTACTTATACTAAACTATATGTTGTCATACAAATGTCAACTACAGTCGCTATGGAGTATAGTAAGCGTAAACTCATAATAATGCAACTATCCCACAGGTTAAGCAAGAGAAGCTGTCCGGCGCAGACAGAGGCGGGCCGGCGACGCTGGGCGCGGACGTGATGCGCAGCGAGTACCGGCTCGCCAGCGCCGCGCCCGCGCACCACCAGCGCGAGATACTCACCGAGTCCACCGTACGTAGCCAGTAACCACTGACCCTATCACGCGGATACTCAACAGATACTAAATACATTACCTACTTCTGCATTATAATGCATACAGTAGAGTAACGAGAATTGTATAACTCAGCAGCATGTGAGAGTCTTTATAGTTAGTAGCAGCTCACCGGCGCCAGTTACTCACCGAGTCCACCGTATATAACACCTGTGATAATACTGAGATATAACACCATAACGTAACGTGGTATACCAACTCAACAGATACTCACTATATATTAGTTCTACACGTACTCGTTGAACTACTGTTTCAATTATAATAATACATACATACAGTAGTGCAACGAGTACGAGTTGTATAACTCTCCAGTATGTGGCTTTATAATGAGTATCGGCTCATCAGCGCGAGATACTCGCCGAGTCATGGACCAACCTTGGTCCATGACCGTACGTAACCAGTAACCACCGACTGACACATCCACATCCATAATACTCATCAGATACTCACTAGGTACACCATCATCAGCCTTTTTAATGTCCCCACTGCTGGGACGCAGACCTTCCATCAGACTACATTGCCACAGTTAAAGTTACATTACAATACATACAATCATATACTAATACAACGAATATGTAATAGAACTTTTCTCTCAAAAATCACAGAGACAAACTCATGTTGTCTTTCGTTTTACTACACTTTAAAAAATAAGTTAGGTAGGTATCTACATTTTTATTAGATTAAGTTATACTTTTACATTATTTTGGGTACCAGGTACAAAGTTTTTTAGATAGTAGGTATTTTTGTTAAAACTTCTAGTACTTAATTAATTTTTATCAATGCGAATTTGTTAACTCATCTTGTTATTTTTTTAAATAAAATAGTTAAAACGAATCTTAACTTTCATTCAACAATCCGTGTAAATAGTAGGTTTGAGTACAGTAGCCGCAGATCGCTTGTTAACATCGCACGCGGCTTTTTCCATCCACTGACAATAAACTTTAAATTGGACAGGTGTCAGCAGCAACGTCTTACCACACCGCGCTCATAGTGCTCGCGGCGACCTCAGCGTTCATCATCAGCGTACTGTGCGTGCTCGTCATGCTCTACCGCGCGAGACTCCAGAGGGAACCTCACAAAGCTGAGAGGTTCCTCCCGCCCGCCCCTCCAGTCTACGTCCTCTCAGCTGACGAGAAAGCAGAGCTAGCTAGAGTCCTCCACGCACCCCCCCAACACAGTACAGACGACAACACAAGAGTATAACTCCTTTAAGCGTTTACGTTACTTAAATATAGCACAGGTAATTAGGGTCCAATTTAACGTCTAGTTTTGGGTAACGTAGATGCGAGTTACGTCAGCATGGTCCTTCGAGCCGGATACGAGGACTTTTCGTGAGTGAAGACGCTGTTAATTTGGAGAGATTTGAAAAAACAACTTTGTTTCAGTACGAAACGACATTAGCATTGTTAAACCGTATCCAACTATCTTTCTATTTGAATAACATAATAATGCAGTTTTTGGATTTTGATGAAATATTTGATTATAATTATCTTTCCTAAATCAGGCGATTATGACTTCTCCGGACAGAATGCACGCGTCAAGAACTGATATAAGTAACAGATAGACGCCTCCTCATTCCCCTGGTCTTCCGTGACCTTCGCCAGACTACCCTAGACGTCAACTAGGGATTAGAATACTAGATACTCTAACTTAATGCTAGCGATCTTCAACAACTATGCCTTATTTATGAGACTTAATAGTTATCTGTAAATTCACTTACATATTAGATTCTACGCAAGTGAATGATAGGAACCAACCAGTGAAATAAGAAATTATGATATCTACGACATTATTATCTTGTAACTAATAGAGTTTATAATCAGTAGGTATTTGAAAGTGTTCTTAGTAACACTGAGAGATCGCTTGCGTCAAACATTAAAAGGTCCAATTGGTGAACAAAATTACTCTTAAGTTGAAAATTGGCCTACAAATAAATTTGAACTTTTTTTCTCATGACTAGGAGTTTTAGCACACAATGAAATATTAGCGTTATCACTTTGATGACTTCTGAAAAGCCTATTTCAACCTATTAGAACAACTTGAAAATTTCTAGAAGGCACCTATATGTTGCCGTTAAAGCAAATGCCGAAATTTTAGTTCACCAATAAGATCTTACTCTGCTCCGATCAGCCAAGTTATTTGTTAAGTATTACCCTAGCGGTGAAGAGCCTTTCTTGTTAAGTTTTATTTTTTAATCAAGTAGATATACTCAGCGCAGAGGCGTGCGTCTGCAATGCACGCCTTTACGCTTCTTAGTTCCTTCCGTCGAGCTGCGGTCTAAATTCTTTGGTGCTTATATTTCAAGCTTAGTTACCATACTATAATCATAGAACGCTCGTGGCACGCAGGGTCATAAAAAGTAGTCATTAGGGTTGCGCGTGCCATTAAAATGAGTCCTAGCCCGCCCATAAAGCATATAAGTGCAAGTGAGCGCGCAATATAGCTATTCCGTTCGCACATTTTATGACCTCGCGTGCCACAAACGTTCTCATGGAATATTGTGTGTGTACAGTAAATTTCTCACGCAGTAGGTGCAGGTGTATTAAAATCTGATAATTAGATATTTTTATGGACTTCCTTGCATCGAGAAAATCCTTTTGTAAGTAATGTATTGCCAAAAAAAGTCAAAATGAGCTGACTGGCTTGCTTTTTATTTAGTGGCTTATTTAACCTATTTCATTTTTTTTTATAAAAGAGCGTGGCTCGACGTAGAACTAATCTAGTCTTATTCATTGAAAATTCTTTAATCATCTATTATTAATTACTTATCATAATTATCACATCATCATTTCTTATAATTAATTGTAAATAATTATTTATACATACCTATCTACATCATTTCTCTATCTTTATGTTGTAAAAAATATCATCGTCTTAATTAGTATTAATCTAACTTCCAATTTAAAGTATTGAAAATATGTGGTAACAGAGATGTTTTTCATATTATGTATGGTATTGACTATAAATTAAAGGATAATTTTATACGACTTGTGTATGTTTAATGAGTTTACCTACCTACCTCTCAATTAGGGTTGCCAACCCTACTATAGGTATAATATAATATCCTACTATATTGCGGGCTCGCCTACTATATTCTTTGAAAAAATATATACTAGGCAAAACTACTATATTTTTTGAAGTGAAAAAACTAAACAAAAGCAGCAAAAAAAATATTATTTATACGCACGTAAGTAATTGCATTTTATTTTTTGTGTATAAAATCTTGTGTTTATAGTTGTTGAATAAATTATGAAAACATTTAGGTAGTAAGTATAAAAAAATACAACTTCTTTAAAATCCTCCACACAAAACGGCAACCTACTACATTTTTCGGATCTAGGACACTTTCGTCAGGTTCCTTTTTGGTCAGAACAAAATATAGGCTGTTTTTTTCTGACGAAAACGGAGTATTAGTCAGATTCTGCTTTCGTCGGAAAAAAATTAAGGCTGTTTTTTCGCTCGCATCGCTCAAAAGCTTGCTTAACTACCACCGAAACTTATAAGTATTACTTTATAAATGTTAAATTGTAATAGCTGTTAAATTCTATAAAAACATTCAATCGCTTTTTGTATTTTGTTCTTCGTAATACGTCACCTTAAATTATATTACCAAAGTACCAGGGTAGCTTAGATTTAGAGGAGATTAACTTTCCTAAAAAAAATAATTGTATAAGTCCGGTCGTTAAATTCTCCGAAATTGACGACTTAGGAAGGTGACGACATAAGAACACATAAAGAAGGTGACAACTTGGGAAGGTGACGACTTAAGATGAAGAAAATATAGTGACCACTTAGGTAAGTGAAAACTTTGGGAAGAAGACAACATTAGGAAGATGACCACGTGACCCTGAGGGGTTTTTTCTCCGAAGTCAAAAGAGGAAAAAAATAATTAAAAAATCAAAGTTTTTTTTTTAAATATAAAAAAAACAATTATTTTTTTCTGACCAAAGAGGAATTCCGTTTTCGTCAGGAAAAAACAGCCTATATTTTTTTCTGACGAAAAAGGAATCTGATGAAAGTGTTCTAGATCCTTCCATCCATCTACTATATTTTTAGACGTACCTACTTAATAATCTTGAAAATACTATATTTGGGCCAATTTCTATGGTCTGAGGGGCCAATACTATATACCTTACCTACTCTCAATGGGGGCCAACGAAACGACATAGAACTTCGTCACACTAGATCTTAATGTGATATTTGTACATTAATTTGTACTATATTTACTATTTCGTTTCGTTGCCCCGTTGTTTCTTTAAAATTGAGTAAGTTGTACCTGTTAAACTCCCTTTCTAATGTACTATGGGCAATAGCGTCGCTTTAAGCAGTTGGTAATAAAATTCGTGTGCGCGCCAAGAAGCTTATAACCCCAATGGAGATTGCACGGCTAGTGTCATAGTGAAGATAGAAAAAATGTCCTTGAGTGACGTTACGGCTTATTGCCATCTCTTTTTTTAGTGTTACAATACGTTTTCGTTCATTTAGATTATCGGCGAACATACTCGCCGAGTAACTTGCCGAGTAATCGGGCACGAATACAGACTACCCGAATATGGTGTTTACATACTTGTCTTCGTGCCTATTCGTCTGTTCTCGGCGAGTATCTAAACTAGGCATGATCACGAACGAACGAACGACGAACATCGAACACGTATTGTCACACTAAAGAAAGAGATAGCAATAAGCCGTAACATCATTCATGGACATTTCTTCATTTTTCTATCTTCACTATGACACTAGCCGTGCAACCTCCATTGGGGGTATAAGCTTCTTGGTGCGCGCTTAACGCCTCTGCACGAACTAAACAAATGGTGTGACAGCGCGGCGTACAAGCGATTTTAACCTTAGAAGTGGTTAAGCGACGCTGTTGCCCATGGTACCTCCTACAGGCCTAAACGGTCATGCACGTAAAGGAGATCCCTTCTACACAGAAGGGAAAAAAATTACCCACGACACTACCACTACCAGTAGTGCGCCTTGTTAGTGTCGTGAGGAAGAAGGGGATTCGACACATCCCATAGAAAAAATGCTAAACTTGTGTACGATTGAATTTGGTCATTAAATATAGGCAATAATATCTGTTAGAACCATAGACTAACTAGAAAAATTTTCGCTGCGCTCAAGAAGACTAATAGAGCGTGGGAAAGCGAAGTTAACATGGACACGGTCTATGAAAAAAAGAGACAAAGGATCAAGTGACAATGTGCCAAAAGTTTTTAGGGTAAGAGCCCCTAGCGTCCCGCCTTGCAAATGAGCAATCACAGTTTGTTTAAAATATTTGTTAATCGTAATTAGAATTTCAAATAAAGGTATCGTGGAGCCATGGTGTCTTGTGCTCTAAGTAATTGTGATGTGACAAAAAGAAACAATCCAAGTAATCACACTTTTAACAGGTAAATAAGATATTGCCACACATTTCTGAAAGATCAAATTTCGCTACTTTTATTCGTTTATCGATGAAGAAAACAGTATGGAACATAGTTTATTAATTTCCCTAGCCATATATAGTCATATTATATATATATGTTACGGCTAATACCCGAAGTGCGGCTAAACCTAGTTTTAGCCGGCTAAAACTAGGTGTAACCGATAGCTGTTGGCTAAAACTAGGTGTAGCCGATTTACTCGCGGCTAATACTAGGTGTAGCCGGCTAAACTAGGTGTAGCATGGGGTATTAAAAAAGTTATGTCTGTTAAAAAAAATAACCTCGAAATTTAAGGCCCACGCTACGCTGCGCTTCGCGCTCGCCTTAAATTTCTAACCTATATTCGGGACCTACAGGGGTAAAGCAGATCGGTTCACCTAGTTTTAGCCAACAGCTATCGGTTACACCTAGTTTTAGCCGGCTGAAACTAGGTTTAGCCGCTAGCTGTTGGCTAAAACTAGGTGTAGCCGATTTGCTAGCGGCTAATACTAGGTGTAGCCGGCTAAAACTAGGTCCAGCATGGGGTATAAAGAAATTTTTTACTGTTGTCTGTTAAAAAAAATAACCTCGAAATTTAAGGCTCACGCTCCACTGCGCTTTGCTCTCGCCTTAAATTTCTAACCTATATTCGGGACCTACAGGAGTAAGGTAGATCGGCGGGCTGATTATCTAATTAAAAACCACCTAGCGACCGGTCTCATTTGACAGATGAATGTGATACATTGCTACTTCTTTTTGGGGGAAAAAACATACCAAAGAAAAGTAGCAATGTATATCAAATGTAACCAGTCGCTAAATAGTTTCTATTTAGATAATCGGCGGGCTGATTATCTAATTAGAAACCACCTAGCGACCGGTTGCAGTTCATAGATGATAGTGATCCATTGCTACTTCTTTTTGGATTAAAAAAAAAACATACAAAAGAAAAGTAGCAATGTATGTGGAATGAAACCGGTCGCTAAATAGTTTATTTTTAGATAATCAGGGTGCAGGGTGCGGTTTCACCTAGTTTTAGCCAACAGCTATCGGCTACACCTAGTTTTAGCCGGGTAAAACTAGGTTTAGCCGCACTTTGGTATTAGCCGTAATACATAATACACTTACACCCATTTGCACTAAACTCAAGTTAAGCGTGTCCTAGTTAAGGTACATCTTAGCTTAGGAACAGCCTAGAACAGCCGCGCTGAAATTTTTGTTTGCACTGACAGACTACGTCGTATCTTGGGCATCGCCTTGCTAAGAGAATGAATGAACGAATGTAAATATTAATTATTTAGGGATTTTTATACCGGCAAAGAAGACTATAACCACAGTTTTACAATAATAATTCATAACATAGGAATTTCTTAAGCCTTGGGCGCTCGATATCGAGCCCGTAACTTAAGAATAGCCTAAAGTGCATTTAGGAACGTCCTAAGGTTAGTACATAGCAACTTTTTGCTAAGAATGTCTTTTGGCTAGTTAGGAAAAGACTTAGGCGATTCTTAAGTTTAGTGCAAATGGGTGTTAATAATTTAGACTATTTTACGTAAACTAATAAAATGTTGTTTTACGATAGGGCTCGACTAACTGATGACGTCACGAGTATCGATAAATCAATTTGCGAATAATTAAAATAGTTACCGAACCCTTACTCTACAAAATGGCGCCATAAACTCCCACACTTACAAGATGCCGTGCCGGCATATATATTGGCAAGAGAAAGAAAGGGACAAAAGATGCGCAGTAGCCATAAACACTTACTAAGTTATTCAGAGATGTTTCACAAAACTGGGGTGCAAGACAGTTCTAACAAAACCTGGTTTAATGTTTGTAAACCAATCACAATGCACCTGAATAAGACAGTAACACCCATTTGCACTAAACTTAAGAATCGCCTAAGTCTTTTGCGTTCGTTAAACTAGGGCCAAAGTTAACATGGCGTTAAACTGCGAACTAACGCCATTTTAGCGCAAATCGTATTCAGAGTGACAGTTTAACGTTTAGTCCTACCGTTTAAGGATTAAAAGGTGCATTGTGATTGGTTTACAAGCATTAAACCAGGTTTTGTTAGAACATTCTTGCACCCCAGTTTTGTGAAACATCTCTGAATACTAGTTTATATATGCCGGGCAGTTTTTTTTTATTATAACACGTCCGAGAACCTTATATATGTCGTAGGATAATTGTACAAACAGGGTTTTTATAAAAATCCTAGTATGATTGTAAAATACCGGATGATTATAATCTAAGACAGATTTTTGCAATCATCCGAGCAATGTTTAGGATTTTTACAAAAATTCGGTATATCTTAGGTAAATCGCGAAACACCATCTTTTTGCGCGCGCTGATTGGCTGACGTCATCGTTATTGACTGACGGATGCTCTGATTGGCTATTTGTTATTGTTCTGATTATTGTCAAATATTTCTCTAGTGTTTTGTATGAATTTTACGTTTTTTATTTTAAAAAATCTGAGTGCTCACATTAATCAAGAGACATTGAAGTGAGTGAATTGGATGTTATACAAGTGCCAGGCTCGATCAGTGCAGACAATTTAGAGGTTATATCTTAAAAATAACATTTTTATACAGAGCTAAGAAAGTTCTATTGCACTTGTTAATATTGTTGTGCAAAACCTAAATGGACTTTCGAGTTAAGTAATTAATGCTCTTCTTCTTCTTCTTATTTTTGTTTTGGCAATCTACTTTCCTCCTACGTTCTCTACGTTCAGTGGTAGATTGTTTCAGTTTACATTAGAATGTGGGTGCATCGCATTCCAATGCTGCTTGGAGCATTTGGCACCAAGTATATCAAGACAGTTTACTCGGTAAGAGCTCTGCCGAGGTAGCCACCACTACACTACACTAAAAGGCTTCACACAACCAAGATCGCGCCTATTTCAATTATCCCACATATTGTTCAGTTGCGTAGACACTTGTACCACAAAACTACACCAATTTTAAGACACAATATCCACTATGAATCAATTTGCAAATAATTAAAATAGACACCAAACCGAACTTGACAAATGGCGCCAAAAAACTCCAATTAATGCTCTTAAAACTTCAATTGAAGAATTTAATTCGGCAAAATTACGAAATAACCCCAAAACCCAACAGCAATAATATGTTCTGACCAATCAGACTGAAGTTGTTATATAAACCGTCTCTTAGATTATCCAATCAGCATTCAAGTTCACGATTTTCCTAAACACACTAGGATTTTTACAAAGATCCTAAAAATTATTCGGACGATTGTGAAAATTCATCTTAAATTTCTATTATCCGGTTCTTTACAATCGTCCTAGGATTTTTGTAAAGATCCGGTTTATACGATTATCCTACGACATAAGTATATAATAAATAATAAAATAAAAATAACTTTATTTCTCAATTTCAATTTAGCATAGTAATGAGACACCCCAGAGAGTAATACAATACTCGTGTTGGGGTTGACTCGCTCTTCCTAAGACAAAACATAAATATTGAGTATGATAATATTGATATGACTCTGGACGTCCATATAAATACGGCGTGTTAACACGTGGCGTCAGACAAATGTGACCGCACCTTTATTTGGTTTCTGAACATACTGCAGAACTGTCAAAAAAGTAAAACGTCATGTGACAAATTTGACAGTGACAATCAGCCAGCTTCATTTCATCGCGCAGGGGCCGGCCCTCGAAGAAAATAATTTATTTTCAGAATGAATCAAGAAGGCGTACTCGCTTGTTGCGCCGTTTGTAACCAACAAACACATCGGAGGTGCGCTCGCTGCTTGAACGTATATTATTGTAATACCGACCATCAACGGCAAGATTGGAAACGGCATAAAAGTGAATGCGGTCCCAAGATATCAAAACAGGGGAATGCAACCATCAAAGTAGGTGAATGTGCGAATCACAACGAAGAAAGTGCGAAACCTCAACAGAATAATGTTACCTACAAGTCTGTAGACTCCAATTCGCATGAAATTACTCATAAAGACGTCAGTGCTGATGATATGAGACGTTTGAAAAAGTCAAAGAAAATAGGTGCTAAAACAGGTGGCGTAATAAATGTTAGTAAACATAATACGCAAATTACTGCAGAGATCGTGAAAAAAAGTGAAAGTGCTAGTTCTTCACAAGGACAGAATAACAATAGTGTAACTTCTAGTGTAGTGTATACAAACAGGGACTTGACTAGAGGAAGTGCCATAACTTATGAAGGATCGTCAGAACATGAAATACTTAGTGATCCTGCGCAGCAGCTCAATGCTGAGGACTTTGGTACGGCAAGTACTAGTAATGTTTTGAAAGCTGTAAATAGGACTGAAGTCAAAATGCCTGCTTTGCCAAGCCATTTACCAGAGCACGGTACGAGGATGAGGGAGTATCCGGAGGCTTCACTTAGGAATAGTGGAGCGCCGTTCAATAGCATGCCCAACACGTACCACATGGACCCGAGTGACCCGTGCTATGAGGTGTGCCACAGGCTAGTGAGAGACATGACTCAATACGGTGTTTGTGTTTTGGACAATTTTCTTGGACGAGAAAAAGGTTTATTAGTTCGTAATGAAGTATTGGAAATGTACAGACTAGGCATATTTTCGGTGAGTTGTTGAGAATTTTTTGATATTATGATTCTTGTCTTTAGCATAAAGATTACTTAATCATTTTATAATTCATCCAGTTATTAAGGAGTTTAATACAAAAAAGTTATTGTAGAAATACCGAATCAATTTAGGTTTGCTAGTAAGTTCAAAAACATTTGAGTATGTCTTTAATACCCTTGATAGTACTTTCCTTAACCAATATTGATAAGGCTTTTCTAGAAACTACGTAAGTGCTCTTTGTGAGGAGTGCAAACTGCTATTGTACTGTTGTTTGTTAATAGTTTTGAAGAACAAACAAAAGATATGAAACATCTGAAACTATTAATTAGCCAATAGTTTAACCTTAAACAAAACATTAAATTACCTACTTTATTGTTTGTTAATCATCATTTTGAATGCTAACTAGTAAGTACTTGTTTTTGTAAAAAAAAACTTGGCTTCATCCACCAACAGGGTTGGCATGATTAAATCACTTTGATCATCATGATTTAAATCACGATTTAATACAAGTGATTTTTTGAATAAAAATCATTGATTAAATCAAATTGCTTTTTTTCTTTGCCATTCATTTAAAATAATAAAATTCTTAATTTCAAATATTTGGTAGACAAATGTGTGTTAAAATTGACTTAGTGTTAGAATTACTACAAAATACCGTTTTTCCTTCTAAAAAAGCTGCCAAATCATTTGTCTTATATCTTCCATCAGGCACATTTATCTATTTAATTTTTTGATCTTTACTTATGTTTCTTCCGAATCAGTGTCAAATAAAATAAAACAAAAGTGCATTGTGATTTTTACGCACTATTTTAAGTGGGCTTTAAAGGCTCAACTCAAACAAAAATCGAAATAAAAGTGTTTTTTTGCAATAAATCATGATTTTTTGCCAACCCTGTTCACAAATAAGTTTGTAGTCAATATTAAAATAAATACACATATTTAATGGCTCCACCATTATTATTTTTTATCAACAAGTGAATTAAGTATTATATTTTGTCCACCAGGCAGGCCAACTAGTATCCAATCCAAAAGGCAAGGACTCTCAGACGGTGCGAAATGATGTCATAACATGGATAGACGGCAAAGAGCCATACTGCCAATACATCAAACACCTAATAACGCAGGTAATATTATCAAGTTTATTTACACAACTAATTGCATTTAAGTATTAAGTTGATAGCCTAAATGACTCAATTTCATATTATGCAATAAATAACTATGAATAATTCAGATAATTTCTCAATAATGATTAAGTAAATGTTGTAGGTATAACTTTAGAGCTATATTTGTGTTTCTTGTTTGCTTCTCTGACTGTACTTATAAATAAGAAATAGTGTCATTAAAGGTCCGTGCACATTATGTCGGGTTGCTGTGGTTAGGCAAGTCTGTGATAGTTCATATAAAATACAATATCTGGGCGACCGAGCTTTGCTCGGTTATTACTATTTATTTTAATTTATTTAATAAGGATGTGTTCTGTCCATGAAACTGAACAACTTTCTCTAAGAAACATAGGGTCAAATATGTTTAAAAAATGACTTTTCATACAAATCAAAGAGATCACGTGATAAGTTTAGTATGGGATGACCAAAATTTTTTGGCCTATTTCATTCAACACATGTTTCATTGAGAAACTTGTTCAGTTTCATGGACTGAACACATCCTAAAAAATTTGGAGAGTGGTTACAAATGCACCTTGTATAAACTAGGACATAAAAAAAACAAAAGTATGTCACCGAGCAGGATTCGAACCCCTAACACTCGTTTCTTGCCGTCCACGTCTTAACCCGCTGGACCAGACAGACAGTGGCCGGCAGGACGAAATTAGCGACCATATTCTGTGTCGAAAGAAAAACGCATGAAAAAGGCATAAAAACTCGAAAACACGCGTTTTCCCAAACATAAGGCTAATCTAAATTGATTGTTTACCCCCCAAAACCCCCATATACCAAATTTCTGCAAAATTGTTAGAGCCGTTTGGGGCCATCCATAAATTACGTCTACATTTTGACTCCCTCCCCCGTCCTTCACACGCTGGTCACATTTGTGAGACTCCCCCCCTCCCTAGTGTGACGTCACATATTTTACAATTTCACATCTAGAAATAATTATTGAATTAAAAAGCAGTTCAGAAATTTGTTTTATTTCACTTTAAATGATTTTAAAATTTAACGTCACGAAATGTAAGACCCCTCCCACCCCCTTGTCACCCAATGTCACACTTCGTCGACCCCTTCCCTCCCCCTTAACGTGTGACGTAATTTATGGATGGCCCCTTTCCGAGATCACAGAAATAAATTTACCTATGTAACAAAAAGGGGGTATCAACCCGAAAGGAGGTCAATGTACTCATGAATCTGAACACCTTCAAAGAGAAAAAAAAAATCAAACCGAAAAAAAAAATTTGGCTTATCCATAGAAAAGTTGAATTTGCCGCCAACATTTTGTATGGAGAGTTCAATTTTTTTATTTATTTGAATTTTTTTTTCTGTTGGAAAGTGTTCAGTTTCACGAGTACATTGACCTCCTTTCGGGTTGATAAACAATAAAAGTAAGTTAAAGTATACACACATTACAAATTTAATTATTCCTTAATTAAAACTGAAATAAAAATAAAATTTACTATTTTAGTACAATACAACCAATAGGACTTTTTTTAAATTGATCTTAAAATAACTATAATAGGGATGTTGACTTATGAATAAAATAACGAAAAACTAATAAAAATCGTAAACATATCAAACTTTTGGAGTAGCTTGTATACCTCTTGGTTTTATATATTGCGTATTATTTGTTTTATGACCCTTCAAAGTTGGGTGGACAAGTCCATTTCAAAAGTATAAAATTTGTTAAAATAAATAATACATTTAATTAGTCCGTAAAATTTATAGCAAATTTGTCAAAGAAACCATTTTGATAAACACAATATTTAATATAGCTGCCGAACAAATTTCCTACGCGTTGCATACAACGTAGGAAGGCGTGACGTCATAACTTGGTAGCCGTTAGTATGGAGCGTTTTCGGGTGAGTCCAATTTTGTGCATTTCAAACTGTGATATCTCGGGCAGTTTTCATGCTAGCGTAATAATTCTTATACAAATGTTTCTTTTTTTTAGGGGTAATTTATGTAACATAAAATAAAAAAATAGTCAACATGCCTATTAAACGGGTAGATGTTTACTATTCGATTTAATCTATTGTACAGCAGCAGACCCAAGAATAAATATAATTTTCTTGTAAAAGCGTAATTAATAGAAACTCTTTGAGTGCATTGCATACTATATCTTTGAGTCTTTTATTATGTCAGGATTAAAGAAAAGTGCTGAGTGCTGTTTAATACTCCGCTTAGCATACTTTTGTACACATCAACATTTCAAAATTAAAAATAGTTAATGTACAATTTTTTCTGATACTTTGCCCTTTTTCATTTTAATATTGGTAAAGTTTAAAAAAATATATAATTGTTATTATTTACAATTTGTAAAGTAAGTATTATTAAAAGTTGCAAGACAATCTCTTATGTAAAACAAAACAAAATTACATTCCTATAACATCATCATTATTGAGATTAGTGTCAAAACGAAATTTTTAAATTATTGGTCACGCCATTCTGCGCTTTTTGCGATTTGCAAAAATACGAATGTACTTAAATATCTGGAATTTGAGATAAGGACTGTATTAATGACAATTGGTTTGGTGATAAGTTGATAACAGATAAAGTTCTGATAAGAATATGAGCCGTCTGATTGGCGCCCATTCCCCTTTGCTAGGTTAAGGCTCGGTTATTCGAAATCATTTGTCTCTCTTTTTCTTTACGTGTAAGTAAAGAGAATTGAAAAAAAACTTCACTTCTGCACTTTTTCGATGTTTTTCGTTGTTTTTTCATAATTACCTTTAGCACAACTATCTTTCTTGAAAAAAAAATTATTGGAGCAACTGCACATTACGTTAAAGTGTATTTTGATGTAGAATTCAATACATTTCCGCTATTATTTACGCCAAAAATTCGGCCCGCGACAAGCGCTTTTGATGATATTCAATTTTTTTTTTACAATCATCTGTGAGGTTTATACGTAATTTAATACTTGTAGCTACTAGATAATCCCTTTAGCTTCTCGTGTGTTTTTTTTTGTGGCTACAACTTTACGTTTTCTATATAAAAATATGGCCCGCGCAAACCATGTTTTCCTTTTATGCCTCCCTAGCATGACCAGCATAAGACGATTTATATCGCGTGATATAGCGTTTTATCATGTTTAACTGACAAAAAGACAGGATTTTGACAGTTGAGTGTCGATAAAATGCTATATCACGCGATATAAATCGGTCATGCTAGGCAGGATGGCCCCTTAAGAGCGTGCAGTCTGCACACTAGCGCCGTCATTGGAAATAAAATCATAGTGCTTAAATAAAAAAGAAATTATGAATTATCTCTCTGGAGTGCACTCCGAACAAGCTTTGCGGTACTTTTTATCACTTAAGCAATATTTTCTAGCCTGTTGTTTTGTTATATGGACTTTTATTGCGAAAAGTGGCCACATTTAACAATAAAAGTCCATTAAACTAAACGACAGGCTAGAAAATATTGCTTAAGTGATAAAAAGTACCACAAAGCTTGTTCGGAGTGCACTCCAGAGAGATAATTTACAAAATTGTCTTTATTTAAGCACTATGATTTTTTTCTAATGGCGGCGCTAGTGTGCAGACTGCGCAGCCTTAACTCAAAAACTATTCGCAAGTATTTCATTGAGAAGCGCGATGGCGTAGGCGGCGCGATGGTGTTGTCGATGATGAACATTAAGCAACTTTCGCAAAGTTATGTAGGTCATGGAATCGCTGACTATAAAATTTGAGCAACGACGTTCGTACCACAGAATAGGATAATACACTGGCCTGCAAAAGTAAGTACTACAGAGGCCTATTTCCATACAAACGAGGTAACTTTAATGCTTTGGTTCTCCGTCCAGGATTAAACGGGGTGTGATTTGATAATGGCCATTCAAAGAGTAAAGGAGGAGGCCCAGATCGCTAAAGAAACCCAACGGATTAGAAGAGTCGTTTACACCAGAGACCGAACGGACTTTTTAGTGTTACATTTTCCATACTTTTGATGTAATTTTAACTTGTTATTTTTTTAAGTTCAACCCTGACCTAAACGACTCTTCTAATCCGTTGGGTTTCTTTAGCGATCTGGGCCTCCTCCATTTACTCTTTGAATGGCTATTATCAAATCACACCCCGTTTAATCCTGGACGGAGAACCAAAGCATCAAAGTTACCTCGTTTGTATGAAAATAGGCCTCTGTAGTACTTACTTTTGCAGGCCAGTGTACTTTGTTTAAAATCGATCCTAATTTACCTCGCCTTCGAATTTGAATTGACGTTTTGTTTGCCTAATGAATTCAATAAATCGCTTTGCAACATAGAGTATTTTATGGTAAAAAGGTGAATTCGCTGTTTGTGATTGTGATGGTAAAATGCTATTGAATTTGCGTATAGCTTGTTTCATACAAGCATGATTATGGAAGAAACTAGTGGCTGTGTAAGATGTGGACCTTGCGTTTTTGAAAATTTTGAAAACTTTTCGAAATGACTGATATATGTTATTTTACGTTTTAAGAAATTCGAATTAGACTGCATCTACAAATAAATATATATAACTATCGAACCTGCTCACATTTATTTACGAGAATCGGGTAGGAAATGCGACCTAGAGAGAACTGACGAGAGAGAGTCTCGTCCATGGCCGGATAGACATATGAAAGCATTTATGCCCAAGCTGAAACGGCGAAGCTTCGCATGCGCTTTGCGCCAGGGTCTTAACTCTTACTTAACTGGCTTAAAGATGACTTCTCTATTTAAAAAAATATAAAGGCCGCATTCACAGGTGTGCTTTACCCAAATTTAAGCAACTCGTTTTATAGACGCCGATCGTCGTAATTGTACAGTCAGCAGCAAGCCGGATTATACATAACTCAAAAATCTGTAATTTATTTTGAACATTAAATATCTTCGAATTTAAGTATAAAATTGATCAAATTTGATTACCCTGTCGTGGAAGCCCAGCGTACCGTTGAGTGTATGTAAATGTAAATAAAGACAGGTAGATAATCATAAAAATATAAGGAATTCCACTTTTATTCAATACAATAATACTTCGAAACTCTCTTAATGGTTGGATTCAGTTGTTCAATCTTATCGTAATAAAAAATTCGCGAACTCTTTAAGAAAAATGTAAGAATATCATAATATCAGAGCACGATAAAAAAGTAATTAATGCAAATTCTCATAGCACGTGAGAATATTAATGGTATTCAATTATTATAATATTTACGTAACTGATATTAGCTCTTATTGCCATATGTGAGAAAGAATTATCGCTTGTACTTAGTGTAATTAATACTTAATAGATAATACTAATGACGAATAGTTATAATGCAAATAGACCACACCCAACCCAGTCATTTTTGTTGGTATGTGAAATAACCGGTCAAAAATTAGGCCGCCGATCTTCCTCCTAACTAGTAGTCATCCCATTCATTTCTAGGCCATTACCGCCAATATTATTGTTCACATTGCCAACATTCAGTATCATGAACAAGATGTTCTCTTGAATTCGTATTTATAGCTGAACTAGGCAAAATGAAGTTCTTGTATAGACATTAATATTAGAAAGTTAAGCTATCCGATAGAATATGCTGGCTGGTCTAGAAAAGTGTCGAATGCAGAATCGATTTATCTATTACGTAGAGTTATGTTAATATAACATTACTATAAGTGAATATTGTAAGGTATAACTTTGATTTGAAGACCAGTTTGAGGGTTTTCCTTTCTTGTGGTGACCTTGTATTGTAACGAGAAGAACCGGCAAGAAACTCGTCAAGGGCTGCTTTTTTTCTCCCTATATATTTCATAACAGAGTCGTCAAAAATTGAAAAATTACCTCATCATTTAAAGTGAGGTCATGTTAGGTAATAATTGTAAACAAATTGTTGAACCAATGCATGATAAGGTTTTCAGAATTAAATAAAAACTTTTAATCTTACCTTACCCATTTGTGCTAAATCTTTTGGGCAATTTGTGCTAAAACTGGATTTAAAGAAGGCTATTCTTTGTAGAAAGAAGTGTCAATAGGAGATCCCTACTATGAACGGATCAAAGATGTGTCTTGTCAATGGAAGTAAAAGCCTGTCTGTCCGCAATCAAAGTACTAAACTTAATTAACTTGTATGTAATTTTCCGTGATATAATAGTAAAATATATTATGCCTCAAGCGGTGCTATATTAAAATGCAATTAATATATTCCAGGTGGACAATATCGTTCTTAGGGCAAACAAAATGGTCAACAACGGGAAGATGGGTGATTACTTCATCAACGGAAGAACTAAGGTAATTTAAAAAGTAAAGTACTTATACAAAGTGAAATAACATAATTTACAAAATAAGTCTATGTTTGAAATGTAAAATAACATAATTTGATAATTTACAAAGTAAAGTAAGAATCCTTAATGGCGAATTATTATTTTTGGAAAGAACACTTCATACGTTGATTGTATTTGTGATGCGATCTTCTTATCGAATGAGGATTAGTGGTCACCTCTGGTGTTAGAGTCTATCAAGCCGCCTGTAAGACCTCTAACTTGGCTTGACGACTGTTATCAGATGACAACAGCCGGGACCGACGGTTTAACGTTTTCTCCGAAGCACAGAAGCGCCAGTTGTAATGCCAGTTTAACGGTCACCCATCCCGACACCTGGCCGGACCGAGCGTTATTTAACCAACGTGATCGAGTAAGATCAGTCTGTCAAGTTCCGCCATGAACGCTTCTGTGTTGCGATCATAGCTTGCAAGGAAATGAGCTTTCAATCAAATGTTATACGCGGAAGATATTTTTATGAGAATTTTAGAGTAATTTTTCCAATTATCATTTTTGACAAGACTTTGCATTGATAGTGTAGACTTTGACTTTATTAGACGTTTACTGATAAGGTGAATGTGCCCATTCCATAGTCGTAGTTGCATTTCGGTCTTATTCGATTCGTCTATGCTCGACGTTCGGTATCAAATGTTGGATTATAATAGTCCAAACATTTGTGCTAGATTCATCATATCAAAGACCAAATTCAAATTCACAACACCAGAAGAAAACATTGAATTATCCGCTGATCTTGATAGAGACGGTTTCAAAAATTCTAATAAAACATTAACTAAAAATAAGCAATCAATCTTGCTTGCTAAAATGAAAGCTTAGGCTAGCTAGGAGTAAAAACAACAAGAATGCAGCGACGTATGTACGTGAACAGTGGCCTTATCGTCCCTAGAGATAGTCATTCGTTAATATCACTAATATCAGAGATAAAAACCAAAATAAACCGTCGGTCGGCGCATGCGCAGTGCGGGCTTGCGTACGTGACCAGCGGCAGGCGGCGGGCGCGCGCGCGGGGGGCACTGTAAACATACAGAGACGTAGCGAATCCCACACGCCCGCCACTCCACTCCAGCCAATGTTTACGTTCGTCCGTTCACGATACGTTTGTGTGAAGTGCAAGATTTCCTCGTGTTTACATCAAATTGTCTTTTTACATCAACATTATTGTGATCTTCCTGACAATCGCAACTGCAGTTAATGTTATGCTATTGAAGGAATGTCTTACCACTGTTACTCTTCCATCACCTTCTCAATATTATGATAGTTTTATTACTTCTGGCTAACGTACAACTTCTAATATTTTCATATTCATTCTTCTGGTAATCTGCCAAGCTTTGATTAGTGTTTAAGATAATCAGTAATATCATATTATTAAAATAACATTGAAATACAGTGATTCAGTTTGTAGGGTGGTTGGTTCTTATTATTAGTGTAGTTAGATTACCTACCACACTTTTTCAGTTACGTCTCGTTTACAAATTAAGTTTACATGTAAAACTGGCCTTAAATATACTTAGCAGAAATATTTCTGCTGTATAAAGATACGCGATTCCAACGCATGTTATTGTTATTAACATATAGATTAATATATTATTCTTGGTTAAGAATGAAACTGTAAAACCGGTGAATGCCCGCAGTTCGCACAGGTTTTTTTAGAAACATTTTGTTTTGAAATAAACCTAATTTTATAATTAAAATCGAGTATTTGTGTTTTATGGATTAATTGCCCGACCAATATTTCCAACTGGATTAATTTTGGGTTATGTTTAGAGATTATTTAAATCTCTGGTTATGTTAACGAATCTTGTTTTTGGATCTTTAATTAGATTTATGAAACAACTTCTTACATTATTGAGTATTCCGTCTGTAGTTTTATATTTTTTTTTTTTAGTTTTGAGTCCATTTTGGATTGGTTCATAATCGTATTAATAGGTACCTGTCTATTGTGTAGTTACATTACAGTTACTTAAATTATTGTTTTTGAATCAACTTTTGCTTAAGTAATTACATATTTTGCAAACTCGTAAATGTACATAAACTTTGATCTAAGTTTATAAAAATTGTAGTTGTCTTGCGGCTGATATGGACGATGCTGATGAGTAAGTAGGGAATTCAGATGTGGTACAATTTAGAAGACGGTACATTAAAAGTTACGCCCCCTTATCACTTAAACCGACATACAAGTAGTCGATTATAGTCCATAAATACGTAAACCAAACGTCGTCGATTTGTTTTGTAGCAAATAATGCGAGTGTCGCAATCTCATCGCATGGTTGAAAGCCTACATTTTTTCACGGTAATAATATTACCGTGGTTTTGTTGCCCCGTCATACCTCCGCGACAGCACGTGCTCATCGCCCTTCGGGTAACGACATTGGCCCTACTTCACTCGACCTCCACGCGACGCCTTATTGTGAACTTTATTGTCAAGGCAAAAGGTTTCGTTGATAAATCGATTTCGAACAGCTGTCTTGGTCTCTCTATTGTTGAATCAATGACACGATTGTTTTTGGACGAAGCACGATTGGCAATTTTTTGTTAGGTAGGAGTACAATAGTATGGGATCGATTGGTTTAACATTAGTTCACTTATCTTATGGACACCATATTGAAATTGACTGGTAGGTATAATGTGACAAATAAGGCACTAATAAAATTATGTGAATTGTAAAAACTAATGTAAGTAATTAGAATATTGACCTGTGAGTAAACATTTTATGGTCTTTGTGAAAAAAGGAATATATGTATATGTAACTTACTTCCGCAAACAATATGAAAGATGCACCGCCCGCCCGCCCGCAAAAAATGCACATGCACACCACAAAATATCAATGCACAACACGTGGTCACGGGGGACTGAAGCTACCCATGAGCCTACCCTCAAGCGATGAATTTTTTTAGACTTCAGAAATTAAAATTTAACAAAATTTTTAATTATTTTATGTTGATTTATAATTTAATTTTATGAATTATTTAATGCTAAAAAGAGAGAGAATCTACTGAAACTACCACCATTTCATAAAACTGGGAGGCCCCTCCAAGAAAGAAATGGCGAAAGAAAACTTGGAGAGGAAGCCGACCTCCGTCTTTTGTATTAATTTATTTATTTGCAAAAGGAACTAACCGTATCATTAGATCTTACAGTGTGTGTGAGGGGCTTTAGCTTGTGAATGATGGGGTCCCAAGCTGGTGGAATTTCAAATAATTTCAAATTTCAAAAATCACACCAAATACCAACTAAATACCAAAGTACTTTCAATAAAACCGCGCTAGTATCCTTTAAAAAGTGTTTTATTTCATACTCTACACGTGTTTCGCCCCAACCTGGGGCATCCTCAGGAGATAGATCGTGCGTAAACCAGCACCGAATGATTCGATATTTTGTGGTGTGTATAGGGTTGCCAACCCTACTATATAATATAGTATCCTACTATATTGAGGGCCCGCCTACTATATTTTTAGAAAAAATATATAGTAGGCAAAACTACTACATTTTTCAAGTGAAAAAATTAAACAAAAGCAACAAAAATAATTACTTATACGAGTATGCACATTAGTAATTGCATAATATTTTTTGTGATTAAACACTTGTCTTTGTGGTTGTTGAATGTTAGTACTTACTTAAGTATGAAAAATGCAACTTCTTTAAAATCCTCCATACAAAACGGCAACCTACTATATTTTTTTGGACTTTTTCGCCATCTACTATATTTTTACACTAAAAATCTTGAAACTCTCTGACCACGTGACGCATACAGTAAACAAAGCTTACAGAAGTCTGGGTTTCGTACTTCGCATAGCAGGACCTTTCTCCGACCTTAATTGTCTTAAACTACTTTATTTTGCATACATTCGCAGTGTCCTTGAATACTGCAGCAATGTATGGAACCCACTTTATCTTATCTACAAACAAGACATAGAAAAAATTCAAGCAAAATTTATAAAATTATTAGATTACCATAAGAACTGTTAAGATGACTGTTATAAGGATTCCTGCTCATACCAGAAAATAGAAGATCACTTCTTGATTTACTCTTTCTGTACAATGGCCTTAATGGAGGTATGGATAGCACCGAGCTGACCAATGTGTTTCTCCGACTTCGTGCGCCTAGTTATCGAACCCGGAACACGAGCATGTTTAGTGTACCTTCTTCCAAAACGAACTACGCACATAATTCTATTGTCAATAGGACTCTTCGAACTTACAATGAACACAGTGATTCTGTGGATGTTTTCAATGGTAGTAAGCAAACTTTCCGCTCTAGTATAATTAAAGAGATGGAGAATAATAGCAATAACAAAAAGTAGTTCCCCCCACACACATACACACACACACACGCACCCACACACACACAAACACATACACATGTGCTCACATATATAAGTATATAATATAACTTGATTTTTACTGTTTATGGCCATAATTAAGTGCTTTTAATT
The DNA here is from genome assembly GCA_943789525.1 of Agriphila geniculea. Lineage (NCBI taxonomy): Eukaryota > Metazoa > Arthropoda > Insecta > Lepidoptera > Crambidae > Agriphila > Agriphila geniculea. The sequence goes on from OX038883.1 coordinate 4,590,544, forward strand.
TTCTTAGATTAATAACGTTGCTCTTATTGCACGGGTGTTCTGCCTATTTCTCATGTTATTTAATATGTTCAATAAATAAAATGTAAATCCGTTATTGGCATTAAGCAAAATTTGTAAGATTATTTACTGTAATTACTGTTAATTTTTAAGTGCTGTGGATTTTGTGATAATAAATAAAATAAAATAAATAAACTACTATATTGATCTAAAAAAAGTTGGCAACCCTAGGTGTGTATGTGCATTTTTTTGCGGGCGGGTGGGCGGTGCATCTTGCATATATTGTTTGCGGAAGTAGCTACATAATATATTCCTTTTTAGGGTTCCGTACCAAAATGGTAAAAAGGAACCCTTATGGTGTGTCTGTCTGTTTGTCTGTCTGTCACAGCTGGATATCTCGAGAACTACTAATGGTATCAACTTGAAATTTAGAATAGTTTAAGATAACACATTTGCCCAACTATTTTGCAAATAAGAAAGAAATAAAAAAACTAATATTTTTTTTTACAACAGGGACTGAAAAGGGGTCTTAAAAATTTGAAGTGAGGTGACTAGGGCATGTGGGGTATCATATAAAAGAGCGCTGTTTGCACATTTTAAAACATTTTTTTCTTTTTTCTTAGGCCGCACAGTTTTCGACTTATGATGAAAAATTTAAAATGCCGTTCCCCCCCCCTTATCTCCGAAGTTTGCAAAGAGAAAAATCTGAAATAATTCTATGTGATAGTAGTTTATGTAAAGATTACAGGAAAAATAAAACGATGTCTCAATATAACACACTTTTTTATAAATTCAAAAAACAAACAAAAATTCTTTAGTTTCACTACCAGTCAACAGATGACGCTGTCCTAAGAATGCTAACCTAAGAAAAATAAATAGTTCCACTATCGGTCAAGAGATGGCGCAACCTAATACTACAATAATAATTGGTGGCTGGTCCTAATATAATTACCTACTATTTGCCGTACGAATAAACGAAGAATAAGTTCCTACTTAGTAATATAAACAGTTTGCAATGTGTTTTTCTAATGTGTAACTGTCCGCCTATTCGCCCTTCCACCTGTCTGCCGTTTATCCTACTTTTTTAAAGACTGTACTAAAGTAACATATCCAAATATATTTATGATTGTACGGAACCCTCGTTGCGCGACTCCGACTCGCTCTTGACCGGTTTTTTTTTCACAATGGCTTGGGACTTCCGCCAAGTGACGCCTGATCCAATCAAATATTTATGCTCTTGCTAAATATATTGTAATAGCTGATGTTTAGTTATACAATGTTTACTCTCTGTCAAACTATCTAATTTAAGTACCTATCACATTAAAAAGAAAGGGACAAAACAGAGTAAGTATTCACCCGCTATAAAACTGATATTAATGAATTAGTAAGAGGTTAGTTAGTCAGTCAGGTAAATAAAGTAGGTAAATTACAATTGGCACAAAACATAAATATGTACAAAGTTTTTATAACTCTCACCAAGATATACAATACCAACCACTTAGCTTTGAAATCATAATAAAATAACTGAATTCAATGCTTAGGGAAAATCCGTGAGTGCGCAGTATTTATTTATGAATAGGGTAACCAGACGATAGGAATTTTCATGACAAGTCAGGAATTTGAGCCATACGTCAGGAAAACAGTAAGGGGATTTTTAACAACCCAAAAAGAAAGTTTAAGTAATAAAAGAATACACATATTTGTAAAACATTTTGGTGAGAGAAAATAATCAAAGTCAACTGAATAAGGAAATTAGATGTACAAAATGTCTATGTCAGGCACTTTTCTGGTAAGTCAGGGATAAAGTCAAGAAATCTCATTATGGATCTGGTAAACCTTTTTATGAATCAACATTAATCTTTGAAATAAAAGGTACATAATTTAAGCTATATTGGTTAAGAGCATTAAATGGATACTATTTGATAATAAATGAATGACATAAACTTTATGATATAAAGTACTATGCGAGCCAAATAAGAACAGTACTGTCAAAACAGCGATATTTGTTTGCGTTTCGCTTCCACTTCAGGGTGTAGGATGTGCTAGAAAAGCAACAAAGATCAAGATTGACATTTGACAGACTATTTCTTATTTGGCTCGCATCGCATAGTACTTATAACGTAAAAATTCGGGTTGCACTCCGGGAGTGCCGGCAGAAGTGAAAACTTGAATATTAATGTTGTGCATTTTTGATATTTTGGAATGGTTAGGGAATAATTGTGCACGAATTGTTTAAATTATCAGAGAAGAGCAGTAGAATACAATATTTATTTATTGCGCTATCGTACACAAATATGACAATTTATATTACATTAAAAAGTTTATCTCTCAGAAAAATCAACCCGCCGAACGCCAAATTGACGCGCCGCCATTTTCGCCGCGCCGTAGAAAGATAGGGGACTTCCGCCGCCGGCTGTGTACGCTACATCCGTCTTACGAATTTTCGATCAGGGTCACGTGATCCTGACTGACGCGAGTTTAAAATTGTTTACCCATTACAAAAAAGTGAACAACGCCGCTAAAGAAGTTTTCACTTCAAAACAAAATTCAGAGCAACAAACGCAACGCACAGAAGGAGAAGGCAAGGTGATTGCAAACGTCATTAATCAACAAAAATAGCAGTTTGATACTTCTTGCGAGTGCAGCGCAATTTTGCATTGCACGCAAAAGTATTGTTTGCCAAAACTTACTTTGTTCATTTATTCTGTGTTTGCATCTTATGTAACACATTATATTACTTATCAATAAGAAGGAGAAAGTTTTTTACTCTTTATGTTGCTCTACACTTAATTTTGTTCGATTATTCGCTCTTTCCTGGAATGTAAAAAAAAATTACTGAATTTTGTCAACGGCTTTCTCGTCCATGACGTGAGTTTCCTAATCCCCCTGAAAATAGACTTTACGGAAAACACAAAAAAAACTGTTTTATTTACACAACTACCCAAAGCAAAAAGAGTGTATATGTGTTCAGGGTTCAATTCATGTATGTTGGGGGTATGTGAGTTTCTTTATTCTACCATAACTTCTGAATGCCTGAACTGATTTGGATAACTGGGGTATCATTAGAATACTTACAGCATCCTGAGTGACACTGGCTATATTTTTTTTTAGAAAAAATCAATTCGGCGACTGTACGACGCCATTTTCAATTGTGAAAAAAAAATTTTCTTCTATTATTACAATATGGGCATCAAATGAAAGGCCTTGATGAGCACATTCCAAAACTATAATATGTCACTAAAATGTGTGAAATAAAAATAAATAAATTAAAAAATATTAAAAACACGACTGCCCTGCCAAAAACGAACTAAAAAGTTAAACAACAAGTGTCATTGCAGTCGGGGGCCCTCTTTGATCAAACATTGTCCCATTATAAGGTCCTTCGACTGCAATGACACTTGTTGTTTAACTTTTTAGTTCGTTTTTTTGGCAGGACAGTCGTGTTTTTAATATTTTTTTTAATTTTTCCCCGAATTATTTTGTCTTCAGTGGCCCTACCATGAGTTAATGCAAACTGTTTTAGCTACCGTAAACTATTGTTTTCTCTCTTTCACTCGCATTGACTGTGAGCAGTATATCCGATAGTTTACGGTAGCGAAAACAGTTTGCATCAACTCGTAGAGCCACAGGTTAGGTAACCAATAATTACAATTCATAATTAATTACATTAAATTATGTCTAATCTACTTATCATGTTCCTAATAATAACTGCACGCCATTTCTATTACTATTAATCAAATCGAAAAGTATCACTGATCGTTAATTTCAGATAGACCCTATGCTATTGGAATAAAGTTCAATTTTGTTTCAAACAAGGGTTATCCTGTATGTTATCTAACACAACAGTAGACCACACAACGCGTGTATGTCTATTACTAATATTTATTCTATTACTATTGGCACATCGTAAAGCAGCGCGTCAATAAATTCGCACGTTTATGGCTTGTAAAGCGTAGTTAGTACTCTCAAATAGCTGCATGTCTTTGTTTATTAGGTAGTATTTATTTACTAGCTTTTGCCCGCAACTTCGTTCGCGTGGACATTTTAGAAAATCCTTATTAAAATGCTGTAGAAGGCCCGTCCCTTTTCCGTTCAGATTTTGGATCCAGAGATATACTTAATTATCCCGTTCCTGTTCCTCTCAGACTCCCGGTCCCGGTCCCACTCACTCTGTCTTGCACTCTCTGTTGCACTCGCACTTTCAGTTTGTTACACCTTACATTTACACTTACCGTACGTTTTTTAGTACATACACGCTCTTAACGATTTTGAATAACATCATCGTGTCAAAGTAATTGCGACGTTGTTCTAGGGTCATCAACAAGGGTGCGTAGGGAGGGGTAGCTGCCCCCCCCCCCCCCCCCCCCCCCAACTAAGAGGTTAAAAAATGTAGCCAACTGCAAAGTAAGCAAAGTCCTAAGGCCGTGCAATTGACTTGCTTTTCCGATAAATCCCGCATCTCAAGACTTGAATAAATTTACTAGGTGCTCTTGAATGTACCTACAATTCATATTTTCTCATACTCTTTAACATTAACTTGCCCCCTCTGGGCCATGGGCTGGCGACGCCCTTGGTCATCAAGTTGTGTCGTTTAGCAGGCGGAACTGTCACTATAAAAATGTGGTTTAGCATAAGTAGAGTTAGGTACATAAAATACAGATCGGCCAATCAAAAATTACCATCTTCAACTAACTTTGAACGCAAGCTGATAAAAATTATGCGAAATTACAGCACTAGGTTACTCTGCTTAAACTAGAGCCGTTAATGAATACAAATGTGGTTAGTTTTAGCACTGCTCTAAGACTATCCCTTGAACCAAATTAATAACGGGCTTCGTCCACCATCCAAGATCGAAAATATTTAATGCAACATACAATATACCGGGGTCAAAGCAAACGCGGGCTGAGTTCTTGCTGTATCTTCCTTTAACAAATAGCAAGTTCCTCCCGTGCAATGGTTCAGGGATAATGACAGAAATCGTGGCAACAGCCCCAAGGATTTTGCGTTCGATCGTGATAGTAATGTAATATAGTATCATACTACGATTATTCCATCTAATGATGACTCGGCTTATAAACTAGCAAAGATGTCATACTTATTGCATGCAATCGTGCGTGATATATAAATTAGGACCTCCATGTTGCAAGACGAGCTCGTGAATAGTTTTGTCTATGTCAAAACGAAAAAATTTAATAAAATTTAAAAAATATTAAAAACACGACTGCCCTGCCAAAAACGAACTAAAAAGTTAAATAACAAGTGTAATTTGCAGTCGGGGGACCGTTTCATAAAATAATTTTTGATCAAAGAGGTCCCCCGACTGCAAATTACACTTGTTATTTAACTTTTTAGTTCGTTTTTGGCAGGGCAGTCGTGTTTTTAATATTTTTTAATTTTATTTATTTTTATTTCACACATTTTAGTGACAAATTATATAGTTTTGGAATGTGCTCATCAAGGCCTTTCATTTGATGCCCATATTGTAATAATGGAAGAAAGATTTTTTTTTTTTCACATTTGAAAGTGGCAACGAAATAAGAACTAAGGAAGCCTAACTCCTAACAAATATTGCTTAAAAAATGGCACCTTCACCATACTCTGTAACACAAAAGGCCGCAAACTCAAAAATAAACAAGCAAAAACAAACCTTATCACAATGCACGCATAATCGGTATTAGGTTGTATTCTGACGCATATACTGTTTTCTATTGGCTGGGGTTTGTACGCAGATCAAACATGATTGGATATTTGGTTCGCGTCGTGTCACTCATTGGGCCGTTGTCGTGCCTTTGTCATTGAAGCAAGGACGGTGTAATGTAGAATCCAGTCAGTACACCGAACCAACTACGGGCACTACGGCCGGCGGCGGATGGCATCATTTAATTATTGTATAAAATTTGATGACTAGTACATTATTATTAGTTAGTTATAACACAGATAATATAATACTAGTTATAATGTTTGTTTTATTAGGTAGACAGACAACTTGGTAAAGACCGATCGAATAAGCTGGCTGCAAGTCGTCTGTAATTAGTCGCTCTGGAAAACTAAAGGAGACCTATGTCAGCAGTAGTAGACGTCTTTCGGCTGTGATGATTTTATTGTTAGGTATATTATTTTATAAAAAATATAAAATGATGATATTGATGAATGATGATCATATATTTTGTCACAAATAGGTAAAGTACTTCATTTCAAGAAGGATTTAAATTAGGTAAGCTATTGAAATAAAATAGGTAAGCTTAATAAAAGACTATGTATTCTAGATATATATTATTTCAAACATGTAAGTACCTACCTACATATCATATTATGTAGAAAATTAACATATTTGTACGAGCAACGTCTTAATATGTCTTCTAGAGGTGTTATGTGACTGATAAAGAACAACGTATTAATACGTCGTTTTATTTTTATTTTTCACTTATAAAAGCAATAAAAATTTTGAACCTACCTATTTAGTTAAGTACCTACATATTTTTAAGCTTTGATGGTTTATAAATTGGTAGGTAGGTAAATAATTGGTCAGAGTGTAGGAACTTGATTCATAAAAATTTACTTTACCGAGATTACCCCTTTTTGAGGTAACGTAATAACGTTGTCAAAAATCATCCAACGTTAGCGGCGTTAAGGTCATGGCACATATAACAACAGCAACAGCACCGCTCCAACCCAGCAATTAACTTGTCATTCAAATTAGAGCTTTAAATCATGTGTTGTAAAATATATTTCATAATGTCAATAAGAAAAAGCCAACGGCGGGCGGTCAGCGCGCTTACCGCTACCATACGACTCGACTCGCAGCCGGCTCGCTGGAAGCGAGCGGACCGCACGCTTGCCGCGCGCCGACCCCGTGCTTACCGCGCGCCGACCCCGTGCTTACCGCGCGCCGACCGCGTGCTGACTGCGCGCTGACTCCGAGTCACCAGCGAAACAACATCATATGCAAAATAGCTTACACTCGCGGCCGGCGCGCGGTATGCAAGCTTACACCTCGCGGACGGCGCGCGGACGGTGCGCGGACGGCGCGCGGACGGCGCGCGGTCCGCGCGCTTACGGCGAGCCGACCGCGTGCTTACGGCGCGCTGGCGGCTAACCGTAGCCTAAATTCGAGGTGACGCCGTGCTGTTGCTGTGCAGTTGCGGTGCCGTTATAGTGTGCCATGACCTTTAGTGCTCTCACAAGCAGCGGCAGCGGTCCGAATCAATGCCTAGTACCTATCGTGAGCACTATTGGCGTGAATCGGAACGCGGCCTGTGTCTCGGCCCCCTAGCACGAAACACGATATGATATGGTGATTTTTAATGGGAGAGTTTTATACTTGTTTAAAAATGTGTGATAGCAGTGAATGTGAAGATTTGACTGCCCCACAAAGCGACTGAACACTTGTTGCATAATAGCGACCATAGTTTTTATTTATACGCTCATAGATATTTCTAAATAACGAAAAATATTTTACATACCAATGATATGATATGTCCGTATTTTTTTGCTGCCTTCTGTTGGTCTTTTACACCACTTGACCACACATGACGTCATTTTTTACCACTTTTATGCAAATTTTTTTGTAAGAACGCTAATGACTGTCACCGAGCGCTTGGCAGACATGACTAAATAGTGCTTCGGTTGTACTTTTTTAGCCCCGCCCACTCGGTTGTAGTTTGCGTGGTGCTATTTTTTGAGCAGAATTACATTTCCATAGTTCTTATTTCGTTGGAAAGTGGCGTCGCACAGTCGCCACATTGAATTTTTTCAAAAAAAATATAGCCAGTGTCACTCGAAATACTTCAAGGATTCTAACGATACCCCATACATACAAATCAGTTCAGGCATTTAGAAGTTATGGTGGAACAAAGAAACTCACATACCCACAAACATACATGAACCCTAAACACATATACACTCCTTTTTGGGCAGTCGTGTAAAAAATAAAATTACGCCTGCTAAACCCTTTTAAACCTTTAATACTAATCGAGCAATGTTTGTTGTTGACAGGCAATGGTGGCGTGCTACCCCGGGCTGGGCAGCCACTACGTGAAGCACGTGGACAACCCCAACAAGGACGGTCGCTGCATCACCGCCATCTACTACCTCAACCTTGACTGGGACGTGCGCCGGTGCGGCGGCTTACTCAGGTACTATCATCATCATCATAACAGCTGCATAACCCACCTGCTGCAAGAAGGCCGCTGCATCACCGCCATCTACTACCTCAACCTCGACTGGGGCGTGCGCTGGTGCGGCGGCTTACTCAGGTACTATCATCATTATCAAAACAGCTGCATAACCCACCTGCTGCAAGATGACCGATGCATCACCGCCATCTACTACCTCAACCTCGACTGGGACGTGCGCCGGTGCGACGGCTTACTCAGGTACTACTATCATCATCATAACAGCTGCATAACCCACCTGCTGCAAGAAGGCCGCTGCATCTCCGCCATCTACTACCTCAACTTCGACTGGGACGTGCGCCGGTGCGGCGGCTTACTCAGGTACTATCATCATCATCATCATAAACGCTGGATAACCCACCTGCTGCAAGAACGACGCTGCATCACCGCCATCTACTACCTCAACCTGGACTGGGACGTGCGCCGGTGCGGCGGCTTACTCAGGTACTATCATCATCATCATCATAAACGCTGGATAACCCACCTGCTGCAAGTACGGCGCTGCATCACCTCCAGCTACTACCTCAAACTCGACTGGGACGTGTGCCGGTGCGACGGCTTACTTAGGTACTACTATCATCATCATCATAACAGCTGTATAACCCACCTGCTGCAAGGACGGCGCTGCATCACCGCCATCTACTACCTCAACCTTGACTGGGACGTGCGCTGGTGCGGCGGCTTACTCAGGTACTATCATCATCATCATCATAACAGCTGCATAACCCACCTGCTGCAAGAAGGCCGCTGCATCACCGCCATCTAATACCTCAACTTCGACTGGGACGTGCGCCGGTGCGGCGGCTTACTCAGGTACTATCATCATCATCATCATAAACGCTGGATAACCCACCTGCTGCAAGTACGGCGCTGCATCACCGCCATCTACTACCTCAACCTCGATTGGGACGTGCGCCGATGCGGCGGCTTACTCAGGTACTATCATCATCATAACAGCTGCATAACCCACCTGCTGCAAGTACGACGCTGCATCACCGCCATCTACTACCTCAACCTGGACTGGGACGTGCGCCGGTGCGGCGGCTTACTCAGGTACTATCATCATCATCATAACAGCTGCATAACCCACCTGCTGCAAGAAGGCCGCTGCATCACCGCCATCTTACCTCAACCTCGACTGGGACATGCGCTGGTGCGGCGGCTTACTCAGGTACTATCAACATCATCATCATAACAGCTGCATAACCCACCTGCTGCAAGAAGGCCGCTGCATCACCGCCATCTAATACCTCAACTTCGACTGGGACGTGCGCCGGTGCGGCGGCTTACTCAGGTACTATCATCATCATCATCATAAACGCTGGATAACCCACCTGCTGCAAGTACAGCGCTGCATCACCGCCATCTACTACCTCAACCTCGACTGGGACGTGCGCCGGTGCGGCGGCTTACTCAGGTACTATCATCATCATAACAGCTGCATAACCCACCTGCTGCAAGTACGACGCTGCATCACCGCCATCTACTACCTCAACCTGGACTGGGACGTGCGCCGGTGCGGCGGCTTACTCAGGTACTATCATCATCATCATAACAGCTGCATAACCCACCTGCTGCAAGAAGGCCGCTGCATCACCGCCATCTACTACCTCAACCTCGACTGGGACGTGCGCCGGTGCGGCGGCTTACTCAGGTACTATCATCATCATCATCATAAACGCTGGATAACCCACCTGCTGCAAGAACGACGCTGCATCACCGCCATCTACTACCTCAACCTGGACTGGGACGTGCGCCGGTGCGGCGGCTTACTCAGGTACTATCATCATCATCATCATAAACGCTGGATAACCCACCTGCTGCAAGAACGACGCTGCATCACCGCCATCTACTACCTCAACCTGGACTGGGACGTGCGCCGGTGCGGCGGCTTATTCAGGTACTATCATCATCATCATCATAAACGCTGCATAACCCACCTGCTGCAAGAAGGCCGCTGCATCACCGCCATCTAATACCTCAACCTCGACTGGGACGTGCGCCGCCGGTGCGCCGGCAATTTTAGAGAGAGAGGCTCAATTTTAGAATTGGTCCCATCCCATAGTAAAAGTGGTTCAGTTTGATGGTCCCTATCTACCATATTCGGCATTAGGGGTTATTTCGTAACACGTTGTATAATAGTACTAAACGTACAGAAGCCCATCCGCGTGAAGACAATCAAATAATAAGCTACTCTCGCTGCACGACAATAAAGTACGATTTCAAATTGCACAGTGCTGCGCTTCTCTTTCTGTCGCGTATCTCTGTCTTAACCGACACGTGACAACCCCGTGCGCTGGCTCGACTGAGTCAGCCGCGAGCAGTAGGCTAATATAAAAGTTTAAGCGTGGAGTGAGACCACCCTGCTATTAGGGCAGCATTGTCATTACTTTTCTTTATTACAGGGTATTCCCAGAAGGCACGGACCAAGTGGCGGACATCGCGCCTATCTTCGACAGAATGTTGTTTTTCTGGTCTGACCGGCGGAACCCGCATGAAGTCCAACCTGCCTTTAGCACGAGGTATGGAAACCCCTACAATGGTGACAGAATTTGTGAAGATCTGCAACTCTTTGCATATCGTCGGAATCATATTTCAGATCGAAATTTTTGTCTTTTTAGACCCACAGAAGTGTATGACACTGGCATTTAATATTTATTTAACCGCAAAACGGTTGAGATTCTTTAATAAAACCTACCTTTGGCTTATGCCCGTTGTCCCCCAGCGGATGATATCAGGAAAAAAGTTTTTTTCCATACATTTCTTACGGAAACAGAACGTCCATACTTTATGTCCTGATATCCTCCAGTAGGGGACAACGGGAATAGGCTAAGGCCTGTTGTAAGCAATTTACCTCTGATTAAAAAGAGAAAAATTTAAAAAATATTAAAAACACGACTGCCCTGCCAAAAACGAACTAAAAGTTAAACAACAAGTGTCATTGCAGTCGGGGGACCTTATTAACAAACAACAACATTTGTTTGGAACAATTTTTTAATGAAAGAGGTTCCCCGACTGCAATGACACTTGTTGTTTAACTTTTTAGTTCGTTTTTGGCTGGGCAGTCGTGTTTTTAATTTTTTTTTTTTTTTTTTTTTCTCACATTTTAGTGACATATTATATGACATATTATAGTTTTGGAATGTGCTCATCAAGGCCTTTCATTTGATGCCCATATTGTAATAATAGAAGAAAATAAAAAAATATCACATTTGAAAAATGGCGTCGTACAGTCGCCATATTGATTTTTTCTAAAAAGATATAGCCAGTGTCACTCGGGATGCTGTAAGGATTCTAACGATACCCCATTTACCTATCCAAATCAGTTCAGGCATTTAGAAGTTATGGTGGAATAAAGGAACTCACATACCCACATACATGAACCCTGAACACATATACACTCTTTTTGCTTTGGGCAGTCGTGTAAAAATAGTGGGTAATGTTGAGTTAACTAACTTAACAAAAGCAAAAACTAACTATCCTAAACTTTACATTCCAGATACGCAATAACCCTATGGTACTTCGATAGTCAAGAAAGAGAATTAGCTTTGAAGAAATACAGTAAGTACACAGTTATTACCTTTGTTAGCCACTCGTAATCAGTGTAACATATTGCCTACGCGAACAATGATTCATGAGCACACGAGGAAGTTTTAAACTGCGCTTGTTTAGGATTTACACGACGCGAGTCACGTACGCTTTCATTTCACAATCATGTTGGTATTTGAAATGAGACGTTAATCGTTTTATACCGTACAATGGGAGTTGTACAAAAAGTTTTGAATGCATTGATATATTTTTTGTGATCAGAAATAATGTTTCTTTTAAGCCCTAATATCAATAAATTGTTTTGTAGATTAACTAAAATGAAAAGATAAATTAAGTAACAATAAAAAGAAACCCTTCTAATATTTTAAGGAAAACGAAATTCCGTGCAGGAATTATGGGATAAAGCTAGTAAATATAAAAACTGGAAGAAGTACATACAATCTTTTTTTTGTAAACTATGTATGTAGTAGGATAATAGTATAAACAGTATCTTTGCAAAAATCCTAGGTCGATTGTAAGTGTTTAAAAACACTATGCCGAAGATACGCGACCGAAGATCACCAGCAACACTAAATTTTCGGCAGATGTGATGCTAGCCATTCACAAAGTATTGCAGGTGTAATTGGACCGAACTTCGGTTGCGTAACTTCGGCATAGTGTGTCTAGACACTTAAAGGACCGGATAATTGGAAAATAAAAAAATAGATTTTCGCAATCGCCCGAGCAATTCAGGATCTTTGTAAAAATCCCAGTATGTATCGGACAATTGGTAACTTGGATGTTGATTGGATAATCTAAGAGGTGGATTTTATCTGATTGGTCCAAAGACGACTCTTCTTATAGGACTATAAGTAGTCGTTAGCCCGACAGTCCATAACGTTGTCGTTAGCCAATCAGCGCGCGCAAAATGATGGTCACTCGTGATTTACCTACGCTGGATTTTTGTAAAAATCCTAAACATTACTCGATTTGACGATTGCAAAAATCTGTCCCAGATTCTAATTATCCGGTTTTTTGCAATCACGCTAGGATTTTTGTAAAGATCCGCTTTCTACGAATATCCTACGACACATGAGTCGTTTTCATATTGCTCTTTCGTTTTAGAAAAGAATGTCGAACTTTTCCAGAATTCATTTATTGATGTGACTTTTCGATTGTCTTTTAGAGGAGGAGCAGGCGTCTTTGCTGCAACAAATCGGCCAGAGGAAATAAAACCTGGAGTACCTACGAGATGTATCCCTGCGTTTTGACAAGTAAGTTTTAGTTTTAATAAAATCATCAACATCGTAGCATTATCTACCCGCCCTTATCTCAGCAACTCGGCAAATTAAAACTGGGCTACTATTTTGACTTCGTTATTATAGTCACGGGCTTAGCCTAAAGTTTCTAATATAAGTACATATTTTTATGCAAGAAAGACAACATAAAAGCCAAAAATATGCATGCAAATATGCAAAAAAATTGCTAAAATATGCAAGAATTAATATATTTAAATTTACCTTTGGGTTTACTTGGGAATTGCTCTGGTAACGAAGAGTTCAGATAATTTTCTTCATAAGCAGAATTGATTAATTCAACGCCAATCCATGAGTTTTAAGCATTTTAATACTCGCAGATATCTGAACGACATCGAGCGTAAAAATGGATTATTTCTTTTTTTTCTAAAATATGCAACTACGATGAAAAGGGGTCTAATATGCAATATGGTCTGGCAATAATAATCCCGTCTTTACTGATAGATAACCAATAGTTACTTACGGAAAAAGAATTGGTTATAGGTTGGGGTTAGAACTTAGAACTGCGACCAGCAAAAAATAAGATTTTCCGAATCGGAAATGGAGTATTGAGATTAAAAAAACCTAATTGATAACCTCCTTTTTTGTAAGTCAGTTAAAAAAACGGCCGAGTTTGTTGTGATTGTTGACATTTATGCAAAGGAAGTGATTGCACGTGAAAATGCGTTTAATAAGGGATTAAGATCAAGGACGTGACAAAAAATTATCTTTAATTTCTTTCTTCACAGGTGTTTCGGGTTTTCGGGTCCTCATACGACATGTCCTATACATAAGCACTATATTCGTCCGAAACAGAACACTTGATATGACACATGTGATCAGTGATGATATAATTTTATAGCGAAAGTGATCTAACTCTATTAAGTATCTAATTTGTAAATACTTGGAAGAAACATAAGTTTTGAGTGAGTTTATGAGTTCCCTATTAGAAAACAGTTGTTAAGTTTATCAGTAAAGATTATAAGTAAAATGTCTCTTTAATTAAAACAAACGACTTTTTTGACTGTGTAAACTATAGTCGGGTGTTTTATCTTAAACTATTTATTAATTATTATTAAGGAGCTGACTAGCGCCGCCTATATGTTTAATTTGATAACTTTTTAAACGTGTCAACATTTACTATCCCCGCCAACTGGTAATGCGCCTGGCGGCCATGTTTTTAACCTCAAAAACGAAAAATAATTGTAATATTTTTATATACTTAGACCATAAGAATAAATAAAACTTACTAGAACGGACACTCCCGCCCCGAACGGGCTCAAAGTCACGATATTAGCCTACTTGTTAAACGGGAAACTCAGTCAGTCAGTAAGCAATATTTAACAGTAAGCAACCCTGGCAACACGCTTGGACGACAGCGGGGCGTAGCGACGTGAAGGGGGGAAGTAGTTATATAAATGGCGGCATTTGGGACTCGCACAAAGAAGAGTCCGTTCTAATAAGTTTTATTTATTCTTATGCCTAGACCCTATCTTATTGAAAATAATAATTCAATAATTAATGTTTATTAGATACCTATTAGAATTTTCTTGTTTCATGATATTTTTAGTTGCGGATCATGTCAATGTGAATGTTAATGTGGCAAGGTTCCTGCTCATTACCAATTGGCAGGGATTATATAAAAATACACAAAGCTTTCTTGATATGCGTCTAACATTTAGGCCACGTACGCACCGACAGGTGGCTTGCTTAGCACCTAGCGCCTAGATAGTCACCTAGCGTTTACCGAAGTGAAAGGAATGTTCTATGATGTTCCAACCGGCCGCATAGCGAAGGCGTCAAGCGCGCAGTGCGGCCGGTTGCGAACATTAAACATTTCTTTTACTTCGCTACACGCTAGGTTACTATCTACTATCACAGTATAAAGAAGTACTACCAGTAAACCGACTTCCTTGTTGATAAACGCATGCCGCCACTGTGTAGGTATAAGCACAGAAACTCCATCAAGGGTCAGGGTTGTCACCACAAAAACTACTCAAACGTTTGAATTTGTAATAACGAAAGAATAAAAATAGGCCTTTTCAAAAATAACATCGTAACACACAAAACAGAAACAGCAAACATGAAACCACTGATTGTTTTTTCGCGATTTCAAAGTTTGTCCCATACTAAAAGTTGTTCAGTTTGATGGTCCCTATCAAACCATGACGTGAATTTACAATTAAAAACAGAACAAATCCTGTAAACCATTATGACGTTTTGAAATTTCGTTACGCTTCTTAAAATGTACACCCCTTCAAGTTAAAGAGCGCAAACTGGAGGAGATTGCGCTCGCCTACTCTGCCGCTCACTTCCCCGCGTACCCCCCATCGTTGCCCCGCGCAAGTACATGAGTCGGACAACTGTTAGTAGTATTAAAACTGTGCTACTATTAAGGCGCTACGCGCTAAGCAAGCCACCTGTCAGTGCGTACGTGACCTTATTGAATAACTAAGTGACCACTAGTACCCATTTAAAATTAGATGCACAGATTAATGCCCAGAATTTTTAATTAATCTACAGATCCTCAGTGATGAGGATTTCGGGTGTAGTGCGCTTCCACCTTCGGCCTTATCGTCACTTAACATCAGGGGGTCAAGTCTGCTAATGTTTTCGTTAAAATTGTAGTTCAATGGTGTTTGAATGGTAATGCTTTTTGACACAGTCGTTTCTTAAACCCAAAACGGAAACATGTTGTGTATTGATTTTGGGTTTAAAAACAAGAACTGTGTCAAAAAACATTACCATTAGAACACCATTGAACTACGATTTTGAAGAAAACATTAGACAGACTAAACATTAGAAGAGAAAACATTAGAAACATTAACAGACTTGACCCCCAGGTGAGTAACGCCAAGGACTACCCCGTTGTGCATAAAAAAACAAAAAAAGACAGAGATAGGCATAAACCAGATTAGTTGCTCTGCATCTCGTTCGACAGTTGCCAAGGCTTTGCTAGGTGTTTTCTAGCAGCTAATCCGGATCAGACCTATCCCTATCTGGGGCAGGGATTGAAATACCGTTAAAAAAAATAACGTTAAAAATACCGTTAAAACAATTTATCGGTAAATTTACCGGTAAAAATAACGTTAAAAATATTTTACCGGTAAAATTAACGTTAAATATAGCGTTAAATTTAGTACCGGTAAAATTATCGGTAAAAAATTAACGTTATTAACTGGAATAACGTTAATTTTAAAATTAACGTTAAAATTAACGTTATTTCAGTAAATAACGTTAAATTTTCACGTTATTTCTCAAATTAACGTTAAAATTAACGTTATTTATTGACATAACGTTAATGTTAAAATTAACGGTAAAAAGAGTGAAAATTAACGTTATATTTAAAAATAACGTTAACATTCCCTGATCTGCCTTTCTATTGTCTAATTTTAGAATCTATCGCAATCGCTTTCAGGATGTAACACATTGAAGCTTCTTTTTGTCACAAATGAAAACTAACCAAAGAAATGCAGCAATGTGTCACATCCATCTGTCAAACGAAAGCGATTGCGATAGATTTTTAAAATTAGACAATTAGCCCCCTGGGGCCCAACCGGTTGACTTACATGGCTATCGTAATCGCTTTCATTTGACAGATGGATGTGATACATTGCTACTTTTCTTTGGTAAGTTTTTATTTATGCCAAATAGAAGTAGCAATGTGTCACATCCCTGGGCCCTGTTGATTAATTATTAAGTCTGGTTAATTATTTGAGAGGGGTTATAAAATTAAATGTATTGGCAGCGATAGTTAACTAACTCTCAGCACCTTAAACCTTTTATTCAACAAGAAAGTCAACTATTTAATAAAGAGATGTGTATCATATAAAAAACAGTGTGTCCTTTAGTTTGTACAAACTATAAACTGTCATCTGACAGAAAAGTCATGTTATAGAATAATTATATAATTTTAATTTAAACATTGATTTTTATAGCAAGGCAAAGTATTATATTTGTTAATCCAAATGTTGAACATCATTACTTTAAGTTGATTTAGTGGTCACCTAAGTCTGTTTTTGTATATTTCCTTATAGCTAATGGAATAATTATTTTTTAACTGAGTTTTTATTATTTTCTTTAACTATTACCTAGAACCTATCTAACCTTCTATCAATTTTGTGGAAAACTACAATTTTATCTCTCCTTTGAGATATATGTCTCCTATCTCCTCCTTTTTTCGCAACGAGTCATAGTGTGGCTCGGTGCGAACTTTTTTTCCGAACTATATGGACCGTCGGCCAAGCAGCTCATTTTCAATCTATCGCATATTGGGACCAGACCACGTTGATAAGATAGGCATTAGTTTGGTGTTATCAAATATTGTCGTCTGGGTTGCGAAGTAGGAAGCTTCTGGAAGATATGCCACCCTGAACATATGGCCTCCCATACAATGATCTCCAACCGTAAAAATAATCGATCGAATATTGATATAAATCTTGAACAGGGTCATAGGTGGCATCATTACAAACATGTTAGACATCGGCTTGGTTAGTTTTCAGGAAGCATGCGCGCGGCCAGGGTAGAAACATACTTTTTTTCCAAAAAATAATCGACTACATATTGGCATGCGCGAAGTGGCAATGGGCAGGACACAGCGAGAAGAACTGATGGCCGTTGGGGCGGAAAGGTTCTGGAATGGCGACCGCGCACCAGACGACGCTCCGTGGGTAGGCCCCCGACAATGTGGACGGACGATCTGGTGAAGGTCGCGGGAAGCCACTGGATGCGGGCAGCGTAGGACCGATCGTCGTGGAGATCCTTAGGGGAGGCCTATACCCAGCAGTGGGTGTCGTGCGGCTGATATGATGAATGGCTATCTTGCGAATTTGGTCTGATGCTAATATGCGATAGATCGAAAATCACCCTGGTTGGCCGACGGTCCAATACTATACACCATTGACCTGTATATAGTTTAATGAAAAAAAAAAATTTCATGTCAGTGCTATACACGAACCAGTGTTACTAGATGAGAATAAAAATTTGCATCGAGTTGCGAATTTTTCTCAGCCAGTTACAATACAGAATAAAAACTTTTCTTGCCCTTTTCTATAAAACGGCTGAGTAAGCTTTACGACAGTTAATGTTAATCTTTATTTATAGAGATTAATGTTTAAGAACTCGTTGCATATCTTTAAGAAAACTGAGGCAACACACTTTTAGACATAGACATAGAAAAATTTTCGCTGCGCTCAAGAAGACCAACAAAGCGTGGAAAAGAGAAGTTAACATCATACGGACACGGTCTATGTAAAAAAGAGACAAAGGATCAAGTGACATGTGCCAACATTTTTCACAGTAAGAGCCCCTAGCGTCCCGCCTAGCAAATGAACAATCACATTTTGTTTAAAATATTTGTTAATCTTAATTAGAATTTAAAATAAAGGTATCGTGGAGCCATGGTGTCTTGTGCTCTAAGTAATGTGATGTGACAAAAAGAAACAATCCAAGTAATCACACTTTTCACAGGTAAATAAGATATTGCCACAAATTTCTCTAAAACCAAATTTCTCTACATTTATTCGTTTATCGACGAAGGAAACAGTATGGAACATAGTTTATTAATTTCCTTTGCCATATATAGTCATATTTTATGAATCTAAGTAATTTTTTTCGTATCTCATATAAAATGTATGCATTCGTTTTCGGATCACCTGCTTATTGACATTGTTGTTCTTTGACATTCTATTTCTATGCTTTTAGATAAATTGCAAACTAGGATTTGTACATACAACAAATAATATCATTTGAAATTAATTAAATTTGACAGTTTCAGTTACTAACAGATATTACAGAGTGTTATAATAACACTGCTAATAAATTTGGGTCAGCGCAGACCAACGAAGTGGCGGCGAAAGACTGATTCGTTGATTAATGTAATCACAAATGTAATTATGAACAAAATTGCTATTAAAAATATATTTGTATAAAAGAAATTAGCCAACCATATCATTAGTAAACCCTCTAAGGTTTATTAACTGTTTAGATTCTAAACAGTTCATAGTTATTAATGCAACTGTACTAAAATGAGGGGTATTGCCGAGTGTGATAGATAAATAGTATCACATGAGGATGGTTTCTAATTTCTATCAAAAAGTTTAAATTGATGTTTTTTGTGTTCTTTACTCAACTTTACTCCTTTTGTAGGTAAATAACTCTTTGAGGTAGAAACATCAAAAAACATTTTTTTCATGTCAGTGTAGAAACATAGAGAAAAGCAAATAGTAGGTAGGTAGAAGTCATTGACCTCTATATTATTACACTGGACTGGCTCAAGAAGCTGGCTGCTGTGAAACTGCTCTTGTGCCTATTTGATTTCCGCCATTTTGGCGCTGTAGCACGTAGCGTGAGCATAGCGTGAGGGACATGGTCATTGACCTGCATATACTTACACTGGACAGGCTTATGTCAAACTGTTTTTGTGCCTATTTGATTTCCGCCATTTTGGCGCTGTAGGACGTAGCGTGAGCATAGCGTGAGGGACATGGTGCTAAAGTTTGAAGTCTGGAGAGACCATCACGGCAACCATTTTCATATTGTACGTCAAAATTAGTTCTTTAGACGCACGCTAGTGGCGTTTCAAATAGGCACAAAAACTTAGCTGTCAAATCATACAGACAGCTAGTCCAGTTAAATAAAAAAAAAATTTTCATGTCAGTGGACATGATACTAAAGTCTGAAGCCCGGAGAGACCATCACATTCACAGCAACCATTTTCATTGTACACGTCAAAATTAGTTCTTTAGACTCACGCTAGTGGCGGACAGGCTTATGTCAAACTGTTTTTGTGCCTATTTGATTTCCGCCACTTTGGCGCTGTAGGACGTAGCGTGAGCATAGCGTGCGTACATGGTACTAAAGTTTGAAGTCTGGGGTGCGTTCGTAAACGAGGCTCGAACGCACCCCAGTCGGACCCTCACTCCAAGGCGTGCGACGTTCGTCATCCGACGTTTACGAACGACACTGCATAGCTGTCACTGTCCTATTAGATTTGTTGATTTTGATATTAATGAAGCGCGAAATGCAACAAACAATAAAATGAAAATCAATGTTTATTAACAAAGAAGACGTGTCAACTGTCAAATAAAACGTCAGAGCGAATTTCACCCACCTATTTCATGGGGTGACCGGTGCGTTCGCCGGGCGTCGTTTACGAACGGCTATACCTAGTGATCGTCGGGCGATCGCCCCGGTGGTTTTAGAACGCGGACATGTCGTCGAGCGTCTTCGAGCGAGCTTTACGAACGCACCCCTGGAGAGACCATCACGGCAACCATTTTCATATTGTACGTCAAAATAAGTTCTTTAGACGCACGCTAGTGGCGTTTCAAATAGGCACAAAAACTTAGCTGTCAAATCATACAGACAGCCAGTCCAGTTAAAAAAAAATAGTTTTCATGTAAGTGACTCAATGTGACATTTGAGAAATACTATTTTGTAATTTGATTATTTGTATTTTTATCAATTTTTATCTATTTTTTTTTGTGAAATCACATTTATAATGGAAAGAAGACAGTCGCCAATAGCGTTAGACTTTGCGTCGAGTACTGATACTGATCAAGTTACCAACGACACCCAAGAACCGGAAGCTGATAAGGTACCTATCCTATACTATACTGATACTATTATTTTGATTTTGGTGGGTACACCATTATGTTCGCGCGGATTACATGCAGGTCGTCAATACGCAGTGGTCAAATACGCATTTCGCCAGATTTCAAAACGGATAGAAATTCAAGTAATTCAACTCGTCAAATTCAAATACGCAACTCACGCAGTTCAACAGACAAGCTGGAGGTCAAGTCTGAGGGCCTAGTACGAGTTGGTTTTTTGCTCTCACTTCACTTTGCGAATAGTTAACTATCGTTTCCTCTCTTTCACTCGTTCACTCACTCGCATGATTGCCTCTCTTTCACTCGATACTATTCGCAAAGTGAGGTGAGAAACACAACTCGTACTAGGCACCCTGATAATGTTATCGTCAAAATCGTGTTTCATTGGTGTTTCAATGGTAATGCTTTTTGACACAATTCTTGTTTCTTAAACCCAAAATCGAGACACAATATGTGGAGGAGGAAACAATGTGTTTCGGTTTTGGGTTTTTAGAAACAAGAACTGTGTCAAAAACCATTCAAACACCATTGAACCACAATTTTGACGTTAACATTAGCAGACTTGACCCCCTGGTCGTCGTCAGAAACGCAACTCGTCAGATAGAGTTGACTTGCGTATTTGACCACCTGCGTCACCCTTGCTTTTGGCCACACAAAAGTGGCTGCACAATATTTTTTTTACCCTAAATTGGTCACCCCACCCATCTTGCTTTTGGCCACACAAAAAGAAGTGTCTGCACAATATTTACCAAGCACAATTTGGTCACCTCTGCAACTGCTTCATAAGTGGATCTGTTCAGAGAGCATGCGGTGCCGGTTTTATCGTGAAACCAAAGTGAAGTTCTCGTGTTTCTTGTCAAGGGCATCGGCAGGAGTTGGCAGGGATGGGCAGCTGCCGCCCCCCCCCCCCCCCCTTAGAGGTTAAAAAAAATGTAGTAACCAATGTCCTAAGGCCGTGCAATTGACTTGCTTTTTCCGATAAATCCCGCATCTCAAAACTTGAATAAATTCACTAGGTGCCAATGGCGAGGAGTGAAATTATGGCAAAGGTAAG
Organism: Agriphila geniculea; assembly: GCA_943789525.1. NCBI lineage: Eukaryota > Metazoa > Arthropoda > Insecta > Lepidoptera > Crambidae > Agriphila > Agriphila geniculea. The sequence goes on from OX038883.1 coordinate 4,612,205, forward strand.
CCGTTCTGCAAAAATGTTGTGATCTGCATAGTGGATCGGTGGGGGGGATTCCCAAATGGTAAGCCGATGGGAATCGGCTTGTATGGACCTTTCGCCACTGCTAGGTGCTCTTGATTGTACCTACAATTCATATTTTTCTGGGCCATCGGCTGGCGACGCCCTTGTTTCTTGTAGTCGTGCGCGTACTGTACTACTGTAACCACGTGAGCAGTTGCAGTTGCACGGTATTATTTTATGCCTAATTCATACATATGGATTTTTTACAGGATTCACAGAATACTGAAGATGAAAAGTACAGGTAAGTGTTTACCTCTTCTTCTTATCAATGCAGGCGGTTTCCGCAACTCGACGTCTATTGCGCCTATTTTGCGTCAGAGGATGTGCGGCCGGATCACTCCAGCCAGCCCAGCTCAGCCAGGAACGCTCCAAGAACTTTTACATTCGTGATCGCTTTCTGGACGCTGCCCGGCGAGTGTTTACCTGCTTATGACACCAAGTAGACCAAAAGACGTAGGTGTATACAGCACAACAACAGGCAACTGCACATCAAGCTATACAAAACTGACAAAAATCACCAAATCATTTTTGAGGAAATTTGACATGTTGTGGTAACCCAGCGGGCCGTTGCTGTACCTCACCACAATTTAGTGGCTATAACTATGTCGGTCGGTGTAAAACCCACGTTTTATAAAGTAGGTACCTAATAATCAATACCATCATTATACCAATTGACTAACCATTTTTCTTCTCTTGTCCTTTTCCAGCTTGCCTTTCTTTCTTTCTTCTCTGTTCGCTACGATTCTGGAGGACTGCATTACTCAAATGCGTATACTTTGTAAGCTAACAGTTTTAAACTTATTAGGTTAACTTAGTAGTTTATTATTTTTGAACCAATGACGACAATCGGCTGAGGAGACATATTAAAAAGAAAAAACTCTATTAGAACCATTTAAAATGTCGTCCACGGTCCATCTGATTAAACCTTCATAAATGTATTTCTTATGTAACAGTGAGAAGCAACACAGAACTCAATATGATGAAAACTCTCGTGGAAATGGTACGCCTTAAAGCCTTGAAATTTGATGTAGAGCAACCGAAGCACAAGGATGATCTCGAAGATATCGATGTCAAGAATCTTGGCTGCAGCGATTACAAAATCAACAAACTTGATGCAGACAGGTCATCATAATCACTATAACATTATACACTGAAGGACATAGACCTCTTCCGCGGAAGGATGTAGCCATCATCTAGGATCTCCACGCTTCGCAGGCGTTCGATTTTCATTGAAAAACTTACCTATTCCAATTCTTGATCTATACGCGGAGTTGTTAGATGCAGGCGTTACCTTGCGGAAGTCCACTATATAATGGATGTGAAAACAATATTTAGCAATAACTTCCACACAATTGATGGTAAAATATGCAAGAAATCTGCAGTGCAAAGCCAAGCAACTCGTTGCTTATCTTGCACAGCCTTAACAGCTCCTGCTCCCTTACTCAAATGGCCGGGGGCCCTATTTTTGAATCGCTCGTATGACATAGTTTTGTCGCATGCGACTTAAGTCACACTCGTCTTCCAAGTCGCATGACGCCGATTTTCCGTATTTTTGAATCGTTCGTTTCCGGTGCTGCCAATATAAACGAAATGTTGGATTTTATCCGTTCCACGCAGAATTTAGAGAAAACTGGTTATTACCGCACTGAAAACAAAACGTAATATCCATGTTTCTATCGGCTGTTCCATAAATATCTTTGTTTTTTAGTAGAAAAGAATATCACTCGCCGTACCGTATCGCTCGACTGTTAACGAGTGGGTAGGGGCACTCGTTGCTGTCGAGCGATTCAAAAATTTGGAAAGTCATATGTCGAACGAAAATCAGTCGAAAAGAGCGCTCGACGCCAGCCGAGCGATTCAAAATAGGTCCCCAGTATTCTAAACGTTTGAACGCTACGCTTACTATTAAATCTTAAATAAGAGCAATAGACGATTAAATCACATGTCGCTATACTGCACGTAATTTTATAGTTTATTGCTATAAGCTTTAATAATAATAAGGCGTAGCGTTCAATCGCATAGAACATGTGCCTCCATACTACAGCCTCCGGCCAGCGAAAGCGGATCGGATCGTACCGTCATGTCATACTGTAGAACAGTATGTTGGTACGATAAGCTAGCTAGGTCCTGGCTCTTGGGACTTCATGGAGAAGTTATTTTGGCCCTTAGGCTAAAAAGTTTGGCGACCCATGGCGTAGAATATTGGCCACTTGAGTAGGGGGGGCAGATTGATGCTCCGTGTGGGGGCGAAACTCGTGTGAGTAGTGTATATGGGCAAGGGTGTTGTTGTCAGTATGTCTGCAGGTATTTGCATAGCATTTTATTTTTTTATTTGGCGGACGAAATGTGCACAGCTTTCATGCATATTTTACAATCTATTGTAATGTAATGAAGTTATTGCTAAATACTGTTTTCGCATCCATTAGCGGTGTTAAATTAATATTAAGCAAAAGTTCAAAAAATGAGCCATTATTTTTTCCAATGCTAAGTTTGGTTTGGTCTACCCAAAATCTGTAGGTAATAAAACTTATTAAACAACAAATTTTCATTTACAGAAACCATCTGAAAGATGTTATTGTGGCATCGTACCAAGATATGGCAATTAACAGAAGTTTCAAAAGCCTCGCTGCTCAAGTACAGTTAACGTTGAATCGAATGAACTATTATCTTTTCCTTTTAGAGGAAGAAACGAAAAATAGAGCGTAAGTCTTGTGCAATATGGTACCCTCACTAAGAGTTAAGTTTATTGAAAAATGATAAATACTTTGGTATTTAGTTTGTATTTGGTTTGATTTTTGATTTTCCCGACGTTTCGGCACCTTCGGACAATGTCTAGTCTAGTAGTCTAGTCTAGTAATCACTACTCCCCCGTGACCACGGCAGCTGCAAAGGTGCCAAACGCCGGGAAAATTAAAAATCAAACCAAAAACCAAATACCAAAGTACCTAGGTAGGTACTTTCAATAAAACCGCGCTAGTATTCCTTAAAAAGTGTTTTATTTCAAGATCCGATTTGTAAACGACACATACATACACCGGCCGGAGACCTCGTTATAATTAAATCCTGAAAACCACCACTTTTTTGAAAAGAAACCCTTTTTGAGATAAACGGTTTTGCTTTTGCCCATTTGATTTATCGAATACCTACAATAATCTATTGCGTCCAGCTAGGGTTGTCATTTCTCACTTTTCCAAAGAAATAAACATAAGCTTTTCAGGGTTTATAATTTTCCGGTGTTGTAAGCATGGTACCATATCTACCATATTCGACTTTATACTGCTTATTAACCAAACCGGCCATTGAGAAACACGGCGAAGCACTTGCTGTTTCGCTTGACATCTCAAAGGCTTTCGACAGGGTTTGGCACGCAAGTCTGCTGAGCAAGCTCCCAGCGTACAGAATCCCCGCTGGCTTTTGTAGCTGGGTAGCCGACTTCTTGAGTGAACGGTCGATCAGAGTAGTCATTGACGGCTGCTCCTCTGACCTCATGGCGATTGATGCCGGAGTTCCTCAGGGGTCGGTGCTCTCTGCGACGCTTTTCCTGCTACACATCAATGACCTACTAATATCGGGCATTGTTGGGTACGCAGATGACAGTACTGTCATGGAGAGATATCTGTCCAGCGCGAAAGTCGGTAGAGATGAGGTAAAAATATTGAGAGAGGCCATGGTCGAGCGATTGAACCTGAAGTTAAGTCTCGTCTCCCAATGGGGTGATGAAAATCTCGTCAGTTTCAACGCTTCTAAAACGCAGGCGTGTCTGTTCACCGCAAAAAGGAGTCCATTCAACTTAACTCCTACTTTCCGAGGTACATCTATCCAAGTAACCGATACTCTCCAGCTTCTTGGCATGGAGTTATCTTCTGACCTTAACTTCGGCACCTCCATCGAATCCAAAGTTCAAACTGCAGCTAAGAAACTGAGCATCCTAAATAAAGTCAAGCGGTACTTTAAGCCTGGGCAGCTTTTAACCCTTTATAAAGCTCAAGTCCGATCCTGCATGGAGTACTGTTGCCACCTTTGGGACGGCTCAGCGAAATATCAACTTGCTGCACTGGACTCGGTGGAACGCAGAGCCAAGAGATTAATAGGCGATGAAAAACTGGTAGCAGCTAAGCTTCACAGTTTGGCTCACCGCCGAAAAGTTGCTTGCCTATCGGTCTTTTATAGATTGTACTTCGGTGAGTGTGCTCAAGAGCTGCATGAGCTCATTCCACCTTCTCCTTTCTACTATCGGACATCCAGACGCACTGCGGGCTATCACCCGTTCTTGGTTGATATACCTTTTCTGCGTACCAAGCGCTACTCCACATCGTTTATAATGCGCACAGCTATGGAATGGAATTCCCTGCCGGCGTCTGTGTTTCCGAGCGCATACAACCTGACTCTATTCAAGGCCAGAGTGAATAAGCACTTTCTGGGCAAGCTCGCTCCATCGTAGGCCCTGTCTTTGCTTTTGGGCTAGACTGGGGTCAAGAGCAAACCCATTTAAGATAAAAAAAAAAAACCGCCTGTATATCATAGGAGCCGACGAGAGCTAGGCAGGCAGTTGAGGCAACTCCGTAACCACGTCAAGTCTGCTTACTACGAGACCGACTGCATCATTGAAGGGCTAAAAACAAAAGTTGAAGTAAGTAAAATATATTACCTCATCATAATTTGAGTAGCCCACGGGTACAAAAACCGGTGGAATACCTAGGCGAGCTACAAGTGTTCCACGGGTCAGAAAGGTCAGCCACACTACACACACTGCTGGGCTAGGCCTCCTCCAAAGATGTCCATAACGATCGGTCCTGCGTCATCCGCATCCAGCAGGTTCCCGCCATGTTCACCAGATATTCACCACTTTGTAAAAGTAAGTAGGTTGGTATTTCTAAAATTGGGTAGGTTCACCCAATTTTCATATTTAATTCCTTTTTTAATGATGAAATGAAAAGGATTAAATGAAAATTAGTAAAACGTAAATTAAATTTATACAGGTGAAATGAAAATTTAATTAATGAAAATTAATGTAATGAAAATGGAACTATGCAAGTGAAATTAAAATGAAATTGATGATAATTAACTTAATGCAAATGAAATGATATTAATGAAAATTTCTTCTACTAAAAAATTTAATAAGGAAATTTTTGTATTTTTATTATATTTTATTTAAGTAACTATTATTTTTGTAAATGTTACCCTTTTTTAGGATTCTGCTGTGAATGCAGAAACCTGCTGCCGGTACGTAAATGGATGGCAGCGCGCGCGCACCGAACAGCACGAAGAAACGATCAGATGGAAAGAGTCAGTTCCATCGACACAAATAGAGTATTACAAACAAAGGTGCGACCACGAACACAGGGTGCACACAGAAATCGATCTACTAGTGTCTATAACCATTAATGTAAGTGCATATAGTTCATAAGAAGAAGGCTCTAATCTAAGAACAGTGTAGAATAATTTTAAATTCCATTGAAGAGTAGGTATTACAAATAAAAGTGCGACACAGGGTGCACACAGAAATCGATCTGTTAATCTCTATAACCATTAGTGCAAGTGCTTATAGTTCGTAAGAAGAAGGCTCTAAAGTCAGTGTAGAATAATTTGAAGCTCCATCGACACAAATAGAGTAGGTATTACAAATAAAGGTGCGACCATGAACGCAGGGTGCACAGAGAAATCGATCTGCTAGTCTCTAAAGCCTTAGTGCAAGTGCTTATTGTTCATAAGAAGAAGGCTCTAAAGTCAGTGTAGAATATTTTAAAGTTTCATTGACACAAATAGAGTAAGTATTACAAATAAAAGTGTGGTCCGACCATGAACACAGGGTGCACACAGAAATCGATTTACTAGTCTCTATAAACATTAATGTAAATGCTTATAGTTCATAAGAATAAGGCTCTAAAGTGACTGTAGAATATTTTGAAAAAATGCAAATAGAAAGATTACGACGAGAAGCTTGAATCTAAGACGAGAATAGCAATAGATTTAGCAAACGACACAAAAACTTCGAATGCTGTTGAATTTTCTTCTCAGGTGTGTCCATCAAAATCTCTTTCATTAAATTCAATACGGAACTTTACAGGAAACTCTTGCGAAGGTGGAGTTGTGGATGGACAAATTCGACACGGACATAGAAGCTATGGACCTCAAAATACAAATCATGAAGACTAAACATGTCGATATCGTTGAAAAAAGAGAGGACTTAGAGAAGACGGTATACCTCTGATCAATCTTATATGAAAAAGTCCATGTAAAGTCTGTCTATCCTTACTTGCCTTATATGGTAAACAATCTTCACTCAACTCTTTATAGTAGGGCGGTAAAACAAGGTTTGAGGTTAGTTTTAAAAAAAACTACTTAATCGTCTTTTACACTTGGATACATAAAGCCTACCTATTTTATGATTTTTCGTGTTGCTAAAGCACGTTTGCCAACCTAAAAAGCAACATTCTACCCATCACTCGAAAATAGTATCTTTTATGAGATACCTAAACACTAAACTATAATATACTTACTCATAAACTAAACAAACACCTACTTCTTTCACAGATCGAGAAACACGGAGAGCTTATCAAGAGTTGGGTGGATTTCAAAACCGCGCGTGAGAATGCACGCTTGTACCGTGAGAAGATGAACAACGCAGCCATCACGGTTCAGGCCTGGTGGAGGGGTCTCCTGGTGAGGAACCAGCTGGGACCGTACAAGCCGCCGCCAAAGAGGAGGGGAGCGCCGCCACCCAAAGACAAGAAAAAGTAGATAACATAATAGGTACTAAAAGACCAGCCGAGCCCTCTCTTAAAACTTGCAGTCTTCTGTCTGACTGGCGATCGATTAAGACATCTTTGAGTCGTGAAAGGAAGTGCGGAAAGTTCCTTTCGGCCGTTTACTATTGTCGATAGTATTAACAGTTTCACAAATTGATCATGCTGCTAAGGGCCACTGCCTCATAAGCTTATCGTATCTTTCGTATAGGTTCTTTTTCAAGCACAAATAACGATGTTACCTACAATTTTTTAGTTTTAGGTTTAATTTTTATAGGTTAACCTATTTATTTATCTTCGTAATATATTTTTTATATTTAGTATTTTAATTTACTTAGTTTTTCTTTGATGTTGATTTCATTTAAGTTTTGAATCAATTTTAAACTACTATTATTGTAATGTATTCTATACAGATTGTACTTTAGACTCGTTAATAAACTGGTTAAAAATTAACTATTTGTCATTATTTAAAATCTTCGAAGACAAGGTTTAATAATTATATGTATAGCGTTTTGCTATGTAGGTATTCGCAGTAAGCAGAAAAACGTAGTTTACTCGTTGACATCTCGGTGGTTCCACGAGTCTGATGGTGTCATTCATCATCACATCACATCATAATCAGTTGAAGACTAAAGTCTAAAGTCCTTGGGGGACACCGATTCTTATAGTTATATTTTTGTTATTTATTACGACATGCACACAGTCGCATCGCACAATTGTTATTTTTAACAATGTTTAAAAAACAAAAGTTATTTTCTAGCCAAAAAGGAATTCCGTTTGTATCAGAAAAACAGCCTATAATTTATCCTGACGAAAGCGGAATTTGACCAAAGTGGCCTAAATCCCGTTGAAGATATACGGGGCTAGGAGATTATTAGTCCCGTTTAGGGATTTCGCCCCGGGAGTCTCGATTCTCGAAATCCCGGGAGTCTCGGCACTTTTATTATCGAGACCGAGACCGAGACTTTGATGAAAATTCCCGGGAATTTCGAGACCAAATGTTCCAGTAAAAACAAAACCGGCCAAGTGCGAGTCGGACTCGCGCATGAAGGGTTCAGTACCATTATCTATAAAAACGGCCAAAAAATCACGTTTGTTGTATGGGAGCCCCCTTTAATTTATTATTTTATTTTATTTTTATTATTTGTTGTCATAGTGGCAACAGAGATACACATTTTGTGAAAATTTCAATAGTCTATCTATTACGGTTCATGAGATACAGCCCGCGGAGTGACAAAATTTAACAAAAATCACACTTTTTGTGTGGGGGCCCCCTTTAATTTTAAATTTTATTTTATTTTTATTATTTGTTGTTATAGCGGCAATTAAAATAAATACTTTGTGCAAATTTCAACTGTCTACCTGACCTGTTATGGTTCATGAGATACAGCCCGCTGTTAAACAGACGGATATAACAAAAAAATCACGTTTCTTGTATAAGGCCACCCTTTAATGTTTAATTTAATTTTACTTTTATTATTTGTTGCTATAGTGGCAATAGACATACACATACTGTGAAAATTTTAGCTATATAGGGAACTTGTTGTACCTAGGCCAGTTTTTTGAATTTTGATTTAAAAAAAAATAATGGTGCATGCTACACCGGTCTAGTGTTCATGTAAGTAAAGATCATTTAGTTAACTACATAATTCATTCATAAAGCTGTGTATATTTTCAAACACCTGGGACCACTAGCCACTTGGAAAAAAAATGGAAAACTATCCTAGGTACAGCAAACCGGATGTACCTTGGACCGTGTCCGTTGTACCTTGGACAAAGTAGGTTCAAATTGAGATAAACACTTTTATTAGCTAGAATTTATTTATTTTCTGTTGTATATTAATTAGTTAACTATATTAGCATATACAATTAACAATTTATTACAGTTATTAATAGAGATGCGCCGAATGTAGGTTTAACCGAATACGAATTTTCGGCTGAATGTTCGGTCCAAAATGTACCGAACCGAATGATTCGGCCGAATCATTCGGTTCAATTCTACGCAGTAAACAGGTTTTACACGTGTCGGGCGGGCGTTTGCCACAGCACAACCCCTTCTCTAGCACGGCTCGCTCAGTCAAATTACCGCTCTTTCGGTTACAAATAATTGCGGTTCGGAACTGCATACTTTAAAATGTATTATTACGTTGATGAAAATCTTTGAAGATGAAGCATACATTGACATTTATTAAAAAAAATGATTAAGTATACATTTTAATTCTAGTGTTGGTTCCTAAAGATAGTAGTTTAAAAAAAAAAATAGGTATGTTTTTGAAATGCCTTAAAACTAGGGTAGGGTAGGGGTACGTTTTGATTTTTTGAATATTTATCAAAGATTTTGAAATATTTGCATTTGAGTGATTTCATACAAAATAAAAAAGTGCTAATATTTTCAAATCTACAATATTACAAAAATCAAAACCCTTGTTTTTAGGCATTTCAAAAACATACCGAAAATTCATTGCTGTAGGATTATATAATCTGTGCTGTAGGTTAATGTTTAGAGAGGGTGGGAAACGTTATCGCCGTTTGTATGGAGACCGTTTGCTAGACAATCCTCTTAATATTTTTTATTGACAAAATAAAAAAGAATAAGAGGATTGTGTAGCAATAAATATTGGTAGTATTGTATTCTACTAAATATTTATTGACAAAATAAAAATGATTAGAGAATTGTCTAGCACTCTAGCAAACGGTCTCCATACAAACGGCGTCAACGTTTCCCACCCTCTCTAATGTAAATTGTACCAATAGGTTTAATTTAAATATTCGGTAATTATTCGGCAAATCAACCGAATATTCGGCCGAATACGAACATGAAAAAATATGCCAAATTTGCCGAATACGAATATTCGGCCGAACATTCGGCGCATCTCTAGTTATTAACAATAATATTTAAGTAAAAGTATTGTTTTTTTAAAAAAGTCCCCACCCATCTAGTTTTTGATAATATTGTTGACAATATTTTGTCATCGAATCACGTAATTTTTTGTATTTTCATATCCCTTAATATAAATTCTAACAAAATATCCATTAAATGCGCTGGATTAAACAAAACTAAATTATGAAAAAAAACTTAAGAAGTTATCTACAACAAAAATTTACCAAAAAAAAACTTAAAAAATACAAAAAGATATATGTTGGACTCAGTTTTTCAGTTACTTTTTTTATCAATTATTACTTATATTAATTTAAATACTTAGTATTTAAAAAAAACCCAGTAAATCTCAATTTCTGGAATATTCCTCTTTTTGAGTTGACACTCTTTGATGGATTAATTTTTTTTTTAATATCTTGGTACTTATAACAAATGTTATATGTTTTTTTAACAATTTAAATACAATTATACCCATAAAAATGTATGTAAAGAATTTTTGATCTATTTCGGGCCAAAATGATGTAACTTGGCCAGTGACCGAGGTACATCGTAAGTTGGGTGGCTTAGGTACAACTTCGCGATAACTTCACTTAGCAAGCTTTATAAACCCACTTGCGATTGAGGTTAGGATTTGACACTCATGCCGTTTAGTAGCTAGATAAAATAAGATTAGATTTTAAATAAAACAGTTTTCACAAACATGCATCACTTTAAATTAATTTGCATGAAGTAAAGCCCAAAAACCGTACTTTTTGAGATACAAACAATAAATTACCTTTTTTAAATGTGCTCACACGGCGCCGGCGAATCTCAACTAACTTCAAGTTATTGTTACTAAATGACGTTTGAAATACCATAGACAACGGTTCCTATAAGTGCGGGATTTTTGAAAAAATCATGATTATTCTAGGTACAACTCTGTCCAAGGTACAACAGGTTCCCCTACCTATTAGTCAGGTCAACTGACATTTATAAGTTTCTTTATACCTTAATTCCCTAAACTTAAGAAAAGGAATAAAACGACTATGTACTTAGAGATAAGTTTTTTTTACCAAAGTTCCTAATTAAAGAAGAATTATCATTAGAATAATAATCTAAAAGTCCTCCACAATTACTTGAAATATAGCTTTCTTAAAAAATGCGATTTATATACTGGAATAAAAGTGATTTATAAACAGTCGTAATTATCATTTACTTCACAGTTCACTACCGCTCACTTCAATTTCACTACTACCCTCTCCTAATTTATCTTAATGTTTATCATTACTAAGTCATTCATTCATACTCACATTTCTTTTATTTTTACCAAAATAATCTTGTTCACCTTCCAAAACAATATCAAAATCACCAACTTCTTGCACACTTCCATCCGTAACGTAAAAAACCATTCAAATAAAAAACACGTGAGTCTCGAATTTCCCGGGACTATCTGCAGAGGTTCGAGACTGGTCCCGGGACTGAAAATGCTTCCGAGACCGAAATCCCTAGCCCGTTGTGGCGAAATACTACATTGCATTCATGATTGCATTGCAACGAGACAACTGAAAGAAAAAATTCATTAGTCCCGCCACGGGACTACTCAACGGGACAACTGGGATTAGAGGGGAAAATAAAAGTGATGAGGGACAGACAGAAGGGTATTTTTACACCCTATCACAGTTTTACAATCCATAAATTGTGACCCTTATAAATAATAATTAAACTTAAAATAAAAATCATTTATTTCAGACGTAAGTCCATATTACTTATATTACATTATTTAAATGATTATGATTTTATAGGACGGTTTAGTGTCCTTCGAGAGGTGGAACGCGCGTCCAGTGCTGCATAATTGCACTATCCACGATCCACGTCCAGCCTTGCCACAACCGTTTGTAGGAGACTGTTGGAGCTGCCCCGCACCCGATGGATCAGGGGCGCAATTCACTTTCTTATGATGGCTGCGAAGCTATCTACCTCCGCTCCGCCGCAGATAACATCCCTGGGGGGGTATTTTTACCTCTTTAAAACTTGCCAGTTTTATGAATTGCTATAGTTACATCTCTTTCTCTGTATAACAATTAAAAGAGATAGATTGATAGCCAGTCAGAAAACTGCCAGGAAATAAGAGGTCATACGGCCCCTGATGCATTGCAATAGCGAGGCAGCCCCATCAACCCCCTAAATGCGTTGTTATATTGGGTGGTATAAATATAATGATAATGATGATAGTATATAAGTCAGAGAAATATTAAAACCAAATGAAGTTTTTGATTAAGACCCAAAATGAATGAAAAGTTCTAGACTAAGTTCTTGACTAAAACCTTTATTATTATGCACTCTCAGTTTAAAACTTTTTGTAAATGAAAATAAATAAATTTTAATATGACATTATAATGACATTTTCTACACCACTGTCAAGTCAACAAACCTCTCAATTTTTTTGCTCAGAAAATTATTTGACAATTTATTATTTTTAAGAATTATTTAACAATACTTACTTCGTATAAGCTTTTTTGTTTGAAATAAGTGTACGATAGAAATATTTTTATTTTTTATCTAATTTATTCCGGGATCAGTAGTAATGGAGAAGGTAAGTGCCTATCAATTAATTTATGGCCGAATACTCAAAGACTCAAAGACTACTTAGCTAAAATCTTAAGATCTCCTTAACTTTAAGGAAGCTGTCAGTTTCATAGAGTTTCTGTCAAATGTGACAACTTTTTTGTATTTAAGGTAGCCTTAACTTTAAGAGTCGTTTGAGTATTTGGCCGATAAATATTTATTATTTTATTTTTATTTATTAAGGTATACATAATAATAGGTCTATGGTGCTTATTAATTTTTTTGGCTTCTCGAGGAAGAGGGAGTATGAAAAATTGCTTATGGATGAATATAATTGATAGCACACATTTGATTGCATTGCTAATTATTATTTTATTCTGTGCTAATAGTCCTGCTTGCAAACTTCGAGGTCGTACACGCTTCCACATGGATCTTGATCGGTTAAATTTAATGCGCAGAAATACAACATAGAAGCCCTCGGCGCAGAAGGTGGCAGAAGCATCCAGCCATCTCTATTGCTATAGAGCAGGCGTGGCCAACAAGTCGATCGCGATCGACCAGTCGATCTCTGGAGACAGTGCAGTCGATCGCAAGAGACAACAAAAAGTGCTTTGCTTGTGGTAGCAAAGCATGTAGCGACAGAACGGTGCGGGAGACGGGTGCGACGGTTTTTTTTGTAGTGAAAAATACCCCGAAAATGAAAGTTCTTTAAATTGATCTCAATAGGCCAGGTCATTTTAAAGTAGATCGCAGCCCTAGACAAGTTGGCCACCCCTGCTATAGAGTATAGAAATATCTCAATAGAAACGCCTATGCTTCTGCGCATTAAATTTCACTTCACCGCTCAAGATCCGTGCCTTAGCCGGCAGGTATGCGCCGGAGCGGCCGTTTGGTTGTGAGTTTATGAACGTGTTTGTGAAATAAGGAATGTCATTATCATCATTATATTATCAGCATTGTTGGGCATCGGCCTTCACCAAAAGGATCTCCACGACGACGATCGGTCCTGCGCTGCCCGCATCGTTCAGTCCACCTTGTCTAGGACCTAACTTACCCCAGTAAGCTACTTTCACGTTGCGTGAAGTGAGTGGAGTCAATTATCTTTAGTCAACTCAACTCACTCCTCATCGTTTGGTACCTACGAATACGATAGTATTGGAAAAGCAGATAACTTTAACAAGATATGTTTTTTAGTCTACTTCAGCTAATAAGAACGAGATTATTAAAACCAAATCTAGTCGAGTTTCGGAACCCATCGAGGTCGCGCCTCCTGAAGAAAAGTTTTGGTGAGTTATGGGAATTTTGTAGTTTAAAAAATATATATAAAATTAGGGTTCCGTACCAAAATGGTAAAAAGTAGGTAAATGGTAATACCCTTTTGGTGCGAGTGCGACTCAGTCTGTCTGTCACAGCTGGATATCTCAAGAACTACTAATGCTATCAACTTGGGAACAGTTTGGTAACGTTTGCCCAGCTATTTTGCAAATAAAAAAGAAATAAAAATATTTATTAAAATATCATTAAAATTTTTAAGTGGGGCTACTTACCCTAGTAAAAAACTTTGAGAATGCCCTAGCATATGTGGGGTATATGATAGAGTGCTGCTGTTTGCACATTCTCAAAGTTTTTTTTAGTCCGCATATTTTTCGACTTTTGATGAAAAATGTAAAAAAAAACAATCCCCTTATCTCCGAAGTTTGCATAGAGTTCGAGACTTAGAGATCACATTAGTTCCACTACTTGTACCTACTTATTTGTATAACTCTCAGTACTCTCATTCGACTCGCTCTTGACTTGACCGATTTTTTTATGATTTTAGTCTACCATATTTTATTTCTTCGATGTTTGCCACAATAATAGAGGACACCGTTACTCAGTTAAGAATTCTTGGTAAGATCTTTAATACTAAACACTATCTTGACAAGACGTCCATTTCAAATGGAAGTATTTCCAGATCTATATTAGCATCGTTGACATTTGGGCGCACCACCAACCAACCAAAACGTTTGCCGCGCGCCATTTCGGATTTCCTCAAATAGACGTAATAAGGTAGGGGAACCTGTTGTACCTAGGCCGGTTTTTTTAATTTTGATTAAAAAAAAAAATGGTGCAGTCTACACCGGTCTAGTGTTCATGTAAGTAAAGATCATTTAATTAACTACATAATTCATTCATAAAGCTGTGTATATTTTCAAAAACCTGGGACCACTAGCCACTTGGAAAAAAAATTGAAAACTGTCCTAGGTACAACAAACCAGATGTACCTTGGACCGTGTCCGTTGTACCTTGGACAGAGCAGGTTCAAATTGAGATAAACACTTTTATTAGCTAGTATTTATTTATTTTCTGTTGTATATTAATTAGTTAATTATATTAGCATCTGCAATTAACAATTTATTACAGTTATTAACAACAATATTTAAGTAAAAGGATTGTTTAAAAAAAATACCCATCAATCTAATTTTTGATAATATTGTTGACAATATTTCGGCATCGAATCACGTAATTTTAACTTGTTACCTATTTTTTTTGTATTTTCTTATCCCTTGACATAAATTCTAACAAAATATCCATTAAATGCGCTGGAAGAAACAAAACTAAATTATAAAAAAAACTTAAGAAGTTACCTACAACAAAAATTAACTAAAAAAAAAACTTAAAATATACAAAAAGATATATGTTGGACTCAGACTTTCAATTACTTTTTTTTATAAATTATTACTTATATTAATTTAAATACTTAGTGTTTAAAAACATCCAATAAATCTCAATTTCTGGAATATTCCTCTTTTTGAGTTGACTCTCTTTTGTGGAATAATTTTTTTCTTAATATCTTGGTACTTATAACAAATGTTATATGTTTTTTGGCTCGTCTTTCCTTTAGTTGACGTGGAGTTAAGAGTTCATATTTTTTTTGTGTAAAGAACTCATAATTTAGATCACGAATACGAAATATTAAGGTGCGGAAACAAATAGGACGCGAGAAAAAAAATTCTAAAAATTAAGATTTTCTAGGTTAAAAATGTCTAATTATAGGCCAGTGTCGTCATTTTTGACGTTTAATGGCGGCGTACTATGTTGGTAGCACTGCTAAATTGTTGCGATGGTGACCAAAGACCGCAGGGTCACGTGGTAGGTGCGAGGAGCGTAGCGACGAGCATGTTAGGTGCACATGAACCCAGCGCGCAAGCCGAGCGAGCGAAGCGAGCGTGCCGCGGCAGCGGCCGGCGAAGCGCCAGAAACGACTTTTTTTACGTGCAAAATCTTGTATGTATGTCCCCTCCCCTCTTCCCACCTCTTTTTAGCCTCCCCTGCTTAATTCCCATATTTTTTGTTTTGAGGTTATGTTTACAAAAAAAAAAAATTCTCGAAAACTACGCATCGCCGGCAGATGGGGATTGGAGGAGGTTGTTATTTCAACTTGTTTCCCTTCCCCTCCCCCTTCTCTCCTTTAATTGCCGAAAAATAACAGTAATTTGGCTGTTATCATTACTTTTTAGTGCGAGATTAAAAATTCATTAAAAAAAAAAGTATACATTTCCGCACTCCCAAATTTTAAGGGGGGGTTAGGGAGGACCCCCCCTCCCCCTCTCACCCCTCCCACCCTTAAATTCCACGTCAACTAATGGAAAGTCGTACCATGATGTAACTTGGCCAGTGACCGAGGTACATCATAAGTTTAAGCTTAGGTACAACATCGCGACAACTTCACTTAACAAGCTTTATAAACCAACTTGCGATTGAGGTTAAGATCTGACACTCATGCCGTTTAGTAGCTAGATAAACTAAGATTATATTCTAAATAAAACAGTTTTCACAAACATGCATCACTTTAAATTAATTTGCATGAAGTAAAACCCAAAAAACGTACTTTTTGAGTGACAAATAATAAATTACCTTTTTTAACTGTGCTCTCACGGCGCCGGCGAATCTCAACTAACTTCACGTTAATGTTAACAAATGACGTTTCAAATACTATAGACAACGGTTCCTAAAAGTGCGGGATTTTTGAAAAAAACATGATTATTCTAGGTACAACTCTGTCCAAGGTACAACAGGTTCCCCTACATACTAGGTACATTTGGAATGGATTTCTCGAATTTGGTTAATTATTATTTTTTTAAACAGCCTATTTTAGTTAATTCTTATATTTTTTTTAAGCAGCATAGTACCTAGGTCTGTACTGTACTTAATTCTTAATTAAAATTAAATTGCCTATTTTAGTTAATTTTTAATATATTTTTCTGACAATAGCGAAATCTGAACAAAAGTCCGTTTCGTCAGAAAAAAACAGCCTATGCATAGACTTATTATATTACTAGCCTAAAATAATTAAATTATTAAATTATTTTAAATCATTAAATCATTGAGCCTATGTTTTAATCTGACGAAAGTGGAATCTGATGAAACATGATTTACCTACTTACTGCTGTTCTGAATTTACTATTACTGTGCTATCACCTGTGTTTTATCTATCCACTTACCTGTTCTTTTCTGAAACTATTCTGAAACTACGTACATTAATGTAAGTAAATATCGATATAGCGGAATGCAACAACGAGCTGCGTATTTCAAAGACTATGATGGATATGCCTATACATTTCGCAACGAAGTATGACGTGAAACAACCCGAGGTTACAGACGAGCTGACCGGCATAGACCCTAATAACCTGAATGCTATGGAATACAAACTCGAGAAATTGGATGCGGACAGGTAAGGTAGACTTTCGGAGCAATGCGGCTTGCGTCATGCGATACTTACGGCTTTGCTTTGAATTATAGGAGCGTATGGAACCCTTTCCGAGCGATGCGTCACGGCCGCATGCGACGGTTCCATGGCCGCAAGTGACGCATCATGAATTCATGACGCAAGCCGCATTGCTCCGAAGTCTATCTGTCGTGTACAGATGCCGGCATATAAGTTGGCAAGAGAAAGATGAGGCAAAAGATGCGCTGAATTTACTGTTTGTGGCTACTGCACTCTGTGGCATCTTTTGTCTCGTTTTTATCTTGCCAAGTTACGTGCCGGGCAGATACAATGCGATTATGATGAGGGCTTTTCAAATTGACATTTAAAAAATTAAAATAGTAACTATTCGCCTCACTAGATGGTGTTGATACTCATCGAAGCTTAGTAAAAAAAATCACATTGACACCCATTTTTATCAACGCCATATGGCGTACAAATGAAAAAGTAAGCTTAGAATCAAACTGGTCCAAGAAGCTTATAAGAGTCAACGATTCGCCCTACTGGATACTGGAGCCCTACCGGCTAACTTTTCGAACTTCGGCGCAGTGGCGGATTTACAAATTTTCAAGGTATAGGCTGTAAAGCTTTTGCCGCCCTTGTCCTTGCCTCCACAATTGTCAAATTGTTTTGTCCTAGATTATTTTTACAATTCAACAATTTCGTTGGAATTGCACGTAAAATAATTTTTAGATAAATTTTTGAGCTAATTAAAGCTCAATCATGTAAGATTTGGAAGGCGGGAACAGAATAAATAATCTTTATTGCGTATAAATAAATTTACTGACTTAAGTATTTTCAACTGTTTGTAAAAAACAGTTGAAAATACTTAATTCAGTAAATTTATAAAAGTACGTTACAATACTTTTTTGCGTGATTTTTTGTTGGCAAAATCATCGATAATATCGTCGTACGTGATTTTGTTCATCAATTCTGACTCTATGCACAAAAGAGCTAAAGCATTTAATTTTTCTTGGCTCAAGGTCGATCTCAAATAATTTTTAACCCTTTTTAGACAAGAAAAACTCCTCTCACCCGAACAATTCGTCGCTGGTGTACAAAAGGCCATACGAAGGGCTATGTCCAAGTTCGGATAAACGTTCTGCAAACTCTGTTTTCGCAGAAACGAAGATAGACTTTGCAACGATGGAGAATCTGGTTTCACCAGAATGCTTTGCGAAGAAATGTGGCTTCGAAAATGTATGCATTCTTGAACTAATTCAGTCTCTAAATCATTAGGATACATTTCTTCTAAAGACCGAGCCTTTTTCGTAAGGGTTGATGATGACAATTCGCTCATTTTGGTCAGAAATGAAAATTTTTCATTGAAATTGTCGTACGCCTTCTTCCTTTTTTCCAATTCGGATGCGAGTCTATCAATGATGACGAGAAATGTGTTAATTCTGAAAGTATCACTCGCGGTCATACTTATTTCTATTTCTTCCTCGGGTGTTTCGTCAGCAAAAAGGGCGCAAAGACCGATTACTGGTTGGGGGGCGGCAAACTAGCTGTATTACTCTAGAATATGGAAGATTGATAAACGGATTCACGGAACGTACAATGACAAATGATAAGTGAGAAGGAATAGTCGTCGGCAAAATTTGTTGCAGACTTCTATCTGTAAAACATCAGAAAACAAAATACAGAAAACCGTCATCCAGAAATCTTTTTGATTTCTGGTAGCAAAAAATATAAATTAAATTGGTCCCCAAATTTGCCGCCCCAAAAATCTGCCGCCCTAGGCTCAAGCCTATTCAGCCTGCTGGTAAATCCGCCACTGCTTCGGCGGGTCTGACGAGCTTCAACTTAAAACATAATAAATCGAAGTAAGGAATTTCGTATTGTACTATATTTTTATTTCATTTTATTTTATTTTCATTGGAAAACATATAGTATTTATAACTAATAGTATAACTAAATATGATACAAATATACTCATTTAATTTGTTTTCGCATATAAACATCGAGAAGCTTATTTGTATTCACAAAGTATAGATTTTAATATACATTTTTGAATCGGAAGAAATAATTTTGGCATACATAGTTAAAAAAAATGCTATTATACTTAGAAAACAACAACAAAAAAAATCGCTAACAAAATAAAAGAGGAAATCTTAAGAAACCACATCAAACCAGTTCCTACTCAAAACATTTCTAAATTGTTCCGGTTTAGAGTTAAAAATGTCAAGCACAGATACATCAACGATTTTGTTAAAAGTAACAGCTGATCGCATAAAAAACGAGTTTTTATATGCCGAAGTTATTTGGAAGATATCGATGTTCGTGTGTCATCATGAATGCTGGTTCACCATTTTGGCCTGATTGGGGCTCTAATTATCTATTTTAATTTAAAGCCCGACAGACTTTCCGAAGTTCGATGCGTCAGCCGGTAGCGGTACGGACCCTGGATCAGTCTGGTTTAGGGCTCACCAATTGTGAAAATACACCTTAATCTCTGTCGTTTTCTCAGGAAACTGGTCACGAAAACTTTCGTCGACGCCTATGTAGATCTGACGGTAAACAGATCGTTCGTTCCGCTGACGGAGTTCAACTCGAACATCTTGAGAATTTACGTTTATCGGGAGACTTTGGTAGAAGTCGAGGCCAGGAATCGGATGTTAGTAATACTACTTACCTACTAACTAATATTATAAATGTGAAAGTTTGTGGGTTTGGATGTTTGTTCCTCAATCACGCAAAAACGGCTGAACAGATTTTGTTGAAATTTGACACACTGATAGTTTATAGCCTGGATTAAAACATAGGATACTTTTTATCTCGATCAAAGGTTCCCTAGGGATTTTCCGAATGTCCACGAGTCCACGCGGACGAAGTCGTTTGCGTTTGACTTGCAATGCTGCCAAGCTACCGTATACAATCCGAGTCATAAGCATAACCAAGTCCAGCGTAAGAAGATAAGGGAACGTACCCATACTACGTGACCCATATTTTACCATTTTTGACCCCCCTCCCCCCCCCTTGGTGACCACCCGTAGTATATGCCAAGACCCCCCCCCCCTCCCCCCTGGTTTGCACGTAGTATTTCATAGATAATGGTTTTACATCATTTTCAACAGAAATCTAAAAAAAATTTGCTTATTTTTGTCTTTTCATTAGTAAGGCGCTTGCCACGTAATGCCAAGAGTGTGTATTATAATTTTACTTACAATTACAAGTGAAAAAATGTATCAAGAAGAAAAAAAATTTCGCTGCGTGCCATATTTGAATACAACTTGAAAAAAAAGAACCAGATTTCCATTGACAATATTGACTACGTGACAAAACATAGCCCCCCCTCCCCCCCTGTGACCAAGCGTGGTATTTTAAAGACCCCCCTCCCCCCCCCCTTAACGGGTCACGTAGTATGGGTACGTTCCCTAAACTACTTAATTAGTTTTCTAAATCTATCCGACTAAAGTAACCGACATCGCTCGAAGGATTGCTCAGCTGAAGTGGCAGTGGGCTGGACACATAGCGAGAAGAACCGATGGCCGTTGTTGGGGCGAAAAGGTTCTTGAATGGCGACCGCGCACCGGACGACGCTCCGTGGGTAGGCACCCCACAAGGTGGACCGACGATCTAGTGAAGGTCGCTGGAAGCCACTGGATGCGGGCAGCGCAGGACCCATCGTCGTGGAGATCCTTAGGGGAGGCCTATACCCAGCAGTGGGTGTCGTGCGGCTGATGATGATGATGATGATGATGAACCGTGACCGTGACTCTCTAGCTGTCTAGCTAGTCTTATCCATAGGTAAGTAAATAAAACTCTAAAATCTCACTTCTTTTCTAGTTTAAGACGTGATCTGAACAAGCAACTGAGGCAGCAGCGAATTCACATCAAGACAGTTATTTACGACACAGATGCGACTGTTGACGATCTGAGAACACAAGTTGAGGTAAAGCCAAGAAAAGAAAGGTATCACACAAGTTAACTTCCTTTAGCCAAGAGCGCGTCTGCACAATCGACGACGGTGTAGGTATACGATAGGGAACATGCATAAGTCACCGATTTTGATAAATTTGAGCTTGATCGCTGCGGACACGTATAAAAACATGATGGAACAGAACCGACGATCATCGGCGTTAGTTTGAAAGGTTCTTAAAACAAAACAAGTGTTTGTTTGAAAGGTTCTCAAAACAAAATGTTGGCACAGGATGCACAGCTGTACAGTGAATGCCGCAGCCGCTACGTGGAGAACTGGCAGCGCGCACGCACCGAGCAGCACTTTCAAACCATCGGAGACCGTGAGATCATCCCTTCGGAATCTATCGAGTATTACAAGCAGAGGGCCGACTATGAGCAGCGCGTGCATTCCGAAGTTGAAACACTTACCAACATTATTATAAATGTAAATAATTCCTTACAGTCAAATACTCAAACCAATCTTAAAGTTAAGGCCACCTTAAATTCAAAAAAGTTGTCAGATTTGACAGAAACTCTATGAAACGACAGCTTCCATAAAGTTAAGGAGACCTTAACTTAAGATTTTAAATAAGAAGCCTTAGATTATTCGGCAAATAATATACTAGAAAAAATAATATACTAGATAATATAGGTACTAGAAAAAATTCGACTCGCATCGTACCAGATAAATTCTCGGACGGGAATCGAACCCGCGACCTTTGGATATCCGGTCCAATGCTCTGACCACTGAGCTACCGAGTCACTAGTTCTCAGCGGTCAGAGCATTATGGGACCGGATATCCAAAGCAGGGCTAGAAAACCTGGTTAAAATTCGCAACCAGGTTTCGCGCAGCTTCATACATTTTGAAAAGCGTTTTTATTTCGATTCTGCTCGTCGAAACCGGTATTATTTCTGGTTAAGCTTGTAGACCGTTTTGGTTTTGATTCCGCTCCCCAAACCTGACTAATACCAAAATGATTTTGTTCGCTCCGCCCACCCGATGCAAAGCACCGAAACGAAAGACCAGGGCTGGAAACCGGTTTCTCATTAACCAGGTTAATTTCGATCTCAAACAGGTTTTTTCGTAAGTGTTGAACCGATTCGCGAGCGATATTGCTTCTGGGATAAATCCTGCCCGCAGATAAAAAGAGACAAAATATATCGCTGCACTATTCACGCGCGTCGTGGAATTAACCAGGTTTATCCCAGAAGCAATATCGCTCGCGAATCGATTCCGCTCCGAGTGAACACTTACGAAAAAACCTGTTTGAGATCGAAATTAACCTGGTTAATTAGAAACCGGTTTCCAGCCCTGATCCAAAGGTCGCGGGTTCGATTCCCGTCCGAGAATTTATCTGGTGCAAGTCGAATTTTTTCTAGTATATTATATTATTTAGTATTGTATAAAAGTAGCATTGTCAATGCAAAAATCTCAAATTTAAAAATTTGGTATTTTTTATACTAAAACAATGTCAGAATATCTGAATTTATTTAAACGGTTCTATTTCTTTCTCTTAGGAGACCTTGGTAAAAGTTGAAGAGTGGATGGATAAATATGATGCGGACATGGAAAAGATTGATTTAAAAATACAACTTCAGAAGAACGCATACTATGACATGACTTCTAAAAGAAACAATCTTGAACAAACGGTAATCATAAACCATAGATAACTAAATAATTACTAAAGGCCGGCACCCTGATTATCTAAAAAGAAACTATTTAGCGACCGGTTTCATTCCACATACATTGCTACTTTTCTTTGGTATGTTTTTTTTAATCCAAAAAAAAGAAGCAATGGATCACTATCATCTATGAACTGTAACCGGTTGCTAGGTGGTTTCTAATTAGATAATCAGCCCGCGGATTTGCGGTGGCAGGAATACAAACTTGCTAGTGATTACCAAATTATCGTAAATGTTTTTATGTATCGATGTTTTGAAAATATTTTTGAAGTGGAACTTCTTTGATCGCGTCTGTATTTATTTTTTGTATTTTACCAAGGAGGATGTATTTCTTAAAAAATTGACATTGTACTTCACTCACTTTGACTTTGCTATCTTTGCATCAAGAAAAACTGCAGTGAATTTTAATATTTATACATTTCACGATTTTCACTTTTCTTAATGTAGGTAGGTAATTTCTACTATTTCCAACAGTAAGTCTATATATCACGTTACATATTTTTATCGATAAATTACACAAATAGATAATCAAGTTGTCCACGCACTATTAAACGTCATTTTATTCGTGCTACCGCAAATCCGGGGTCTGATAATTACTACGTAAGTAGGTACTTCAACTTTCAATGGGGAATGTCCGAAAAAAATCAAATTGGCTGAATATTTTTATATTGGTAGGAATAAGCTCCCTTAGTAATAGAAAAAAGTTTCAGATTTTTTGGTTGCGTGAAAAAGTTTAAAAAAATTAAAGTCTCTTCGACCTCACAAATATTCAAAAGTAACAGCAGAATGGAAATTATACCTTTGCCACCACCTGCCACAACCAAGCCACAACCACAACATGGTATTAAAAAATAGTTTCAAAAATGACAAATGTCAAAATGTCAAAACTTTTTATTTTTTATTCTTGTTGTCGTAGTGGCATGTGGTGGCAAAGGTATAATCTCCATTCTGCTGTTACTTTTACACATTTTTAAAGTCGAAGAGATTTTAATTTTTAAAATTTTTTTTACGCTACGGAAAATTCTGAAACTTTTTTCTATTACTAAGGGACCTTATTCCTACCTATGAAAAAATATTCAGCCAATTTGATTTCTTTCGGACATTCCCCATTCGTCTTGCGTCATCATGCCATGCTTTTGACGTTTGAGGAGATAAGGCATGCGCTTTTGCATGCCCTGAGACATGCCTCTGATGAAAACGCAAGAGGTAAGGTATAGCGACTAGGTGAAGACAGAGCCTTTGGAAGTCTTCTCATCAGCCCGTTCCAAAGAATAACTATTAAGGTGCGGGCACATTTGTCTGACGCCACATTTATACACACATATAACACGCGGTATTTATATGGAAGTGTTATAAGTGTGATCCTAGTGCATACATTTACTATGAAAACCGATGTCATCTGACGGCGTGTTAACACTTGTTAACGCGTGGCGTCAGACAAATGTGCCCGCACCTTTACGGGCGCGCTGTCCATCTTTATGATAGAGGGCGCAGTCTGGATGCTCACTAGCGCCGCCATTGGAAAAAAAAATCATAATGCTTATTTTATTAAATAAAGACGAAATTGTAAATAATCTCTCTGTAGTGCACACCGAACAAGCTTATATAATATTTTTGGGCCTGTAGTTTAGTTTAATGGATTTTTATTGCTAAAAGTGGCCACTTTTGTGCAGAATAAGCCCTCTTAAACATTAGCACGGGACTCGCTATTGTAGGGAAAGCACATGATGTGGTTTTCTAGGATTTTAGCTTTTACACAGCGTATCCCGACAACTAAAGCTAAAATCCTGGAAAACCAACCACGTTATTTACAATTTATATAGCGAATCAAGTGCTAATGTTTAAACTTGTTTCTTCAATTATTTTTATTTCACAGATTGAAAATCACGCTCAGCTTATGAAAGAATGGATCGATTTCAAAGATGCACGAGAGAAGGCGCGTTTGTACCGCGAGAAGATGACTAAGTCGGCAATAATCGTGCAAGCGTGGTGGCGCGGATTGCTAGTGCGCAGACAATTGGGTCCATACAAGGTTCCCAAGAAGAAGAAAGAGAAAGGAAAGAAATAAATCTGGTACCTAAGAGTCTGCTTCAGCTTGGGCAATAATGCTTCCGTATTCGGCTGTCTGTTCTTTTTTTTCTCAACCGATTTTCGTGAAATGGTTCGATAATTTATATTAATTTTTGTAAAGAGAGTTTTTCGGCGAAAAAACGCCCATTCAAAAAATAATCAAAGCGCCATCTAGCTTAGAATATTTAAACTAAAATAATACCTAAACTGCCAAACAGCAACGGTAGTACATAATATCTATTCTGTGCGTTATAGTAAAAAAACACGCTTTTCAAAAGCATTGTCAGGCTATGTTTACATTAGTCAAGTAAAAACGTTCCAGTAGAAGTACACATTACGTTACTCGACTAATGTAAACATAGCCTCAACCTCGTGGCGACTACTATTAGATTAAGTTTTAAACAACACAATTTGAACGAAGTCTACAGCTCAAGCTCATTGAGCCGCTAGTAAAATAAATATATTATACTAGTGTAATATACCTATTATACCTAAATAATTAGTACCTAAAGTCGGGTAAATAAATAAGGTACTGTACCAATTTTCTTTTACATTTTTAGCTAGCGGCAGGCGCGCTTAACGTGTAGGTAGGTACGATTGTTATATTAAGTACTTATAGCTATTTCAATAAATTGTTTATTTTACATTTATTACAAATATATTAAATAAATAAAATAAAAATATTCGTTTTATTTTGCTTGACAAGCCATGCTTGATCGTCTAGGTCAGTCCAGTCAGACCACAGAGAAGCGAGATAATGATAGTAAATAGGTAGATACAGCTTGACCATTAAGAGTTGAAATTAAATAAAATGGAACTAAAAATTTTCAGTACTAAATGTAGTCAGTGTTGCCAAATTATTCGTGATTTTGACGTATTTACATAGAAAGTGGCGCCCTCAATTTATGTCAACTCTTTATGGTCAAGCTATATTTGCTTCATCAAATAGGTATAATTACATCTTTTATCTTTATTTTAGAAAACACATTTCTCTTGGTTGGGTTGGGTTGGGACCTTAGGCCTGCCCGAGCCACTTGGGCTCAGTCATAGCAATATAAGGTTCTTGGTCATAGCTTAAAACAGAACTACTTGGGTCTCGTCCGTTGAACTCTAAAAAAATGTTTCTAGTCAATGGTCTCGTCCAATAATATACAGAAGACATACTTTTCGTTGCGTGTCATTCGCATCATAACGTGACATCGTGTCACAAATCACAATCACAACGCGTGGATAGATGTGGATGTAATGTAGTTCTTTATTTTATAATGGTTAACCTATTTAGTTGACTTCAACAACCACAGTTTTGTTTTGGACATGGCCGGACGGGCTGGAGTTTGGGCTTCTGTCGGCTGTCCGGACTTTTGTTTAGACTGGAATGTCCGTCTTCTTCCATTCATTTGTCGGACCTTAGTCGTCATATTAAGTACCTACCTACAGAGAGAGTGGTTCATAAAAATAATCGAGACAACTATACCTAATATTCAGTAAACACTATGAATTACTATTCAATTGAAAAAAACATTAGTTATGGACATCTCTATTGACAACGTCAACGTTGTCACGTGATCATCTCCACCAACCAATCACAACAAAGTATTTTGACATATTAAAATGCAACTAACTTCATGTGAATACAGAAAAGTTATATTTTCAGCTTTATTTACTAATTTGATATGCCGAAAAAAGAAAAGGTGAGCCAAGAAATAAAAGCATTGTATTCACGATAAAACCGTAGGTTTTATAAAAAATAACAAGGTATATTTCCGCAAATAATATCAAAAAGTCGGTGCATTAGTAAATTGCTCCATCCTTCAGGTTATGCCATGTCAGTTTATGGTATGCGGTTCTGCATAATTTACGTGTTTAAATTCATCGTTTAATGGTGATCTGAAATATAAAGTTGGTGCTGTGAGTGTTTTAGTGGAAACTATTGTCCACAGGAGGCGATGAAGACTAAAATCGACAAAAATAAGAGCGGCGATAGCGAAACAGAGGTATGTTGTTTTTACATATTCGCAAGTTGTTCGATCATTATGTTGGTAAATCGTAGCTCAGAAATCGTATTTACAACTCTTACAAGGGTTACAAATCAGGTTTCTGTAGAAACTCGTCGGGTTTCTTTCATTACTTTTTGCGATTGCAAAGTACCTACATACTTATTTGGCAAACTTGCAGAAACGTAAATGATGATCGACGAGAGATACAACAAGAACTAAGCTTGAACAATCTTTTCGTATATCCTAATATAAAGTTAAACGAACCTTATCCAAACATAGTACTGATATAGGTAAGGTATGTTAGAGGTTATGTACTGTTATAGTAAAAATAAAAGAGGCTTCAACAAAAACCTTAACTCGAATGTTATCTTTATCAGACTGACCAATATTATCTCTAATACTACTGCTCCACCTGCATTAACGTTAAAGGTAATGTCCAAGTACGCCTTAGCTAAGGCATTATGTAAATTTAGTACTGTTGATTGTAACTTAACACATTGAAGTCTTGGCCACATCTGCGTAACCCTTAGATTTACGTTTTAAGCTATGCATTAAGACGCAGGTGGAGCCGTAGTATAAAATAGCCTAAATAATCAGAGAAAACTCAGTCTCAATGTCATCATAACAACTCATTGCTGCTATAATCTGCACGCTTGGTGGGAGGTTTGAGATCACAGTGTTGGACAATTTCAGTGATAAACACTTCTGCCCGTTTTCGTATCCATAGAGGTGTTACCTATCTGGAGCCCTACCGGCTAACTTACATGACTATCGTAATCGATTTCACTTGACAGATGTATGTGATACATTGCTACTTTTCTTTGGTTAGGGTTTATTTGTGCCAAAAATAAGTAACAATGTCTCACATCCATCTGTCAAATGAAAGCGAATATAAGTCATATAAGTAATATAGCCATGTAAGTTAGTCACCCTACCAACTAACTTACATGGCTATCATAATCCCTGAACTCTTTGTCAAACCAACTGTATTTTTTATGGTAAGGCTGCCAACCACCCACATTGCAGGGGACAGTCCCGCATTTGTCCTTATACTTCCCCTTTATCAGAAGCGTCCCACATTGTCCCACAAACATCAAGTTTGTCCCACATTGAAAACATGCACACATAGACAGCTACAGCCCCAGTGAAATCAGTATGTTGCACACAAATCTCAATCAAAATTAGTAAAAAAAAGTGTATCATGTGTTTTGCCATTAATTTTAAATTTTTAGGTCTGCGCCCCGTTTTTTAGGAAAATTGGCAGCCTTATTTATTGTGTTAAATTAGTGTTAGCTATTCCTGAGTCCAACAATACTATAAGGACTAACCGCCTTATTCTTAAAAACAAGCAAAGTTATAGGAGGCTTATAGAGTATTTTGTTTCTTAAACTCTTTTGACAACGGTGCAATCGCAAAAATAGCATTATTAAACGTTTATGAATAAGGTCAAAAGTTTGTACAATTATAATATTGTTGTTGTAAACAGCTGTAGCAATATTAGATAATAGAATTGTGTCAATAGAGTCATACACCCGCCACTGTGAATGACGTCAATGTGGTGGGTGGGTGTGTTGTTTGAATGTTATTTTTAACCCAAAATATGTTTGTTTTAACCCCAAAATACTGGAGCTATTTTTAGCTTTCATGTTTTAGGGTTTTTGGAGCCATTTATTCTATTCAGTAGATCTTATCTCTTTATCAAAATAATAGTTGATTAAAAGCATCTTTACAATACACTTCAGGCAATTTAAACTAAAAAAAACTACTTGTACTCTGTCCTGTAATTTATAAAAGACAATCTGTATGCAATGCATGCATACAAAATTCTAATAAAAAATAAAAAGTAAGTATTCACTTTTGTTTAAGATCTATAGTCTTATAAAATCTATGTTTCTCTAAAATTAAATTGAATTCAATTAAAATCTGAAAATAAATTAAGGATAACAATGTAGTTTTATTAGACATACTGATACAGGAAGTACCTTAGCATATCTAAAAATAGAACATAGATAACATTGTGTAAACATGATTTTCTTTCCTATTGTTTATAATTTTTATAATAAATTATTTTTATAGATAGGTATGTAACCTTTTGTGTTACTGTTTCTGTAGAACTGGGCATAAAATGAATTTTGATAAGAAAGGGACAGGGATGACATGGATATGAATTTGATATCCATATTGATGAGAAAGCACTCATCACCCGGAGTACTCTGAGGAACTGAATAGAATCTTTGACTGCCAGAACACTAATGTTATAAGTGTTTTATTGCGTTAGATTGAGGTCAAATTCAACGAGGAGCTTGGCAGTGCTTTTGCGCCTGGCCCTGCGATTGCGGAGGTTAAGCAACTTTCGCAAGGGTCGGTCATGGGATGGGTGACCAAAATTTATTATCTTGAGTAACTCCGTGCTTCGTGAGGTACGTTAAGCCGTTGGTCCCAGCTACATTTGCAATCGTCAACACCTACCAATCCGCATTGGGCCTGCGTATTGGGTTATGGCCCATCTTCCTTATCCACCCATAATGAAGGCCTGTGCCTGTGCCCAAGCAGTGAGGTGAGGACATTAAAAATAGCTAATGTCGAGGACAAATTAAGGTTCCAAGCAAAAAGCTGGTATCTCTGTGTCTTAAACGGGTGGTTGATCCACTAGTTCAGTTGGGATGAAATGTATGGATATTGATTAGTCAATATGAATATCAAATCCAATTCCATAGCATCCCTGTTCGTTTCTTACCTTCAATCTAAATGTCATTAACATCAAATGTGATAAAACTGTTGTATTTTCCTGTAGTAAAAAACAATCACTAGGTACTTCATGACTTCATCCTTTCGTAGCAATAATTTGCGACTGTTTTAAATGCAAATTTGCTCTAAAGTAGTTAGTTAGAGGAGTAGCGGAACTTTCCATACAGATTGGAGCGGTTGTCTCATAAAAAAAATACTACAGTTGAAAAACAATACATACTCCTCAGTTCATTGCTGCACAGTATCGTGTTATCATATAATCATCCGCTAATGGGCCTTCCCCTATAGGATCTCAACGACGCACACGGTGTGTGATATCACTCATGACACGGTCCGGTAGGTCCTTCGTGTTAAGTGCGGGAAGCAGTAGGGGGTTTAGTGGGTAGAGCCTTGGCGAGTCTCACATACCTTCGAGATGCAAAACGCATTTCCCCTACTATACATACATATAAAAAGGATCTCAACGACGCACGGTGGGCTGAAATTCGGCTTTCATAGACTTAGGGATTTCAATTTGCAAGTGCCGGATTTTTTGTCGGATATTGCTTCTATAAGCTGTTACTATTTACAAAAATGACACCTGAGTCAATTCTGCATAACAACGAAGGAATAATATTTTTTTTACGAAAAATTTGTATGAAGCTAGTATGAAAACAGGTGGTTATAGTACTAACTATTTATGATTTTTTGACATACTCCATATAACGGTAACAACTGCCGATTTTTTTTAAAAAATCATCAAAATATTTAATTTATTTTCTCATATGAAACGGTTCCTTTTAGTGTCTAAGTTTACAGAGACTTTTAATTACACGTAACATAAAATAGCATCACGCAGATATCCCCGAAAAAGTAGGCAAAGGTTTATAGTACACCCACACTTCGACAGCTTTGTTTGAGCTAGTTATTTATCAACACAAAACAAGTAATTTGATGACCATGTAACCATACTTTGCATACAATTAAAATACCAAATAACAATTGTAAGTAATTACAATAATAATCTTCTAATGATACTAAATAGGCGATTAAATTATTTGAAATATCGCGTAACTATGGACTACATTCAACTTTTATGTAAGGTATTTAGTTGATTAGTTATGATATGAGTTCTAAAAAATGATTTCGACGATTATGAATTTTCATTAGCACATCTTTTAAAACTCTAAAATATTATAAGAGCTAAAATTTTGTTTATAATTTAGTTTTTTCACCATTGTTTAACAGCTAACACTTAATTTTTTCTTTGCGACTATAAAATCCTAAAATGGAAAGTTTAATTACTAATTTAGACTTGTTTATTCTTTTAAAAAGTGAGAAATGAAGTACATTTAATTATGAAGTATTGTTTGATGCAGTTGTATCCCGCCTAGGACATTCTCTTTCTGCTGAAGATCGAGTAACTCTCAAAGAATTTTGTCGGAGATTCACGCGAGCTGCTTTACAAAGATGGCAGAAATCCAACCGATTCATTGATAATTTCAGAAGACTGTACGAAAATTGGTTGCAAGCAAATATTGATTGGCCAAATTGTGTACAAACTTTAGTTAATCAAGAAACAACTGTTGAAGAGATACCAAGAGCACACTCAGTCTCTTCAGAACCGTCAACATCATCATCCGTTGGAGTAATGATATCATCGTCCGTAGGAACAATGACAAAAAGGTCCCGAAAACCATTCAAAGATCTGGGAAACAAACAGAAAAAGAGAATATGTAATGAGCATGAAGGGGAAGATTCCATTGAATTGGCATCTGCCGCTGCGGCACGTTTAAAAGAAGAAGGACATGAAAATATAGCATCTGTGATCGAATATTGCTGAAAAATCCTGAGGCAGCCGTTAAAATTAATGAAACGCTTGCGAAACCAGTGAAAACTGTAAATTTTACTCTAGAAAAAGCGCTTGGATTGCTTCTTTCACTAAAACTGTCAAAGTGGCAATATATCACGTTCGAGAAGCAGCCATTCGGGAAGGTGGTAAGAATATTTATCCATCCTATTTATAAAGTGCAACAAACTAAGCTTGATTGTTATCCTCCGAAGCAATCAGTGTCAGTAACAGATTCAACTTCTAAGTTTAGACTTCAAGCTTTACTCGATATCACGGTGATGAGGATCCTTCAAAATCTTTCTGTCAATGTGCAAAATAAGCAGCTTACGTTGATATCAAAGTGGGAATTTGATGGTGCTTCCAATCAAAGCCGATACAAGCAGAAAATGCAGGGTGAGCAAGATGATTCAAGCATTTTCATGACCTCCTTGGTGCCACTAACACTGACTGATGGAGATAATACTTTATGGACGAACCCAAAACCATGCTCAGCTTTATATTTGTGAAGGAGAGCGAAGCAGTCGTCATTGATCACAAAAGACAAATGGATGATGAAATTAAAGCTCTAGTCCCAACAGAGTGCAGTAATAGTAACAGGGTGACTCATCAACTAATGATGACAATGATCGACGCTAAAGTATGCACGTACCTTTCTGAAGCCAGATCAAATGCATCGTGCTACCTGTGCTTAGCAAAACCAACAGAAATGAACCGTTTAGATGCTGTAACATCAAAGAATGTGTCTTCTGACATTTACGAATTTAGCTTGTCATCCCTACACGCCCGTATAAATTTCATGGAATGTCTGTTGCACATTGCATACAGGCTCGACTTCAAACGAGCAGAAATGACCACAAAGAAATGTTGCAAACAAGAAAAAATGCATACAAGATAAATTTCAG
The DNA here is from genome assembly GCA_943789525.1 of Agriphila geniculea. Taxonomy (NCBI): domain Eukaryota; kingdom Metazoa; phylum Arthropoda; class Insecta; order Lepidoptera; family Crambidae; genus Agriphila; species Agriphila geniculea. The sequence continues at coordinate 4,644,312 of OX038883.1, forward strand.
GATGAGCGCAATCTGTTGATTGATATAGTGAAACAAGGCTCGAGTACTACCAATGATGGGAATACCGCAAGAAAGTTTTTCGAGTTTCCCAGTAAAACTGCAGCTATTACTGGATTGGATGAAGAGTTAATTAAAAGATTTGCTGTGATTTTGCAAGCAGTAACATCTGGTGAGAAGATCGACGTAATCAAATTTAAGATTATACCCGCAAAACAGCAGAAATGTACGTGGAATTATACGAATGGTACTACATGTCGTCAACGGTACATACATTATTGATACATGGGGCTGACATAATCGAGAAAAATGATATTGTGCCGATTGGGACTCTTTCAGAAGAAGCATCAGAGTCTCAAAACAAAGATTTTAGGAGGTTCCGGGAACATCATTCGCGAAAAAGGAGCAGGCAAGATTCTAATCAGGATATTCTTAATATGCTTGTAGTTTCATCAGACCCTTTTCTAAGTGCACAAAGGCCTAAGTTAGATGCCAAGAAAAAGCAGAACTTTTTTCCTGAAACTCTCGATTTAATTCAGTTTCAGGAAACTGAGTTCGAGTTTTTAGATATATCAAATCTAGATTCTGATTCAGAATTGGAGTCCGACAACGAGAGCGACAAGGAAAATTTATAATATTTAATGTTTTTTCATGTTGTTTTGTTATTAATGTTAGTTATAGTACCAATATTGATTGTTATCAATTCCATAAATTATTTTGTAAAATATTTTGTATTATTGTATAGTAATTAAATAACATCTTTGTAACCTCTTTTTTTCATTTTTAACCGCATTTTGTATATCTTTATTGTTTTATGTACACTTAATATTTAAGTAAATAATATTCTTCATATCGAGACACTAAAAGGAACCATTTCATATGAGAAAAGAAATTAAATATTTCGATGATTTTTAAAAAAAAATCGGCAGTTGTAACCGAAATATGGAGTATGTCAAAAAATCATAAATAGTTAGTACTATAACCACCTGTAAGGAAATTACGGTTTTCTTTGCCGTTTTGGAAATAATCGGATTTTTCATACTAGCTTCATACAAATTTTTCGTAAAAAAATATTATTCCTTCGTTTTTATGCAGAATTGACTCAGGTGTCATTTTTGTACATAGTAACAGCTTATAGAAGCAATATCAGACAAAAAAATCTGGCACTTGCAAATTGAAATCCCTAAGTCTATGAAAGCCGAATTTCAGCCCACTGTGCGACGCCACGCGACGGACAGTCGGTCCTGCGCTACACGAACCCAATTGCACCTTCAACGTATGGTCTCGCATCGATTCACCTCGTATTATCATACTACTAGCGACTGCCCGCGGTTTCACCCGCGTGGTTCCCGTTCCCGTGGGAATATCGGGATAAAAAGTATCCTATGTTTAATCTAGGCTATCTACTATCTGTGTGCCAAATATCTACCAAATCCGTTCAGTAGTTTTTGCGTGATTGAGAAACAAACATCCAAACCCACAAACTTTCACATTTATAATATTAGTAGGATAGGATTGCAGTGAGATAGTTTTCCAGAATCTAAAAGTTAATTGGGACAAACCAAAACTGACCCAGGTTGTTTAGGGAATCCATTCTTCTTGCCCCTAACATTTTCCGAATTTTTGAAAATCTTAGTTCTCCAGAAAAAGCACTGACAATTTGACTTTGATCAGATAAAAACTCAGCCGTGCTTCTTTACGGATAAATCAAGTCCTTCAGAACTAGGTCTTCGTCCATCAGTCAGTACCAGCTAGACAAAGGTGAACTGTTAATAATGTAAGTGCTTAAAAAAGTATTTGCCCCAATTCTGATGTCTATATACAAGTGAAAAATGTAAACCCTTCTTAATCAGTGTAGTTTACTTTTGCAAATAATTTACCCTGATTCTGGTTACCGCACCGCACAGTATTATCATACATTATTATACACACATATTATCATTAAACCACGTCATACTGTCAGAGGACTAAACGGCGGTTTGAACTGCCCCCACCTGATCTAACCGGACTAACCAGCCATTTAGAACATAATATTATCTACAGTTCCGTTTAGGTCTGCATTATCTTAATCACCAGTCATAAACAATTCAGAGTGCTGTCACCTCCGTTTAATTGTAATCTCTGTTTTGATGCTAAACACATGCTTTTATCATTCAAATGTAAATACCGCTCTGAGCTTTGGCAGCTCACGGCCTCCCGTAGTGAGTTCGACGCAGCGGCTGCGTCTGCGCATCCCGCGCACATTCGCGCGATATTGGAATTGTCCAATTCTAAATTTAAATTCCGTACGAATTTCAAGTGGTATTTTGTTGATAGTAAACAATTATAGACACATGTTTTTATTTAATTATTGTGGACTATAAGATTGCTTTTCTATTAGGTCTTTATTCGTCCAGTGAATGCCATAAGAAACTTTTCACGAAAATTAAAGCTATGTTCATACTTATAAGAAATCGATTACATTCTTACAAATTGGATTAAAGGATTGCAATGTAAGAAGGTATTAAGGCGAATAACGTGTATTCGTACGTCATTGCTATGTTAATCGAATCAAGTATTCGCCCCATTCCATTTGTGTTGAATTTCTGTTGTGCACTTCGGCTGACACTTTCACTTACTTATTGATCTAGTTTCGGTATCAAAATAGATTTTTGTGTTTACAAATCCTGATCCTTTTTACAATTTTTAAAGCAAAATTAGACTTAACGAATATTGGTTCTGTAGGTAAACTATATTTTAAGGTGCGATGAGTGGAAGATGCGTTTTACCATGCACCAAACTCACTTCTTCGCTTCGAAAGTAGTTCAAGTTTTCTGATATGATAAGATATGCAAGACAGAGAGGAATTTTAAGCTAATAGAGAACTCATTTAGATACCATAAAAAAAGAAAATACTGCCCGGTGATTTAAATTAACTGAAACTCAGTTTTATTGCTTATTCTGTTGTAGCTACTACGCTTGTAATCCCTGTCACCTACTTACATCTTTGTGTTAAGCCTATCTCAAGGTAAAATAATGAAACGCCTATTCTGTAGATAGTAAAATAAATGTACGAAGCCACTATATTTCAAATCGGTAAAAAATATTTGCTTTGACTGCTAATGTCGACTGATTGACATGCCAGAATATCCAGACTTATAGTGTTTTTTTAAGTAATTTTACTGAAGACCATTTTCTATTTTTTGGAAAGTCTTGAAGTTAATGCTTCCTACATATAATTAATTGATAGATCACTATTTTGCATTTATTAGCCCACAGCCCACTGCTGGGCAATCTGGCTGGACATAGCCCCCAAGACGATGCAAGGGACAAACGTCACCTGGCGCGTGATCAGTGATCACATTCCACAACCTTTTCGTCTCAAGCAACGACTGGTCTCCTGGAATATTTATTTGACTTTAACTTAGATTAGAGAACTTTCTGATCCTCCAAGGATTCTATGACGATGCGATCAGTCCTGCCGTCCTGTGTTGCCCGCATCCAGTGCGCTTCCATTTCTTTCACCAGCTCATTGGCACAGAACACCTTATACTTAGTACCTACTAACGTTGTTGGTCCACCTTGCAGAAGAGGAACGTCACCGTCGCCTAGCGACCATTCCATAACCTTTTTGTCTCAAGCAACGACCACCACCACGACCGACCTAACGGTTTTTCTCCTGGAATATTTATTTGAGTTTAACTTAGATAGGATGGAGGACTTTCTGATCTCAATAATACAACTGTATAGAACAACAGGAGCCATAAACGATGAAATATAAATGTTCTCCAATAAGTAGTATAAAAAAATTCTCGATATTTATGTCAATCAATAGGTTTTTGATTTAGTTATTTATAATTATAATAGTTCCCTTAACTTATACCGGTGGTCTGTGTATTATATGACGTCACCATAACATCACCGTTAAAACTGGACATCCCGTTATAAAACAAAATAAGTTATGCCGAATATTTATAGTTGCCGCGTTTAGTGGGCGTTTGCACCGAACATCTGGCTAATTTCCAAACACTATTTTTCTTTAGTGCACCCACCAGGATTTTTTAACAACGCAGTGCGCGTTTACTTGAATCATCTATCTCAATGATAAAGACGACCGATAGAAACTAAATAAAATAAAATGAGTTATCATTATAAGATTTTGTGCATTGCAAGAATACAATAATGACGACATGTGCAGAGGTTCCCAAACTAGGCTAAGCCTGTATCTTGGTGAACCAAATCGAGAGCTTTTAAAATTTTCATAATTATTCTTGCAAAGTCAAACATAATAAAGGGTGAGAGAAAAAAAAGTGATATAAAAAAAAAAAAACCACTATGTGCTACCCTCAAAAACATCGACACAAGAGATCTTCTGTAGACTGGTAATCTAGAGTTAGTAACCAATTTACCAAAACCGTCTTCGCTTCATTGAGAGAACAAGATTTTATATTACAGCATCTAACTACAGCATTATAGGCTCGTGCTTGAATGGAGTCACCAAATTTGCTTGCAAAGCGCGAATTTACTCGTGGAACCGGGATTCCGAAGACTCGTTTTTTTAAGAGTGGGCTGTATAATTTGGAATAGATGAGGCGTGAATGGGCAATTAGTGATATCTTAAGAATGAATAATTGTCTAATTGACAAGACTTGGGCTGATTCATAAAGGTCTTTTGTAGGGTATCTGAAGGGTAATTTCAACATGATTTTAAGTAGAGATCTGTTTGCGCGTTCTGCAACCAAAGCACGGTCTTGGCGGCGGAGCCCCACAATGATATGCAGTAACTAGTTACGGATTGGCAAAGTGCTTTGTAAATAATAATTAGCAACTTTTTATTGGCCGAGTCCCTAAGCTTTCTGAAAATGGCGGAGATCTTTCTAATGCGTTTAGCCAGATGTTGGATGTGGGATTTGAAATTTAGATGTTCATCGACCAGGATTCCCAAATATTTAATTACGTCTGTTCGTTGAATGGAGCTACAAGTACAGGGGTTAGAGGAGACAAGATTGCAACTGTGAATCTGCATCTGGTTAACACATCCTGGGCGTGATGCTGCTGTTTTGTGGAAACAGATGAATTTGGTTTTTGAGTAGTTAAGTGTAAGCAGGTTATTTTTCAGCCAATTATAAATGTAGGACATCCCAGTTTCAGCTTTTCGCAAGGTGTCGCGCCAGGTTTTTCCCTTGAACAGAACTGCAGTGTCATCAGCGTAACATATAACTTCGGTACCAGGTAGAACCTGATCACATATATCGTTCATGTAAATAATGAATAGTGTTGGACCGAGTATACTGCCCTGGGGGACTCCAAAACTAATTGAATGGGGATCACTTTTATGTTCCCCAACCTTCGTGAGTTGCTGTCTATCAGAAAGGTAGCTTTTGAACCAGTCAAGTGCAAGGCCTCTTATACCAAGGCTTTCGAGTTTCCGTAGCAGTATCTTTGTGGATATCGTGTCGAAAGCCTTGGCTAGATCCAAAAATACTCCCACGCAATTAAGTCCCTCGTCAAGAGCACCCGAAATTTGGTTAACCAGCAGCGAAATAGCATCCTCGGTAGATTTCTTCTGTCTAAATCCGAATTGTCTTGAAGACAGCAAACCGTTTTGTTCAATGAACTTTGTTAGGCGTTTATTAACAATTTTCTCCAATATCTTGGAGAAAACAGGAAGCAACGAGATCGGCCTATAATTTCCTGGAATATTTTTGGGCCCGTCTTTGTGTATTGGGGTAACGGAGGCGACCTTCCAAGCCAAAGGAAAACAGCCTGTTTTCAGACTTAGATTGTAAATGTGCACCAAGGGGGCACATATTGGTTTTTTAATATATTTTACTAAGTCGCTGCTGATTCCGTCCACTCCAGGCGCGCTACCGGATTTGAGTTGATCAATGATTCCTGCAACTTCGTATTGATCGGTAGGTTCCATGAAAAGGGAATCCACTGGCGAATTAGTGCATTTGATTTTAGAGGCTAAGCAATTTTCAGTTTCATTGGATTGTGAAAGTATATTATTAGCTAAATTCTGTCCCACTGTAGAAAAGAATTCATTACATTTATTTAGAGAAGCTTTGGGGCTGTCTGTAGTTGAAATCAGTACGTTAGAGGGTTGAAGTGATTTGTTGTAACAAATTTCTTTCACTGATTTCCACAGTTGTTTAGGGTTATTACTGTTCTTATGTAGTTCTTGTGTTTCAAATTCTATCCTTACTTTTCTTATAATGTCAGTGTAAAAATTTCTGTATCGACGATATGAAATACTGGTGATTTCGTCATTTGGGTTTTGCTTTAATTTTGCGTGAAGTTTATCTTTATGTTGCGAACACCTGAGTAACCCAGGGGTCATCCAGGGTCTAATAATGTATTTTGATCTACTGATTTTCACTTTCCTGGAATTAAGCTCTATTGCATTATTTACAATGGTCATGAAGGCGTCCACTGAGTCGTCAACAACATTCAGGCAGGTGACTGGGTTCCAGTCAGCATTCTTTAGCTGCTCACAAACTCCATCGTGGTCTATGATAGTCTTGGTTTTAGTCTTATGGACGCTTTTACTGTTGTGAGTCTTAGTTGCAGTGTTGAGACCCATCAACGCCATCCTGTGGTCGGTTATATCACAGTCGTATACAACACCGATAGCTGAGAATTTAGATTTCACGTATATATGATCTAAACAGGCATCCAACCGAGTTGGCTTTGTGACAGCAGGTTCGAGTCCATGTTCTGTGTTTAAGCATAAGTATTCACTACACACATCGGGATCGAGGATGTCTATGTTTATATCACCCGCAACTATAACACATTGCCCATCTTTCAAGGTTTGCAGGATTCCATCGAGTGAGGCAATGTAGTTATTTAGGTTTTTAAATGATGGAGATCTATATATTCCTAATACTGTAATTTCATTGGCAATATTGATTGAAAGACAACAGGCTTCGTTAAACTCAGGTTCTGTTACCACTACAGGCCACGTAGATTTCACAAATGCTACCACTCCACCATTTTGGTTGATATTTTGCTTGGTTGAGTAATGATGATAACCAGGGATATCTTCTATAATAATAGAGCCATTCAATCTGCACTCCGTTAGAATAAGGACGTCAAAAGTAGTGTTCAGACGCGTAAGAGAAACTAAAAACCGGCCAAGTGCGTGTCGGGCCACGCGCAGTAGGGTTCCGTAGGTACATTATACCATACCATATTTTAATACCTCTATCATTTTTCGTCTGAAAAAATAACTTTGTTTTTCACAGTGTTTGTATGAATGACAAAGTTATATTTGCGGTTTTGGAAAATGTACTATATCTCGAAAACTAATAACTGTATTTCGTTCAAAACAATTTTCGTTGAAAGTGTTTATTAAGATCTATAGTTTATATTTTTTTTAGATTTTTCACCCTCTTACTTTAAAAGTTAAAGGGGGGGGGACACACATTTTACCACTTTGGCGGCATATATTTTTCAAACGGTTGACTTTAAAAAAAAATAGTCTTAGGAACCTCAATGTCATTTTTAAAGACCTATCTATAGACACCCCACATGTATTGGTTTGATGAAAAAAAATATTTTCAGTTTCAGTTCCATGTATGGGGAGCCCCCCCGTAATCTTTTATTTTTTTTATTTTTGTATAAAAATCGTAAAGCGGTTCACAGAATACACCTGCCTACTTAGTTTCAACTATGTAGTCCTAATACTTTTGGAATAAAGTGGCTGTGACATACGGACGGACAGACAGACAGACAGACAGACAGACAGACAGACAGACAGACAGACAGACAGACAGACAGACAGACAGACAGACAGACAGACAGACATGACGAATCTATAAGGGTTCCGTTTTTTGCCATTTTGGCTACGGAACCCTAAAAATGAGTCAAAGTTTTTAAATATACTTCTCACATTCATAGTCAGTACCTTAAAGTTGTAGGAAGATGTGATGATTGAGTTACATACGGCAGGGTCAGTTATTTCGTAACATTCAATGTCAGGAATAGTATCGATATCATTAGCTAGTTCAAAATTAACCATATCTTGATTGGGCGGTCACACAGTCAAGACTTGAATACTCATAATTGGTAAAAAAGTTTCTGCACATATGAAGCGAAAAAAAGCCAAGGCAGCGATACGATTTTAAGAAGCAAGTGAGAAATAAATGTTTATAAGGTTGATGCATCACATTACTACAAATGATATTTAAACAGAGTATAATGTTACGCACATGCTGTAGAGAAAGCAGACACAAACAGAGCAACAGCGAATCATTAGGCAATGATGGGCCCTTACAAAGCGAGGTATAATCGTAAATAAAAATAAAATTAAAATTGATATGATAACTGTTTACAAAGCCAAAAAAATGGGTTACCGCGAACATATTTTTTATCGGTAAAAAAAGTTGTGTCGGAAGGTTCATGAATAACAGAGTTGTGAGCACAAATACAAGGTGAGACTTTAGATCAAACTTTTCATTAATTGTTAAAATTATAATGTGATTTATATAAATATATTGAATTTTACGGGAAGAGTTTGAGCATATTAGCTTCTCCATAACTAAACTATCAAAAACAGAGAGAAACAAAGGGGAGAGGTAAGTAAGATTTATGATTTTGATATAATTGTTAGGAACAATTTTGAGAGTCTTGATTAGCATTAGGGGGTCTGTTCTGGGTCTCAAGTTTATCTAATATTCCCTCTGAGGATACATGAAGTACAGAGCTAGTTTCGGAACGTCGCATGAAGATGTTGCCGTTGGAGGTCCAAACGAATTTGAAGTGCAGAGCGCTCCTCAATTTTCTAGCTTTGCTGAAAAGTATTCTGTTTTCTTTCGTTAGATGTTCATTTAGGAAGACACGGCGCGGGTTACCTGGTAGCTTCATCTTGTCCGTAGTGAGTCCACGGCGCGATCGTGCAGCGCGCAGCAGCTCGTCTCGAGGTGCACGACGGGTCATCGTGACCACTATGGGCCGAGGTCGATCAAGCGCACTCGTGTTGCTGCGAGGGCCCACCCTTCTAACGTCGTCCACATCTCGTGGGTCTAGTTCTACACCCAGGGTAGCAGATATGACATTAATAATTTGGTGGAGGTTTTCAGAGTTATTTTCGGCGATCCCGGTGATCTCCACATCCTTAAGAAAGTGACGCTGATCTTTGGTGGCAATATTTTGGCGCAGTTCGGCCACCTCTGCGCGCAGACTGACCACTTCCGCTTTGTACCTGTCCACTGTAACTGACAAAACAGTCTTTATTTGTTTGTCATTTTCCATTTATCTTGTCGTTTATATCGCGTGTTGACAAGATGCCTGTTTATAATGCCACACGAACGATGCACTTTTCCTGAGCAGTTATATATAGCACAAAAATTTTTCGGGGTTTTCTCAACTTCAGAAAAACTGCAATGAAAACTAATCATGTTCATGCGTAATGGATGAGCATGAAGACTCGATTTCTGTAGTGTGTGTGAACCTTAACCGTCTACCCATATCTCTAAAATATTTGGTGTCTGCTACTAACTGCGTCGTAGGTATACCAATGGTTTTCTAGGTCTTTCCCTAGGCTTAAATACACACGGACCTGACCAGCCAATCATAATACAACTCTTGTCGGGGTCACTAAATAGGCCAACGGGCGTAAACAAATTTAAAACGATTGATAAATGTCTCCGGTTTTTTGATATACCTAGTTGATCTAAACCGCATAACATTGCGACTTCTTGGATATTTTTTTCTTTATTCTCAAAATATCAACAACCCCGATTCAATTAGATTTGATGATACGTATAGGTAGGTAGGTATGTGGTAGAACAGAGATTATTTTTCCCAATCGCGCAAATACGTCATCAAATACGACCATTGATTTGAACGACTATATTGCCTTTGATAAAATTCCTTATCCATAATTGTGACAGACATGAAAATAAGTAAATAAAAAATCATAGTTTAAGAGGCTAATCTAATCTTCACGATCTTCTGATAATACGACTATGATGACCGATATTAACCTGATGTTGCCGAATCCATCATTAGCACCTTGAGAAAGTAGTAAAGCTACTTCTGTTTCTTTTTGACCGACTTCGTCGCGTTTTTTTTGTTTCTAGGTATGTTCCCGGATTACTTGAAAACGGCTGAACCGATTGAAATGATTCAAATGTTATTACATCGGTTGAATCCCAAGTTGGTCCCATTTTTCTTCAAGTGTTTATTAAAAATACAAGTTCCTTTTTTATTTTGCATTGCGTGACCAAAATCATACGAACAAATGAAATCAAGCCGATATTTATATCTTACTGATAATTATGATGACCTTTGCCCATACATTTGAATTAATTAATTTGTATTATGTATGACTTATTTTAATCATTAATCATTGACCTGATTGACAAAACAAGCCCTAGAAGATTATTAATAATAATAAGATATTTTATTATTACAGGGATAATAGTTAGTCCTTTTTTTTCAGAATATCGCGAAATCTGTTTTCCAACCTTTAAAGTGAGCATTTGGTCTATGGCATTGGGCATGTGTCGTGTCTCTGCCGTTGTATGTTTACATCACTTCTCTAATTTAAAACACATTAGCAATGAGCAGAAATAGTATTTTCTTTCTGGCATAGGATTAGTGTTGTCTTACAAAAACTAAGGCAATGCAAGACACATTATTGAGGAAATTGAGCACTGGCGGTATATTAAGTCTGATGTCTTGCACCATATTATTGTCCTTTGTGGAAAAACTATCAAAATGGACCAGTATTATGTGTGTGTGTTTAACGTATCTTTGCAAGCATTTTAAGATATTGTATGTTGATTAGCTTGACTCTATCCTATTCTTAGTTAGGATCATTCCGATCAGAACCTAACCGACTTTTGGCTTTTTTCCGCAACTTCGTCCTCGTAAGTTTCGGGATTACCATTAATACAATGGACCATTAATACAATGGCTTATTCGTCCAAGATATATCAGTTTATTTGCATTAATGAATTTACATACCAGAAATTTCTCGACAATTACTGCAACGAACAGCTAATTACAGGATCTATTGCATACTTTGGCAATGTTTGTTTTTAGAAACTTTAAGTAAATAAAAACTGTTATAAAATGTTAGTTCGCTATTATTTTGTTGTGGATGAATCGGACATTACCGACCGATACGACAAGGTCGACCGAACGCCGCAACACATTAGTTGAAGCACAAAAAACGTTGGGTTACCCGATTCGGTAATACACGCTAATTATCATTAATTCGGTTTAGCAATTAATAATTAGAAATTTGAAAACGTGTATTGTCTGTTAGGTCATTAGTAGGATACATTGATTTGTACGAGTGCAACGTATTTACTTAGCTTCTTCTCTGTCCTTGAAAACCAATGTCTTACAATTTCAAATTATATCATTTGTGTGTTATTTTGTGAACGTCCTAAAAGTGTAATGTCAATGCAAACACACATACAGTTTTAGCGTGTTTTACTACAGTGATGTCACGCCAATTTTAAACTGCACACGCTTTTGTATGTTTAAAGATTAAATCACTAAATCTTTGGGAGAAGGCAATTAAAGTGTATCAGAAAGCAAATTTTTCTCTAGATTACTCTCTCGGGAAAGCGTCAAGGTCGACCCTGACAGTAACGAGAAATTAAGTGGCATTTTCGAACTGCTCCTATTTGTTAAAAATCTCATTTCCCTTCTAAATTATATTCATAAGCTGATCTAGTTGAAGTGGCTTTAATGTGGAGGCTACCTGATGCAGAATTATTACCGTGTACTTACAAGACGTGTGAGGTTTTTTGTCCCATCGTGATGAGATGACTCAGTAGTTTATACTTTGTTTTGTGCTGACCGCAGTTTCCATAGCTATTCTCATTATTTACCTGTCCAACAATACACACATTCTAATAATTTATTGTTATTAGGACAAGGTTGATTTATAAATATCGCGTATGAACAAATAATAATATTGTAGTAAAGTCTGCGAGTTTTAGCAGCCGACCTGTCTATTTATATCCGCTCTAGATATTCTAGAAATTAGGATAATTTACGATATGCTAATAAGATGATTTTAAACAGGATGCACTTAATGAAAGCAAAAGTGGGGTGAAAGTCTCAACAGTATGTTTTGCTCAGAAAAGTGATAGGTTTGACCGTTCTCGCAAACTTTGTGCATCAGTGAAACTTTTTACGTTGTAATAGTAAAAGTTTATTGTTTCCAGTGATTATTAAGACATCTTTAGTGCGCGCTGAGCGTCGTTGCGTCTGCGCATGTTTTCCTGTGTGATACTATTCTCGATTAATTTAATGTGTTAAGTATTCTAGTTCTAAAAAGGCAGTGTCAGTGCTATGTGAATTAGTGTTGTGTGGATTTTCCTCATGAAATAAGTTTGTGTTGATCATTTGACGAAAATGATGGTCTCTGCAAGTAATATCGGCGGTCACACTCTGTCCTCGATGTTTCGAAGACGGAGGAACGTATCTCCAGCAGTAAGTTTATTTGTATTTTATTTTTATCATTTTTGGATGATTCGTAAACGTAGCAGTGATAGTTTTTAGGGTTCCGTACACAAGGGTAAAAACGGAACCCTATTACTAAGACTCCGCTGTCTGTCTGTCTGTCACCAGGGTGTATCTCATGAACCGTGATAGCTAGACAGTTGAAATTTTCACAGATGATGTATTTCTGTTGTCGCTATAACAACAAATACTAAAAACAAAATAATATAAATATTTAAGGGGGGCTCCCATACATCAAACATGCTTTTTTGCCGTTTTTTGGTACGGAACCCTTCGTGCGCGAGTCCAACTCGCACTTGGCCGGTTTTTTCAACATTAACTCTTAAAATATGCCTTAAACTAGGGGAAGGTTCACCCAGCAGTAGAACATTAAAAAACTGTTTATTATCAATGTCCAGTCCACTGTTTGGCCACACTTTTCTTCTTTCACTCAACCGGTTTATTGGTGATAAGAGTTGGCCAGGGCTGATTTTTAAATCGCCAGAAAAAAATTCACCCGTGGAATAAATAATACCACTCTTATACCTACGTAATTTTATATGAAAAGAATGTACTTAGTTTAATCCTTGGATAAAGTTTTATCTGGCGATTGAAAAAACGGCTCTTAAATATTAAGGTTTCTCTCAAAAATTCGTTCTCAGTTTGTCTGAATCGGATTTGATCTCCCATGCGATTGTGGCCGGTGGAACGACTCGTAACGGTGACGCCTCGTTGCCGGTAACCCGCTGGTGTCGCGCGCGTTATGGTTACATTTGCATATTCAGCGGTATTTTTAATTCAAAATTTTAACAGTATCAACGCGTAAACGATGCCAAATCTCCATGCCCTAATGATAGTTTGCCCATGTTCTTGATAGAATGGAGAAAGGTTAAAAGAAAATATAATAAATAGGACAAAAATATTTAAGAAATAATATTCATGGAGAAAAGTTGAAAACAAATATAATCGGCCACTTTTAGCAGTTTCGTTATTTACTTCTAGCAGTGACTTCGAGGGAATGTAATGATACCGTTTAAAAATACTAGGCTATGGGCCTTGAAAATTCCACGTAAAATTTTATTAAAATTGTGTATTAGAATTACAATATTAAATGAAATTTACTGCGGCGCCACTTTCGGTCATACATTACAATAGCCTTAAGAAATCTCCATTGAGAGACGAGAAAGAGCAGAAGACACATCATCAATTTTATCACTTTTGTTTTAATAAAATAAGAATTCTACATTACTATACACTTCTTAAAATGCTTTTCAGACTAGAATCGTTCTTAAAAGCTTGCAGTCTGCACACTAGCGCCGCCATTGGAAATAAAATCATAGTGATTAAATACAAAAGAAATTATGAATTATCTCTCTGGAGTGCACTCCGAACAAGCTTTGCGGTACTTTTTATCACTTAAGCAATATTTTCTAGCCTGTTGTATAGTTATATGGACTTTTATTGCGAAAAGTGGCCACTTTTAACAATAAAAGTCAATTAAACTAAACGACAGGCTAGAAAATATTGCTTAAGTGATAAAAAGTACCACAAAGTTTGTTCGGAGTGCACTCCAGAGAGATAATTTACAAATTTGTCTTTATTTAAGCACTATGATATTTTTTCTTATGGCGGTGCTAGTGTGCAGACTGCGCATAGGGCATGGAACCGATTTTAACCGATTCCAAAATAACCGGGAAAAACCGATTCTTTTTGGTCTTGTGAGAATCGATTCTTAAATTACTAAGAATCGATTCTCGATTTTTTTCGATTCTCGTTAAAAAATACCAAATTCCCAATCTTACTGCTTAGACTGCTTAAGTTGTGATGGGGCGCACAATTGAGGAGCGACGGAACAAAAATAGTGAACTACTCAAAAGGCAGAAAATGATGTGACACATGTTATAGGGCCTTATTTTTTTAAATCCTACCTGATTCTGACATTAAATCGAAACAAAATTAGTTTATTTTCGATACAAAAATGACTTTAATAAAGACTGACGTAACAAAAATGGTTAAAAACGATTTTTGTGTAGGTATTTTAACAAAACTAGTTAATTTCTATACAAAGTATGCATCTTTATATTAGTTAAGTAGGTACGTACCTACCAAACAAACACGTATTTGTTTGTAACAAAATTAGTTAATTACTTTGGGGTTGAATCAAAATTGGTTAACTGCATTAGGGTTGGGTCAAAATTAGTTAATTGCATTTAAAAAATCAATATCTCCTGATTTAAAAAGCATTTTTTTTTTTTGGAAGAGCATCTCATACAATGTTTTTTCTACTATTTCTACCATTTTTCCTATAAAGAGTAAAATTCATTATTATAGTGGTAGGTACGTAATAAATTGTTTTTTCCTTTTTTTTCCTTGATTCTTTCCTTTTATGTATGACTGTAATTGTTCCTATCGTTAATTTCTGTGCAATTTATAGTTACTTTATTTATTGTAAGAGAATACTAGAATAAATGAAACAGTACTAGTAACACACGGTAGGAGTACCTAGTACAAAAATATTAAAAAAAAACGCGTTTTTTTTCTTTACTTAACGTGAAACAAAATTGTAAACAAAAAATAAAAAAAGAATCGAAAAGAATCGAAAAAACCGGGTACCCGATTCCGACCAAGGAATCGGAATCGAAATTTTCGATTCTTCAAAGAGGTCCGATTCTGCATGCCCTAACTGCGCAGCCTTAAAGCATGTCAATTCTCTAGTTCATAGTTACTCCTTGCCATTGTTTTCGCAAAAATTCATCACAAGTCTGACTGCTTCATTCAATTAGTTAAGTGATTACCACCTAACAAGTTTTCATTGAAAACCAATTAGCTGTTTGTTCCCTGCACTACGTTAATTATTCTACGTGCACAAATATTTGTATAGCACTAGAACGGGAAATATTAGCACAGTCTGTTATAGTACTCGTTTCTAGTAATTATTTTATTACTAGCTTCCGCCCGCGACTTCGTCCGCGTGGATATTCAGAGAGAAAATTCTTAAGGAACCTCTAGCCAGGCAGGACCTGAACAGCCGTTTTTACGTTTTATTTGGCGGGTCCTGACCAGGCAAACTCTTAGGGGGTGAGTTTTGAAAAATCCTTTCTTACTGCACCCTCAGGCCTCATAAGAAACCTACATGCCAAATTTGGAGTCTCTAGACTAGATTTAGGCTGTGCGTTGATACGTCAGTCACCAATCAGTTTCTTCTTTTATATATTTAGATGTCATACTAGAGCGGCCGCCGGGACTTCCTATGTTCCTATGTTTATGAAAAGTATCCTGTATTTTAATACAGGTATATATAATTTTTCGAGCATTAAGCCATCCTGATGGTTAAGTTTAGTATGTATGCAACGTTAAATTTAATAAAAATAGCTATATAACTATGCTTGATACAAAGTAATGTTTTATCAAAACAGATAAACAAACAAACATTAACTTAAAAATGTCGAGATTGACAAGTGTAACGATTTATTTCAGTCAGATACAGACATAAAGAAACAATACTTTATTATTCATAGATCAATAGTAGGTAGCACATCTATCTATGTTTCAGAACTAGAAGAAACAGCCTTGAGTTGACATAGACATGACATGTAACAATCGATTTCAGTCCATTATGAAGCCCTTTATCAGTTGTATTTAGAATATTTTGATGTTATAGGGTTTGGGTTTGATGTAACTTATCTTCAAAATACGTCCGTACCGAAAGTGGCGCCCTCAAGAGGATTTTATTTAATAAATGATAAAACTTTAGGTGAATTTGGGTCACCCATACTTATTTTTAGAAGGAATCACTACATTCCCTCGTAGTCATTAGTAGAAGTAGATAGCCAATGTCAAAAACAGCCACTTTAGCAGTTTTGCTATCTACTTCAAGAAATGACTACGAGGGAATACCTTCTAAAAATACTAGACAATACACAATGGGTCTTAAAAATTACACGTGCCGTAACATCGATAACTGTAGGGAAGGGAGCGCTGTCAGAGCAAGTCGCTAAAATTCAAATGATGTTGCGTTGCGAAGTGATTATTCGAACCCGTATGTAGGTACAGTACGAGGCACGTATCTTGAAATCGGGTGGGGATTGCGCGAAACGTGAATTTTGGGTATGCGTAGCGGTAAGGGGCGCGGGCGGCGGGAGATGGGCGCGCGCTATTGGTCGCTCACAAGAGCACATGCGCGAACTTATCCCCACTTCGTCGAAAAAATTTCAAGATACGTGCCTCGTACTATACCTGTATGTACTATTGTATTCTGTAGTAACCGAGAAGCGGTGCTACTTTCAGTCTGGGGTACCTTGGTTAAATGCTCTAAGGGGGTACCGCCTTAAGATTCAAGTGTTAAAGTTACTGAATATCCATTTTTCTCTAGACTATCATTTTTATGTCTTTCACTTTCAAACCACACATCCGACTGAAGGATCCGCCTTGTACATGATATTTAGATATAATATAGATGTATTTATACAACATTTCCAGCAAGAGCTAACGGGCTATTCTGGTCGTTAACGTAATTTGTAAATTAATTATTTATCCATTAGCTAGAATGTGATCTTTAATTACTACCCGCGGCGAAGAACTGTCCGCAACACGTGTACCACTTTGCTGGTTCTGATCAGAGCGTCTTGAAGAATGCAACCAAATGTAATGAATGATATTATTTATGGAAACCCAGAACAAAATATTATAAAGTCCGAAAATACTTACTTACTGCTGTGGTTCAGGGATCCGAAGTGGATCTTGGCCTCCGACAATAGAGCACGCCATTCCTTCCTATTTAGTGTCAGCTCTGACCAATCGGTGGCTTCTAACTCGGCGAGATCTTTGGTGATCTGATCTACCCAGCGATATCTGGGTCTGCCAATCGGGCGGCTCCCCGTGGGGACTCCCATGTACGCTCTTTTCATCGCTCGATCCCTCCCCATTCAAATGACGTGCCCCAACGTAGTCGCGCTGATTTTATTTCTCCCAAGATGTTAGGAACGGATACTAGGTCTTCTATTTCCTTGTTTTTCCTCACGCGCCAGGTCCCACCGTTCCTTTTAGCAGGTCCTAGAATCTTCCGGAAGACCTTTCTCTCTGCCACTAACAGCATAAAAGTCCGAAAATATTTTCGTAATTCGTTTTGTTGTGTTTTGAGGTAGTTATGTATTCAATAAATACTACAATTTATAGTATAAGAACAGTTTTCATTTTCCTGTGCACGTTTCTATTAAACCAACTTCTTTTAACCTTGTAACAAGCTTTACATCAACAACGTTTGTAAGATGTAGGTAATTCCCTACCTGATTCAATGACATCTACAGAATATCAATAGGCTTCTGCATTTATTACGGCTATAAATATATCTGATATAAATGGCCATACTTACTTGCAGTTATTCCACGTGCATTTTATCCAATTATTAATAGGAAAATGGTATAGTTATTATTAATCATTCTACGGCACTATTATTGATATTCTATTTTATTTTCAAAATCTGATCATAAGTTAAATCCTTCTGTTGCTTTTATGACAAATAAATGTAATTATTATTGTTTGTTAACTTTGATATATTTTGTTCAGATTTCTAACTTCTAAATTCTAACTTTTTGCGGACGAAATTGTTGGCAAAGAGTTCGTAGCTATAGAATTAAAATGAGAGAAAATTGTTTTAAAATCGGATGGAATAGAAATAGAGGTAATAGGAAATGGTAATAGAGAATTAGTAACGGAGAATTAGCGTGCCCGCAGACTACAGACTTCATATCGGCCGATAGTTGGCCCGTGAGTTAGTTTTGTATGAAGAATCGGCCGATACCAAATCGTTGTCCGTTTTTCGCTAAATGGCAGATTCTGGAAACGGCAGATTCTGTAAATAGCAGATTCTTTAAACGACAGATATTGTATATTTTCGATTCCAGTCAGAAGTGGTGTAGCTTACTTTTTCAATAGGTTTATTTATTCTGCTAAAATCCCTGAGAACTTGCATACCTCGTGGTCGTGACAGGCGTCACTAAACTCATTTCCTCTTTTTATAGGCCCAAACAATATTGATTTACTATTTTTTCTTACAAATAGAACCTAATGTGAAAGACCTCGTCCACGTGACATCACATCAAAGCTGAAAAAGAAACGTATTTTCGTACGTTGTTAGCCTCTTGTAAGTAGGGTTACCAGGGGCCGTACCGGCTAACGAATCGATTATCGAAAAATCTGAATCGGTTTCAACTTAGAACTGAAAAATCAAAGTAAGGAATTTCGTCTTGTAGTTTCTGTTGACGTTATTTGGAAGATAACGATGTTCGTGTGACATCATGAAATGGGGTTCGCCATTTTCGCCCAATTGGGGCTCGATTTATCTGTTTTAATTTGAAACCCGGCAGACTTTTCGAAGCTCGATTCGTTAGCCGGTACGGTCCCAGATCTAATAATGAGATTTTCTGACTTTTTCCCTGACTTTTCAGGAAATTTCCTGACATTTTGTAATCCTACGTCTACAATCTTAATTAAGTTGACGTTTGATATTTTTTTCTGACCAAAATGATTAAAAAATTACGAGGGCGGTTTGATAAGTCCATGACTTTGAAAAGAAGAAATACTTTTTTTTCATAATTTATTTTTGTATCTTAAAAAGAAACTCCTTAGGACTACACAATTATTTTTTTTTCAAAATCGGCAAAAGATTATTACTTTTGGAAACAAAAAGCTCAAGCAACTTCGAACTTTTCTTAATGACCTGCCGACCCTCTCGGCCCTCGGCGGCACTCATGACATCAAAACTCATCGAATTAAGATGAGAATTCATCCTATCGTCTACTGAGATTTTTTCTCCTACCAAACATGAATAAATGTCTTGGCGGGCAAAGATTTCCATCAAGCCAAAAGGTGGTGTCTGAAATGAGCCCTCATTTCAGTTACCATTACCACAGTTCTCAGGCGATGAAAGAAAAAAAATGGGTTAAAGAGTTAGAAACTTCGTTGGTCTGAATACGCAGAGCTACAAAAAGATTATGTAGAGAAATAAAACAAAATATGACGAAAAAAGATGTTTCTTTACAAAGTCATGGACTTATCAAACCACCCTCGTATTTGTTTTCATTTAGTACTTACACTTTTGGGGATTTCAAAAATCCCTGACACCTACAGTTTTTCCCTGTTTTCCTGACAGATGCCTTAAATTCCTGACATGTCAGGAAAATTCCTGTCATCTGGTAACCCTACACGTAAGTACCAGGCATTCATAAGTTATCAGGTTCCTGCCGTGCGTCTATATGGGTCACGAGCTCACGAGTGACACCAATTACTTCACCATTGTGTACAAGTCGATCCATTCGTCCTACGTTCGTGTGTCCGTGTCGTAATTCAACGTTCTTTAACAATCATGTCGATTTGATGTCCACACGAATTGTTCGAAGGGTTTCCATGGCCCTTACAAGCATGTATGGATGTTCTTTTATCTGTTTACCTTTGCACACTTGTAAACTTTCCCTTTATGTTCCATTATATTCCACCTGATGGGTTTGCTATAACTTTTGTCGCAAACGAAGAAGTTTGCTTGGTCACAGTCACATCACTGCCCCAAAAAAATCAGTTATCTGAACTTCTGCCCTTATGCCGCCACATGCACAGGGTCCGGCTTACAGTATCGTACAGCTCGCGCTATAACTTGACCCAATTTTTAGTACCACGTGACCTGCGCACTACAATTTTTGAACTGAAAATTGCTACTGCGCAAGCCTCATTGTCTATGGTTTGGTTCAAGTTATATTGCGCGAGGTGTAGGAGTGGCGCGGCCTCCCGCCGCCTTACGGCTAAATCGCAGCTTGTGTAGGCAGAGCCGAAGCTCTTCAGTCCTGAGAAGGCCGCGTCACTGTGGGGAGTGACAAAGAAAGAGATTTGGCCGGAAGGCCGCAGAAAGTACGATTGCTAGTTTTCTGTCTTGGAAACAATAAAGCAATAGAAAATTAGAATTCGATCTAAACTGAGAAGTTGTTACTTTCGTCTAGTTAGAGTTTGAAATCAAGATATTGTTATTCTTATATTTTGTAGTCATAGTATCAGTTATTTATATCGTCATGTAAGTAAGGCGCCAATTTGTACCTATGTGATTGAACACAAAATGGTAAAAAAAATGCGCTAATATTGCTTTGATCTTTATCTTCATTACACTGACAATTAACAAATGCCGTCTTCTGAAATATGTCCTTTTATGACAGTCCCAAGTTTCCAAATCTTGTCCCAATTTACATAAAGACTGGCATTTAATAGAGCTGCTGCAGACGTCGCCACAAAGTCGCAGAAAGTACGATCTTGCAAGCGGGGCCTGTGTATGTGGAGAGCCTATTAGACGGTAGACGAGGATGGCAAGTCAATGTCTGCTTAATTTTGTGAATTCTTGCTTTGATAGAGCATCTGGAAACAGCCCTCTGATTATACAATATAACTCTATTACTAACAACTTTTGATTGAAACTGACAAAAACCGCAGTGCTTTAGTAAGTATCAGAGTAACAACTATATTACTTAAAGCAGCAATGTAACTCCGATTTCAGTTTCAATCAAAAGTTGATTGAAACAGAGTTATAAAATCAGGGGACTGTAGAATCTTCGTCATTCGTCAATCAATCATAAATTCCTGCTGAACTGTAACTGTGTCGTTGAAATAATCTTTATCAGGCGTAACTAATCATCACTGAATTTTATCTTCATTATTAAATACTATTTAATTAACACTTGAGATTTACGTAATACATTTCTTTCATTTGTTTACCTATTACAAATATTCGTGACTTATCTATGAGCCCAACAGCCCAATAATAACGTTATCCAATTAAATATTCTCTAATCAGATACATAGAACAGTTAACGTTGAATGGGTACGTACTAAGATTCATTAAAAAAATCTATGAATCCCTCACCAGATTTTTCCCTGTACTTACATTTCTTTTCTCTACTCATATAGACGGCCACGTGGTGCAACGGTAGCGATCCTACCTTCTGCGTCAAAGGTCCCGGGTTCGAATCCTGCCTGGTAGCGGATGTTAGTGTGATGAGCACAAACATTTGTACCTATAGTTCAAGCTTGCTTAGTGTGGGACTAAATAATTGTGAGTTGTCCCGAAAAAAATACAAAAAATCACTAAATTCAATTGTTACTTATTATTACTAACAAAAAATGATTCAAATTAAGAACAATGAGTATATGTTACCGGCAATGTGTATAATCCGGCATTGTATACAATGCCTAAAACGATCAGGCAATGTATGAAATATAATTCATTTTATACTTTGCCTAGGCATTGTATACAATGCCTGCTGGTCCACCGGCAATGTGTAAAATAAGTATATTTCTGTTGTCTGTTATAAAAAAATAACCTCGAAATTTAAATTTCTAACCTATACGCGGGACCTACAGGAGTAAAACAGGTTCGATTCCAAAGAGCCCCCCTCGAGCCCCCTCGAGCCCCCCTCGAGCCGCCCTCGAGCCCTCCTTGAGCCCCCCTCGAGCCCCCCTCGAGCCCCCCATCGAACCCTCCTCGAGCTTTCCCCAAGCCCCCCTCGATCCCCCCTCGAATCTATTCTCGAAAATCTTTTTATTATACACATTGCCGGTGGACCAGCAGGCATTCTATACAATGCCTAGTCATTGTATACACTGCCTAGGTAATGTGTGAAATAGATATCAATATTCATTATATTTCATACATTGCCTAAAAGGGCCAGGCATTGTATACAATGCCTAGGCATTGTATACAATGCCTGCATTTCATACATTGCCGGTAACATATATACTACATATTTAATTGATTGGTTAAATATTTTTTGGTACCCACAAGTTTTTTTTTATCCTATCTATGGTAGCATGTGGGACTGAAGAAATAATAATATAAGGATTATTTTAAAGTATCTTCATAAATCCCTAGGGTAAGAACGTACATTGTATTGAATGAAAATACTCAGATAATGAACATGTTTTGCCATCTTCGCAATCGGTAGGAAACGATGCCATTCTTATACAAAGGCATCTACAATATGCAACACACATGTGACATATTATTATGTGGTTTGTTAATAAGTCTAACGAAGCGCTCATAGCAGAGCTTCACGAGTGATCGTGCTCGATCACATTTGTTAAGCAACGCTCGGTCCGGTCAGGTGTCGGATGGGTGACCGTGCCACTGCATTACACCTGAGCGCTTCCGTGCTTCGGAGGGCACGTTAACCCGTCGATCCCGGCTTTTGTCGTCTGATAACAGTCGTCAAGCCAAGTTAGAAGCCTTACAGGCGGCTTGATAAACTCTAACACCAAAGGTGGCCACTAATCCTCATAAGATAAGAAGAAGAATAAGTCTAACCTTTGCCTTCTTTTTTAGCAGACTCGTCCAGAGAAGCCGTTGTCATCGCTAGCGTCCGGCCCCCCGCCCCCCTCTGCCATAGTCCCCCGCTCGGTGGACGGCCCGCTCCCCCCCGGATGGAACGGCCAGCCCCGAAGACATGGCTCCAGCAGGTTCAACATACAAAATCACAACCAGGAGCTGGTCAAACTGCCCCCTATCAAAGGTAAGCCTTATAATCTTCAAGTTGTTAATACATTATATTTTAATAAGGTCTAGATGTAGGTAAGCTGGTAAAGTCACAGAATATATAATTGGTAAGGTAACGATTGCCTTAAGTTCCTTATAGATACCCAGCTCAAGCATCTACAAGGATATTTTCACAGCTAGAAATATAAACGTCTTATACTGCTTGGTACAGGAACATTGTAATTTTTGAGGGCGCTTTATTACTTTACTTAGCTAGTTCACATAACACAGCAAAAAAAAATCGGTAAGCACACTGGATCGGATATTAGTTTAACCAGAGTTTAACGAAATACTAAAAAAATTAATGCTGCTAGTTTAATCGCGAAAGAATTTGCTGCCGTGTTAAACGCTCGAAACTGAATACAGGCAGTGACTAATACCACGACATGAATATTATATTTTTGAGGGCGCTTTTTTACTTTAGCTCACATAACATAGCAAAAAATATTATATTCGGTAAGCACACTGGATCAGAAATAAGTTTAACCAGATTTTAACGGAATACAAAAAAAATGCTAAAAGTTTAATTGCGAAAGAACTTGCTGCCGTTTTAAATGCTCGAAATCTAAACGGAATCCATTAATGATTAAACGAATAGAGGCAGTGATTACCACGGCATGTAGCACCGTCTACAGCAATTAAGTCAAGTGGTCTTGGCTGAAGTAAATTACGGACTTCATGGTGCACCGTGCACCAAAGTCTTGGTTACATATGAGAAACTCGAGAGTCTACTAGTTGAGTACTAATAGCTAGCAACTGAAATTAGTTTTCATACGACCATTATTTAATCCTTAACAAATTAATAGCACCACGTAAAAACGGATGTAGTGTATATTTTCAACACAATCGCAAACGCGGCTCATGCAATTGTAATCGAAATGAAGGTTCAGTCCTTTGATAGAATCATTAATTCTCCGTTCCGTGACTATAATAAATAAAGTAAACGTATTTAAGAAGGATTGCTAGTTTTCTGTCTTGGAAACAATAAAGCAATAGAAAATTAGAATTCGATCTAAACTGAGAAGTTGTTACTTTCGTCTAGTTAGAGTTTGAAATCAAGATATTGTTATTCTTATATTTTGTAGTCATAGTATCAGTTATTTATATCGTCATGTAAGTAAGGCACCAATTTGTACCTATGTGATTGAACACAAAATGTTAAAAAAAATGCGCTAATATTGCTTTGATCTTTATCTTCATTACACTGACAATTAACAAATGCCGTCTTCTGAAATATGTCCTTTTATGACAGTCCCAAGTTTCCAAATCTTGTCCCAATTTACATAAAGACTGGCATTTAATAGAGCTGCTGCAGACGTCGCCACAAAGTCTTCCACCATTTATTTGCCTTTGTCTCCGAACTTCGGTTTGCTTTGCGTGCCTGTCGTTTACGGTCTAGTCTAACTCAAAGACAATATTTGTTTTGTTCATTTTGCCCTTTGCCTGGATAATTTGATGTCTCACGCTGCTCAATTGTTATTCTTTAAGTTGCGCTTAAATCAATTTAGCTGCATTCCAAAATTTATAAGCTGTTGTTAGTAATATTCTACCTTCTATTATATGCAACTTCTAGTCTAGTAGACACCACCATTATGTTAGTCAAAAATATTAGACGCTGACCGAACTTGAATTCGAATTAAAGTATAATTAATCCAAGAAAATTAAATGCTTCTGAATACAATTTAAACTTCGTTGAAATCCTTCTTTTGCCATGGTACCAGTTAGTAGACAGTACGTACCATCGATGGTACTATGGCAATTATTTTTTGCCGTGGAACCACTACATCATTGGTACCACGGCAAATAGTGTTTTTTGTTGACCGTATAATATATTTATTAGCCTTTGATTAAAAAAAGTTTTTAGCTAACTTTATTTCCTTACCTTGGATACATTGACGCATCTCACAATCATAAGTTTGGCGACAACCAACAATTTTATTCATGATTTCATGACCCGTGAGCTGCATCACATCGCAAACATAAAACAGTATCTTGTGTCGCGTACAAATAGCGTGCTTAATCACATACTATTAAACTTCAATTTAGATTGAGCATCGCCTGAAGGCAGCTGTGAAGTGGCGTCGCCGGGCTTTCGCTCCAAATCCCTTTGTGTGCCATTCCGTTTCCGCCCGCTTTTCAGAAGCTAGTCAACAGACAAGTACTATTTGCTACAAAGTCGTAAATACTTACATTCAGCTGATCTGACATGTCGTGTCGTATAATAAAAGAAGA
The DNA here is from genome assembly GCA_943789525.1 of Agriphila geniculea. NCBI lineage: Eukaryota > Metazoa > Arthropoda > Insecta > Lepidoptera > Crambidae > Agriphila > Agriphila geniculea. The sequence continues at coordinate 4,669,555 of OX038883.1, forward strand.
ACGTGTTAAATGTCTTTCTGATGAAGGACCATCTTACATTTTTCTCTTGCCTCTTCTCATTGTCGGTTGGTTTTGAGCCATTTTCATACACTCCAATCTTACATTCTTAGGATTTTTATTTTAGGGTTCCGTACCCAAAGGGTAAAAACGGGACCCTATTACTAAGACTCCGCTGTCCGTCTGTCTGTCTGTCTGTCACCAGGCTATCTCATGAACCGTGATAGCTAGAAAGTTGAAATTTTCACAGATGATGTATTTCTGTTGCCGCTATAACAACAAATACTAAAAACAGAATAAAATTATTATTTAAGGGGGGCTTCCAGGCTCCCATACAACAAACCTGATTTTTTGCCGTTTTTTGCTCGATATTAATAACGACAACAGGTAGACAGTTGAAATTTTCACAGATGATGTATTTTCGTTGCCGCTTTAACAAAAAATACTAAAAACAGAATAAACTAAATATTTAAGGGGGGCTCCCATACAACAAACGTATTTTTTTTGCCGTTTTTTGGTACGGAACCCTTCGTGCGCAAGTCCGACTCGCACTTGGCCGGTTTTTCTTTAGTAATTATGTCCCTTTCGACAAGATGTGTCGGTCGGTTTTGAGGCGTTTTCATACACTCAGGGGCCCTACCGGCTAACTTCGGCGGGTCTGCCGAGCTTCAACTTAAAACGGATAAATCGGAGTGAAGAATTTCGAATTGTACTATTTGCCGAAGTTATTTGGAAGATATCGATGTTCGTGTGACATCATGAATTGGGGTTCGCCATTATGGCCTGATTGGAGCTCGATTTATCTGTTTAATTTGAAGCTGGGCAGACTTGCCGAAGTTCAATTCGTTAGCCGGTACGGCCCCAGGACTATTTTTTTTGATAATTTAATTTTGAAAATTGACATTTTTAACTTGTTTTTTTTAATATTCGTTCTTTTTTATTAATGCAATAATGCGTCACGCATCTCTGTTAAGGTGTGATGTGATGTCAGTAGTAGACGTGTGCGCCGATCGGCGTGGCGCACGCCGCCGGTCATTTTAGCCACGCCGCCGCCGCCGATTTTTTCGTCGGCGTCATCGGCGTCAAAATCCAAGTGTAACAAACAAGTACAAAAGCTAAAATAACTTGCATCTTTTTATTCTTTTCCTCTATTTTTTTATTAGTTTGATTGCATAGACACAGAATAGCTAAAAGTACAAGTACATAAGCAGCATTCCGCAAAGTCATTTAAATAAAAATCAACTTTTGCTCCAACACAGTAAAGTGCAATTCAGGTCGCGCAGCGCTAATAGTAGTTTCCTCTCTTTCTATCGCTCTTACCTTTTCTGACGACGCAACGTTAGGGTCGTCTTCTTTTAAATTAACTGTGCAGCATATATCATAATGTGACAATTGTTTATTGGTTTTTTGATTTTGACATCCGTACACGGCATAGTAATGACGATTCGACATAGTTACTATTATAAAGAGACAATACCTATGCAGGCATTAAGATGCCGCGCGACTACACAGGCAGGCGTGTGGCGGCCCGCTGCTCACTTGTGCGTCCGTAGGCACGGCTAGCGGTAGGTGCTTATCGCGCAACCTTGAGCGAGTGAAGGAGGCCTGGCATAGAGGTTGTTTTTACTGTGATTTTATAATTTAATCAATATCATATCAGCCGCACGACACCCACGCTGGTAGGGTTGTCAGATGGTCGGGATTTGCCTGGATTCGCCCAGAATTTCAAGTGATTTCCCGACTCCCGAAAAATCTAAAAATCTCCCGGAAAATTAGCTGTTCCGAAAGTTCTCTAGAAAGCAATAATTTTCACGGATGAGACTAATAGATATTTTAAAATTTTCTCCAGATAATTTGGACTTTCGATCTGGCAACCCTACATGCTGGGTATAGGCCTTTCCCAAGGATCTCCACAACGATCGGTCCTGCGCTGCCCGCATCCAGCGGCGCACCGCGACCTTCACCAGATCGTCGGTCCACCTTGTGGGGGCCCTACCCACGGAGCGTCGTCCTGTGTGAGGTCGCCATCGCCATTCCAACTTTTCCACCCCAACCGCCGTTGGTTCTTCTCGCTATTGTGTCCCGCCCACTGCCACTTCAGCTAAACAATCCTCCGAGCGATGTCAGTTACTTTATTGCATCTCCCCATTTCCGGTTCGATCACGCAGGGAATGCTGACCATGACTCCCTCCATTGCACACTGGGTGACCTTGAGCCTTCTTATGAGACCCGTCGTTAGCAACCACGTTTTACTGCGCTGAGTCAACTGTGGCAACACACACTGATCATAGACTTTTGTCTTGTGACACTGAGGTAAGTTGGATGCATAGATTTGTCGATGTTTCCCGATTGCTGCCCATCCGAGCTGGATTCGATGATAGATCCCTTTTTCGAAGTCTAACTTACCTAACTGGACTGTCTGTCCTAGGTATACGTAATAGTCAACAACTTCGAGTGTGGTGTGTGTTCCCAACATGAGCTGGAGTGGGTACAATATGAGCACTCAACATGATTTTCGTCTTATCCATCTTCGTTCTAAGACACACTTTTTGGGAGGCACTACGGATATCTTCGAACATTGTGTTCAAGCCTTCCATGGTCTCATCCATAAGAACTATATCATCGGCAAAACGAAGGTACGTTAGGTACTGGCCATTAATGTTGATACCGACTACCGAGTCCTTTCCAGTCTAACAGCTTAAAGATGCCCTCCATCGCAGCTGTGAACAGTTACAGAGAAATAACGTTTTCCTGTCTCACAACTCGCACCCCGCTGTAGTTGGATGGTATCTGTGCTTTGATTCTGTACTCGGGCTGACATGGTGGCATTTTCTTATAAGTGCCTCAACACCTCGATATACCTAGTCCACTTGATGCACTTCTGGAGACTACAGCACTGCCCAGTTAGGTGATTGTGTAAAGTCAATCGTATTCATTTGACAGTTCATTTTGTATCATAATATATGTCATCCCATACAAATTGCAGCCGATGGAATACGATATGAACTGTCAAATGAATACGATTACCTTACGCAATCGCACCCCTGGTCTCAATCGAATCAAAGACTTTCTCGTAGACCACGAACGCCAAGCAAAGTGGCAGATTATACTACTCAGTCTTCTGTATAACCTGCCGCAGCGTATGGATGTGGTATATAGTGTCAAAGCCTTTTCAAAACGTGGCTTGTTCGGGAGGTTGAAAGTCGTCGAACTTGTGAGCGCGACGATTCGTAAGATTCGTATTCTTCAAAAGGGTCTTGTCACCCTTTTTAAAGAACAAAATCACCTCAGTTTCACCTCACTTTATGTTTCATATCTTCGGCGTTCTGCCCTTGACAATGACGGAATTGAAAACGGAAAAGTCTTCTATTCTACTTATTTTGACCATCCACGCTGATTACGCCGATGACGCCGCCGCCGCCGACAATTTAGAGGCCAGACGCCGCCGCCGGTCAAATGACCATCGGCGCACACGTCTAGTCAGTAGTGATGATCTGTGCCTACCCCTAATGAGAGAAAGGCGTGACCTTATGTAAGGTGTATTATCATTACCGACGTTTTGTATAAGGACGTATTTATACAGGGTTATTTGTAAAACACCAACAACCTCGCAGGAGTAGATTACTATCATCATAAAAACAACATTTGATCTACGACTTTTCCGAAAACATAAAAAAAAATTCAACTTTCCATACAAATGTCCGAACAGCTGATCGAGTGTATGAAAAGTCTTTCAGCTTATGATGAAACTTGAATGAGCCTAGATACAATTCTCTTGTAGGTCAAAGGGTAAGGTCAGACTGCAGTAAAGGGGTCAGGGGTCAGATAGAAAGTGTTATTTCCAAAAATCCAAAAGCTAATAAAGAAAAAGGCTAGGTATCTGTATAATTTAAAATGGTTATGTTTTTAATAGATCGTAAAAAAACTGAAACTATTTTTATTAAGTTTCGGCACCTGTTGTCTATGTGTATATGTGTTAATATAAATGTTAGTACCTACCTATGTACCTATGTACCTATACGTCACGTAACGTCAATAACGATTCATAGCATAGCATAGTGCCTTCTTTCAGTTATTAAATCGATAAAAGCGTAGGTAATCAAATTCTAGTACTCTTCAAATACTTTGTGTCACGCACACTCAAAGTTTGATATCAAACAGAGGAAAACATGGGTTCATCCTCTTTAAACCAATTTCATATTTAACTTTGCCACTTGTGAAGGCATTTCGGAGGTTTCTATTCAAATATATTCAAATTAAAAGGACTTAATTATAATTTTAATAATCAAGCAAATTCATGTTCTTTAGTCTAAATACTTTATTTTTTTTTTGTAGTATCATTACTACAGTCTTGGGTATAAATAACAGTCATTTGATTAAATAGGCCTTTTAAAAAATGAAAACCAGAAATTTATGATTGCTTTATCTCGCTATCTCGTTTATGGCATAAAAATAATATAGGTTAGGTACCTCAGACCAAATAAAAAAGTAAAGACGGAGTCTTCCGACAAAGCGGTGAAGCCAGTAAAACTACGCCTTGGCTGTGTACATACACAGTTTACGCACACATATGTAACGAAACTACGCCTTGGCTTTCGATCATCATTGGGCGAACCCTGCCGCCCGGCCCCCGCCCGCCCTCTAGTACGCACACATGTACCATCAAAAACCGGCTTCACTTAGTTGTTCGCAACCACTGCGCAACGCTCCATCTTCCTTTTTTATTTGATCTGAGATAGGTACCAAACAATTGTTTGCTCGCACGGACGGATGATGAAAAATATATGTGTCGTAGGATAATCGAATAAACCGGATCTTTATAAAAATCCTAGATTTATTGTAAAGAACCGAATAATTGAAATCTCAGATAGATTTTCGCAATCGTCCGAGCAATTTTTAGGAGCTGTGTAAAAATCCTAGTATGTTTCGAACAATTGTAAACTTAAATGCTGATTGGATAAAGGAGATGATTTATATCATCTTCAGTCTGATTGGTCAAAACATATTGCTGATGGGTTTTGTGGTTATTTCGTAATTTTGCCGAATTCAATTCTTCAATTAAAGTTTTAACAAAATAATTCGCTCGAAAGTCCATTCAGGTTTTAACGAGCGCTGTAGAGTGTAGAACTTCCTTAGTTCTGTGTAAAAAAGTTATTTTTCGGTTATAACCTCTAAATTATCGGCACTGATTGAGCTCGGCATTTGTATAACATCCAATTCAGTCACTTCTCTCATTACTTCATCACACATCAATGTCTCTTGATTGATGTGAGCGAGCACTCTGTTTTCTTTTTAGGGTTCCGTACCCAAAAGGTAAAAACGGGACCCTATTACTAAGGCTCCGCTGTCCGTCTGTCTGTCTGTTTGTCACCAGGCTGATGAATGATAGCGTGATAGCTAGACAGTTGAAATTTTCACAGATGATGTATTTCTGTTGCCGCTATAACAACAAATACTAAAAACAGAATAAAATAAATATTTAAGGGGGGCTCCCATACAACAATCGTGATTTTTTGCCGTTTTTTGGTACGGAACCCTTCGTGCGCGAGACCGACTCGCACTTGGCCGGTTTTTTTCAAATTAATAAACGTATAATTCCAACAAAACACTGGAGACATATTTGACAATCATCACAATAATAACAATGGATGCAGTATGTTGCCGGTAGCCAATCAGAGCATCCGTCACAACATAACGCTGACGTTAGCCAATCATTCGCGATTTACCTAAGATACACTGGATTTTTGTAAAAATCCTAAATATTATTCGGATGGTTGTAAAAATCTGTCTTAGATTATAATTATCCAGTATTTTACAATCATACTAGGATTTTTGTAAAAATCCTATTTGTACAATTGTTCTACTACATATGCAAGCTGAAGCTGGGTACTCATTTTATGTAACTTGGTGATTTGTAAAGTGACACGATGACATTTTAACACCTCTTATTAGTGCGGGTCACTGGCATCGCACCACTAATTTCTCGTAATTACACTAATTACGACTCTAATCCGAACCACTGTACGAAGCTTCTATGTTATGTTATAGACACAGGCACTACACGTGTTACCTTGAATCATATGAAACTGCAGCATATAGTATTTAAACATTCTAAACCAGTGAAGATTATGTTCAGAAATATTCAATATCGATTGAGCTCCATCGAAACCACTTTTGTTTGGAAATTGCGAATGTGGGATGCAGCTTGCAGTTTCATCTCTGCCCCTGTCCCAGTTTATTTGGAGTCAGCGGAGTACGTCCACCTCTTTCATGCTTTCCTTCACATTTCACATTCACATTTTCACATTCATATTACCTACCTATAGGGCTGCCATCCGTCCGGGTTTCCCCGGATTTGTCCTAGTTTGGAGGGCGTCCGGGGAGCGTCCGGGCGGGCTCTGATTGTAGTCCGGGTAAAACCCGGACTTTAATTAAAATCCCGGTTTTTGTATCAAACTCCGTTCAAAAAAGTACTATATTCAGCGCACGTGCTACCGGGCGCCTCACTTCACTACGCGTGGCGCACCGCCTCAACCCGCAAAAAATCGCGCTGCGCGGCCCACTTTTTTTTTTTACTAAAACAAGCAAGATTACAAGATTAATGGAAGAAACTGACTAAAAATCGCGCCGCGCGGCCGTATTTTCTATAAACAGGCAAGATCACAACACAACACAAGATTAGTGGATGAAACTGACTAAAAATCGCACTGCGTGGCCCATTGTTTTACTATAGACTAGCAAGTTTACAAGATTAGTGGATGAAACTGACTAAAAATCGCGCTGCGTGGCCCATTTTTTTTTACTATAGACAAGCAAGATTACAAGATTAATGGATGAAACTGAACAAGAATAGCGCTGCGTGGCCGTATTTTTCTATAAACAGGCAAGATCACAAATCACAACTCAAGGTTACTGGATGAAACTGTCTAAAAATCGCGCTGCGCGGCCCATTTTTTTTTACTATAGACAAGCAAGATTAGTGGATGAAACTGACAAAAATAGCGCTGCGCGGCCATTTTATTTTTTATTACGTGCCGTCCCTGGCTATTTGGGCGTTTATTTTGGAACGCTACGGTTACAAAACTAGTAAAACTGGAACCTGGCCCTGCACAAAATTGTGTTGGACACCCCAGCTCTACATCATAATTAGTAAAACACACTATTTAATGCGAAAAATGGCTTAGAATTCTATTTTTTTTTCCAGTCAAGTATTGGGTTAAATTTATTTTTATTTAGGAAGATTTTGAGAAATAAAATCAAAAATATTTTAAGCATAAGCAGTTATATTTTTATTGAGATATTTAAAAACTATTTTCTATTAAAATTAAATGCTTATGCTTAAATAATTTATGATTTTATTTCTCAAAATATTCCTTATCGCAGATTTTACATTTTTTCCTGTTTAACATCTGATTCCTAATTCTCTTTATAAAGATTTAAAATGTGTTTTCCAAGTATACACATTGAAAATTAATATTATTCTAACATGAAATTTCGAGAACATGAGACTGAGAAGATATTTTTGTTTCCATCAAAATAATGTACACTTTTAAGTCAAATGCGTAGATGTGTAAGCCAGAATAAATATTTGGAAGTTAGCGTTATCAGATTGTTTTAGCATAATGACCATAATATAATGATAAGAACACATATATGAAATGATACGAGGTCATTATCTCGATGTTAAGGCTCCTATATCCCTCAAGTGGCTCCCTCATCTTAATTAAATTTATGGCTCACTAAGTACATAATGTATCGAAAATTTACATGTGCAAATTGAAGCTAAGGTTCTATTGTTTATTTACAAACAATAACCTCATATTAGTAGGCAAAACAGCTGCGCCAGGAAGAAAGAAAGGCTATAGAGCCCTTAAACATTGTTAAGACAAGACACTCCGGAATCTTGGATGTGTTTTTCACTATTTTATTATTAACCTGGTTTTTTTGCACAATATTTACTTAACATTGTCATCTATATCAGCTATATCAAATCAAGTACCGTACTATTATTTTTCTGTGCCTAGCCTAGATATGCATCTTTCAGCATGCACGTTCATAAATCTTATGTTTTTAGGGTTCCGTACCCAAAGGGTAAAAACGGGACCCTATTACTAAGACTCCGCTGTCCGTCTGTCTGTCTGTCTGTCACCAGGCTGTGTCTCAGGAACCGTGATAGCTAGAAAGTTGAAATTTTTACATATGATGTATTTCTGTTGCCGCTATAACAAAAAATACTGAAAACAGAATTAAATTAATATATAAGGGGTCTCCCATACAACAAACTAAATTTTTTTTGCCGTTTTTTGGTACGGAATACTTCGTGCGCGAGTCCGACTCGCACTTTGCCGGTTTTTTTAAATTGTTGTATCGATTTGAAAAGCAAACCAACGATTTTATATAGGGTTATTTGTAAACCACCAACAACCTCGCAGTAGTAGATTACCAACATAATAAACAACAACAATTTTGTTCTACGACTTTTGATAATTCGTTAGATTTTACTTTCATACAAAAAAAAATATAATTTTAATTTACCGTTCGTATGTTCATAATATACTACGCGCGCCGCGCGGAGTGCCTGGTTCGAGCGACCCGCCCGCCCCGCCGCCATCCATAGACGTAAAAAGTGTCGAACAGTACAATAAAACTTGAAAATTCATTTTTAGTGAATGTATTGAGTTATGATAAAAGTCGTAGGACAAACGTTATTGTTTATGATGTTGGTAATCTACTCCTGTGAGGTTGTTGGTGTTTTACAAATAACCCTGTATAAACAATGCAGTTTTGTCGTATTTCACTTGCATGCATACTGTGCGCAATAACTCATTGACATCCAAATGTCACTTCGCTTAGTTCAGGAACTGAATCAGACTGTTTGAAGTCGATTAAGCGATCGATGAGGAAAGGGGGAAATGGCACGTCTGGAAGTAAGGCGCCCCCAGGGGGCTGGCTCCCCTTGCATTCACAAAAACAAACCGCCTGTGCGGTGCCTTGTTGTCTTTTGATTTCCGAGAAATTCTCCCGCGTAGATCCGCGGGCTGATTATCTAATTAGAAACCACCTAGCGACCGGTTGCAGTTCATAGATGATAGTGATCCATTGCTACTTCTTTTTGGATTAAAAAAAACATACCAAAGAAAAGTAGCAATGTATGTGGAATGAAACCGGTCGCTAAATAGTTTCTTTTTAGATAATCAGGGTGCGGGTAACTAAACTACGGTACCTACGGGTCGTCCCGCCCGCTTTGAATGAAGGGCGAGTTTGGCAAACTTAACCTTAAACACACTAACAACCTTTGCAACAAGTATTGATAATTTTCTGTATGTTTTTAGTGTTCCGTACCTTAAAAAGAAAAACAGAACCCTTATAGGATCTCTTTGTTGTCTGTCTGCCAAGACTCTTTATCTCAGGAACGCGTAGAGGTGTCGACTGTCGAGTTGAAATTGAAACAATATAACGGGTGTAACAAGACCTTCAACGAAGCCGAAGTCCACGTATTCCGCCCATCATCAGGATCAGTTCTGTCTTTTAGACTATACCTGGGAAACCAATAGCTATGAAGTTATTGAAGGTCAAAGTAAAAAAAAATAATTATGAAATATTATTTTATTCGTTATTTCCTACTTTTTGTCCAATGAAATATTATCAAAATTTTAAGTATTTCGTAACAAACAATGGCTTCAAAACGTCAACACTCGATGTATCTCATGAGCACGCACATAAACGTTGCCTTTCAACTCGGCCGCACGCAGCTGTGTAGTATGCACTCGCAGGCGCGGTCTGTGGTACGCGTTACATTGCGTGGTAATGTAGGCAATGCTTTTGTAACACCAAAAATGATAATCGTTTCCCAGCAATAATTTTGAACAGAAATGGTCCTGATGATGGGCAGAATACGTAGACCTCGGCTTCGTTGAAGGTCTTGTTACACCCGGTAGTTAGTTGAAGTTGTGAAAAAATCAAACTTCTTAGTTAACGTATAAAAAGATACGGCCGTTTTTGCCACAAAAACGCATATTTCGACACTCAAGGGAAACAAAATTTGTAGGGTACTTTCTGTTGACCTAGAACTATGAAATTTGGCAAGTCTTTATACTACAAGTACAGAGAGAAAAAAAAATGTGAAAACTTTACATTTGTTTTTATAAAAACAATTCGAGATAATCTCGGAAAAAAACTATGAGACTCGATTCCTGAACTAATTATAATAATATGTACCTGTAAATTTGCACGGAACCTTCAGTGGGCGAGTCCAACTCGCACTTGTCCGGTTTTTTACAACCGTAACGGTGCTATTGGCCTTCATCTAACCTGACAGGCAGAAGATGGAAACGCACTCTACCATCAGCACAGACTATGTTCTTTGCTATTATTAATTTATTTATTCATGGAAACAAAACGGCATTTATACTTATAATACAAGGGCGGGTCAATAAGTCCGTGACTTTTTGAATGAAACGCAGGTTTTTGGATAAAACAATATTTTATTATTCGTCGTAGTCTCCTTTGAGCTCTATACACTTTGACCAAAAGTTTCTCAATTTTTTTTATCCCTTCCAACGAGCCTTCCAAAAAAAAGATTTGCCAAAATAGGTATTTTTTGTGAGATGACTTCATCGTTGGAGTCAAATCTCTTTCCGCCGAGCCATTTCTTCAGCTTTGGAAACAAGAAATAGTCACTCGAGGCTGAATCCGGAGAATAGGGTGGATGAGGGAACAACTCGTAGCCTAATTCATGGATTTTTGCCATGGAAACTGCACATGGTGGAAAAAAAAATTTTTCTTGGCCAAATGCGGTGGTTTTTTTTTTCAAATTCTCATTGAATCGATCCATTAAGTAAGCATTTATATTCGCCATTGATTGTTTTACCCTTTTGAAGGTAGTCGATGTGGATATTACCGCGTGAATCCCAAAAAACGGTCGCCATGACTTTATTGCCTGACAAACCCAATTCACCCTAAGAAACTCACTGCGTTGACTACTTTTTGGTCTCTCTCTAGTGTGTTGTGGTGAATCCACGTTTTATCCACGGTTACGAAATGGTGCAAAAACTCGTCCATATTTGCGGTTGAACAACGCCAAACACTCCACGAAGTTGGCACAAGAAATTCACGTTTTTCCATTTTTTCCACAAATCACGGTTTTTGACTGATGATTATTTATCTTAAACATGTGTGTGGTAATAATATGGTTTGAATTTTTAGTTATCCTGACATTTTCTATATTATTTTACTTAATGACATACGATTTGAATCTTTTGTAATTAATACTAATCTTGACATTCTTATATTTTAATCTAATACCATATCAAATATAATTAACTGTTTTTAATATATTTTTTTAAATTATTCTCCATGTTTTATAATTTTGCATGCTGTATGTTCAGCGAAACATGTTGGCCAGATTATGATAACGACAACTTTGTAACCATGTTCATAGCAAAATAAATTATTCTATTCTTAGTCTGCTATTAATGGCTATCAAATACATACTAAATGACGCAGCTTGCTCAAATTTTGATAGGAGTCCACTGAAAGATGCCTGTTGACAGGAGCAGTGTTATCCTTTCAGTAAAGTTACTGGAAATATAGAAAGTCACGGACTTATTGACCCGCCCTAGTATTTATAGATAAGGTAAAACGTGCCTTTATCAGTTATCACACATAGAATTATAGAATTATAGGATCTGTCTTGTCTGTTGTTTGTAGAAAAAGTCATGTTAACTCTGGCTTATCATTGTCATCAAATATGATTGAAATATTTTTTTAGCAACCAGTTTCGAGAGAAGACTAAAAATTTTTATTTCAAATCGGTTGCCAAAAAAGATTTTTAATTCTTCTCTCGAAACAGGTCTCGAAACTTGGTTTCGAAAACGACCGAAGGGGATCACGATCAGATACCCAATAATTCCAATGTCATTGGCAGTGCTATCTTATATGAGTCGAAAAATAGTTAATTAAATAAGAAAACCGTGTGTCAAACAAAGTAATCGGCGAATTTTCTGTAGAATCGTATTTTCTTTTGTAATTCGATGCGATTCGAATTCGATGCTGGCTGGAGCTGGTTAAATGACATTGTTGGTCTGAAAAAGAACTATTGCAATATGCTGCTACTTTTCACGTTGAGACCTTGATATTGATTCAATTAGTTGACGTTTTCTGCAATACCCTAGCTAGCATCATTACCTGCTAGTTGGTATCGAAGAATGAACAATAGATGTATGTGAATAAAAATTTTGTATCTACTTGCATTAAACACCCGCCGCCGGTCTGTTCTATCTAACGTTCTAAGCACGCGTGTAAAGAGAATGTCTAAAAATAGGCTTCAGTCATCGTGAAGTAAATGATGAGAGATAATAATTATGCTGTTCTTTGGAATCGCTTGATGGATAGCATTTAAAGGTTGTGCGAAAGTAGTCTACAAAGAATTTTCATATATTTATGTGTTTTAAAGTTTATTATCAACAAAACAAGACAAGAGCTTGGTCATTTTGGTCATCATTACATTATTTTTGTTACTTCTAAAATCAAAACGCTGAATCAAGCCATAAAAAATACAATTATCATTTTGGCTACTATTAATATGATATCATCTCATTATTATTAGACTTTACGTATTATTATATAATTATCATTTACTATGCATGTGTGGAAACGCTAGTGTGTGCGTAGGAAACAAAGCATTACACCGTAGTTACGATTCGTAGTTATGTAAATCGCGGATGACTGCACGACAACGTAGCAACTGGCAACCCTAACGGAGGTTGTATAGAGCGATACGAGTGCGGGGGTTAGGGGAGCGCGGGGTGCGCGCGCACGAGCGGCGCCGCGGGCCGGAGAGTCGGCCGAGACCGGCGCGTGGCAGTCCGGCCGCCCCCGCAGCTTGTTCCGGTCCCGGCGCTGCCGGGCTCCCGCTCGGATGCCGCTGCCGGCCGCCGCCTGCGATGGTCCACGCCGGGCCGGCCGCGCGCGCGCCCTCTCGCGCGATGTTCGCCGCCGCTGAGACCAAACCGCGCCGCGCCGTCTCGCCGCTCGGGATCCCGAAGTCCCCTTCGTTCCACTCGGGTCTCGACCTCGTCGCCAGCCAAGCGACCACCAAGCGTTCGGAGAGCGTTTCGGACGTTGCACGGGCTTTCCGCTTCGCGCTGTTTGCCGGCAACGGCATGGAGGGCCCGCAGCAGAAGGCGCCGTCGCCGCCGGGTGCGCGCAGCCCGCCGCCCCCTGCCGCGGCCGCATCGCCGGACCGCCCCACGCAGATACCCCCCACTGATAAAGAAAGTTTGATGGTGCAACTGCCCTTACTGAAAGGTTTGTCTATGTTTTTTAGGGTCGTGGAAACATGGAAACAAACTCGTCGAAGAATATTAATATACGACGCTAATCGTTTATATCTCACCACCAACGTTTATTTGTTTGCCTTATAGTATCCGATCCGGCTTCAGGGCAGCATCTATTTCTAGGCTATTTAACATGCAATAAATCTCTCTCCACCGTCGAAATCTATGCATCACACAGCATTAAAGAAAAACAAAACCTTTTTGTTCAAGAGCGGTATACATACGAGCGTTTAGAAACTATAATGGCAAATATCGCCCACGCTGACTCTGAACTAGCAACCTTGAAGAGGCACTCAGTAGAATGTCCTAAACAATACGCTGAAAGGCAGCGAATGACAGTCTAACGACCGGTGTTGTTCTAATATACACATAGTATATGTATAATTGGGTGAAATGGCGAAAACGCCGCAGAAATATATCGACCCATCGGCCACTGGTCGCCCTAGCGGGAATGTATGCCATGGGAAATAAGCTGCGGCGTCCTTGCGCCCTGCAGTAACTACTTGCCCCAATGGCATTTTGCATAAAAATTCTCATTCACGAGGACTTCTATATAAAACATATCAACTAGGACAACACTTGTCCTTGCATAAAAGATATTCCACAAGGCCTCAACGGACACGTTGTTGTAATTATGGAGACTGTAATCAGCTGTACTTGATTCGGGGATTATTTTATATTCCATGAACAAATTCTCTGGACCCAATGTAAGCAATGTAGATTTTAGCCTCATAGTGATAGCGGGTAGTATTTAATTGATTCCTGACGTCAAACACGTACAATTAATGTACGATAAAATTCACACTAAGAATCTAAAAATAAAATACCAAAACATTAGGTCGATCGTAATATATTCCGATGGGTCGATGATATCAGAGATAAACATTATTTTAAATACTCATTAGATCGTTAAATAAACTTCATTAAAATATGCGTTACGCTTTAAAAAATTGGTTTGGGCACTGTATCAAAGAAATAGTAAGAAATGGGTTCTGAATTGGATCGACAACTCGAGATCCTTATAAATGAATCTTGGTAAGTTGTATCTCTTTCTTACAAAATTAACCAAAAACTTATTTTTAATTACAGCTAATTACAAAGGCTTTTAAGTATGCAAATGAAACTATAAACCAACCACGTGAGGAGCTAATTTAACCGACTACATTTTAGTAACGTTATACAATATTTTTGTTTACTTTAAGGGATTCTGAACATTAATGGTATAGAAAACGTTCGATGTAAAATACAAGCTAAATCTGGTGGGTTCATTAACATTAATTAACACAGTTTACTTCCGCTAGGCTAGCTTTCTGTATTTAAAAAAAAAAATTCACACAATTTACTAGTAACGTTCAATCAATGTTTAATAGGAATTCTGAAAAACCCTATAATAATATGTAATTCTTATATTTGTATGCATGCTGAGGATATATTTCCTGTCATTGGATGAAGGGGGTTTACCCTGAAAAAAAAAAGAATAACAAAAGAACAGAACTGCTCATGATGCTATATAGGCCTCCACATTGTCTATCAACATACGAATCTTGTAGTCAGGCTCGTATTAGGGATGACACTATATACGATGGATAGCACCATCCCTTCCTAAATGTACTCATGCAGAGATTTGAGTTAGAGTTGGATTCTATAATACGAGCCTCAATTTGTACCCATAATAATAGAAGAAAAGTATATCCAGTATTTACCGATTCCTCTGATATAGAAGACATTTAATACCTATACTGGAAAAACTACGTAGGCGATAGCAGATGGTTTCGGTTAGTAGCGGTCAAGGCTACACTAATGCTTTATACATTTTTCAACCCAACTTTCTGTCGTTCCTGACAGTTTGATGTATTGTTGTTCGAAAGCTAAAGTGCTAAATATAGATTTTGTGACTCATTTCTATGAGTTTTTTTTATGTGAGTTCGCTTCTTTGATCTTTAATTTTTCCCTTATCTTGAAGAAAGCGGACACGTTTGTTTTCCCTCCTCAAGGAGCTTAGTGCACTTTAGTATGCTGATAATTCCAGGTCGTCTTATTCCTGACACGTCTCGCAGTCTATCTAGATTTGTGGTTATGTCAAGAAAACAGAGAGGTTTACGTGGAGGTATAAGGTGTCAGTTATCTAGAATTTATACCTTCATGATTGTGATTCCTTTTGTTGATAAATAAGATGTATGTGGTGTTCATATACGTGTATTTATTTTGAAATAACTACTAAGTTCTTGCTCCTGATATACACTCACTCAGCGGCGCAATTAACGGCACACACGTTATTTTCATACAAACATTGCTCACTTCACAGTCGCATAAATAAAAAAGGTTTTGCGTCTCTGCAATTTAATATGTTTCAATGGCTTGTCTGTCGATATGATTATCTGTTCAATTAACATTTGAATTAGCAACAGAACCATCTCGATATAACATTGTATGGAATGAGAAAACTGCCTTACCTTTCACTCTTTTAGACTAAATTTAGAGGTAAGAATCTATACGTATACTTATTTGACATTCTTATTCAAAAGATGAACAGCTAAATCTATCGATATACATACATACAAATCATTGCCGTGATGATTTTATTTATGGAACTGTAAAGTGAACATGTTTGTATGAAATTAATAGTATGTTCTGTTACTAAGCCGCTGTGTGTAGAAGTGCCATCTGATTGATAGGTACAGAGCACAGAACTTGGCAAGACAAAAGATGCGCCAAGCTGCGCATCTTTTGTCTCATCTTTCTCTTGCCAAGTTATATGCCGGTATCTGTACTCGACGTTTTCATAGTTTTCATTTAGATCTGTTTTGTCCTCAGATGCACCAGCAGCGGAGCGCGAACAGCTGTTCGTCCAGAAGCTTCGACAGTGCTGTTTGCTGTTCGACTTCGCGGACGAGCCGCTGTCAGACCTCAAATGGAAGGAGGTGAAGCGCGCCGCGCTGCTAGAGATGGTGGAGTACGTCACCTCGCAGCGCGGCGTCATCACGGAGGCCATATACCCGGAGGCCGTCAGTATGGTTAGTGGACTTTATTACGTAGCTCTCACACGCATAATGGAGCTTAAACAGCTGTCAGACCCTAAATGGAAGGAGGTGAAGCGCGCCGCACTGAGATAATGGAATACCACCTCGCAGCGCGGCGTCATCACGGAGGCCATATACCCAGAGGCCGTCAGTATGGTTAGTAGACTTTATTTAGTTCTCACACACATAATGGAGCGTGAACAGCTGTTCGTCCAGAAGCTTCGGCAGTGCTGTTTGCTGTTCAACTTCGTGGATGAAGTCCCCTATCAGCCCTCAAACTGCTCGAGATGGTGGAATACCACATCGCAGCGCGGCGTCATCACGGAGGCCATATACCCGGAGGCCGTCAGTATGGTTATGGTTAGTCCCCGCAAATTGGTAATACGTTGGAACCTTGTCACATTAAGATCTACGTTGACGTCATCCGCAACAAAAAATGACATGTAACAATAAAATTCTAATAGGTACTAATTATTGAATTACTATTTTCAATAAGATAGGGTCTAGGTCCTCTAGGTATACTTTAACAATTGTTTTTCGTTTTTGAGGTTAAAAAAAATGGCCGCCAGGTCCATTATCAATTTGCAGGGATAGTACATATAGTCACACATATTGGAGCGTGAATATAAACAAATCAATAAAACTAAATGGTCTTTTGGAGTGTCCCAACTAAACTAAACACACATCCTGATATTTTCATGCAAAATAGATATATATTATATATATATTATATTCAAATCGTATTACAATTTTTGAAAATTGCCTAGAACGCGCTTATTGCCCTGATGTTGTCCAAAGCTATCAGTGGTAATCTCGTTGAATACAACTGCCCTGCGCAATAATCGAACCCATACAAATTCCAGTGCTGCCCCCCTACAATGACTGTCAAAAGTGCTATCGAAGCGATGTTGTGAGATGGCGCTATACGCGATGTATAGCTCTGTCTCTATCACAATATCACTTCGATGTTGCTATAAGAGCTTAGAGTAGGTACAGCCTTATTTTATTTATTTTGTACAGTTTATTTTTCCTGTTGCACTTGCCGTGTCACTTGAAAATGAACCTGATTCATTAAATGCAACAACAATGTCACACAATGCTACTCTCGGTTTACTAACGGCGACTTTAATTATAATTGAATTCTTTACTATTGGAGATTAGTTTTTACAATATAAGATAATATCTTAGTGCTAATTTTATGACCAGCTGTTAAAGGAGTCATCTAAAATATATTATACTAGCTGCCGCCCGCGACTTCGTCTGGTTTTTTTTTGCTATCCCTCGGGAACAATACTTTTTTTCGGCATGAAAAGTACCCTATGTCCTTCTCTGTACCCCTGACAACGTGTATGCAAAATTTCATGATGATCGGTTCAGTAGTTAAGACGTGAAGGCGTAACAAACAAACAAACAAATAAACAAACAAACAAACGGACTTTCGCATTTATAATATTAGTAAGGATTTTAGATGACTCCTTTAACAGCTGGTCGTAAAATTAGCACTAACTCAACTAAGCGGAGCTTCTACTACTGTGAATACTAAATAACACATTTAATACACAAATAAGTATGATAACAACTTTGGCTCAAGTACAAATACTTATTTATTTATGAAAACGTTACTTGCTGATGTAGTGTACTCCCTGTAACAGGCGTCACTGGCTCGGCAACTCCCGGTCTGCGCAGGCAACACGTCAGCTCTAGGGTTGCAAAATTACGTAATTTTACCGAAAAGGCTGGTAAATTACGGATATTTTACCGTAATACTGATTCATGGTATCTAAGCATTGAAAACAAAAAAATAGAATATTCAATTGCGATGATCGTAGTAAAATGAAGGAATTGTGACATTTCCATACATCAACTCTCGGCAATATCTACAATTACTTCACCTCGCGTTTTATACTGCTTAGTGCGTGAACTTTTTAGATTTCACTTAAGGTTTTTTTTCAGTTTTTCACTTAAAATAGTGGTTTCACATTTTGGAGCTCAGATAGGCTGTCTTACTCATACTTTTGAACTTAAAAAATAACTTGATTTATTTTTGGTCATTGTTTTCAATACATCGTCAAAAAATAGTATTACGGATATTAAACATATATTGTTTTTGTTGAAAAAAATACATTTAAATGTACAAAAACTAGTTCTAATTTCACCAAGTAAATCAAAAATATATCTGTAAATAAATATAAATAAGTACGTGAAATATTCGTGATAGTATTCTTTTGACTATTGAAAACATTCACCAAAAATAAATCAATTACTTGATTTATTTTTATTATTTTTTAGTAATTTATTATTATTTAAAAAGTTCAAAATAGTGAGTGAGTAAAGGTATGATTCCGATGTCAGCAGCACTGCTGCGCGACACTGCTGCGCGACACTGCTGCGCGACAGTGCTGCGCAGCACTGCTGCCGAGCTCGGAATGTAGTCTCATATAAACCTATAGAGAATGTATGGGGACCAGTGGTGTTGCGGCAGCAGTGCCGCGCAGCACTGCTGCGCAGCAGTGTCGCGCAGCAGTGTTGCGCAGCAGTGTCGCGTCGCTTCTCCGCTCACATCAAATTGAGCCTTTCAAACGTAACATTATGGTTCAATTTGGAGTGCACTGCTGCGGCAACACTGCTGCTGCTGCCGAGATCGGAATCATACCTTTAGCCTATATGAGTTGCAAAATGTGTCAGACAACGCTCTTATAGACTATAATTACTTCACCTCGCGTTTCCTATCTTATTCGTTTAATAGCTTACGGCTTGGTACGTGAAAGAGAGGTCGGCGTTTTTTCGTTTTTCACTTAACGGACAAACAGACTAACAGATTAGCACATTTTCCCCTGTAATAAAAACATATAAGTACTTTAAATACATTTTTTACTGAAAATTACCGTAATTTATCGAAAAATACCATAAATTACGTAATTTATCGTTTTTTACCGAATTTTACCAAGGTAATTTTACCGATTTGCATCCCTAGCAGCTCTGGCCCATGGCTCTCACTGTAGTGACGTGCGCCCCACCACCGTGAGCACGAGACAGTGTGTGTCATCTGTCATTGACATTGACAGTATGCTGTGCATACACTACAGCTGACTTACACTCAGCCCAAGTAGCTAGCTAGCTAAATAATACATAATACTCGTAAACTACTGGGATTCCATGCCATGCCACTTTGCAGTAGTCGAAAGCTTATAAACAACAGCCTATCAACCACCACGCAGGCCCAATGCGGATTGGTGAGTGTTAACGACTGCAAATGCAGCTAGGACCAACGGTTTAACGTACCTTCCCAAGCACGGATATAAAATAGAATCGAGATAATAAATTTTTGATCACCCATCCATGACTGACCCTTGCAAAAATTGCTTAACCTCCGCAATCACTGCGCCATTCGAGCTCCTCACGTAAGCAATCACAGAAAGCGATTTGTAAATTGTGAATAATGATGATGACCTTCTTCGGGGTGAGGATGACCTTAAAAATATACAGGGTAATTTTGTGACCTCTTTACAAAATCAAATATATCGAGGAAGTAATAAAAAAAAATTGATGAGATTATTATTTTTAAATTCACAGTTCTGCCACTTTTTATATCCTAAAAATCTAGGCGTGCACGCTCACCCTCGCGCACGGGAGAAGGCGGGTGGCGGGAGGGCGGCTCGCGCGGTTCGTCCTGTGCGATGCGCAAACAGTGACAACAATTTCAATTTGTGTAGGGAAAAGTTTGGGGCAAAAAAATAAAAAAAAAAAATTTTTAGTTCATATATTGATTGGGGAGCTCGGTGGCGCAGTAGTTTAGCGCCTCGCCCAGCGATTGCGGAGGTTAAGCAACGTTCGCAAGGGTCGGTCATGGGATGGGTGACCAAAAATGTATTATCTCGAGCTCCTCCGTGCTTCGGAAGGCACGTTAAGCCGTTGGTCCCGGCTGCATTTGCAGTCGTTAACACCCACCAATCCGCATTGAGCCCGCGTGGTGGGTTAATGGCCCGTCCTCCTTATCCACCCATAAGGAAGGCCTGTGCCCCAGCAGTGGGGACATTAAAATGGCTGATGATGATGATGATGATATTGATTGTACTGCTGAGAATGACCTGACTTTGAAAAGAGTTCCAAAGATTACCCTGTATACTAAAGCGGTTATTTTTCCCAACAGTTTGCCATAAACTTATTCCGGACATTGCCACCTTCTTCGAACCCCAACGGCGCAGAGTTCGACCCTGAGGAAGACGAGCCCACGTTGGAGGCGGCCTGGCCCCACCTGCAGCTGGTGTACGAGCTGTTCCTCAGGCTGCTCGAGTCGCCCGACTTCCAGCCCAACATTGCCAAGAAGTACATTGACCAGAAGTTCGTGTTACAGGTCAGTGAATGAGTCCTATAAACTATGTTTCACTAATGGTGAAGGGTCCGTACAAGCGGATTCCCCTCGGTTTACCTTTTAGAAATTCCACCCCAGCGATCCACTATGCTGATCATATCATTTTTGTAGAACGGCTTACCTTTGCCATAATTTCACCCCTCGCATCCTCCAGTAGGTAGATAGATACCCCCCATCCTTTTTATGAAATAAAAAAAAATATAACATATATATAATATAACAATATAACATATTTAAATAATAGTTGAATTAGAATTGTTTGTCGTTTGAATAATATTTGTTAAAAAGTGCCTTTTTAAAAAACATCAATTGTATGCCTATAATATTAATTATAATTTGTCTATGAAAGTAAAAAGATTTGGAAAAAATGAAATATGTATGCCTTTCTAAAAATCAACAATTTTATTAATGCTTATATGCCTATAATATAAATTGTAATGAATATTTGTCTGTGAAAGTAAAAACATTTTCATAGCTTTTATATCTACTTAAATCAAGTACAACAAGTATTATGTTCATGGCAATACCACTTCTATGGTATTGCCAATCTAGCTGAAACAACAAAAAACTGACACAAGAAAACTGCTTAAATCAATAGAAAAGTTTTTTTATGATTTCGTTAGTACTGACTGATATTGGAAAAGTTTGAGAATATGGACGATGGTAACTAAGGGTTACGTATTACATGTCTTACGGGCCGTCGCCGCGTCGTCCCTCCAGTTAATCTGGCTACATTGTAAACTTATACCGTTATTTTTAACCGACTTCAAAAAAAGGAGGAGGTTCTCAAGTCGTCGGTATTTTTTTTTTTTATTTTTTTTTTTATGTATGTTTTACCATAACTTCGTCAGTTATTAACCGATTTATACAATTCTTTTTTTATCTTAAAGAACATAGTTTGTGTGTGGTCCCATAAAAAAATTACAGAGATCTGGCTGGTAGTTTTTTCATAATCCTGAAAAATGTCAATTATTTAGCTTGCCATCACACGTGTTTTTACGAATTTTCGAACATAACATCTTTGTTTATGTACCGATTTAGATGATTATTTTTTTGTTTGAAAGGGTATACTTCAAGAGTGGTCACATTTCAATTTCATCGGTATTGGACTTTGAACTTCGAAGATACACAAGGGAACTCCTCAAATTCAAATAGTATATGTAAAGTAATTTGGATTTTGGTAGGTTTATGACAATCCAAAACAAACCAAACCATGGTCTGCAATGCAAGGTTCTGGACTAGACTTGGACTACGAAGACACAATGGAACTCCTCAAAAACAAACAGCGTAAATTGGGAATTTGAGTTGTGGGCATTTTACCATTGAAAATATTTTATAAAGTTAAAAAATATTAACATGCTTACATACCTGCCACTAAAAAGTTGAAAATAAAAAACTTTTTTAACAAAAAAGAAAAACCTCCTTCAAAAAACCTGAAACAAAAACAGCTTCAAAATTAAATACCTCTAAAAAAGCGAGAAATAATATTCAAATCATTAGTTACGCATAACATTATTAATAAAACACGTCTAATGAAGTCGGGTGGGGCTTTCAGAAATATAAAAAAAAAATTACTTGTCTTCCAGCCCCACCCGACTTCAATAGACGTGTTTTATTAATAATGTTATGCGTAACTAATGATTTGAATATTATTTCTCGCTTTTTTAGAGGTATTTAATTTTGAAGCTGTTTTTGTTTCAGGTTTTTTGAAGGAGGTTTTTCTTTTTTGTTAAAAAAGTTTTTGTGAATCTATTATTTTAAAGATTTGCGTGATATAAGAAGTAGAAAAAACTTAATCAGCATTGTATATTTGCAACACATTTTCAGATTCTAATACTACTACTATTCTACTGCCTTAAATTTCTTCTACTACTAAGCAATAACATGGCATAATACTTTACAGTTTACACGGTACGTGACGTGTCCTTGACTGTGGGCGTGAATAATAGAAGGCAAACTCGCCGCGATACGATTTATGTCTTTTTGATTTGTTGGGTGGCTAGGGTTGTCACTAACCTTACTTTAAAAAGTAACAACTTTAGGATTTGTGCTACGCTTATGTTGTGACATAATTTTTAAATGTGATGGCTGTGGCTTTGTTTCAGAGGTCTTTACAGAAATAATTTGTGTGGTGTGACGTGAATGGATAAAATTAGGAATGAGTCTGTCAGAGGAAGTTTGAAAGTAGCACCAGTAACAGAGAAGTTGAAAGGGAATCGTCTGGCTTGATTTGTTATGAGAATGGATGAAAGGCATGTTATTAGAAGAGTAATGGATATGGATGTTAAAGGCTGGAAATTAAGAGAGAGAAAGATCGCCGAAAAGATTGCGTGCGGAATGATATGAATGAGAAGGGAGTGGATGACGAGTGACAGGAAGGAAACTGCACCGACCCCAAATAAATTGGGATAAGAGTAAAGAGATGATAATAGAAACAATTTCCTGTAGTAGACGTGGTTATTGTGTAGTCTATGCTTTAATACTGTGTCGCCCAATTGGTGCTACGCATACCCCCAGGGGTACGTGAGGTTGCATTAAGAGGTACGCGCAGCTATCTCTTAACTAATACATCATACATCTGATTTCATTTTGTATGCATCATTCCTGCAACAAGGGGTAATTTGGGGTCTTTCTTCGATTAGTACATAGAAAAAACTAATTGGAAACCACTGCTTAGTAGATTTATCATCACTTAAATATAAATAATCCAACGTTAAATCATTATGTAACACAATAGTGCAACAATGAGCTTCCGCCTGATACAGTTCACTGGTAATTGCTCACCGAACGTGTCAGCTTACAAATATCGTGTATGCTCTATTAAGTCATTGGGTGTTGGACGACATAATTTTAAACAAGCTACTCTATGGAGAATTTTTGAAGTGTCAGTAATAAATATAGTTTTCTTTTCTAAAAATCGTGTTATTAGGAACTTTGATATTAGTAATTTAATTCACAATAATAATTATTACAGCAAAACATCTTCATCTTTTTGTCAACCCTGGCTTAGGGCCATAGTGTTAAAAGTCGTTTGACACACCCATTGGTGTAATAGCACTACGCTATTTGACCCATGGTTGTAAATTTCTTAAGTCCATTAAAGCAATACCATAATGCTCGAGCTCTAATGATATTACACTTCCCTTAGACTTTGTTATTTTACTCTAACTTTTATAATTCTTTACAAAAATACCTTATTATTCCATACAAAACAAACATTTCGCTTTATATGGCATTATGCAATGATATTAAAAGTATAGATACGTTACGCGCACTCCAAATTGGCAAGACGAAAGTCAGGTAATTGCCCGACTTTCAATTAGTCAGGCACAGGCTTGCGACACGGAAACACGCGGCTCTCGTCAGTCAGAGGCGATAAAATTGTGAAATTTCATTAAAAAAATGTCTCCTTGCGTCTTTAGACGATGTACAAATTATACAGTAACAGTCAGAGATCGGAAAAATGCTTAATTTCACACGTAAGTACTGTATTTAATAAAAATATGTATTTTCTATTACTTTATCCGGCCATATTGTAAAAAGAGCGCGCTGTCTGCTTTGCGTATGTGAGTGAAGGAGACAGCTGACGCGCTTTCAATTCACGGCCAATGCGCATGCAGCGGTCAATGTGTGTATCTATAGTACCATTGCTGTTTTAAATAGCAATTATGTTGGCGTATAACTCATCTTTACTTTTAATATCATTGGCTTTATGTAGATGGTCGAGGCCGAAAGGGGCCGAAACCCGATCGGAGCCGGACTGGACGTCGACCGATTGGTCTCCAGCGCCATCTATGCCTAAGCATAGACAAAAGTTACCAACCTCAGAACGCTTGCGGTACAAAGCAACGTATTTTTTAATCTGTAAAATTTACATTCTCGAGTGAAGCTGCAGCGGATCACTGTCTATTGTCAATTTAATCGCATTGTACAGTAGCCAGCAAACATCTTAAAATCTGATGGGGATTGCGCAGAACGCGTATTTTGGGTATGCGTAGCGGTGAGGTACGGGGACGCGGGAGAGGGGCGCGCGCTATTGGTCGCTCGCGAGTACACATGCGCGAACTTATCCCACTCCGTCGAAAGAGTGTCAAGATGTTTGCCGGAATCTGTACAACATAAGGTTGCTTTTCGCCTTTACCTATTTAACTTTTTTCTTGTTTTGTTTCAGTTATTAGAACTGTTCGACTCGGAAGACCCCCGAGAGCGCGACTTCCTGAAGACAACACTACATAGGATATACGGAAAGTTCCTGGTGCTGCGCGCCTACATACGGAAACAAATTAACAATGTATTCTATAGGTGAGTGAGATACATAGTAATCTATGTAGTTTACAATAGGCACAGTTAACAGCACGCCGGGCTTCCACGACAGGGTAATCATATTCAGACATTTTTTTTACCTAAATGCGAAGATATTAAGGTTCAAAATAAATTACAGATTTTTGTCAGTTTTGTATAACCTGATGTGTTGCTGACTGTACAATAAAATGACGACCTGAGTGTTGCAATGGTTGGCGTTTTTATTAGGTTAATAATTGATATTGTTGGTAATGCCATTATTTGATTTCGTAACATGTCTCAAATGTCTTTAGTTAGTCTTTGTTGTAATCCACAAAACCGTAGGGTTTTACTACATTGGCTGGACCGGAACATATACTTTGTAAGTAAGAAGAAACGGCTGAAGGTATGAAAAAAAATATCGATGAAATTAGACATGCAATACCCCGTTTTAAAATTAAAAAAATCATTTAATTTATTAATCCAAATATACACATCAACTTTGTCTAGGGATACAGGTGTTATTTTCATACAATTGAGGTAACTTTGAAGCCTTGGTTTTCTGCCAGGGATGTACCGTGCTGTAATCTGATGATGGCCATCCAGGGACTGAATGGAGTGGATTCAGATCGCCATACACACCCAATTGATCTGATCAGCATTCTAAAAGATTAGTGGGTCAGAGTTCTCAGTTTGAGGATTTCCATACATTTTCATGCTATTTCTGCGGTTTTTTTTAAACATGTCCATTACGTTTTTAGAATAGATCAGAAAGTAGTTCAGATCAGTTGGAAGTGTATAGCGATTTGAATCTCCTCTATTCACTCCCTGGATAGCCGTCATCAGATCACAGCACAGTACATCCCTGGCTGGAAACCAAGGCTTCAAAGTTACCTCGTTTGTATGAAAATAACACTTGGTATCCCTAGACAAAGTTGATGTGTGTATTTTTTAAGATTTGGACAAAAATCATGGTGGCCTTTATATTGCCACTGATTTAGAAAGGGTTAAAGAAATAATTTCCAAACTAGCTACTTAGCATAAAAAAGGAAATAGAAAAAGCAACAAATGAACTGGTAGAAATTGTATTATTCTTGTTCATTCATGTTGCTTTTAAGTTCGTATTGACCCCGAAATTTCCATTCAATGGAATACCCAAGTTCAATGAAAACGTTACTTCATTTTTTAAACTTCAGAGTTGTTTACAATTTTAATGTATTTGAAGGTTTTCTTTACCGAAAGACCTTCAGGTATTCTTTTATTTTTAAGAGTAGGCACTCAACTTACTTCTACATAAGATTTCTTCAGTTTTGTGCAAGAAACTTTGTTGTTATTTAGAAAAAACTTTCAATTTATGAATTGCTCCATTATTTTAGAAAAACTTATATGATATCTTTACAAATACAAACGGGTACTTTATTACGAATTAAATGTAGGTACAGAGGTGTTATAAATAAAAAGAACTTAAATACTTAATCGCCCTTTTCGGACACAGCAATTTAAAGGTATAAGTTTAAAAAAACTTTCAAGAAAATAAAAAGGGAAAAGAAAAGATTACAGAAAAAACAATCGGCTTCATGGGTGACTGAAAAAATCTTCTATTTTCATTCATACACTAAAATAACTGTTTGAAACCTTTAACAAATATTTGTATGCTTACATACCACTATTAAACATTGAAGTGTTATTTCACACACCAACTGAAAAAAACCTTTAAGCGTGGTATTAAACTAGTCTAATCGGCCTTAGAAAAATAATGGTTTTCCCATACTTAGCTGATTATTACAATGGTGTAATTTGCGCGAGCGCTGGGTACACAAACGATCGCAAGTTATTTCTTCATTATGACGTATAATAATAGATGTTATTTCCTGTGTCGCGCGTTTTTACTGCTTCAACTACATTGTCGCCAAAGATGTAACATTATATTGTTTATTTTGTTTACGGTTTAGTACATCGTGCGGAAAGTTGATTTTACCGCACGCCGCGCGTTTTTGTTTACGTTTTTCTCTATATTACAATTTCTGTACATAAATTTTTTTTCGCAAATATATTGAAAAACGTATGGTACAGGGTTGTTAAGGTTTTTTTAAACACGTGACTATTATCAACTTGTTTTAAAAACCTCCTTACCAACCTTGTACCATAAACTACTATAACTGTTTTCCGTTGCTTGATCATTAAACATTAGTAAAATTTAAGAGCTCACATAATAAAATTAATTTAGGATCGTACGCCGTTAAGTTAATTAAGGCGGATTGGAGAATGCAGTGTTGGGTCGTTTTCAGTGAAAATGCTGCAGCCCATTATCTATTCCACGGCGTAGTGTTGGATGTAATACCTCCAGTCACATAGTTGCCTTTTAAGATACCCCTAATAGCTAAGGCCGCACACTATTGGCTCCGTGCACGCTTTTAGCGCCACCTAGCGTGTTGCAACTTTGTTGGCTCTGACCTGACCGTTTTGACGTTTTGATATGTAATGGCGGCATTATGACAAAATATTAAAAAATACTATACATATTGTATTATTAATGTAAATTTCAAAATTACTGTGATTTGGGTGGACAAAGTGTTGTGAAATCATTTTTGGTCCTTTAAATTAAATATGGCAAGTAAGATCTATTCAAAAAGAGTGTTTTATTTTGGTCATATTAGGGTTTGTTTACTTCTTTTTTAGTTGTAGATTTTGGAAAACAAGAGGATAAAGCTACTTTAATAATTTTACTAAGTGATAATAAACATATTTAATTATTCCTGTATCGCTAGTAATAAATTAAATATCGTTTTCATGCAGATTACAGAGCCTTCTTTATTTCTACTTTTTGCCACCATGAGCGCTGCGATCGATTTATTATACCTTCGCACCCTCCCAATAAATGTCGAGCTACTCATCTGTCGGCGCAGCATCGGTAATAGCGAATATGCATAAGTCACCGATTTTGATAAATTTGAGCTTGATCGCTTTGTTCACGAATAAAAACATGATGGAACAGAAAAAAACGGATTATTTTAGTTTTATCATACAAGGTAATCAGGGAAATATAACGATTTTTTTTAGTTTCCGGATATAATGCACTTAACAGTCAGATAGAATATCGAATAAGAAATAATATTTTGTATGACACATATGTACTTAAACGCAAAATTTAGAGAGATAATTGAAAATTATTGGCTAACTCCATGATAAACGCGCCTGAAACATGACATGTGACGTCACAAATCATGACCGTTTTGTATAGAGCGTTTTCGCTCCGCCGTAAGAATACCGCTTTCGGCGTACACCTAGGGTTACCGTATCTCAGGATTTGTCCTGAGATCTCAGGATTTTAGGACTTTTCTCAGGATTGCGGCCGGATTTTGAAAATCTCAGGATTTTTAGAATTTTCATTTTTTCATCTGGTAACCCTACGTACACCCGCAAGTGAATTGGGATTTTGGCAGTTTACATAAAAGTGCTGGCTGTAGTGAAAGGTTGTGTTTGTTACCGGTATACCTGTCTCTGAACACAAGTGCTTGCGGCTGTACCGACACTATCTAACCCTTTACACCCGAGAGTAACAAATCTTTATTATATGTGTGAAACCATATTCTGTGCTTTTGTTAGTGCCTAAAAAACTAAGGAAAAATACAAAAAAAAATCCTGTGGTAGCTGGTCTCCAGCAATCAGACCCTCACGATCATGAGTTTCAGGAATAAATTGCATGTCGCAAAATTCGCAGCTTGTTTCCATATTCGTTTTCTTGTAACTCTGGCCCTGGGAATCGACGCTGATGTTCTTCTTCGAGTATATATAAAGGATTGTGATCGCGACCAACCTCGTTTTGATGGGGAAACTGACCTCCAGTTCTTGATTTTCAGGCATCGGCTCTTGGTATCCTTAGAGAAGGTGACTGAATCGACTGAGGAGGTGGCTGCATTGGCGGGGAAGGTGTCTAGGTCGGTGGGGAAGGTGACATTTCCACAGTTACTTCATCAGGCTCTTCTTCAGAGATGTTTTCTTTCGCTGTCTGCCTGGATAGGACATTCTCATAGTCATTCTAGTCAAAATCTTCAAGCTCCGAAAGATTATCCGTCATGGAATAAATGATTTATTATGTTATCCGTTAATCAAGCCCCTAAAAATAAAAGAAAAACTATGTTTTTCTTCCATAGAATACCTTAACAAAGTTTGCACAGCAACCGAAAGGCTATGATTGTGCGAGTTTAAATTTCAAAGAAGATTCTCGTCAAGTTATTTACGGAAAATACTAAAATAAAATGCATTCTACTAAAACAACTCATAAACAAGTAATATGCATCAAAAACTTCTTTAAATTCGTTTTAATAATTTAAATATCAATTACTGACGTGAGCGGGCGACGGGGTCTAAAAACATGGCCCTCCCTCACGCGGCGTTCGGCTAACTGTCAGGATCAACTGTGTCTCCATAGTAATAAAGTATTATTTTGTGTGCTCTCAGATAGACTCACAATCTATCGACGGTGGTTGCGTCTCCAAAAATGAAGTAAATTTTAGTGTAGAATTTTTCAAAAACAAAACTCACAATCATTTAAACTCGGGTGTAAAGGGCTAAGCGAACGGACTATATATGAAGATGATGTCGCTTGCAGTGTGGCCTATTTGCGAAAGTATGCCATCTTTTCACTAGGATTAGTTAAGCGAGTAGCTTGTAATAATAAACTTTATAGTTATAATATAAAAATAAACAAGGCTATTGGTAGTCTGGCTTTAGCCTAAGTACTCTGCTGCCGGGTGTCACTCGGCTAACAGAATATATGCTGTTACTCCTAGATTAATATAGTTATAATTAGTAAAATTGAAATAAAAACAATATCTATATTTTTTTAATTCTTGGTGCAGGTTTATATACGAGACGGAACACCACAACGGCATCGCGGAACTGCTGGAGATCCTCGGCTCCATCATCAACGGTTTCGCGTTGCCCCTCAAAGAAGAACACAAACTCTTCTTACTTAGGGTATGTGACTTTAATTATCAACCTTATGCAATTGTGAAACGGTACAATTTATAATTGTATATAAATTCATCAAGATTTTCACTAAAGAATGTGTAAGTATAATTGTTATGGTCCGAAAAGACTACAACATTTGAACATTATTGCGACTAGAGATGGGCAAAGGACCAGATTTTGGCCCGATTGCTGAGTTTGTTAAACCCAATCAACGCCGATAGACCATTTTGTTGAACTAAATAAAATCTTTAGAAATAATTGATGTTTCGTCCTTTCAATAATTTTCTGTATTGATTTAACAAGAGATTTGACATATCAATAGAAATAAAAAATCTGTAAAAAGTTTATAATGTGGGTTTTTATTGGGTTTAAACTCAGTGGTCGGGTATAAACCGGGTCTTTTTCCCCCCATCTCTATTTGCGACACGAATGGCGTTCACTCATTGACATTTGAGTGTATGACACCAAAGTGTCGTAGTTTTAACTTTTAAACCTATTTTTAGTGTTACGCTGTAATTGGATGCTTACGGCTTGCAAACGTTCTTGTACCACAGTCTATCTTAGTTTACAGAATGCATCGCCTCAATCAATAAACCTTGAATCAAAAATATCCTTGATAGCGCTTCACGTACTAAGGCTGGCCCCAGACCTACCGGTTTCATTTATTTGCTTTGCTGAGGCGCGTTCAGAACCTACGCTCTGAGTGTAACTTTATGCTCTAACGGCGTTCCAAACATTAGTGCGTGCGTGACATTTGGGTGACACAACTTTCCCCGTTCCAAACGTCAGAGCGATGCAGCTTTTTAACCATCAAAATCGGTCGTTGAAAAACGCTCTGACGTTTATCTACACAAAAATTGTCAATGTCATTTGACATTATTTTGTATTTTGATATTTTTGTGTCTAAGTTTCAAAAACGTCATGGTTGCTCCTAAAAAAAACAGATTTTATTTGTATAAGAAAGTTTAAATTATCCGTATTCTAAATGGAAAACGAAGGCTTGGTATTGCTAATGACATTTAAAGTTAAAACAACAAAAACCACCAAACAACCGCACTCTGAACCTCGGAACCCAGTCCTGTTCTAGTAGAATAGGCCAGTAAAATATTACAAACAAATGTTCTAAAAACGCAAAACGCTATGTAAAGCTGCATTTTTGGTATGTTATTTGGACCTCTTAGGAGAGTGTCTAACTACGTTTTGCAAGCAAAAAAAAGTTGTGCTACCTGCGTGATACGTGAAATACTGCAAAATTTTTAGATTTTCGCAGTTTTATTAAAAAACTAGCTTTTTGACATTAGTTGCCAGTATCATTTTGAAAGTATATTAAATTTGAAAGAATTTAGCCTACCCACAACTCCGTATGTCTAATAGTTTTTGAGATATGATGCTTGAAAAATTTACGGTCACCGGCACATCTAACCACCCACACCGTCATTTTCATCACAGTCACAATCCCATAAATATAAAATGTTGTGCATTTCTGCAATGATTTGTATGTTAATAGATTAGTCAGGTGCTCATTTTTCGAATTAAAATGTCAAATAAGTATAGACACCTCTCAATTTCGCCAAACTGCAGTAAAGCAATGCATAATTTTAATTCCATATTTCATTGTATGAAACAAGAAAACTGGTTTACCTTTCCCTATTTTTGGATAAAGCCTTTAGTTTAGGCTTTACTTCGAGGTGCCGTTTTTAAGACTTTGACCGGACTTTTAGGGTTTTCTTTTCTTGATCGAAGGTTAGTAGAAATTTCAACATCGCTTTCTTCCTTAAATTATTGACATCGTATTTTGATCCTTATTTGTTTTAATATAAAGCACATCTTTGCAGGTATTACTGCCACTACACAAGGCGAAATCGTTGTCGGTGTACCATCCACAGCTGGCGTACTGCGTGGTGCAGTTCCTTGAAAAGGACCCCTCACTAACGCAACCCGTAGTTAGGTATGCTTTATACAACGAGTGAAAAAAACCCTTAATGCCGAATATGATAGATAGAGACCTTCAAACTGAATAACTTTTACTATGGGACCAACTCTGGAATCGCGAAAAAAATCGGCTGTTTCATACAAAAATTAATAACGAAAATATCATAATGTATGGAACAGCAGATTTTTTTTCGCGATTTCAGAATTTGTCCCATAGTAAAAGTTGTTCTGTTTGATGGTCCCCATCTACCATATTTGGCATTAGTCCTATTTTCTCTCTCTCTCTCTCTCTCTACTCTGTTTTATCTCTTTCTTTTAATTTAAAACTTTTATAAACTAACAGAAATAATCATAACAAAAATTTTAAAGTTTGTTACAATTCATGACAAATTCTTATCAATCAAATTGCAGAGCATTATTAAAATACTGGCCAAAGACTCATTCGCCGAAAGAAGTGATGTTCCTGAACGAGATGGAGGAAATTCTGGACGTGATCGAGCCGGCCGAGTTCCAGAAGATCATGGACCCGCTGTTCCGGCAGCTGGCCAAGTGCGTCTCCAGCCCGCACTTCCAGGTGAGGGACCTACACATTCGCAATAAATTTGGTCACGCAGATGCAAGTGGTCCTATTGCATTTGATCCCATTTGCAGGTTTTTCAATTTTCGATGACTGTATGAAATATACAGGGAGAAAAAAGCAGCCCTTGACGAGTTTCTTGCCGGTTCTTCTCGTTACAAGGTCTCCCGTTTAGGGCGCGCGAACCGACGCCGTGGTTTTGACATTCACAAGGTCTTGTTGTTACAAATGCCTAGACTGAATACATTTATTTTTAATTTGAATTTAATAGTTCTATTCGTATTTGGTCACACTTTGGTCACCCATTCGCAAATGGTCACACTCAGATCGGATACAAAATGGGTAGATTTGAAATTAATTAATTATTAATTAATTTCAAATCTATCTATCTATCTATCAAAATATTAAAACTACAATTATTGTAGTTTTGATAATTTACGTGAATTATTACAGAATTAACCTATTAGATTCAAAATAAATGTTACCAATAGCAAGCATAGTTCACTTCGCAGTTTAGTTATAAATAATCGCATTTTCTATTAACTCGCACGAAATTGTAACTAATCGTCTGGAACAAGCGTTCATATGCCATTGCTATACGATTTTAATCAACGTTATCACACCTTACGTTATACTTCCAATAAATCCAAACCAAATATACAAATATGAAAGGTTAATCAATTATAAGAGACCCGTATAAACCTAAATAAACCAAACCAAAAGTATAATTTTAACATTAATATGTTTATCTTGTAAGACTAAGTGCCCAATGGACCGCGAGAAGCAAACACAAACTTGCGTGTTACGTTTCATAGTAATATCTTACGGATATTTTCTATAAAGCAGCGTAGTTTGGGCAGCGCGCCAGAAACTTTGGTACGATATCTTACCAATTTGTTTGAATGACAAACATCGTTTGTCCTTAATTGTGGCACAAAATGTTTGTCTTTTGTTTCATGAAATATAAGCTTATTAGTTTATTACGATGTCGATCGCATAGACTAACTCCAAACTGTGTTATATGACGATATATTAAGTTTTATTTTTTATATTGTGTTGATTATTAAAAAAAATGTTTGCTTGTATGTCAGGGAGGAAAAAGCTACCCTTGACGAGTTTTTTACCGGCTCTTCTCGCTACAATGTCTCCCGCTTAAACCCTCATCAAACAGACAGCGAACCGAGAAACGTAATGTACGGTGTCGTTTGAATCTAGTCACTTAGAATCACGGTCTGCTTTTTCATTTCTATGTGACTAGATTCAAGCGAGACCGTACATTACAAAAAAGTGGCTGTGACATACGGACAGACAGACAGACATGACGAATCTATAAGGGTTCCGTTTTTTGCCATTTAGGCTACAGAACCCTAAAAAGGAATGCTTCGCCACGCATTCGGTTCACTGTCTGTTTGACGAGCTACGACTAGAGCTTGCGAACCGATGGCATAGCTTCTTTGATATTTACAATCAATCAATATATTTATTTGCAAAAATATGGTTACATTAGTTGTTACATACAAATCACCAGCATATTTTGTTGTTATTGTCAACGTGCAAAAGTTTACAAAAGAAATATTATTAATAATTGTCAAAACTGCAAATTAAATTTGTTGAATAATTATTAGTTATTTAAATTGTCATATTTAAAAGAGATTAGGTACATTATTATAAATTATTCAATCATTTATCATTATCTAAAAAAATGTCAATTACAAATTACAATCATTACTTATACTTATTCTCAAAATGTCATTCACAATTTATTTAGCACTATTTTATCATTTAAGAAGTCATTGACCGACATGTGCTTGTAACAGCCTAGATCTGTTGTTCCCAATTAGTTTTTTTACGTACCCCTTCAAAAATTACTTGAAACTCGCGTACCCCTGATAATAATAATAAAATCATTTATTTGACTCAAATCAATAATATACATGCAATTATTATAACAGTATAAAGAAAGCTCCACACAGTTCCTCAGACCAATCCGGGCGCGCGAGTCTGCTGTTTAAGCAGCCAATCACGGTAATAACTCCTAAAAGTGGGCAGAGTGTGATCAGAATAATAAAGGGTAAATTAGAATTATGAAATCATGTAGATGAGATTGCTGCTCGTACTCCTTGATGCAACGTCGCGTACCCCTGGACACGCGTACCACTAATTAGGAAACACTGACCTAGATTGAGTAAACGAATGATGACCGATGATTAGAATTATATTTACTTGTGTCCTTTTTCGCAGGTGGCGGAACGCGCCCTCTACTACTGGAATAACGAGTACATAATGTCCCTCATCTCAGACAACGCTACACATATCTTGCCGATTATGTTCCCTTCGCTGTACCGCAACACGAAGAGCCATTGGAACAAAACCATACACGGGCTCGTGTATAACGCGCTCAAGCTATTCATGGAGATGAACCAGAAACTGTTTGATGAGTGCACGCAGCAGTATAAACAGGAGAAACAGAAGTAAGTTTGATTTATACCACAGAATAGATAAATATTATAAATGCGAAAGTCCGTTTGTTTGTTTATTTGTTTGTTTGTTACGCCTTCACGTCTTAACTATTGAACCGATCATCATGAAATTTTGCATACACGTTGTCAGGGGTACGGAGAAGGACATAGGGTACCTTTCATCCCGAAAAAAAATTTTTTCCCGAGGGATGGCAAAAAACTTTCCACGCAGACGAAGTCGCGGGCGGCTGCTAGTAGATAATAATACTAGCGTACAGAAGTTGCACTTCGCAAAATTGTTTAAATAAATTGCGACTCTTGCTCCGACACAATAAAGTGCAATTCAAGTCGCACACCGCTCCCTTCGCTACAAAATATTCAACTAGTAGTAGGTATGAACCTCTATACAAAAAAAAAGTTGGGAGTTACAAGTCGTGATAAAGTTTGGAGACATGATAGAAACTGATCTGTAGGCTGTTTCTAACTAATATTGAGCTGGGCCAAATTATCCTTACATACAGTTCCATACGGCGGCGGGTTGAATAGCGCAGTTTTCCCGGCTCCATTCTAAAAACTATAACAATTTAGGTTTAGCTAATAGGTCAATTCTGGTATCATTTTCGGATAAATCAATAACGTAGAACTTATTTCAGTTATAAAAAATGCAATTTATTACGCAGTTTCTGAAAAATTATAATTTTAAGTGACAAAATGCATATATTTTAATATTTTATACCAAAATATTGTGAATTATGAATAATTTGATAATAATAAATATTTGTTTGACTTAATTAAGGACAAACATTTATTAATTTCAAAAATGAATATGAATTTTCAACGGCATAAAACCTCTTTGTTGTTACAAAAAAAACACGGTATTACCCGGTTAAATTGGGAATGCCTGTTTACTCACATAAAACTTGCAGTTAGGTACTAATTTAACTTTGTAAGGATAATTGGCTTTGATAACTTTTTGAACATGACTGGAAATCTCAAAACCATTTCGAGGAATAAGCTTTCGGTACAGTGTCTACTAATTAAATTTAAAAATAAGTCTATATTTTTAAAGATATTTATAATATTCAATAAAAAGCTTTAACCTTCAAATGACCTTCATATGACGTCATCACATACAGATCCCCCAGCCATAATAAAAAAAAGAAAAAAGTGCAAAGACAATTTTGACAATGAACTTGGCATTAGGGATGGTGGAAGGTGGAAGTGAAAAAATATCGATATAGGTAATATTTCTCAGAAAAAAATGGGATGAAATGGGACGTTGACTAAGTAATGGATTCTAATTTTAGGGTATTGTAAAACATAAAAAATAGCAAAATAAACCCCTACGCGAAATTTTGGCTCGATTTGACGAATTTTACGATGATTTTTAAGACTCAAAGTTGGAAAAAATCAAAATGCTCCAGTGACAAAATAGTGTTGACTATTAGAATCCATACGTAATTACCAAAAAAATGTTTTGGAAAAATTATTGTAAAAACATCTATTGATATATCTGAGTATTTAATATCGCCCGAAAAATATCGATGAACTTATCTCGTAATTTTTTCCACATCCCTACTATTAAATGTTTGTAAATAGAAATAAAGTATGCACATATTTTCACAATGTTTATTATGTTATCCTGCAAATTTATCAGTCCACAAGCAATCGTTACAATTTCATCCATGTAGCCTACATCCAAAATAGACACAATACATACAATACATTTCGCAATTTGTGTAGATTGGGCGTGTCAGTTTTTACAAAGTTTTTCAGCAGAGTTTCCACTGGTAAGCATTTTTATTATAATTTTACCACCTCAAAAATTATTGCGGCAAATTAAGAAGGTAGGCTAGAACCGTCACAACTGGATTAAATGAATAAAATAGAAGAAATATTAACTATAACTTATTTGTTTACAAACAACCATAAAGTCATTATGACAGTTAATGACACTTGGCCTTTCTTTTTCTATAAGTAGATGGCAAAGGTTTTCTTCTTAAACTTTCATGCCACTAATGACGTCATTCCGGTTGACCATATCCGCTCGACAAATATATTTATAAAAAAATAAATACGGGACCAAATGTTAAAATATTCAAATTAGTTTCTTAAATTGGCCTAATCTGTAGTAAAAAAATGTAAAAAAAAATACCTTTTATTTTTTAACCAAAGCCAATTCTATAACAACCTAGTGTTTTATATATTATTGCACGCGTTTGTTATAGCTCGGTTTATGGCCCTAAAAGCGATGTATTAGGACTCACTTTACGAGCAAGTGTGTTGAAAAATTAATAACGAAAATATGTAAATGTCTGAAATAGCTTTTTTTGCGATTTCAGAGTTGGTCATATAGTAAAAGTTGTTCAGTTTGACGATCCCTATCTTTAATTCTGGTTTAGCCATTAATTTTGTCACACAATGTCAAAGGAGTCATTTGATTGATGTGATCGATAGATATTATAATATTGATGATTAAACATTTTTAAAATGATAACAATAATAAAGCGATTTGTATATTTTTCGAAACTTTTGTGGAATATCCAACGTCCGCTAAAACAGTTTTTTTTTTAAGAATTTTAAGATTTTTCGCTATAACTCTATCAAACTTTTAACACCAAACGATAACTTGAAAGGTACTGTGTTTTGTCTATGTCCGTTGGCTGTTCGTGTCAATAATATTTTATAGTATAGTGGGATAATGTTAAGGGCCTACCGAGCCTCTTCTAGCGCCGCCAATCAAGAAAAAATCATTAAAACGAAATAACTATGTTTAATGAAATTATGAAAAATATTAAAACTAGTATTAGTTATGAACTATTTTTGTATGCATTTTCTTCCTGGTTTAAATGTGTTTGTGTAGTTAAAATCTGGATTAACGTCTAAAGTCGTCACTTTTAGTACAGTAGCCCGTAGAACATTTAAATCACCAAAAAGGTTACCGTTTGCCGTTGTGATATAGTTATTTATTACGAAATTAAAGATACTTTAACCCATGTTTTACAGCTATCACAACCCGCCGTAACCTATATTTGTAAATCTCCAAAAATTATATTTTTTTATTTTTCAAGGTTTACCACATGGTTTAGCTATTTTCGTGTTCTACAGCGTTGTTTGATTGCCACTAATAATAGTAAGACTTTGGAAAGTGATCATACACAGATTTAAGAATAGATAAAGTCCAACTATTTTCATCAGGTCTTAAATCTGTGTATGGCTTTTTGGTGATTTAAATGTTCTACGGGCTACTGTACTATTTGGGCGTTAATCTAGATTTTAACTACGCGAATACATTTAAACTAAGAATTTAACGCATACAAAAATAGTTGATAGCTAATACTAGTTTTTATATTTTTCAGAATTTTATTTACCATATTTCGTTGTAATGATTTTTTCTTGATTGGCAGCGCTTGTGGACGCGCGATGCACCCTTAACAGCGATTAACTATTTCCATCAGAGAGCGGGAGCGAATGCTGCAGCGGGAGGAGATATGGCAGCAACTAGAAGCACAGGCGGCCGCCAACCCCGCGTACCGCGCCGCGCCCGCGCCCGCGCCCGCGCCGCCCGCCGCCGCGCCCGCGCCCGCGCCCGACCTCTCCTACCACCACGTGGCCAGCGAGGCGCTAGAGGTCAGCATCACTTGTCCATAACCAAGGTCGTGACTATATCAACTCGGAGTCATGCGTCCACCAACCCCACTTATCGAGCCACTATTACGCCCGCGCCCGCGCTCGACCTCGCCGTACACCACGTAGCCAGCAAGGCGCTAGAGGTCACTATCACTTGTCTATAACCAAGGTCGTGACTATAATCAACTCGGAGAGTCATGTGGCCACCTACCCCACCTATCGAGCCACTCCTAAGCCCGCGCCCGCGCCCGACCTCTTACCAACACGTGCTAGCGATGCGCTAGAGGTTACTATCACTTGTCTATAACCAAGGTCGTAACTATATCAACTCGGAGAGTCGTGCAGCTACCAACCCCACGTATCGAGCCACTCCTACGCCCGCGCCCGCGCCCGACCTCTCCTACCACCACGTGGCCAGCGAGGCGCTAGAGGTCAGCATCACTTGTCCATAACCAAGGTCGTGACTATATCAACTCGGAGTCATGCGTCCACCAACCACACCTATCGAGCCACTCCTACGCCCGCGCCCGCGCTCGACCTCGCCCTACACCACGTAGCCAGCAAGGCGCTAGAGGTCACTATCACTTGTCTATAACCAAGGTCGTGACTATAATCAACTCGGAGAGTCATGTGGCCACCTACCCCACCTATCGAGCCACTCCTACGCCCGCGCTCGCGCCCGACCTCTTACCAACACGTGCTAGCGATGCGCTAGAGGTTACTATCACTTGTCTATAACCAAGGTCGTAACTATACTAACTCGTAGAGTCGTGCGGCCATCAATCCCGCGTATCGAGCCACTCCTACGCCTTCGCGCGCATCGCCTTATGCCGCGCCCAACCTGTCCTACCGACACGTGGTCTAGTGGTTTGCCCACCCGTGTAAGACGCAGGGGCCCGGGTTCGATTCCCAGGAGGGGGGTATAATTGTATTCAGTTTGGTTGGTGGTAGGGCTTTTTCAAGTCCGCCTAAGTAGCTACCACTATCTTACCTAAATCTGATGCCATAACAACAATAAAAAATGTTGTGTTGCCGTAGTTAGAGGTAAGAAGGCCAGTTCATCAGTGATAAGGGTATTCCGGGTATGGTGCGCTTCCACCTTCGGCCCTATCATCACTTAACATCAGGTGAGGTGAAGGCCAAGCATCACTACCTGTTGTGTATTAAATAAACATGGCTAGTGTAGCAAAACCATAGACATAGAAAAATTTTCGCTGCGCTCAAGAAGACCAACAAAGCGTGGAAAAGAAAAGAGAAGTTAACATCATACGGACACGGTCTATGTAAAAAAGAGACAAAGGATCAAGTGACATGTGCCAATATTTTTTAGAGTAAGAGCCCCTAGCGTCCCGCCTAGCAAATGAGCAATCACAGTTTGTTTAAAATATTTGTTAATCTTAATTATAATTTAAAATAAAGGTATCGTGGAGCCATGGTGTCTTGTGCTCTAAGTAATTGTGATGTGATAAAAATAAATAATCCAAGTAATCACACTTTTCACAGGTAAATAAGATATTGCCACACATTTCTCTAAAACCAAATTTCTCTACATTTATTCGTTTATCGACGAAGAAAACAGTATGGAACATAGTTTATTAATTTCCTTTGCCGTATATAGTCATATTTTATGAATCTAGGTCATATTTTACGAATCTCATATAAAATGTATGCATTCTTTTTCGGATCACCTGTTTATTGACATTGTTGTTCTTTGACATTCTATTTCTATGAGCAAAACACAAGAAGTAAGATAAATTACTGCATTCGCGATGTCGTCTAATTGGCTGTAATAATTTCGTACCACGGTTTATTAAACAATTAATATATTGCCTATTATTAATGGGCGCTGTTCACAAATTTAGGCGTTATTTACAAAAACGGCCTTTGACCATTTTTGACATAAAGTAAAATATTACTTTTTGACTGTTAGCACTATTTGGAATTGCTGTCTTTTAAGCTGTATTATTGGTTTTGACAAAAACCGTCCACAACACACATAATCTTTGTGTGAAAATTTTGGGTTTTCACAAAAACCGCCAATGTTTGTATGTAGATTGCTCGAATTTTACAAAAGGAGCCAAAGTCCAAAACTGTTTTTACTGTGTCATTAAAAAGTCAATGTTTCGTACAAAGGCTGTTATTGGAAATAACGCCTCTTCAGTTCACGCTTCCTAACTTTTCAATCGTCACACAGGCGCGGAAACAAAACTACAACGCGAGCAAACCGTTGCTCCGCAAGAAGTCGGAGCTGCCGGCCGACACGTCCACGGTGAAGGCCCTCATCGAGCACCAGCGCGCCGACCCCTACCTGCCCACGCCGCCCGACGTCAACCAGTGCTAGCGCACATCGCTCCTACACGCTCACAACACGCAAATTTGGTTCCAATCGTGCTAAGGTACGCCATTCTTACTACGCGATGCGAGAACGAGAAATCCGTAGCGAGTGAGCGCGCTCGTAGCGAGTGGAGCGGTCCGTAGCGACGCGTAGCAGGGCTGCCATAAATGCGGGACATTTAGAACAAAAATATGGTAAACCATGGATTTTAAAAGACTCGGGTAATATTTAAGTGCTACTTGCTCACCGGGACGTATGGCAGCTCTATCGTAGACGTCCGTAACGCCAGAAGCAAGTGATGTCAGTCAGCACGAACGATTGGAAACCGACGCAAAGCAATCTCGTAGCGAACTAAGTGGTTTAGTGATACGATACTGACGTAGACATAAAAGTCAGCCTTCAAATTAGAAATATGAAAATGGCGATTCAAATCATTAATATAACGCTTTGTTAAGATGATGTTATGATCGAATCGGCCTATGTAAATCGCTACCAGATAATCTAGATATCAAATGTGATTATTTCGCTTTTCAGACAATATCATTATGAAAGAATTATGCTGTGAGATGAAAATATAGAAATAATCGTTAATATGTTCATCTGAATAGATAATTTAATAATAGTTCATTCCGACACCAACTAATACATTGTTACAAATAAAGTGCTAAGTTAATGTTACGTTTAACCATTTTTATTTGAGAAGAAACTATATTTTCAAGTGACATAGTTAATGATACGATCAACAAATGAAAGCAATATTATAAGAAGAAAGTTAAAAACAAATTTTGTACTTTTCTAACATCCAAAGCCTTTATCCGTCTAACTAAAATTCTAATGTCACAACAGCTATAGTACAAAGTGTACAATGTTAAGAGGCCGTCGGACAGTGAACTATACAAACTTCTATATAAACGTAATACCTAAATGATTTAGAATTTGAGCATAATTTACTCTTCTTGTACTGTTGGGATTAAGATAGTATTTGACTAGGGCTCTATAAAATAAAAAATCCAAAATACCAAACCAAATAAAAAATAATGCGATTTCTAGTTTTCAATGAAAAAAGGCATTTATTTTCAAATTTGGTTACTATTTTGGACTTTTTTATTTAATAGAATCTTAGATAAATACTATTTTAATCTGGATAACATCACAAGAAGAGTTCGTATTGCTCAAATTGCAAATCATTAACCGACTTCAAAAAAGAAGGCTCTAAATTCGATATAGAAAGTTCACTGTCCGCCGACCTGTTAAACATCCAATCAATATACTGCCATCGTTGTATAAATCCTTGGCTATACACATGTTGTTCACTATAAAACGTGCCAGTACCAATTGCGTGCCTAACAGTGCAGTAACGTCACTTTACATACATTCATATAAGTGTTGACGCATTTATGTAGTTTGAATGTTGTTGATTATGATTAAGCCAAACTTGCGTCAGTTGCGAGTGTTTCTGTGGAACTGTGTCGCAGGCAGTGGAGTAGGTGTGTGCGAAAGGACGCTTCAATAGTGACACATGTTGCGAGACGCATCGTCTATACAATACAATACGTTAGTTAGTACACATATAATTAAATTTGTAGTTTTGTTGATGTTTTGTATTCCACGCGAGATCGACTGCTGACTAACCGGGTCTTGCCTCTCTTTTTAACTTTGGTACTTTTAGTCTTACCAGAAAGTAAGATATTTGAGTTGGACCAGATATACAGTAAATGTTGCCAGTTACTATTAATTACTTTAATATTTAGGGGAACTTTTTGCCATTTTGTAAAATCATTTAACAGCTGCAATAATATTATATTAGGGATCAATGTAGATGGCGCTGGTTATTAAAAAAATAAATAACTTCATTGGCTTCTGTTTAAGAAACCGGGGCAGGCAGGACCATTGCGAATGCTGTGTGCCCCGTGATTTTGACAATGACGGTTCGATGCCGGTTCAGCTCCGGTCCGGTTTTGCTTCGGCTCCGGTCGTGTTTCGGTTAAGCTCCAATGACACATGAAGCCAAAGCATTTCCATAATTTTTGAGAAAAAATAAGTTTCATAACAAAGTTTCTTTTTGGTACTTTTTAACAAGTTTTCTACGATGCTTACTAAATAATATACTAGAAAAAAATTCGACTCGTCACTAGAATAGTCTCAGGCGGGCATCGAACCCGCGATCTTTGGAAATCCGGTCTTATCACAAACCATACAATAAATACTACGTTCGGTTGCTTAGTTGGTAATAGCATTGAACTGGACTTGCGAGCCACCGAATCACTCGGCAGCTCAGTTGGTAAGAGCATCCGGACTTCCAAAGGTCGCAGGTTCGATTCCCGCCTGAGACAATTGGCTTTGATAACTTTTTGAACATGACTGGAAATCTCAAAACCATTTCGAGGAATAAGCTTTCGGTACAGTGTCTACTAATTAAATTTAAAAATAAGTCTATATTTTTAAAGATATTTATAATATTCAATAAAAAGCTTTAACCTTCAAATGACCTTCATATGACGTCATCACATACAGATCTCCCAGCCATAATAAAAAAAAGAAAAAAGTGCAAAGACAATTTTGACAATGAACTTGGCATTAGGGATGGTGGAAGGTGGAAGTGAAAAAATATCGATATAGGTAATATTTCTCAGAAAAAAATGGGATGAAATGGGACGATGACTAAGTAATGGATCTAATTTTAAGGTATTGTAAAACATAAAAAATAGCAAAATAAACCCCTACGCGAAATTTTGGCTTGATTTGACGAATTTTACGATGATTTTTAAGACTCAAAGTTGGAAAAAATCAAAATGCTCCAGTGACAAAATAGTGTCGACTATTAGAATCCATACGTAATTACCAAAAAAATGTTTTGGAAAAATTATTGTAAAAACATCTATCGATATATCAGAGTATTTAATAT
Source organism: Agriphila geniculea (assembly GCA_943789525.1). Lineage (NCBI taxonomy): Eukaryota > Metazoa > Arthropoda > Insecta > Lepidoptera > Crambidae > Agriphila > Agriphila geniculea. Next base: position 4,713,374 of record OX038883.1, read on the forward strand.
CGCCCGAAAAATATCGATGAACTTATCTCGTAATTTTTTCCACATCCCTACTATTAAATGTTTGTAAATAGAAATAAAGTATGCACATATTTTCACAATGTTTATTATGTTATCCTGCAAATTTATCAGTCCACAAGCAATCGTTACAATTTCATCCATGTAGCCTACATCCAAAATAGACACAATACATACAATACATTTCGCAATTTGGGTAGATTGGGCGTGTCAGTTTTTACAAAGTTTTTCAGCAGAGTTTCCACTGGTAAGCATTTTTATTATAATTTTACCACCTCAAAAATTATTGCGGCAAATTAAGAAGGTAGGCTAGAACCGTCACAACTGGATTAAATGAATAAAATAGAAGAAATATTAACTATAACTTATTTGTTTACAAACAACCATAAAGTCATTATGACAGTTAATGACACTTGGCCTTTCTTTTTCTATAAGTAGATGGCAAAGGTTTTCTTCTTAAACTTTCATGCCACTAATGACGTCATTCCGGTTGACCATATCCGCTCGACAAATATATTTATAAAAAAATAAATACGGGACCAAATATTAAAATATTCAAATTAGTTTCATAAATTGGCCTAATCCGTAGTAAAAAAATATAAAAAAAATACCTTTTATTTTTTAACCAAAGCCAATTCTGGTGGCGAGTCGGATTTTTTCTATTATATTATTTAGTATCATAGAAAAGTTGTTAAAGATTACCAAAAAGAAACTTTATTATGAAACTTATTTTTTCTCAAAAATTATGGAAATGGTTTGGCTTCATTTGCCATTGGAGCTTAACCGAAACACGACTGGAGCCGAAGCAAAACCGGACCGGAGCTGAACCGGCATCGAACCGTCATTGTCAAAATCACGGGGCACACAGCATTCGCAATGGTCCTGCCTGCCCCGGTTTCTTAAGGGGCGGTAATAGGAAAACATGGTTTGCGCGGGCCATATCTTTATATAGAAAACGTAAATTTGTAGCCACCAAAAAAATCATACGACAAGCTAAAGAGTTTACCTAGTTGCTACAAACATTAGATTGCGTATAAACCTCACAGATGATTGTAAAAAAATTAGAATATCATCAAAAGGCATCGAAATCGAACCGGCATCGAACCGTCATTGTCAAAATCACGGGGCACATAGCATTCGCAATGGTCCTGCCTGATTTTTTTTCTAGTGTATTGTAAAAATTGCGTTGTAAATGCTAAAATCTTAAATTTAAATATGTTTTCTCTGGTCTGCCTCATATAAGTGACGTAATAAACGTACCTTAGAGTAGTGTTGTCCGTCTCGTAACATAAGTTGTTGAATTTGTCCGGAACTGCTTTTAATGTGTAAACTAGTAAAGTTTGATATCAGCAGTCGATCTGCCACAGCGGGCCGTGAGTGAGATGTTATTTGTTGCTGGTCAATATTGGTTATCAATGTCACATGACGCCCGCTTTCGTGTTTACGTTTAATTAACATAATTTATGTAAGTAAATGCAGAGGAGAGAGAGCATTGAATACTGATTTTCAGAAATAAATCTGAGATACAAACTTTTTTTACAGAATAAAAAAATGTTAAACAGTTGTTGTACTTTTTAATTTCCACAAAATTTTCAGTATTAGATTGATATCACAGAAAAATTATAAAAAATATCAACCAAACACTGTTCAAAAATAAAAAATAAATACTTATAAAAAAATAATGTGACAATGTGACAAAATTGTATTATTTTTTCAATTAATTTTAAACGGTGTAGGGTGGTACTTTGTTACACGAGGAAAATGGATTTCAAAATCGATTAAAAAAAATCATTTTTTGATAACCAGAATCTGTCTCTACTATATTGAAGTTCAGGATGTACATTGCGTGCGATTGAATTGACAGTAGACAGTGATCCTCTGCAACTTCAGTCGAGAACGTACCGCATCCGCAAAGAGTAAATTTTACAGATTAAAATACGTTGTTTTGTACCACAAGTGCTCTAAAGTTTTTTTTTAATTCTTTATTTAATTTAGGGACTTTTACAGAGTACGTCAGTCCCATCATACCCTAAGTACCTATTCTACAACACATCAAGCACGTGATTGCACCATGTCACATACAAGCCTGGCTGCATCCGATGCGGGATCCGCCAAAATATTTTGAAAAGCTCCCACATCAGATGCCTTCAGGTCTAAATGAAGAGTTAGTTTCCGTCTCTCCCTTTGGTTCGTGACACATTCCGTCAACAAGTGTTGCACATCCTCTACTTTACCACACGGCTCTAAAGTTGGTCATTCCGTCAACAAGGGTTGCACATCCTCTACTTTACCACACGGCTCTAAAGTTGGTCATTCCGTCAACAAGGGTTGCACATCCTCTACTTTACCACACGGCTCTAAAGTTGGTCATTCCGTCAACAAGTGTTGCACATCCTCTACTTTACCACACGGCTCTAAAGTTGGTCATTCCGTCAACAAGGGTTGCACATCCTCTACTTTACCACACGGCTCTAAAGTTGGTCATTCCGTCAACAAGTGTTGCACATCCTCTACTTTACCACACGGCTCTAAAGTTGGTCATTCCGTCAACAAGGGTTGCACATCCTCTACTTTACCACACGGCTCTAAAGTTGGTCATTCCGTCAACAAGGGTTGCACATCCTCTACTTTACCACACGGCTCTAAAGTTGGTCATTCCGTCAACAAGGGTTGCACATCCTCTACTTTACCACACGGCTCTAAAGTTGGTCACCACTTTTGTACTATGGGCAACAGCGTCGCTTAACCAGTTTGCAACAAAATTCGTGTGCGCGCGTATCGCCCCTACACGAACTAAACGTATGGTTGTGACAGCGGGCGCGGCGTGCAAGCGATTTTGACCTTAGCAGTGGTTAAGCGACGCTGTTGCCCATGGTACATTCTGTTGTATCAGTGTTCTCTTTCCGCTGCGCATATAGGTTAGTGCACCATTCCACTGATATACCACCAGCATCGCGACATTCGGTGGTGAAATAGTTGTAACACACATCAGCCATAAAATTACCTAGTACGATGTAATTTATTAATTTGATAACCAAATAAAAAGGAAATATGCAATTAATCGTATGTCTGTTTGATATGAACACATCTTTTATAAAGAATCATGTCGATTTGTGTATTTCTATTGCTAAATTATGTCAAAAAGCGGTATTTATGTCAAACATAGCATATCTTTATTTATTAAGGGGAAATGTAAGGACAGGGTTTAGTTTTATTTGCACTTCCTGTCCAAACACATTCCGCATTTAGTGTATAATTTATATAGAAAACTTATTTTTTTGAAAATATTGTAACTTATTGGAAATTTATTACCGGCGGAAATCTACCACAAGCTACTTGAATGTCACAGATTTCTATGAAGTCCAAATTCGGCTTATGATAGATTTTGATCAGTAATTTAATCACATTTCCAATTGGCATTATAAAATGCGAATGTAATCAAATCATATAAACTAATTTAATTAACGAGCACCTGAGGTTTGCATTTCATTCAGTTTATTTAATGTCTAGTATTACTTATTTACGTTGGTGGGTGCCAAAGGGTTTAGCGTAATACGATCTCACCAAAAATATGTTTGGAACAACTTATGCCACCTATGAATTTTACAAAAGAGAAGCAAACTATATTTTTTGTGAGACAGCATTATCATTGTTATTTTTATTACAACAGTAATTGGAGGTGATCAAATCGACCGGTTAAGGATAAGAACGGAGCTTTCTAAATGTGCCTCTATGGTTCAGAGCACCTGAGTATTTATAATTTATTCCGTCATCCTACACGCTAATTCGACTATAAAATCTATGACTGTGTAAAACTTTGTTCGTATTGGTAGAATATAGTTAATATTTTGTACTGGAAATGTATAAATACGTATAATTAGATTGGAAATTATCGACCAACTTCGTGGGACAAAAATAGGCCAATATCTCTTCATTTTTTTATAATATTCGCGATTGTTAACTTTAAATCGCCTTAATTAATATAGATCTTTTACTAACATTCCGTAATATTAACTCAGTCTGCTAGCGACGAACAAAAATCATTAATTGTTATTACTTATTTTGTGTTGTATGTATATAACTTAGAATATTTCGATCTTCGAAGTCGGTCGATGACATCTTTAGTATTCCTTCAATTATGATGGCAAGTGACTGTGTTAGGTACAATATCGTTACCCACTATTTGTTTCAAAATTTGATCTCAATAAACCAAGCCTACATGATGGAACTGTTTTTTATAGATAATATAAATGTTGTCATTATCGCACCGTGACTTTAAAATTGACGTATTAATTCTGATCTAAAAATTGTATTCGTAACGAAAAATCGGAAATACGCAGTATACAAGGAGTCTTACCATTAAAAAATATCAATATTATTGCACTTATAAAATTTAGGTGTTTCTATAAAAATGTATTGCGGTGTCTGGTTTTCACAACTGTGAAAGTACTGACTGATTTTCATGTATTCCCAGAAGTGCCGTTGAAGCTGTTCCGTGATGGAACTACTGGATTTTTCCCCAGAATTCAATTAACTAATGGGATTTTCGTTCCCAGAGGTTCCGTTAACGAAACCTCTGGGGATGAAAATCCCATTAGAGTTAATGGAACCTCAGAGAAAAAACCCAATAGTTCCAACACAGAACAACTTCAACTGAACTTGAATACACGCTGATTTTAAATATAATAGGTAAGATCCTAAGTATTTGAAGTAGATACGTCATCATTATAATGGTTAATCGGACCAATACAGTTACTTGCTTGTAAATAATAAGTGGTAAAATCCAATGAGCGTGAAGCGTGCATGAATGAACAGAACCTCACGTTAGCGAATTATTTGCAATGCTGTTCAACAAATTGATAAATTTTGTATAAATATTTATAACGATAACGTAACTGTTGAAAACAAAATATTGTAACAGATGACATATTATAAGGTGCTTATGATTATCGTTATAATACAAAGTTGTGCATATAAATTGTATTTTCATTTTAACCTTGACCTACGATATACACAACACACACATTAGTATAGGGATTCAACAAACAGGACTCAACAAACAGGGTTCATTCATGGTGACCAGTAGCAGCCTCATCATTTAAAAAAAACCCAATCGATCCGTGGTCACACCACAAATGGCCCAACACACCCTTGGCATGAAAAATAAACGACGAACAAATTAAAGTGAAATATAATAAACGTCCCTTCGGGGCCGTATCTCCCTCGGTGTCCCTGGCCGTAGCTCTTCTGAACGGGGGAGACAAAAAAAAACACCATAAAATTATTGAATAAATGGAGGGGTCCATTTATTCAATAATTTTATGGTGGTTTTGTCTCCCTCATATTTGAAAATGATAGGTTCCCATGACTTCGCTCCCATGGAATCCACAGATTTTGTGAACCTGCACTTGTTTGAAAACCGAAGGAAAATGTTGCACTGTTTTTTTTTTATTTATCAATCCATGAAGGTACGTATTTATTTATACAATCTTTTTTGAATTCATATTTGGAACACCAAAAGTTAACCTTCTCTGGATTTATGAAATCCTGGTACTTATTCCTGGTATTATGGTATTAAAACAATTGTCTATAATAATTAGTACTATTCATGAAAAAATACCAGGATTACATAAACCCAAGAATATGAATATAAAGTTCTTGCAAATTTTGTGAGAATGTTCAAAAATTATATACCTACCTGGAATTTTATTGTCGAGCCAGTTTTTCAAATTTTTTTCAAAATGGCAGAAATATGTTAAAAATCATATTTCAGTCCGACATTCCAGCTCTGCCTGTTCTCCTCTACAAGTCGCATTTCTCAACCGCTTCTCGTGAAATTTTGTAAGCAAGTTTGAAAATTGTATAGAATTTTTATGTTAAGCCAGTTTTTCGATTGTTTTTAAATGGCGGAAATATGTAAAAATAAATCATTTCAGTCCGGCCGGCTTTCCGGCGCTGTCTGTTCTCCTCTACAGGTCGCATTTCTCAACCGATCCCGATGAAATTTTGTGAACAGGTTTGACAAATATATATATTTTTTTTGTCGAGACAGCTTTTCAAAATTTATTAAAATAACGGAGATATGTAAAAAAAAACATACTTCAGTCCGGCGGGTTTCCGGCTGTTTGTTCTCATCTACATGTCGCATTCCTCAACCGATTCTGGTGAAATTTTGTGAGCAGTTTTGATAATTATATAATTTTGTTTACTCAAGACAGTTTTTCCAAATTTATTTAAAAAAATATTCGCTTGTTTCGAAAATTTATCAAAATCAGAAGCACCATCTAGCTGCGAATGCTCACGTACTGTATGCTTTGAAAACTTTATGGGGACATTTTATTTTTGTAAGTACAATTTGAGCCACTTTTTATCGCGAGGTCTACATACAGCTCACGGAACCACTAGTAATATTTTAAATTTAAAGTACCAGGGTCACATAAATCCTCATAAATCTGAGGATCCCATGACTGAATCTGATTCCCATGAGTCAAGAGGCGAAGAAATTATCTGTGGATCCTATGGGAGTGGAGTCATGAAACTAATGCACTAGTGCATTTGGGCCGGAATCCTAAGGGTGCGGGTTCGAGTCCCGTCTGAGCTGCTACAGGTAAGTCGATTTTTTATAATATTTATCAATTATATTAATAATCTTAATATAAAAATAGCATTGTGAATGCATAAAATCTAAAAGTTAAAAAATTAAAGAAAGGTTGGTATTCAAAACTATTTATTGATCAATATTTTTTCTTAACATATAAATACATCGTATGTATACCAAACACATATACACATAAATAATTTCATCACTGATTAACTCTTAAAATAGTTAAAAATTTAATTTTGAAGAAAGCGTTTATACGCCACGGATGCCTCCTTCAAAAGTTCATCATAATGGGATTATTTTATCGTCTAAAGCCCGAAGTACACATTGGGCCAACGCCTGGCCGCGCGCGTTGGGCCAACGCACGCGGCCAGGGCATGTCACTGTTTACACGTTGGCGCCAACTCCCAACATACCGCCAAGTGGTCTTTACACGTTGGCCCAACGCGCTCGGCCAACGCGTTGGGCCAATGTGTACAGCGCACTTTATATAAGCTAGCCCCCCCCAAGCATGACCATCGAAAGACTATTATGAATGATAAAGCGAAGCGATTTATCTACATTTAAGTAATGGTCAAAAGACAATAGACTGATAGTTGAGTGTCGATAAGTAAATTGTCTCATGTGCAGTTGTATGTGCCCTGCGGCATGGCCCATGCCGCAAGTTTTGTTGGGGCACATTGTTGGAAACATTAAAAATTAATTTAATTTTACACCTCTAGATGTCAATGTCAATCTGATCATTGATATAGCTTCAACATGGGCCAGCGCTATACAGGGGCAGGTACCTTAACCGTTATAGTTACAGGAAAACGTTTCCTAGGAGACTATCCATAACTTTTTAAGATATTCTGAACTGCATTCACAGATTTTGGAAAAAATTACCGGTACTCAAATTTCAGTTGGCCTTAAAGTGCATTTTGATCACAGTAAGAAATAGGATCATTTGGCAATAAAAAATATTTCGAGTTGATTTATCGTTTTTCAGTACAAAATGTATGGGAAAAGTTTTTGGCGATTTCTGTCGTTTCTAGTACTCATACCTGAAATGGTCCCATAGAGTATTTTGATCCCCACACGAAATAGGATCGATTGGCATAAAAAATTTTTTTTGGTTTAGCATTTTTTTTTGCTAGTGGTAATTTTTTCCAAAATCTGTGAATGCAGTTCAGAATATCTTAAAAAGTAAGTAATGGATGGTCTCCTAAGAACGTTTTCCTGTAACTATAACGGTTAAGGTACCTGCCCTTAATGTACCGTCTCAAAAATCCACCCTGTATACTTATCATACAACTGCACACGAGACATGCGCTTGCACTATTCCGTCATTTTGTAGTCGTTTTAATCGCTTAAAGGAGTGTTCCACCAAAGAAACTAAAGTTTTTGCCAAAGAAACAATTCTCCATATTAATACAATATTTTAGCTGTCTAGTTAGTATGGGAGGACCAACATTTTATATCGTTTTTTGACTTCTTCTTCTTTGTTTGGGAAAATCGTTTAGTCTTAGAAGTGTTTTACCTGTGGTTCTACCTACCTAAAACACAATAAAACACAATTCTAAGGGAATTAAAACTACTACAAAATGACGGAGTATATCATATTGTATTTTGGTGGTCTTGCTAGGGGCTGAAGAATAGTCAAATAGCACCATGGAATGAAGAGTGTCTGGCGTTATTTGATTATTCATAATTTTATTGAGGTGATGACATGACAGGCCTAGATGGCTAGAAACAGTAATGGCTAGTGCCCACTGACGGCATGGCGTAACACGGCATGCCGAATCACCTTTTGGCATACCGCAGGATCTTGTGGCAAACCGCAAGATCTCGTGGCATTCCACGTCGAAACAAAAGCAAACACAGTCTGGCGCCGCTGAGATTACCGCCCCGACGAGCCAAATTCATCCTTATTTTAATTACTAAGCACTCACATTCCTTTAACAACATGACGTAACAAAAGCGTCTCACGTGATGCAGCGGAATGTCGCCACATGCTGCAGCATTCCGCGATAAGTTTCGACCTTTTTGTGTTAAAATAAAAGAATTAATCATTTGTGTATGAAAAAAATCTTTTGCCACGCCCCGTGCCGTGCCATGCCGTCAGTGGTCGCAGGCCATAAATTTTGATAACTATTTCTAATTTCATTTAGAATATAATTTCCTTACAAGATTAATTTACTGGTTATCACTTCATAGCAACTAAAATAAGGAAAAGTTGAGAATAAAATTAAAAATTCTAACCAATATTAAGGAAATTATCACGTTTAAAGGTTTTCATTTAATAAACAGTAATATTTTTTGCTAAATAAATTCATACATATTATTAAGAGTACTATTTTAGAGGACAACTTTCGTATGTTTCGTGCACATTTGATTATGTGGTGTCTTACCAAATAAACAGTGGTATAGTTAACAATTCTGTAGGTACTTTGTCTTAACTCTTTAATGTGTCTTATGTACTGTCGTCAAATAAGTTGCTATGACAAAGCACTTGTTCGGCCACTTTAGTGTCTGACCACACATGAATTTTGCAAACTATATGAGAATGAAAAATATGGCGCATTATTTGACAATAGAGTACAGTCCGATCTCATTGATGAAAAGGGCTTGGATTGGAATTGGCACAAAGTGACACTGCCACTGTCATGCCGATGGAAGCTGCGCGTCCTTCGTCCACTGCATCGTAATGGGAGCGTACGGCGCGGACGGATTTGTTGTTTTGTATGGATTTCTATGGCACGGCGTGCATTGCATCGGCATTTCCGCGCCAAAGAAATCCATAAAAAGAAACAGATCCGTCCGCGACGTACGCTCTGATTCCGATGCAGTGGACGCGCAGCTGAAATATCTTTTTTTACAGGAAAAATTACAGTAAAAAAGCTTTACATAATAATAAATATAACAAAAAATAATTTCGAAAAGTATACAAATGAATGTATCAAGCTTAGGTCATATTGTTATTAGGGAATGTCACTAGCCAATCATAAAGGATTAAGGGCTGGTTTATACGGGGTCAGTGACTGGACTGGACTCAGAATTTCGGACCCAGTAACTGGGTACATGTAGACAGGATCGGCAGTAAGTCGTACTGTGTATGTACGGGTGGCAAGTCAGCTGGACTGGGTCGAAACTAGCGTCTACACGAGCCCAGTAGCAAGCGCTGGACTGGGTTACTATACTGCCATGTTGAAGTATTCGCGATACTGGAGTGTGCGCACATGATTTAAAGTGAGATAAGCAATCATAACGTAGGAAAAATCCTTACTAATATTATAAATGCGAAAGTCCGTTTGTTTGTTACGCCTTCACGTCTTAACTACTGAACCGATCATCATGAAATTTTGTATACACGTTGTCAGGGGTACAGAGAAGGTCATAGGGTACTTTTCATCCCGAAAAAAAAGTATTGTTTCCGAGGGATAGCAAAAAACCTTTCCACGCAGACGAAGTCGCGGGCGGCCGCTAGTAATAATATATAGCGACAGTCAAGCTGCCATCAAAGCCCTTGACAAAACGGAGACTATCTCAGCCTTGGTGAAGGAACTTGCAAACTTGGCTGAGTTGAAAATTGCCTGGGTACCTGGACACGAAGGTAACAAAGGCAATAAGAAAGCCGATGAATTGGCCAGGACAGGGGCTGATGAACCTTTCATTGGCCCTGAACCAAGACTACCAATCACACATAGAATTACTAAGAACATTATCGAAATTAGAACAATCAAAGAAACCAACCAGAGATGGATGAAAAGAAAGGACTGTTGATAGTCTATCTATACTATAGTACTACTAGTCATCAAATCTGTTGACAAGAAGAAAACTAGAAAGTTTCTGAAACGAAGCAGGAGAAATATAAGAACGATTGTAGGAGTACTGACAGGACACTGTCCACTAAACAGACATCTGTCAGTGATCAAACGGACAGAGGACCCCATCTGTCCGCAATGCAAAGAAAGAGAAGAAGCAAGCTACCACTTCATGGCAGAATGTCCGATGTACGCATCACTGCGCTGGGAGCTCTTTGGAGCGGACAAGTTTAAGGAGAGGATCTAAAGCAGTTAACGATAAGTGAACTCAGCAGGTACTGTAAACGCACAGGTAGGTTCGAGGGTCCGATGCCGATGGGGTAAATGATAACCCGCCTCCCCCTCCGGGGATTTGGGGAAATAGGTGAAATGATTCCGACCAAGGTGACTGATCACCCGTCCGGTTTCGCTGGCGTCCCCCCTTCTAAATAATAATAATAATAATACTGCCATGTTACTAACCCCGCCCCGTATAAACCAGGCATAAGATATGGCATAGTTATGAGATGGGCTGCTTTGTACAAATACTAAAACAAAGGCGAATGCGCAAAAATGCCCGAGCTCCGGTGCGATAGAAATCTATCTCAGGTTTTAGTACCTTTTATGTGTATAACAAAAAATATGTGGGACCTCTGTGATCGGTGATTAACATAAAAAAACAGCAATGAATATTTTTTCAGGTGTAAATATTGGAATGTTAAATACCAACAAAATGATTAAGTAAAATATAAAATAATGGTAAGTACATGATTGAAAAACAAGATTGTGTAGTATTTCTATTAAAATCATATGAACAAAAAGTCTTATAATAAAAAATCTAAATATTTTTTAGGTTTAATGTTTTCTGTTAATATATTTTTGCAAACAATGAGAAGGCCATGCAACTAGAGTACATAAAGAAGAATAAAATAAAATACATAACACGACCTCTTTGGTCGTCGTCATTCTGCATAAATGTCAGGTTTTTATTATTTCTTTCTTTTTTTAAAATCACATTACCTATGATAAAATAATAAATAAATAATAACCCACCACGGGGGCCCCAATGCGCATTGAACGCCTGAAAATGCTGCCAAAAACAATGACATCATTGGCCATAAATAACGGCTTAGCGTGCCTCTCAGAGTCACAGAGGAGCTTGAGATCATTTTTGGTCACCCATCCCATGACCAAGCCTTTGGAAAAGTTGCTTAATTGTCGCAATCACTGGGCGATGCGACTACTTACTGGGCTATCTAGCTGCTCCGTCATGATTATTACCTAATATTTTTGAAAATATACCTTTAGCTACGTAAAACATCAACGCCTGAAAAAATATACATTGCAGTTTTTTTTTATGTTAATCACCGATCACAGAGGTCCCACATATTTTTTTGTAATACACATAAAAGGTACTAAAACCTGAAATAGATTTAATTTGCGCCGGGGCTCGGGTAATTTTGTATGTAGACTGCGCATTCACCTTTGCTTCAATAATATACAACTGCTAAAACATTATAATTATACTAAGAAAAACAAAAGAACCATTCTGTATTTTGAATACAAAAGAATACTATTAGTTCAATAACCAGGCTTTAAACAAAATAAATTACTGTTAATGAGTTTTATATTCTACGTATTTACGCCAGTTACAGCCGTATTAAAGAACAATATTCAAACGACCCTTGCCTATGCGAACGCACTGCGTTGAAATAGAGGTCTGTGATTGGTTCGTTTGTTTTACGTATTACGTGCGTTTGGTAGTTAGGACGCTGTGGGACCGCGGCCACTGTAATGTTTGTCGGTTGTATGTATGTCATGCATCATTTACTATCATGGACATAATACAGAGAATCGGTATATTATATTTAACCGACTTTATTTAGCTATCTTTACGTATAAAATCTCATTTTTAGATATTATTATCTACAAGGACGAGTGTTTGAAGTTAAATCTTGAGCTTATTTTATTAAAACTACCCAGTTTCATTTTTACTTGAATTAAATCTCGATTTCCAACTCTAGTGCAGTGGGTCGAACGAGAAACGCTATTTCCGGTTCGATCCACCAGTGGGTAATACCAGTGAGTCCACGGGTCATTAGGGGAAATATGAATAGTCCGAAAATAATCAAGACGTTTCGAATTGGCATTACATTTGAATCCGAAAATTCATCAGGCACAAAGACCGTATTTTGCCCAATCTAGCATTTTAGAATTGTCTAAGTTGGATGAACATATTTTTTATTTCATTTCATTGCAACTACTTTAAAGGACCTCTGTATCTACCCTATCCAAATTAAAAAGAACTTTCAGTGACCACCACGCTTATTTATTGTTTTATGCCATTTTAAAACCCCGTTACTGATAAACGAAGACTAAATTGGTAGATAAACGTAATAAAAGTTTTTGTTATAACTTACGCCTTACGGCATTGAACAAAAGGCATAGTTTTACCTATTACGGCATTGAACAAAAAGCATAGTTTTTCTTACGGCCTCTCCCTCAGTTAATATAAAAGTTCACAACGTCGATTCTGAGTGGAAGGTACTATTATTTATTCTGTGGTGGAAGTTGAAATCTCTGTTCTCATAGTTGTATAATGGTGGCATGATGGCTAGTAGCTACGGAGGTACAGTACGAGGTAAACATTTTGAAATCGGGTGAGGATTGCGTGGAACACGTATTTTGGGCATGCGTAGCGGTGAGGTACGCAGGCGGCGAAAGAGGGGCGCGCGCTATTGGTCGCTCACGTGCATGCACGAACTTATCCCCACTCCGTCGAAAGTGTCAAGATGTTTGCCTCCTCGTACTATATGTAGTGTAGTATGGCGTTGTGGGCGCATTATGGCTACTTCCTGCGCCCGATCTGATGCTTGAGCTGCTGCACCTGGTCGTGCTGGCGCGCCAGCTGCTCGTTGAGGCCGGCCACGTGCTCCGTCAGCACCGACATCTGTTCTTCATAGTTGTGCGACGTGGAGTGGAGCTCCTCTTCCTATCACAACAGCAACAATCAGGGGGGTTATTCATTGTCGGAAACCAACTGTCCGAATCGAATCGGAAAGTCGAAAAAGTCCGTTTTCGATCTTATTTTCCACCTTATGCTACCAAACTTTATTTTAACTAACTTATTATTTAACTTTAATTAATTTATTTTTGTAATATCGGAGATACGGATTCGAATCGAATGCTTTCGTGTAGATTTCCGACAATTAACGTACTGTACTCAGAAAAATATAAAGTTCCTATTTTACGCGTGTAGCACACCTCCGACGCGAAACCGTACCAGCGGCACCGCGGTAGTTCCGCCATAGTTCCGCTATGAATTGTCTTCTATTGACGACGATATGAGGATCACGTCTACGTAGCGATTTCGCGTCATTGCTTTCGCGTGTGTCAACGGTCGGAGCCGAGGGGGTGCAATCGCGCGTGATAATTCTTTGCATTAGAACAGGCCGTTCGCATTTGTTTTGCTTGTCGAACTCATGGCGGAACCTACTGCGGCATTCCGTGGGCGGAGGTATGCTACATACAGGCGTCAGTATGCCTGTCTATCCTTACTTGTCCTATTTAGTAAACAGCTTTTGACAGTTGTCATACGTCTTTTAAATTTAAATAGTTATCTAAAAATTTTGTCTTATTAAATAAAATTGTCACTAATACCCAATTCATAATTTCTTTATTAAATCTATGTATGGAAAACCATTTATAAATGATTTTTTCATCAAAGAGTTGGGTGAAGATTGTTTATTAACAAGTAAGGATAAACAGCCCCCTTTTTTAGGGTTCCGTAGCCTAAATGGCAAAAAACGGAACCCTTATAGATTCGTCATGTCTGTCTGTCTGTCCGTATGCCACAGCCACTTTATTCCGAAAGTATTAAGACTACACAGTTGAAACTTGGTAGGTAGATGTATTCTGTTAACCGCTTAACGAATTTAATACAAAAATATGAAAAATAAAAGATTAAGGGGGGGCTCCCCATACATGGAACTGAAACGGAAAAAAAAAATTTTCTTCTAAACAACACGTGTTGGATGTCTATAGATAGGTCTTTAAAAATTACATTGAGGTTCTTAAGACAACTTTTTCTCAAAGTCAACCGTTTGAAAGATATACACCGCCAAATTGGTAAAATGTGTGTCCCCCCCCCCCCCCCCCTTTAACTTTTGAAATAAGAGAGTGAAAAATCTAAAAAAAATAAATGCTGTAGATCTTAATAAACACTTTCAACGAAAATTAGTTTGAACGAGATATAGTAATTAGTTTTTAAGTTATAGCACATATTCCAAAACCGCAAATATAACTTTGTCATACATACCAACACTGAAAAACAAAGTTATTTTGCAGACGAAAAATGATAGGTGGTACTAAATATGGTGTGATATAAAGTAACTACGGAACCCTACGGCGCATGGCCCGACACGCACTTGGCCGGTTTTTCCATTCTGATCAACTGAACCGATCAACTGGAAGCTGAACAACTAGTGGACGAGAGTAAGTTTCTATCAAGTATTTTAAATATATTTTAAAGCATAATTTTATGTATATTTATAGCGGATCATTCTGAACTTACCATCCAAATTTCAAGAATGTGTCCAGTCCATGAAACTAAACAACTTTCTCGAAACGCTATCGCACACGGGCAACTTAGTCGCGCAGCAACTGTTTGTATGAAAAGTTGCCGACGACCGTGTCGCTTCGTGTGCGCGCTTCCATATAAACCCGTGGACTTGATGTGAGAGACAATACAGTTGCTGGGCGACTAAGTTGCCTGTGTGCGATAGCGCTAAGAAACATGTGTCAAATTTAGCCACAAAATTTTGGTCATCCCATACTAAATTGATCACGTGATCTCTTTGATTTCTATGGATAGTCAATTTTTTTTACATATTTGGCCATGTGTTCCTTAGAGAAAGTTGTTCAGTTTCATGGACTGAACATATCCTCAAAATTTGAATGGTGAATACAAAATGACCCTGTATATTTGCACTCATAAAAAAAGAATACAAGCTTTGTGCAGTACGCAGTATAGGTACTGTTATAAATTCATAATTTTCAGTAACTAAATACAGAATAATTTATTCACTAGCACATAATCTATAATTAGCTTTTTTATCATTACAGTTAACATGTACAATAACAAGTGAATGAATGATAATTATGGCATATGTGACTCACTAGCTTTCTGTAGGAGTGAATGAATGATAATTATTAATATGTGACTCACCAGCCGACTGATGGTGTTGTGTTTCTCCTGCAGGGTGTGTTTGTCAAACTCCTTGTCTCGTTCCATCTCCTCGAATCTCAACCTTAGCATCTCGCACTGAAAGATCAATTTAGAATTATAATTTGAACTACACTCGCTAGCAAAAGTATGGAATCATAGGCCTATTTTCATACAAACGAGGTAACTTTGAAGCCTTGGTTCTCCGCCAGGGATTGACCTAGCTGTGATCTGATGATGGCTATCCAGGGAGTCAATAGAGGAGATTCAGATCGCTATTCACACCCAACAGATGTGATCAGCATTCTGTGAGATATTAGAATATGTTTAAAAAAAATCACGAAATTAGCATAAAAATGTAAGAAAATCCTGAAACTGAGAACTCTGATCCTTATATCTCTTAGAATGCTGATCAGATCAGTTGGGTGTATATAGTGATCTGAATCTCCTTCATTTACTCCCTGGATGGCCATCATTAGATCACAGCTAGGTCAATCCTTAGCGGAGAACCAAGGCTTCAAAGTTACCTCGTTTGTATGAAAATAGGCCTGTGATACTTTTGCTCGCAAGTGTATTTTTGGGGCAGTAATAAAAAATAGATTTACCTCTGTGACATAATGTTCAGTCTTACTTCTCAGCTCATCTTTCTCAGCTTCCAATTTACTAACTTTGTTCCTAAAATAAGTTTTCATCCTATCTTCTCTCGCCTGGATCTCATGGTTTAACAGAAAAGGCACCTCCATACTCCCAAGAAGGCCTGTCACCTTCCCCTCTGCATCGATTGAGGTCTCATTGAAACTGTTGAAATCGCCAGAATCATGACTTTCTCCTTTTCTCTTCTGCGATGCAGAGACATATTTAGACACTTCTAGTTTAAGGCTATCATTTTCCATTTGTAGAAGCTCGTATTCCATCCGGAGTTTTTGGTTTTCCTAAAAAAGCCAATTAAAAAAGTTTTAATTGTCATTTCATTTTTATCATAATAATTTTTAAGTATTTGACCATCAGCCATTTTTAGGTTCCGTACCAAAATGGTAAAAAAGGAACCCTTATGGTGTGACTCAGTCTGTCTGTCTGTCTGTCACAGCTGGATATCTTGAGAACTACTAATGGTATCAACTTATAATTTGGAATAGTTTAATTAAGATGACATTAGCCCAACTATTTTGCAAATAAGAAATAAATAAAAAAGTAAATGTATTTTTTACAACAGGGACTGAAAAGGGGTCTGAAAAATTAGAAGTGGGGCTACTAGGGCATGTGGGGTATCATATGAAAGAGCGCCGTTCGCACGTTTTCAATTATTTTTTCTTTTTGTTTTAAGCCAAATAATTCTATGTGATAGCAGTTTATATAAAAATTACAGGAAAAATAAAACGATGTTTCAATATAACTAATGTTAACTAAAAAAGTTAACATTAGTTCCACTATGTAGTCAAGAGATGGCGCTGACCTAAAACTGCAATACTAATTTTATTATTCTACTCTGCAGTGTGGTTTGATGGTGCAATTATGATGGTACCCCAACTAACATTTTGGTAATAAGAATTGGTGTTAAAATAGTTATTTAAAAGTGATTTTGGCAAACAAGAGTTATACAAAGGTTTTAGCAATTGGTGTTAGAGCACGCTCTAAACCCCTTACAACCTCTTATTTGGGCCCACGTCTTATAGCGCTATAAGTAATAGAATGGTTATAATGCTCACTCTTTTAACACTGAGAGTTACATTACAGTTATAGAGTGGCGTTAATGGCAAACAATTTTTCGTATCTATAATGGTGGTATAATATAAATGTTGCTACCTCAAGGACTTTAAAGTCTGTATTGTGGTTATAATAAAAACAGGTGGTACACAAGTTCTAAAGTCTGCTGGTATAACTTTTATAGTAATACTAGCTTCCGCCCGCGACTTCGTCCGCGTGGATATTAGAGAAAATCTTTAGGGAACCTTCAACCAGGATCCGACCAGCTGTTTTTACGCGATTAGACGGGTCACCACCAAGCGCGCTGCTTCGTGAGGCAAGACGTTTGCCAAGAAGCAAGACGCAAGGCGTTTGTCGCACGAGGCTCGCTCGCTCGGTGGGGACCCGCCTAATCGCGTAAAAATGACTGGTCGTTCCCATTCCCGGTCCCGTTTCGTCCCGCTCCCGTTCTCGTCCCCGTTACCGTCCCGTTCCGTTGCCGTCCCATCCCATTGCCGTCCCGTCCCGTTGCCGTCCCGTCCCGTTCCCGTCTCGACCCGTACCGTTCCCATTCCCGTTCCCATCCCCGTCCTGTTCCGTTCCGTTCCCGTCCCATCCCATTCCGTTTCGATCCCGTTCCTGCTCTCGTTCTCGCTCCCGTTGCCGTCCCGTCCCGTTCCCGTTCCCGTTCCCGTTCTCGCTCTCGTTCTCGCTCCCGTTGCCGTCCCGTCCCATCCCCTTCCCGCCCCATTTCCCCATTTCCGTCCCGTCCCGTTCCCGTCCCGTCCTGTTCCCCATCCCGTCCCGCTCCCGTCCGTCCCCTGGGGCTGAATCATGCATGTCCACCGAGTTGGACTTCAAAATGAATGTCATTATCGCAATCACCATCCCATAAAACCTCAAGAATGTCATCCATATATAGTATTTTATGATTACTTACCCCATTTACCACATAAGGGGTTGATTTTCAAAATCACAAAATATATGTTTGCCTATTTATTTTAAGACGTGCTCCTACGAAGTTTAAAGTTATAATGTCTATTTTATATTCTTTTTCCATAAGTTTTCCATACAAAATTTGAACCCCATTTTCAGCCTTTTAGGGGTTAAATCATGTACATCGTGTTGGACTTTAAAATAAATGTAATTTTCGCAATCACCATCCCATAAAACCTCAAGAACGACATCCATATCGATTTTTATGTTTACTTACCCTATTTACCCACTAAGGGGTTGATTTTCAAAACCACAAAATATATGTTTGCCAATTTACTTTTAGACGTGCTCCTACGAAGTTCAAAGTTGTAATGTCTATTTTATATTCTTATTCCATACAAAATTTGAAACCCATTTTCACCCCTTTAGGGGGTTAAATCATGTCCACCGTGTTGAACTTCAAAATAAATGTCATTTTCGCAATAGTCATACCAGAAAACCCCAATAACGACATCCATCTCTATTTTTAGGTTTATTTACACATTTCACCCCTATTTCATCGCCATAGGGGTTGAAGTACTAACAATATCAATATACGTTGCGTTAGATTTTCTTCCATAAGCCTTTACTATAAATTAAGTGATTTTTACTTCGAAAATGAAGGATTTTTTCTATACACAACTTCATACCCCTTTTCACCCCTTCGGGGGTAGAATTTTGAAAAACGCTGAGACCCGTATTTATTAATTTTCAATCTTCAGCCTAAACACAAAATTTTAAAGTCCTAGCTTCATTAATCTTAAGAATAATATATGTTTTGCATCTCAATTTTGAAGGGCCTTGAAAATAAGTGATATTTGAATTAAAAATAATTTGTATTTTATCACGCGGGGCATACACACAATATACATTTATATAAAAACAGGATATTGGCTCTGTCTTTTACAGTTATTGTGTATTGTAGTAATAATATTGTGTTTTAAAATGAGAAAATTATACAAAAATGGGTTTTAAACTAGTTTTATTTCTGAATTATTTTTAGGTTATGTTTGATTTAGCATGGCGTCCATTCCTTATTACCCTAGGTTCCTATTATTACTGTTAATGAACAAAAAGTGCTAGATGGCCTGTAATTAGAACTATTGTTGCACTTGTAATACCAGAACAGGGTTTTAAAGGTAATAAGAGTACAAGTTTAAGGTGTTTGGTTTTACTATGGTTCAACTTGGATGTAAAGGTAGTAATATTTTAGGGTTACGTTTCTGTTAACTGACTGACTGACAATGACACTTTCGTTTTATCCACGAACTCATGGCAAAAATCACAAAATTCTGACTACTTTTAGGTATCACTGTAATCTGCATGTAATCAGATCAGAAAAGATAACATTTAGAGGTTAGAGACATTATACATATATAAAAGTAATATTTTATATGTTTTATGATATCAAGTGAAAATAAGAGTTACAATGGTTAAATTGCATGTTAATATTGCTTAGAATTGCATATAAGTAAATTTGAACCCCCCTGTAACAATAAGGGGTCTAAAAGTAACTCCATAATACCAATTGCTATCATATATAGGGGTTTCTAATTACTAAATTAAGTAGCTGTAAATAGGTTGCGATTGACACTATTATATCAACATAGGTGATAAAAAAAACTACTTTCTAGAGCTCTTGTCGGTAGAAAGAGTTATAAGAAACTATAATATTACTTTAAGTATTTTCTGATACTTGAATTTATAAAAGCAGGTGCTATGATGGTTCCGACTATACCGTTTATACCTCCTTAAGTAATATTACGTTTCCTAATTTAGTTAAGTGGTATAAAGCATTTACTTAGCACTCTTTAAGAACACTTGGAAATAGTGAGACTTACTAGAAACCTTACTATTACCTTAGGTTCTTATTGTTACTTGAAGTTACAATATCTAGTGTTACTGTGGCTTAGCTTTTCTCTTTTATACCTACCTAAGTCATATTATGTCTTCTTGCTGCTGTTACTCATCTTGATGAGTTATTTAGTTATAGTCATGCCCATTGAACAAACAAAAGTTTTACTGGACGCTTTTATACACCCATTAAACCAATACAAACATTAAGAAAGGTGGAAACTAGCGCCAAAATGTTGGTTGGGACGGAACCCTCGGTGCGCGTGTTCGACTCGCTCTTGACCGGTTTTTTTTATTGTCCCCACTGCTGGGGCACAGGTCTTCCTTGTGGGTGGATAAGGAGGATGTGCCATAACCCACCACGTGGGCCCAATGCAGATTGGTGGGTAATGCACCCAGACCAATGGCTTAAAGTGCCTTGCGAAGCACGGAGGAACTCGAGATACTAAATTTTGGTCACCCATCCCATGACCGACCCTTGCGAAAGTTGCTTAACCTTCGCAATTGCCGGGCCAGCCGCTAAACCAACCACTGCGCCATCGAGGTCCTATTTAAGTATTTCGAATTCGAATTAAATAACATTAACAAGCACCAATGAGATACATACCTGCTCTAATGTATGAGTCTTCATGTTGAGTTGCTCATTTATATTCAAATCATCCACAGAACTTAGGGCATCTTCGCTTCCAAGCTGAAGCAAAAATTTCAAATAAAATTAATTAAAATAAAAATGTTACTTAAATATTTGCTTGGAGTGTAGCTGCATAGATAAAAATATGTTATCAACAACTGAAGCTATTCTTCTGTCTTTTTAAAACATTTAGACAAAGTCTAGTTGAGTAGTTTGTCTATTTAGACTACTACCAATCCAGTTTTTTAGTTACCTTATTTTTTTAAGATACCTAAAAAACTGGATTGTTTCAGTAGCCGGCAAATATCTTGAAATCGGGTGGGGATTGCGCAGAACGCGTATTTTGGGTATGGGCAGTGGTTAGGTACGGGGGCAGCAGGGGAGGGACGCACGCTTATTCGCTCACAAGTGCACATGTGCGAACTTATCCCCACTCCGTCGAAAGAGCGTCAAGATGTTTGCCGTAATCTGTAACAATATACACTATTATCTAATCATTCAGAAACATAGTAAAAATAATAAAAATTGTTACCAAACTTCCTCCTTCCGACAGGAAATCCCCATTACAGCTATGAGGCAGACTACTCGATGCCACTTGGATCTTATTCGGTGTCCCTCCGAGCCTTTCCTTCTGTGCTTCTTCAAGAGAAAACTGCAACTCTTGGTTCTTGTTTTTTAACTTTGCTATTTCACATTTGTATTTACTATCACTTTCGCTAATATGCTTCTGATAGTCTTCTAATGACGACTTCAACTGCGATATCTCAAAGGTTTTATCTGCAAGCTGTGTAGTTCAAATAAAAAAATATTTACAGTGTGTTTTTTGAACAATGGTAAAGTTTTGTGGTATGGCTTAGTTAGACTATCAAACTGAACAACTTTGTCTATAGGACCAACTTAATCAGATCAAAAAAATATACAGCTGTTCCACAGTCTGTCGCAACTTTCATACAAAAAATAATTCTATGAAACAGACACGAATTTTGATGGCGAGTATATTTGTCTCACTCTTCCTCATTCTTTCTCGTTCTTTGATGATACGTCATTCATTTGTCAGTCAGAGCAACTATCGGCGGTACATTTAAAGATCTTTGGGAACTTCTTAGTATTAATAAAATTATAACAAATAAAATTATCAATTTGTGTTAATAGTACGCTAGTAATATAATAAGTCAGTGGTTAATGGTCAAGTTGTTGCGAATTTTAAGTGCGTTCCTAATCAAATCATAATGAAACATATGTGAAATTTGTGGTTTGAAATCGGCGCGAAAGGACGACACAAAATGGTTTTTTATGGCCAAATTTCCTTTTGATGAGCTTCGGTGAGGACGGTGAGTAATACATTAATCAACTTAACATTCGTTTAAACTTTTTGGTAGGTATTTGAATGTAAATAATAATTTTAGTCAGAAAATAATCTGATGGGAAATAGAGTACCTACATCTATAAATATCGATATCGATGTTTTTAATTTTAGTTGTAATGTAAGAAATGTACCATATACACTTTATAACTTTCCCGTTGCATTGTACAGTCAGCAGGCACATGAGGTTATATAAAACTGTCAAAATTCATTCTGAACTTCAATATCTTTGCATTTAAGTGTAAAAATGTTTTCATATAATTTTTATTTCAGGTGATTACCATCAGCCGTGGAAATAATTGAAGAAGTGCAATGAAGATTTTTTTTAGAAATAAATACTTTTAATTTTTAATTGCTTTATTTCAAATATTAAACTGAACACATGCTCTGTTTTTTAAAGTACTGCCCAACGGTTAAATGCTTCATAATTACTTCTAACATACTTATGTGACTCAGTACTAGTTAAAAAACGGAGCATTGTGCCATGTTAGTGGAAATTTTAAAATTATTCCTTAAGTAAGCGCAGTTCAGTGCATACATCGATATCGATAAAAATTTTAGTACTAGGTCGCCCATCTCTATTTTTTTTCCTGTAGGTTGGCAAAATATTGTTTTACAGTCGTTAGGTTGGCAACGATGAGGTATGTTTGATTTGACATTTCATAGGTTTTTTTCCTCTATGAAGTCCCGTCTCTTCTTACGTAGTTATTGCTTTCTCTGTGCTGTTCCATAGAAAACATCAATATCTACTTGACCAAAATTTATGGAACAGCTGACTTTTTTTTGCTCTGATTAAGTTGGTCCCATAGACAAAGTTCTTCAGTTTGATTGTATAGACAAAGCTAGAGATGTTACGAATGTCAAATTTTACACATTCGCGAATGCGAGACATCAAGTATTACAAAAACCATTTAAATTAACAAATCAATCATTTTTATCACTACAACGGGAAAAACATTTACAAAATAATAATAATAATATACATATAATTTATGACATCCATTAGTGAATTAAATTTGTAAAAATTTGCATGCTTCTTTAATGCACATGTGCGCTTTAATATTATTGTCATAGTCGAAGTTCAATAAAGTTTAAAAAAAAAATTGGCCATATATCACTTTTCTTTCCCGGTGCCATAGGGAAAAACTGCCTAATTATCACAAAATACTTTAAAACACAATAAATTACTTAAAGAGGAATTACAGCAGAATGGTAAACTAAAACCAAAACAAAATAGTCAACAAACCAAGCAACAAAGTGAGCAGATCAACAAGCAATTACAATTCACAAACTACCCGCGTGAAATAAACGCTTTTTATTGATCAAATTGATGAAGTTATGCACACATTCGCATTCGCATAAAATTGAATGTGAATGTCGATGCGAATGTTTAAAACGATGCGAATGCGAATATTCGTGACATCTCTAGTTTATTCTCTATTTCTCTATTTTTTAATCTCCAAGTAATATAAATGTGAGTAAAGGTAATATAAATAAAATAGCTATTATCGTGCCAGACCATAACATGTGATTAAATTGACATTAGATAGTGATCTGCGGCAACTTCACTTGAGAATGTATGGCAAAGAGTAAATTTTACACATTAAAATACATCATTTTTCACCTCTCCAGCACGAAAAGGGTGCTTTTGGCGCGTAAAAACTCGCAGCAAAATCGACTTTTGCTGCGAGCGTGAGGCAAAGTGCTTTTTTAATTTCTAACACCTTTTCTCGCTGGTAGAGGTGAAAAGTTGTATGTTTAACACGAGAGCAAATTTTTTGATGTCTCGTGCCTTTAAATCACTCACTGTGCTCAGTAGTCTATATTAGAATCACTCGCTATGCTCGTGATTCAATTCTAGACTACTTCGCTAGTTCGTGATTTAAAAGTCAGCACTCGCAGCAAAAAATGACTTTGCTCTCTTGTATAACAAATAACTATTGTACCACAAGAGCTCTGAAGTTAGTCACTTCTGTTACACTGTCACTTCTGTCACAGTTAAATTAATCGCATTGTACAGTAGATGGCACGCTGAGCTTCCACAAAGTGTCAAATATTCTCTATCAATTTTAAACCCAAAAACAAGCATTTAAGGTTCAAAATTCATTGGAGATTTTTGACAGTTTTTTATAGCTTGATGTGCTGCTGACCGTATATTGGGTCGTTTTGAACTTACCATCTAAATTTTAAAGATTCCAGTCCATGAAACTAAACAAATTTCTCTAAGAAACCTGTGTCAAATTTAGCCACAAAATTGATCACGTGATCTCTTTGATTTGTATGGAAAGTCAATTTTTATTTTACATATTTGACCATGTGTATTTTTATTTTACATATTTGACCATGTGTTCCTTAGAGAAAGTTGTTCAGTTTCATGGACTGAGACATCCTCAAAATTTGGATGGTGAATACAAAATGACCTTATATACAAAGAGATCAACATTGAAATTAATTTAAAATAGACCAAAATTTGTCCACAGACACTACACTATGAATCATTTACAATAAATGCACTAGTCTAGTCACTAGAGACCAATGATGGTTAGAAAAACCTAAACCGGCACCATAAATCTTAAAATGAAATAATTATGGTTACCTGCGAGGCAAATTGTGCATTTTCAATAATTTTCTTTTGTAATTCTTCTTGCAGTAATCCGGAGTCGAGAGGTGAAACATTACTGGCAGCTCCAGCTTGCTTATCATCTCCTTTGCTTTTAGATTTTTTAGACGATTTCAACTTAAAAAAAAGAGGAAATAATGTTTTATAGAGTGCTTATTAAACATTGGGTACATTCTGCTAAGCAAATCTTTGAGTCATTGATTACCATACAGTGAATTTTAACCGTGGAATGTAATTTTTTATAGAATATTCAATATTTTACTTTCCATGGTTAAAATGTACTCTATGGCGATTAATGACTCAAATATTTGTCTGGCAGAATGGACCCATTGTTTCTAATGTTACTAATAATGCTGCGGCTCCACCTGCCTCTTAAAGCATAGCTTAAAGTGTTAATCTAGGCGTTACGCAGATGTGGCCAAGACTTTAACATGTTAATTTACAAAAAACAGTACTAAATTTACATAACGCCGTAGCTAAAGCGTAATTGGACATTACCATTAACGTTAATGCAGGTGGAGCTGCAGCGTAAAGAAAAAACATGAACCACGAAATGTTAACTAACTTGTAAAGCTTCTAACTCTTCCTGTAGAACTGATACTCGACGTGTTAACTGTTGGTTTCTGAATGTTAAGGAATCAATTTCAAGTTCTCCTCTACGCAAGATCTTCTCCTTTTCTTTCAACAAATCTCTCAACTCATTTGATTTTGCCTGTTCATCCAGTACACCTTTCTTTAGTACCTTTACATGCACCCTCAACTGGAAAGGAAACAACAAATCAGGCAATAAATTACGATAAATTCGCCGTAGTTGGTAAAATCCAATTCATACCTTTGAATACTCAGTTGCTAGCTTCTGATATTTTCCTTGGATATCACCTGAAGGTAAGCCTTCCATGATTAAGTTTTATGAACACATCGCCACGCCATGAAACAACAATAAAACTGTTTATTTAGTAATTTGCTATTGCATTGTGTGTATGCCTTGAACACCCACTTTCTTTAAAAAAAATACTGTGATGTGAAATGTGAATGAAAATGACGTGACGGACTTGGCTGAAGAAAGAAAACTTCAGTCATCTGTCACTGTCAAGCAAGTCAACTGTCATAGGATGTTCCAGCAGAGTAACCGCAAAGTCACCGATCAATCTAAAATGAAATGCGATGGAAAAAATGGTGTCAATTGTTTTTCTGTGTCAATAGCATATTATGTATTCCATAGCCAATAGCAGCGCAGTTACATTGCTGCTTTAAGTAGGATAGTTGTCACATTGGTTCTCAACTAAAGCAGTAACGTAATTAGGGGGCAGGAGGCTGTAGACTGATTATCATTGTCTAACTTTGTTGCAATCAACTTTGACAGAAATCGCAGTAACATTGCTGCTTTAGTTAGAACTAATGTGACAACTATCTTAATGAAAGCAGCAATGCAACAGCGATTTCAATCGATTTTCATCGAGAATTGTTAGCAACAGAGATACGTAATCGGTGGGCTGTAGGCTGCGATTTCAATCGAGAATTGTTAGCAACAGAGTTATGTAATATCATCTTGGCGATCAAAAATTAGCGTATAGTTGGCAGCCTCACCATGGAATTAGAAGGTTTTAACTAGGTCAAAAAATTATTAATAAATAGTGATAAATAATGAACTATAGCATATAAATAGTGATACTATGGTTCAAAAGATATTTCAGTATCTTGGTGAGGCTGCTAACTTGACGTCAAGCTGGCAGACACCTTAAGAAATACAGTTCGTATCAATGTGATTTATATGCCCAAAAATTGTTAGAAAATAGTGAATCGTATACGCAAAATTTCAATAATATTGCTTCAATACAAGCCGAGATATTACGGTCTCAAAGTGGGCTGCTAACTTGACGTTTCTGGCGATGGCGATTCCAGAGAAACGGGTACAAGTTATAAACAAATAATTATATCAAAAAAATTTAGTGAAGTTGTGATTCTTACGATATAAATAAAAAAAGAATTCTTCATTGCTATTTTCTAAAAATCGAATGTTAACTTCTACATAATACTCTGAATATAGGCTGTCGATCAATATTGAACTTTGCTCCACAGTAACTTGATTGCAATCATGAGGTGAGTGAGTACTATTAAGCAAAAAAGTGAAATTTATATTTTTTGACTGTCAATAGTCATATCCTCGGTTCAATGCTATTGATTTGGTATAAACAAATATTTTTCTACCCACTTTTTTTAATTTTTAGGGTTCCGTACCAAAATGGTAAAAAAGGAACCCTTATGGTGTGACTCACACCCAATTGCACTAAACTTAAGAATCGCCTAAGTCTTTTCTTAACAAAAACTCGACCAAGTTAAGTAGGCGAATGACAGCTACATGACCGCTAAGTTTGACACCGTTTTAATTTGGTCGTGTTGTAGTTAGGAACAGACTTAGGCGATTCTTAAGTTTAGTGCAAATGGGTGTAAGTCTGTCTGTCTGTTTGTCACAGCCGGATATCTCGAGAACTACTAATGGTATCAACATGAAATTTGGAATAGTTTAAGATGTCTTTTTTACAACAGGGACTGAAAAGGGGTCTTAAAATTTTTAAGTGGGGCTACTAGGGCATGTGGGGTATCATATGAAAGAGCGAATCATTTTTTCTTTTTTTTTAGACCGCATAGTTTTCGACTTATGATGAAAAATGTAAAAAAATACCATTCCGCCCCCCCCCCTTATCTCTGAAGCTTGTAAAGTGAAAAATCTGAAATAATTCTATGCAATAGCAGTTTGTATAAAGATTACAGGAAAAATAAAACGATGTCTCAATATTTTAGAGTATTGACACAATCAAAAAATTTTTGATTAAATCTCATCAAAAAAATTTTGGTCGTTTAATACTCTACTCTCAGTTCATTTATTTAGTTGTTTATTCGGGAAAAATTACTAATATTTAACTACCAATTAGGTACCTAACGTTAAAACTATAACTTAAAGGGAAGAGTCCAATGAATATACTCTAACCTGTTATTTTAACGTTAGGTACCTATATGGTGAAATTTATAATAAAATTAGTAATCAGTAGGTAGGTAAGTAGGTAGGAAGTAGATGATACCCACTTTGAGACCGTAATATCTCGGCTTGTATTGAAGCAATATTATTGAAATTTTGCGTATACGATTCACTATTTTCTAACAATTTTTGGGCATATAAATCACATTAATACGAACTGTATTTTTTAAGGTGTCTGCCAGCTTGACGTTAAGTTAGCAGCCTCACCAATATACTGAAATATCTTTTGAACCATAGTATCACTATTTATATGCTATAGTTCACTATTTATCACTATTTATTAATAATTTTTTGACCTAGTCAAAACCTTCTAGTTCCATGGTGAGACTGCCAACTATACGCTAATGATTAAAATCAGCCGTATCGTATCGAGTATTCGTATCCTAAATCACATCACAAAAATATGATCGTCATCTCGTATGTGCCTTACTCCTTCTGGCTTGTGAGCTATAAAATCCTTCAGTGATGGCTAAACAATTTCTTATTTTGGTATTCAGAACAAACGTAACGCAAGAGTTTATGAATGATTGACGTCTGAACACGGCCCACACGAGATGACACTGTAGATTATGGATGCTGGAAATAACAAAAACTAGCAAACGAAAGTCCAGTTTTACTCCCTAGATGCTCAGTGACGCAAAAATAAATAAGATTTAACACTCGAACATCATACAAAACAGAACAGATCTCATAAAATCGTTGTTTAAACGTGGCACACACGGAACCGTGTGTGCCAGTTTTCATTTGTCAAAAAATCGACAACTAAACCGTTCCGAGCCAAATGAAGCAGTCTAACAGCGTTACGTTTGATAAGTGACAGCAAATAACACTTTTAATCAGTTCACGTAAAAACACATCAATAGAAAAAGCAAAAACAATATTTCGACCCATCAGACTGTGTGGCCCACAATTGATACTGTCACGTTACGTGAATTTTGCGTTACTTAAGTTGTAAAGCAGTTAATAGTAATAAGAATTTCCAGTACTAGGGATCTAGCTTTATTTGGAACCAATCACTGCAGTACTTACGATGTAATTTGAGGTTAAAATTAGTATGTAAATAAGCTAGGGTGACCATGAAGTATATTTTATTGCGGACATCGTATTGAAGTTTACTGAGACTGTAGGACTGTGCGTATCGTAGCACATTAGTTTTAAGACTTTTAAGCAAATAAAACCTCAGAAAATTAATTCAACAATTTGTGATTTATTAACGCTAAAGGTGTGACACTAAAAAGTTATTTTGCTAACAATAATGATGTCAAATATATCACAGTTCAATCACAATATGTACAATTATTATTATTAATGACTTGTTGAAAACAGACTAGTACCACAGATAATACACCGTAAAATTTTAAGTATATCTAAACATGAAATGGGATTTCAGACCACGTGAATGAACAACTTTTACTATTGGGGCAACCACGGAATAACGAAAAAAAAAATCAGCTGTTCCATAGAAAAGTACAACATCGACTCGATTATAATGTCTGGAACAGCTGATTCTTTTTCGCGATTCCGTGCTTAGCCCCGGCGTGTACCCAGGGGGGGGGGGGGGGGGGGCAACTCTAAGTTGGTTCCTAACTAGGATGCTAGATCGGGATATGTAATCGCGGCTTTAGGACAGCTAACAAGAACATACACCAAAGACAAGGCAATGATACATTCGAAGGACTTACATGCTACAGTGCCACGACATGCATTATATTCAACTATTTAATATATTACTATAAGTATATCTATGTTTTAGCCGATAAAATATTTTCATCCGATATATCCTTACAAAATTATATCTAATATCGAAAATCATGTCAAAATTACATATTTTTTAAATTATACATGCATTACATATATATCTAGGTAACTAAAGTCACTAGAATGCAAAGCCGTAAAACAATAACTAGTCCGTGGTAAAGCTAACTAACAGGACGATTATAGCCTTTCTGTCCATCAATGTACGTACATTGTTGTCACCCTGTTTTAAAAATCTCAGGCAAATTTTATCATGGATTATATTGTAACTACTGCAGGGATTGGTTCCAAATAAAGCTAGATCCTTAGTACCGGAAATTCTTATTAATATTAACTGCTTTACAACTTAAGTAACGCAAAATTCACGGTAACGTGACAGTATTAATTGTGGGCCACACAGTCTGATGGGTCGAAATATTGTTTTTGCTTTTTCTATTAATGTGTTATTACGCGAACTGATTTAAAGTGTTATATGCTGTTACTTATCAAACGTAACGCTGCTAAGTGTAGCAAGTGTAGCATGAAGCAGTGGCTTCATTTGGCTCCAAACGGTTTAGTTGTCGATATTTTGACAAATGAAAACTGGTACACACGGTTCCGTGTATGCCACGTTTAAACAACGATTTTATGAGATCTGTTCTGTTTTGTATGATGTTCGAGTGTTAAATCTTATTTATTTTTGCGTCACTGAGCATCTAAGGAGTAAAACTGGACTTTCGTTAGCTAGTTTTTGTTATTTCCAGCATCCATAATCTACAGTGTCATCTCGTGAGTGCCATGTTCAGACGTCAATCATTCATAAACTCTTGCATTACGTTTGTTCTGAATACCAAAATAAGAAATAGTTTAGCCGTCACTGAAGGATTTTATAGCTCACAAGCCAGAGGGAGTAAGGCACATACGAGATGACGTTCATACAATAATGGATGCGTTCAGCAGATAATTTGCAATCGATGAGTTGATGATTAGTCTGCTAGAATGCAACAATTATGAATAACTTGGCAACACTGATTATATATTTTAATCATGGAAATAGTACTATAAACCGGAATGAGCGCTTCGCCCCAAAACGAGCCGACAGAGAGGTCAAGTAGATGTATGTGTCCTTTTCTTCATTAGGGTGACCAAACCGTATGGTTGGCCGGAGACATACATAATACTTTAAACTGTTTAATATAAACTTAAATACCTAGGTAGTTCTTTATTTATAATTAACACTTTTTACCGCGTTTTTATTAGGTTGCTTGCTCTTTTGTTTGTTTCAGCAAAAATTTTGCAAACGATTTTATACCAAATTCCCAATGAGCTAGAGACTTGAAACTTTGAACACAGGTCAGAAATGGAAGGAAATGCAATATTACAGTGTCATTGAGGTGATCTGATAATGGAGCCGGAAGAACGCCACAGGAACTCTATGATGAATAAAACTATACAACCCCATCGTGTTTGGGCTTATTAGAATTGTCTTGACAAGTACTCTGACGGGAGACGAGGTTCAGGGTCGGATGATGAAGTCTGGATTCCATGCCATAGGAACTCAATATTGAAATCATGCAACCCCATCGAGTTTGGGCTCGTTTGAATCGTCTTGACGAGTGCTCTGTTGGTAATAGTATCCAAGAGTCTGATGATGGAGCCGGAAGAAGGCCACAGGAACTCTGCAATAAAACCTTTCAACCCCATCGAGTTTGGACTCGTTTGAATGGTCTTGACGAGTACTCTGATAGGCGGTGGTATATTTTTAGTTTAGCTCGTTAACTAAAAAAAAAAATAATATTTATTTTAAAAAAATATTTTTTAAGAACAAATTATTTATCACGGTTTTATTAAGTTGCTTTTTTATTTTTATTTTTTAAATATGGTAATTCAACCAATTAAAATCGAGTTTATTCAATTCAATTTAATTTCAAGTGTAAATAATTACGCAACTTTAAAGTTTATTCCATTTTTTAATAAAAATGCAATGTGCGTGAACTTCGGAAAAACAAATAAATGTTGGAAAAACAAGTAAAAGTAGGAAAACATTGTCTAGTGATCTGTAGTTAAAAAAAGATGGAAACGATTTTCGACTTTATTGACGTTTGAAATTCGATTGCTTTTTCCCATAATTATACTTGTACATTTACTTTACAGTTTCATTAAAAACTGATATTTTGGTAAAGATGTCAATAAGGTCTAAAATACTTGCACCAATTTCTTTACTTGTGAAATTAATAAAATGGGTGCATGAATCATTAAAAAAATAAAGGCAAACTTTTATCCAAAGCTGTAAGTGCAAAGACTGTCCATGTTGAATATTAGAAGAACGCAATAAAAATTTTGAAAAATATCAAATATGTTACTAAAGAAAAGGGAGTAAAAAGTGTTCCAACTCAAAAAAATTGGGTCGTTACTCTGCAAAGTTTCCAAAGTTTGCAAGAGATTTACGACGACACAATGATAAAAATATAAAAAAAAGAAAACAAAATGGCGGCCAACTATATTGTTCGTGGGCCGATTTTATGAAACTCGATTTTGTTACTATTTTGATCAAAATATAACAAAGAAATGTTAAAAATATAAAAAAATATGGCAGCCAACTCTTTTATTTGTGGGCTGATTTGAATGAAACTCGGTTTTTAGTACTAATTTGACAAGAAAATAATAACACAATATGTATTGAAAAAATTAAAAAAAAATCTAAGATGGCAGCCAACTTATTTGTTTTTGGGCCGATTTCGATGAAACTCGGTTTTTGGTAATATTTTGACAAGAAAATAACAACGCAATTTTTAAAATACTAAAAATCTAAGATGGCGGCCAACTTTTTTGTTTTTTTGGGCCGATTTCGATGAAACTCGGTTTTTGGTTACTTATTAGACAAGAAAATAACAACTCAATGTAAACTGAAGGAAAAATCAAAAAAGATCAAAATGGCTGCTAATTTGTTTTTGAAATCGGCCCAAAGACAAAAAAGTTATCCGCCATCTTGGAGTTTTAGTTTTTTTTAAAATTGCGTTGTTATTTTCGTGTCAAAATAGTTCCAAAAACCGAGTTTCATCGAAATCGGCCCAAAAACAAAAAAGTTGGCCGCCATCTTGGAGTTTTAGTTTTTTAAAAATTGCATTGTTATTTTCTTGTCAAATTAGTTCCCAAAACCGAGTTTCATCGAAATCGGCCCAAAAACAAAAAAAGTTGGCCGCCATCTTGGAGTTTTAGTTTTTTAAAAATTGCGTTGTTATTTTCTTGTCAAAATAGTTCCAAAAATCGAGTTTCATCGAAATCAGCCCAAAAATAAAAAAGTTGGCCGCCATCTTGGATTTTTTAAATTTTCAACATTGCGTTGTTATTTTCATGTTGAAATAGTACCAAAAACCGAGTTTCATCGAAATAGGCGCACAAACATGAATTTGATTATTATTATTAATTTTACCGTCTCGCCTGCGACCTCTAGCCATTTCAATAGAACAATTTCGTTTTTTTGGAAATCTGAAATGGTGCAGTATTTATGGTCACACTAGTTTTGTAAAGTAACATTTCCTATAGATTGAAATTCTTAAATTGAAATTCGGCGCCAAGGTCAAAATCGGAGTTGCCAAGATTGACACTTCTATTTATTACCACCTCACCGATGATAGCTGATTAGCATTATTTTAGATATTTAATTAAATCAAAAGAGTAAGTTCTGTTTTATATTACAATTATTATGTGTCATTTTAAATTAATATTTAAATAGTATATATTCGACTTCCCATTCCGAATCCTTAATTTTGATACACTACTTGATTGGTAACGTACATATTTTTAGTCCTACTATCGTGGTATTATTGTTTAGTAATGGCAATTGTGCGAACGAGACACCGACCTCCACCTGGTGTTGTCTCATTCACACAGTAGTGCCTTCAGTCAATTTCGTCGATAGAATTTCAACTCTATCACAAATGCAATAAAGTTGAATTTCTTTTAAACCATAGGTGAAAATTTTTGTAGAGTACTCACTCCCTATTATAAACCTCCTTGATTTTAATGGAAAAAAATCTGAAAAAATTAATATTTCTACTTTTGCTCTTGGATACCTTTCAAAATCTTCTTTGTAACTTTATTTTTATTCCTCCACAACCACAACAAAAAATATTTTTGCCAACCAATCTAGTAATATGATAAGTCTATGATGCCAACTATGAAAACCACCGTTAAGAGCCATATGACGTATCGACTGTGAGTTTTGGTTAAAATGGGGAATTTTGGTGTCGTCGATCTCAGAAACAAACATACATTAACAATTTTGACTTATTGAATAGTGCAGAATAGCTATTGGAATAGATCATAGCGGCCTCGCTTTTTGTAAATTTTGCTTAACTTTTTAATTAAACCCAAAATGGCAGAGAAAGATTTTCATAAAATGCGCGAGGGCACGTTTTTGGGCTCATGGATTGGACTACTGTTCTAAACAAATGAAATAAAAAAAATTGAGTGTTATTTCTTATATAGTAGAATAGATCATAGCGGCCTCGGAATTTTGAAATATCATTGAAATAAATTAGAAAAAAAATCTTATTCTAAACCAAAAAACTTCGAAAATCGCTTTGAGTTAACTGTGTATTTCTCCTATCTACGAAAATATTGTTGAGCAAAATTTATACGCAAATAATTGTTACTTCATAAGGAATAAAGATTTCATAATTTTTAAGCATGAATTTGTTATTTTAATTCAATAATAATGAGAAATCTTAACTGCAAAATTACTACAAAATGCGATGCACCGACCGTCAGAATTCAGTACCGCGCGAGCGCTTCTCAGTGTTGGACGTGTGTCGAATTTTTGCGTCAGAGGCACGTTCTGAAGACGACTGCGGTTGTTTCTTATTTCGCTCTTGTGTTAGGATTCGGATAGACCGAAGAACTTTTAATTAGCAAAACTTCGTTTTCCATTTGGAATACGAATAATTTAAACTTTCCTATATTCTAAATCAAATAAAATGTTTTTTTGAGGATCAACCATAAACTTTTAGAAACAAAACACAAAAACATAGATCAAGGATTTGAACGCGCCTCAGTACTAGTCTGTAGTATAGTGCGACTATAAGATTTGATCATCTAAGCACAGTACAGGCACAGCCGAGAGATAGTCTTCATACAGTCGGCCATCGGAGGCGTCTAGAGAGAGCAATCGTGCGGGGTGGTGCGGTATAGAAGGGGGGGTGGGAGGGCTTGAGAGCCCATACTTTGGCAATGTATGCATCTCGGGCCCTATCCCGTCAGGGCTTGCGCTTCTGATTGGGTTATACTATATTATATTGAAAGTAGTATTTGCAATTTTTTGATGTGGGTGTCATGAAAAAGTGTTTTTGGCACGATTTTGATATTAAATTTGGAATTCAAAATGGCGGCCGCACATTGATGTATTTGTTGATATTTGTGTATTTTTGTTTGATTATTGGACCGATTTCGATGAAACTCGGTTTTTGCTACTATTTTGACAATAAAACAGCAACGCGATGTTAAAAAAGTAAAAAATTCAAGATGGCAGCCAATTTTTTTGTTTGCGGGCCGATTTCGATGAAACTCGGTTTTTGCTACTGTTTTGACAAGAAAACAGCAACGCAATGTTAAAAATGTAAAAAATTCAAGATGGCGGCCAATTATTTTGTTTGCAAGCCGATTTCGATGAAACTCGGTTTTTGGTAGTATTTTGGCAAGAAAACAGCAACGTAATGTTAAAAATGTAAAAAATTCAAGATGGTGGCCAACTTTTTTGTTTGCCGGCCGATTTCGATGAAACTCGGTTTTTGCTAGTATTTTGGCAAGAAAACAGCAACGCAATGTTAAAAATGTAAAAAATTCAAGATGGCGGCCAACTTTTTTGTTTGCGGGCCGATTTCGATGAAACTCGGTTTTTGCTACTGTTTTGACAAGGAAACAGCAACGTAATGTTAAAAATGTAAAAAATTCAAGATGGCGGCCAACTTTTTTGTTTGCGGGCCGATTTCGATGAAACTCGGTTTTTGCTACTGTTTTGACAAGGAAACAGCAATGCAATGTTAAAAATGTAAAAAATTCAAGATGGCGGCCAACTTTCTTGTTTGCCGGCCGATTTCGATGAAACTCGGTTTTTGGTAGTATTTTGCCAAGAAAACAGCAACGCAATGTTAAAAATGTAAAAAAGTAAAAAATTTAAGATGGTCGACAACTATTTTGTTAGTAGGCTGATTTCGATGAAACTCGTGGTCGAGTGGCTTGTGTACAAGTTTTCTAGGTGTTGTCATCTCTGAGGACCAGGTTTCAATTGCCAGCTGAGCCAAAACGATATTTTCTGTATTCTTTCATGTCTGGGTGTTTGTAGTGCCACCGTTGTCTCCCATTTCCATAACACAAGTGCTTCAGCTGCTTACTTGGAATGGAATTGGAGCAATGTTTAATCTGATGTATAAATTTAATTTTGTTACTTAAAAATGTAACTGTAAAAATGTACTCATATTTCTTTTATTAAATGTAATTTTCTTTCGTAAAACTGTAAATGTAACTATGAACATTAAAAAATTTAAATTAAAAAAACATTTATGTAAAACAACGAATGTAACTTTCATTGAATTCATTCACATTCAGTTCCTTCCATTTTCCTTTTCATGCAGTTTCTTGCTTGCTTGCTTGCTTGCAGTTTGATCTCGATCGTTTAAATATAGATAATAGGTATGTTTGTCTGAGATCATATATTTTCTGAGCGTAAATAATTGTGAGAAGTTTCATTTATTTAGTTGTAAAATTCTAGTATAAAAGTCTAGTCTAGCTAGGTACTTAATTTTTACTTGAAACTGAATTTAGTGAAAAATTTAAACAAAAAGTCATCATGAGTAATGATAGTACGAAATTTAGTGACTGGGCCACACCCGGTATATATAAAAGCAGAAGGAAATTATACAAACCTTATGCAGAGAAAGCTACTTCCTGTGATCCTAACTTCATTGAATTTGTCAAGAAGTATTCACAAACATTCAGAGAAGTTTGTATTCTAGCAAAGTCGAAGTACTTTTCAAATAAAATTAAATCAGCCGATAGTAAAATTAAGGCTACTTGGAACATTATTAACAATGAAACGGGCAAATCAAAATCCAATATAAATTCCTTCTGTTTAAAAATTGGTGATCAAACTATTGAATCTGACGATAAGGTCGCTAAAGTCTTTGAAGATTTCTTTGCTCGAATACCAATAGAAACTACCAGTACTCTTAGTGCTTGTCCCAACATCGCTGTCTCCCTCCTAGAGTCTAGTGTTGATAAGTGCAAGGAAACCTTTTTCTTTAAATATATAAATAGTGAAGATATTATTAAAGCTTTTAAAACAATTAATGTCAAAAAAACAGAAGATCTTTGGGGCATACCAACAAGCATTATAGAGCGGCGGTAATCTTAGAAAAGACGCTTAGAAAACACTTTTCGCACAAGTCATCACGGAAATACGAAAATTTGGTATCGATGCATTCAGTACGATGCCTTGATCACAAATATATAAGATGACAAGCGCGAAAATGGTGGGGGTAGAAACTGTGACGTCATAAAGTTTTCAGTACCAAGAAATAATAAAAACATATCATGTGGTATACCAAATGAAAGGGCTTTGTGAGTAGATTACGAATATAAACACACTATAACATTTTCACTACTTCGTCTAACAAGTTATGAGAAAACGTCGAAAGATTTCACGATTCCGGGTTCCCGTTGAACAGCTCTGGACTGAAAATGACTGAATGGATTTCTGCAAAATACTTATCAAATTACTCTGTACATCCTCTATTCTGGTGTCCAAAGGTAATTGACCAAAGATATTTAAAAATAAGAAAGTTACATCAATTTTACTAACAGCATAATTTTCTGATATTTCTAAGTTCTGATTCCTATAATAGTCCAGTAGTCAAGTCGGTAAAATTCACTCTATTTGGAAATAATTAGAGGAGTTTTGATTTGTTGCACATCAGATGAGCTATTAATAATAGATTAAAATTGTGACCTCGAAAACTGTGTGGAAGTTTATTTTGGATAAAATCGGAACATTGAAAAAAAATGACCTTAAAATTAAAATAAATGTCAGGAAAGCAAAGGGGACTACATTTGCAATAATTTATTATACCTACTAGGTACAACATTTTGATAGTAATATAATCTATACCTTCAATAAAATCGTAAACGCAAAAAAGTCTTTAAATTGAATATATTTGGAAAAAAAACTACCAGGGCGATATAAAATCGGTAACTGAACATGTTAGAACCGTTAAAAAATGTCTTGTCTGTCTATCTGTCTGACTGAATGCTCATCACGCAAAAACCATTGAACGGATTTTGACGAAACGAAACTTTAAATAGTGGCAGTGTATATCTCGGAATACAATATTAAATAGAAAAAAATTTAAAGTGACCAACAAGTAGTAAACCAGCCACAAAGACCACAGTACAAAATTAGTATGCTTCAGAGATCCACTGACACCAGCAAGGTTGAACTTTGTCACAGTATATTTTTCTTGTCATAAGGAGATCGACCTATTTTCGCATTCAGAGATCCACAAAAACCAGCAGGATTGACCTTTGTCACAGTACATTCTTCATATCATAGAAAGCTCTACTACAGTGACACACGGCGCCGGCGTCACTGTCGTCTATCTATGTAATCGACTGATCCGGTGGCGGCGTAACCTAGTTAACAATATAATCATGGCATGCGCTCAATTGCGCTCACTGACGGCATGGCGCAGCACGGGGTGGCACGGCACGCTTAGGGCGTGCCGAATCATCCTGTGTCATCCTGCGGCCACAACAGCATGACCTGGCACGATGCGACATGGCACGTTGTAACATACTAAAGGGTCCTGCGGTATCCCGCGGCATACTGCACGTTTGGGTGTTGTTCTTTAATACGGGTGTAAGTATCCTAGATTGATAGATGACAACATGACAGCTGTCAAATTTAAAACAGCAATATCTCGGAAAGTACTCATCCTAGACTGATGGTGTCTTTGAAGCAATGAAAGTTCTTACTGAGATTTTCATTGTGAATGACAGCTGTCAAATTTAAATCAGCAATATCTCGGAAAGTATTCATCCTAGACTAATGGTTTGAAGAAATGAATGGTCTTGATGAGATCTTCATTTACTTATTTGTTCACAGGTTGTTTCTAGATTTTAATTGGAAATGAATAGCCGGTTATACATAATTCTATTAAAGTGTAATCTGCTAAGAACCCAGATAATAATTTAATTACTTACAATAATTTTTTTCTACTATTTTCCTTATATTAATTATCTTAATATAAAAATAGTATTGTGAATGCCTAAAATCTAAAAATTCAATAATAAATGTTTGTAGTGAAAATTGGGTCAAGTAAGTAACCTTATATGAGGATAATATTTGTAATTGATGTAAAATAGGAAATTACACTCTGTTTAATATTTATGTAATTTTCTTATTTTTAAATACCTTTTGTCAACTAAAGTGTCAGCTAGAGTGGAGTACGGTACCATCGGGGTACATTAGCCCTAGGGTGCTACTTTAGCCCAAAGACTAAAAAAGTTTAAACTTCCTGCCACTCTGTCACAGTGAGAGCTATCGAAGTAATTCGCAATTATCCTTACTAATATTATAAATGCGAAAGTCCGTTTGTTTGTTTGTTTGTTTGTTTATTTGTTTGTTACGCCTTCACGTCCTAACTACTGAACCGATCATTATGAAATTTTGCATACACGTTGTCAGGGTTACAGAGAAAGACATAGGGTACCTTTCATCCCGAAAAAATGTATTGTTCCCGAGGGATAGCAAAAAACCTTTCTACGCAGACGAAGTTGCGGGCGGCCGCTAGTCACTAATAGATGGCGTTTGTGCCGTCGGTAAAACAGCAGAATCGGCGGTTATAGTGCGTCTACGTAGTGAATGGGGAAGGCAACTGTCAAAATGGCGCTGCGTACGAGAGCTATGAAAACAAAGGACTTTTACTTAAAAGTATCGTATTTTGAGCTTTAAAATGATTAAATTCTGTGTAATAGGCTTTAAAAATGTTGGCACTTACAAATTTTCGAAAAATCTGGATATAGAAAAAAAAAAAGATAAACTCTGTAAGAATGAAAACGTCTTAATTTGGCTTTCAATTCCGGCATTTGCATTGTAGAATAGTCTTTTATATCCATTTTGGGTCAATGGGTCTTTTTCGGTAATAAAATAGCACAAAATAAATACCGATTTTCCCATACATTTTGTTCTGAACGTCTACTGTCTTAGGAACAAGCGTACGCAGCGACATCTACAATTAGCTTTGCTTTGCCAACCCCATTACTTGCTCAGTGGTGCGTCTGGGTATTATGTCAAAAACGATATCGGATATGTGAGACTGCAAAAATTAAAATATTATAAACTGCAAACTATCTTACTAGACGAAGATATTATTAGGTAAGTTAATGTATAGTTCGTGCCATTTAAAGCTGCATAAAAAGTCATTAACACGCCTCTACCAATGTATCCCCCTTTCCGAAAACTAGCGATCAAAATCTATGAGCACTATCGCTATTTCTGTCGCTAACGTAATCAACAAGCGTTTCGATGGACAGGGGCGATGTCAAAGGTTGAATGCACCATGTGTTAGAAACCTTTTTGAAAATGTACTTTTTTATTTTATTTTAATTCAAGTAAAACTTACGGAATATATGTTTTTCTTTTCGATTATTTAACATAATATTGTTTGTTGCATAGCATTAACAAATAAGAAAAGAAAGCAAAAATTTAATAACATATTAACTACGAAAATCGAATAAAAACAATGACGAAACAAGAAAAAAAGTAACAAAACCGGCCAAGTGCGTGTCGGGCCACGCGCAGTAGGGTTCCGCAGTAGGGTGGGCCGATTTTAAACATTTTTCGAATTTTGCTTCACGAGACCCCTCAAAAGTTGCGTAATGCGACGTAGATTATAGGAAAAATAATATAAAAAAATAAAATAATCACTTTTAGCCCTCTACTAGCGTTTGAATTTTTATAAATTACCTGTATTTGGTGTAAATCAGACTTAAGAATTTTGCATTAAAAACCCCTCAAAAGTTGCGTAATGCGACGTAGGTTCTAGGAAAAATAATTAAAAAAATAAGCTTATTACTTTGAAACAGGAACTTTATCAAAACCCGATTGGAAAAATCGAATTTTGTTTAATAATTTTTTACAAAATTCGGTTCCTATCTACTATTTTTTTATTTTTTTTTCTAGAACCTATGTCGCATTACGCAACTTTTGAGGGGTCATTTAATGCAAAATTATTAAGTCTAATATACACGAAACACAGGTATTTTATAAAAATTCGAACGCTAAAAGTGATAATCGTATTTTTTTATATTATTTTTCCTATAACCTACGTCGCATTACGCAACTTTTGAGGGGTCTCGTGAAGCAAAATTCGAAAAATGATCAAAATCGACCCACCCTATTCCGCAGTTACCTTATACCATACCATATTTAATTTAATTTTTCGTCTACAAAAATAACTTAGTTTTTCATAATGTTTGTATGAATGACAAAGTTATATTTGCGGTTTTGGAAAATGAACTTTATCTCGAAAACTGATATTTATATCTCGTTCAAACTAATTTTCGTTGAAAGTATTTGTTAAGATCAGCATATATTTTTTTAAGATTTTTCAATTCCTTATTTCAAAAGTTAAGGGCGGACACATATTTTACCTCTTTGGCCAGTGTATATCTTTCAAACGGTTGACTTTGAGAAAAAATAGTTTTAGAAGCCTTAATGTCATTTTTGAAGACCTACTATAGACAACCCAAAAATTCAGTTTCAATTCCATGAATGGGGAGCCCCCCTTAATCTTTTAATATTATTATTTTTGTGTGAAAATCGTAAAGCGGTTTACAGAATACATCTTTCTACTAAATTTCAACTGTGTAGTCCTAATACTTTCAGAATATAGTGGCTGTGACATACGGACGGACAGACGGACAGTCAGACAGACATGACGAATCTATAAGGGTTCCGTTTTTTGCCATTTAGGCTACGGAACCCTAAAATTTGAGAACTCCCGAAATACAAAAGCAAGCGCTATCCGACACAAAATAAACATAAACTATTAGTTTATGTTTATTTTGTGTCGGATAGCGCTATTAATAATACAATAGCGTCGTGACGTGTTGCCTCACCCCTAAAAAACACAAAGGTTTTGCATCTCTGGCAGCGGGAGTTTTCAAAACTAACAAATGTTATACAGCAGTATCTCATATAGCATAATTTTTGCGTGGTAGAGTGAAGTATTTGTATGAATTACGTTCTGATTCTAATACTATACCTTTAACTTATGATAACGAACATTACGATTATACGTTAGTAAAAACTAAAATTTTATGATATAAAAACATTATTAAAATACTCAACATAGAGTGCTGATAGCTTTATTTTATCATGTTCACCTACATTTATCTCGAGGCGCAGTCGTTTTGTGGTTAAGCGACAGTCAGTATGAAATGCGATACGCTATCGCAAAGTTTTTAGAATTTTGGTACAGGTGGGGTGACTGACTTTTTATGCAGATTTAAATGGCACGGACTATAGTTTCTTGTTTTCAGTTATAACAGATGTGGAGTGTACCTGAGATCCTAACGCGATGTAAAACAAACAGATGTACCTAGGTTCTTTTCTTTTATAGTAATTATGTGAGAATTAAGTATCAAACCCGTCCCATTTTAGAAGTACATACTCCTACGAAGTTTCAAGTCGAAATGTCTATTTTACAAACATAACTTTTCCATATGAAATTTCAACCCTTAAGAAGTTGAATCATGTCCACCGTGTTTAACTTCAAAATAAATGTCATCTTTGCAATCGTCATCCCATTAAATCTCAATAACGACAACCATCGATTTTTAGGTTTATTCATCTCATATTTATTTTATTTATAACCTTCAACCCCTTTGATTTTCAATAAATATGAAATGTGTATTTGCATATTTGTTTTTACTTTCTAACCCTAAGCCTAAATAATAAATTTTGTGAGTTTTACTTTGAAAATGAAGGACTTTTCAGATACAATTTCATCCACCTTTTCACCGCTTCGGGGATGCAATCGTCAAAAACGCAGGCACACATAAATAATTGTCAGCCTAAATACAAAATTTGAAGATCCTAACTTCGAAACTGACGGACTTTCATACAAAATTTCATCCGTTATTTTACCCCCCTTTTGGGGTGGAATTTCCAAAATCCTTACTTAGTAGATGCCTACACTGTATAAGGTATTTATGTACAAAATTTCAAGTCTCCAAGTCAGTGGTTTGGGCTATGCGTTGATATATCAGTCAATCAGGACTTTGAATTTTATATATATAGATTAAGATAACACATACCTATTACAAGAGCAAAGCTATCCTATGACCCCGGAAAAATAAGAAAAAATAAGAAATTATAGCAAATCCGATTTTACTACCGAAGCTACTGGACTATTAAAGGAAACGGAAAACTTAGAAAATTATGCTGTTAGTAAAATTGATGTAACTTTCTTATTTTTAAATATCTTTGGTCAATTACCTTTGGACACCAGAAAAGAGGATGTACGGAGTAATTTTATAAGTATTTTGCAGAAATCCATTCAGTCGTTTTCAGTCCAGAGCTGTTCAACGGGAACCCGGAATCGTGAAATCTTTCGACGTTTTCTCAAAATTTGTTAGACCAAGTAGTAAAAATGTTATAGTGTGTTATATATTCGTAATCTACTCACAAAGCCCTTTCATTTGGTATACCACATGATATGTTTTTATTATTTCTTGGTACTGAAAACTTTATGACGTCACAGTTTCTACCCCCACCATTTTCGCGCTTGTCATCTTATATATTTGTGATCAAGGCATCGTACTGAATGCATCGATACCACATTTTCGTATTTCCGTGATGACTTGTGCGAAAACTAACCTCAAACCTTGTTTTACCGCCCTACTATTATTAAATCAATAATTGATATTCATCATCATCATATCAGCCGCACGACACCCACTGCTGGGTATAGTATACTGCTGGGTATACTAGCCCCTTACTTGGCTTTTATTTTTAACAAATGTATTGATGAAGGGGTTTTTCCTGATCTAATGAAAAATAGTAAATTGATTCCTCTTTTTAAATCTGGGGATAAAAGTGACCCAGCTAACTTTAGGCCAATATCTATACTACCAGCACTTAGCAAAATATTTGAAAAAATTATATATTCCCAATTATTAGATTATTTCACATCCAATAACATTCTTCATAAAAATCAGTTTGGATTTTCCAAGGGTAAAAATA
This sequence comes from Agriphila geniculea, assembly GCA_943789525.1. Taxonomy (NCBI): domain Eukaryota; kingdom Metazoa; phylum Arthropoda; class Insecta; order Lepidoptera; family Crambidae; genus Agriphila; species Agriphila geniculea. The sequence goes on from OX038883.1 coordinate 4,757,195, forward strand.
CTACTGATGCTGGAATTGCACTTCTCAAACATATTCTTGACACTTGGGAAGAAAAGCAAGATGTAATTGGCATTTTGTGTAACCTTTCTAAGGCATTCGATTGCGTTGATCACCATACACTATTAAAGAAGCTAGAACATTATGGTGTCTCTGATAAATCAGTTAGCCTTATGAAATCATATTTGTACAATAGAACTCAGAAAGTAGTGATTAATAGAACTGAATCTATTACCACTATGGGTGTGCCGCAGGGATCAATATTGGGCCCATTGCTGTTTCTAATTTATATAAATGACCTTCCCAACTACGCGAATAATTTATGTGAGACAGTACTATTTGCGGATGATACTTCTTTAGTTTTCAAAGTAAACAGAGGTAATAACTGTTCGGACGAAGTAAATAGTGCCCTCTCTAAAGTTTCACACTGGTTTAATAGCAATAATTTAGCACGTAACCCCAAAAAACTAAATGTGTAATATTTTCATTACCTAATGTTGAGCAGGCAAAATGAAATATTAATTTAAATAACGATGAAGTCGAGTTTATTGAGAGTACAAAATTTCTAGGTATTACACTAGATTCTCGACTGCAATGGGATCCACATATTGAAGCCTTGTCAAGTAGACTTAGTTCAGCGGCATTCGCTGTTAAGAAAATAAGGCTTTTAACTGATATTGAAACGGCAAGGTTAGTATATTTTAGTTATTTTCACAGTGTAATGTCCTATGGACTGCTATTGTGGGGCTCAGCTGCCAGTATTGAAAATGTTTTTGTAATCCAAAAAAGAGCTGTTCGCGCCATATACAATCTTCGGCGAAGAGATAGCTTGAGAGAATTGTTTAAAGAAATAAATGTCTTAACTTTGGCAGCCCAATATATATATGAAAATTTAGTTTATGTAAGGAAACACTATGATTCATTTCCTAAAAACAGAAATATTCACCAGTTTAATACAAGAAATAAATATAAACTTTTTAAGAAATAAAGATAATTTAGGCTTGCAAAAACTAGAGGTTCATTTATGGGGAAAGGCATAGCCTTTATTAATAAAGTTCCGCAACAAGTGATTGATCTTCCTTTGCATGAATTTAAAAACCATGTTAAAAAAACGCTCATGAGTAAAGGTTATTATAAAGTAGATGACTATCTTAAAGATCAAAATGCGTGGAAATGATGTAACACATAACTTGCTACTATAAGTACTTTGTTGAAGTAATATATGTAATAAGTCTATGTTGTTGCCAATAATCCTGTCACCCTGTTGTAATTATTTGGTAACGATATATTCAAGTTTGTAAATATCGTTACTTATGGCTGTTACAGCTGATAAGTTTCTTCTTGTCAGCTAAAAAAGTCTGGAACGGGTGGTAGGAAAATATAGATGATTCAAAAGTACTTAATTATTATGTTTATTTGAATAAGGCTTATTTGACTTTGACTTTGACTTGTAACAACGTTACTTATTTTCTACTTTTCTCAGCCAGACTAAATAAAAAAAATATAAGCCAGACTAAAATAATATTCCAGTTTAAATAATTTTTCCTGTTTTTGTGATTAAAATTTATAAATATAGATTTTACCAAAAACCGAGTTTCATCGAAATCGGCCCGCAAACAAAAAAGGTGGCCGCCATCTTGAATTTTTTACATTTTTAACATTGCGTTGCTGTTTCTTGCCAAAATACTACCAAAAACCGAGTTTCATCAAAATCGGCCCACAAACAAAAAAGTAGGCCGCCATCTTTAATTTTTGTTTTGACATTGCGTTGCTGTTTTCTTGCCAAAATACTACAAAAAAACGAGTTTCATCGAAATCGGCCTGCAAACAAAAAAGTTGGCCGCCATCTTGAATTTTTTACTTTTTTAACATTGCGTTGCTGTTTTCTTGTCAAAATACTACCAAAAACCGAGTTTCATCGGAATCGGCCCGCATACTAAACCTTCATCTCACCTGATGTTAAATGACGATAAGGCCGAAGGTGGAAGCGCACTACACCCGGAATACTGGCTATCTTACCTCTAACTGCCGGAACACAATAATTTTTAAATTGTTATTATGGCGTCAGACTTAGGTAAGATGGTGGTAGCTAGCCAGGCGGACTTGAAATAAGCCCTACCACCAACCAAACCGAGTACAAATTGTACCCCCCCTGGGAATCGAACCCGGGACCTCTGCGTCTTACACGGGTTTTTTCTGTGATCTCGGAAATAGCTCTAACGATTTCGCTGAAATTTGGTATATGGGGGTTTTTAGGGGTAAACAATTGATCTAGATTAGTCTTATGTTTGGAAAAACGCGTTTTTTCGAGTTTTCATGCTTTTTCATGCGTTTTTCTTTCGACGCAGAATATGGTCGCTAATTTTGTCCTACCGGCCAAAGTCCGTCTGGTCAAGCGGGTTAAGACGGGGGCGGCAAAAAACGAGTGTACCGGGTTTGAATCCCGCTCGATGACTTAGTTTTGTTTTTTTTATACACGCAGAAATTTTAATCATTTGGTTCCCGCTGTGTGGTGGTTGCACTCATGATTACAAACAACTTTTACTATGGGGCCAACTCTCCTGCTCGCAAAAAAATCAGCTGTTTCATACAAAAGTGCAGTACCTACTCGACTTTAATGTATGGAACAGCTGTTTTTTTTGCGCTTGCAGGGAGAAAATGAATTCTTATGAAACATACGCCAAATATTTTGTAATATACTCTTATCTTACATCATGGAGGCAATTTTGAAAATATCAACATGAAGTATTTTTTTGGATTTTTTTTAATCCCTATTCTATGAGTGAGTATTTTTCAAAAGTTACTAGTAATAGGTAATCGCAAAGTGTCATACATCGGAACATTAAAAGGCGGAAGAGGGAAGGTCACCCTTTTTCCCACCCGGCTCCAGGTGACAGGTTTGTGGTTTTAGCACCGAATAGGTACATTTACAAAAAAGGGCCGAAAGAGGTGGTCTGGCCCTTAGGCTAAAAAGTTTGGCGACCCATGGGTCGCCAAACTTTTACAAACCCTAGAGCATGCTCTAAGCTATAGCTTTAATCTAAAACGAAAAACTTCCTTTGCTAGATAAAAAACTAGGGAATAAAATAATTTTTATTTTTAACAAATATAATCATCTGTCTCATTTATGGTATCATCTTCCTATAATCTGTTTCTTCACATACAGATCCATGGCACTCTGAAAATGTGCGGCATAGCGATAGCAAATTACTCCATAGAAGTACTAAAACATATAACTTTGGGCAAAGTATCAAAATCGCTTGGTCGTAGTTTCAACACAGTATCGTGAACTCGTGAGTTGTCGTTAACGCTTCAGTATGTTTTACTAGTCTGTGAATATACGCAGAGCGCAGATTTGTCATATGGCTCTTAAATCATTTTATAGGACATGGATTATGACGAATTAGAAGAAGATTATGCCTGTGATATGAGTAAAAAGTATTTCAAAATTATTTACGAATACGAATCACCACAATGCGGGATTATTTTTTATTTAGTACAATACCTACCTACAGCTGTCAAATTCAGATGAACGGAACACACTGAAACGGTAAAATAAAAAACGAGGGAAAGATTTTTTGTCTGGCAATCTTTTCTCTGTTGATGTGTCGTGATCGTCAAGTGTAAAATATCAATATTTTGGGATTTATGAAATAAAAACGATATTTTCTAAGTAATTTTTCGAATTCTAACATTATTTACTATATTCCACCTCTCAATGATACCGAAATGGACGATGCGTAAGTGTAATCTGTGTATCAAAATTGCATTTTCACAAGAGGTAAAACTAAGTTAGAACAAAGTAAATTACAACTAAAACTATGATGAATTTCACAGGATCATGCAGTCAAGTAGTTCTGCTTGCAGCTTTATGGACGGCGATCATTCCAGGAGTATTATACACATTGACATAGACTGTTTTTACGCTCAAGTGGAGATGGTCAAAAAACCCGAATTTCGTTCCCTACCACTCGGCATACAACAGAAAAACATCGTCGTGACAAGTAATTACGAAGCCCGAAACTATGGTATCCAGAAATGCATGCTCGTTACTGACGCACTGAAACTTTGTCCCAATTTGAAACTTGTAAATGGTGAAGATTTACATGACTACAGAGCGGCTTCTAATAAGATATTCGAAGTCTTGTTGTCTTTGAAATGTCCAGTAGAAAAATTGGGTATGGACGAGAATTTCATAGATGTCACAAAAATAATACAGGAAAAATTAAAATCAGCTAACCACACTGTAATTGGTCATTTGTACAATGAGCCCAGTATAGAATGCCCATGTGGCTGTCATACTAGACTGAAAATTGCATCACAAATAGCTAATGATATAAGGCAAAAAGTATACAATGATCTAGGTTTTACTACATGTGCTGGTATAGCACACAACAAACTGCTTGCAAAACTAATCTGTCCATTACATAAGCCCAACGACCAAACAACTATATTTCCTGAGCATGCAGTAGATTTCATGCGTACATTGGACAGCGTCCGAGCCATTCCAAGTATTGGATCAAAAACTACTGAAACTCTTATATCTCACAAAATTATTTCTGTGAGTGATCTGCAACAGGCATCACTTGAAGTGTTGAAGAAGAATTTCAGTAGTGACATGGCAGTAAGACTGAAAAGTTTAAGTTTAGGGGAAGATAACACTCCAGTGAAGCAAACAGGGAGGCCACTAAGCATAGGGTTAGAAGATAGTTTTAAGACTGTCAGTGTCAAAAGTGAAGTAGAAGATAAAATCTCAGCTTTACTTCAAAGATTGCTGGTACTAGTTCGAGAGGATGGAAGAATACCTGTCTCTTTGAGGGTTACACTGAGGAAGAAAGATGCTAAAAGGTTAAGTAGCCATCGGGAGTCTAGACAGTGTCAGATATCACCATCGATTTTCACCATCACTAATGGCACAGTTAGTGTTACTGAGGCAGGACAGCAAAAACTCATGTCAATAATAATGAGATTATTTAACAAGCTTATTGATTTAACAAAACCATTCCATTTGACACTTGTAGGGTTAGCGTTCACAAAGTTTCAAGAGCGAATGACTGGAAGAAGTTCTATAGTGAACTATCTCATGAATGATATCTCTGTTCAGTCTGTGCTCAATTTACAAAATGACTGTGACACGTCTGCATCATCTATGGACTATTCTGCAGCATCACCTAGCAGTAGTACGACTACAGACTTGTCTGATGCTGAGGTGGAACCTTCACCTAAAAAGCCCAAGAAGGTAACATGGATAGCAAAGAGGAGGTGTTTGGCTAAAGAGGAAGTTGCATCTCCTAGCAAGCTGAAAGTAGGTGAACTGAGACTCAACTCAAAGGAACTGGAGAAGGTATCAGAATTGAGATTAAATTCCAGGGATAGGTCATTGACACCAAGAGCCAGCCCTGCTAAAGACAATCTGTCTGACACATCTGATACAATGAAGGATATAGCAGAAGGTGGTCCCTGCGATGACTGCCCCAGCTATGTTGACAAAGAAGTGTTTAATGCACTGCCAGATGAGATGCAGCAAGAGCTTAAAGTGATGTGGAAGAACCCCTCGGGTTCAGAAGTCCAGAGGAGTAGTCCAAGATCAACGAACAAATCAAAACCGAACACAATCTTGAAATATTTTGTTCCACACAAATAGTATTAGTAAGATTCTATCTTGTTAATTATTTTAAGTGATAAGTGAATGGTTTCTATTTTTTCAAATCATAAAATTTTTATTCAACTGATCAAATACATGTTTATGTTAAAAAATAATTTTGATTTATACCTCCCTTAAGGTACATAAGGAAACAAAGAGTAATATTGGTGTTGGCATATCATTTAATATCTATATTTTTTACAGCTTCAGTAACCATAGAATAAAGTTCTGTATACTTGTGCACACTATTTACATTGACCTGCAGGCCCTCTGCAAGCTTCGCGTATGAAATCACATCTACATTCAGCTGCAGTCTGATTTTATCCCCATCTGTCACACCACTGCTTTCACTCATTTGCTGTGGAGTTTTTTCGCGTATCTGTTTTAGCCGTCTCAGTGACTCTTCCGTTCTCTGCACTGAGGTCAACACATCCTCTACATACTTAAAGTACCTGCAAATAAAAAGCTTAAGGTCAAATCCAAACAAAGCATAATTTGTAGTTGTATTAAATTGTTTACTGACAAATTTTTAGTTACTATAGTAAAAATAATAACTTGTGTTAAGTTAAAAGAACAAATTAAATAATAAAAATTTAATACTTACGATACAGTCATAATATTGAATAAGGCTTCATATAACTCAACTAAGAATGCATTATCCAGTCTTTTTATTGCATCATTATGGAATTCATATAATGTTTTTGATACGATTTCTATGTATGTACAAGGTTTCGAAGGTACGCTCCGATTGGTTTTTCTGTACAGCCTTGGTATGTCGCTCACTTGTTTTAACTGTACATTGAAGTGGTCAAACATCTCCCTGACAATACATTCTCTAATTTTATCTTTCGAACCTTCCAGCAATTTTTCAGAGGATCTAAGGCTCTGTTTTAGTAAATCTTTATTTTTTATTGAAATTTTGTTTTCCACAGCCAACAGGAACTGTGGCAACCTTTGCAGTAAAACTTGTGTATCAATATAAATATTTATACTGTTGGCAATAAGTTCTTTATTTAATGGGCTTGATTCAATACGGGGTATAGCACTCTTCTGAAATAGAAAACAAAAACAGTCAAAGACTAATAAAGTTGTAAAGCATTCTTACTAGTAAGTACGTTAGGTAGTATCGCTTAATTATAATCATGTCATACCTGAGTACAGAACCTTACTGCCCAAGTTGCATATCTAGACAACAATTGCAAAGAAAGTTTCCAAAATTTGTGCGCTAAAGCTTCTATATAAGTTCCATCTGCCCAACATTCTAGTAAGGCCCTCCAACAACTATAGGTTTCTTTCAAAATGAACCCCTCATTATTTTCTATTGTAGGGTTGTCTTGTAAAATTGCTTCATAGCCCCCTGGAACACAACACATGATTAAATTATACTTTCTTTTGTTATACAATATAAAGTCCAAATCATAGTATCATCACATACCAGCTATTTCTTGAAACCGAATTTGAAAATAGACAGGCAGGTTCCATCTTCTTTGAAAGCTTTTATATTCCGGTGTATTCCGTAATAATTTCACTGTTTCCTTATTACTACACCACTCTTCTAGCCTTCTTACAAATTGCATGCTTTCACTGTATCTTTGATAAAAAATCTGAGGATTGCCAGGAGCAAAAATAGATGCCAAATTCACCTCAATTCGGTTCTCAACTTCACACCAAAAACAGTTTACTAAGAATCTAAATTTCTTCACAAGAAATGTAAGCTTGGAATGTTGTGTGACTATCAAAAATAATTTTAGCTGTGCATCCAGTAAGGACAGGACCCTGCTGTAGATTCCTAGTAGTCCATCTTTGCTTTTCTGTAGTGATGATTCATTTATGATATCTTGTAACAGAGGAGCCACTGCCTGTTTCCTCATGAGCATTTCTGTTTCAGTGACACGGTCCAAAGATGCTAGTGATATCAATACTTTAAGGAGATTATCTTCATCACTGTCATTCCAAAACTGAAATAGTAATTGATTTAGAACTTGCACTAGTTTCTCTCCTACTTCACTGTATTTTACTTTATGTTCAGATTTCATTAATGTTTCACTCTTCATTGTTGAATACTTCAGTTGGTTGTATTGCATGGCAGCTCTGTCGGCTAAAATAATTTGATCCTGTTTTCTTTTCTCTGAAATATCTTTTAGTATGTTTTCTAAAGTTTTCAAGCAATTAATAGTTTGACTGTAATACTTTAACAACTGCTTCTTCTTCTGTAGAGCATGTCTTTGGCTCAGCCACAATGATAATTCTTTCATGGCATCTTCTAAGCTTTGCTTAACACTCTGAAAATTATACAGTAGAAACAACATTCAGCCAACTTTCACCTTTAAAACCTGATTATAGGTTTAAAATGTAAAAAAAAAACAATATTGAAAAACAAATTAAAGCTGTGTGATTAATGTAAGAAACAGTGCAAACGAAATTTTACCCTATTTATTTGTAACATACCAATACTTCCTCATTCAACTGACCCAGTGGAACTTGAATCTTTACTATAGCTTTATCAAATCCGATGAGTGTAGCACATAGGTTGACAAAGTTTGCATAGTCCTTGTTGATCAGCTCTATCATAGCCAGCCGGAGCACTTTCAGGTACACACCCAGATCATCTCGCATAGTCTCCAACGAGGCCACATTTTGGTGTTCTGCCAGGAAGTTATCGACCGAGAAATTTGTCTAAAATAATAGAAAGAAATTGAGGAACACACTATTAAACTCAATAGGTGCTATCAAGCACCTAGAACTCTGTATATGAGAAATAAATACCTTGACAAAATCATTACGGTCGAAGCACAGTCCTCGAGGGGCTGGCGGTAGTGTAAACTCAACAATATCATTCTCCATAATAGCAGGTTATTAACATTTTATTAGGAAGGCACCATTATTGATGGAAATCGTTTAAATTTGGTAATAAATTAAATAAAATCTCTTTCTTCGGCAATCATTTTGACGTTTCGCCCTAATGAAAATTTGACAAGTGACACGTCAGTTTTTTCGTTCGGATATTATATGGTGGGTTCGGGTATTTGTTGTATGATGGTCTGTGGTTCGGATACACTTGTAGTACGGAAGGCTGTTGTCTAACTTTGTTGCAAACAACTTTGACAGAAATCGCAGTGACATTGCTGCTTTAGTAAGAACCAATGTGACAACTATCTTACTTAAAGCAGCAATGCAACTGCGATTTCAATCGAGAATTGTTAGCAACAGAGATACGTAATCGGTGGGCGGTTCTTTTACGAAAACATAAGAAAAGAACTAAGGTGCAAAAGCAATAAACTTAAGAATCGCCTAAAGCTTTGTCCAGACTTGTTATCATTTTGGCGTATCAGATCACCGTATCTTTACCATACATCGCTAGTTTGGTTGGGCGTGCGTTGATATTACTTCAACGCACGTGAAGTAATATCAACGCACGCCCAACTCTTTTACTTTACGCACTAAACTTAAGGATCGCCTAAGTCTTTTCCTAACTACAACACGACCAAATTAAAACGGTGTCATAAACTTAGCCGTCATGTAGCTGTCATTCGCCTACTTATCTTGGTCGAGTTATAGATAAGAAAAGACTTGGCGATTCTTAAGTTTAGTGCTTTTGCACCTCACACCCAATTGCACTAAACTTAAGAATCACCTAAGTCTTTTCTTAACTACAACTCGACCAAGTTAACTAGGCGAATGAGCTAAGTTTGACACCGTTTTAATTTGGTCGTGTTGTAGTTAGGAACAGACTTAGGCGATCCTTAAGTTTAGTGCAATCGGGTATTAGTCTTATCTTATTTACAATTCGACCAAGATAACTAGGCGAGTGACAGCTACATGACGGTTAAGTTTATGACACCGTTTTAATTTGTGTTGTTGTTAGGAAAAGACTTAGGCGATCCTTAAGTTAGTGCAATCGGGCGTTAGAGTCTATCTAAAAAGTCAGTTTACATAAGTTATTAAATTATTTATAAAAACTTATACTGGTAACCTCTTTATTTAAATGGGTATTGGTGGGGTGGTTGAGGATTTAGGTGGGTATTAAAATTACTCTTGAAATTGCCCATGTAAACTGACTTTTTAGACAGACTCTAGTAGGTATACTGCCTGCCCGGCACGTAACTTGGCAAGATAAAAACGAGACAAAAGATGCGCAGTAGCCATAAACTTAGTGTTTATGGCTACTGCGCATCTTTTGTCTCATCTTTCTCTTGCCAATTTATATGCCGGCATCTGTACACGTAGCACGTGTCACGTAACCGACCTCGAGAGCCTCTCGACGAGAGGTGGAATTATTCCCATCTTCTTAACGTGTCGACTCGGTATTATTATATTTGAGAACCAGAACTCGGCCCCTATAGCATTATCAGTGGCCTTAAAGATCCTCGCGTTTGCAGGTGTTGAGACACGCAGGACATGACAAAAGATGTGCCATTGTCTGGTGGGAAATACCACACAGACATGTGCTCTCCGAGCTGTATCCCCACCTGTGCATTTTCTCCTTGCTTCGGCCTACTTGAGTCCTTTGTCTATTTAAGGACTTCCAAGGTGCCCAAGGTAGATCATGGCCCGGGGGGTGTTGTTCCGCCAGATCAGAATTTGAGTCTGTGAGATATTTCTCCTTCCAGAGCTTTAAGCTTCCCCCTCCAGAGGAAGAACTTCCTTGAGGAAGTTGTGACGACTCTTTAGTGTCTGGGTCACCGGCGCGGGGTGGTGTAAGGGATGCCGTGGGTCTTGCTCTTTTTTAAAGCGCTCCAAAGAGATAGCCACATCTCTGTGGACGTCCGGGGGGAGCAATACCAGCCAGCAGATACAGCAAACCAACAACAGGAGTTGGTTTTTGGACAGCCCATAGCCATACATAATAAATGTGCCAAACGGCTCCAGACCGGACCTCGCGTATTTGCCAGCCGAAAAGAAAGGGTACAGACTAGACCGGTCGTACAATTCCCTCTCACTGAATCATTTTAATTTAAGTACCTAATTACCAGATTATTAAATTTCCAATAGTAATTTGAAACTATTAGATTTAAACATTAGTTAATTGCTATTTAGCCTCTATTGTTATGACAACATCAATTTACTTTACTGGAGTTGGACCACTTATGACAATTACCAACGTAATGAAATAATGTGGGTAGTTATGAAACCCTTTGGAAACAAAAATGACGTAATTATTAACTGGTAATGTTTTGTTCTCTGTGTGTGGACGTAATTTCACCAAAATGCCTGTGTCTACTTCGGATGTTCTTTTTTTGAATAGAGCGAAGTTCGTGATGAAATATATGGGTGTCTGGATACCGCCACTGAACGAGCCAATCTTGCCTAAACTCTGCAGATATTTCATGATTACTTTGCAGTACATATTTCTGATATTCCAGTGTATATTCATAATACAAGTGTGGGGTAATCTCGAAGCGGTGTCGCAAGCATTCTACCTGCTATTTACTCAGGCTTGCCTCTGTTTTAAAATAACCGTTTTTCATGTAAATGTGGACAACTTGCGGGTCCTTCTCACGCAAATGAATGGACCGACTTTTGCGCCACAATCTGACAAACATAAAAAGTAAGTACGTGGTTAAAATTCTGACAATTAACACACTATCAAAAGATTTCGGAAAGTTTTAGCTCCAGAAGTGAAATTCAATATTTTGATTTACTAATATTATAAATGCCAAAGTCCGTTTGTTTGTTATGTCTTCACGTCTTAACTATTGAACCGATCATCGTGAAATTTTGCATACACATTCTCAGGGGTACAGAGAAGGTCATAGGGTTCCTTTCATCCAGAAAAAAATATTGTTCCCGAGGGATAGCAAAAAATCTTTCCACGCAGACGAAGTCGCGGGCGGCCGCTAGTTCAAAATAAAGGAGACGTTTGGAGTACCTATCTAGCTATTTAAAACACAATTACTTACGTGTAAAACACATTTTTTGTAGAATCTTGAGCGTTCAGGCGACCAGGATAAAAGCGTTGCTGCTGGGCTTCATGGTTAGTTCCCAGGCGACCTGCGGTCTCTGGGCGATGAAGCCACTTTTTGACGACGCGGGTAGTCGCAAATTTCCTTTCGATATGTGGTATGTATGAAAAATGTTTAATGTCAATCATGGCTAAGTAAAATTAACTAGGCAATGAAGGCTTGCAAACGCCAAAGAAAAGAACTGCTTCTCACTTAAATCATTCTCATGAAGCTCTAAAATGAAACCATTTGTTTGTCTTGGACTGCCGTCTTTTTCAATGTTTTTTTTTTCTCAACAGACGCCAGTGACGCCACTAACTTTTTACTTTTTATGATAGGATGCCAGTGTCTCCTGAAGAATCCCCTCATTACGAATTCGGCTACGCCTTCCAACTGGTAACGATCTGCATGAGTGCCTACATGTACTTCGGAGTGGACAGCGTTGCTCTATCCATGATCATCTTCGCCTGTGCACAAATAGAAATAATCAAGGACAAGATTATAAGTGTTGGTTTGCTTTACTTCTTGCTTATGTATTTGCTATACTTATTACCAACTTTATGGCTTATTCGGACAGATGCGACCCTATACTCCTTATCTTAATACTATTTTTAGCGTGACATGCTAATAAGTTTTCAGATATTTCTAAAATTGTACCACGTTAGGTACCCACACGGGACAGGATTGATGGTTTCTTCGTATGCTGAATGCGTCGCGCCACAAGTGTTCCTTTAGACATAGAGTTGATAAAACAGTACAATATCGTGCGAACATGCTTTTTCTGTAATCTTGCTTGCCTACTAGGGAATTCGATCCCGGGATTATTACATACGCAATCCCGGGATTGCCTATGTGAAATCCCGGGATCGAATTCCCTATTGCCTACCCATCAAGATGTTATAGACAGTTTTTGTATCAAGAAAGCCACATACAGATACTGCTCATTTTCACTAGGTATTCCACTTCATTCCAACTAGAAATAAATCTTCCATAGGTCAAGTCAGTAAACTTTAACCTCAAACAAGAAGATCGTAAAGAAATATACGAAGAAAACCACCAAAAGCTTATTGAATGCATCAAACATCACCAGGCTGTTTATACGTAAGTGTTTTTATTAAATCTAACTAAAGGTTTAAACAAAAATGTAGATAGGTAGATAAGATTAAAAAAAGCATTCGTTCGTTCCCTAATTAATTAAAAGTGGCCAATATACGTTTCGTACCGATCAAACTTTATCACTGCACTAATGTTGATTGAACTGTTCATATGGTCCATGATAACATAGAAGTCACTGGCTCCATGCCTACTTTTAATAGTGTCTGTCTGCTGTATCTAATTAGATGTTGTCTTCCGCAGATGCTATAAAAAAAACTGTTTATTATCATAGATATTAGTAGCCTTTAACAAACTAAGTTACCATGTATGGACATCAGTTTAATGGAACTTTGCAGATTTACGAAGATTGCGGAGAAAACGTATCAATCGTATATCTTGTTTCAAATAGCTGGCAGCGTTGGCATTTTCTGTATGACTGCTTTGAGACTTCTAGCGGTAAGGATTGCCAGCAATACACACACACATACATTTATGAGTAAAACATAACATGAGAATATACAACGTGTTACAAAAATACCTAAGGCCGAATATGGTAGATAGGGACCATCAAACTGAACAACTTTTACAACGGGACCAACTCTGATAACGCGAAAAAAATCAGCTGTTTGGACTGAGATCATACTGAACGTCGTTAACTCATACGCAGTGCCGGATTTACAGTTTTGGCCGCCCTAGGTCGATTATACCAGCCGCTCCACCAGCCGCGTTACTACCTAGTTAGGACCTAGGGGGTCTGCCGCCCCCCTAGGTCCTTGCGGCCCCTAGGCCGCGGCCTACTCGGCCTATTGACATATCCGGCACTGCTCATACGTGCTCTGTTACGGCCTACCTGTATAGTATATTGTGGACAGCTAGACTATGCTGATGACAGTAATATACTCGAGTGAGTGAAAGCTTCAGTAAATAGCACTCTTTTTCTACAAGAAAATTAACTTATTGTGGTACCTATTCTGTAACGCACCATGTTGGGCGCCACTATATTATATTGGCGCCCAACGTGGCAGGCACCTCAAACCTTTTTATATTATGAAGAGTACACAGTTACAGGTGTCGCATTGCTTCTACTTTTGAATATGGTAAAAAGTAAGGTTACCACGTTTATGCCATGACAAAATAAAAACGCATTTGTATTCTCCAACTATTTAATTAGTAAGTAAGTATTGTATCTAATGTAGAGATAAAAAGTATTTTGTTTTATGCAGGTGGAGTGGAAAAGTGTGCAGTTTTTTTCCATGATCACATACTTATACGTGATGATATCTGAACTCTTCGTTTGCTGCTGGTGCGGGCACGAGCTGACTGCCACTGTATGTCATATTTATGCTCAATATTCTACTATAAGTTACCTTGGAACATGTTTGCAGACTGAAAGATATGAATCCATACTTCGTCGTGGTAAAGTAGGAGTCCTTGGGGTTATTCACGGTTGTCGGAAATCAACTTTCCGAAACTAATCGGAAAGTCTATAGTCTAAGTCTATAGTCGGTATATAGTCTTCGATCTTATTTTCTACCTCAAGCAACCAAACTTTGTAAATGCATTGCACTTTCCCGTCGGAAAGTGAATCGGATGCCAGTCGAATGTATTTGTGAATAGCTATATTTTTGTATTATCGGAGGATACAGATTCGAATCGAATGCTTTCGAGTAGATTTCCGACAATCGTAAATCTTGTAGGGGTAATTTTCCAATTTCAAATGAATTAGTTTCTCATTATATTTCTCGAGCAGCATGATAGAAAGTCTTTTGGACACAAAGCAGCACGATGGGTTTACCCACACAACAACTTAACATCCAATGCCTACATGAAATAATGTCTAGTGAACGCGTAAGCTTGAGAACTGAATAATCCAATGCCTACGTTAAAATTAAAAATCAATAAGAGTTGACAGTTTTGGATAGACTGATGTGCTATGAGTATGGTAAATGTAAAATTAGGTAACTACTCATATAACCTACCTTATTTCAGAGTGAAGATCTTCATACAGTAATGTACAAATGCACTTGGTACGAGCAGGATGTGCGGTTTAAGCGCGACTTGTGCTTCGCCATGATGCGCATGAGTCGCCCTCTGGTGTTCCAAACGGGACACTACATCAGACTGTCAATGCAGACTTTTGTTGCTGTAAGAAATATTTAGTTTTAATCTCTTACGTGACTTGACAGATGATTTCTAACAAATTCTATTCCAATCTTTTTGTGCTATGGCCGAGCCCGTCACATTCAGAACAAAACCATGCATAAATTTTAAATAAAACCGGTCAAGAGCGAGTCGGACTCGCGCACCGAGGGTTCCGTACAATCATAAATATATTTGGATATGTTACTTTAGTACAGTCTTTAAAAAAGTAGGATATAAACGGCAGACAGGTGGAAGGGCGAACAGGCGGACAGTTAATTTACAAATCTTAAGAGCCATATGACGTATCGACTGTGAGTTTTGGTTAAAATGGGGAATTTTGGTGTCGTCGATCTCAGAAACAAACATACATTAACAATTTTGACTTATTGAATAGTGCAGAATAGCTATTGGAATAGATCATAGCGGCCTCGCTTTTTGTAAATTTTGCTTAACTTTTTAATTAAACCCAAAATGGCAGAGAAAGATTTTCATAAAATGCGCGAGGGCACGTTTTTGGGCTCATGGATTGGACTACTGTTCTAAACAAATGAAATAAAAAAAATAGAGTGTTATTTCTTATATAGTAGAATAGATCATAGCGGCCTCGGAATTTTGAAATATCATTGAAATAAATTAGAAAAAAAATCTTATTCTAAACCAAAAAACTTCGAAAATCGCTTTGAGTTAACTGTGTATTTCTCCTATCTACGATAATATTGTTGAGCAAAATTTATACACAAATAATTGTTACTTCATAAGGAATAAAGATTTCATAATTTTTAAGCATGAATTTGTTATTTTAATTCAATAATAATGAGAAATCTTAACTGCAAAATTACTACAAAATGCGATGCACCGACCGTCAGAATTCAGTACCGCGCGAGCGCTTCTCAGTGTTGGACGTGTGTCGAATTTTTGCGTCAGAGGCACGTTCTGAAGACGACTGCGGTTGTTTCTTTTTTCGCTCTTGTGTTAGGATTCGGATAGACCGAAGAACTTTTAATTAGCAAAACTTCGTTTTCCATTTGGAATAGGAATAATTTAAACTTTCCTATATTCTAAATCAAATAAAATGTTTTTTTGAGGATCAACCATGAACTTTTAGAAACAAAACACAAAAACATAGATCAAGGATTTGAACGCGCCTCAGTACTAGTCTGTAGTATAGTGCGACTATAAGATTTGATCATCTAAGCACAGTACAGGCACAGCCGAGAGATAGTCTTCATACAGTCGGCCATCGGAGGCGTTTAGACAGAGCAATCGTGCGGGGTGGTGCGGTATAGAAGGGGGGGTGGGAGGGCTTGAGAGCCCATACTTTGGCAATGTATGCATCTCGGGCCCTATCCCGTCAGGGCTTGCGCTTCTGATTGGGTTATACTATATTATATTGAAAGTAGTATTTGCAATTTTTTGATGTGGGTGTCATGAAAAAGTGTTTTTGGCACGATTTTGATATTAGATTTGGAATTCAAAATGGCGGCCGCACATTGATGTATTTGTTGATATTTGTGTATTTTTGTTTGATTATTGGACCGATTTCGATGAAACTCGGTTTTTGCTACTATTTTGACAATAAAACAGCAACGCGATGTTAAAAAAGTAAAAAATTCAAGATGGCAGCCAATTTTTTTGTTTGCGGGCCGATTTCGATGAAACTCGGTTTTTGCTACTGTTTTGACAAGAAAATAGCAACGCAATGTTAAAAATGTAAAAAATTCAAGATGGCGGCCAACTATTTTGTTTGCAAGCCGATTTCGATGAAACTCGGTTTTTGGTAGTATTTTGGCAAGAAAACAGCAACGTAATGTTAAAAATGTAAAAGATTCAAGATGGTGGCCAACTTTTTTGTTTGCCGGCCGATTTCGATGAAACTCGGTTTTTGCTAGTATTTTGGCAAGAAAACAGCAACGCAATGTTAAAAATGTAAAAAATTCAAGATGGCGGCCAACTTTTTTGTTTGCGGGCCGATTTCGATGAAACTCGGTTTTTGCTACTGTTTTGACAAGGAAACAGCAACGTAATGTTAAAAATGTAAAAAATTCAAGATGGCGGCCAACTTTTTTGTTTGCGGGCCGATTTCGATGAAACTCGGGTTTTTGCTACTGTTTTGACAAGGAAACAGCAATGCAATGTTAAAAATGTAAAAAATTCAAGATGGCGGCCAACTATTTTGTTTGCAGGCCGATTTCGATGAAACTCGGTTTTTGCTAGTATTTTGGCAAGAAAACAGCATCGCAATGTTAAAAATGTAAAAAATTCAAGATGGCGGCCAACTTTTTTGTTTGCGGGCCGATTTCGATGAAACTCGGTTTTTGCTACTGTTTTGACAAGGAAACAGCAACGTAATGTTAAAAATGTAAAAAATTCAAGATGGCGGCCAACTTTTTTGTTTGCGGGCCGATTTCGATGAAACTCGGGTTTTTGCTACTGTTTTGACAAGGAAACAGCAATGCAATGTTAAAAATGTAAAAAATTCAAGATGGCGGCCAACTATTTTGTTTGCAGGCCGATTTCGATGAAACTCGGTTTTTGGTAGTATTTTGGCAAGAAAACAGCAACACAATGTTAAAAATGTAAAAAATTCAAGATGGTGGCCAACTTTTTTGTTTGCCGGCCGATTTCGATGAAACTCGGTTTTTGGTAGTATTTTGGCAAGAAAACAGCAACGCAATGTTAAAAATGTAAAAAATTCAAGATGGCGGCCAACTTTTTTGTTTGCGGGCCGATTTCGATGAAACTCGGTTTTTGCTACTGTTTTGACAAGGAAACAGCAATGCAATGTTAAAAATGTAAAAACTTCAAGATGGCGGCCAACTATTTTGTTTGCAGGCCGATTTCGATGAAACTCGGTTTTTGGTAGTATTTTGGCAAGAAAACAGCAACGTAATGTTAAAAATGTTAAAAATTCAAGATGGTGGCCAACTTTTTTGTTTGCCGGCCGATTTCGATGAAACTCGGTTTTTGGTAGTATTTTGGCAAGAAAACAGCAACGCAATGTTAAAAATGTAAAAAATTCAAGATGGCGACCAACTTTCTTGTTTGCCGGCCGATTTCGATGAAACTCGGTTTTTGGTAGTATTTTGCCAAGAAAACAGCAACGCAATGTTAAAAATGTAAAAAAGTAAAAAATTTAAGATGGTGGCCAACTATTTTGTTAGTAGGCTGATTTCGATGAAACTCGTGGTCGAGTGGCTTATGTACAAGTTTTCTAGGTGTTGTCATCTCTGAGGACCAGGTTTCAATTGCCAGCTGAGCCAAAACGATATTTTCTGTATTCTTTCATGTCTGGGTGTTTGTAGTGCCACCGTTGTCTCCCATTTCCATAATACAAGTGCTTCAGCTGCTTACTTGGAATGGAATTGGAGCAATGTTTAATCTGATGTAAGTATAAATTTAATTTTGTTACTTAAAAATGTAACTGTAAAAATGTACTCATATTTCTTTTATTAAATGTAATTTTCATTCGTAAAACTGTAAATGTAACTATGAACATTAAAAAAATTAAATTAAAAAAACATTTATGTAAAACAACGAATGTAACTTTCATTGAATTCATTCACATTCAGTTCCTTCCATCTTCCTTTTCATGCAGTTTCTTGCTTGCTTGCTTGCTTGCAGCTTGATCTCGATCGTTTAAATATAGATAATAGGTATGTTTGTCTGAGATCATATATTTTCTGAGCGTAAATAATTGTGAGAAGTTTCATTTATTTAGTTATAAAATTCTAGTATAAAAGTCTAGTCTAGCTAGGTACTTAATTTTTACTTGAAACTGAATTTAGTGAAAATTTTAAACAAAAAGTCATCATGAGTAATGATAGTACGAAATTTAGTGACTGGGCCACACCCGGTATATATAAAAGCAGAAGGAAATTATACAAACTTTATGCAGAGAAAGCTCCTTCCTGTGATCCTAACTTCATTGAATTTGTCAAGAAGTATTCACAAACATTCAGAGAAGTTTGTATTCTAGCAAAGTCGAAGTACTTTTCAAATAAAATTAAATCAGCCGATAATAAAATTAAGGCTACTTGGAACATTATTCACAATGAAACGGGCAAATCAAAATCCAATATAAATTCCTTCTGTTTAAAAATTGGTGATCAAACTATTGAATCTGACGATAAGGTCGCTAAAGTCTTTGAAGATTTCTTTGCTCGAATACCAATAGAAACTACCAGTACTCTTAGTGCTTGTCCCAACATCGCTGTCTCCCTCCTAGAGTCTAGTGTTGATAAGTGCAAGGAAACCTTTTTCTTTAAATATATAAATAGTGAAGATATTATTAAAGCTTTTAAAACAATTAATGTCAAAAAAACAGAAGATCTTTGGGGCATACCAACAAGCATTATTAAATCAATAATTGATATTCATCATCATCATATCAGCCGCACGACACCCACTGCTGGGTATAGTATACTGCTGGGTATACTAGCCCCTTACTTGGCTTTTATTTTTAACAAATGTATTGATGAAGGGGTTTTTCCTGATCTAATGAAAAATAGTAAATTGATTCCTCTTTTTAAATCTGGGGATAAAAGTGACCCAGCTAACTTTAGGCCAATATCTATACTACCAGCACTTAGCAAAATATTTGAAAAAATTATATATTCCCAATTATTAGATTATTTCACATCCAATAACATTCTTCATAAAAATCAGTTTGGATTTTCCAAGGGTAAAAATACTACTGATGCTGGAATTGCACTTCTCAAACATATTCTTGACACTTGGGAAGAAAAGCAAGATGTAATTGGCATTTTGTGTAACCTTTCTAAGGCATTCGATTGCGTTGATCACCATACACTATTAAAGAAGCTAGAACATTATGGTGTCTCTGATAAATCAGTTAGCCTTATGAAATCATATTTGTACAATAGAACTCAGAAAGTAGTGATTAATAGAACTGAATCTATTACCACTATGGGTGTGCCGCAGGGATCAATATTGGGCCCATTGCTGTTTCTAATTTATATAAATGACCTTCCCAACTACGCGAATAATTTATGTGAGACAGTACTATTTGCGGATGATACTTCTTTAGTTTTCAAAGTAAACAGAGGTAATAACTGTTCGGACGAAGTAAATAGTGCCCTCTCTAAAGTTTCACACTGGTTTAATAGCAATAATTTAGCACGTAACCCCAAAAAAACTAAATGTGTAAAATTTTCATTACCTAATGTTGAGCAGGCAAAATTAAATATTAATTTAAATAACGATGAAGTCGAGTTTATTGAGAGTACAAAATTTCTAGGTATTACACTAGATTCTCGACTGCAATGGGATCCACATATTGAAGCCTTGTCAAGTAGACTTAGTTCAGCGGCATTCGCTGTTAAGAAAATAAGGCTTTTAACTGATATTGAAACGGCAAGGTTAGTATATTTTAGTTATTTTCACAGCGTAATGTCCTATGGACTGCTATTGTGGGGCCAAGCTGCCAGTATTGAAAATATTTTTGTAATCCAAAAAAGAGCTGTTCGCGCCATATACAATCTTCGGCGAAGAGATAGCTTGAGAGAATTATTTAAAGAAATAAATGTCTTAACTTTGGCAGCCCAATATATATATATGAAAATTTAGTTTATGTAAGGAAACACTATGATTCATTTCCTAAAAACAGAAATATTCACCAGTTAAATACAAGAAATATATATAAACTTTTTAAGAAATAAAGATAATTTAGGCTTGCAAAAACTAGAGGTTCATTTATGGGGAAAGGCATAGCCTTTATTAATAAAGTTCCGCAACAAGTGATTGATCTTCCTTTGCATGAATTTAAAAACCATGTTAAAAAAACGCTCATGAGTAAAGGTTATTAATATAAAGTAGATGATTATCTAAAAGATCAAAATGTGTGGAAATGATGTAACACATAACTTGCTACTATAAGTATTTTGTTGAAGTAATATATGTAATAAGTCTATGTTGTTGCCAATAATCCTGTCACCCTGTTGTAATTATTTGGTAACGATATATTCAAGTTTGTAAATATCGTTACTTATGGCTGTTACAGCTGATTAGTTTCTTCTTGTCAGCTAAAAAAGTCTGGAACGGGTGGTAGGAAAATATAGATGATTCAAAAGTACTTAATTATTATGTTTATTTGAATAAGGCTTATTTGACTTTGACTTTGACTTGTAACAACGTTACTTATTTTCTACTTTTCTCAGCCAGACTAAATAAAAAAAATATAAGCCAGACTAAAATAATATTCCAGTTTAAATAATTTTTCCTGTTTTTGTGATTAAAATTTATAAATATAGATTTTACCAAAAACCGAGTTTCATCGAAATCGGCCCGCAAACAAAAAAGGTGGCCGCTATCTTGAATTTTTTACATTTTTAACATTGCGTTGCTGTTTCTTGCCAAAATACTACCAAAAACCGAGTTTCATCAAAATCGGCCCACAAACAAAAAAGTAGGCCGCCATCTTTAATTTTTTTTTTTGACATTGCGTTGCTGTTTTCTTGCCAAAATACTACAAAAAACCGAGTTTCATCGAAATCGGCCTGCAAACAAAAAAGTTGGCCGCCATCTTGAATTTTTTACTTTTTTAACATTGCGTTGCTGTTTTCTTGTCAAAATACTTCCAAAAACCGAGTTTCATCGGAATCGGCCCGCATACAAAACCTTCATCTCACCTGATGTTAAATACGATAAGGCCGAAGGTGGAAGCGCACTACACCCGGAATACTGGCTATCTTACCTCTAACTGCCGGAACACAATAATTTTTAAATTGTTATTATGGCGTCAGACTTAGGTAAGATGGTGGTAGCTAGCCAGGCGGACTTGAAATAAGCCCTACCACCAACCAAACCGAGTACAAATTGTACCCCCCCTGGGAATCGAACCCGGGACCTCTGCGTCTTACACGGGTTTTTTCTGTGATCTCGGAAATAGCTCTAACAATTTCGCTGAAATTTGGTATACGGGGGTTTTCAGGGGTAAACAATTGATCTAGATTAGTCTTATGTTTGGAAAAACGCGTGTTTTCGAGTTTTCATGCTTTTTTCATGCGTTTTTCTTTCGACGCAGAATATGGTCGCTAATTTCGTCCTACCGGCCAAAGTCCGTCTGGTCAAGCGGGTTAAGACGGGGGCGGCAAAAAACGAGTGTACCGGGTTTGAATCCCGCTCGATGACTTAGTTTTGTTTTTTTTATACACGCAGAAATTTTAATCATTTGGTTCCCGCTGTGTGGTGGTTGCACTCATGATTACAAACAACTTTTACTATGGGGCCAACTCTCCTGCTCGCAAAAAAATCTGCTGTTTCATACAAAAGTGCAGTACCTACTCGACCTTAATGTATGGAACAGCTGTTTTTTTTTGCGCTTGCAGGGAGAAAATGAATTCTTATGAAACATACGCCAAATATTTTGTAATATACTCTTATCTTACATCATGGAGGCAATTTTGAGAATATCAACATTAAGTATTTTTTTGGATTTTTTTTAATCCCTATTCTATGAGTGAGTATTTTTCGAAAGTTACTAGTAATAGGTAATCGCAAAGTGTCATACATCGGAACATTAAAAGGCGGAAGAGGGAAGGTCACCCTTTTTCCCACCCGGCTCCAGGTGACAGGTTTGTGGTTTTAGCACCGAATAGGTACATTTACAAAAAAGGGCCGAAAGAGGTGGTCTGGCCCTTAGGCTAAAAAACACCCTAGAGCATGCTCTAAGCTATAGCTTTAATCTAAAACGAAAAACTTCCTTTGCTAGATAAAAAACTAGGGAATAAAATAATTTTTATATTTAACAAATATAATCATCTGTCTCATTTATGGTATCATCTTCCTATAATCTGTTTCTTCACATACAGATCCATGGCACTCTGAAAATGTGCGGCATAGCGATAGCAAATTACTCCATAGAAGTACTAAAACATATAACTTTGGGCAAAGTATCAAAATCGCTTGGTCGTAGTTTCAACACAGTATCGTGAACTCGTGAGTTGTCGTTAACGCTTCAGTATGTTTTACTAGTCTGTGAATATACGCAGAGCGCAGATTTGTCATATGGCTCTTAACCACAGCTGCTTATGGTGACTGAAAAACGTTTCAGCCACTCCACATTGCAAACTGTTTATTACTAAGTAGGAACTTATTCTTCGTTTATTCTTACGGCAAATAGTAGGTAATTATATTAGAACCAGCCACCAATTTATTGACCGATAGTGGAACTATTTTTTTCTTATTAGGTTAGCATTCTTAGGACAGCGCCATCTGTTGACTGGTAGAGAAACTAAAGAATTTTTGATTGTTTTTTGAATTTCTAAAAAAGTGTGTTACATTGAGACATCGTTTTATTTTTCCTGTAATGTTACATAAACTAACTACTATCAAATAGAATTATTTCAGATTTTTCTCTTTGTAATCTTTGGAGATAAGGGGGGGGGAACGGTATTTTTTTTTTACATTTTGACATACACATTGACTCTTCTAATCCGTTGGGTTTCTTTAGCGATCTGGGCCTCCTCCATTTACTCTTTGAATGGCCATTATCAAATCACACCCCGTTTAATCCTGGACGGAGAACCAAAGCATCAAAGTTACCTCGTTTGTATGAAAATAGGCCTCTGTAGTACTTACTTTTGCAGGCCAGTGTAGTATGATTTTGTGTGAACTACCTCGATGATCAGTCGTATAACTTCTTTGTTTATGAACTGAATAAGATAATTATTTTTTTGTTGGAAAAGGGATATCTTAAGTGAAGTTTTTTAACCGACTTAAAAAAAGGAGGTTCTCAGTTTGACCCGCATGTATGTATGTTTCTCCGCGATTAACTCACATTTGGCTGAGCCGATTATTCTACCTAAATAATATACCTACACTACCTCATACACTAAAAATAAAAAACCGACTTCAAAAAACCTACCTCTAAAGAGCAAGAAATAATATTCGTTATAATAAAAACACGTCTATTGAAGTCGGGTGGGGCTTTTAGAATAAAAAAAAAAGGAATTTGTACTCCAGCCTCACCCGACTTCAATAGACGTGTTTTTATTATTACGAATATTATTTCTTGCTTTTAGAGGTAGGTTTTATGAAGTCGGTTTTTTGTTTTTTTTAAACAATTTTTTTGTAATTAGAGTCAGAGCAACGTAGTGATTAGATCCTCTTTAGTCATAACAAAGAGTCCGAGAAAAATTGGATAAACAATGATTTTATCCGACTACGGCGAAGCAAAAAGGAGGGTTATGATTTTGTCCGGTATGTATGTACCTAATGTAAGTGTTTTATTTGTGCAGATACTGCGGATGTCCTATTCGTACTTCGCTGTTTTGGTTAATCAAGATGATGAGAATTGATCAACACATCGTAGCAGCAAGCAAGTCGGATTAAGGTGGTACCCTGAGCGAAAGTGGCGCCGCGGTGAATTTTATTTAATATTATAATTCTAATACACAATTTTAATAATGTTTATCGTGGAGATTTTAGGGCCCACAGTCTAGTATTTTTAGACGGTATCGTTACATTCCCTAGTAGTCACTGCAAGAAGTAGATAGAAAAACTGCTAAAAGTGGCCGTTTTTGACAC
This sequence comes from Agriphila geniculea, assembly GCA_943789525.1. Taxonomy (NCBI): domain Eukaryota; kingdom Metazoa; phylum Arthropoda; class Insecta; order Lepidoptera; family Crambidae; genus Agriphila; species Agriphila geniculea. The sequence goes on from OX038883.1 coordinate 4,781,561, forward strand.
ATTTGCTATCTACTTCTACGAATGACTACGAGGGCATGTAGTGATACCATCTTAAAATACTAGACCATGGGCCCTAAAATCTCCACGATAAACATTATTAAAATCTTTTTCTATTAATAACTTGTTAAATAAAAACCTCTGAGGGCGCCACTTTCGGTCATACAACCGCCTTAATAAATTCATTAATAAGTTAATAAATTCGGATTAATAAGTTAATAAATTAGTCCCAGTGTGTGGTAATACTTACCTACCTACTACCACAGTATGTAAGTTGAGATTATGTATTTTACTGTGCTACTACCTAACGTAAGTGTGGCATCTTGGATTCCTTCATAGTTGGAAATAAATGGTAACTGTAAAGCAGCATTTCAATAAACTCTCTATTTTATATATCGGGTAGATCTCAACCTCAGTCCTCAACGGTAGGTATACAAAAATTATATTGAATATCAATATCGCAAATTAATATTTTATTTATTAAAATATTTTCTTTTCTAACAAAGTGCGATAATTTCCTAGTGAATGTACTAAAAACTAACTGCCTTACTAATAAACATTGGGTGTGATTTTATCAATCACCTAATAAATGCGTTTTCAGTGACCTAATAAATAATATTTGTTACTAAAATAGTAGATCTGTCACCTAAATTAAATCACCAAATAATATTAAAACGCTTACCTAAATATTAATTAAGAATTACTTGGAAATAATATCAATCATCAAATAATTATATTGGTTTTCAAAATAATAAAAGTGTCACTAAAACTAAAACACCAAACAATATAAAAATGGTTACCTAAAAATTAATTTCCAATCACTGAAAAATAATATTAATTTATCAAATAATTCAACTGAAATTTGACGATACACAATTAATTAAATAGAACTGCCATAGGTTTTATAATAATAATGTACTTTATTAAATAAAACATTGCACTGTAAAAAACTAACATAAAGAAAAAACATAAACGGAAAAAAGAAAAAGAGAAATTTTATTACTGCACTATTAGTGATGGTTTTGATTTAGACTTTTAAAGGGACACCCCGGACACCCTCTTTTTCGTTTCTGACCTATGATGGTGGGTTAATAATTTCTAAACGGATTGCTAACCCTATTATGTGTTTGCATATTATGTGCTTTTTATGAAAATTAGGACAGTTTTTTCCATTTATCTAATCATTATTGAGAGGCAAAGCCATTTGCTGAAAAACTGAAGTCGGTCCAAGGATTGTCAAAGTGCATAACCCGCCAATTTGACTCCGCCCCTGTTAGGTATTTTTTCTTTGAATTAAGGAACCGATCTATTTTATAAGTGACAGACCTATTATTTGATGACTGAACGAATTAAATGATACCAATAGTTTGTTGATTAGATTTTAGAGGACGGATCTAATATTCAGGCTATAGAAAAAGTGATCAAACTATTATTTAAGATACATATTTACATTTACATAATGATTTATACTTAGAGACTGTTTTGATGAATAGATGACTAATATAATTCTTGGGGACAGATATTATTATTAGGGTATTGCAGATTAGTGACACATCTAAACTTAGGTGACAGAAAATATTGTTCCCATAAACATTTACCCGCGATGTATACGGGTGATACAGAGAAAGCTTGACTAAAAAAGAAATTTTGACAGTTCCGTGCTTGTAACCGTGCTACACACTTGTAAAAGGGGTGGGTTGCAGTTCTTTATTAGTAAGACAGTAATTATAGACTATATGCCTTTAAATTACAGTGGTAAAATATGGAAGTTTCTAACTTTCAAAGTTGCTTTCAATTGTTTTCTATAGCGTGTTTTAAACATGCTTCAAATCACGTAGATTTATTAGCGTAGGTTTATTTGATCAACCTACATACATCAAAATTCTGTTTATAACCATCCCAGTGTCTTTTATAGGTACAGCAAAATATAAAAAATAAACAATAAATTTGTTCTAAGACTTTCCCGAAAACAGACAAAAAAATATCGACTTTTCATACAAAACTTGAACAGCTGTTCGGGACATTTGTATGGAGAGTCGTTTTTTTGGCGGGTTACGGAAAAGTCGTAGAAAAAATGTTGTTGTTTATGATGTTAGTAATCTAACTACTTTGAGGGTGTTGGTGTTTTACAAATGACCCTGTATAATTATGTCACCGTTAAAGTGCGGAAATCAGTGAACTGGTCGAATCAGTTAAAGTGCGATTTTTTTTTTATTTCGTAAGTACTTTAACTAGGTAATGTGCAGATTCCCTAGCTAATCTGCAGATTAACGACCAAGGATCAGTTAAAGTACGGAAACAGGATCTTTTTTGAGGAAAATGTGTAATAACATAAAAGGGGGTAGACATAAAAGCGGGGGAAAAAGTCTTAAAGAGGTCATTAGGTTAGGTTAGTATGGCGACCAAAAATGCGCGAGCCGAGCGAGCGGAGCGAGCGTGCCGCGGGAGCGGCCGGCGAAGCGCCAGAAATGAAGTTTTTGTTAAATAAACTTTCAATATTGGTTTTTTACTTAAATTTCCTGAAGCCTTGGCTATTTCACTCACCGTTTTCCGCACTTTAACGGTTTAGCATCTGTTAATGTGCAGATTAACCAGTTAAAGTGCTGAAATCGTCTACTAGTACTCACTTTAACTGACTCGAACAGTTAATCGAGCAGATTACCGGATTCCGTACTTTAACGGTAACATTATACTAACCTACCCGCAAATATTGACGGTACCTAATGGAAAAATACTGGCGATAAAACGAAAGTGATTTAAGTAGGTACCTACCTGCCTATAGTAATTGTTTCTTTTCTTTTGACTGTCCTAATAATTACAAAAACTTAGAGTTGGGTTGAGTGACCAAACAATATGTTAAATTTTGGACTAAACTGATGATGTAGGTAGTGAATTGTAGATATAATAATCTGTTGATCTTATGATTCACTGATCTCGTAAATTGTTGATGTAAGTAGTAAACTTTTGATCTAATGAACAATTTGATCTCGTGGTTTTTATGTAGTAAATTATGATAAAATGAATGTTGATGTTAGGTATCAAACCCGTCTAAAAATATTAGACTATTGGCCCTAAAATTCCTCGATATTTATTAAAATTGTGTATCAGAATTACAATATTACATAAAATTCACCGCGGCGCCACTTCCGATCCCAGACACCGCGCCATCTCCGGTCGAACTCTGGTACCATATACACGCTGACTCGCTAACTTGCAACACCCTTGCCAGAAAATTGTACAACAAACTTATAAATAACACTTGCAGCAGAAAGACACGACAAAACCTCTCCAGCTATGGCACTGATTCACACCTATTTACGCCGCCCGCGCATAGCTTTACTACTTTTAGGACTATGGTTTCCACCGAAGAGATTTTCGGTACTATACAGGATTTACACGCGATCCTATGCCTTTTCACAATTCTCTTTCTTAATCTGCAATATTTTGAATATGGGGATAGTTTGGGGAGATTTTGAGCAGTTGTCCGAAGTCTGCTATATACTTTTCACGCAAGCGACCACCTGCTTGAAGATATCAAATTTTCCTCTCAATCATAAAAGGTTAATGAGCTTGTTAGAATTCATGGAGGATGAGGTTTTTGCATCGCAGTCACCTGTTCATGACAAGTAAGTTACAGAAGAAATAATAATAATGTCGTCTACTTCCCAAAATGTCTTTTTAGCACAAGTTAAGACTGGCAATGGCCAGTCTTTACCTAAATTATGGCAAAGCTATTGCATGTTGAACTCACTAATTTATTATTTGATTGTACTTATCTCTTATATTTAGGATTCTGTCAAGTCAAGCCAAACAGATGTGGAGGATTTACTTATTTTTCGTAATATCTGCTATATGCAACTGCTGTGAATGGGCGATAGTGCCACTAATGGAGATGAAAGGATCTGCTAAGATTTTCCCCTTCAAAATTTGGTAAGTCAATAAGTATGAAATCTAGTAAGAAGATCGAGTTACTTAATAAGTACCTAAGTACAATAATTAGGTACCTGCGAAGTGCTTGTTTAGGGTTCCGTACCCAAAGGGTCCCTATTATTAAGACTCCACTGTCCGTCTGTCTGTCTGTCACCAGGCTGTATCTCATGAACCGTGAAAGCTAGTCAGTTGAAATTTTCACAAATGATATATTTCTGTTGCCGCTATAATAACAAATACTAAAACAGATTAAAATAATTCGGAACCCTTCGCGCGCGAGTCCAACTCGCACTTGGCCGGTTTTTTTTATCCGCACCGTATCAGTGCTTGGCCTGCAACTCATCTGATAAAACTGAAGGTGGAAGCGCACTGCACCCGAAATCCGCAACTACTAAGGAACTGGCTATCTAACCTCTATAGTTGTTCTATATCACGATATCCGATGAATTAAACAAGTTTCAACTTTATTCCAAAGAGATAAGGCGACGAACTTTACTGTCAGAACACAACAATGTTGTATTTATGGCAAACTTAGGTTAGATGGCGGCAGCTAGCCAGTCGGACTTGAAACAGGTCCCGTCCCTGCACCAACCAAAGCGAATACGACCCCTCCTGGGAATCACACCCGGGATCCCTGCGTCTTACACGGGTGGGCGAACCACTAGCCTACAGTAGTGGCTAAAAATTTTGATACTAACCCAATTTTGCACTCCTTCATGTAGCCCATTTCCTCGATCCATCTACAAAAGTACAAGAAATGTTTTTCAGGTCAGGATACATCACTAACGTAACGCTACTGTGACAGAAATTGCTTTGATATCGTTTCTATCATCAATATCATCATTGAGGGCGTCCGCTGTGTAAGCGGGATCCCGGCGCGCGGGTACACGGCACGGGAATATACTAGATGCTGGTCTTCTGACGGACAGATGCCACAAAAGAGCACTGATAAGTGCCTTAAAGGTGAGCGAAAATGTATCTTATGTCTTTGGAAAACAGTATAGATTCCTCCATCATTTGCTTGTTGTTTAGCGCTCTTTTTACGTGACGCGTGGTACTTAATTAAAAAGCAAGCATTGAATACAACTAAAAGTCTCCAACTATTGAAAATGTAAGAGCTTTGTTTTAGGTACAATATGTGTCTGCTATTTTAGATCAAGAGCAGCGGAAAGATTTAATGAAACAAAACAACAAATTATTAGTAGAATGTGTCCGCCGACATCAAGCGTTATTGAGGTACCTAATATATCTCTCTCTACCCACTACCCTCATAAAACCAATTACATACAAATAATGTACCTACTTACTCATACAATCTTTACCACTCCTAAGGTTAAAATCGCTTGGCTACGCCGCGCTGTCTCACTGACATAGGTGTACGGTACGAGGCAAATATCTTAAAATTTTTTCGATGGAGTGGGGATAAGTTCGCGCATGTGCTCTTGAGAGCGACCAATAGCGCACGCCCTTCTCCCACCGCCTGCGCCCCTCACCACTACGCACGCCCAAAATACGCGTTCCGCGCAATCCCCACCCGATTTCAAGATATATGCCTCGTACTGTACATACGTTTAGTTCGTACAGGGACGATATGCGCGTACACGATTTTTTCTGTAAAGTGGTTAAAAGCATGTGAGTTGCCGATCGTACAATCTGTAGGTACACGTGTCGCAGGGAAATGAGAATAGGCTTGTTTCCACTAAAGAATAAATCGGCTAGCATAAGGTTTCTAATGATTAATCATGTTAAATAGTTACCAAAAAAACACTTTTTTCATTAAAATAAAGATTACCAATCGGAAAATAAAATCGACAAAATTGGCCATTTAATCACGTGACTTTGAACACCAATCAGAGACGCGTGACGTCACGCCTCGCGAAACATTTGTTGTTGCTGTCGTTTTCGATAACGACGACGACGACGTCTTCGAATAAAAACAATTGACGGTCATTAACAAACACGAATGTTTCGCGAGGCGTGACGTCATTCAAGACGCCATGACAGTTTTGGCCTTTTTCGATGTCATTTTAAGGTCATTTCTTAAAACGCAAAATTCATAGGTAAAATGACTTATTTTTCTTAAAATAATATGTTTTTGGGGAAAAATAGATACCAAACTTTATTTTTAAACTATTTTCCAAATTTTGCCAACTAGCCTATACCAGGAATTTCGCAAAATCCCTAGGGATATGTCGAATGTTTAGTAATGTCATATCACTACATTTTAGTAAGAAGACGTAAAAACAAGAACATTCGACATTCAAATTTTGCAAAAGTAATTTGTGTGATCTTCGAAACTGAATCATGCAAGTTACAGTTATATCCATTTAATGCAATTAACCGTTTATACCTACACAAATGCTTCATAATTTTCAGGTATATGCATCTGGTGGAGGATATGTTTAACGTGACCATCTTTTTCCAGCTCACGAGCACCGTCTTTATCATATGCATCATCTGCTTGAGGATGACAATCGTATGGTTTTGATCTATTTTCTTTCTTCCGGTAGCATTGATTTTCTGCTGAAACAAAAATTTAATGACACAAGCAAAAGGCGAGAAATTTTCGACGAAGTAGCGAACAAAAACCTACGAAATCAAGTTTATGGTCAAATATTGTAAAATTGATTGATATTTTGCATTTGTATACGCGTTAAATTGGATAGCAAACGGAAGCTGTTATCTTATCTCTTACAACTTCGTTCTCCCACTGTTACAGTCAGCGCCAAAATGATCTGTCTGAGCATTCAAACCTACCAAAATAGCTTATTATTTTAACAAAAATCAAGTTTATCTCAAGACATCATAATAGGTGCACTTTAAGTTGGTGTGAAGAACAAACTAAAGTGCATCATAATATCTTGAAATAAGGTTGATTTTTGGCGAATAATTAGCTATTTGCTAGATAGGTTTGTATGCTCAGATCAATTTAGTGCTGACTGCACAGTGGTTCAATCAAAGAATGTTGGTTTGAAACAATATACATATGGACATGAGAACAGTTTGGCTCCTACTACACAGACGTGACAATAGTAAATGACAATGACAATTAGGTGTTTAAGGCGTCATCGTCAGCCAATTGGAAACTAGAACATGTATATGTTACCGGCAATGTATGAAATTAACAAACTAAAAGGCAATTAAAATGGTCAGGCATTGTATACAATGCCGAGGCAAAGCATAAAATGAATAATATTTCATACATTGCCTGATCGTTTCAGGCATTGTATACAATGCCGGATTATACACATTGCCGGTAACATATAAACTGATCAAACTACTCATAGACACCGCAAAATCTGCGTAAAATGCATTAAATTGTCACTGTAATTTACAATTGCTACGTCTGTAAAATAGGGGCCAGGGGGGTATTACAACCTCTTAAAACTTGCCAGGTTTATGAATTGCTATAGTTATATCTCTTTCTCACTGTATAGCAAACAAAAGAGACGCATTGATAGACATTCAGAAAACTGGCAAGTTTTAAGAGGTTGTAATACACCAGCCCCCGGTCCTTGCAGGCAATTACTTTATAATCTTTTTTGAATGACCGTCTGTAAATCTTGAATGACAGGAACCACCAAATACCTTTCACTTCTACTCGACCGTCAACTATTTGGTGACGATGCTGACCCAGGTCTACCTGTACTGCTGGTGCGGCAGTGAGATCACAGAACGGGTAACTACCAGAAGATAGACCTCGTTAGAGGATAGGGATCAATGGAAAAGTTAGGCCACGACGCATTGTCAGGTGACTTGATTACTGCATAGAGGCTAGATGTCGCCTAGCGTGTAGCATAGTGAAAATAATGTTCTATAATGTTCGCAACGTTAAAACGGCGGCATATTAGCATAAGTGACAGTCGCTTGTAAAATTTACTGTCACTTGAAGATCAGTAATAAGCCTGTGGTTAAAGATATCCATTTTTTAAAGTTCTTAAATAATAAATATCCATACCATTCACAGAGTGAGAAGCTCAGAGATACTCTGTACAGCAGCGTGTGGTACGAGCAAGATGGCAAGTACAAGAGGAGCCTTTGTATCGCGCTACGGTTTATGAAGCGGCCCCTCATCTTCAGGGCTGGCTACTACATACCGCTCTCTCGACCCACATTTGTTTCGGTTTGTGCTCCTATAACTTAAATGTTATTAGTTATTTATGCAACTGTACTATAATACCTAATAATGTATACAAGACTTTATCTACACCCATTTTATGTTTATTTTTATTTAGGAAACAAACAATATTTTCATACATATGTATTAAAAACACCCATGACATTTAACTACAGAGATGTATCCTCTTTAATGGTTTTGACTTTGTCTTTCCTCCCCCTCCTCGTCAATTATATCTTCCGAAAGAGTGTTATAATGTTGTACTGAATTTCATAATGCAACGCTTTGCGGCGGGGCGCAGCAGGACCAGCTCTCGCTCTGGATATTGTACTGATGGCAGTAAGCTGTTTCAGAACCCTTTACAGAGGATTTTAAGCATGGGTGTAGATAAAAATATTTAATGTTAAACGAAGCAGTAAAATCTGTAGCCTCAGCGTGAAAATCGAATTTCGCATCGAGCACAAATGTAAAGAAGGAATTTGACAGGTCAGAACGCCCATTTCTGACCTGTCAAAATTGTTGTGGTCTCAAATTCAAAATGCGCAATGATAAGTTAACACTCATTTATTTTCGAAAACGATTTACTTTATATACAATTTTTGATAAATTAATTAGTACACGGTGGGTAACAATTAATCTTCCACGACAGAGATAGCAATAGCTAGGCCCAGGAAAAAAATCTTTATGCTGTGCCTCAGTGCTGCCGGGCTGCGACGATGACAAAACGTATGGCCCATATCACTCCCCCTCAAGCGAAGCGCACAGTAGGTTTCGAGACTCGTCCCGATTTTGTTGTGTAGGCAGTGCTCCATGGTAGTGTAGTGGTTTCGTCGATTTGTTCCGGATTCGTCATGTTCCTGACTCGTCGTATTCCAGATTCGCCGAATTCCAGATTCGCCGATTTCCTGATTCGTCGTAATACGTACAATCGATAACACAGGCGCTTTACCATTTTTAAGTTTAAAATTGCTTGCGAACCACGCCATCACGTAGCGCATGTCAGAAAAGGTCTCATAATAAAATAAACTACTAAAATGGACAAATTATCAGTAAAATAAGTGTCAATTTTGTATTTTTTTTATTACGAAAATGCTTCAGATAATTCATATTTGAACTCAAATGTAGTGTAAGTATATTTTATGCTGTTTTTGTATCTTATAATTAAATAAATACTTAAATAAAAAAATATGTCATTGACTGTATTCCGACGAATCTGGAATACGTCAAATCTGGAATACGGTGAATCTGGAATACGACGAATCAGGAACATGACGAATCCGGAACAAATCGTTTCGTCGCGGGAAAGCTTGCTTATTGCGGTAGTTTGGACGTCTTGGTCTTCGATACGATTAGTAGGTATGAACCTCTATACTAAAAAAAGTTGGGAGTTACAAGTCGTGATAAAGTTTGGCCACATGATAGAAACTGATCTGTAGGCTGTTTCTAACTAATATTGAGCTAGGCCAAGCTATCCTTACATACAGTTCCATACGGCGGCGGGTTGAATAGCGCACTTTTCCCGGCTTCATGCTAAAAACTATAACAATTCAGGTTTAGCTAATAGGTCAAATATGGTATCATTTTCAGATAAATCAATAACGTAGAATTTATTTCTGATATAAAAAAAAAACAATTCATTAAGCAGTTTCTGAAAAATTACACAATAACCAACATTTTTAAACTTCATTTTTTTAGTTTAGGTATTGGCACTTGTTTCAGTATTTTCAAAAAAACTACTTTAAAGAAGCGTTTTTCAGGTTAATTTGTTATATGCTTTTGTTATGTTAACTATATTTTATACAATTTGAGCTTAACCCAAGTAGTTTCAGTCCATTGTTTGCGGACATACAGCTAGTCAAAAATATGCATTTTTTCACGAAATAAAAAAGATTTCCTTTTCGTTCAGAAACATTTTTCAGGTTTTTTGTTTATATTTCTGTAAAGTTAATTAAATTTTCTACAATTTGAGCTTAATTTGAGTAGTCTAGGTCTATTAGTTGCAGAGAAATAGCTGGTTAAAAATGGGCTTTTTATTGAAATTAATTGAAAAAATCTTATCTTTGACTAGCTGTGTCTTTGCAACTAGTAAACCTAGACTACTCAAGTTAGGCTCAAATTCTAGAAAATTTAGTTATTTTACAGAAATATAAACAAAAAAACGGAGAAATGCTTCCGAACGAAACGGAAACCCCTTTTATTTCGTGAAAAAATGCATATTTTTGACTAGCTGTGTCTCCGCAAACAATGGACCTCAACTACTTGGGTTAGGCGCAAATTGTATGTATAAAATATAGTTAATATAACAAAAGCATATAACAAATTAACCTGAAAAACTCTTCTTTAAAGTAATTTTTTTGAAAATACTGAAACAAGTGCCAATACCTAATCTAAAAAAATGAAGTTAAAAAAATGTTGGTTATTGTGTTATTTTTTAGAAACTACGTAATAAATTGCATTTTTTTATACCAGAAATAAATTCTACGTTATTGATTTATCCGAAAATGATACCACATTTGACCTATTAGTTAAACCTGAATTGTTATAGTTTTTAGAATGGAGCCGGGAAAAGTGCGCTATTCAACCCGCCGCCGTATGGAACTGTATGTAAGGATAGTTTGGCCCAGCTCAATATTAGTTAGGAACAGCCTACAGATCAGTTTCTATCATGTGGCCAAACTTTATCACGACTTGTAACTCCCAACTTTTTTTTGTATAGAGGTTCATACCTACTACATAGGCGGGTTTCAATCGTTCTACGGTGATAACGGCAGTGCGGCTCGGTAGTTGTATCTTGTAGAATTTTTCGTATCGTTTGATAACTTCATATGGCCCATCGTACGGCGGTGTAAGCGGCTTCTTTACAGTGTCGTTCCTCACATAGACGTGCGTGCAGGTGGCGAGGTCTTTGTAAATTAACGGCTTGGAACTCGATGTGCTCGTTCTAGTGCTCGGTGAAAGTGAGGTCATCGTTCGTAGTCGGTGTCGTCGATTTTAGGCGGTGTAGGCACAAAAAAATCCGACGGAATCCGTAGTGTTGCGCCATAGGTCATCATTGCCGGACTGATATTATTATGACGTAGGGTAGTGCGTAATCCGAGTAATACTGTTGGCAGCTCGTCGCTCCACGTCGTCGCTCCACGTCGTCGCTCCTCCTCTCGCCATTAATGCAGCTTTTAAGGTGCGGTGCCACCTTTCGATCTGGCCGTTAGATTGCGGGTGGAATGCGGTGGTTCTTATTCTTGTTATTCCGAATCGTTTCAGCAGCGAGTTGAATAGTGACGATTCAAATTGTTTCCCTTGGTCAGTAGTTATTCGCAGAGGGCATCCGAATCTTGAAATACAGTTTTCGTATAGCGCTTTGGCCACCGTCTCGGCAGTTATATTTCTTACAGAAGTATTTACTTGCAACTTGTGATCTTGTGGTTCGCACGCCTGGGTGACACATATCGTGTTGTGCTTTGAATGCTTCAAAACGATATTTCAGTGGTAGGTACGGTCGAGGCGTGCCGGTGGTCATCTCGCAGCTTATTGGATTGGCGAGGCCTGGCAGTGTGACGTTGCTGAATTTCAAGTGTGATTGCTGTCTTAGTTTTCGTAACTCGTCGTCTTTTTCTTGTTCAATAGCAAGGTCGCTGTAGTCGATGTATGTTGGACATCCGATCTCCTCTACGCGAGATAAGGCGTCGGCTACTGAATTCTCTTCCCCTTGTATGTATTCGATTGAAGTGCAGAACTGGCTTATGAAATGTAGCTGTCGCTCTCGCCGTGGTGTATCGCTGCTGCTTGGTGATCTTGTAAGTGCGTTTACTAGCGGTTTGTGGTCAGTAAAAACGGTGACGTCATTGCCTTCAATCAAACGACGAAAATGCTTTACAGCCATGTATATCGCTAAAAGCTCGCGATCATACACGCTGTAGCGGCGTTGCGTAGGACTCAGCGACTTGGAGAAGAATGATAACGGTTGCCAGGTGCCATCTACTTGCTGATGAAGAGCTGCTCCAACGCTGTGGTCTAACGCATCGCTCATGATGCAAAGTTTTGTGCCAGGAACGGGATGAGTTAGAGTTGTCGCTTCTAATATGCTTTTTCTGCATTTTTCAAAAGCTTGGTCTGCTTCGCTCGTCCACTTGATAGGCGTTTTGTCATTTTTTCTTGAGTTATGTAGGTAGGTGTTCAATTCTGCTTGCAGTTTTGCTTGGTGTGGTAGGCAGTCACGATAGAAGTTTAATATTCCGCGAAATCTTCGTAGTTCCTTTACAGTTTTCGGTTTTGGGTAGTTTGAAATAATTTCAGTTCTTTCTCTAGTGGGCGAAATTCATATCCAAGAAAGTTGATTTTTGTTTTTCCGAATTCGCATTTTTCGATGTTTAGTGTGACTCCGTATTTTTCGAGACGTTTCAGGACTTCATGTAGCAGAGCTTTGTGTTGCTTTTCATCACTCGTATAAAGCAGAATGTCATCGACGAAACAGTAGCAGCCTTCAATGCCCCTTAACACTTCGTGCATGAAACGCTGGAACGTTTGGCTGGCGTTACGTAGGCCAAAGGTCATGCATTTGAACTAAAATAGGCCAAACGGTGTTATTATCGCTGTCTTCTTTGCATCTTCTTCTGAAATTTGTATCCAGTAGTACGCCATTTTCAAGTCCAATTTAGAGAAAATCTTCATTCCATGTAGTTGATAGGTGAAATCTTGAATTCGCGGTATAGGATATCTATCTGGTTGCATTACAGCGTTCAATCTGCGGTAGTCTCCACATACACGTAAACCTCCATCTTTTTTCTTGACCACGTGACCACGCGGTGGTGGCGCAGTGCCGTAGCGCCGCCACCGCATGTGGACAAGCTTCCATAGCGCTCCATAAACCACTGCGGACCGTGCCCGTATAAACTGCAGATTCACAAATCGTGTGTGGACATTCGCCTTTAATTTTAGTTTGCTTTACGGTGGTAGGTGACGCTGTAAAATTTCAATTAAAAAAATAGACATTTGTGTTCGATACGAATTCACGTGCCGGACTACAGCTGCGCCACAAAAAAAAAGTTGGAAATCTGACATTTTGACTATGCCATGATGAAGTCTATAGTTTGTCGGAGTTTGTCGCCAAAAACCAGAGTTTGTCGGTCTTCCGTTTAGGAGATACATGTGGCTCAGCTGTAGAGACGTCTCTACAGCTGCGCCACACAGATCTCGAAAACGGAAGGTTGTAGCGAAAATCTGATAACTTGTATGTATAGCCGTTAGTTTGCCGGAGTTTGTCACACAAAAACCAGAGCTTGTCGGTCTTGCGTTTAGGAGATATGTGAGGATACGCTGTGGAGACCTTTCTACCTGGATCTTGAGAACGGTTACGACCTTCCGTTTTCGAGATCTGTGTGGCTCAGCTGTAGAGACGTCTCTACAGCTGCGCCACACGTATCTCCTAAACGCAAGACCGACAAACTCTGGTTATTGTGCGACAAACGCCGACAAACTAACGGCTATATATACAAGTTATCAGATTTTCGCTACGACCTTCCGTTTTCGAGATCTGTGTGGCGCAGCTGTAGAGACGTCTCTACAGCTGAGCCACATGTATCTCCTAAACGGAAGACCGACAAACTCTGGTTTTTGGCGACAAACTCCGACAAACTATAGACTTCATCATGGCATAGTCAAAAAGTCAGATTTCCAACTTTTTTTTTGTGGCGCAGCTGTAGTCCGGCACGTTACGAATTCGATTGTCATTCCATAGTTTTTCATACTACGTGCTACGGACGGATAGAATATAAATAAAAACGTAACGTCATTATACGTTTACCAACAATGAAGAAAATAAACTACTTGATCTAGCGTCATTTTTAATACTTAATTCTCATAAATAACGAACTCTTTATTAATATGTAATCACTTTTTTCTTTCCAGATTCTACGATGTTCATATTCTTATTTTGCTGTGTTAAACCATGTAAATAATAAGTAGTACCGAATCCAATAATCAACATAATAATAGGTCTTTACCTATGAAATTGCCGATTTGTATGGAGATTTTTCAAGAAGTTGCATTTTTCATAATAGCATTTTCTTTGTTCATTTAACAACCATGAACACTCATGTAACAAAACTTTTATGTACTAATGTTTGAACACTATGCTAACTTATTTCCATTTAAGATAAGCGAAAAAATAAGTTTTGGTTAAGTTACAACCCCTTCGGTCACCCTTTTTTTTGCTCACAAAAAAGAGTCACTTTCAAGATCTTTTTTTTAATGTCACGAAAGCTAAAATATGGACTTTATTTTTACTGATAGTTAACTATCATGATCATAATTCGATGTAATTTTCACGATTTTGTTAAAATTTTAAATTATAGAAGTTATTATTTTCTCTGTATGTGACAAAATATCGGCAATTTCATAGGTAAAGACCTAATAATATAAGTTTTGCAAGGTCTTCATTTTAATTAAACATAAGTGTTTATGTATTTTCACCTCAAGCTATTAAAATTAGTTTGCAAACAAAAGTTTTGTTTCAGGAAAATTAAAAGCAAAGTCGATTTGTTTAATAGTTGTTATTTTCATGATACCTTTGATGACACTTCTGCGATAACACTAATTATTATTAGAAGTTAGTTTTTGTTTAGAAGTTTGAATAAAACAAATATTCACAAATTATTTATTTATTTATAAACCGTGTATCACATATGCGTAGTGTACATTCACGACATTTTAGGCAAGAGTGCTTAGTTCATGAAAGTTATGAAAAAATACATTTTTGCTCTCGTGACACTTAACGACCACTTAATTAAGTAATAAAAAATAAGTTACAGTCGATAAATTCGTGCGCTTAAATTAAAACAATAGCGTTTAATAGCGAAAGTGTAAAAACAACCGTATTTTTAGAATCTTTCAACATAGGCCTGTTAGCACTGAATTTTTCATGATTTTTGACATGTCTTCAGTGAACGCAGGCCCTAATTGATTTTGCCTCAGTAGCATAGTTTTAATTTGCTTAACTCTGAAACGAGTCGCAAACCCTTAGCCCTTAACTCTGCATTAACGTTTAATATGTTACACTAACGTAGGTAACAATCAGTCGCTTTATTGCCTTATTCAATATACATAATGATGAAGCTCGATAGGCCCGCTTTGGTTGCTCATTGAGAAAAAATCATGGACAAATAACTTCCATCGGTGATTATGGTTTTAGGTACAGAGCCTTTTAATATTTTTAGGAACTACCCAATATATCCGTTATTCGTCAAGACAATATTAAATAAAATAATGTTTTTTTTGCGCTATAATTATGATTGACATCAAAGTGATAAGAAACGTGCAAAGTATTTAAAAAAGTACATGATAGTCTCATAGAGTCTAAACAAGACCAGTAAGACACAATGAGCAACCAAAACATCTTGTAAAAATCGAGCTAATTCCAAAAAGTGCGCGTAAAATTATAAACATAAGGCATTGACTTTATAATCAATATCACAGCGAAGCATGCTATAATATGATATCAACACCTTTATTGTTATTGATAAATTCATAATGTCACCCCTGTATAGAAATTTTTGAGCAAAAGCTGCTCATTAAATTTCAGAAAACATTTAAAGCTAATGACTACTATTTGAGAGTCTTAAAACTTGCCCCAGAGTTTGGCTAAATATTTTAAGTCAAGGATATTTTAGTGAGATATGACTGAACTAATTTACTCGCTATTTATGCTGAAACGAATTCTGAAATTATACTGTTTCTAGAAAAAAGCACTACTTCGAATGTTTTTAGCTACTGAGTAAAAGGGAAAGCGTTATAAATACGGCAAGTTTGCACACTATAAGCTAAATAAAATTTACTAAATATTGAATTTGGTATTTCATGAAAATCAAATAAAAGATATAAACTATACAGATTTTATGATTTGATAACCGTGTGGAAGGTATGTAAGATTTTGTTAGAATTATGGCAAGCTTTCAATTTAGAATAAATTAAATTAATTAATATTATAACTGGTTTAAATAATTTTTTTTTATTTTATAAAAAATGTACTTTATTTAAATTATAGCGACCAATAATTGCTATAATTAAAACATTCCACAAAAGTACCTAATTATTTTTAACCACGATTCAAAACTCAATATTTAAAAATTTTAACAGTTTATTATAAGTATTCGATTTAACCACAACCAAAACAGTTTGATTTGTAAATAGACAACACAAATTGACACAACCTACAAAGATGAAGAATTTGTTGTTAAAAAAGACTGTGGTAATAATCGTGCAAAACCGTAACATTTCAAACGTAACCAATACGCTAACTACACACCAAAAATATGCGCTTTTGTAATCATTATCTGCAATATCAAAGTAGAGCTTGACGTGCCCTTGACTGTACATAACTGCTGCACACTTGCCCTTATTGTAAGTCAGCTTAAAAAATGTGTACCTACATTTAATACTCTATCTATACCCTTGTAATAAGAGGTACTTCACAAACTAACACGACTGTGTACATATTTTGGAAGCTGACTGCAACTTGACTTACAGAAATGCCGATCTGTACTTGGCATTATCTATGCCCGATATGCCTTCAAATTGTGTCCCTTACAAGTTGAGGACACACATTCACAAATTTCCACAAGTATCATTATTAATAATCTTGTACAGCCAGTCACGAAAACACCAAAAGAATAAATAATGTTCTTAAGAGGATTGTCAAGCAAACGGTCTCCATACAAACGGCGATGACGTTTCCCACTCTCTAAACCTTAACCTACAGCAATGAATTTTTGGTATGTTTTTGAAATGCCTGAAAACTAGGGCTGTACGTTTTGATTTTTTAAATAACTATAAAAGACTTTGAAATATTTGCATTTTAGTGATTTCATACAAAACAAAAAAGTGTCATTGATATTTTCAAATCTACAATGAGTATTTTAAAAATTAAAACGTACAGCCCTAGTTTTAGGCATTTCAAAAACATACTAAAAATTCATTGCTGTAGGTTAAGGTTTAGAGGGTGGGAAACGTTATCGCCGTTTGTATCGAGACCGTTTGCTTGACAAACCTCTTAAGTGCTATAATGCCTTTTATTTTTATTGGCGGATGTGAAGTTAGCCACTATGCGCGTAGCCCCCACCACTCTCCTCTCTCACACACTCATATCGAAATTGTGTTCTCCGCATCGATCGTCTCGCGCGAGGTTCCGAGCCGCCAATAAGCATGAAACGTATTGTAAATGTGTTAAGATCTTTATTAAAATAACATAGTAAATTCTTTTGATGTTCTTAACGACAGTACAAGAAAACTAATAGCATGAATTTATCATTCCGATATCCTACATACACAATATTTCCGATATACTACACCCTCATCAAAAACGTAAAATTCTAAGACCACTGCTCCTTATTCGAACTGTGTAAGTAAATTTGTCCGGTCTACATAACAATAACCTCCCTTACTTCCCTACCAAGTGATAAAAAATATTAAAGTTGGCAGAAGAAGCACCAATTGTGATATTTGATAACAAATGTTATTCTTAAAACTGTAGATGGAACCACTGGACTCTTATTATATTACTTTTTGTCCATTCAATAGTTATAAATATTGATCGATTGAAATTGTAATTTAAACCGACAGTTGAACTGTTCACACACAGTAATAAAAATTATTGGTATTATATTGTACTATCTAAAAAGCAGAACTCAAATGCTATCTGACTAAGTTAGTACTAGGAATGGTAGGTCTATATTTAGCATATCTACATGGTTTTAGGTCTGTGACATGGTCTGTAAAAAATCTAGGTTTTTAATGTCCGACAGTAACTATGGCTTAGTCATATATAAGTATTATAATGGCTTAGTTAGAAATATTAATTCATTTTACATGAAGAATGGCAAGATTTGTGCATTTATTAATGTGTTGACTGTTGCTTTAAAATATATTAAAATGAAAAGATACTTGCATACAAACCGGGTCACACACCTATGTATTGCATAAATATACTTGAAACAACATTAATAATTAACTAACGACTATGTTAAAATAGCGGCTAAGTTAAATTTTAATATCTCAAAATGTAAAACGGTTACCTATTCCAGATCTCTGATACCTATTACATATGACTATGTTTTAGATCAGATTGTATTAGAGAAAGTCGATTCTATTCGAGATCTTGGTGTTATCATGGACAGTCGGCTTAGTTTTCGAGAGCACATTGTGACCATTTGTAAGAAAGCAAACAAGACCCTTGGGTTTATTTCTAGAACCGCTGCTCAGTTTCGTAACTTAAACGTCGCTGTTATGCTTTACAACGCATACGTGCGCAGTGTGCTCGAATTTGGTGCAATCATCTGGGATCCAAGAACCAAGAAGTACACCCTCATGGTCGAAAGAGTACAGAGAAAGTTTGCAAGGTACCTTTATAAAAGAACTTTCGGGTACTATCCCTTCCTGTTCCCGTCATTATTTGTAACGGGAATGGTAGGCCTTGCTACTTTGGAAGTCAGACGTAAACTCTTACTTGCAATGCATTATTGTTTTTTATTGCGAAATAAGGTGGACAATCCCACAGTGCTGAATTCTATAAGGTATTATGTCCCGCAGAATTACGTGCGTGTTGGTCGACGTCGTCGCCACGACCTGTTGGCACTACCTCTTGCTGTACACACGCAGCATGCTCGTAATGCGCCCACAGCAAGGGCTATTACTCTTTTTAATCGTTTTTTAAATGATGTCCAAGATGCCGACATCCATACTGACCCTATTAGATATATTTATTGTAAATTATTTTGTTACCTAAGTAAATTGTTCAATGTGAATGTTTTGGCTTAGCTGTAAGTTTACATTGTGATAAATAAATAAATAAATAGATAAATGCTCTAACTGCTAATCGCTGTCTTTTATTAGGAATACCTATCGAGAAATAATGAATGATATCTACTGGGTTTTGGCTTCCGCGGTCATCGGCTAGACTCTAGAGTGAACACATCGAAACCTGCGCAGACGTCGCTTCTTTAGATACTCTAAAGATGCTTCAAGAACAATCGAGAACGTTTTATGAAAAGACGATGTTAACGTAACAAAAAACATTTATGTAAATTGAGACACATTTCTTTTAAAGGTTGGTTATTCAATCCTCAGGTAAAACGACGTAAAACAACAGAATAATAAGCGTATGTACAGAAGTTGCACTCCGTAAAATCATTTAAATAAAAAGCGACTCTTGGTCAGACACAATAAAGTGCAATTCAGGCCGCACAGCGCTCCCTTCCCTACTACTAATTAGTAGTTGCCTCTCTTTCTTTTCTGACATATGAAATTGGTCTTCGCTGAGGACGCCCAGCGCTTCATACTCCCGCGCGGAGTAACAGAGCCCTATCGTCAGTAACAGATAGGCCTCGGTGAATCAATAACTAGGCAACTGTTGTTATTCATTCTCCATAATTTATCAGAAATATTTAGGCAACAAATCTGCAGTAACTCTTACTGAGTATAGTTTATTGGGAATAGCCGTTAGTAGGTAAAAAGTGTCTTCCTATATTACAAAACATACATTAAAAAATTACCGTCGAGTTGAGAAATTTCTCCATTTTTAGGGTTCCGTAGCCAAAATGGCAAAAAACGGAACCCTTATAGATTCGTCATGTCTGTCTGTCTGTCTGTCTGTCTGTCTGTCTGTCCGTCCGTATGTCACAGCCACTTTATTCCAAAAGTATTAGCACTACATAGTTGAAACTTGGTAGGTAGATGTATTCTGTAAACCGCTTTAGGATTTTTACACAAAAATAAAAAAAATAAAAGATTAAGGGGGGGCTCCCCATACATGGAACTGAAACTGAAAATATTTTTTTTCATCAAACCAATACTTGTGGGGTGTCTATAGATAGGTCTTTAAAAATGACATTGAGGTTCCTAAGACTATTTTTTTTCAAAGTCAACCGTCTTAAAGATATATGCCGCCAAAGTGGTAAAATGTGTGTCCCCCCCCCTTTAACTTTTAAAGTAAGAGGGTGAAAAATTAAAAAAAAATATAAGCTATAGATCTTAATAAACACTTTCAACGAAAATTGGTTTGAACGAGATATAGTAATTAGTTTTCAAGATATAGTACATTTTCCAAAACCGCAAATATAACTTTGTCATTCATACAAACACTGTGAAAAACAAAGTTATTTTTTCAGACGAAAAATGATAGTGGTATTAAAATATGGTATGGTATAATGTACCTACGGAACCCTACTGCGCGTGGCCCGACACGCACTTGGCCGGTTTTTTATTGATCAAACAGATTTATCCGAGGATTGCAGAATCACCCTTAATTAGTGTTCAGTTTCGTTAAACAAAATAATACCACAAAACTTAGGTACGTAAAAACATCTCGATTGTTTGTCACGCAATCCCCACATACACTAAATGGCACACTATGTCGAAACTACATGCAATCGCGTGGTCCAGTAATTGATATTATTCCAATAATAACATTAAATCGAAGAGATAGACACCTTTATAACAAACTATTATGAAAATATATTCATTTTATATTAACATTATCTTTTTTGCCCAAATACACAAGTCATCGTATATTTTGAGCAAACAATTTGATTTTTCAGCTAAATGTAAGGAAGTGATAGCTACCCGTTTTTAATTTTTTAACTTATATATTTCGTAATACATTTATTTACTGAAGAAAATATCAGTGTTGCATTAATGTGCACACGTTTTATGAATAATTAAAATTATATGACTATCTTTAAAACAATTCATTCATAATAAATACAAAACTTGCAAATTAACATTTAGTCAACAGAATTAGAATAAAGATTTTTTTAACAAATTTGTAAAATAATTATAATAAGTAAAAATCTAGTCCAAGATATTTTATATTAAAGGCAATATTGATTACAATTTTCAAGCAGTAAAAATTTGACAAGACAATATAAAATCCTTAAATAAAGATATTTTTAAGCAAAGGACTTCGAATATAAAAAAACAGCGACATTATTATAATGTCTACTGTATTATCGAATAAAATAAATGTACTTTTATGTAAGTACATTTATTTTTATTTTTGCCCAGTAAGTACTTTATGCCCTCTTTTCTCGGTTCCGTTATTGGTTTCAGAACGAAACAAGATAGTTAAAAATAGGTGAAAGATTCAAGCTGTACCTTATTAAACAAGAGTTAATGTCAAATGGGTGCACTCATATTTATAAGTAATTAAATATATAATTTAATATACATAGATATAAAACTAATCAAATAAATATTAACATTATTGCCATATTATAATCAAAACATACAAATTAATACTAATTTATGATTGACAACCCTGTCAAAAAGTAGCTAGTTTGTACGATCTCTAAAAAATCTAAATAAAATACCGCTTGTTATAATACCGGCTGTAACAAGACCCTCAACGAAGCCGATGTCTACGTATTCTGCCCATCATCAGGACCATTTCTGTTCAAAATTATTGCTGGGAAACGATTTTAATTTTTGGTGTTAAAAAAGCATTGCGTACGCAATGTAACGCGTACAACGGACCGCGCCTGCGAGTGTATGCTACACTACACAGCTGCGTGCGGCCGAGGTGAAAGGCCGCGTTTATGTGCGTGCTCATGAGATAGATTGAGTGATGACGTATTGAAGCCATTGTTTGTTATGAAATACTTAAAATTTTGATAATGTTTCTTTTGGCAAAAATTTGAAAATAACGAATAAAATAAGATTTCATAAAAAAAAAATACTTTGACCTTCAATAACTTCGTAGCTATTGTTTCCCAGATATAGACTAAAAGACAAAACTGATCCTGATGGGTGGAATGCGTGGACTTCGGCTTCGTTGTCTCTTCGGGGTCTTGTTACACCCGTTATTATACCAGGTCTAACAATGAATGTAGTACTATCAGGGCTGTCAAACGGTTTTAAATAAATATCGAAATAAGATTTGATGTCCATATAATAATCGCAACATATTAATATTCTATTATTACTAAATGAGGTACTACATAAAAAGTAAAAATTATTTGTACATACAACAATATCATTGATTTTCTGCTTTCTATTATTATAATACTATCAATACGTAATATTAAGGATACATCTATTGATATCGGATAATTTAAAGAATGAATTACACTTCAAAAATTGTTTTTTTTTAAAGGAAATAACAATCATACAAAAATTTATAATTTCATAATATTAGCATAAGATAACAATGGGGTTTAATAATATTTGTAGTCGAAGTTTGTAATATGCATCATTGTATGTTAATGGAATTCGTTTTTTA
The DNA here is from genome assembly GCA_943789525.1 of Agriphila geniculea. NCBI lineage: Eukaryota > Metazoa > Arthropoda > Insecta > Lepidoptera > Crambidae > Agriphila > Agriphila geniculea. The sequence goes on from OX038883.1 coordinate 4,803,868, forward strand.
TTCCATTCTCATAAAAAACCTTATAAAAAGTTTGTTTATAATGTTAAGACAAAAATAACACTGCCATTTTCAAAAGCGCATTTATGACATAGCGGCCACTATCCAATAACACACTTTTGATTTTGGACGGGTTATGCTAAGTGGGCCAATGTAAACCGGCCAAATAAAGAAGTTTTGGGCACGTAAGCATTCTTTCACATCTAGAACATTGAAAGCGCTTCTTTATTTAGTCGACTTGCATTATTTGTCAGTGCTGGGTTTTTATTGACACTTCACCGCTTAAAATTGTTTATCATTTCATTATAACAACATTTGATCAAGTACATTAATGTTCATAGTTCACACACACTTACAAGTACAATAATCTTCAGAAAGCCATACGCTAAAAATTCAATAAACATATAAAGTAGTTTTTCGTTCTCCAAACACTGGTATACTGACTAGACGCCAAAACATACTCTACTACAATACAATAACATCGAATTTCCCACGAACAGTAAACACATACAAGTCAAATAAGAGATTCACCGTCAGTGTTACAACAAAACCGAATGTTTGTAAGGATTATCCGTAGAAATTGAGCGTTGCATTGTTTTCGTGAAAAATAAGCACGTTATATTTCAAACTTCCAACACTGTCCCTTGAAATATATTATTCCTCTAAAGTTACTGACTCACCTTCCTTCTGCAGTCAATACCTGAAAAAAAAAGTCCAATATAGGTATTATATTTGGATCAGATTTTAACCAGATTCTGTTTCGAATGTTCACGTTATGTTTTTCAACATCAAATGTCACACTGTGACCCGTTGGGAACAAATGGGCAAATGTATGGGTGCATATACAACGTGTTTTTTATATCCCATAACTCTAGGATGTATGAAACGTCAGATTTTTTTTTTTCGCGATTTCAGAGTTGGTCCCATAATAAAAGTTGTCCAGTTTCACGGTCTCATCTACAGAACAGAAAAAAAGTTAGAATGATAAAGTGGGCGGGGCCGGCGAGCCACTCATTTCAGCAAACAGGCATATGAACATCAAATTGCTCAAATTACCCACGCAGTGTTTGCACAATTTTTCTGTTCTGTAGTCTCATCAATACCCTAGAGCACGGGTCACCAATTAGTTCGTTCGGGGTCCATTTTAGAAAACGAAATGACCATCGCGGTCCACACAACATGTTATAGAAAAGAATATTTATTACAGAAATGTAATTATTAGGTACTTAATGTAGGTGGTTATGTGAGTTCTTGTGTTCTCGCGGTCCGCACAAAATGGGTCGGTGGTCCAGATGCGGATCGCGGTCCGCCATTTGGCGACCCCTGCCCTAGAGTTATGGGATATTAAAAAAACATGACACAAGTAACATGAGCACTGAAACATAATACTGTCAAAAAAATTTGGCCAAAAAAATAAGGTCTAAAAGTGGCGTCACACCTGTATTAAGTTTGCGGCTTCCTCAGAGGCCCAGGTCCCCGTACTGCACAGACCACTTCTCGTAGCCGAGTAGGCTGTGGGGGGAGACTGAGGGCCGGATCCGCTTCAACGCGTCCATGAAGTCCTGGAAGGTGATGCTGCGGACCAGCGACAGGTCCAGGCACTTCACTTCTTCAGGGTCTAGTTCTGTGAAAGATATGATTACGGTTTATTGTTTCAAATTTCCATGATTATTGGCGTTATTAGAATAAACTATGTCGGGATTTACACCATGTCACACCGCGGACACTCCATACAACCGCGCCATTATAAACAGATGACGTCAGATGACGTTTTTGTACACGCTCAACTGTGTGTGTAAGTCTAGGGCTACCGTGCAGTTTGTACTGTATGAGCGGCGAGCGGCAATTCATAATTCGAACTTTTTGGTAAATAAAGTTACGTACGACGCATTGCTTTTTTGAATATAAAAACAAGTTAACGTTACAATCACGACTAAATGAGCACACGATTCGACACACGAACTCGCGGGCTGAGGTAATTGATTGTAGGGCGGGGCGGAGTGTCCTTTCTGTACGGTAGTACTTTATATCTATTCGGTCACCATGTACCCCTTTATTTTTAAATTACCAAATACAAAAATTCCAATCGTGAGGATGGGTTTAAATTGAAGAGTGTCTGGAATCCAGTAGTCGGTTGTGTATAAACAACAAAAATCATAAAAGTGCCGTTTCGCATACAGATACAGTGACAGTGAGTGTCGTGTGTCGAGAACAGATTCGAGTGAATAGTGAGTTTGCAGACAGTGGTACCGGTATCGAGCGTAATAAAAGAACTACACAGAAGGTAGACCGATTCGTCTGTCAATAACATCTACCCGCACGCAACAATCGACATTTCTTCCGTGATCATGGCGCATGCAACTGCGCCGAAATGGTGTAATACCTGACATAGTTTATCATAATAATTATTATGGTTATACACCGTTATTTTCAAAGTATATCTAAAAATGAAAAGGGGTGTTCAGACCACGTTAATAAACAACTTTTACTATGGGGCCAACCACGAAATCGCGAAAAAAAATCAGCTGTTGCATAGAAAAGTACAACATCGACTCGACTATAATGACATATGTAACAGCTGATTTTTTTTCGCGATTTCGTGGTTGGCCCCATAGTAAAAGTTGTTCATTAACGTGTTCTGAACACCCCTTTTCATTTTTAGATATACTTTGAAAATAACGGTGTATATTTAAGGGCCCCTTATTCCAAATTGAGGATTCTAGATTGAGTAATTTTAATAGTAAACACCATTTAAAAATTCTGAAAAAAATACATGGTATAGATACATCTTAATTCTAGTGGATTTTTAAGTTAAAAATTCAATACTTCAATTTCGCTCGATAGAATATTTTTTTGAAGCAACATCGATTTTGAAAGCATTTTCATTTTTATGAGACTTGGGAGAACGTAATTTTGCTGAGAATTAAACATTTAAATTTCTAATCTTATTTGCCAGTGATATTATTGGATAGATGTGTGAATATTTGAAATGATTTTTTTTAATAAAATAAATACGAATATTTTTACTCACGCGCGCGTTTCGCTTCGCGTTAGTGTCCCGTCGGACGTCATCGAGGCAGGACCTGTGCTACTTTTTGCGGACCCGCTTTGCCGCTACGTCGTCATTTATTATATAGTATTTAAATTATAATCACTAGTGGAAACTTAGTGTAATTCTGTTAAATAGTGTTCATAGGCTTTGGTATTTAAGTTTGTACATAATAGTAGTGTAAAATCTTAATTTAACAAAAGTACTTCGAGTGTCACAGACTAAGTCAGTCAGTAATCAGTATACTAAGTGTTACAAAATAACCCCTAATGCCGAATATGGTAGATAGGAACCATCAAACTGAACAACTTTTAGTATGAGATCAACTCTGAAATCGTAAAAAAACATCAGTTGTTTTATACATTTTTATATTTTCGTTATTAATATATGTATGATACAGCAGACTTATTTTCGCGATTTCAGAGTTGGTCTCATCTCATAGTACCTAAAAGTTGTTCAGTTTGATAGTCTATATTCGGCAGGGGTTATTTTGGTACAGGTTGTATAGGGTTTGATTATCGATCATGATAAGTTTCAATAAAATAATTATAGTACATCCTAATAAAATCAGTATAACCACAGTATAATATTTTTCTTATAGTACGCCAACAAGACGTCTAGAGTCAAGGCAATCCGAGCACGTCTGAGTTAGAGCTGGTTAATATAGCGTCTAGCGCCATATTATATTATAACGCGCTATCTGTACATAGCGCTAGAGTTGTTCATAACGCCTATAAAGCAACAGCACGCTACAGACTATATGCTATTGATTTCTAGCGCGCTATTAAATACGCTATGTTATAACGCGCTATTTATCAGGTAGCACGCGGGCGGCGGCTGGCTGGCGCGTTAGATGTAGCACGTTAGATTTCGTAACACTTTACTTCACACGTCGTGCGTTAGACAGATCGCGCGCTTTACAAAAACGTTATTTATTAATACGTTACATTTTAGTCTTAAATAAAATAAAGCAGTAATGTAAACTAATGAACTTTATCTTATACTTTTCGGGCTTAGAACTGTCTAAAGTTTGAAAATAAGTTTCGTAATAAGGTCGAAAATCGCTAGCACTCATTTTTCTAACTTGTGATCACTAGACAATGTTTCCTAGTTAAAAAAACAGATGCAAGCGATTTTAGACCTTATTAACGTTTGCAATTCGGTTGTTTTTTTTGCCGTATTTTCGTTTACTAATTTTGATGTTTCATTAAAAACCGTGATTTTGGTAAATGCCAATAAGGTCGAAAATCGCTTGCATTCACTTTTTTAACTAGTGACCACTAGATAATGTTTTCTAGTTAAAAAAACAGGTGCAAGCGATTTTCAACCTTATTGACCTTTGAAATTCGGTTGTTTTTACCATATTTCTCGTTCAACTAACTTTGCTTAGCTAAATAGCTTTTACATAATATTGACTAATTGACTAGTTGCGTCATAAAAGTCCTAATTGAACTAACACAATATAAGGTCGCGCGCGATATTATACTCGTACCTAGCGTGTTGCGAGAAAAACGCGCGTAACGTGTCCAGTAGCAAAAGCGCGCACGTGATGTTTTTTAACTATAACGAATGCCCGCGCCCCCGTCCGGCCAACGACGACGCTACTTGTTGCCACGCGCGATATCCATAGCGCCATAGCGTCTACTTACATAGCGTGCTATGTGCGCTAGTTTGATTGGGCGTGCGTTGATATTATTTCAACGCACGCCCAACCAAACTAGCGATGTATGTTAAAGATACGGTATCTGATACGCCAAAATGGACTAGTTTGGACAAAGCTTTACGCGCGTTTCACTCATAGCCTGCTAGGTATATATAATATCGCGCGCGACCTTATGTGTTAGTTCGATTAGGACTTTTATGACACAACTAAGTCAATTAGTTAGTACCTATTATGTAAAAGCTATTTAGCTAAGCAAAGTTAGTGAACGAGAGGTATGAGGAAAAAACAACTGAATTAACGTCAATAAGGTCGAAAATCGCTAGCACCATTTATTTTTTAATAAAGATAAAATTGTCTAGTGATCACTAGTTAAAAAATGAGTGCAATCGATTTTCGACCTTATTGACATTCATCAAAATCACGGTTTTTAACATATAACCACAGAATACATAATAGTACAAAGTACAGAAAATAGAAAAAATTTCCTACCTGTAGGTATAATGTCGGAAAAAAATGTACTTTTTTCCGACATCAATTTGTTTTTCCGAAATCAAAACAAAAAAGAAAGAAGAATCCCACAAACAAAAAAGAAAGAAAATACATTTATTTGAGAATCACATACAGTATACAAAAAAAAAACTAACCACGCTCTGTCGCAAAACGGTCCCAAACTCAGCATAATGCATGGTCTGCGACCAGCGCTCGTCTTCCGTAAAACCGGTCCGGTTTGTTGAAAGTTGGCCACTATCTTGGATTTTGTAATATTTTTAACATTACGTTGTTGTTTTCTAGACAAAATAGTACCAAAAACCGAGATTCATCGAAATCGGCCTACAAACAAAAAAGTTGACCGCCATCTTGGATTTTGTAATATTTTAACATTGCGTTGTTTACTTACTTTCACTGCCTAAAACTAACTTATCAAATTTAAATAAATAAAAAATAAAATAATCTAATCCAACCGAAAATTTAACTAAGTACTGCTTTAATGCCAGAGGTCACCGGAGTTCACCCATACGACAGCTCCCGCGCAAGTGGCGGGCGAGCCGACTAGATGCAATAAATACCTAAAGTTCCCGAAAAAGGCGCCCTTAAATGTTTTTCTATTTGATATTTCGCTTTTAAATGACAGCGTCCAGCCGGTCTAGCATGCGCACCACGACTGTCAAGTCAATACTCGTGTCTATGGCGCGCTATGTCTGTTCGCTCACATCAGTGTGCGGTGTGCGAGAAGTGTTAACATTTTTCGTTGTGGTGCGTCTTTGATGGCGGACGCAATCAGTCTACGCTACAAGTTCAGTCTGTTACGCGGTCACAAGCAACTAGTTACGTATGTAGACTCACCTCTAATAGGGCCGAGCGCGGCGTCTCTACACAGCGCCGTGAGGTCGCTGCCCGAGTACCCGTCCGTCAGCGCCGCTAGTCTCGCTAGCTCGTCGTCTGTGATGGCGGACGCCGCTGCCCCCCGCGCTAGTACCCGCCGTAGTAACGCACTGCGCGTGCGCAGGTCGGGGAGGGACACGTATACGCGTTTGGGGAATCGTCTGTAAGATGTGCAACGGTTAGACATTCACCTTACTTGTCTTTGTTGTATTTTATTACTTCCTTGAACTTATACACACATCAACTTTGTCTAGGGATACAGGTGCTATTTTCATACAAACGAGGTAACTTTGAAGCCTTGGTTTCCTGCCAGGGATGTACTGTGCTGTGATCTGATGACGGCTACCCAGGGAGTAAATGGAGGAGATTCAGATCGCTATACACACCCAACTGATCTGACCAGCATTCTAAAAACGTAATGGACATGTTTAAAAAAACCGCGAAAATAGCATGAAAATTTATGGAAATCCTCAAACTGAGAGCTCTGACCCATTAATCTTTTAGAATGCTGATCAGATCAGTTGGGTGTGTATAGCGATCTGAATTTACTCCATTCACTCCCTGGATGGCCATCATCAGATTACAGCACGGTACATCCCTGGCAGAAAACCAAGGCTTCAAAGTTACCTCGTTTGTATGAAAATAAAACCTGTATCCCTAGACAAAGTTGATGTGTATATTTGATTTTGTAAATGGAGCGCAAAATTACCCTGTATTATAACGACGTACCTGAGTGCAGCCTCGTCTAATTCCTGCGGCCTATTAGTAGCGGCCAGGACTATAAGCCGGTCGGCCCCGGCCGCGGGCAGTCCATCGAACTCCACCAGGAACTCTGTCTTCAGCCGGCGCGACGCTTCGTGCTCGCCGCTCGACCGCTCGCATAGCAGCGAGTCTACTTCGTCCACGAATATTATTGACGGCTGGGAGGATAATGGCGAACGGTTGACACAAATTATATTGGGTAGTTTTCAATCGGGTAACAATAAATTTGAATCGGGTATTGAAAATACTGAATATAGCGTACTGAAATACTAAGTGGGCGACGAACTGAAGGCAACTACAGATATTGAAAATGGGTGACTTTACAAAATACAGATTGAGTAACTAGTTATTCAGAACAGGCGACCAAATTACTATTTGGGCGACAACCTTTGGGCACACAAAACATTAAAAATTTGGCATATATTTTATTAAAAAAACACGGCCAAGTGCGTGTCGGGCCATGCGCCGTAGGGTTCCGTAGTTACCTTATACCATACCATATTTAATACCACCTTTCATTTTTCGTCTGCAATAATAACTTTGTTTTTCACAGTTTTGTACTCACAAAAAAAAACAGTTTTGTACTCAAATTTCAGTAAGCCTTAAAGAGTGTTTTGATCACAGTAAGAAATAGGATCGTTTGGCAATAAAAAAGTTTTCGAGTTTATTTATCGTTTTTCAGTACAAAATGTATGGAAAAAATTTTGGCGATTTCTGTCGTTTCTAGTACTCATACCTTAAATGGTCCCATAGAGTATTTTGGTCCCCACACGAAATAGGATTGATTGGCATAAAAAATTTTTTTTTGGTATTTTAGCATTTTTTTTGCTAACCGTATTTTTTTTCCAAAATCTGTGAATGCAGTTCATAATATCTTAAAATGTTATGGATGGTCGCCTAGGAACGTTTTCCTGTAACTATAACGGTTAAGGTACCTGCCCTTAATGTACCGTCTCAAAAATCCACCATGTATAGTAGTTTTTTTTATTTTTGACTCTCTTATTTCAAAAGTTAAAGGGGGGGGGGGGGGGGGGGGAGACACATTTTATCACTTTGGCAGTTTATATCTTTCAAACGGTTGACTTTGAGAAAAAGTTGTCTTAGGAACCTCAATGTCATTTTTAAAGACCTATCTATAGACAACCAACACGAATTGGTTTGAAGAAAGAAAAATTTTTCAGTTTCAGTTCCATGTATGGGGAGCCCCCCCTTAATCTTTTATCTTTTTTATTTTTGTATTAAATTCGTTAAGCGGTTAACAGAATACATCAACCTACCAAGTTTCAACTGTGTAGTCTTAATACTTTCGGAATAAAGTGGCTGTGACATACGGACGGTTCAGTTAGGAAAGTAGGCAGTACAGGAAAACGTTCCTAGGAGACCATCCATAACTTTTTAAGATATTCTACACTTTGATCTTAGCCAAAAGGCCGAGAAGCGATCTTTTAAGATATTCTGAACTGCATTCACAGATTTTGGGAAAAAAATACCGTTAGCAAAAAAAATGCTAAAATTCCAAAAAAAATTTTTTATGCCATTCGATCATATTTCGTGTGGGGATCAAAAGACTCTATGAGACCAATTAAAGTATGAGTACTAGAAACGACAGAAATCGCCAAAAACTTTTCCCATACATTTTGTACTGAAAAACGATAAATCAACTCGAAATATTTTTTATTGCCAAACGATCTTATTTCTTACTGTGATCAAAATGCTCAATGGCCTTAAAGGCCAGGTAACTAGACTATGGGTCTTAAAAATTCCACGTGAAGTTTTATTAATATCCTTTCCTATTTATAACTTATTAAAATGAAAACCTCTGAGGGCGCCACTTTCGGTATGGGATGCACCTTAAATTTAGATTCGAATCCATTTTGCTCGTGAGATGACTTACAACTTTGACATTGATCTTAACTATTTGATACAAGGTGCTAGTCTTAACTCAATTTTGTCATTGCCAACCAATGTTTCACAATATCTTTAAACATTATTTTACAGATTACAAGTAAATATGTAAATCGTATTCTAATTCCACATTTGAATTTTATAAAGCGTTGTCACCATAGAAATAGAATGTCAAAGAACAACAAAGTCAATAAACAGATGATCCGAAAACGAATCAATACATTTTATATTAGATACGTAAAATATGACTTAGATTCATAAAATATGACTATATTATGGCAAAAAAAATTAATAAACTATGTTCCATACTATTTTCTTTGTCGATAAATGAATAAATGTAGCGAAATTTAGTTTTAGAGAAATATCTTATTTACCTTTGAAAAGTGTGATTACTTGGATTGTTTCTTTTAGTCACATCACAATTACTTAGAGTACAAGACACCATGGCTCCACGATACCTTTATTTTAAATTCTAATTAAGATTAAAAAATATTTTAAACAAACTGTGATTGCTCATTTGCTAAGCGGGACGCTAGGGGCTCTTACTGTAAAAAATGTTGGCACATGTCACTTGATCCTTTGTTTCTTTTTTACATAGACCATGTCCGTATCATGTTAACTTTTCTTTTCCACGCTTTGTTGGTCTTCTTGAGCGCAGCGAAAATTTCACCGTATTCAAAAAGAATCAATTCGAAATAGAAAATCAAATTATCCACGCCTAGATTGTCTTTCAAATTAGCGGGCACTTTAGTCAAGTGAGCAAGACTAATTTCATTCCATTCTCACACACATCATATTGTTAACTAGTATATCCCGGTCGAGTTAACTCGGCACCTGAAGCTCGATAGACCCCCTTCGTTTTCTCCTTGCCTCACGCCACTGTCGTCATGCCAGTAGCGTTAGTACATTTGTTAGCTGTAATTTATCGATAATCTGTCGAAATTTTTCAAAAAATTTACGACGGTGGCGTGAGGCAAGGAGAAAATGAAGGGGGTCTATCGCGCTTCAGGTGCCGAGTTAACTCAGGCAGTAGATTCTTATTTCCTTCGTTTGATTACAACAACATACACCTTATATGCCAATTTAAAGAAAATTATTATTTACCCAGTTCTTAATATCAGACTAGTAAATAAACGCACACATAAAGATAACTAAACATATAGTAAAAGCCATATATTTCATGGTCCAAGAAAACAAGGTCTGGCATTCCGGGAGTAACACTGGCTTACGTCATTATTCAGTTGCGTGACTTTATAGTAAACAAGCAAAGAATAGTTTTTTTTCCGTCACAATCATTCAAAATTATTATAATGCATTATAATAGGCTATTTGACTAAATTATTCCTTATTACGTAATAAACGCACCACATTGATATTTCATGGAAAATCAATGTATTTCATTAAAAATTTTAAAACCGCGTCAAAAACGCTATGGCACTGGACACGTGACTTGTTGACGTCACAAGCCTGTAAACATTGTAATATCCTTAGCCATTTGACAGCCATCAATCGCGGATCCTTAGACTATGGTCGTGTCAAACGCCTGAAGCCATATTTATTTACAGGCAAGTAACGTCATCAGTCATTTTCGAGCGTTTTCGCCACAGAAAAAAAATTCAAAAATTATTGCATTTTTCTAGGTGAAATTAATCAATTAATAGACTTAATTTAGTCTAAATAATAGTTAAATATGTTTTTTTACGCCAATATCTGTTAGGATGACCACAATTTGTGGTATATTTTCAATGTTGTCAAATACCCTATTGTAATTTGTTTCTCTTAGCAAACATGAACGTAATTTTCAATACCGATAGCGGAGATTACGTAAGTCTGTGTTACCCACGTGACTTTCTCTTTCTCCGAATGCTACGAGGGGAGTTCAAAGTATTATCGGTGTGTATATGAAGAAAAATGCAAAAAAATCTGAAGTAATTTTATTTTTTATATAGTCTCCTGGAACCTCAATACATTTCTTACAACGCGAAATAAACGTTTCAGTACCCTCCAAAAAATAACTTCCCATTTTTAAAAAATGATCGTCCATAGTCGCCTTATGCTTTTCATCATCGGAAAATTGCTTTCCACGACGCTCTTTTTTCAGCTTCAGGAACAAAAACTAGTCACTATAGGTGACAGATCTTGGTTGTAAAGTGGTTGATGGATCTATTTGAAACCACACTCTTGAATTGCCTTGGCAACGCGCGTCGAGTGAATCTAGCACCACCGTAGTCGATTTTGGTCAACATTTCGCGTCAAAAATTTTGTTTCACTCGAAGCACGATTGTGAAAAAAACCGGCCAAGTGCGAGTCGGACTCGCGCACGAAGGGTTCCGTACCAAAAAACGGCAAAAAATTACGTTAGTTATATGGGAGCCCCCCTTAAATATTAATTTTATTCTGCTTTTAGTATTTGTTGTTATAGCGGCAGCAAAAATACATCATCTGTGAAAATTTCAACTGTCTACCTGTTGTCGTTATTAATTTCGAGCAAAAAACAGCAAAAAAATCACGTTTGTGGTATGGGAGACCTCCTTAAATATTAATTTATTCTGTTTTCAGTATTTGTTGTTATAGCGGCAACAGAAATACATCATCTGTGAAAATTTCAACTTTCTAGCTATCACGGTTCATGAGATACAGCCTGGTGACAGTCAGACAGACAGACAGACGGACAGCGGAGTCTTAGTAATAGGGTCCCGTTTTTACCCTTTGGGTACGGAACCCTAAAAACGAATGATGGTAAACTGACGAAATTTTCTAATTGTCACCTTGGATAATGTCGTAAGAGAACCATAGACAAAAATGACCGTCATTACTAACCAGCAAATCCCGATACCGAAAATATTTTGAACTCCCCTCATATATATTATTATTGTACCATAATCTATTCTTAATCCAATACCTGAAGTTCCCTGGCAACCTGGAAGAGCGCGCGCACCATTTTCTCGCCGTCTCCGACGTATTTACTCGTCAGCGTGGCGGCTGATATGGAGAAGAACGTCGCCGAGCACTCGGCGGCCACGCACCGAGCCAGCAACGTTTTACCTACAATGTTGTGTTTGTTATGTTGTGGCCATTTTAAAGCATAACGCCAAAAAATCTTCTTCGTTTAATATATTGTGGCCTCAGTATTGATTCATGAATATAATCGGCGCGCGATAAGAATGGAATGGAAACTTGTCAAACTGAGATGCGCTCGGTATGCCGGCCGGCCAGCCACAGGGATATCCAAAAACACGGTGTCACGCATCCGATTCGAGGTGAGGGAACATTTGCTGCAGCAACTTCAAGTAAGATAACAAGTAGGGTTTGCAATCCCGCATTCCGCGTTCCCGCATTCCAGCGGTTTCCCGCATGTTAATAAGGACTGCGGAATTCCCGCATTTGCGCGGTAAATCCCGCGCGGGAATTTTTCTTATTCTCAGAACAAAAAGTAACCTTAATTTTTATGATTTGTGATTTCTCTTCTCGATTTTTAACACGAAGTTATTCCTGATTTATTATATGTTTATTTTTACGTGCTCATAGTATTACAAATTACTTACCAATGACCTCAGATCAAATAAAAAAGGAAGATGGAGCGTTGCGCAGTGGTTGCGAACAACTAAGTGAAGCCGGTTTTTGATGGTACATGTGTGCGTACTAGAGGGCGGGCGGGGGCCGGGCGGCAGGGTTCGACCAATGACGAACGAAAGCCAAGGCGTAGTTTCGTTACATATGTGTGCGTAAACTGTGTTTGTACACAGCCAAGGCGTAGTTTTACTGGCTTCACCGCTTTGTCGGAAGACTCCGTCTTTACTTTTTTATTTGGTCTGAGCCAATGACTAATTATTATATTGGCGGTGCAATTGATCTCTTAATTTCTAGTCTAGTAGACTTTTATGTCATTGATTTAGTAATATAAATATAACAGCAAGCAAGAAATGTGCGTATGCGTAAAGTAAATAGAGACAATAATCTATGTATAACTTACGATTTGATGTTTATTGTTAGTAAAACTAACTTCTTAGTATTATTTGTTACTTGTTACTTACTACCAAAAGTAATATGTTATAGATGTCCAGACTGATTTCTGTTAATTAATAAACACAGTTATTACGTATATTATGCCTACCTGTTTCATTTTTAAATACCGTGAACTGTTTACAATAAGCTTAAAAAAACATTCCGTTATTATTAAATTCATGTAAAAGAATTATTAGGAATTCCAGCGGGATCCCGCTGGAAAGGCAAATTTTCCGCAAATTTCCAGCTGGAAAAAAAATACTGCTGGATTGCAAACCCTAATAACAAGTAAACAATTTAGTTGATTAGTTAAAGTTGACTAATTCGTCAATTTTCGATTTACTTTGACAAGTTTCCATCCCGATGCGATGTCAATACATCGCACGCGGATTATAGCTGGTTAATCCGGCTCGAAGGACCAAATTGTAGTGTTTACTGACTAATTTCCTTGTTACAGTGAAAGTTTTAAAGTTTTATATGAATGTCAGTGTCATTGAATAAATGTTTTGTTTACATAGTCGTTCAAGTTTTGGTACACATATTGTTCATATTGAATAATAGTGATAAAAAAATATGTACCGTTCCCTGGAGGTCCAAATAAAAGTAGACCTTTGGCTGGCGATCTCAACCCCGTGAATAGTTCTGGCCTCAGTGAAGGTAAAACTACCATTTCTTGTAACGCCTGCTTAGCGGCCTAAAATAGAAAAAACATTATTGTAGAAAAGGTATCGATAACAAAATTGAAAATTCATAAACAGCGCAAAGCTTGAAATTGAGCCACTAGCATAATGCCACTAGAATCATCTAATGCCTGCCTCTCTAGCATAACCACCGAAACGCGATATGATATTACTATTTATCATGTTTAACTGTCAAAAGACAATGGATTCTGACAGTTGAGTGTCTATAAAACGCTGTATCACGTGATATCCTACATGTTTTGTCGGTCATGCTAGGGGGGCTGAACTTGACGCTCGCCAAGTGAAGACGAGTGATGGCGTACATTGCCTGTTTTGTAACAAATGTGTCAATGAGGTCCTTATTAAAAGCATCAACGAACTATATACATTCTGCGAGGTTCGGACGAGTGTGTGGAGCCATTGTCAGCGGGTTCAGCACTTTTCCGTCGTCAGATAATACACGAATACAAAAAAAATTGGTAAAAATATTAGATTAAGTTCCTTTCTACCGTGCAGGACAGGTACAGTCAGCGTCAAATTGATATAAGCGTCTATTGTTGACAGATAACTTGTTTGCTAAGATAATTTTGAACAGTCTGACTGCTTATATGAATATGAAACAATGAGTGCTAAGATATCTTGAACACCTTGTGTGCTTACAACAATATGAAGATTCTAACTGCGTAGATCAAAATGATTTTTTGTTTTTCAGATCATTTTGACTACTCTAGACGCTCATATCAATTTGACGCTGACTGTACCTCCTTTTCAGTTTCTTTCTTAAAGCAAAATTGGCATTTTACTTAATGAAAGGTTAAACAACTCACATCTTGTCCAGCGATATCATCCCAATGTATTTTAGGCCCGCCTTCCACGATCTCATCCAATATCAGCTGCACCAATTTGGGGTCCACGCCTCGTACTGACAGCGCAGACTGGGGGGTCCGGCTTCTGGTAGGGGTCCCTCTCTGTGACCCCCCGCCGACGGCCCTCCGGACTGGGGACCCGTTCACTGGCACCTGGTACGCGCTCTGATTATCAGACGCGGTGGTGGAATGGTGATGGATGAGTTAATGGCGATGCGTGTTAGATGATTAAGGAAAATAAGAAATACGTTTATTGTTAAGGTATAAATAAATAAAATAAAAATAGAAGTAATTAAGATGTGTCTTTAGAATTAATTTTTATTAATAATAAAAAATGTAAAAAGATATATTTTGATTTATTTTAAAAGCGAAAGCGAATTTTCAAGAAACAATGTTAAAACAAGTTGTACGTACACACACACGCACAAAAACATTTGCTCAAGAAAGCTAAAGTTTGTAAATAGACATTATTAAAATCTTACTGTACCCTAACTTTAGCCAGTCTTGAGTTATGAGAAGAACTTCGTGAGGGGATTAGGTAAGAACACACGACAGCACGTCAGGTTATACAGTTACACTGCGAAAACAGCTGTTATTATGTAGGGCATAAAGGCGGTCTCAAGGTCAACATGTATAGTCTGAGGTTCTGTCGTGTGTACATGACAAAATGTAGTCGTTTATTATAGAACTAGCGGCCGCCCGCGACTTCGTCTGCGTGGATAGTTTTTTTGCTATCCCTTGGGAACTATACGTTTTTTTTCAGGATGAAAGATACCCTATGTCCTTTTCTGCACCCCTGACAACGTGTATGCTAAATTTCATGATGATCGGTTCAGTAGTTACGACGTGAAGGCGTAACAAATAAACAAACAAACGGACTTTCACATTTATAATATTAGTAAGGATGCAATGGATCACATTCCTTGAGTTGTTGGAGTACCGTACAGGGTTGCTTGGGGCTTAATTATTAATGTAGCGATAGCAAAAAAGTAACAAAAACGATGGCTGTAAATATGTCATCGATCAATACTGATTGAATAGATAGAGTCAGAGTCACTTTTTAAAGCAATAAAGAACTTTGCAAAATGAACATTTAGTGTCCTACAGAAACTACAGACTTTCTCGATAGTTGGGTCAGACCTTTTTTAATATGAAGAATCGGCCTATACCAAATCGTTGTAATGTGCGCACTTGCATACTTCTTCATACTGATTAAAGGCCCGACCAACTATCGGCCGATAGAACTCTTATAAGATTGACATAAGTATCCGCTTACAAGTAGCGTTTTGGAGTGTCATTTATTTTTCTTTTGGAGTGTCATTTATTTTTCTTGGAAAAGTTCATCATCGCTTTTATGCAGGGGGCACACTCACAGCTTAGCACCATTTTATTTTCGCTCTAATGAATCTTATGTGATAAAGGGGAATGTCCGAAAAAAATCAAACTGAATATTTTTTTATAGGTAGGAATAAGCTCTCTTAGTAATAGAAAAAAAAAATCAGAATTTTCGGTTGCGTGAAAAAATTTAAAAAAATTAAAGTCTATTCGTCTTCACAAATATAGGAAAGTAACAGCAGAATGGAGATTATACCTTTGCCATCACCTGCCACAACCACAACATGGTATTAAAAAAAAATTTCAACACAAAATGTCAAAACTTTTGGCTTTTAATTCTTGTTGTCATAGTGGTAGGTGTTGGCAAAGGTATAATATCCATTCTGCTGTTACTTTCCTACATTTGTGAAGTCGAAGAGACTTTAATTTTTTTAAACTTTTTCACGCAACCGAAAATTCTGATTTTTTTCCATTACTAAGAGAGCTTATTACTACCTATAGAAAAATATTCAGCCAGTTTGATTTTTATCGGACATTCCCCATTAATGACAAAGAGTGGCCCCAGCATTTCAAAGTTTTACCCGTTGTTGAGAAGGGTATGAGCGACTTCATCAGCGGGCCGCGAAGCCCCGCCGTCGTCAGCTTGCGCCCTGCCACTGAGAGACTTCACAAAGATACTCACAGAAAGCTGCCGTTTGACAGCGGGCGGCGTCGACGCGGGCTTGACCGGGTACCGGCTGTAGTTGCCGTTGGAGCTGTTCGGCTGCGAAGACGACCTGCCCATGGAGCGCGGCAGCGTCTGCGACTTCATCAGCGGCCCGCCCCCGCCGCCCGGCACGCGACGCCCCGCCGTCGTCAGCTTGCGCCCTGCCACTGAGAGCCAACCTCAATTGTTTAATATTAGTAATATTTTTTTAATAATGTGTTACCACATTAAGCCGACCACATATAGACGGAATCCCTATTTGGAATACCGAAACGGAATATCAATAATGTATGAAAATTCCGTATAGAAAAATCTCCCATGTGTATGGCAGGTCCATACATTTGTATAGATTAGCTGCGTTCAGAACGATTCCGTTTCGGAATTCCGAATGGAAATTCCGTCTGTATGTGACCGGCTTTATTCATAAACGAAGATTAAGCTTAACCAAAAAGTTTGCTTCGGTATAATGACGCTTTGAGACGTCAAACGTAAGGAGTAATATTGCTAAGCCAAATTTTCGGTTAAACCGACGGAATTCCTTTATGGAATACCGTACACATGTACGTAATTCCGAATGCAGCTAATCCATAACAAATCTATGGACCTATCATACATATATGCGGGATTTTTCCGTACGGAATCTTCATACATTATTGAAATTCCGTTCGGAATTCCGAATCGGGATTCCGTCCGTATGTGGCCGTTAAGATTTATATTGCCAGTAAGTTTAAAAAAGGTGTGGCTGTAATCGTGTAGCGTTTAACCCGAAAAGTTACCGTGTGAGTGTATTTTGTTTTAAGTAGGTATAAATAAATAAATAAAATAAAAAAGCTTTTATTTTTTATTTTTTTAGTAGGTAAGTCAACAATAATTTCTGGTAAGTTACTCGATAAAGAATGGAAGCCAAATAAAATACGATGACAATGATGCGATTGCAATAAATGTTGTTTAAGTTGTAATACAATCGGGTGTAAATAGAAACCATCAACAATTGAATTGATTGATTGAATAGAAAAAATATCAATTTAATACGTTTGTATTGAATTGATATTTTACCTATAATAATGTATCTATGACACAAAATATACACAGAAAATACTATCGTTAATAGAGGCGCGGTGCATTAAAAATTATGTCGTGAAAGCTTTGCTGGTATTTTAACTTTTTATAGACGCAAAACCGAGCGACTCGAGTTAAAATAAAAACAGAACAAAGCAGTCATTATGACTAAAGCTCTTAGAAGCAAAATAGCTTAATGAGTCAGCAGTCTTTGGTGATTCAGATCGACAATAAAACAACTAAAGTTAAAACACTTTTAGCTCATACATGCATAGTTGAATAAGTCAACTTATTTTTGGTTGACTGAGTAATCACTTTGTGTTAATTTTGCAACGAGAGACACACACGCACAGCTTAATGTGGAACCAAATAATAATTATGTAACAATACTGAAACAGGTGTATAAACTGAACAAATTTCTCCAAGGAACATAGGTAGAAAAACGAAAAACAATTCATACTCCCGTACAAAATGTATTGGTCAGCTAACCAACTTACTATAGAAAGACGTATCTATGTTCCTTGGAGATAATTGTTCAGTTTATGCAAAATATTACCTGTTTCAGTCAGTATTGTTAAATAATTTGGTTCCACCTTATATAACGTGTAACAGAATTAATGGCTATATCGGGTCATTTTGAACTTACCATCCAAATTTTAAGGGTGTGTCCAGTCCATGAAACTGAACAACTTTTTCTAAGAAACATGTGTCTAATTTCGCCAGAAAATTGTGTTTCATACTGAATTGATCACGTGATCTCTTTTAACCATGTGTTCCTTAGAGAAAGTTGTTCAGTTTCATGGACTGAACACATCCTCAAAATTTAGATGGTAAGTTCAAAATGACCCTGTATAGAATAGGGACCATCAAACTAAACAACTTTTACTATGGAGCCAAAACTGAAATCGCGCGAAAAAAAAACAGCTGTTTCATACGTTTTCATATTTTCATTATTAATTTTTGTATGCGATTTCAGAAATTCTGTTACACGTTTTATTAAAAAAAAATATTGAAAAATATCTTTTTAGGTAAGCTATTTAATGCACCTCTTTTTAGTTCCGTTAGTAAATTATAATGGTGAGTGAATTAAGTTTTGTTGGAATATTTTTAGTCAAGCACAATCGAAGTTCGGGACATGTAACATAAGCCATGCTTTATTTACGTAACACTACTCAAAATTATGTAGAAAACGAAAAAAATTCTCTTACAAAAAACATTCGATCGAAGTACTTATAAAAAGAGACATTATATATACTAGCTGCCTTACTAATAAACATTTACCCGCGTTGTGTACGGGTGATACAGCGAAATCTTGACTAATAAACAAATTTTGACAGTTCCGTGACATACGCCTGTTGTAACGAGTGGGTAATTACTATGGAAACTTAAACTGTCACTATACACTCACGGGACCTAGTTTAACTGATGTGTAAATACGTAAAATGGATAAAAATAAAGTTTTATCATTATTTCGATGTTGTTTCTAGAACAATTCGATATGAGAAGTCTTTACTAGCATACAAAGCAATGAAACTGGTCAATCAGCCTACAATTTATATAAGAAACCGTACATTACTGAAGTCCTGTCAAAGTTCCTTTTTATAAATTAAGCAAAATAGATTGATTCTATAATCCCATTATCATTTTAATAAGATTATTAACAAACCAACCGTTGCAATGCTAGATCATAATTATCTAATATTGAATAAAAATGCACTAGTTTTTCATTCGATATATTTTATTTTATAGACATACATAACCTTTAAAAGAAAATAGTTCTTCGTTGTTCTTAAGTTTTTAATCGATGCAGCTTTCTTCATGTTAGGATAGCGCAAAGATTGAAATCTTTGCGATAGGGTAGGTAGGTAGGTATATAAGTTTCCTTCATGTGCTCGATTCCTCGATCTTATTTCCATGATCTTGACTTAGGTATGATCTGGTGCTTGTTAGATTGTTTCGAGTACAAGTTAATAATTATAAATAATAAACATTATTTATAAAATTGGCAAGAATTACATCTCTCCAGCGTTGATTCCATTGGGATGACATTATTATGCAACTCGTGAGCGTAAATCACAAACTGTGAAAATGAGGTGGGTATTCCAAAGCTTGCAAATCTTGGCTATTACTGAGAAAAACACAAAACAACCGAAAATAATAAAAGAAACGCATAAAATGTTGTGTATTTACATTTTGAACATTTGAAAATATTTGTTTGTTTATTATTGTCATGGCAACGTATGACATTTCCTGTGATCGTTTAAAAACACGATAGACAGTTGACGAAAAAAAAATAAGTAAATTAAAACCAAAAAATTAAAAAACCCATTACAATTTAAAGATTTTAACCAAATATGCCTCAATATAAGATTTAAATTATTTATTTATTTATATTTCACTAGAAAATAATTAAAGATAATGTTGTTTTAGAACGTGAGCACCAGTGTTGCAAGTGATATTCGTATTAACCTTTGTGTAACTACCCAATACAATAAAAGTCTTTATTAGTAACCGACTGTATACGCGATCTATAACTCATCTATCACTGTCATAGTTACACACTTGTAAAACGGGTGGGTTGCAGTTCTTTATTAGTAAGGCGGTAGATATTTTAGTTGTGGATATCGATCGACGTCATTCTCCAATAAAATCGTTCTTAGATACGAATATTTTTGTATTTCCTTTGACGGCTTTTATAGATCCCTAAATAGATAGTATACTACACTACAGCCAAATATATTAGTTTTTTTTAAAAAGAGGACTACAGCGGGATCTAGTTATAGTTGTCACATGTTGTCAGTTACAATGGGAACTCTCCATTTGTTCATAGTATTAAAGTGACATACATTTTCTTTTTGGGAAGACTTTGTTATTGCGAACACATGGTTGAGCGGACGGAGCGATTATGCAATTCGACGCGTGGGCCTATTGAGGATTAATGAGCATTTATTACTGCTATGCTGGGGCCACAAAACGCAGCCACTGTTTATTGCTTTAATGAACATTAAACCGTTTCCGACTGGAGTCTAATGGACTGGACAAATGAAAAAGTGATCGAGTTTCTCGTAATACTTCAAACTGAACCATGTTTATGGGATCCGCGACATAAAAGTTGCAAAGATCGTGGTTCTCAAAATGATGCCTGGCGCCGAATAAAACCAAATTCGCCTTTTGGAACAACAATTGAAGAACCGAAAAACATTCTCCTAAGGGATATTTATTATCGAACTCATCTGAACAAATACAGGAAGTCTTTTAACGCCATTTTTTTGGCGATAATGGGCATTGACGTTAAGTATGGCCAGTCAGTCATCGCGTTAATATTGTTGATTAATTCTTGCTATTTTCAATGGCGTTTGGTAGGCATTGCCGTTGACCGTTCGTGTGGCCCTAGCGTTAGACAGCACTGACATTTGAAGATAAGGGTTTTCAGGAGTAAAGATTTTTTAGGAAACGAGAAATGGTTTGGCTATGTTATTGTCGTACCATTGAGGTGGGCTTGTGTGGATAATCCATGCTATGTTTAATCGTTGACTAATCGCGTAATACAGCTAAACACTCATCTACACTGAATATTATCGCAATAAGTTTAGTAAATGCAAACTAAATCCCAAAATAAATGTTCCTAATAGAGAATGTACCTAGTATAATGCTAACGTGGGAACCGTCAACCGGTTCCGCGTGACTTGAACGCAAGGATATCAGTTGTCACGCATGCGTGATGCACAATTGCACATGTTCTGTGGATACGGGATGCTGCGCACGAGTTGATGGGTATGTGAAGCAAGTGTATGAGGGGTATTTTGAGCCTGTGATGAAAGAAAAAGATACACATACAATAAATTACGGGTTAAAAAAATCAATGGTTAAAAAATAGGTGTGTCTTTAATAATGTTGAGCGTAGAACATTTGCAGTTTACACGTATATGGGAATGGGATTGAGTTTAGTTTTTCTGAGAAACGGTCGTGTCAAGGAAAACATGCATAGCATAATAATATGTAAGAGTTAACAGTTTATTTGTTATACGGTTTATCACATTAAATTCACTGCATTAGACAGGGAATAAAATACATCAGAAACTAGTTTTTTAGTAGAGCGTAGACAAACTAGGATGCCGAGGTCATAGCCTAAAAGCCAGCAAATTATTGGTTACGACTACGAATTAATGAGGCATAAATCTTTAAAAATCACAATGGCTCATTGAGATAAGTCTACGCAATGACAACGTTACGGCACTGATTGCCAACGCGTTCACTGATAGTGGGCGTCTTGCCCTCGATACATGAAGTTGATGTAATTTGCTAATGTATGTTATAGGCCTATTTTTAAGTTACTGGCCTTTATTTAGGCTGACCTATCAGTTTTCATAAAACTAGTTACATCTTTGTCTGAGAGAAATATTTTGATAGTAACTAATGGAAATAAACCAAAATAGTAAAAAATAAGTAATGCAATGTTGGCAATAATTCTGAAAATATATGAAACATATTCTTTCGTGAAAGTCTGCTAAGAGGTTAAGTAAAAGTCAACAGCTTGAGCATAATTGTTTTGGCAGTACTCCGAAAACATAGCGCAAGTAATAAATAACAAAATGTATTACGATTAGGTTGTCGTAAAATACAGGACTTTGTTCAATCAATAACAAGCCATGGGCACAAAGTACGTAACGTAGCGGCATGCATAGGGAATGTTTGATGGACTAAATATCGTATATATGGGAGGAATTACATGTACCACCATAACCACATCCAAGGGCAACAGGTGGGGGCTAATTTGTATTAAATATTAATTTTTCAAACTTAGTTAAACTTTGTTGACTGCAAAAAGGTGTTTTGCAGCTCCCTTGACTAGAGTCACATTTGTAGATTTATATGTATTTGATATTTTAAAATCGATGGTTATAATCGTTGGCCGTAATTTGGTGTGGTTTTTGTATATGTAGACCAGCAGGGGTGTCAAACTCATTTTTCTAAAGGGCCATTTTATAAAATGTTGGGTGTGTTACCGGGCCAGACTTAAAATAAAAACTCAAATACGTACTAAATTATTATAAACTAGCGGCCGCCCGCGACTTCGTCTGCGTGGAAAGGTTTTTTGATATCCCTCGGGAACTATACTTTTTTTCGGGATGAAAGGTACCCTTCTCTGTACCGTGTATGCAAAATTTCATGACAATCGGTTCAGTAGTTAAGACGTGAAGGCGTAACAAACAAACAAACAAACGGACTTTCGCATTTATAATATTAGTAAGGATAAAGCGCGCGCACTTTTAAACAATACTTACGTAGTAGCATCGAATGCCGTCTAAAATCCTCACTGGATAGATTCTGGTCGGGGCCGTATTGAGATGGCTTGCGGGCCGGATGCGGCCTACGGGCCGTATCTTTGACACCCCTGATGTAGACTATGAGCAGGGTCGTATACAATCCTACCTCATCAAGTACAGCAAGCTGCCACCTATCTAGCTTGGGTGTTGCATATTAAAAAGATATGTCATAAAATGGTAGGGTTGCCTGAGCATAACCTGGAGCATTTTGTACAGTGACTCCAGAAGAAAGAAAGAAACACTCCAGGTATAGGGCAGGCAACCTACATTAATTATTTACAGGATGGCAAATAAATGGAATTGGCAAGAACTTTCGAACGGCATGAGTTTCATCTTGCTTCTCAATGAGGTAAGGTTGCATTCGGCCCGCTCTTAGTCTATAAATATACCTTAATTAAGTCAGAGGGGAAAAGGTGAGTGGTCAAACTGGATAGTGTTACTTTGTTCAATAAGGGTTTCGTTACAAATTACGTCATGTCAAAATCGATACTGAATACGCTGTAAGGTTGTTAGTAGTCGCCAAACATAATTGGAATGTTTTCATACACTTTTCACACATTATTTATCAATGCATGCATAGTGTGTTTTAACAATTAATTACTAATTAGGTACCTACATAAAAAAGGTGCAGTCAATAACATAAGATATGAACGGATGATGCTTTATGAAAAAGCTGAAAGATAGCTTATAAAATGGCAATAATTTGCAACAACCGCGACAAAGCCATGTATCCAAGTATCCATTATGCAAGTTGTTATTGTATGTAAATATTTGATGAAATAAATTCGTCGTATAGTCGATATATACACATCAACTTTGTCTATGGATACAGGTGTTATTTTCATACAAACGAGGTAACTTTGAAGCCTTGGTTTTCTGCCAGGGATGTACCGTGCTGTAATCTGATGATGGCCATCCAGGGAGTGAATGGAGTAGATTCAGATCGCTATACACACCCAACTGATCAGATCAGTTGGGTGTGTATAGCGATCTGAATCTCCTCCATTCACTCCCTGGATAGCCGTCATCAGATTACAGCACGGTGATATGTGTATATTATGATTGATGTGTGTATATTAATAAACTTTACAGAAAGCCGAACTGTCTCAAATGATACCTACTAAATTTAATTTTTATCTTGAAGTTGAAAATGGATTGCGTTGAAAAAGTGATACCAATATAGGTACCATTGAATTTCGCAAGATCGTAATCTTAGCGTGATTTCATTTACGTATTTGTGAAATTCAATAAATTAATACGTCTGAAGAAGGCAATAGGTTCTTCATTTCCGTGGTTACAGATTCTATTTCCGTGCCAGGTAATTCTAGAAACCTTTCTCTAATATAGAGATAATTTACACTTTATTGATATTTTTTACCTATAGAACAAGATATGAAAGTTGTAATATTTTATAATCAAAAAGTTTTGTAGTAAATTAAAATAAAAAATGTGACTTTACTATTACAGCACAGCATTCGCTTAAAAACGTAAATAATGGTGCAATGCGCTAAGCTTCAGTTTATAATTGAGCAGAAACCAAAATCTATATTGAGCTCTATTCTCTAGATTGGGTCTAGGTGCCTTTTACTCAATTTTCGATATTTGTGATAGCAATCTCGATAAAGTGAAAGTAACAAAAATTGTGATGAAATATTTACTTTCACATAACAAAGCAGGAAATGTCTCTTTTGATGGAGCACATAAAAGAAAACACTAAAGCTCAGCGGTAAAAAAAAGAAACTGAAATGAAAAGCTGTGCCCTATAAAACGCTTTTTATAAGATTAACACAGCGTGAAGTCTCATTGACTACTTTTATATAGCAATGATGACAACGCTATTTAATATAAATTTTGTTAAGAAGCATACAATAATATATATTGTTAAAATTATAAGTAGAAAGTTCGTCAATTTTATACAATAAGGTGTCTGTGATTGAATTATGATTGTTAATTTTATGCTTTTTCTAACTAATACAGCACCGCACCGGACGACGCTCTGTAGGTAGGCCCCCGACAAGGTGGACCGACGATCTGGTGAAGGTTGCCGAAAGCCACTGGATGCGGGCAGCGCAGGACCGATCGTCGTGGAAATCCTTGGGGGAGGCCTATACCCAGCAGTGGGTGTCGTGCGGCTGATATGATGATGATGAACTAATACAGGGACAGACGCGTCTGTCCCTGTATTATTTAGACGTTTGCTCACTCGATTTGTCTGCGTGGACAATTTTTTTGTCTGCGACAATTGTTTCAAATCATCCAAGCCCCCTAACGTGACATATATATCACGTGATATAGCGTTTTATCAACACCAAATTGTCAAAATCCATTGTCCTTTCATTTTGACAGTTAAACATGATAAATCAGTATATCATATCGTGTTTCGGTGGTCATGCTAGGCAGGCAGGCTTTGAACTATCTGTGTACTAATTTTCATCCAAATCCGTTCGTGGTTGAGTGACAAAACAAACTTTCACATTATAATATTACTCAGATTAAGTCGCGTAATTAAAGGCGAAATTTTATTGCACTTTAAGATTAGTGGCAATTGTCCAGTCAGAGAACAAAATAACTGGAGTTTTAATTAGCTATTGGCTCAACACAAGCGATAATTTTAGAATCACCGAACAATAAAGATAGTGCCGAAACGCTTTTACAATAGTTTCATATTTCTTTCTGCCATACGTTTCTTTAAGTACAAATGAGTCATGTTTTTAGGGTCTCGTACCCAAAGGGTAAAAACGGGACCCTATTACTAAGACTCCGCTGTCTGTCTGTCTGTCACCAGGCTGTATCTCATGAACCGTGATAGCTAGACAGTTGAAATTTGCACAGATGATGTATTTCTGTTGCCGCTATATCAAAAAATACTAAAAACATAATAAAATAAATATTTAAGGTTTTTTTGCCGTTTTGGTACGGAACCCTCCGTGCGCGAGTCCGACTCGCACTTGGCCGGTTTTTTTATTAGGTACCTATTCTTTTAGTTTTTGAGCTGGGGCATTCGTTAAGTGATTAGATTCCAGTCACGATATAGAAAAGAAAATACTAAGTGAATTCAAAATAACTTGACGTATAGCTGGCCAAATCAATTTAGAAATTATTGTGTAATGTAACGAATTTACAATGCGTGTGGTAGGTAGGTGTCCAGGAAATAAGCGACATAAGTAATTATTTAAGTAAATGTTTGGTGTACCTACTTATCAGCAGTACCGGCGTTAGGGGGGGGCGAGCACGGGCGACCGCCCGGGGCGCCGGATATAAGGGGGCGCCGCTGGCGCCCCTTTATACACACTCGCTCATGACGCTCATGGAGCGAGTCCTACTTACTATCGTAAATTCCCTTTTAGCGACAAAATCGTTATGGTGGCTAGGCAACACATAATCACAACAATTTGGCAATATCTCGCCGAAATTTCATCGCTCGTTTACATGTGCCGTTTAAGATTTGGCCATTGTAAAATCCAGGGGCAAGCAGTGCGACTGCACTGGGCGTCCTCGTGTTTGGGGCTCCAAAAACGCTTGACCACCGATCGACTATCAATCATATTGTTGCCTGCGGACGAGTGACGACGTGACGAATGAAACTGACTAAAAATCGCACTGCCTGGCCAATTTTTGTATAAAAAAGCAAAATTAGTGGATGAAACTGACTAAATGGCGCTGCGCAGCTGTTTTTCGCTATAAACAAGAAAGATGAGTAGATGAAACTGACTAAAAATCGCGCTGCGCGGCCGTTTTTTTTAACTATAAACAAGTAAAATTACAATATTCGTAGATGAAACTGGCTAAAAATCGCGCTGCGCGGCCGTTTTTTTATTGTTGTAATGAGCAAAATTAGAAGATTAGCAGATGAAACTGACTAAAAATCGCGCTGCGCGGCCGTTTTTTTTACTATAAGCAAGCAAGATTACTAGATTAGTAGGTGAAACTGACTAAAGATCGCGCTGTGCAGCAGTTTTTTAACTGACAGGCAGAATTGAAAATCTTGGAATTGGAATCGCAGATAGGGGGCGCCCCGTAGAAATTTCGCCCAGGGGCGCTGATAGTGCTAAAACCGGCACTGCTTATCAGCGTCGTAGCTAAGGTAACGAGCGCCCCTGGCAAGATTCGAATTTTGCGCCCTTAGACATATTTCTAGGATGAATGAGCTCTTCTGAGAAGATTTGAATTTTTCGCCCCAAGACTTAATACTTTTTAGGGTTCCGTACCCAAAGGGTAAAAACGGGACCCTATTACTAAGACTCCGCTGTCCGTCTGTCTGTCTGTCTGTCTGTCTGTCTGTCTGTCTGTCACCAGGCTGTATCTTATGAACCGTGATAGCTAGATAGTTAAAAATTTTACAGATGATGTAGGTATTTCTGTTGCCGCTATAACAACAAATAAAAAAAGCAGAATAAAATTAATATTTAAGGAGGCTCCCATACAACAAACTTTTTATTGCCGTTTTTTGGTACGGAACCCTTCGTGCGCGAGTCCGACTCGCACTTGGCCGGTTTTTTCTAGCTATGGGTCAGCAAAGTGCGCCCCCCTGAGGGTTGCGTCCCTGGCAGTCGCCCCCCTTGCCAGTCCCTAGCTACGACGCTGGTATTTATATCTATATTAATCCAAAATAACATGTTTTTGTCAATTGGTGCTTCAACAATGACCACACTACTTGATCGATACTTACATAACGGATACAGAGGACTTTGGTTGAAATGGATAGAGTGCATACAGGATGTAGGGTGTCAGATGGATTCACACAACATTATGCAACAATGTGTAACACAAGCCAACAAAACCGGTGCTAAGCACAGTGAACCCACATGCAAACATCGACAAATTCATACACAAAAACCAATCGACCGTCAATTGTTACCATCAAACGTCAAACGGTTGGTTAATTCCAGTTAGGAGCTTTGTTAATTTTGTTTTTTATTTATTGTTGCAGTAGGTTATGTCAAACGAAGCGAAGCGAAATCTTTATGGTTGTCTACCTTCTGTCGACGACTTCGTTTGACCACTGTTACTTTCGGTATGGGCCAGTAACGTCGTCTTCGATTTCTCTAAGGGCCTTCGCACCTTTAGAGGTGACTCCGTAGTAGTCTTTTTGGCGCTCCGCTCTGGCTCACCCTCTACACCCAATTTACTGAGGGCGACTAGGTTGGCTACATCAGACACAACATAGGAGTAACTTAATAAAACAGTATATGTTTACTCTTAAAAATAATAAATAAGAAGCCTGGCATGCAAGACAAACAGCCCATTTAAGATTTAAAAACAAATGCAGTAGCTTTTCTAGACAGGACAGTGATAGCACATGAGTAAAGAAAAGGACCAGAGACAAAGCTTCATACAACCGCGCGAATCGGTTGCACTACTACAAGCACGCGGGGCATGTGTGCGTGTCCACTGGCCACTTGTCGCGTACGCGGAAAAAACCTGACCCTGTAGCCAATGTCACATTTACAAATTTTCGCTATCGCTTCGCTCTGAAAAATGTATGGATTTGACGTTTTAAAATTCGATAGTTAACGAAACCTTATGTCAATCCCATACATGTTTCGAAAGCGAAGCGATAACGAAGATTTGCAAATGTTACTTTGGCTAGGGGGTCTGTTTTGACAACTGCAGCCAGTTGCCAATCTCAGGGCATTGCTTGTTTTGTTAGTTACAAGTTTGAATTTCACGTTCTCAAAGAAGCTTTGTCTCTGGTCCTTTTCTTTACTCATGTGGTGATAGTTTCAAATTGTTGGGAGCTTACCAAGGAAGTGCAGTCGGTCTTTGGCCATGCCGAGGTTGGTCTTCATCTTGTCCTGGAGCCTCTGCGCGCGCTGCCACGCGTCCCCGCGCCCGCCCCAGCAGTCCACGGCGATGCCACGCTCTAACTCGTAGATGCCTTTCTTGTATAATTCTATTGCTAACTCTTTCTGACCTGCATTAGAGATTAAAGAGATTCAAGTCGATTCTGATTGGAGTGCCTCGTTCTTAGAAAGGGAATGTTGTAATAGTTTGGTGCGAAAGTACACCCCGAGCACTCCATACAAGCGCCGCGTTTCAACTACCTATTACACAGACGCTACACAGTGACGTTTTTGCACACGCGCAACTGTGTGCGTGAAGTCTAGGGCTTTTGAATGAGCACACGATTCGGCACACGAACTCGCGCGGTGAGGTGAGGTAATTGATTGTGGGGCGGGACGGAGAATTTCCTTTCTGTACGGTAGTACTTATATCTATTCTGTGGCGAAAGTTTAGGGCTGTTCCTGCCTTCTACACAATCGCCGAAGTGTGATGGGCGATTATCGGCGAAAGCACGATTGTGTGGAGAGCATCCTCAGTACCATAATATTGAATAATAGTGTTGTATTGTAGATAGTCGGTAAGTTCGTTAACATCATCTCAATCACCGTTAATAGACATATACTAGAGGAGAACTAGAGTAACCGACATCGCTCGAAGGATTGCTCAGCTGAAGTGGCAATGGGCAGGATACATAGCGAGAAGAACTGATGGCCGTTGGGGCGGAAAGGTTCTGGAATGGCGACCGCGCACCGGACGACGCTCCGTAGGTAGGCCCCCGACAAGGTGGACCGACGATCTGGTGAAGGTCGCGGGAAGCCACTGGATGCAGGCAGCGCAGGACCGATCGTCGTGGAGATCCTTTAGGGGAGGCCTATACTCAGCAGTGGGTGTCGTGCAGCTGATATGATGAAGATGAGACATATACTGGCGTGCACGATTGTGCAGAAGGAAATACCGCCATTGGCTATTCTGTGGATGCTTCAATCATGATCATGGCGATTCGCAGTATATGTTTTTACCCAAAAACGGACATGCTCGTTTTATTAGCTTATTGTATGGTATAACAGGACAAAAACTCCCGCGTGTCAATTTTAAATAATAACTGAGTTAAGCTAAGAGAAAATTGGCACGCGGGCACAGAATAGTATGTTTAAGTAAGCGGGAGTTTTTGTCCTCGTTTTGAAAAAGTCGATACCATACAATAAAACGAGCACCATACAATAATGTGCGAAATAAACGAATCACTGGCGCTGGTGAACATCATCGGCAATCTTGTGGAAACGCCGTAAAGTAGCCCGCAAACATCTTGAAATTGAGTGGGGATTGCGCAGAACGCGTATTTTGGGTATGCGTAGCGGTGAGGGGCGGCGGGAGAGGCGCACGCTATTGGTCGCTCGCAAGCATAAGAGGCGTGTGTTGCCAATTAACCGCCATGGGGTGAGCATTTCGTAAGCCAACAAATATGCTAGTCTTATCCAACTTGTATTGTCATTTTTTTTGAACAAGAATAACCTAAATGGTAATCCAACAGCCCCCTTAAATAACTTGGGATAGAGTAAGCAAAAACCACTTTAAGGCCATTCCATAGTGACTGGTGGGACATTTTATGCCAGAATTTGACCATCCCTGAGTTATGATTAAGTCATTATAAATCATACAACAGTGAAATTTGTTTTAAAACATACCTAAAGAATCATTTTGTTATCCCTTTTAAAGGAAAGTCCAACAGTCAATATTTATTTCAATGTTAAACTACTCTTTGAATGAATGTGACAGGTGGGACAAAACATAGCCAATACCTTTGCTCATTCAATGTAAAATTTTAGGCAAACTACAAACTACTTTGTGCTACAAATAACTTATGACTAAGGTACAAAAGCAAGGGACCCCACCCAACACAAGTATTCCATTCTTTCTGGGACTGTTTCACCTCAAACTATTTTGTATTTTGGGAAATAAATCTTTTTGTATTTTCTTTTGATGGTTTTTTCCTTTGTTGTGATTGGATAGTGATATAAGTATTAACCTAAGTAATATAAATAAATGCTAACTACCTAGAAAAGAAAAATAAATCATTTTGAATTTTTGACTGGTGGGACAGAACTTATTTAGAATGATTCATTAGTGCACTAGTGACAAAATTGTAAATTTAATAAAGTAATAATTTATATTTCTATTCTATAATAAATGACCCTTCAACTAAACTAAATATTCAATATACATTTTAATTTTCAGTTTTAGTAGAAAAATACTTAACATAAGTATTTTGTAAAACATTACCAATTCAGTAATAATAAGTCATGAATATGAAGTTAAATCAGAGCAAAATCTATTATTTTGTTATTCACTATGTTATGGAACATTATTCTTTTGTTTTATATAATGTACTTGGTACTTGTAGATATAGACTCACAAAAATATTGCTTTGTTTTTTGGGTCAAAGCCATTGCAAGTAGCAGACAACAAAGGAAAATTGTAGCAATATACATGCCTACACTAAAATAAAGGACCCCAAACCTATAGTTAGAAATATGTGGTTTCAGTTAAACGTCCTGGATTTTTTATATGTTATCAGCGATTCTTAACCTCGGGTCGCGACCCAAATTCGGGTCGCGAGAGGTATTCGGTTGGGTCGCGGGCCCCCAAGCGACTTTAAAAAGTGATAAAATTTTACGTTTTTAATTGTGAATATTTTTACTTTTTATTGATAGGACGATCGATTTCATTACACAAAGTATTCTCAAATTTATTATTACTCACAGAACAAAGACTAAAGGCTGTGTTACTGCCATCAGTTCACAATTGCAACATGTTATTTGTCAGTTTTCGGCATCCTTACTAATATTATAAATGCAAAAGTCCGTTTGTTTGTTTGTTACGACTTCACGCGGTACCTTGGCAATATCTCGCCGAAATTTCATCGCTCGCTACCATGTGCCGTTTAAGATTTGGCCATTGTAAAATCCAGGGCGGCCCTAGGGCGGTGCAAGCGGTGCGACTGCACTGGGTGCCCTCGTGTGGTGTGTGGGGCGCCGAAAACGCCCGACCACCCGTCGACTATCAATCGTATTGTTGCCTGGTGACGAGTGACGACGCGACGAATATAACTGACTAAAAATCGTACTGCGCGGCCATTTTTTAGTATAAACAAGCAAGATTAGTGGATGAAACTGACTAGAAATCGCGCTGCGCGGCTGTTTTTTTGTTTTATATACAAGCGAGATTACAAGATGAGTCGATGAAACTGACTAAAAATCGCGCTGCGTCACCAATTTTTTTCTATAAACAAGCGAGATAACAAGCTTAGTAGATGAAACTGACTAAAAATCGCGCTGCGCGGCTATTTTCTTTTCTTATAAACAAGCGAGATTACAAGATGAGTCGATGAAACTGACTAAAAATAGCGCTGCGCGGCCTTTTTTTTTCTTCTATAAACAAGCGAGATAACAAGCTTAGTAGATGAAACTGACTAAAAATCGCGCTGCGCGGCTATTTTCTTTTTCGTATAAACAAGCGAGATTACAAGATTAGTAGATAAAACTGACTAAAAATAGCGCTGCGCGTTTTTTAACCAACAGGCAAAATTGAAAATCTTAGAATTGCAGATAGGGGGCACCAGAAATGTCGCCCAGGGCGCTGGTAGTGCTAAAACCGGCACTGCCTTCACGTCTTAACTACTGAACCGATCATGAAATTTTGCATACATGTTGTCAGGGGTACAGAAAAGTGACATTCAGTTCCCGACGGATAGCAAAAAACTGTCCATGCAGACAAGTCACGGGTGGCCACTAGTAAAAAATAAATAACATGTCATTTTAGTACCTGTCACTGGAAAATAAAAAAAAATATTAGGATTAGGGTCGCGGACTGCAAATATATTTCTACTTTGGGTCGCTAGCCAAAAAGGTTAAGAACCACTGTGTTATAGATTTCGGTGCCCTGAGTAAAAGTCTCTGTGGATGCTACCACTGTTTTCGAGTCCCTTTCAGAGTTTCGTCTGCTGATGTACCCTCCTAATCATTATAAAAACTATAAACAACGGGCAAAATGAAAGAAAAACTGTGTTTTAGATTAAATATTATCAATCTATATTTACATAATACACCTCTACCGAATCATATTTTTAATAAATGTTACACTTTTAACTTTCACACTATTACCAAGATGTGAAATGATACATCTATAAATGCACATCAACGTGTCATTATCGCCATTTTATCTTTCTCTGAATGGCCGGCCAGCTTATCACAACATATTGAACCTAATGTCAATTAAATTAAATAAGAAGTTGGGAAATGAAACTTTTAAGTACCTACTAATACTTTGTTATATAAGGTCCTTCTTAAATAGTGCACATAATTTTAAGGGGTCAATGTACTCATGCATACAAACAACTTTTACTATGGTACCAACATTGAAATCACGAAAAAAAAAATCAGCTGTTCCATCGAAAATTTAAAATAGAATAGATCAAAATGTATGGAATGTTGGTACCATTGTAAAAATTGTTTGTATTCATGAATACATTCACCCCTTAAAATTTTGTGCAATATTTAAGAAGGAACTTATATAAGTATGGTACAAAATCAGAAAAATCTCTGAAAGGGACTCGGAAACAGTGGTAGCACCCATACAGACTTTTACTCAAGGCACCGAAATCTATAACATATCAAAATCACAGGACATTTAACTGAAACCACATTTTTCTAGCTATAGGTTTGGGGTCCTTTGTAGAGCTAAAATATGTTTTAGCTAATGAATAGCATTCAAGCTCTGATAGTGTATAATTTGTAAGCATAGACATTTCAGAGAATATTTTAATCAATACTAAATAATATACTAGAAAAAATACGACTCGCACCAGATCAATACTCAGACGGGAATCGAACCCGCGACCTTTGGATATCCGGTCCAATGCTCTGACCGCTGAGCTACCGAGTCACTAGTGACATCGTCGAATTTTTTCCTAGTATATCCTAAACTCTTACGCTGTAAGCCAGCGTTATTTCACCAATGTGAGGAATTACCTCGACATTCAATTGAAATATCTTTCCAGATATTTTAACAATTGATTAAGATGAAATAGCTATATAATTTTTAAATTTGAGATTTTTGCATTTACAATGCTATTTTTAAACAATACTAAATAATATACTAGAAAAAATACGACTCGCACCAGATCAATACTCAGACGGGAATCGAACCCGCGACCTTTGGATATCCGGTCCAATGCTCTGACCGCTGAGCTACCGAGTCACTAGTGACATCGTCGAATTTTTTCCTAGTATATCCTAAACTCTTACGCTGTAAGCCAGCGTTATTTCACCAATGTGAGGAATTACCTCGACATTCAATTGAAATATCTTTCCAGATATTTTAACAATTGATTAAGATGAAATAGCTATATAATTTTTAAATTTGAGATTTTTGCATTTACAATGCTATTTTTAAACAATACTAAATAATATACTAGAAAAAATACGACTCGCACCAGATCAATACTCAGACGGGAATCGAACCCGCGACCTTTGGATATCCGGTCCAATGCTCTGACCGCTGAGCTACCGAGTCACTAGTGACATCGTCGAATTTTTTCCTAGTATATCCTAAACTCTTACGCTGTAAGCCAGCGTTATTTCACCAATGTGAGGAATTACCTCGACATTCAATTGAAATATCTTTCCAGATATTTTAACAATTGATTAAGATGAAATAGCTATATAATTTTTAAATTTGAGATTTTTGCATTTACAATGCTATTTTTAAACAATACTAAATAATATACTAGAAAAAATACGACTCGCACCAGATCAATACTCAGACGGGAATCGAACCCGCGACCTTTGGATATCCGGTCCAATGCTCTGACCGCTGAGCTACCGAGTCACTAGTGACATCGTCGAATTTTTTCCTAGTATATCCTAAACTCTTACGCTGTAAGCCAGCGTTATTTCACCAATGTGAGGAATTACCTCGACATTCAATTGAAATATCTTTCCAGATATTTTAACAATTGATTAAGATGAAATAGCTATATAATTTTTAAATTTGAGATTTTTGCATTTACAATGCTATTTTTAAACAATACTAAATAATATACTAGAAAAAATACGACTCGCACCAGATCAATACTCAGACGGGAATCGAACCCGCGACCTTTGGATATCCGGTCCAATGCTCTGACCGCTGAGCTACCGAGTCACTAGTGACATCGTCGAATTTTTTCCTAGTATATCCTAAACTCTTACGCTGTAAGCCAGCGTTATTTCACCAATGTGAGGAATTACCTCGACATTCAATTGAAATATCTTTCCAGATATTTTAACAATTGATTAAGATGAAATAGCTATATAATTTTTAAATTTGAGATTTTTGCATTTACAATGCTATTTTTAAACAATACTAAATAATATACTAGAAAAAATACGACTCGCACCAGATCAATACTCAGACGGGAATCGAACCCGCGACCTTTGGATATCCGGTCCAATGCTCTGACCGCTGAGCTACCGAGTCACTAGTGACATCGTCGAATTTTTTCCTAGTATATCCTAAACTCTTACGCTGTAAGCCAGCGTTATTTCACCAATGTGAGGAATTACCTCGACATTCAATTGAAATATCTTTCCAGATATTTTAACAATTGATTAAGATGAAATAGCTATATAATTTTTAAATTTGAGATTTTTGCATTTACAATGCTATTTTTAAACAATACTAAATAATATACTAGAAAAAATACGACTCGCACCAGATCAATACTCAGACGGGAATCGAACCCGCGACCTTTGGATATCCGGTCCAATGCTCTGACCGCTGAGCTACCGAGTCACTAGTGACATCGTCGAATTTTTTCCTAGTATATCCTAAACTCTTACGCTGTAAGCCAGCGTTATTTCACCAATGTGAGGAATTACCTCGACATTCAATTGAAATATCTTTCCAGATATTTTAACAATTGATTAAGATGAAATAGCTATATAATTTTTAAATTTGAGATTTTTGCATTTACAATGCTATTTTTAAACAATACTAAA
Organism: Agriphila geniculea; assembly: GCA_943789525.1. NCBI lineage: Eukaryota > Metazoa > Arthropoda > Insecta > Lepidoptera > Crambidae > Agriphila > Agriphila geniculea. The sequence goes on from OX038883.1 coordinate 4,839,426, forward strand.
TAATATACTAGAAAAAATACGACTCGCACCAGATCAATACTCAGACGGGAATCGAACCCGCGACCTTTGGATATCCGGTCCAATGCTCTGACCGCTGAGCTACCGAGTCACTAGTGACATCGTCGAATTTTTTCCTAGTATATCCTAAACTCTTACGCTGTAAGCCAGCGTTATTTCACCAATGTGAGGAATTACCTCGACATTCAATTGAAATATCTTTCCAGATATTTTAACAATTGATTAAGATGAAATAGCTATATAATTTTTAAATTTGAGATTTTTGCATTTACAATGCTATTTTTAAACAATACTAAATAATATACTAGAAAAAATACGACTCGCACCAGATCAATACTCAGACGGGAATCGAACCCGCGACCTTTGGATATCCGGTCCAATGCTCTGACCGCTGAGCTACCGAGTCACCAGTGACATCGTCGAATTTTTTCCTAGTATATCCTAAACTCTTACGCTGTAAGCCAGCGTTATTTCACCAATGTGAGGAATTACCTCGACATTCAATTGAAATATCTTTCCAGATATTTTAACAATTGATTAAGATGAAATAGCTATATAATTTTTAAATTTGAGATTTTTGCATTTACAATGCTATTTTTAAACAATACTAAATAATATACTAGAAAAAATACGACTCGCACCAGATCAATACTCAGACGGGAATCGAACCCGCGACCTTTGGATATCCGGTCCAATGCTCTGACCGCTGAGCTACCGAGTCACTAGTGACATCGTCGAATTTTTTTCCTAGTATATCCTAAACTCTTACGCTGTAAGCCAGCGTTATTTCACCAATGTGAGGAATTACCTCGACATTCAATTGAAATATCTTTCCAGATATTTTAACAATTGATTAAGATGAAATAGCTATATAATTTTTAAATTTGAGATTTTTGCATTTACAATGCTATTTTTAAACAATACTAAATAATATACTAGAAAAAATACGACTCGCACCAGATCAATACTCAGACGGGAATCGAACCCGCGACCTTTGGATATCCGGTCCAATGCTCTGACCGCTGAGCTACCGAGTCACTAGTGACATCGTCGAATTTTTTCCTAGTATATCCTAAACTCTTACGCTGTAAGCCAGCGTTATTTCACCAATGTGAGGAATTACCTCGACATTCAATTGAAATATCTTTCCAGATATTTTAACAATTGATTAAGATGAAATAGCTATATAATTTTTAAATTTGAGATTTTTGCATTTACAATGCTATTTTTAAACAATACTAAATAATATACTAGAAAAAATACGACTCGCACCAGATCAATACTCAGACGGGAATCGAACCCGCGACCTTTGGATATCCGGTCCAATGCTCTGACCGCTGAGCTACCGAGTCACTAGTGACATCGTCGAATTTTTTCCTAGTATATCCTAAACTCTTACGCTGTAAGCCAGCGTTATTTCACCAATGTGAGGAATTACCTCGACATTCAATTGAAATATCTTTCCAGATATTTTAACAATTGATTAAGATGAAATAGCTATATAATTTTTAAATTTGAGATTTTTGCATTTACAATGCTATTTTTAAACAATACTAAATAATATACTAGAAAAAATACGACTCGCACCAGATCAATACTCAGACGGGAATCGAACCCGCGACCTTTGGATATCCGGTCCAATGCTCTGACCGCTGAGCTACCGAGTCACTAGTGACATCGTCGAATTTTTTCCTAGTATATCCTAAACTCTTACGCTGTAAGCGTATTTTTTCTAGTATATTATTTAGTATTGTTTAAAAATAGCATTGTAAATGCAAAAATCTCAAATTTAAAAATTATATAGCTATTTCATCTTAATCAATTGTTAAAATATCTGGAAAGATATTTCAATTGAATGTCGAGGTAATTCCTCACATTGGTGAAATAACGCTGGCTTACAGCGTAAGAGTTTAGGATATACTAGGAAAAAATTCGACGATGTCACTAGTGACTCGGTAGCTCAGCGGTCAGAGCATTGGACCGGATATCCAAAGGTCGCGGGTTCGATTCCCGTCTGAGTATTGATCTGGTGCGAGTCGTATTTTTTCTAGTATATTATTTAGTATTGTTTAAAAATATCATTGTAAATGCAAAAATCTCAAATTTAAAAATTATATAGCTATTTCATCTTAATCAATTGTTAAAATATCTGGAAAGATATTTCAATTGAATGTCGAGGTAATTCCTCACATTGGTGAAATAACGCTGGCTTACAGCGTAAGAGTTTAGGATATACTAGGAAAAAATTCGACGATGTCACTAGTGACTCGGTAGCTCAGCGGTCAGAGCATTGGACCGGATATCCAAAGGTCGCGGGTTCGATTCCCGTCTGAGTATTGATCTGGTGCGAGTCGTATTTTTTCTAGTATATTATTTAGTATTGTTTAAAAATAGCATTGTAAATGCAAAAATCTCAAATTTAAAAATTATATAGCTATTTCATCTTAATCAATTGTTAAAATATCTGGAAAGATATTTCAATTGAATGTCGAGGTAATTCCTCACATTGGTGAAATAACGCTGGCTTACAGCGTAAGAGTTTAGGATATACTAGGAAAAAATTCGACGATGTCACTAGTGACTCGGTAGCTCAGCGGTCAGAGCATTGGACCGGATATCCAAAGGTCGCGGGTTCGATTCCCGTCTGAGTATTGATCTGGTGCGAGTCGTATTTTTTCTAGTATATTATTTAGTATTGTTTAAAAATAGCATTGTAAATGCAAAAATCTCAAATTTAAAAATTATATAGCTATTTCATCTTAATCAATTGTTAAAATATCTGGAAAGATATTTCAATTGAATGTCGAGGTAATTCCTCACATTGGTGAAATAACGCTGGCTTACAGCGTAAGAGTTTAGGATATACTAGGAAAAAATTCGACGATGTCACTAGTGACTCGGTAGCTCAGCGGTCAGAGCATTGGACCGGATATCCAAAGGTCGCGGGTTCGATTCCCGTCTGAGTATTGATCTGGTGCGAGTCGTATTTTTTCTAGTATATTATTTAGTATTGTTTAAAAATAGCATTGTAAATGCAAAAATCTCAAATTTAAAAATTATATAGCTATTTCATCTTAATCAATTGTTAAAATATCTGGAAAGATATTTCAATTGAATGTCGAGGTAATTCCTCACATTGGTGAAATAACGCTGGCTTACAGCGTAAGAGTTTAGGATATACTAGGAAAAAATTCGACGATGTCACTAGTGACTCGGTAGCTCAGCGGTCAGAGCATTGGACCGGATATCCAAAGGTCGCGGGTTCGATTCCCGTCTGAGTATTGATCTGGTGCGAGTCGTATTTTTTCTAGTATATTATTTAGTATTGTTTAAAAATAGCATTGTAAATGCAAAAATCTCAAATTTAAAAATTATATAGCTATTTCATATTAATCAATTTTTAAAATATCTGGAAAGATATTTCAATTGAATGTCGAGGTAATTCCTCACATTGGTGAAATAACGCTGGCTTACAGCGTAAGAGTTTAGGATATACTAGGAAAAAAATTCGACGATGTCACTAGTGACTCGGTAGCTCAGCGGTCAGAGCATTGGACCGGATATCCAAAGGTCGCGGGTTCGATTCCCGTCTGAGTATTGATCTGGTGCGAGTCGTATTTTTTCTAGTATATTATTTAGTATTGTTTAAAAATAGCATTGTAAATGCAAAAATCTCAAATTTAAAAATTATATAGCTATTTCATCTTAATCAATTGTTAAAATATCTGGAAAGATATTTCAATTGAATGTCGAGGTAATTCCTCACATTGGTGAAATAACGCTGGCTTACAGCGTAAGAGTTTAGGATATACTAGGAAAAAATTCGACGATGTCACTAGTGACTCGGTAGCTCAGCGGTCAGAGCATTGGACCGGATATCCAAAGGTCGCGGGTTCGATTCCCGTCTGAGTATTGATCTGGTGCGAGTCGTATTTTTTCTAGTATATTATTTAGTATTGTTTAAAAATAGCATTGTAAATGCAAAAATCTCAAATTTAAAAATTATATAGCTATTTCATCTTAATCAATTGTTAAAATATCTGGAAAGATATTTCAATTGAATGTCGAGGTAATTCCTCACATTGGTGAAATAACGCTGGCTTACAGCGTAAGAGTTTAGGATATACAAGGAAAAAAATTCGACGATGTCACTAGTGACTCGGTAGCTCAGCGGTCAGAGCATTGGACCGGATATCCAAAGGTCGCGGGTTCGATTCCCGTCTGAGTATTGATCTGGTGCGAGTCGTATTTTTTCTAGTATATTATTTAGTATTGTTTAAAAATAGCATTGTAAATGCAAAAATCTCAAATTTAAAAATTATATAGCTATTTCATCTTAATCAATTGTTAAAATATCTGGAAAGATATTTCAATTGAATGTCGAGGTAATTCCTCACATTGGTGAAATAACGCTGGCTTACAGCGTAAGAGTTTAGGATATACTAGGAAAAAATTCGACGATGTCACTAGTGACTCGGTAGCTCAGCGGTCAGAGCATTGGACCGGATATCCAAAGGTCGCGGGTTCGATTCCCGTCTGAGTATTGATCTGGTGCGAGTCGTATTTTTTCTAGTATATTATTTAGTATTGTTTAAAAATAGCATTGTAAATGCAAAAATCTCAAATTTAAAAATTATATAGCTATTTCATCTTAATCAATTGTTAAAATATCTGGAAAGATATTTCAATTGAATGTCGAGGTAATTCCTCACATTGGTGAAATAACGCTGGCTTACAGCGTAAGAGTTTAGGATATACTAGGAAAAAATTCGACGATGTCACTAGTGACTCGGTAGCTCAGCGGTCAGAGCATTGGACCGGATATCCAAAGGTCGCGGGTTCGATTCCCGTCTGAGTATTGATCTGGTGCGAGTCGTATTTTTTCTAGTATATTATTTAGTATTGTTTAAAAATAGCATTGTAAATGCAAAAATCTCAAATTTAAGAATATTTTAATGTTTTTCTCTTTGAATCTTTACAATAATAAAACTGTAAATCCTAAATGTTTGTGCATGAATCACACAAAATCCGCTGAATGGATTTTGATGGGATTTTCACAATTTGGTAGCTTGGTGTTCAATTTAAAATCTAAGCCATGTTTCATCCAATTTGGGTGGTTAGAATCTGGAAAACAGCTTGAACTCTCTGTAGTACTAGCTTTCATCCACTAAGAAGATCATTTAAACTTGTCGCGTTATTGCAAAAGGGATACCTACTGGGGATTTTTTTTACTGTCCAAACAGACAAAGTCGCGGGCGGAGGCTAGTATAAAATTATGTTTCAGTGAAAACATCGCTATGCCCTTGGTTTGGTATGTGTAATAGATAGCAAAGAAAGAAGATGTTTATTTTCTTCCTGTTAAAAAACTTTTGAAAGTTTTGATAGTTTGATACCTACACAGTATTACAAACTACTTTTGGGTGGCCTTAGGCCACTTACGCACAGACAGGTGTCTTGCTTAGCACCTAGATACACCAGACCCCATATTACAACCTCTTATAACTTGCCAGTTTTCTGAATGGTTATCAATGTGTTTCTTCATAAACCTGGCAAGTTTTAAGACATTGTAATACCCCCCTGGTTAATTAGTAGGATACACTGTGGCTGCACTGGAAGGAGAGTTGCGTGGTGGGTCTCTAGGAGCCTTGATCATTTGCTTTTTGACACACACACACACACATTATCTAAAATGCTCTACACCTACAATACACACTAGGCAACTAGTGAGGCACCAAGCACACAGTGTGGCCGGTTTTAACATTTGTGAATCTTTCTCTTACTTACATACACATCTAAGTGCTAAGCAAGACACCTATCAGTGCATATGTGGTCTTCTTTACACTTTCTATGACTTTATAGGAAATTAAAAAGATAGGTAAGTACAGCCACAGAGTACCTTGTTAATATGACAATAAAAAAACGAGTCATTCTCAGAAATTAACAAATTTGGTAATGAATAACTAGAGTTAACAATTATTGAGAGCATATAAATGATATTATACCTTCATTCTCCTCATCGATCTTCAAAGCTTTTGAAATATACTCAAAAGCCTTTCGATGGTGATGTTTTTGTTTGGCCAGGAGCGGGTCTCCGGGACCGACACTGTGGGTGTGCGACATCTCCTCTTCGTGAGCTAGCTCAGTTGACACCACACCGTCTTTAACCACTACTTCTAAATTACACTCGCCGCTCTTACGAGGCTTGTGCATCAACCGATGAGACGCCGAGTACAAACACTTAAAAATTATGAATAACTGGTACAAAATAGACCTTAGTATGTTGAACAAAATGATTATTGGGAAAGAAACAACATAAAGATTCCTTTTATGGACCGAAGGTTGCGATTCATTCCGCAACGTTGACCCCTTCGCTAGGTCTGCATCTGTCTTTTTGCACTTGCGATTTGGGGATCTCGTAGTTTTACGCGATATACGACCACCATTGGAATCGTCACCCGAAACCATCAAGAACACTGGCACCCCAACTTATTCAACACCAAATCCCCATACACTTATAAACAAAGAGACGCGCGTTTACTCTACTGAATAGTCAAAAACACAGAAAGAAAAAAGACAACCCGTGATTTCACGAAACGAAACGTTCTATTGACAATTTTTGACTTTGATTGACTGTTTTTGACGTTTGAAAGTGACAAACAATGTTGCCATGTATAATGAAAATCCAAGGAGGTTTATATAAGGAGTGAGTACTCTACAAAAATTTTCACTTATCGTTTAAAAGAAATTCAACTTTATTGCATTTGTCATAGAGTTGAAATTCTATCGACGACATTGACTGAAGGCACTACTGTGTGAATGAGACAACACCAGGTGGAGGCATAAAGTTAGCGAAATTTTTCTATATCTATGGGTGGAGGTCGGTGTCTCGTTCGCACAATTGCCATTACTAAACAATAATACCACGATAGTAGGACAAAAAATATATACGTTACCAATCAAGTAGTGTATCAAAATTAAGGATTCGGAGTGGGAAGTCGAATTTATACTATTCAAATATTAATTTAGAATGACACATAATAATTGTAATATAAAACAGAACTTACTCTTTTGATTTAGGCCGGCCACACACAGACGGAATCTCGTTACGGAATTCCGTACGTACGTGATTCCGAACGCAGCAGCTACATACAAAATCTATGGGCTGCCACACACAAGCGTGTTTTTTCCGTACGGAATCTTCATACATTGTCGAAATTACGTTCGGAATTCCGTTACGTGATTACGTCTGTGTGTGGCCGGCCTTAAGTAGATATCTACAATAATGCTAATCAGCTATCATCGGTGAGGTGGTAATAATTAGAAGTGTCAATCCTGGCAACTCCGATTTTGACCTTGGCGCCGAATTTCAATTTAAGAATGTCAAACTATAGGAAAAGTTACTTTACAAACTAGTGTGACCATAAATACTGCACCATTTCAGATTTCCAAAAAACGAAATTGTTCTATTGAAATGGCTAGAGGTCGCAGGCGAGACGGTAAAATTAATAATAATAATCAAATTCATGTTTGTGCGCCTATTTCGTTGAAACTCGTTTTTTGGTACTATTTCAACATGAAAATAACAACGCAATTTTGAAAATTATAAAAATCCAAGATAGCGACCAACTTTTTTGTTTTTGGGCCGATTTCGATTTAACTCGGTTTTTGGAACTATTTTGACAAGATAATAACAATGCAATTAAAAAAAAACCAAGATGGCGGCCAACTTTTTTGTTTGTGGGCCGATTTCGATGAAACTCGGTTTTTGGAACTATTTTGACAAGAAAATAACAACGCAATTTTTAAAAAACTAAAAATCCAAGATGGCGGCTAACTTTTTTGTTCTTGGGCCGATTTCGATGAAACTCGGTTTTAAGAACTATTTTGACAAGAAAATAACAACGCAATTTAAAAAAAAACTAAAAATTCAAGATGGCGGCCAACTTTTTTGTTTTTGGGCCGATTTCGATGAAACTCGGTTTTCGGTACTATTTTGACAAGAAAATAACAACGCAATTTTTAAAAAACTAAAAATCCAAGATGGCAGCCAAATTTTTGTTTTTGGGCCCATTTCGATGAAACTCGGTTTTTGGTACGATTTTGACAAGAAAATAACAACGCAATGTTAAAAATTTGAAAATTTTAGATGGCGGCCAACTTTTTTGTTTTTGGGCCGTTTTCGATGAAACTCGGTTTTTGGTACTATTTTGAAAAGAAATTAACAACGCAATGTTGAAAACTTATAAAATTCAAGTTGGCGGCCAATTTTTTTGTTCTTTGGCCGATTTCAATGAAACTTGGTTTTTGGCAAGAAAATTGACAAGAAAATAACAACGCAATTTTTAAATACAAAAAATCCAAGATGGCGGCCAACTGTTTTGTTTGTGGGCTGATTTTGATGAAACTCGGGTTTTGGTACTATTTTGACAAGAAAAAAGCAATGGAATGTTATAAAAAAATTAAGATGGCAGCCAAATTATTTATTTGTTTTTTCAACCGAGTCACATCAAAATCAACCCAAAAACAAAATTAGCAGCCATTTTGATCTTTTTTGATTTTTCCATCAGTTACATTGAGTTGTTATTTTCCTGTCAAAATAGTACCAAAAACCGAGTTTCATCGAAATCAGCCCAAAAAACAAAAAAGTTGGCCGCCATCTTAGATTTTTAGTATTTTAAAAAATTGCGTTGTTATTTTCTTGTCAAAATATTACCAAAAACCGAGTTTCTTCGAAATCGGCCCAAAAACAAAAAAGTTGGCTGCCATCTTGGATTTTTTAATTTTTTCAATATTGTGTTGTTATTTTCTTGTCAAATTAGTACTAAAAACCGAGTTTCATTAAAATCAGCTCACAAATAAAAGAGTTGGCTGCCATATTTTTTTACATTTTTAACATTTCGTAGTTATTTTTTTATCAAAATAGTAACAAAATCGAATTTCATCAAAATCGGCCCACGAACAATATAGTTGGCTGCCATCTTGGTTTTTTATATTTTTAACATTGTGTCGTCGTAAATCTCTTGCACCCATTTTATTAACTTCACAAGTAAAGAAATTGGTGCAAGTATTTTAGACTTTATTGACATATTTACCAAAACAATTTTTAATGAAACAGCAAAGTAAATGAACAAGTATAATTATGGGAAAGAGCAATCGAATTTCAAACGTCAATAAAGTCAAAAATCGTTTGCATCTTTTTTTTAACTACAGATCTCTAGACAGTGTTTTCCTACTTTTACTTGTTTTTCCAACATTCATTTGTTTTTCCGAAGTTCACGCACATTGTATTTTTATTAAAAATTGGAATAAACTTTAAAGTTGCGTAATTATTTACACTTGAACTTAAATTGAATTGAATAAACTAGAGGAGTGTTTCGCAGGTTGTCTGGTTCGCAATTCGTCTGGCAGACAGTGTATTGGTTGAATTACCATATTTAAAAAATAAAAACAAAAAAGCAACTTAATCAAACGTGATAAATAACTTGTTCTTAAAAAATATATTTTAATAAATAATTATTTTCTGTTTTTTAGTTAACGAGCTAAACTAAAAATATACCACCGCTTATCAGAGTACTCTTCAAGACCATTCAAACGAGTCCAAACTCGATGGGGTTGAAAGGTTTTATTGCAGAGTTCCTGTGGCCTTCTTCCGGCTCCATCATCAGACTCTTGGATACTATTACCCAACAGAGCACTTGTCAAGACGATTCAAACAAGCCCAAACTCGATGGGGTTGCATGATTTCAATATTGAGTTCCTATGGCATGGCCTCCAGACTTCATCATCCGACCCTGAACCTCGTCTCCCGTCATAGTACTTGTCAAGACAATTCTAACAAGCCCAAACACGATGGGGTTGTATAGTTTCATCCATCATAGAGTTCCTGTGGCGTTCTTCCGGCTCCATCATCAGATCAGCTCAATGACACTGTAATATTGCATTTCCTTCCATTTCTGACCTGTGTTCAAAGTTTCAAGTCTCTAGCTTATCGGAAATTTAGTTTAAAATCGTTTGCAAAATTTGTGCTCAAACAAACAAACGAGCAAGCAACCTAATAAAAACGCTGTAAAAGGTGTTAATTATAAACAAAGAACGACTTAGGTATTTAAGGTTATATTAAACAGTTTAAAGAATTATGTATGTCTCCGGCCAACCATACGGTTTGGTCACCCTAATGAAGAAAAGGACACATACATCTACTTGACCTCTCTGTCGGCTCGTTTTGGGGCGAAGCGCTCAATCCGGTTTATAGTACTAAATTCATGAGTGTCACTCACTGGCTGCGGTCCCCATAGCGATAATATCGATATTATTGCGATAACAGCCGGTCCGCATTCACGTTAGCGCGTTTATCTACCGTGACGTCACTCATGACGTCATTACCAGCGCCATCTTGGGCTTACAGCGACCATGCCTCGGAGCGTAATCACTGTGAACGTCCTGTCAAAAGTTATAAGTGACTGTCAAACGAAACAGGTGTCAGAATGTTATTTCGTCAAAAAATCAAAAAATGAGAGAGTTCGTTATAGAAGGATCTTTTCCTCACTTCACAACAAAAAGATAGAGCATTATATTGGTTAATATTTTGTTAATATTAATTTGGAGCTTATCCAAAAAGGTGGTTGATGTAAAAAGTTGAAAAAAAAAGATGTTGGGTGCACACGACTCAATAATCAAACGTTCTTCATCATTATCATCGCTTTAGAGAGCAAAAATAGTATCTAGCAATTATTCCATCTTGTATTTGAGGTTAGAATAAAACGTTAGCGCGCTTACGAGCGGTTCGCATTCGCCAACTGTCATTTGTCGATTTTATCGATTTGAGCGCGATATCGAATGTGGAACTCGTGTGAGCGTTGTAAACGCCGTAATCGATGTAATCGCCATGCGGACCGCAGCCACTGTAAAGCTTCGTACAGACTGAGGCGAATTCGCTCGCGCCATGTGGGACGCGAATCTACGCGATTCGCTCGCTCGCGTAGCCTCCCACAGTGAGGCGAGCGAATCGCGCGCGTCATTGGACGCATTCTGTCAGACAAATCTTTGAGTCATCGATCGCCATAGAGTAATTTTTAACCATGTAAACCATTGTAATCCAGCAGGCCTACCGCTTTGCTTAAAAAGCTTTCAAATTGCTAAAGTTTAGACGTCAGTGCACTGTCCGTCCTTGTCATCGTGTAATGATATGACAAGGACGGATAGAGTATAGCTATCGATTTCGCTTTGGCTATCGCTTTGAGATAGGCGGTCTGGCTGCCGGACGGAACGGGGACGGCAGCTAGACTGCCTATCTCAAAGCGATAGCATAGTAGAACCAAATAAGTAAGTCATCTTACTCATTATACTCACGAACGCGGTTTGTATATGAGCGTGCCCGTGCGTATGCGTCGTCGCACGCACACACTGACAAAATTTAAAGGTGATAAAGGTGCAACAGTCGTGGCTGCGCCGTACGTAATCCCGCTCGCGCTCACGCAGCACGCTTCACGCCGCTCTGTGCTGCCGCTCGTAATAATTTCAACGTGTTATTAGTACATACCATGCTTTCCAAAGAAATTATTGTAAAAAGATTTGTAAGAATGAGGATATATTTTACATTAACTTTAAATAATAAGTCATTTCGTACTTGTTGAAACAGACGATTTTTTTTTATATCAATTGTGTAATTTTGTTATAAAATCACAAATTCCCACAGGAAAAAGTACTTTTAATGCCTATTATGGAAAGTATTCAATTTCCGAATTTAAAGATTATTATTTTAATAAGTGTAGGTAGGTAAATGAAAAAGTAAGAAACAGTTAAGTGTAAAAAATATAATTTCATAATAATTTTATTTTATTTGAATAAATACATTATTTAGTAAAACCACGTTTTAATTAATCCTATTTCAACTGTAAGTTTTCAAATCACATAACATGAAGTAGGCAATGAAAACATTGTAGTCAGTTCCTGAAAACAATGAATTTAATGTAAATTGTAATTTGACAGATAGATGTGATACATTGCTACTTTTCTTTAGTAAGTTTTTATTGGTGTCAAAACGAAAGTGCCAATGAATCACATACATCTGTCAAATTACAATAAGCATTAACTTCATTATTTTAGTCGATAGACTCGCTGGTCTACGTACAAAAAAATATAAAAAAAACTTTGAATTATAGATCCCTGATGCTTAAGGTAAGCATCAGGGATCTATAATTCAAAGTTTAAGGAAAAAAGTATTTTGTATAGAGATTGACTATGCATTTTTTGACGACTGACTAGCGATGTGACAGCCCTACGTGTTTAAGCTGTATCGCGCGCTCGAGGCTCGAGTTGGCCTACTTATTTGGTTCTACTATGGCGATAGCCAAAGTGATAGCAATGCTCTATCCGTTCTTGTCATATCATAACACGATGACAAGGACGGACAGTGCACCGACGTCATAAGCATATGAGTAAAGAGAAGGACCATACAACCGCGTGAATCGGTTGCACTACTACAAGCACGCGGGGCATGTCTGCGACTGCGTGTACACTGGCCGCTTGTCGAGTACGCGGAAAAACCGGAAAAAACCTGTTTTGACAACTGCAGCCAGTGGACAATCTCAGCGGGTCTATCGCGTAATTACTCTTAACTTAAGGTAACCTGACTTCAGTCAAGCCAATGTATTGGTCTTGCCTTCAAATTTTTGGTATCGCGTAAAATTCACCTTGGACTTGAAGCCCAATTGACTTCAAATACAGATAACTATATTGAAGAGTGAATGATGTTATGAGTGTGTTTTTTTGCATGTTTCTTTTTTATCAATTTTAGCTTTTAAGTACAACTTTGGCTTCAGATTGCATTATTTCAATCAAAAATCTATTAAAACTATGTTTATTGATCATATTTTTATGATCGTCACCTCGTATGTGCCTTACTCCTTCTGGCTTGTGAGCTATAAAAACCTTCAGTGACGGATAAACAATTTCTTATTTTGGTATTCAGAACAAACGTGACGCAAGGGTTTATGAATGATTGACGTTTGAACATGGCACAGACGAGATGACGCTGAAGGTTATGTATGCTGGAAATAACAAAAACTAGCAGACGAAAGTCAAATTTTACTTCGTAGATGCTCAGTGACGCAAAAATAAATAAGATTTAACACTCGAACATCATACAAAACAGAACAGATCTCATAAAATTGTTGTTTAAACAAGGCACATACAGAACCGTCTGTACCAGTTTTCATTTGTCAAAATATCGACAACTAAACCGTCTGGAGCCAAATGAAGCAGTCTAGCAGCGTCACGTTTGATAAGTGACAGTATATAACACTTCAAATCCGTTCGCGGAACGACACATCAATAGAAAAAGCGAAAACAATATTTCGACCCGTCACACTGTCTGGCCCATACTTAAAACTGTCACGTTACGTGAATTTTGCGTCACGCATATTGTAAAGCAATTAATATTAAAAAGAATTTCCGTCACTGAGGATCTAGCTTTATCTGAAACCAATCACTGCAGTAATTACGATGCAATTCGAGGTTAAAATTTGTATGAGATTTTTAAGATAGGGTGACAACAATGTACGTACGTTGATGGACAGAAAGGCTAATAATATAATGAAATTGTCCTGTTAGCACTATTATCTATTTTGTGCTGTTAGTAAGTTTTACCACGGACTTTGCATTCTAGCGACTTTAGTTACCTAGATATTGACGAGATTGATTAAAAAAATACATCGTTTTACACGATTTTTTATATTGGATATAATTTTGTATAGATAAAGCGGATGAAAATATTTTATTGGCTAAAAATATAGATATATCGAATTAAATATATTGATATATCGTATTTTTGCAGCAAGCTTAAACATCGTTGCCAGATAGAACATACAAAAAAATCGGCCAAGTGCATGTCGGGCCACGCGCCGTAGGGTTCCGTAGTTACCTTATACCAGACCATAGGACACACATTTTACCACTTTGGCGGTGTATATCTTTCAAACGGTTGACTTTGAGAAAAAAATTACTTAAGAATCTCAATGTCATTTTTAAAGACCTATCTACAGACACCCCATACGTATTGGTTTGAAGAAAAATTTTTTTTTCAGTTTTAGTTCCATGTATGGGGGTAAGGCCGACTAACTTTGCCGATTTCGTATGATTGACAATGTCCGCAAGTTTTAATAAATAAATAAAAAAAATGGTAACGATTTTTTATGAACTAATTATTGTCATAATTAAGTCACATTTTCACTCTAAAAATAAAAATAAATAAAGTTAGTACAATGTATTTACTCAGTTAAATTAATATATTTTTAAAACACTGCGTTCTGGTTCCATACAAAATTTTAGTGTCTCCATGAGACCTTGCATCGGATATTGTTGATTCATTTGAGTTCTAAGTCAAAAATACACAAAGTATTGTGTTTTCATAATAGTGTAACGTATAAATATGGGAAAAGTATTATGATTTAGTATTTTTTATTATATTTTATAATTAATTCACTGCAAATAAAACGTGTCTCCATATATTTTGCATCCGTTACATTTTTCATCCGTTACCGGTCACTTTAAAAACTGGCAATATTTACTTTTTTTTAAGAAGCGCCAACACTGCTTGGTTGACATTTATGTTATCAGCTCTATTCCACCATTTTGTTTGAAGAAAAGTGTTGAACAACTTTGTGTTTGCAGCGTGTCAAACTAATATTTTCGTCAAAAAAGCTGTTTTTCGTTAAAATAAGTGAATGTTCCATTAAAATTTTCTTTAAAAAGTGTGGCTAATGGTTAGTTACAGAGGATTTGTGCAAGAAATTAGGTAAAATACAAAAGAATTAAAAGTGAGGTTAGATTAAACATGTAGCATGGGCGCCCGTTACCGTCTGTAACTCGAATCCGTTACCATCCATAACCTAAAGCTTAGTTTATATCAAGGTTTTCTAATTTAATTCGGAAAATATAAAAATGACATTAACATTGTATCTCGCCGCTACAATACTGTTATAAACGTGAAATAAAAAATCTTCGGGAAATTAGCTTTCTTTGAATAGTTACTTATTTTAGATATTATAGAATATAGGTATATACGTTTTTATTTTATATTTAAATACATTTTTGATTTTATACTATAAGATGCAGCACTATTTTTGTTAATTTAAATGTTTAAAAGACTATTTAAAGCGATAATAAAAAGAAATTGGTTGATATTTTTATATTGCAATTGTGTTTGATCATTTAATAGTATGTGAACTAGACTTTACAATTTTGTCACGTAACCGTCCGTTACTGACCGTAACCGTCCGTAACCGCGTTAGTGGCAAAGTTTCTCGGCCTTACCCATGGGGAGCCCCTCCTAAAATATTTTTTTTGTGTTAAATTCGTTAAGCGGTTAACAGAATACATCTAACTAACCAAGTTTCAACTATGTTATCTTAGAAATTAAAGGTCTTGATGAGATCTTCATTTTAGATGACAACTGTCAAATTTAAGTTTGACAAATTTAAATTTGACATCTGTCACCTAAAATAAATATCTGACCAAGACCTGAATTTTGTAATTGAATTGACAAAAGAGGTCAGCATCCCTTCAGTGACAGCCCTAACACTTTTAGTCGTTGCGCCAACTATCTATCTAGATTCTAGACGAACGTCGCGCGGCGGCTTTTTCGCCAATATAACAGGTGATGGCTGAATGTATAAACTAAATACTCTATCTATAATAATAACTAAAACTCTTTCTAAGTTATTCAGATATGTTTCACAAAACTGGGGTGCAAGACAGTTCTAACAAAACCTGGTTTAATGTTTGTAAACCAATCATAATGCACCTTTTAATCCTTAAACGGTGGGACTAAAAACTGTCACTCTGAATAAGATTTGCGCTAAAATGGCGTTAGTCCGCTGTTTAACGCCATGTTAACTTTGGCCCTAGTTTAACGAACGCACACTGAATAAGCCAGTATAGGTTGTGGTACTAGTCTGTTTTTAACTAATTAATAATTTTAGTTTAAAAATTATATGGCTATTTCATCTTAATTGATTTGTCTAGCACCTGCAAGGGTGTTGCTTTCAAATGTCGAAGTAATTCACTTCACATTGATGAGATGGCGCTGGCCTACAGCGGAGACGTGGAAAGTATTAGAAAATTTCGTCAATCCTGCTAGCGACTCGGTAGCATAATTGGTTAGTGCATTGGGCCGGAATTCTAAGGGTGCGGGTTCGAGTCCCGTCTGAGCTGCTATGGCAGCTCAGACGGGACTCGAACAAAATATTAGAAAAAATCGACTTACCCATAGGTAAGTCGATTTTTTCTAATATTTTTCAATTGTATTAATAATCTTAAAATTAATAATTATTGTACATATTGTGATTAAACTGTGATATCTTTATGACAATCTTATTGTTAACAAATGTTCCGCCTGCACCATACCACCACAGCGTAGGACGTGATCGAGTACATAAAGATGAAATCCAACTTATGTTTGAGAGTTCAGCCACTGGAGTCACGCCATAATACCAGTTTGTGGTGCGCATCCCGACAGCGAGGCTTTTCATAAAGGAGCACTTCTGGCCGCAGGGTATGGTATACAGGCGCTTCAGAGGAACGCTGCCTTGTGCCACCGATTCGACAAACAAAGTGTCAAATTGATAAATTTTTTATCAACATATTTTTAAGTTATGTACTAACAACATTGTTTTATAAATTATATATCTTTAGTTTTAAGGTATATATCTATGGGCCATCGTTTCCTGAATATAAATAACTAAATAAAAAAAAATAAAAGTAAAATCCAAACTGAGGCTTTTTGGCTTGGTGTTTGCATCTTGTAAGTATCATGATGATGATGTCCTCTTATCCCTACATAGGGCTCTCAGAAGGGACCTCCACTTCTTCCGGTCTTGTGCGGCCACCTCAAGATCTGTCCAGCCTTGACTGATTGAAGCAGCCTTTTTTCAACTGAGCGCCTCCAGGTGGTACGAGGGCGGCCGGGTTTTCTCCTGCCATGCGCTTGCCACTTTAGACCCTGTTTCGGGATGTGGTTGTCAGGCCTCCATAACACATGACCAATCCAACGCCACTTCCTTAAAAGAACCACCTTGTCGATCGGCATCTGCGGGGCTACCGGCTAAAAACAATGAAGTTAATGTTAACTGTAATTTGACAGATGTATGTGATACATTGCTGCTTCGTTTTGGGACAAATAAAAACCTACCAAAGAAAAGCAGCAATGTATTACATCCATCTGTCAAATTACAGTTAAAATGAACTTCATTGTTTTTAGCCAGTAGCCCCGCTGGTCAGTTAACTCCCACAGCCTTGCATTGGAGATGGTTCGTGGCCACCAGATTCCCAGTATCCGCCTAAGACATTTGTTGACCAATATCTGTAGCCTAGCGGTGACTTCATTTTTGACAAGCCAGGTATCGCATCCATAAAGAAGAACTGATTTGACGTTGGAGTTAAATATTTTTATTTTCGTGTGGCGTGTTATTATTGAGGACGTCCATACAGGGTCCGTACCGGCTAACGCATCGAACTTCGATAAGTCTGCACGGCTTCAAATTAAAACAGATAAATTAAGCCTCAATCAGGCCAAAATGGTGAACCCCAATTCATGATGACACAAGAACATCGATATCTTCTAAATAACTTCGGCAAATAGTACAACACGAAATTCCTTATTTCGATTTTTCTGTTTTAAGTTGAAGCTCGGCAGACTTATCGAAGTTCGATGCATTAGCTGGTACGGCCCCTAGTTTAAGCTGCACGTAGGCGGCTCGGGCCTTGTTTATGCGAGCTTCTACATCTGCATCCGATTCTGCGCCTCCCAGGCGGTCATCACGTCATCCAAGACTATTACCACAGTTTAACTCCATACAGTTGTTAAACGCCTTTGATGTTGGACGACGCCGCCGCGTGCCGCCGCCCGTGTAGGTACTTACGCAATCAGCCGCAGATGTGCAAGGGTTGTCAAAATAGAAAATAAATGTGATTAATAAGTAATTATTTATTAACATCACACATACACACGAATTTTCGCATTTATAATAGTAGGTAGGTATTAGTAGAAAATAGGATTAGTGATTAGTAGAACAAGGATATAAATAATCTAACATTACGCGATCAGTGTTCAAGTGCCTATAGCCCGTGCGCAAAGCGTAGTTATGTAGGTAAGTCGGTAGGTACCTAGCTTGCTTTTAAGTACTTACTTTAACAGAACGGCCGCGATGTCATTAACTAATTAATAGTGTTCGAGTATTTAGTAGCACAGAAAATAAATTAGTAGGTACCTATCTTGGACGAATCAAGGTACCTATGTAACCTATGTAGGTACCACCAGTGTAATACGTAAATCTCTGGTTCACACAAGGTCGTAGGTACCCAACTATTTTGTGATCATAGCAACACGCACGATATGCTTATGTACCTAGTTCCTACATACCTTCCAAATATATAATCATTATTTATTTCACAAATCTACTTGAAGTTATTCTTTAGCTACAATTAAATTTTACTATAAAACTGCACAGTACACCACAGGTATTATTATACAAAATAAGTACCTACCTAACAGCACGAGATGATGATTGGTTAAGTAGGTAAGTAATACGAAATTACTTATAGGAATAAATAAACTTACCTCGCATCACGGGGAAATCTATGAAATTTTAAGTCCTTGTTGTATGTCGCCGTCGAGGCACATCCGTATACGGAACAAGTGTGCACCATTATAACTAGTGGCTCCGTGAGCTGTAGACCTCGCGTTAAAAAGTAGCTCAAATTGTATGTTGTTTAAAAAATGAATCGGTTATTTGACTAACCCCTCATGTCCATTGAAGCAAATTTTACAGGAGAAACATTTTTTTAATTTCTGGATATATTATGTTGAATTGGATATCGTTTAGAATCAAATTATAAAAGTATACACATAGGTAATTAAAAAATATATCAGACACAAAAATACGAATAGACTATAGTATAAAAAAATATCAATAAACTTCAAGGACATGAGGGGTTAGTCAAATACAAGTAATTAATAGAAGAAAGACCTAACTTTAAATGATATTTTATTGAAATAAAGTATTATTTTTCATTTCAAAATGTGCCTCATCATCATCATTGCCAGTACTTGGAGGCTCCTTGAATAATTTTTGATAAAAATCTTAAATTTCCTGATTTTGTGGTTGGTGAGGTTCAAATTTAGTTAAATCGTATTTTTTTTATAATTTATTGTAATTTAATCACTCCTGTGGGTTAATGTTGTCGAAAATAGCAATAGTGCTGGGTGAGACTCAGTTACAAGCTAAATGTTGGTATGTTTTGAGAGGCATTAAAAATTCTATCAAGTCTCACCTTACACTCCCAGCAGCCCCCCTAGCATGAACACCGAAACGCAATATGATATAGGCATATAGCAATTTATCACGTTTAACTGTCAAAAGACAATGGAATTTGACAGTTGAGTGTCAAGAACTCTTTAGAATAGTGAAATAGCATATTCTTTTTATGTTAAAATTTTGTTTTTATTTACGAGGAACTCCCCTTTCTTGAATTAAATAAAGAAACATTTTTTTAAGTATAGATTAGGCCACCATGATGTTTTATATTTATTAAAGTAACCCCTCATGTCCCTGGACTTGAGGGGTTATTCAAATAAAGTCAAATTATGACACTCGAAATTTTAATGGAAGGAAATGTATTTAAAGAATTTCCTTTAATACCATGATGTGTCTTGGGTCAAAGGTTGCAATAAGCAAAAAAAACGAAATAACCCAAAAAGTGGACTTGAGGGGTTAGTCAAATAACCGATTCAAATAATCTAAAAGATGTCGCCACCCCTTTTTCCCCACACACCACGAGCTTTTCAAAGCACATAGTAGGTATGTACGTGCTGTTTGGTATATTATTTGGTAGGTATATTCACTGCTAGATGGCGCTTCTAATTTTAATAATTTTTTGAAATAAGTGATTTTTGGTAAATTTCAAAAAAATGGATAGTTTAAAAAATTATACTATATTATCGAACCAGCCCACAAAATTTCATCAGAATCGGTTGAGAAATGCGACCTGTAGAGGAGATCAAACAGCCGGAAAGCTGGACTGAAATATGTTTTTTTACATATCTCCGTCATTTTAATAAATTTCGAAAAATTGCCTCTACAAATCTGCTCACAAAATTTCACCGGGATCGGTTGAGAAATGCGACCTGTAGAGGAGAACAGACAGCACCGGAAATCCGGACAAAAATACGATTTTTTTACATTATCTCCGCCATTTAAAGAAAAAATTAAAAACTGGCTTAACAAAAAAAATTTATACAATTTTCAAACCTGCTTACAAAATTTCACGAGAATCGGTGGAGAAATGCGACCTGTAGAAGAAAACAGACAGAACTGGAAAGCCCGACTGAAATATGTATTTTTAACATTTCTCCGTCATTTTTAAAAATTTCAAAAAAACTGGCGTGACAAAAAAAATCTATATTATTTTCAAACCTGCTCACAAAATTTCACGAGAATCGGTTGAGAAATGCGACCTGTAGGGGAGAACAGACAGCGCCGGGAATCCGGACTGAAATACGATTTTTTTACATTATCTCCGCCATTTAAAAAAAAATTAAAAACTGGCTTAACAAAAAAAATTTATACAATTTTCAAACCTGCTTACAAAATTTCACGAGAATCGGTGGAGAAATGCGACCTGTAGAAGAAAACAGACAGAACTGGAAAGCCCGACTGAAATATGTATTTTTAACATATCTCCGCCATTTAAAAAAAAAATAAAAACTGGCTTAACAAAAAAAATTTATACAATTTTCAAACCTGCTTACAAAATTTCACGAGAATCGGTGGAGAAATGCGACCTGTAGAAGAAAACAGACAGAACTGGAAAGCCCGACTGAAATATGTATTTTTAACATATCTCCGCCATTTTGAAAAATTTCAAAAAACTGGCTCAACAAAAAAATTCTGTATAATTTTCGAACCTGCTTACAAAATTTCACAAGAATCGGTTGAGAAATGCGACCTGTAGGCTGGAACAGACAGCCGGACATACGAAAGAATTTTTGCCCAAGCTGAAGCAGAGACGCTTCGCTCGCACTTCGTGCTCGCTTAGTCAATTATGTACGATAGTAAAATTGTACCTAATAAACGATAGCGACATAATTTTTTTTAAAATTGTCGCTCGCAATGCGTGATTTATTCGGTCGCGTCACTCGCGCCGGCCTTCCGCGTTCGAGTGCCCAAACTCGGCGAGTTTGGGTACTCCGAGCCGCGCCGCCCGACCCCCTCGAGACCCCCTCCGTTGCTCTGCGCAAGTACATTCATTTTTCAACTGTGTGGAGTTAAACTGTGCTATTACGAACAACAGCGGTGATAGTAGGCATTCTTATTTTACTCCGGCAGTCACTGGTATCGGCTCTAAAAGTTGCCCGTTGTGCATCACTCGGCAAGAGGAACCCAAATAAAGGCATCTAATTACTTTTGTGACCTTGTCTGGTATACCTCTTCAAGTATGCGCCATATACTGGACCACTTTACCCTATCAAACGCTTTTTCGAAGTCAACGAACAAAGTGTTGCTGCATTTCGTTATATTGCTCCAAAATCATACGCAAAACGTTGATCTGGTCTGTTTAAGATCGACCCGCTCTAAAACCACTCTGTTCTTCTCTTACTGTGTTATTCAGAGATGTTTCACAAAACTGGGGTGCAAGACTGTTCTAACAAAACCTGGTTTAATGCTTTTAAACCAGTCACAATGCACCTTTTAATCCTTAAGCGGTGGGACTAAACGTTAAACTGTCACTCTGAATACGATTTGCGCTAAAATGGCGTTAGTCCGCAGTCTAACACCATGTTAACTTTGGCCCTAGTTTAAAGAACGGTTGCAATCGCCGCCCTTGTTAACCGGTTCAACAAAATTTTGCACAGAACTTTTGAGCAAACAGGCAGCAAGTTGATCCCTCGCCAATTGGAACACTGAGTCAAGTCTCCTTTCTTCGGTAGCTTAACGATGATGCCTTCTTTCCAGCTTTCGGGTGCCTGTTCTGTTTCCCAAATAAATGTCATCAGGGGCAGCAGCATATCAGCTGTGGCATTGGCATTGGCCTTAAGCGCATCAATAGGAATGCCATCGTTGCCTGGTGCTTTGCTGCTCTTTAGGCTTTTTATGGCGGCACAGAGTTCAGCCTTATCTGGAGAATCGACCTTAACCTTGTATGCTCTAAGACTCTAACATCCAGAACTTCACAAGCTATCTCCGCATCATTGTGATCCAGATCATCCTCCTCGCCAACTACCGTAAGGAAAACCTCTGCGAAATGCTCGTGTCATCTACGCAGTTGATCATTCTGCGCACTAAGAAGCTTCCCATCTTTGTCTGCTACCGGTCTTATAGTTAGAGGTTTCTTGTAAGTCTAATTTGACTTTAAAAGAAAAACATTTTAAGATATTAATATTTATTTAGTTAGAACAAAAAGATATAAATTTACTTAACTCTTAAATTTTTCGGAACCCCTGAGAGCCTCTTATGGAACCCCATGGTTCCACTAAACAATATTCGGGAACCGCTGCCCTAAACTATGCCCAGGCTTAACAGCTATATAACAAAAAAAGTTTCATTCGAATCCGTACAGTATTTCCAGAGATAGCGTGTTCAAACTGACAAACAAACAGATACACTTTTTTTAATTCTTTCTCTATTACTATGTCTCCATCGCCCCAAAAATTTTTTTTTCAAATATATTCAATGTACAGACACTTTTTTAGGGTTCCGTACCAAAATGGTAAAAAAGGAACCCTTATGGTGTGACTCAGTCTGTCTGTCTGTCTGTCACAGCTGGCTATCTCGAGAACTACTAATGATATCACTACAAATTTGGAACAGTTTAAAATGACATTTGCCCAACTATTTTGCAAATAAGAAAGAAATAAAAAATAAATATCTTTTTTACAACGGGGACTGAAAAGGGGTCTCAAAAATTTGAAGTGAGGTGACTAGGGCATGTGGGGTATCATATGAAAGAGCGCCGTTTGCACGTTTTTAATCATTTTTTAGGCCGCATAGTTTTCGACTTATGATGGAAAAAGTAAAAAAATGACCGTCCCCCCCCCCCTTATCTCCAAAGTTTGCAAAGAGAAAAATATGAAATAATTCTATGTAATA
Source organism: Agriphila geniculea (assembly GCA_943789525.1). Taxonomy (NCBI): domain Eukaryota; kingdom Metazoa; phylum Arthropoda; class Insecta; order Lepidoptera; family Crambidae; genus Agriphila; species Agriphila geniculea. Next base: position 4,862,588 of record OX038883.1, read on the forward strand.
GCAGTTTATATAAAGATTACAGGAAAAATAAAACGATTTCTCAATATAGTATACTTTTTTTGAAATTATCAAATTTCTAAAAAGTTAACATTAGTTCCACTATAGGTCAAGAGATGGCGCTGACCTAAAACTGCGATAATAATTTTATTATTCTACTCTGCTGTGTATTTATTATGATAGTACGGAATCCTCGGTGCGCGAGTCCGACTCGCTCTTGACCGGTTTTTTTTTTACAGTTTTATTACTTATATGTATGGATAAAAGAATGAACCTGTGATGTTTAACACTATATCATTTTAGAATACCTAGTAAGTAGAATTACTTATATTAGTATAGTATTATATTATTATCTACGGTACTAGTCTGTTTTTCAACAAGTCATTAATATGTACATTAATGTGATTGAACTGTGATATTTGATATTATTATTGTTATCAAAATAACTTTTTAGTGTCATACCTTAAGCGTTAAAAAATCACAACTTGTTGAATTGATTTCCTGAAGTTTTATTTGATTAAAAAAAATTAAAAATATTAAAAACATTATTGCCCTGCCAAAAACGAACTAAAAAGTTAATTAAAAAAACAAGTGTCATTGCAATCAGGGGACTGTTTTGTGAAACAATTTTTAATCAAAGAGGTCCCCCGACTGCAATGACACTTGTTATTTAGATAACTTTTTAGTTCGTTTTTGGCAGGGCAGTCGTATTTTTAATATTTTTTAAATTTATTTAATTTATTTTACACATTTTAGGGACAAATGATATAGTTTTGGAATGTGCGCCTTTCATTTGATGCCCATATTGTAATAAATGAAGAAAAAATATTTTTTTCTCATTTAAAAGTGGCGTCGTACAGTCGCCATATTGACTTTAAAAAAATATAGCCAGTGTCACTCGGAATGATGTAAGGATTCTAACGATACCCCATACATCTAAATCCGTTAAGCCATTTAGAAGTTATGGTGGAATAAAGAAACTCACATACCTACAAACATACATGAACCCTGAACACATGTACACTCCTTTTTTGAGCAGTCGTGTAAAAACCTAAAAGTAATGTGCTACGATACGCTACAAACAATCTCAGTAAACTTCAATACGATGTCCGCAAAAATAATACTTCATGGTCAGTATGGTCACCCTAGTTTATTTACATACAAATTTTAACCTCGAATTGCATCGTAAATACTGCAGTGATTGGTTTCAGATAAAGCTAGATCCTCAGTGACGGAAATTCTTTTTAATATTAATTGCTTTACAATATGCGTGACGCAAAATTCACGTAACGTGACAGTTTTAAGTATGGGCCAGACAGTGTGACGGGTCGAAATATTGTTTTCGCTTTTTCTATTGATGTGTCGTTCCGCGAACGGATTTGAAGTGTTATATACTGTCACTTATCAAACGTGACGCTGCTAGACTGCTTCATTTGGCTCCAGACGGTTTAGTTGTCGATATTTTGACAAATGAAAACTGGTACAGACGGTTCTGTATGTGCCTTGTTTAAACAACAATTTTATGAGATCTGTTCTGTTTTGTATGATGTTCGAGTGTTAAATCTTATTTATTTTTGCGTCACTGAGCATCTACGAAGTAAAATTTGACTTTCGTTTGCTAGTTTTTGTTATTTCCAGCATACATAACCTTCAGCGTCATCTCGTCTGTGCCATGTTCAAACGTCAATCATTCATAAACCCTTGCGTCACGTTTGTTCTGAATACCAAAATAAGAAATTGTTTATCCGTCACTGAAGGTTTTTATAGCTCACAAGCCAGAAGGAGTAAGGCACATACGAGGTGACGATCATATATTTTTACCTTATAGTCTCGTAAGCATAGATTTGATATAGATCTGTGGCGATATTGAGTGCATTCCAGCAGACAAACCACTAAATCATTGATTCGTCGAGACAGCATGCATTTTAACCATGGAAAGTAATTTGTTTAAAGTGTAGTGTGTTACTAGCAGCCGCCCGCGACTTCGTCTGCTTGGAAAGTTTTTTTAGCTATCCCTCGGGAACAACACGGTTTACAGGATAAAAGGTACCCTATGTTCTTTACTGTACCACTGACAACGTGTATTAACGTTATCTTGTCAACTTTGACTATCCCCACAAATTGGTAATGAACCTGGCGGCCATGTTTTAACGTCAAAAACGAAAAATGATTGTAATTTTTTTGTATACCTAGACCCCATTTTATTGAAAATAATATTATAACAATTAATATATTAATTTGCCGATTAGAATTTTATTGTTACATGTCATTTTTATTTGCGGATGACGTTAACGTGTATGTTAATGTGACAAGGTTCCATCAAATTGCCAATTTGCGGGGATTGTAAAATTTCGTGATGATCGGTTCAGTAGTTAAGACGTGAAGGCGTAACAAACAAACGGACTTTCGCATTTATAATATTAGTAAGGATTTGTTTTAACTTACCATGGTTAAAAGTCTACTCTATTTATTGGCAATCGATCACTCAGCGATTAGCTTGCTGGAATGTATGTACCTCTTGTTGTTGTTTGAGGTTATGATGTAGTATGTAGGTTTACGTGAAATTTTTAAGAAATTGAAAAGTAAGTGCAAATTGTAAGTATTCATGCTTTTCATTTCCTTAAATTCAATGACCTTTAGTTACTTTTTGTTATTTCCCAAGGCAACTATGTGGAAATGATTCAACAACGGGAATACGTTATAGAAAAACATTTTCGAAATGTACCTATCCTATGTTTTACAAATTTTAGTTCGCATCTCTCGTTATATTGCGAATGTTACTCGTGTAACACTCACAATATAACAAGGGATACTGAGACTGATCAAAATTGTACGTTACCAACTGTATTAGTTGTCGCAAATGTCTATTGACTTAGTACGTAAACAGTGCTTTTATTGTATATGTTTCAGAATGCCTTGCCTGCGCACAAAATTGTAAACAATTTCCCAATTGCCCGCGAGCGGGCCCTTCCACCTTACATTCCACGGGGCGCCCGCCCCAACGCAGGCGACAACCCACCGCTCTCAAGGTAAAGTTTTTAATCCGCCTTTTCGTCAAACACCTCCGGTTTACATATTTTTCGAAAGCTTGTAAGTTTTAACACAACCAACCCTAAAGATATAAATAGGTAGGTACCTATATACATATATAAGAAAGTAGCTAAATATGACATTACTAGTGCACAAGAAATTATCAAGCAAATGAATAATATTTCTATTTTACTAGCAGTTTCTATAAAAGCAGTACTTATTTTACTCAATGACTGACTTTAATCTGCTTTTAGATTCATCATCTCCAGCGGCGCTCCTACCTATACTGTTCTAAAAGAAGGCTTCCACCGTAGAAGAGAGATTGATGGGTGCTGCGGAACAAATTGCTACCTGCCACTCGGGCAGAAAAAAGCTACCAATAAGACAAGTGTGGCTGCTAAAGAATGAGCTAAAAAAGCTACTGAAGTAAAGACTGAGCTTTATGCATAATTTATTATATTATAGGTAGTACTTTAACGGGTACGTATCAGAATGTCTAAAGTTAAAATGACAAAGTTCAAAATGTCAAAAATTAAAATTCAAATCGTTTAAAATGTCGAAAATCATTATGTCTAACTTCTAAATAGCAAAATTCAAAGTATCAAACGTATCAAATACTTGAAAGTTAAAATATCAATGGTCATTAAGTCTAAGTTCACAATGATTTATTTGAATTGGGTTGGATCTTAAAACGAATCGCCTTCTTTAAGGTTAATTGAGTCTGTGAAGGTGTCTTTGGGCTTCGCCTAAAATGCTTTATAGCAAATTTAGCTGCCGGAAACGAGTCTAAACTAGTCTACTGGGACTTAGAAACCGTAGACCGCAGGTCATGAGATAGGTGCGAGGAGCGTAGCGACGAGCATGTTAGGTTGACATGAACCCAGCGCGCGAGCCGAGCGAGCGAAGCGAGCGTGCCGCGGCAGCGGCCGGCGAAGCGCCAGAAAAAAATCTATTTCAAAGTCAATTGGTGGGTTTTGTTCGCCGGCTACTGAATCAGTGACTGGCACCGGCTACCGAATCAGGGAGTGGCGCGGCTATGTTGATGTGCGGCGGAGGAACAGAGGTTAACACGCAGTTATTTAACCTAATTAATAAGATACCTAAATGAAAGAAAATAAGTAAATTCTATACGTCATTATATGTATTTGGACTATTAGACATTTTAAGTTTTGATCATTTGAACTTAGACATTTTAATTTAGGATTATCTGACCGTTTGACATTTTCGTTTTTGACATTTTGAACTTTTTACATTTTAATCGTTAGACATTCAAATTTTTGACATTTTGAACTTTGTCATTTCAAGTTTAGACATTCTAACTTTAGACATTCTGATACGTACCCACTTTAACACATTGACTGCCAACCTACAAGTATACTCATAGTATATTACTACGAGTATATTTGCATGACAGCCAACATATTAAAAAGTGAATGTAGTTGATTTATTTTTTTGTTTATTATTAAATTGACAATGTACAACTGAAGTGACTGATTTCAAAGCGCTCGCAGTACAAAATGACATATTTTAATCTCAAAAATTTTCTTTTTTCCATACATTCTCGTGTGAAGCTGCAGCGGATCACTGTCTATTGTCAATTTAATGAGGGCGCAGTCTGAACACTAGCGCCGCTATTGAAACGAGAATCATAGTGCTTAAATAAAGACGAAATTGTGAATCCACGACAAAGTGCCCACTTTTAGCTATAAAAGTCAATTAAATTAAACGGCACGCTATAAAATATTGTTTAGGTGATAAAAAGTACCACAATGCTTGTTCGGAGTGCACTACAGAGAGATAATTCACAATTTTGTGTTTATTTAAGCACTATGATTCTCGTTTCAATGGCGGCGCTAGTGTGCAAACTGCGCCCTATTAAAACGGATCTTAATTGATAGTTTTTAAATTGGAATTGAAATATCTTTCTTATTTATACTTTAGTGAAGGCTGTTCTATGTGCTATGTACCTAATAACTATAGAAGTTTTAAAATAGAATACATATCACCCAAGTTGTTTATTTCTTATAACACTTGTAACATTAGTGTTGTGCTAAATATTGATGTGTGAATATAACTATTAAACTCTAGTAGCAAAGACTGTTATGTTTAATGATAGTATACTGTACCAATATAATAAGTCTATGTACTATGGGCAACAGCGTCGCTTAACCAGTTTGCAACAAAATTCGTGTGCGCGCGTATCGCCCCTGCACGAACTAAACGTATGTGACAGCGGGCGCGGTATGCAAGCGATTTTAACCTTAGCAGTGGTTAAGCGACGCTGTTGCCCATGGTACCTAATAATTGTAGTAGTTTTATAAAGGAATTATACTTGTATGTTTTTGAAAATGTTGTTTAACTACCTACTTATGTGAATACCTTTATACAGGGTTATTTGTAAAACACCAACAACCTAGCAGTAGTAGATTTACCTCTTAGTATAATAAACATAATTATTTTGGCCCAAAATAATACAATACATTGCTGCGAGTCAGTGTCTAGCGACTGACTTACCGGCAGGCAGGCTGATTATCTAATTAAAAACCACCTAGCAACCGGTTCCAGTTCACAGATATGAATGTGATACATTGCTACTTTTCTTTGGTATGTTTTTTTACCCCAAAAAGAAGTAGTAATGTATCACATTCATCTGTCAAATGAGACCGGTTGCTCGGTGGTTTCTAATTAGATAATCAGCCTGCTGGCCGAATATTTTAAGTACCTAAATAAAAGCACTGAATATAATTGTACTGAAGTAAAGGTTCTTATTGATTGTTGTACATACACGAAGAATTTAAATGATGAAATTAGTGACTTGATCCCATGGTTTTGACATTCACAATACCTATAGATACGAGGAGCGGCTGGAAGGAAAATTAATCTACCTAAGTTTGAAAGAAAACACAGAAGGATGAGTCCTTTGCAACTTAAATACATTTATCATTAATGACATATTCCCATTAAAAAAATTGTATTGTCTTGGGCATCACAATGGTCATTCACAGCATCCTTTATCTCTTCATCCGTCGAAAGACCTCTCCACCTCTCAAATTTTTCTGCACATGGATTTGCAGAGATCGACAGGCTGCAAAAATAAATATTATTATATTATGTATCTAATATTTGACATGAAATATAGAAGAACAGCAGTATGACGAATCAATCATCTACGAAGATGCTGTGGGCAATGATGATGATGATGATGAGTCAATTTATTTGTAAACAAATCACCATTAATATTAGTATTTATGTGTAACTATTTCACTACATTGACATAAAATAAATGATTAAAAAATTCTATCATAATAAAAAATATTCCTAAGTTATGGTCACATAAATTCTATCTATGAGATGTAAGTATATAGGTAAGGAAAAAAATAATTTTATAGGCTACCTGAAAGCCAAAAGCGGTGGCCTTCTTCATGAAGCCACTGTCACTGTCTCTCCCCTTCCAGCTGGATACATATTCCATACATGCACAGTGTTCATGAATCACACCACCAAATGCCACATCAATAGGTGTAGAATATGTAGATCTGCGTCATAGGTACCTAAAAATTATTACATTATTATTTACAAATTAGATTAAGGAAATTAAAAATAAAATTTTAGTCTTGGTATCCTAACAACAACCAACACATGTGAAAAATGGCAGCGCTTTCAATTACTCTAATTATGTGCCCTCAATGAAACTCCAGGCTCAATACAACATCAATAATTGAGAAATCATATTTTGTTATGTAGTATTACTTATTATTAATAAAAATCACACTAAGTAACTAATCCTGGTACTTTTCTTTTTTATTTTCTGTATGTGTGTGTGCCAATATAATGTTATTCTTTCTTTGGTCGGAGAGTCAGGTTTGGGGTCATAATTGAACTGTATCATTAATTCATATCAAATAACGAATGTGTATTATATACCTTTGTGTTGCTTGTGATCTTGGAAAACATATTTTCATAGATATCTGACACACTCAGACATTGTAGTCTGCGAAAGGCCAAGGATCCTTGCACTAAACGTTTTGTTGGTTTGGTAACTATCACTTAGATTTAAATGATGAAATCCTTAGGCTTCCCGGCCTATACCCAGCAGTGGGTGATGTGCGGCTGATAATATGATGATGATGAGATTAAAATTAAATGAAGCAAAATCTGAAAAATAACAAATAATCTTTAGTCGTCTTGAGGTGAACTTCTAAGTATTTACAATACCAAACAACTAACGCATGAATTACCTTAATTAATCTCAGGGCACACACGGCTGTAAACCTTCAACTTCTTGGTAGAAACAAGGCAGAAGTGGAGTACGAAGATCTTCACTTTAGAATCTGTTTAAGGCGTCTCTCTTCTGCCACAGCACGGCAGATTGCTTGTTAGTAAAAAATAATCGGTTAATTATTAAATGCACTTAATAGTAACGAATAATAAGCACAAATTTTGATAAAATAATCGAAGCCAGGGACTAATTTTTTTTTTTTTTTTTTTTTTTTCTTTGGCTCGCACGGTTTGTGCATTAGCCAATGTCAAGTAGGTAAAGGTAGGGAAACCAAGGAATTTTAATAATATAGGAGATGATCGAATTTCGGAGAAAATAATAGGATCAAGGTAAGGATAATTTAGTGAAATAGATAGATAATAAATAATAATGATTAATAAAATAAATAAGGGTAGTTAATATATATTAAGGTTATAATTTAATATTATTTTCAGTTAAAAATTTAGAAATTAAATTATACAAGTCTGGATTAATGCAGCTCAGTAGAGTTGGGATTGATGTAGGGAGAGGAACACGGAGGGATACGAGGGAATCTAAAAAAGAGGAGCAATCATGAAGCGAACATTGAAAGAAAATGTGATTCAGGTCCTCGTCACCAGCACCACAAGCACATACACTGTTGTTGCAGATTCCTATTCTAGTAAGATGTGATGCAGTACAAACATGATCTAAGCGCATTCTGATAAGACTGGATGTAGCAAATTTACTTAACTGTATTTTAGAGAACCAAGGCTTAAGAGGAATTGTTTGTTGAATTCTTTTATAAGCTCTTCCTTTAGTAAGACTCGTAGTATTCCATTTATCTTCCCAACAGACATGTAAATGCTGCTTGGGAAGAGAAATGAGATCCGGCACTATATTTTTATAAGGGAAGATATCACCAGAATTTATTGCGTCCTTGGCAAGCTTGTCGGCAATTTCATTTCCTTTTATGTTATGATGGCCAGGTATCCACGCGAAAAGAATGTCATATCTATTTTCTTTACAGGTTAATAACAGCTGTCTACACTGTGTAACATAAACAGAAGCTAAGCAGGATTTAAATGGAAATCTTTGGAGAGATTGAAGAGCGCTCTTGGAATCCGAAAATATAATGGCTTTTTGAAGTTTTGCTATTAGGACATATTCTAGTGACTTTAGGATTCCAAAGCATTCCCCAGTGAAAACTGATGTCTCAGGCGGAAGTTTAATTTTTTGATGGATGTTATATTGCTGATGGAAGACACCAATTCCAACCAAACCAGAACCGGAGTGTTTAGATGCATCACAGTATAAATAATGCCAGTCTGGCCAATCACTATCAATAAGATGTCTTAAAGATGCATCAGGATTTTGGTCATTCTTTAAAAAGTCTAAACTAAAGAGGACATTAGGTTCAAGAACTAAAGCTGGGAAGTTTGTTGAAAACAAAGGAAGGTATTGTGATCTGTGAGTAGGGGCTTGCAGGGAGATAAATTTACGAAAACTGACGACTAGACAGGGAGGGGGTTTATTGGTCCAGAAAGAAGAGGTCTCAATTTTTTCTGATAATTCTTGTAATTTGCTGTATAGAGGATGGTTAGAAAATTGAAAAGCGCGGAAGAGAAATTTATCACACAACATTTGCCTTCTTAACTTTAGTGGAGGTTCAGCACATTCAACCTGAAGAGCATTTAGCGGGCTAGATTTCATAGCTCCACCTATGAGTCGTAGTGATTTAGATTGGATATCATCTAATTTACTTATGGCAGCTAAGCTACACGGCTCTAAAAAGAAAGTCCCATAATCCAGGATGCTTCTGATAATAGCGTTATACAAAAGCTTAAGATTAAAAGGGTGGGCGCCCCACCAAACACCCGAAAGACATCGCAAAATATTAAGTTGTCGTTCACAACGTGCTGAAGCATAATAGCAGTGTGGTAAACCTGTTAATTTCGAATCTAATATTAAACCTAAAAATTTAAATTCATTTTCTGAGGGAATTAATTGTCCATCATAAGAAATCGAAAATGTAGGTGGACTGCGCATTTTAGTGAATAAAACTGTACAGCTTTTATTTACAGAGAGACTTAATGCGTTTTTATCCAACCAAGATTTTAAAAGCTCCAGAGCGTTGTTTAACGAATATGTTAATTTAAATATAGATCGGCCAGATACGTAAATAGCTAAATCGTCTGCATATTGTAACACATTCACGTTATTAGCGATAGAAAATTCAAGGTCATGAGTATATATGGCATATAGAATTGGGCTGAGTACCGATCCCTGTGGCAGGCCTTTCCACGTCAGTCTAGATTTTACCTTTGAATCACCAAAATTAATTTGTATTTGCCTTTCTGAAAGGAGATTAATGATAAAATTACTCAATAGGTGGGGAACCTGGAGCTTATCTAATTTAACTTTGAGAAGTTCTAGATCAACATTGTCATATGCTGCAGAAATATCTAAGAAAGCTGCAAGTAAAAATTCGTTATTTGAAAAGGCTAATCTTATATCAGTCGTGATAATGCCTAAACTGTCCATAGTGCTCTTCCCTTTTCTGAACCCGTATTGGCTCGGAGCCAGCAGCTCCTGACTTTCTACATACCACTCCAACCTGTTCTTGGCCAGGTGTTCAGCCAACTTAGATAGGACTGATGAGAGAGCTATAGGTCTATATGAATTAGGGTCTAATGGAGGCTTATTGAATTTCAAAATAGGAATAATTTCCTGGATTTTCCATGAGGGAGGGACTTCACCGAACATCACAACAGAATTAATGAGATTTAACAAATAAATTAAACTATTATCATTTAAATGAGTTAGAAAAGAGTATGGAATACCATCAATACCAGGAGCTGAATCTTTAACATAGGACAGCACTCCTTTCAATTCAGTCAAACTAAAAGGTGAGTTAAGATTGTTTAAGTCTTTTATTCTATGGCAACAGGACAACTGAGGTGATTTTAATATTAGTTCTTGAGGAACAAATGGCGGAGCTAATTTGTCCAGAAATCTTTCAGCTACACCTTCATCAATACATTTAGGGACTCGTTCTTTAAAGGCAGATCTAAACCTACGAATATTATTCCAAACCTCAGAAGGAGAAATGTTAGGTGATATAGATAAACAAAAGGTCCTCCAACCTTCCCATTTCTTTTTTTTAAATAGACTGCGGGTTTGATTCATTATTTGTATCAATTTATCAAAATTTTCGGATGAGCTATTATCTTTATAATTTATTTCAGCCTCTTTTCTCTCTTTTATTACTTTTGTACATTCACTGTCCCACCACGGGGGGGAAGGAATATACCCATTTGTTTTTTTCTTTGGAAAAACTTCGTCAGCTGCTTCTAACAAAACTGAGGCAAAAGCCTCGGCACTCTGTGTCCGGTTGTTTTCTTGTATAGAAGGAAATGAGGAAATCCTCAGTTCAACTTGCTCCCTAAACATTTCCCATCTGTCACTGTCATTTTGGTTAAGTTTATATTTCAAACGAGGTGGGCGTCTACTTTGATTTTTTAATAAAGTTGAAGGAAATTCAATTAAAATAGGAAAGTGGTCACTACCAAACGTGGAAGATAGTGGACTCCAAGTCAAGGAGGAGGAAGCTAGATTGGGACTACAAATTGTAAGGTCGGGCGCACTGTCTCCTTCATGAGGCAATGTTCGCCGTGTTGGAAGTCCTGTATTTAGGATGCAAAAGTTATTCAGATCTGAAAAATCTAAAATTCTGGAACCACACCAGTTAGATTTGGCACTGCCCCATGCCTGGTGTTGAGCGTTAAAATCTCCCATCATGAAAATGGGTTTTGGGAGTTGAGAGATGATGGTATCTAGTTCATTGTACACAGAGGATGTTGGATGAGGTATGTATAGTGAAACAAAACAGATATTATTAATGGAAGCGGCTATGATTGATAGGTTAACACTATGAGTAATAGGAATATGCTGAAAGGAAACAGAATCATTAATTAGAAGAGCTACACCACCGTGGGAATCAGAACGGTCTTCTCTTAGAGGAAAATAATGAGAAACATTAAAAATACTGTTTGGCTTAATCCAAGTTTCTTGTAATGCTATAATTACAGGTTTATATACATTAATTAGGTGAAATAAATCGCTTTTCTTATTATTTATACTTTGGCAATTCCACTGAAGGATTGATGAGATATGATCCATTTTGATTTTTATTTACACTATTTATATTTTCAGATGCAGCGTTGGACGGTTCAGACATTATATTTTCTGTTTGAGACAAAAACTTTATCAGGGTAATGATGAGATCCCTAGTCGACATATTGGAGAATGGATTATTTTCATTTAAGGTACCCACTGTTGGCAATGGAATATTATAATCTTTAGTTAAAGCGTCATGAGTTTCTTTGTCATAGCCCTTAGAACTAATTTTGAGTAATTTAGGTTGAATAAAGACTGTTTTTCTGTAAGATGTAGTTTTACTGGAATTAGAGTTATAACTTTGTGATTGGGGAGCAACGGAGGATGTAAGAACTTCAGAATATGATTTTGTGATTGGAGGGTGAAGCTTAAGGGCTTCAGCATAAGAAATGCAGTTATTGGCCATGGACTCTTTTATTGCTTTTTGTCTGGAAAATTCAGGACACTTCCGGTTGGTGGCATAGTGAGATCCAGAGCATAGGCAGCAAGTAACGTCATCTTCATCAATTTGGCAACTCTCACCTGAGTGGTCATTTCCACACTTAAAACATTTGGGCTTTGATCTACATTGAGTTTTTATATGGCCAAAGCGGCAACAATTAAAACATTGGACAGTGGGAAAGATATAAAGGTCTACAGGGAGAGAGTTATAACACAGAAACACTCTTTTCGGTAGCACCTGTCCATCAAAAGTGAGTACTACTGTCTCTACTGGAGTAAAACTGACATTACCATTTAATGAATTTTTCCTGTTAATGCGCCTAACTTTTAGAATATTTCCACAGCCCATAGGTACAGAAATGTTTTGTAAGATATCTTCTTCAGACCAATCTATCGGAACCCCTCTTACAACACCCATACGAGTAACAGAAAAAGTGGGTATAAACACTTTGAAATTGCTATCCTTTAAGGCTTGGTTTGTGAGAAATTTATTTGCATCGTCATATTTAACAAATGAAATTACCAGTCTGTTTCTACCAATTTTTTTCAAAGATCCATTTACAATGTTTTGGATATTATGTTTTTTTAAGAAGCGACCAAAAGAGATTGGATGCAAAGATACATTTTCATCTGGCGTAGACTGTATTTTTTGAATGTGCACGTTGTATGGAGATGCATCAGTTGCTTCATATATTTCCCTACCAACTACAGGGCGCGTCATAGACTTGTTTGATGTATCAAGAGTTGGATTAATTGTTTGTGTTTGTGGTGCTGGGGACATAGTAGGAATCTTAAAAGTTTTTGGTGAATTATTTTCACTGATCTCGCAATGGCAGTCAACTTCAGTCAAAGCATTAGAAGCAGATTTATGATGCCTCCTCTTTTTGTTGCAGTGTTTGCAAACTTTACGTGACGCTACTCTTTTGCGTTTTGTTGGGTTATTAACAGAAGTGTCCGAGTCAAAAAGAGAACCATCAGTGTCCATGCCTCCCACACTTTCATCAAATGGAATAATTACATTATGAGAAACCTGGGGGACTGTCCCCCCAGGGTCCTCCGGATCAGTCATAAAAGTACAAATCTAATTACTCACCAGATCGCTGCTAGTAAGATATAAAAACACTAATACTAAATATATACACTATATAAACAATATATACACTATTTGATCCTACTATTTACAAAGAATTAAGTGAAAAAATCTAAAAAAGCCAAAAGACACAACCGCTTAGTTGAAGGTTTCCCGCGCTTTTTTCAGGGACTAATTTACTCTTGGCTTCATTTGACATTACATTCGGGCTATCAAGGTTGACTTTTCTTTTTTAATTTTTACGCGATACCGAGAAATGTCAAATCGTATAGGAAAAATGAAGCTAATCATTCACTCTTTAGCTTCGTCAAAAATATTAAGTTAAGATAGTTACGCGATGCGACAAGTTCAAATAACCTCTCATCAAATGTCAAAACTCAAACCAATTGGGCTTGGATTTTTTACGTGATAGAGCTGCAGGGCATCATTTGTTTTGTTAGTTGCAAGTTTGAATTTCACGTTCTTAAGAAGCTTTGTCTCTGGTTCTTTTCTTTACTCATGTGTCATAAGTAAGTCGCGACAGTTGACGTGATAGTAACGTGGTAGTGTTGTGAAAACAACTTAATTAAATAAAACACTATTTATGCAACTTATTTTATATTTTCAATCTCAATTGATACAATTCATTTTTTTTTTCTAAACCGACTTTATTTCATTGAAAAAAAGACAGAACGATCTTTCAATCTTAATAAAGAAAATTGTTTTATTCGATTTATATCTGATTGTATAGTATTCAAATGAACAGATAGTCAAATTTTTTTTTAATCAATGGAATATTGTAATTTGGAATTGGAATAATGTTTTTCCCGCCCCGTCCAGGGTTTTTCCAGTTACGTATACAAATATCTTAAGAAGTCACTTCTCAAGCTTACGCGCTCACTAGACATGAAATAAAACAATTTTTAACGGATACTAGCGCGGTTTTATTGAAAGCACTTTGGTAATTAGTTGGTATTTGGTTTGATTTTTGGTTTTCCCGACGTCTCGGCAACTTTGCAGCTGCCGTGGTCACGGGGGACTGAAGCTACCCGTGAGTCTACCCTCAAGCGATGAATTTTTTTAGACGTTCAAAAATTAAAATTTTAACAAAATTTTTAATGTTTTATGTTGATTTATAATTTAATTTTATGAATTATTTAGTGCTAAAAAGAGAGAGAATCTACTAAAGCTAGCACCATTTCATAAAATGTGGAATATTAACTTTATGGGTTGCACTTGGAACGCAACCCTATCGCGCGATTCACGCGCGATTCGCGGGCGATTCGCGTTTTTGCTGCAACTCGTGCGACTATTCGCGCCAATGTGAACACGTCCATACAAGTTAGCTGACGCAATCGGCGCGAGCGAATCTGGCGCGATTCGCTCGCCTCAGTCTGTACGAAGCTTCAGGCAGGCAGCTGCACAGATTGGGTAGCGATGGGCCGAGTCGCTATTTTTTCGACTCGGGTCACCCGAGTTGAAATTAACGCTGACCCGGGCTACAACTCGGGTCAACTCGGTTCAGCGATATGGGCCGCCGAGCGCCGACGAGTCGCAATTTTTTCAACTCGAGTTATCCGAGTTGAAATCTATGCGGAGTGCAAACCCGGGCCTCAACTCGTTTCGTTTGTATTTGATAACTATTGAAACGAACCAAACTCGCCGTTGCAAACTGCAAAGTAAAAGAGTCAAAGAGATCAGGATTTGAATTATAGTAATAGCAAATAGTTTTAATTAATCAAATAGTATACTAAATACCTAACTAATGCGCATTTGTTAATGACAAATAGTTGTCATTAACAAATGCGCATTAGTTAGGTACAGAGATGAATACCTAAATGAAGCTTTTTATTATAATGATAATTTTAAATATTGCTTATTACTTGTAATATTATTTATACATTATTCATCATTCAACAAATTATATGGCATTAAAAAATTAACTAATAGATACATAGAGAATTAATTAATAGAGAGGCACAAGTTACGCTTAACTTAACTAAAGTTTTTCTTTTACAAAATTAAAATATAATTATAAAAAATACTAAGGAACTTCTAAACATCATTAAAAAGGTGACATAACGCGGGCGGGGAGATTGCGGCGGGCCGCGAGGCGAGTGCGAGCGAGCTGTAATACAATGCCACACACCGAATCGAGTTGGCCTGCCGGGTTGATTTTGTCCTAGCCCGGGTTGACTCGGTTGGTAAGACACGTACGCACCACATGGGCGGCCCGCGTGGCGCGTCAACCGAGTTGACCCGGGCTAGGAAAAAACCAACCCGAGTTGCCGAGTTGGAAAAGTAACTCGAGTTAACCGAGTTATTTGACCCGAGTCGCCCACCACTAAGATTGGGCAGCTGATGAATCCAAAAGAAGTGGAAATTTTAGGAAAATTTCATCAGCAGCAGCCAAACCAAGATTCGCGATTAGTTTTCTTTTCAACATAATTATCAGCACGCACAGACACATAATTAATTGGCTTGCGATACAAAGTGCAGTAGAAGTAAGTTACGTGGAAATTATAACCTCAAAAATTTTTCATTAAAGAGTTCGAACTATATTGGTGCTTTACATAGTTCTGCAATTAGCCTCATAATTATGTAAAACTAACACTTTTTATCTACCTATATCAATTGATATATTTAAAACGACGGATAATAATACAATTAAATAAATGCTTAAGCTGGTTGTATGTTTAAGGAAATGGATGCGGAACAAATGAATAATTTAGCAATAAGAGATGACGAAGATGATGTAGTGGACCCATGGAATGTAGCAAGTAAATCTGACGCAGGGATTGATTATGAAAAGCTAATCAGTAAGTTTTATTATCATTTGATATGCTCATCAGTTTAAATGAATAATGTTCATTAAAGTTAGCACATTATTAATTGTTATTTAGAAGGGGGGGGACGCCAGCGAAGCTGGATGGGTGATCAGTCACCTTGGTCAGAACCATTTCACCCATTTCGGCTCTTCTTTCCATTAGTTGGTCATGAATTTTGAGTTCATATTTTTTTTATGTAAAGAACTAATGATATGATGATATTTTTTTATATAAACTTGGGCTTTAACACAAAACAATACAAAGAAACTAGCAACATGCCAACACGCAATGGAAAGAAGTATGTTGAATGTAAAGAAATTGGATAGACTACACAACCAACATATTAGAAACAGGACTAAAGTTCAAGATATCACCTATAAAATAAGAAGGCTCAAGTGGCGATGGGCAGGCCATATGATGAGAGGTAGGGATAAATGGAGTAAACTCATTACACGGTGGTACCCCAGAGAGGGCTACAGAAGGAGAGGTCGACCACAAAAGAGGTGGGACGACGACATCAGAAAAGTAGCAGGAGTTACCTGGAACAGAGTGGCGGAGAACCGGTGGGAGTGGAAAAGGTTGGAGGAGGCCTTTGCCGATTGGCAATCAGACCTACAATATGTAAACAAAGCCCAAATACTTGAATAACAAAGACTGTCTGATGCAAGAGGCTAATAATAATAAAAAAACTAATGATATGGAACACAAATACCAAATTTTATGGTTAGGAACCAAATAATAAGCGAGAAATAAATTTCTGAAAATTGAGAATTTGTCTAAAATTAGACCAGTGTCGTCATTTTTGACGTTTAATGGCGGCGCACTAGGTTGGTAGCAATGCTAAATCGTTGTAATGGTGACCAAAGACCGCAGGTCACATGATAGGTGCGAGGAGCGTAGCGACGAGCATGTTAGGTGTACATGAACCCAGAGAAACGACTTTTTTACGTGCGAAATTTTGTATGTACGTCCCCTCCCCTCTCCCCACCTTTTTTTAGCCTCTCCTGCTTAATTTCCATATTTTTTGTTTTGAGGTTATGTTTACACAAAAAAATACTTCTCGAAAACTAGGCATCACCGGCAGATGGGGATTGGAAGAGGGAGTTGTTTCCTTTCCCCCTCCCCTTCTCTATCTTTAATTGCCGAAAAATAACAGTAATTTGGCTGTTATCATTACTTTAAGTCTACGATGGGGAAATTGAAAATTCATTTAAAAAAAAAGTATCCATTTCCTAACTCCCAAATTTTAGGAGGGGTGTAAGGGAGCCCCCCCCTCCCTCCCCCCTCACTTTCATCCCCAAATTCGAGACCAACTAATGGAAAGTAGAACCCCTGACTCTCCCACCATAAGTTCATTAGAAACTAATACTGTATTGATGGGAAAATCTCTCATGATTATTTATATTGTCTGTTTATCCTACTTGTCTCATTTAATAAACAGTAGTTGACAGTTGCCATATGTCTTTAATTCATTAAACGCGAGGCGGCCACATGAGGCCGAACAGCAATAGTAAAACCATTGTGTCTCATCTTGTCTGCCTTGACAGGTTAAACTTAAATTGCTATTTAAAAATATGTTACCTATCTCATAAATAAATCTAATTGTCATTGACAACTAATAATATCTTTTGTATTGTATACCTGAAAAACCATTTGTTGTATTTTATAAATGATTATTTCAATTCATCAACGCCCAAGCGGTCTCTGGCGACCGGATAACAATAGAAAATCTATTGTGTCTCGAGTTAATAAGTTAGGTGAAGATTGTTTACCAAATAGGACAAGTAATAAAAT
Source organism: Agriphila geniculea (assembly GCA_943789525.1). Lineage (NCBI taxonomy): Eukaryota > Metazoa > Arthropoda > Insecta > Lepidoptera > Crambidae > Agriphila > Agriphila geniculea. The sequence continues at coordinate 4,880,163 of OX038883.1, forward strand.
AAATAGACAACATATTGCCTATTTCAATTTCTTATCAAATCAGCTTTATTTAATATATAGGTATGTTTTTACAATAAGATATGCGGGGTGTGTAAATCAAGATAATTAATTTAACTTTATTTTCCAGAAAGATTTGGCAGTCAAAAAATTGATAATGAGCTCATAGCAAGATTTGAGAAAGTCACTGGAAAGAAAGGTGAGTAATTTGTGGTTTGTAGATTTCAAACCTCTGCAGATAAAACAGCTTTAGTCTTTTTAGGGTTCCGTACCAAAATGGTAAAAAAGGAACCCTTATGGTGGGACTCAGTCTGTCTGTCTGTCACAGCTGGATATCTCGAGAACTACTAATGATATCAACTTGAAATTTGGAATAGTTTAAGATGACATTTGCCCAACTATTTTGCAAATAAGAAAGAAATAAAAATAATAATATTTTTTTTACAACAGGGACTGAAAAGGGGTCTTAAAAATTTGAAGTGAGGTGACTAGGGCGTGTGGGGTATCATATGAAAGAGCGCTGTTTGCACATTTTAAAACACATTTTTCTTTTTTCTTAGGCCGCATAGTTTTCGACTTATGATGAAAAATGTAAAAAAAATACAGTTCCCCCCCCTTATCTCCGAAGTTTGCAAAGAAAAAAATCTGAAATAATTCTATGTGATAGTAGTTTACGTAAAGATTACAGGAAAAATAAAACGAGGTCTCAATATAACACACTTTTTTAGAAATTCAAAAACAAACAATAATTCTTTAGTTTCACTACCCGTCAACAGATGGCGGTGACCTAAGAATGCTGACTTGCGAATTAAAATAGTTCCACTATCGGTCAAGAGATGGCGCAACCTAACACTACAATAATAAATTGGTGGCTGGTTCTAAAATAATTACCTACTATTTGCCGTACGAATAAACGAAGAATAAGTTCCTACTTAGTAATATAAACAGTTTGCAATGTGGAGTGGCTGAAACGTTTTTCAGTCACCATAAGCAGCTGTGGTTAAGATTTGTAGATTAACTGTCCGCCTGTTCGCCCTTCCAACTGTCTGCCGTTTATCCTACTTTTTTAAAGACTGTACTAAAGTAACATATCCAAATATATTTATGATTGTACGGAACCCTCGGTGCGCGAGTCCGACTCGCTCTTGACCGGTTTTTTTTTACTCTAATTTACAGATACTCTATAGCCTTATTTTTCTTGTTGTGTGCACAAATATTTGACATTTATAATATTTCATATATGTTAATTACTTGAAATTTGTTATATAAAAGGTCTGTTTGATAAATAAATCACAAAGCCAAATGTATCAAAAAATTACAAAAATATCACATTTGTTGTATGGGATCCCCACTTAAATATTTATTTTATTCTGTTTTTAGTATTTTTAGGGTTCCGTACCCAAAGGGTAAAAACGGGACCCTATTACTAAGACTCCGCTGTCCGTCTGTCTGTGATGATGATGTATTTCTGTTGCCGCTATAACAACAAATACTAAAAACAGAATAAAATAAATATTTGAGGGGGCTCCCATACAACAAACGTGATTTTTTGCCCTTTTTTGCTCGATATTAATAACGATAACAGGTAGATAGTAGAAATTTTCACAGATGATGTATTTTTGTAGCCACTATAACAACAAATACTAAAAACAGAATAAAATAAATATTTAAGGGGGGCTCCCATACAACAAACGTGTTTTTATTTGCCGTTTTTTGGTATGGAACCCTTCGTGCGGGAGTCCAAATCGCACTTGGCCAGTCTTTTGTTATAGCGGCAACAGAAATACATCATCTGTGATCAACTGTCTAGCTGTCTATACAGCCTGGTGACAGACAAACAGTGGAGTCTTAGTAATAGGGTCCTGTATTTACCCTTTGGGTACGGAACCCTAAAAATAACTGAGCAACTTGAATTTCAATTTCCATTTCAGCACACCATCTTCTAAGGCGAGGCATTTTCTTCTCACACCGGGACTTGAACACAATCTTGAATCACTATGAATCCGGAAAAAAGTTCTACTTGTATACAGGTAGAGGACCTTCTTCGGAGAGCATGCATATTGGTCATATAATCCCATTTATGTTTACCAAGTAAGTTTTTGGCTTGGGTTGTTGTAAATATAGTGTAACTGGTTTATAATAAATCATAGCAAGTGATTTTATATAATGTATTTATTTTTATATTAAAATCATTTAAGGGTCTTTTCTCAACCAAAGTATAGAAGTAAAAACAAACATTAATTTATTTCCATTTGTTAATTTTGTGAGGTTTTCTATAGTTAAATTGTTATTTAGTTCATTGCTTTTTTTACAAATATCAACTTAAATAATTATAGTATTTTAGGGTTCATGTGTCCATGTAATAATTTATTATCAGCTGTTTGCAACCGATTTTCAACTATAAGTGTTGCACATAAAATTCAAAATCAATAGAAGTAATTGTGTTCATAATTAATGAAATATTATCACAGAATATACATGTTACCGGCAATGTATGAAATGCAGGCATTGTATACAATGCCTAGGCATTGTATACAATGCCTGGCCCTTTTAGGCAATGTATGAAATATAATGAATATTGATATCTATTTCACACATTACCTAGGCAGTGTATACAATGACTAGGCATTGTATAGAATGCCTGCTGGTCCACCGGCAATGTGTATAATAAAAAGATTTTCGAGAATAGATTCGAGGGGGGATCGAGGGGGGCTTGGGGAAAGCTCGAGGGGGGGGGGCCTGAGGAAAGCTCGAGGGGGGGGCTCGGGGAAAGCTCGAGGAGGGTTCGATGGGGGGCTCGAGGGGGGCTCGAACCTGTTTTACTCCTGTAGGTCCCGCGTATAGGTTAGAAATTTAAGGCGAGCGCGAAGCGCAGCGGAGCTTGAGCCTTAAATTTCGAGGTTATTTTTTTATAACAGACAACAGAAATATACTTATTTTACACATTGCCGGTGGACCAGCAGGCATTGTATACAATGCCTAGGCAAAGTATAAAATGAATTATATTTCATACATTGCCTGATCGTTTTAGGCATTGTATACAATGCCGGATTATACACATTGCCGGTAACATACATATACACAAACTAAAGATATAATAAGAATTACACACAGACAAAACGTACAGAAACCCATCTGCACGAGGACAATCAAATAATAATCTACTCTCGCTGTATGGCAATAAAGTACTATTTCAAATTGCACAGTGCCTTATAAGCACCTCCGAAACGCTTCTCTTTCTGGGCCAACTGAGTTAGACATGAGCAGTAGGCTAGTATAAAAGTTGAAGCACGGAGTGAGACCCCATGATTATTACAGATGGCTGCAGGAAGTGTTCGATGTGCCACTTATAATCCAACTAACGGACGATGAGAAAGCTCTGTGGAAAGACATCAAAGTGGAGGACGCCCGCAAGATGGCGTTCAACAACGCCAAAGATATTATCGCAGCCGGCTTTGACCCTAGCAACACTTTCATATTTAATGATCTAGATTTTATTGGGTATGTATGTAATATGGGCAACAGCGTCGCTTAACCACTTCTAAGTTTAAAATCGCTTGCACGGCCCGCCGTCACATCACAACATACGTTTAGTTCGCGCAGGGCCGATACGCGCGCACACGAATTTTGTTACTAGCTGTTGACTATGGTACAGTCAACGGCACGCTAGGCTTTTTTCAGTCAAATATAAAATTTAATTAGAACCACTTAAAGTTCAAAATCAGTTAGAGATTTCAGATTTTATTTTGCTTGATATGTTTTTTTTAAAGGTTCGTAATAGTACCGACCGTACCGATCGTTTTTCGACCTATGTTCCTTGGAGAAAGTTATTCAGTTTAAGCAACACTATCATCAGATCATTTGGTACCACCTTATAAAAAAACCGACCAAGTGCGAGTCGGAATCGCGCACGAAGAGTTCCGTACCATTATATACAACATTGTTGTATGGGAGCCCCCTTAAATATTTTTTTTATTTTTTTTAGTATTTGTTATACAACAGAAATACCTACATCATCTGTGAAACATGTCACATCATTTGGTACCACCTTATATACGTAATTAATTTTTCAGACAATGTCCAGCATTCTACCAGAACATGGTGCGGATACAGAAGTGCGTGACCTTCAACCAGGCTAAAGGCATATTCGGGTTTGGCGACTCTGACGTCATCGGCAAGATCAGCTTCCCGTCCATAGAGGCTGCGCCGGCTTTCTCCACGTCATTCCCTTTCATTTTTGGTGACAAAGTCGTAAGTTTTTTTATTATTATTATTATCGCATGAGGATTAGTGGCCACCTCTGGTGTTAGAGTTTATCAAGCCGCCTGTAAGGCCTCTAACTTGGCTTGACGACTGTATCAGATGACAACAGCCGGGACCGACGGTTTAACATGCCCTCCGAAGTACGGAAGCGCTCAGTTGTAATGCCACTTTAACGGTCACCCATCCGACACCTGACCGGAACGAGCGTTGCTTAACAAACGTGATCGAGTACGATCAGTCTGTCAAGTTTCGCCATGAACGCTTATTCGTCGTCGAGAGTCGTGAGTTGAAAAGTTGTTTGCATTATCGCGATATTTCAGTAATCCTTCATGATAATCCAAAAATTAAAATTGATAACTTCTAAAATAATGTGTATTAAAATGCTTGTTGTTGGGAATTGCAATATTAATTTAGAATTATGCAAAATAAGAGCCAGTTTTTAGGGTTCCGTACCAAAATGGTAAAAAAGGAACCCTTATGGTGTGACTCAGTCTGTCTGTCACAGCTGGATATCTCGAGAACTACTAATGGTATCAACTTGAAATTTGGAATAGTTTAAGATGACATTTGCCCAACTATTTTGCAAATAAGAAAGAAATAAAAAAATAATATTTTTTTACAACAGGGACTGAAAAGGGGTCTTAAAAATTTGAAGTGAGGTGACTAGGGCATGTGGGATATCATATAAAAGAGCGCAGTTTGCACATTTTCAAACATTTTTTCATTTTTTCTTAGGCCGCATAGTTTTCGACTTATGATGAAAAATGTAAAAAAAATACCGTCCCCCCCCCCCCTTATCTCCAAAGTTTGCAAAGAGAAACGATGTCTCAATATAACACACTTTTTTAGAAATTCAAAAAACAAACAAAAATTCTTTAGTTTCACTACCAGTCAACAGATGGTGCTGTCCTAAGAATGCTAACCTAAGAAAAGAAAAATAGTTCCACTATCAGTCAAGAGATGGCGCAACCTAATACTACAATAATAAATTGGTTTAATATAATTATCTACTATTTGCCGTACGAATAAACGAAGAATAAGTTCCTACTTAGTAATAGAAACAGTTTGCAATGTGGAGTGGCTGAAACGTTTTTCAGTCACCATAAGCAGCTGTGGTTAAGATTTGTAAATTAACTGTCCGCCTGTTCGCCCTTCCACCTGTTTGCCGTTTATCCTGCTTTTTTAAAGACTGTACTAAAGTAACATATCCAAATATATTTATGATTGTACGGAACCCTCGGTGCGCGCGTCCGACTCGCTCTTGACCGGTTTTATTTACCTTGTTTCGTCTCTAGATCGTTGAGTTACCGTAGTTTAAACGTTATCAAAGAATTTATTAAACTTAATTAATGTATGAAGAAAAAGATGCAATTTGAAAGTATACATAATACAAGATGCAGCCAAAATAGTTGCACTGATCAGCTTTAAAGTAGCTGTATTTTGTAGTTTTTGCATTTATTGTATTGTAATGAAAATGCAAAAACTACAATATGAAAATGCAAACATCTCCACAGTACACGCACGCTATACAGTATATATAGCGTGCTCATGTCCATAACGTCCTTATTCCTTTTGCACTTACTTGAGGCACTATAAGCACACCCCGGACACTCCATACAACCGCTCATTAACTACCAGACACACACAGATGACGTTTTATACGCGCGCAACTGTGTGTGTAAAGGTAGGGCTACTGTGAGAATCGTGGCGCCTCACGCACAAATAAACAAATTAGTTTTTCAACATTTAAACAATAAATATGTATTTACCGGTGATAAGATTTTTTCCATGAGTGAAATTAAATGTTTTGCTTTTCTTTTTGCAACTTAAATTCCTGCCGCCGAAAGTTGACAGATGTTGACGCGACTAAACGAGCACACAATTCGGCACATGAACTCGTGGGGAGGGGTGAGATAATTGATTCTACGGTGGAATGGGGGAGTGTCCTTTCTGTACGTAGTACTTTTATCTATTCTGTGCGCTATAAGCATGAGAGAGACAACATACATACATACAAACACTCACTGTGCCTGTTTCCCATGGGGGTAGGCAGAGACTATGGATCGCCACCTCCTACGATCCTTGCACACTAACTTCTTTCGCTTCACTCACATCCATCAATCTTTTCACACATGCTCTGCGGTTTTTGTCTCTGCGTACACCAGCCTTTTTTTTTATTAAACCTCTATTTGGTTCACGTAGGTTTTCCTGGGACGACTTTGGGCAATCGTTCCTTCCATATTCGCACAATATATCTCTTTCGTGATTCGCCTTTCATTGATTCTTTCTAAGTGACCAAACCACTGGAGCATTTCTTTCTCAATTCTTGTCACTATATTATCTTTCAGACCACACCTTTCACGAATTACATTATTGCTCACTCTATCACTCAATTTGACTCCACATATTTTCCTCAACGATTGCATCTCTACCGCATTTATTCTGCTTTATTCTTCTTTTGCCATACCCAAGATTCACTTCCATACATCAGAGTCGGCACCAGCACTCCGTTATGATATTCATATCGATTTACTCAATCTATCTGCTAACATGTTCAATATTTATGTCCATAGCTGCCCTGCCTAGTCCCGTGCGCCATCGACCAAGACCCATACTTCCGCATGACCCGCGACGTAGCGGCGCGGCTCAAGCTGCCCAAGCCCGCGCTACTGCACGCAGCGTTCCTGCCCGCATTGCAGGGGGCCAAGCACAAGATGTCTTCTAGCGACCCCAACGCTTCTATATTCCTCGACGACACACCTAAACAGATCAAGAACAAGGTATGACTGTCCTAATTAGTTGGACGCAAATAGCTGTTTAAACAGCTATTAACGCAATATATAACGCAGGCTTAAGCCTGCGTTACTGCAAGCAGCGTTCCTGCCCGCGCTGCAGGGGGCCAAGCACAAGATGTCTTCTAGCGACCCCAACGCTTCTATATTCCTCGACGACACACCTAAACAGATCAAGAACAAGGTATGACTGTCATAATTAGTTGGACGCAAATAGCTGTTTAAACAGCTATTAACGCAATATATAACGCAGGCTTAAGCCTGCGTTACTGCAAGCAGCGTTCCTGCCCGCGCTGCAAGGGGCCAAGCACAAGATGTCTTCTAGCAGCCCCAACGCGTCTATATTCCTCGATGATACACCTAAACAAATTAAGAACAAGGTATGACTGTCATAATTAGTTGGACGCAAATAAGCTGCCCAAGCCTGCGCTACTGCACGTAGCGTTCCTGCCCGCGCTGCAGGGAGCCAAACACAAGATGTCTTCTAGCGACCCCAACGCGTCTATATTCCTCGACGACACACCTAAATAGATCAAGAACAAGGTAAGATGAAGTCATAATTGAGGGGTGGAAGTTAGAAAGATGCTAACTGTCACTATCAAAAACAAATTTTTTTTTTCTTAAAAAGAAGCTATCTGCCAAGGCCAATTTTCGCACAAAGGTTCCAAGTCAATATCTTTGATAGTGTGGTTCAGAGCGTGATTCAAAGATGATTGAGAGATGCGCTTCAAACAGCTACAGCTTGTAAAAAAATGCTTTCGTATGTCTGTCCATTTGTTCTCCTCTACAGATCGCATTTATATATGGCAAAGTTTAAGTTTTAGGCAAAGATTTAAATCGAAAGATGAGCCCTGTGCGTCTGAAAAGTGTCCACATAATAATTGTCTGTGTGCGTAACGTCTCACACGCACGACACATGGGCGCGCGCCGCCGCTTCATTTTGGTAGGTACCGTCAGCATTCTAGATTTGTTAAGTTAGCAATAAATAACAAATAATTGTTAGGTACTACTATACTAACTAAGGTATCGTTGCGAACAACGCTAGTTAGCGCGAGATATGTTCTTACAGTACTTCAAGGTTAATAATGGGCATCGGAAAACGTTGGAAGCATACAAACCACAAAAACAAATTAACAAAAAGTAGTTTGGTCCTAAAAATAATTTACAATTCTTTATTTCAATGTAACAAATGTCAACGTCATTTCTAAGAAAAGCAAAAATACTAGGTACTTTAGCCGATGCCAATTCTTTATCTTGACGTAGTACTGTACTCATACACAATAAGGACTGGGTGTCTTAACGACATAAATAAGTAATTAATAATTATAGTGGTGCGTTTGTATTGCGATGGTTGCGTTCTATCAGGACGAGCATTTTAAAATTAAAAATCAAAAAACAAGTTCACAAACGATTCTTTATTAACAAAAAAACCGGCCAAGTGCGTGTCGGGCCACGCGTCGTAGGGTTCCGTAGTAACCTTATACCATACCATATTTAATACCACCTATCACTTTTCGTCTGCAAAAATAACTTTGTTTTTCACAGTATTGGTATGAATGACAAAGTTATATTTGCGGTTTTGGAAAATGTGCTATATCTCAAAAACTAATTACTATATCTCGTTCAAACCAATTTTGGTTGAAAGTGTTTATTAAGATCTACAGCATACATTTTTTTTAGATTTTTCACTCTCTTATTTTAAAAGTTAAAGGGGGGGGGGGACACATTTTACCACTTTGGCGGTGTATATCTTTCAAACGGTTGACTTTGAGAAAAAGTTGTCTTAAAAACCTCAATGTCATTTTTAAAGACCAATCTATAGACACTCAACACGTGTTGGTTTGAAGAATTTTTTTTTTCAGTTTCAGTTCCATGTATGGGGAGCCCCCCCTTAATCTTTTATTTTTCTTATTTTTGTATTAAATTCGTTAAGCGGTTAACAGAATACATCTACCTACCAAGTTTCAACTGTGTAGTCTTAATACTTTCGGAATAAAGTGGCTGTGACATACGGACAGACAGACAGACAGACAGACATGACGAATCTATAAGGGTTCCGTTTTTTGCCATTTAGGCTACGGAACCCTAAAAAGGAGGTTATATAATTTGACACGTATGCACTTAATTGGGACTGCACTAAATACACATTGATAAACTTCTTCTTCTTCGAATTGATAGGCTTCCAAACAAATACTGACACAAAAATTTACGTATGTACGTATGAATGTTTGTGTGAATGTTTGTCTAAGCATTTCTTTCACAATATTAATTGGATAATGATAATGCGTCATTTTAACACTTAATAAAGAGAATGGTTCTGTTATAAGGGAGGTTTGGCTTTACGTGAACATTAAGGCTGAGTTGCACCATCTTACTTTAACGATAACAAGCTTGTTATAGTACCGGTTAAGCATAAGTTAGCCAAAAAAAGAGGTTGCCAGCCAGCATGATGTCCTTTGACAAGTAGTCCAATCAACGGGGCTTATGCAACCCGAATAATTCTTCCGTCTATGAAATTTGGCATGTGATGAAGTTAGGTAATACAGATTACAGATGAACAATAATCCAATAAATTTTGTTACGAGAAGTTAGGTATTTTTACCTAAACATGAAAATCGCTTATATCTCTCTGTGAATATTTCCTCGGGCTAAAATACTTTCTGTATACGTACTTGTGTATTAGTTAGAATAAGTATGTAAAAGAATCCAATATTTTTTCGATTTCGAAGATACTCCAAATTTAAATTTTAATATTTTTCAATATATATTTTCTTGATAAAAATATCTGCTGATTATTATTTTTAATATGTTTTTATATCCTTAAATATATAGCTTTGTTCAGTAAGTCAATTAATTTTCTTCTTTAATCATATTTTTTTTATTTTTTGGTCTTAAGAGGTAATGTGAAAAATAGTCGGTCCATTTTCATACATTTACGTATAAATATGATTAAAGAAGAAAATTTGTTGGCCTACTGAACAAATCTATATATTAAGGGTATAAAAACATATTAAAAAATAATAATCAGCAGATATTTTTATCAAGAAAAGATATATTGAAAAATATTAAAATTTAAATTTGGAGTATCTCCGAAATCGAAAAAATATTGGATTCTTTTACATACTTATTCTAACTAATACACAAATACGTATACAGAAAGTATTTTAGCCCGAGGAAATATTCACAGAGAGATATAAGCGATTTTCATGTTTAGGTAAAAATACCTAACTTCTCGTAACAAATTTTATTGGCTTATTGTTCATCTGTAATCTGTGTTACCTAACTTCATCACATGCCAAATTTTATAGACGGGAGAATTTTTCGGAAGTCTCCTTACAACAAATATGCTCATTGATTGGACTAAAGTTTGACGTGACAAATAGGTAGCATTCTCATTTGACGATAACTTTAACTTTGACAGCGTTTTGGTGCAACTCACACTTAATATAGTTATTTACATAGACATAGAAAAATTTTGGCTGCGCTCAAGAAGACCAACAAAGCGTGGAAAAGAGAAGTTAACATCATACGGACACGGTCTATGTAAAAAAGAGACAAAGGATCAAGTGACATGTGCCAACATTTTTTACAGTAAGAGCCCCTAGCGTCCCGCTTAGCAAATGAGCAATCACAGTTTGTTTAAAATATTTGTTAATCTTAATTATAATTTAAAATAAAGGTGTCGTGGAGCTACGGTCTCTTGTGCTCTAAGTAATTGTGATGAGATAAAAAGAAATAATCCAAGTAATCACACTTTTCACAGGTAAATAAGATATTGCCACACATTTCTCTAAAACCAAATTTCTCTACATTTATTCGTTTATCGACGAAGAAAACAGTATGGAACATAGTTTATTAATTTCCTTTGCTGTATATAGTCATATTTTATGAATCCAAGTCATATTTTACGTATCTCATATAAAATGTATGCATTCGTTTTCGGATCACCTGTTTATTGACATTGTTGTTCTTTGACATTCTATTTCTATGGTTATTTATAAATCAGAGTGTGTCATCATTTTTGACAGTAAAAAGTTGGTAAAAAGTAAAAACGTAGTTTAGATGGTTTTTATTACATGTAGGTACTCTTTGGTTGACAGTGGGTACTTACTGGTATTTTGCCATGTTTTGAAAAAAGTTTTCAATAAGTTCCCATTACATACTACAACATAGACAACTATGTAATATTTATGTATTACTAGCGGCCGCCCGCGACTTCGTCTGAATGGAACGGTTTTTTGCTATCCCTCGGGAACTATACTTTTTTCGGGATGAAAGGCACCCTATATCCTTCTCTGTACCCCTGACAGCGTGTATGCAAAATTTCATGATGATCGGTTCAGTAGTTAGGACGTGAAGGCGTAACAAACAAACAAACGGACTTTCGCATTTATAATATTAGTAAGGATTTCAACATAATACTTTTTAAATGATTTATTTTTATTTTCTGGCAAAGAGACTTACAAGGAAATTAATTTAAAATTTAATTAAATTTTTCTGCTAAAATACTTTTTACAGAACAACTTGTTCACGTAAAGCCGGGACAGAACAATTCCCTTTTAACTTAATTAACCTAACACCCTTTTTATACATCTTAGTTTAAATAGGTTACTTTTAATAAGTTTATCTTTGGACAAAAATAAATTTTAATGTACAATAATGATTTCTATTGCTGACGGTACCGATAGTTTCGCTCTTCGTAGGTCTCGGCGTGGCTCGGCTACGCTCGCCGCTCGGTTTGTTTACGTCTACATAAACTTGACCCCTAGTACGGACAACGATCAGTTATTCAAGAGCTCAATCTTATCTGGCAGGTACCCAATGCTATAATGACGAAAAAAGAGACACAGCGTCATCTCGCTCACTCATACTGCAAATTGCAACTATTCGCTCTCTGTCATACAAACACGTGACGGGCACCATTTTAATTTGTTTATTTAATTAGAAACAGTGAAAATAATTAATAATTCTGTACTTAGGCATGAAATGTAATTCCCTTGGATTTATTTGTGTTTCTTGAGTTATTTGAACACTTTCTGAAGGCACAGGAAGGCATTTTTGTAGCTTAACGAACCTAATTAGCTAAATCAAAGATGTTTACGTAACGTGCACCGCTCACTGCTTTCTACAAGCGACTGACACGGGAAGAGTGAGCTCACTCTTCCCAACGATGCCACATTTTCGGCCGCTATAGTATGGCAAGGGTTCATCTTTCGATTTAAATCTTTGGTTTTAGGTACTATCTTTAGGTTACTACACTCCTGTAAACTGCAAACTGCGTGACCAATCAGTGATACTAAGCGTACAGAAGCTCATCCGCGCAAGGAGAATCAAATAATAAGCTACTCTCGCTGTACAGCAATAAAGTACAATTTCAAATTGCACAGCGCTGCATGCGTTATAAATAAGCACATCCGATGCGCTTCTCTTTCTGTCGCGTAGCTCTGTCTCAACCGATACATGAAATCCCTCTTACGCTGGCTGGACCATAGACGTAGAAAAATTTTCGCTGCGCTCAAGAAGACCAACAAAGCGTGGAAAAGAGAAGTTAACATCATACGGACACGGTCTATGTAAAAAGAGACAAAGGATCAAGTGACATGTGCCAACATTTTTTACAGTAAGAGCCCCTAGCGTCCCGCCTAGTAAATGAGCAATCACAGTTTGTTTAAAATATTTGTTAATCTTAATTATAATTTAAAATAAAGGTATCGTGGAGCCATGGTGTCTTGTGCTCTAAGTAATTGTGATGTGACAAAAAGAAATAATCCAAGTAATCACACTTTTCACAGGTAAATAAGATATTGCCACACATTTCTCTAAAACCAAATTTATCTACATTTATTCGTTTATCGACGAAGAAAACAGCATGGAACATAGTTTATTAATTTCCTTTTCCGTATATAGTCATATTTTATGAATCTAAGTCATATTTACGTATATATAAAATGTATGCATTCGTTTTCGGATCACCTGTTTATTGACATTGTTGTTCTTTGACATTCTATTTCTATGGGCTGGACTGAGTTAGCCGCAAGCAGTAGGCCAGTATAAAAGTTTAAGCGCGAAATGAGACCCCTCTGGTATAAAACTAAATATCAAGTGATTTTTTCAACAGATAAACAAATACGCCTTTTCTGGCGGTCAGCCGACGATAGAGGAACACAGGCAGAAGGGGGGCGACACTAAAGTGGACATATCCTACCAGTACCTGACCTTCTTTCTAGAAGACGACGAGAGATTAGCTGAGGTTAGACATTCTGCGAGAAATTAAAATTTATTCAAATTGTGCGTTATGAAAAGTAAGTACTACAGAGGCCTATTTTCATACAAACGAGGTAACTTTGATGCTTTGGTTCTCCGTCCAGGATTAAACGGGGTGTGATTTGATAATGGCCATTCAAAGAGTAAATGGAGGAGGCTCAGATCGCTAAAGAAACCCAACGGATTAGAAGAGTCGTTTACACCAGAGACCGAACGGACTTTTTAGTGTTACATTTTCCATACTTTTGATGTAATTTTAACTTGTTATTTTTTTAAGTTCAACCCTGACCTAAACGACTCTTCTAATCCGTTAGGTTTCTTTAGCGATCTGGGCCTGCTCCATTTACTCTTTGAATTGCCATTATCAAATCACACCCCGTTTAATCCTGGACGGAGAACCAAAGCATCAAAGTTACCTCGTTTGTGTGAAAATAGGCCTCTGCAGTACTACTTTTGCAGGCCAGTGTATAACGGTGAAACTTGCATGTGGAATCCGCGGCGGACGAAACAATTAGTCTCGATACTTATTATGAACACATCGAAATAAGCGTGGGCGCTGTACTGTATAGAGTGTGTTTTTTTGAACTGTGATAAAATTTTGTGGTGTGGCTTAGATCATCAAACTGAACAACTTTGTCTATGGGACCGACTTAATCAGAGTAAAAAAAATTATATCTGCTGTTCCATACATTTTGGTCGAGTAAAACACACTGTATAAGACGTATATCCCTTTGTCAATTCTTTATCAGTAATTTTACACTAACATTTTTTTTAAATCTCAATCGTATACTAAATCACAAACAGATTTTTGCACTCCCCAAACATAATAATTTGAATCCCAGCAGCAACTACACCTTCCACCAAACTATCTCTACAAATTTAAAAACGTAATAGCGCTTATAATAATGTCATTAGCCATTAAATATTGAGACGTTAAATGAATATTTTCAATTTTAAAAGGTTAAGAAACAGTATGAGTCCGGCGAACTCCTGACGGGCGAGTTGAAGAGGATAGCGATAGAGACCATCACACCCATCGTGCAGCAGTACCAGGCGCGCAGGGCGCAGGTCACCGACGAGGTGCTCCAGCAGTACTTCCAGCTGCGGAAACTTTACTTCTAAGACTTCTTTTAGCAGTATGTCTCACTAGAACACCAGTGGTAGCGCCACTAGTGATTAACGGTCCAGAGTTTTGGGAAATCTATTGTCTAATTTTAAAATCTATCGCAATCGCTTTTATGATGTAACACATCGATACTTGTTTTTGGCACAAATAAAAACATACTAATGAAATGCATCCATCTGTCAGATGAAAGCGATTGTGATAGATTTTGAAATTAGACAATTAGCCCCTGGTTTAAATTCCGTCACAATCGCTGCAAACTGAGGTTTGAACTGATTTGACAAACGAACGAAACTTACAATGGGGAAGGCAACTGTCAAAATGGCGCTGCGTACGCTTGTTCCACGGGAGCTCTGAAAACAAAGGACTTTTACTTAACAAAATCGTTTTTTTAGCTTTAAAATGATTAAATTTTGTGTAATAGGCTTTAAAAATGTTGGCACTTACATATTTCCGAAAATACTGGGTATAAAAAAAATGATAAATTCTGTAAGAATAAAAACGTCTTAATTTGGCTTTAAATTCCGGCATTTGCATTGTAGAATAGTCTTTTATATCCATTTTGGGTCAATGGGTCTTTTTCGTTAAAAAAATACTATAAAATAAATACCTATTTTCCCATACATTTTGTTCTGAACGTCTACTGTCTTAGGAACAAGCGTACGCAGCGACATCTACAATTAGCTTTGCGTTGCCAACCCCATTAGAATGCGTTTCAAATATTAATTCAATTTTGACCAAATTTTTGCAAAGCAAAATATTGCTTATGTTGTGAAAATAAAGCTCAAGACAAATAACATAAGAAAATTGTTGTTCATTAATATTGAACTCTAATCCTTTAAAAAATATTTGTTTTGCCCTCATAAAGGACTGATTATTTGAAACGAACACTAAACCAATGGCTTATGGTTTGTCAACAATTCGCATCGAGTTTTTAAGCGGAAAATTAAACTGTTACCAATAATATGAAATGATTGGACATGCGTGACGTGAGATGCAAACGTACGACACGGCCAAACCGGTTGAAGAAAACGTTAAACCGACTCAACTTGATTTATGTCTATGTAACAACTCTACTTTTCGATTTAAACCGGTTTGAAAAGTCGAGTCGTTAGGTTAATCGCTAAGCGCCTACAGTTGCGCTACCAACATAATATATACAGATGTATGGAGGGTACATCACCTGTTGCTCTGCCATGAGTTGATGCAAACTTTTTCAGCTACCGTAAACTACCGGATATACTGCTCACACTCAATGCGAGTGAAAGAGAGAAACCTACTGTTTATGGTAGCGAAAACAGTTTGAATCAACTCATGGTAAAGGTCACTGGTGTCCGCCCGCTTGGTTGCGTAACTAATTTGGGGATGGCAAGAGTGTAGCACCTGGCCTAGTGATTGCGAATGTTAAGCAACTTTCGCAAGGGTCGGTCATGGGATGGGTGATCAAAAATTTATTGTCTCGAGCTCCGTGCTTCGGAAGGCACGTTAAGCCGTTGGTCTCGGCTGCATTTGTAGTAGTTAACACCCACCAATCCGCATTGGGCCCGCTTGGTGGGTTATGGCACTTCCTCTTTATCTACCCTAAGAAAGGCCTGTGCCCCAGCAGTGGGGACATTAAAAATGGCTGATGGTCAAGCGAATAACCTGCTAGTGGCGAAACCATGCTGTCCTAGGGAGAAAGGGCCCTTAGGGTGCAATATCGTAATGGAACAATTAACGCACTGTAACTCTTCAACTAGGAAACAATTTAATAAGACTTTTATTAATAAGTAAACCGCCCGGCACGTAACTTGGCAAGATAAAAACGAGACAAAAGATGTCTTGCCAAGTTATATGCCGGCACCTATACATAAGGTCAAAGTTTTGTTAATCACTCACTTAAATTAATTTTTTGGAAAAGTGCATCTGAAAAAGGGTTTTATTTATTTGTGTTACTTATGCTCATGTACTTTTATAAATACACTATTGACTATGACATCCTAATATTATTATAAGTAAGTAAGTATATAAAATCTATGAGACTGAAACTTAATTTAAGTGAGTGCCAGCGATCTCTTCTGTGTATTAGATGTGCATTTTCATATGATAATATTAATTAAAGATAGCAGTGTTAAAAAAAAACCATGCAACTTTTGCTAAAATGTTACACAAGTTATACCTTTTTTGTACATAAACGAAATAAATGTTGTTTACTGTCTCTAAAACACTATTTTGTCAAATAGTGAGCTAGTATCCATTTTATAATGTCATGGTAACTCAAGTTATTCCATACATACATGATAGCAGTATTGCTTTATGTACATGAACAATCGGCGCAGTTAAAAAATGGTGTTCTCTCACTCACACGCAATGAGAGAGGGAGAACGGTAGGTGTGGTACTATAATGTGCGAGCGAGAAAAGAATACGTTCGATGCCATTTCTCATCCTATTTTTATCTGCGCGGGTTGAGTACCACATGTCTGACTTGACTTTATAAGCACGAGTACCTTTTTAAGCATAACTTATTGATTATTTATTTTACTTTATGTATTCTAATAATACTATTTTGACAACAATATTAATGAGATAACATCAATTTAAGTAGGTGTACATATTCGATCATCTTAAGGGGCCGTACATACAACGTCAAATACACATGGAGCAACGATTTTACACTGGGTATTACTTAATCGGTCCCAAAAAATAATGTAGAAAGTAGATTATAGTACTTAGTTATGTGATCGACAGAAACATGATAGCTTTTTTATGATACATTGGCAAGCGCTTGATAGCTATCACGCCTGGTGGTAAGCGATAATGTGATCTACGGTGAAACGCGCTTCCGTAAATAGAAGTAACCTATTCACTCGCGACTTGAAGGCCCCCATATTGTACCTATCAGGCAAGGAGTTCCACTCTCTACCTAAAACTTTTCTCCATAGAAAAAACTGTTAAGTGACCTCGTCGTTTACAATGCTGTGCCAACCAACAATGAACCTATAATCTTGAAACTCTAATAAAAATACCCTTAGCTTAGCTAGCTCGCTAGTTTTTTGGTTGAAAGTTTTCTAAAATAAGAAAAAGTTTATTTTTAAAACGTCAATGTTGTCAATAATTTGGATAATTTTTGCAATGAATTTTTTTCCAACGTTGTACGCCCCCTTTAACGTGATATTATTTCTTGAAAAGGCCTTATTTAGTGTTTTCATCTCAATAAACTATTGGCTGTGCTTAAAGCATAAAGTATTTATTAATTGATCACTGTCAGAATAAATCTGATACTTGATTTAAATGTTTTGTTTTATTTTGAACTCAGTTCATTACAGATATACGCGGTATGATATAGTGATATAAAACGTTTAACTGCCAAAAGACATTGGATTTTGAAAGTTGAGTGTTGACTAAACGCTATATTTCAGTGGTCATGCTAGGGGAGCCCGCTAAAAGTCAGCCGACTTGGAATAAGTAAATTTTAGTCTATGTTAAAATAAAATGCCGCATCCAATTAAAAGCTCACCTGAGAAACAAACAAAAATATACATAAGTTACTTTCATACATAATAAATCTACATAATTTTTCATTCTAGGTTGCTATTAAGGCTTTATATACGCATTTCAAAGAAATTAGCGTTTTTCCAATGAAGTTATCTAAAGAATGAAAGCATTACTATTGATGTAAACTTAGTTTTAGGAAGCAGAATTCTTAAATTAGTGCCGTATAGAGAGAAAAACAATAAATTATCAGGTATTTTAAAACGAAGACAATCTGTTCAAGTAGGATTTCGAATTTGCTTGTCAGAGTATATATTAGATTTATGTTTCAGAAACGTTTCAGCTGTATGTAACACAAATAAGAATACGACTCGTATTTATTTTTTCACTTATTGTTTGTATTGTCAAGGAGTTCCCTATATAGAGAAAATTTTAAAAAATAGTGAGGTGTACTTATATCTATTTAATAATTTAATAGGAATTTTGAAAGTTCGCCATCATTACGGCTCGCGCAGAGTTGTTTTGGTCCACAGACCATATGTACAACAAGTACCTACTTTTTTGGTCATTACTATTACAAATTTAAAAATAGAACATGATGCGCGTCTACACCCATAATCCATGTAAAATGTAGTTACCTATACATTTTAAACTGCAATATGTGGTTTGTTACATTTTCATCTAACATTTTAATAAAAATGAATCCGAAACATTGTTATACATTATGCATAAGGCTGTATAACAACACATCCGACCAGCGTACCAAAACAAACAAGAACAAAACAATAGTTCGAAATACAATAGACGGGAGCCCTCTGGAAAACTAAAAATTATAGCAAAACACTTGTGTACACCAACTACTTTGATCCAATATGCATGACAATGGTGCGCGAGAGTGGATGACACAGTCCTTACTTAACACCACCCAAAGTAGCACGACGACATCTTTAAATTCTTTAGTTTCTTGAAAATAAGTTTAGTGCAATGTATAACCAACCTTATGATGACGAAGCTCCAATACCTTTGATAGCAAATTACACAGTTGTCAAAGGTGATGAAGAGAAAAGGGAAGTGGATGAACGCGTCATTTTGGAAATAGGGCGTCCGGAAGAGAAGCCTAGAGAAGAACATACATTTTCTCACAAGAAGTATGATAAAACAATATCGCATCACAGGTCTTACGTGCTAGAGGATTATGAACCTAGAAGAATTACATACTTTCGACCACATGAGTTGGACAATACGGGACATGATGGTGAGATATTTTCTATTACATATTTACATTAGGTATTTATAGTATCAATTAATATTGGATGATGGAATTCGGGTAAAGATTGCATTGCCACGCGCGTCCGAACGCTGGAGTAGATTACATATTTATGGCATAGATTTCTTTACAAATGAATAGCTATTGTTGTACTCAGCTTATTTTGGCACTGACTGTACCTAATAAAAAAATACTTACGTTCAGTGAAAGATACCCTTACAAGGCTTTACGTAATGTACGTACTTTACCTATACCTACACTATTAAAATAACCGGGTTAGGTATTTAGCATAAAATACCTATCACGCGGACATTTTGGGCTACAGCCTACAGCTACACAGCTATCTTCTGAATAGTGAATGAAAAATAAGTACTTACTATAGGTTTTATTATACAGGGTATACATACGGTAAGCATCCAAATCATAGACATAGAAAAATTTTCGCTGCGCTCAAGAAGACCAACAAAGCGTGGAAAAGAGAAGTTAACATCATACGGACAAGTTCTATGTAAAAAAGAGACAAAGGATCAAGTGACATGTGCCAACATTTTTTACAGTAAGAGCCCCTAGCGTCCCGCCTAGCAAATGAGCAATCACAGTTTGTTTAAAATATTTTTTAATCTTAATTAGAATTTAAAATAAAGGTATCGTGGAGCTATGGTGTCTTCTGCTCTAAGTAATTGTGATGTGACAATAGGAAAAAATCCAAGTAATCACACTTTTCACAGGTAAATAAAATATTGCCACACATTTCTCTAAAACCAAATTTCGCTACATTTATTCGTTTATCGACAAAGAAAACAGTATGGAACATAGTTTATTAACTTCCTTTGCCATAATATAGTCATATTTTATGAATCTAAGTCATATTTTACGTATCTCATATAAAATGTATTAATTCGTTTTCGGATCACCTGTTTATTTGACTTTGTTGTTCTTTGACATTCTATTTCTATGATCCAAATATTACTAGCGTAGTAATAATATTTCGATGACGGTCAGGTATTTTTTATACATTTCGATGTTTTTTAGTAACGATTTCATGGTCTGAAAGGTCTGAACACAACGATATAGTTTATGGCTCTTGCTTGTCTAAAAAATAACTCTACTTATACAATTTTCTTAGTAATTATTATAGACAAACAAACTTATCTGAATAGATTTATTCCATTAACTTAACAAATTGCAGACACATTAGTTTTCTTTTCGGTTATAAAAGTACGGGGTAATAGGTACCGAAAGTAGCGCCGTGGTGATTTTATTTTATATTGTACCTACCTACTTCTATTCTAATACACGATTCTAATTTAAATCGTAGTCACTGCTAGAAGTAAATAGCAAAACTGCTAAAACTGGCCGTTTTTGACACATTTGATATCTACTTCTACGAATGACTACGATAATATAATATACTGGGAATATAGTGATACCTTCTAAAATATCTACTAGCTAGACATGTGCCCTAAAAATTCCACGTAGAGTTTCGTTAAAATCATTTTCTATTAACAACTTATTAAATAAAAACCTCTGAGGGCGCCACTTTTGGTGGTATAACCACCTTAAAGTGTTAATGGAAGTTCTAAATAAGCATTAAGTACTTTTTTATTACGAAGAGACTAAAGTTCCCAGATATTACGAGCAAGAGTATCGAGAGTCGGTGGTCCAGGAGACCGCGAACTCCGAGTCATCCCTGGACTTCTCCCACGAGTCCCAGGACGCGGGCAAGTACGGCGAGGATAACGCGCAAGACTCCTCGCTCAACTGGAAGGAGAGGGCGCTTCAGCTCGAAAGAGGTCAGTCAACGCAAAAATGTTTCACGAATGGCCGATCCTTTTTATTTAAGGCAGTATATATGACCGAAAGTAACACCGCGGTGAATTTTATTTAATATTGTAATTCTAATACACAATTTTAATAAAGCTTTACGTGGATTTTTTAGGGCACATAGACGCGTATTTTTAGATGGTATCATTAGATTCCCTCATAGTCACTGCTAGAAGTAAATAGCAAAACTGCTAAAAGTGGCCGTTTTTGACACATTTGCTATTTCTACGAATGCTAACGAGGGAATATAGTGACCAAAAAAAAACTAAACCATGGGCCCTAAAAATTTCAAGTAAAGTTTTATTAAATTAATTGCCTTCTTAAGTAATATTATTATCTTTTATTTGGAGATTGAATATCTGTCCTAAAATAAATTAACTAATGACAACAGATGGACTAACCGGAAAATACCAAAATACCTTCGATAAAGTAATTGTGTATGGGAAATTAATACAGCGTCATCTACCGCCGAAAAGAAAATGAAATTTTCTATGGCTATAAAATTACGAATTACTACGTGTGTTTTTTTCTCGATAGCTGTTCGTGCTAAGGGTACTGTTGATAACAAAACTAAAATTTTGATTGTGCTGATAAGAAGCTTAATATCTTTACAGATTCAATAGTTTTTACAGATCCAATTTACTCGTAATAAGTACTATGAAACTTATTTGTGACGTGACATTGTTATTTGTGAAAACAAAATAATAGGGAAGTAACCCAATACCCACGGTTTCCAGAATACAAGAAGACAGCGTGCGACCGGGAGCGCACGCGCATGCGGGACATGAACCGAGCCTTCGACCTCTTGCGCTCCAAACTGCCCGTCACCAAGCCCTCTAAGAAGAAATACTCCAAAATCGAATGCCTCAGGTACGCTAATGGGATCAGATGACATTTTTTTATGCACGCACAACAGCTTAGTGGTTGGCCTTCACCTCACCCTGATGTTAAGTGACGGCAAGGCCGAAGGTGGAAGTGCACTACACCCAGAATCCTCATCACTGAGGAACTGGCTACCTCTAACTGCCGGAACACAAAAAAAACAAATTGTTGTTATGGTGTCAGACTTAGGTAAGATGATGATAGCTAGCCAGGCGGCCTTGAAATAAGCCCTACCACCAACCAAATCGAGTTCATGTATCCCCCCTGGGAATCGAACCCGGGACCTCTGCGTCTTATACGGATGGGCGAACCACTAGACCACAGAGGGTGGCCGGGCCCTAGGCGTCCCGGCAAGGTGGACCGATGATATCTAGTGAAGGTCACAGGAACTCGCTGGATGTGGGCAGCAGCGCAGAAACAGCTCTTTGTGTTATATACCTATCTTGTAGTTTCCATCCTTGGGGGCAAAATTAATCATGTGTGCATTATCTCATTTAATATTAGGTACCACCTACGTACATATAAAATTCTAATTTATTTCCGTAGTCGCCACGCGCTGCAGGTTCAGGGGAAACAAGTGACAGTCAATATAGATCAATGACGTCATTAAATAAAAATTACAACTACTGGGAAGCAGGTACTGTTAGGCGTAAACTTTTCCTTAATTAGGTGATTGTAAACATAAAAAATGTTTCTTTTTTTTCTTTTTTTTTGTGAGTACCTACATATTGAAAACTGTTTGTAACTTTCTGAGTAAATATTGTTTTTATTGTATTGTGATCTTGTTTGGGGTGGAGGGTTGGTAACCTGAGACACATTATTATTATCTATAGTGTGGGAGATTCGAGTAGCGTCAAAAAGCTAACTTACGATTGTTATGCTTACAGAATAGCAATCATGTACATCAAGCAGCTGGAGAACATGGTAGCTGGCGAACCGGACGAGCCTGGGTTTGTGGAACTCCACCCTGCAGAACCTCGCCGACGGCAGCGGTTCTGAGCTGCCAGGGTTGACACCGCCCTACCATCTGCTCTTAGGCGGGTTACAGTGCTCGACCGACCGTCGGTGCGTACGGTCGGTCCTGACGATACACATTAACCGACCGTCAGTTTGTATCATTCAGTGCTCCCCTGACCAACAAACTGACCGTCTGGTCAGCGTACATAATCTTTATACACACATCCGCACGGTCGATCAACTGGTCGGTGCAGCACTGAACGCGTTCATATGTTTCCATAGCGCGTCGGCCGACCGACGGTACGCATGCGGACGCGCTCGACCGACGGACCCCGTAGCAGTGCGTAGCAATATATGCGTGCGTACGGTCGCCGGTCGGTCTAGCACTGTACGATTTTAAATTTTCATATAAATGACAAGCGCGACTGACGTACGCACCGACGGTTGATCGAGCACTGTAACCAGCCTTAGGGATCGCGTCCTAATAGGACGCGACTACGCGATCATCGCAAGTACGCGCGAATTTTAGTCGCACGAATCTGCGATCAAACATACTGATGTCGAATAGGTGTCCTAACTGACATTTGCGCGATATTCGCGTCACGTCGTCCTTTCGCGTTCCATTAGGGATTCCACAGGATGTTGCGGATGCAGATTTTTTCACATCCGCGGATGTGGATGCGGATTTTAAAAGGCGCACTTCCGCGGATGCGGATCTGTACAAAAAACTTAAGTGTCGGTAAAAAAAAAGACAGTAATATTTATTCTTTTTTTATTTAATAATAAAGTAGTGAGTGAATTCAGCTCATTCGTCAGATCTTGTCGAGGCGCGTCATCGTCACCGATTCACAGAAGTTCAAAACAAAATTATTGCTTTCGACACGCGTCACTTGCCGGACCCGCCCCTTTCGTTCTTGTCGTGATGCGGATGTTTCGCATATGCGGATGCGGATGCGAATATTCGTCGCTTACTCGCGCGATGATTGCCTAGTCACCTTCTATTAGGATAATCCCTTACGGATTGTTTCACATATTTCACATGTTCCGGATAGCGATAACTTCTAGTTTAAGGCGCCGTACTACTTACTAGGTACTAGCGCCGCCAATACATTTATTTTTATTACTCGTAATCCAAGTCAATATCATGACCTCTTAAATAATTGTCTCTAATTAACTCTTCACCATTTTTCATTCTTTCAGTATAAGCTTTAAAACCCAAAAATGGATTTTAAAAGTTACTGATAGAATGAAAACTGTTGAATAGTTATTATAAAAATATTAGACACAATTTAAGAGGGCATCTTAGCTATTTTTATTAAATATTGACCAGGTTTACGAGTAATAAAAATAAATGTATTGCCGGCGCTAGTAGTGGGTAGTACGGCGCCTTAATAGAAAGTATTGAAATAGAATTTCTGTCAAGTAAATTAATTGTAATGCAACTGATTCGGAACGAAACAGGTCGTTATTTTAGCGCCTCGCCTGCCTTAAATTACGTGCCAAACGTTCGGCTGATAGTGAATGTGTTTGCCGTGCTTTTGAAGCAAATCAAGTAAACTGATCCCCTATTAATCGTGTTCCCAAAGCTATACCCCACTGGTGGGTCTACAGGGATTTATTTTGTATACCCACTGCACAAGATCCTATTCATCCTGGCAGTTCCCGTGAGTCCGTGGATAAGTAATTCTTCTAAGTAATACATCAGCCGAAAAATACGACGCTGATAGATATGATACCTAGTAATATAATATAATACTAATATAATATAATAATAATACCTAGTATAATTGAAAGTAGCGAAACCTAGTCGAAACCATGGTTTTCGCTAGCGTAAACCATGTTTTTCTCCGTTAGTTTTCGGTAGCGAAAACAGTTTGCATCGACTCATGGTAGAGCCAAGCTACGGCGCTCGAAGTATTGG
This sequence comes from Agriphila geniculea, assembly GCA_943789525.1. NCBI lineage: Eukaryota > Metazoa > Arthropoda > Insecta > Lepidoptera > Crambidae > Agriphila > Agriphila geniculea. The sequence continues at coordinate 4,904,925 of OX038883.1, forward strand.
CGCTTACTTTCGGCGGATGAAGCGCTACATACATTTTTATAAGTAGGTAGAGTCTGGTCACCGAAAGATGAGATTGAAAAAGCGGCGCCACTTTCCCTATTAAATTAACGTTTAGATGTTAAGTTAGGTATTGGAAACTGAACCTTAAAATATGGTGCAAAATTAATTCCATTTCCAACGAAAGATGTTTCGTTGACCAAATTTGGGATCAGCAGCTTAGCTCTTCGTAGGACCTGCAGCCTGTCCGCATATCGAGACGGTGTATATCTAAATAAATATGAATATCCCTCAAGGCTACATTATATGTTCCACATGTTCTAGACACGCCTTACTTTTTAGCTTAATTAAAAAAAAATGGAACAGTATTTGTATGAAATTATCTGCCATCTTATCTGGAACCCGTGAGCCCTAAGGCCACTAAAAAAATATTTGTAAATAAATTAAATGAAATTAAGAAAATGTTGCGAGCTGAAATAAATTATGGTGCAGATGAATATTTTTTTTATCAAAGAAAAAACGAAAGGATTTTCTACCGTGTAACTACTTTTTTCTTTTTTGTTATAGCCAACAATATTGTTTTGTAAAATACCTATTACACTGATTTATGGAGATGATGAAAACTTGTAAAATAAAAAAAACTCGTTATGATTTTATTTTATTTAAATTTAACCAAGCTGCAATATATAACTTATAGGTTCTTATAAATCAATAATGATCAAATAATAATCAAATAAGTGTTAACACATGTGGTTACCTACGTAAGTACCTACCTAGTGTATTTGTACATAATGTGTTTTATAAAATCACTCATTTTAGCTTTTGACAGCAAAACACATTCATTACTTACAAACACAATTTGACATTTAATTTTACACTTCACAATATCACCAGCATAGCACCTAACTTGCGCTAGAAGAAACTTAACATTATGAAAACGAGTAGCCGGAGAGCTAGCTAAGGAAATACGGTTAAAACTTATAGAAAAACGAAATCCTTCAGTTAGTGTGCCATACTATCATTAATGCTAACAATGGTCTCATAAGGAGGCTCAAGGTCACCCAGCGTGCAATGGAGAGAGCCATGCTCGGCGTTTCCCTGCGTGATCGAATTAGAAGTGAGGAGATCCGTAGGCTAATTAAAGTAACCGACATCGCTCGAAGGATTGTTCAGCTGAAGTGGCAGTGGGCTGGACACATAGTGAGAAGAACCGATGGCCATTGGGGCGGAAAGGTTCTGGTATGGCGACCGCGCACCGGACGACGCTCCGTGGGTAGGCCCCCAACAACACAAAATTACTTTGTGCCAACAAGGTGGATTGACCATCTGGTGAAGGTCGCGGGAAGCCGCTGGATGCGGGCAGCGCAGGACCGATCGTCGTGGAGATTGTTGGGAGAGGCCTATACCCCGCGTGTATTGGGAGTCTTGCGGCTGATATGATAATGATGATGATGACTATCATTAATTGATCCGGGCGCCTGGCAGCTGTTCAGAGGTGGGGGTGAGAGTGGATGGGCAACAAAGGGGATATATTCCGTTTTAATAAATCAATTGAATGAGTGCTATTTAGAGCTATCATAGCTAATATGTATTAAATTTTGCACACTAGGTATAGGTACGTTACTAAACTATACAAAAAACCAACCCAAAGCCATTCGAAATGGTTTCGCTCGTAAAACGGATGTTTTATTGCATCCGAACGCTGACGCACTAATTTGAACGAAGCACTTCACTTTTGGCGCCTCCCGATTTTTTTTGCATTTCGAGAACTTCGAGCCCATAAACTTAGAAATTGAGTGCTTTTGAATTGTCTATTTGAATTATCTAAAAATCGTGTCGAGAAAAATATTATTCCATCAAAGGAAACTTAGTTGCTATTAAAGAAAATAATAGTTTCTGAGCATATTCAACTCATGTTGTGTCAGGATGGAATTACCGTTTTCAAAAATATTCTCTAATCATGGAATAATTAATTCCCACCAAAAAGGTAAGAATCATTTTATTTTAAATTGCTTTAGCCTAATATTTAATTAATTAGCATATTATGACGAAGTACGCACGGCAGCACGGTAAGTTAAACAGTTGAACTACGAAAACAGCTCTTTTCGTAGTTCAACTGTTTAATTTACCGTGCTTACGGCATAAAGGCGGTATGAAGGTCAACATGTATAGTCTGAGGTGCCGTTTACATAGTACGAGTGAAAATAGTGTTTTTTGAAGTAAAAAAGCACATTTTTATATTGAAAACTCAAGTAAATGTGACATGTATCTCACAGTGAACACTGCCACGTGAAAAACCCCTGACAAAGTTATATTTGAATTAAATAAATAATTAACTTTAATGCCACACCAAATCCAGAGTACTAAACATTTTCACATCGATCACTCTAAGGCCGTATACAGAAAGCTGGCCTACCTGCGCTTATTTCGCTATACTAAAATGGATCTGCCAGCTTTTTTTCTGTATACGGCCTTACCCCGACGGCCTACCGCTGAATAGCTGCCAAGCACCCGGATCAATTAGTAAGGATAGTATGGCACACTAACCAGAAGGATTTCGTTCTCTATAGTTTGCAACCGTATTCCGTAGCTAGCTCTTAGACTGGCCCTACCATGAGTTTATGCATTTTTAAATTTTCGCTACCGTAAACTATCGTCTTCTTTCTTTCACTCGCATTAGCAGTAGATCCGATAGTTTACGGTAGCGAAAACAGTTTGCATCGACTCTTGGTAGAGCTAAACAGGCTAATTATCTCTACGAAATAAAGTTTTATTGAAAAATACATACAATCATGGCTATCGAATTATTTACCTATAGCCTTCAGTAACTTTTTAGATTCAAACTTTATGTCAAATAACTGAAACGTAAGTCCGTATTTGTCTCAAAATATTAATGCAATTTTTATTACTTATTGATTTAATAACATTATGGGGCGTCAACATTAAGGTTGTCATATATATTCTTCCAGCGCTGATTTTTTTGTTTCTAAGTAGTACCTACAATACCATATTTAATAAGTACTTTTGAATAATGTTTATCTATTTAAGTATATGTTTTTTTTAAATTCATGATTTTAAATATTTTGCAAGCTTTTTTAGATAAAAGTAATAAAACAGGATACAACAATAACATATGAAAACAATAGTTGATACTCTAATATGTATTAAATAAAGTAACTGTTTTTATTTGTTAGGCAAATAAAAGCAGCGTTTTGACCGCTTACGGATATGAAACAGTAGGTACCTACAGTCCAACTATGACATTCACACTTGATAAAATCTCTATCCTTTCCTCTTGATTTTTCTTTCTATATTTGCCTGTAGTTCTTTTTCCTCTAAAGCTTTAAGGTAGTCCAAATACGCACATTTGATCAGAACGGGCACTTTGACAACACCTGTACACAGAAATTTAGTGATTTTACAGTTGCTTGCGAGTTTGCGACTCTACATAGTTACATATTTTTAGGCTGCTTGTCTATTGACGCGGAGTGAGGCGGCGCAGCGGAGCGGAGAAACGAGGAAATATTAACCAACTAGCGGCCGCCCGCGACTTCGTCTGCGTGGAAAGGTTTTTTGCTATCCCTCGGGAACTATACTTTTTTCAGGATGAAGGGTACCCTATGTCCTTCTCTGTACCCCTGACAACGTGTATGCAAAATTTCATGATGATCGGTTCAGTAGTTAGGACGTGAAGGCGTAACAAACAAACAAACAAACGGACTTTCGCATTTATAATATTAGTAAGGATAGTTTGGTCAACGAAAGATGAGATCGAAATGGCGGCGCCACTTTTCCTGTTAAATTAACGTTTAAGGTTAAGTTATAGTAGGTACCGTAGTTCAACCGCCTCTGTGGTCTAGTGGTTCGCCCACCCGTGTAAGACGCAGGGGTCCCGGGTTCGATTCCTAGGAGGAGTACAATTTGTACTCGGTTAGGTTGGTGGTAGGGCTTATTTCAAGTCCGCCTGGCTAGCTACCACCATCTTACCTAAGTCTGGCGCCATAACAACAATTTAAAAATTGTTGTGTTCCGGCAGTTAGAGGTAAGATAACCAGTTCCTCAGTGATGAGGATTCCGGGAGTAGTGCGCATCCACCTTCGGCCTTATCGTCACTTAACATCAAGTGAGATGAAGGCCAAGCACTATCCTGTAGTATATATATAAAAAAAAGAAAAGCGTAAAATTAGTTCCATTTCCAGCCGAGTCTCATCTTTCGTTGACCAAACTCTAGGCTTGCGTAAAATCTCCGCACCGCAATAATATTGGATAATATTTCCTCGTTTCTCCGCTCCGCTGTCTCGCTCCGCGTCAATGGACAGGCAGCCTTAAAGGAGTGTAAGTGAAGGCAAAAGTTAAAGCACAAATTATTTCGTGGTCATCCATTTGTTTTTTTATCTTTGCTGAAAATATTCTTTGAATTTTTGAAAAATTTAAAAACATAAAAAAAAATGAACTGACTTTGAAAACTATTCAATAAAAAAAATATTTGCAGCAAAGAAAGAATATTAATCAAATGTATTAAAAGTTGTTTCACTTAGACTGATGATTGTTTCACTTGAGAAAAAAAAATCACATAACTTCTACCTACCTTTTTTTTCGCTCTCAACCTGAGGGGCTCGGAGCACCTTCCCGGAACCGAGGGGAAGGGGGCGGAAATCCTCATTGGATACCACATAGCCGCCGTGCTATGCTGGTTATGTCAGACTTGACTGACTAAAACCGCCGCAAATTTGTTTTGACCCGCAGCTATTGTAAGCCATAAAAAACCTTCATCGAAAGCGACCACCCCCCGAGGGGAGGGTGGTGCGGCTCTACCTACCTACCATCAATCTCATTATATACGTACCAGCGAAGCATGTCGTGACAATTTCCTTGTACAGCATGTATGGTGGGGCCAACAAGCTTTCCTGGTTTTCTTTTTTCTGAAACAAACAGTTGATTGAATAATGGAATACGTTTTAGGTACCTAAGTACATACAAATGGTAAATACACAATTACACAATAGATCAAAGTATAAGTATTCAGAAAAATTGGCTCAGTGACTTGTTTGTGTTAGTAAAAGCTCTTTATACTACTTTGAGATAACAAACAGCATTACGTACTATTGTAGGTATTTCAGAATTTAGGTCCGCTGAAAAATACCTACATGCCTACAGTTTTTGTGTCACGTTATCCTTGAAACATAACATTGTCAATAATATGACCCAGTTATACCAGGCTGTTATCAAATATGAGGATGTAGTTTCCGACGCCGATACCGGTCCGTATCACGCAATGAAACATGCGATCAAGAGCCACCCTGCTCCCCCCAGCCTTACTAAATTCAGCCCATAAAGGGGTATGGTACTGAACAATGTGTATCTATTGTATTATTATGATTCTGTTATCATGAATAACAATATGACTTTGGCCTTAGGTTTTATTCGTATATAGGTACCCTAAAATTAATGTTGTTTTAATATGTGAAATGTCATAATGATATCAAGCATTATTGTCATCAAAGCTTATTGTTTTTTCCTATAACTTTTTCACTGTAATTTAGTTCACAACTACCTACCTAGTGGCTCCGTAAGCTGTAGATATCGCATTAAAAAGTAGCAAAAGTAAGTAAAAAATTGTTTAAAAAAACAAAAAACCGACTTCAAAAAACCTACCTCTAAAAAGCAAGAAATAATATTCGTAATAATAAAACACGTCTATTGAAGTCGGGTGGGGCTAGAGTACAAATCCCTTTTTTTTTCTAAAAGCCCCACCCGACTTCAATAGACGTGTTTTATTATTACGAATATTATTTCTTGCTTTTTAGAGGTAGGTTTTATGAAGTAGGATTTTTGTTTTTTTAAACAATTTTTATTTTTTTTTATTTTTAGCGTAGGTACCTTTTGTATTAGGTAGTGTAGGTATATTATTTTGGTAGAAATTAAAATCGGCCAAACGTAAGTTAATCGCGGAGAAACATACATACATGCGGGTCAAACTGAGAACCTCCTTTTTTAAGTTGGTTAAAGAACTACACTTAAGATATTCCTTTTCCAACAAAAAAATAATTATCTTATTCAGTTCATAAACAAAGAAGTTATACGACTGATCATCGAGGTAGTTCAAACAAAATCATACTATTTTAGTGCTTTTTTCAAGATTACTTGAAAAGTACTGAACCGATTTCAAAATTTAAAAAAATGGGACCTACTTGGGAGTTTACCTAATGTAATAACGTTTGAATCATTTCAATCGGTCCAGCCGTCTTCGAGTAATCGGTGTACATACAAAAAACAAAAAAAAACAAAAACAAACGGGTCGAATTGAGTACCTCCCTCCTTTTGAAGTCGGTAAAAATCAAATAACACGGAAAACATATTAGTTTTTTCAACTAATAAGTATCTATAAGTACTGTGTAAATAATATACGCAGTCCTAGGTTCTGTTACAGTCACTACCTTATTTAGTTTTACGAATATTCGCCAGAAATTTGATTTGATTTATGACCTTACGAGCCTTCTAAAAAAAAACACAAAATTTGCTTTGCACCACTAACAAAAAAGTTTTGTTTTTTGATCATTTTTCGAAAAGGCTGAAATTTATTTTTTTACATATCTCCGCCTTTTCGAAAAATTTCGAAAAACTGGCTCGACAGAAATTTTTTATATAATTATCGATTCTGCTCACATAATTTCACGAGAATCAGTTGAGAAATGCGACCTGTAGAGGAGAACAAACGGACAGTCGGAAGGACATAGGTACGAAAGAATTTTTGCCCAAACTGAAGCAGAGACGCTTCGCTTCGCGGTCGCTCGGTCAAATATATAAATAATGTATCTGCTATTTCATAAGCACCACTTGTTTAGGTACCTAAGTTGAGCTACTTTTAGTGTTTGCTGGTGTGCAAGAGTTTTACACTTTCCTCATTAGGTCGGGTTTCCACCTGCAAGAAAACTTCTGCAAGAAGTGTCCTACAGCCTGTCAAACAGTAGCTTACAAGTGTTAACTAATAGCAAATGCACTAGTCCAATCAATGAGCATATTTGTTGTATGGAGACTTCCGAAAAATTCTCCCGTCTATAAAATTTGGCATGTGATGAAGTTAGGTAACACAGATTACAGATGAACAATAAGCCAATAAAATTTGTTACGAGAAGTTAGGTATTTTTACCTAAACATGAAAATCGCTTATATCTCTCTGTGAATATTTCCGCGGGCTAAAATACTTTCTGTATACGTATTTGTGTATTAGTTAGAATAAGTATGTAAAAGAATCCAATATTTTTTCGATTTCGGAGATACTCCAAATTTAAATTTTAATATTTTTCAATATATCTTTTCTTGATAGAAATATCTGCTGATTATTATTTTTTAATATGTTTTTGTACCCTTAATATATAGATTTGTTCAGTAGGCCAACAAATTTTCTTCTTTAATCATATTTATACATAAATGTATGAAAATGGACCGACTATTTTTCACATTACCTCTTAAGACCAAAAAATAAAAAAAATATGATTAAAGAAGAAAATTAATTGACTTACTGAACAAAGCTATATATTTAAGGATATAAAAACATATTAAAAATAATAATCAGCAGATATTTTTATCAAGAAAATATATATTGAAAAATATTAAAATTTAAATTTGGAGTATCTCCGAAATCGAAAAAATATTGGATTCTTTTACATACTTATTCTAACTAATACACAAATACGTATACAGAAAGTATTTTAGCCCGAGGAAATATTCACAGAGAGATATAAGCGATTTTCATGTTTAGGTAAAAATACCTAACTTCTCGTAACAAAATTTATTGGATTATTGTTCATCTGTAATCTGTATTACCTAACTTCATCACATGCCAAATTTCATAGACGGAAGAATTATTCGGGTTGCATAAGCCCCGTTGATTGGACTACACTGGCGACAGTTTGTTACGCGTTCACAAGCTAATGTGTAACAGGCTGTCAGTGTAACTTCTCGCAGTTCTTACAGGTGTATTCGCGGCCTTATTGATAGAGACAGAGATAAAACGAAACAAACGAAAGCAAAAGTGAAAAAAAAAACAATGCGAAAATAACGGCGTCCCTCGTATGTAAGTGACGTGTGGATACCAGGCAACAATAAGCCGAAAGAATTCCTACGAATTCTTTCGTGTAATGCAAGTAAGGCGTAACGAAACTGCGGCATATTGTCTGTTGAGCGTGGCATACGTAGACTAGGGTGGCATGGGAGAGTAGAAGCACCTTTATTTTGTGGTAGAAGTGTGAATAGAATCGTATCAATGCGAATAATTTGAAAAGCAAAGCAATGCGCCGAGAGATTTCATAGAGAGCAGACGCTTGCGAATTGGGGTTCCCTTCGGATGCGATCAGCCCGAGTCGTTTGGAGCTAGAGACTTCCGATTACCAGGCGGTCAGAAGTCAAAAGAAGGATAATGCAAACTACCTATATAGTAGAAATGTATTTTATTACCTAGGTACTTATAAAAAATAACTACATCACTTGCGGTCACTCGTTCCGAATGACAATGTCTTCTGATTTAATAAAAAAGTCGAACCTTTTTTGCAAAGCAAAATGAAACTTAACTGGAACATATGAAACTGGCCCTTACAGTCGAGTACTGAACCGTCACTTTGTTTTGAGAAGCTGCTAAAACGTCAATACCAAGGGAAACCCAAAACTAGAATGAGGAAGTACCTAAGGACAGAACTTTTGGTAGGGTCGGTCGCCTGTGCAGCAAAACTATTTTTTTTGGGCTATATGAAATAATTATGAATTCGTACATAGTTTCACAAAAATTAAGTCATAGGCCCTGGCTACTTGATGTGAAGCATCGCAACTCACAAAACTAAAGTAACTAAAGTATCCGGCAGTAAGCTATGTAATTAAATCCAAAACTGCCATATCGACGCCAACCAAGACCATCTATCTATAAAAAAAACCGGTCAAGAGCGAGTCGGACTCGCGCACCGAGGGTTCCGTACAATCATAAATATATTTGGATATGTTACTTTAGTACAGTCTTTAAAAAAGTAGTATAAACGGCAGACAGTTGGAAAGGCGAACAGGCGGACAGTTAATTTACAAATCTTAACCACAGCTGCTTATCGTGACTGAAAAACGTTTCAGCCACTCCACATTGCAAACTGTTTATATTACTAAGTAGGAACTTATTCTTCGTTTATTCGTACGGCAAATAGTAGGTAATTATATTAGAACCAGCCACCAATTTATTATTGTAGTGTTAAGTTGCGCCATCTCTTGACCGATAGTGGAACTATAATTTTTCTTAGGTTAGCATGCTTAGGACAGCGCCATCTGTTGACTGGTAGTAAAACTAAAAAAAAAATGTTTTTTGAATTTCTTAAAAAGTGTGTTATATTGAGACATTATTTTATTTTTCCTGTAATCTTTACATAAACTACTATCACATAGAATTATTTCAGATTTTTCTCTTTGCAAACTTCGGAGATAAGGGGGGGGGGAACGGTATTTTTTTTTACATTTTTCATCATAAGTCGAAAACTATGCGGCCTAAGAAAAAAGGAAAAAATGTTTTAAAATGTGCAAACAGCGCTCTTTTATATGATACCCCACATGCCCTAGTCACCTCACTTTAAATTTTTAAGACCCCTTTTCAGTCCCTGTTGTAAAAAAAATATTAATTTTTTTATCTCTTTCTTATTTGCAAAATAGTTGGGCAAATGTCATCTTAAACTATTCCAAATTTCAAGTTGATACCATTAGTAGTTCTCGAGATATCCAGCTGTGACAGACAGACAGACAGACAGACAGACTGAGTCACACCATAAGGGTTCCTTTTTTACCATTTTGGTACGGAACCCTAAAAACGACTTCACAGGAGACGAAAAAAGATTTTTTTCTTCTTTAAACAATTTCATTATTTTTATGTCTGAACATTTACTGGATTGGCATGGGAAATAAGTGATGTTTACATGTATTTCAAGAAAGATTCATTAGTTTTAAAATTACTGTAGATAGCTGGTATTAGTTATTTGTGTTACTTAGATGGTATTAGTATTTTCTCATAACTCCTTTTTTAATGCGAATTTGAGATAACTGATTAAAGAAAGCGATGCGTAAATTAACCATAAAAAGAACTGTATTAAAAAGCAAAAATTACCAAATGTGATAAGATAATGGTCTTGGTTCTTAAGCGTTGATATGCCGTTGCCATAGAAGCGCACTAGCAGTAACCAAGAGACAGAACGGTTCATGACGTAACTACAATCACCAGGAGTTCATGACTTGCCAACAGGTAAAAATATCTACGCATTGTGCGCTTACTCCGCATTCACGCGACTTTTACTTCTTATTCAGTGCAATAAGCTTATTTTCATTGTACGTAGATACATTTTATACGTACGATCACACGGCCGCATAAATCGAAGGAAGGCGGTCGTCTAGTGTTGATGCTCCGATAGTATTCTTGCCAGCGACGAATGCACTCCGTAGTTTGTTGTTGGTCGCCCCATATTCCTTGTGTGTACGTGAAGTAAATGGAACCTACCAGGATTCCAGCCTGTAATGAGACGTATCATCAGTGAAAACGTTACAACAAAATACTAACAAAGCTGAAGTTCATAGGAGGTTTATAACAATCTCATGTCTGTAAAATAGTAAATTAAATGGCACTGGGTGACAAAGCGAAACCTAATTACTACTAGGCTAACAGAGCTACCGTAGAGATTTTTACTAACTTTAACAGCGTACATGAATTTTCCATGTGCGTAATGTGGCATTTTGGGTACAACAACTTTTTTTTTGCCACTTTTTCTCAACTGATACTCTTCTTTGCTGCAAACTTTGATACATGTCGGGTGTAGTGGGAGTTCTAAAAAGGAAAAGATAACTTATTAATTTATTGCTTTAAGTGCTTCGACAAAATGATCCTAGTGCTTCAGGAACTTAAATACCACGCAAATTATGTATGTATGTTCATTGAAGTTTGAGTGCTCGAAGCAAAAGTTTTGTAGTTTCAGATTTATACCTATAACAACATTAACAACCTATGTCAGGACTTTTAAACACAACCACCCTTATTTTAAAACAAGACCTAAAAGTGGTTGCTATCACTTTTTTCGTTGGACATAGAAATGACATTATAATACTACGAACTGAATACTACTTTTTGAAATACGGTAAGACAAGTTGTAAACTTAAACAAGTTTGTTAGTACGAACAATTCTACCTCTACTCTACATTGCCTGTGAAAATTCGCGAGCAATCAAGAAGCATTACATAATTTGTAACAATCACTAGGGCAACAGGAGTCGAGGGGTGGTGGAGCACGTAAACATACAAGAGGGTTACATCAGGGTCCATTCATGAGAACTGTGGGGGTACGAAATAAATCCGTCGGTCCTTATCACACTCAGCGATTAGTTGTCTCTTTCTCGCATTATGTTACATAGTTTTTCTTTTTACGTAGGTACCAACGGCTTTCTTTGGAAGGGTAATTCAGACATTTCGTTGGGATTGATAAATAATCATTGTGGAGGCACAACAAGGAATAAGGGATAAAATAACATTGAATTTCATTAAAAGAGTTACACTGAAAATAAAGAGAAAATAATGACCAAATAGAATGCAAAGTAAAACAAAGGACCTCTTGAAATGTTATATTAAAAGACATTTTTAATTACCGAAATGAACGAACCATTAAATAGTGACATAAAAACTTGAGTTCAACAACATTTGACTCATACTATCAAGTCCAGTGATTCTAAAATAGCATTCGCCGCGTAAGATAAACTATGTACCTAGCAACGAAACATAGTGCATAAAATGTATGGTATGTGTAAGCTTTTGTATGACTCATGGACCAAACTTCTAACATACCCGAACTCTACCTCCAAAAAAACTTATTTTCTCTGAAAAGAATTTGAATTTTCTCGTGTTCTATTGAACAGAGTCGGTTGAAGTTTGATTTTAAACCAGATATTTTTCCCTAAATAAAGATAAAAAAATAATAATTAAAAAATATTAAAAACACGACTGCCCTGCCAAAAACGAACTAAAAAGTTAAACAACAAGTGTCATTGCAGTCGGGGGACCTTATAATGGAACAATTTTTGATCAAAGAGGGCCCCCGACTGCAATGACACTTGTTGTTTAACTTTTTAGTTCGTTTTTGGCAGGGCAGTCGTGTTTTTAATATTTTTTTAATTTATTTAATTTTATTTCACACATTTTCGTGACATATTATATAGTTTTAGAATGTGATCATCAAGGCCTTTCATTTGATGCCCATATTGTCATAATAGAAGAAAAAATTTTTTTTTCAAATTTGAAAATGGCGTCGTACAGTTGGCAAATTGATTTTTTCTAAAAAAAAAATATAGCCAGTGTCACTCGGGATGCTGTAAGTATTCTAACGATACCCCATTTATCCAAATCAGTTCAGGCATTCAGAAGTTATGGTGGAATAAAGAAACTCACATACCCACAAACATACATGAACCATGAACACATAACACTCTTTTTGCTTTAGGCAGTCGTGTAAATACACTCTTTTTGCTTTGGGCAGTCGTGTAAAAAGTAGTGATGTGCCTTGTTCCCATGTTTTAAAGTTATCCCTCTCCTGCGCAATTATTATTCCCACATGATGGTGTGGTCTGTCTTTTGGATTCTCACCCATTTCGCTCTATCTAGGGTGTCGTCCTGAGAGATGTTATTGTCAGTTTTTACCAAGTCCAGCCATCTTCTTTTTGGCCTGTCTTTCCTTCCGGACACAGGGAGATTGAGACTGAGTGCCCTGTTTACCCACATAGTGGTCGATGCTGAATGTGTCTCATCGCAGCCTACTCCCTTGTAGCTTGTCAGCAATGTGTTTTAAAATTGTGTTACCAATCAACATTGAAAAGGAATATTTATTCCTAGTAATATTTGGTCATCACCCAAAGTTTTAAAGTGCCAATTATTGTGTAGGTACTTATAATAGATAAAACACTGAGATAAGTATATTATTTAAATAGGCTTTTTTAAATTAAAATATCAAAAATCTGTAAGTAACTCTGCTATTGAAATTTGAATTTAGCAAAGATATAGAAGCACGATCTGGTGAAGGTTGCGGGAAGCCACTGGATGCGGGCAGCGTAGGACCGATCGTCGTGGAGATCCTTAGGGGAGGCCTATACCCAGCAGTGGGTGTCGTGCGGCTGATATGATTGATGATGATGATAGAAGCAAAATCATTGACAATATTTTAAAATAAAAATACCAGGTATTTGAGAACAGTCGATCCTTTTGGAAGGGGCGCACTTATCGTATATCTGCATGTCTGGTTTCGGATATTTCACAGTTTTAGCGAGGTTGATGGTCCGGCATGCCTCGCACCGGATTCGATCCTGCTTCAGATTCTCACACATTTTGAATTTCACACGAAAACTTAGAATTTACAACACAAACGAGAAATTTTTACAGAACATGAATTTTGCACGTTATCTTTCAAAGAGACGTTTCGCCAGTTTCTCTCTTTTCAAAGGCTTCGGAGATATTTAACCAGTATTCTTCTGTATTTGTCTTTGAAATTTATACAAAAAGTTTTTAGTCGCTGAAAATCTTTAAATCTCGTTTCGAATTTTCGTCACATTTAATTTGCAATGTTTATAATCATTGACGAATGAAATTGCTATTTAATTATTGATGCAAAATGCTATTTATTTATTGATTTTGCATATAAAAGTATTATGATTTTAACTTTGAGCCATATTTAAGTTGAATATTGGTATAATGTGATGTTTTTAATGCACAACGGGTTAGTGCTTGGCCTTCACCTCACCTGATGTTAAGTGACGATAAGGCCGAAGGTGGAAGCGCACTACACCCGGATTCCTCATCACAGAGGAACTGGATATCTAACCTCTAATTGCCGGAACACAACAATTTTTAAATTGTTGTTATGGCGTCAGACTTTGGCAAGATGGTGGTAGCAAGCCAGGCAGATTTGAAATAAGCCCTAACACCAACCAAACCGAGTACAAATTCACCCTGGGAATCAAACCCGGGACCCCTGCGTCTTACACAGGTGGACGTACCACTAGACAACAGAGGCGGTTTCAGTACCATGAATTTTCATGCGCAAAGTTTTCGGAGTAAGTACATGAAAATCAAACAAGTTTTATGTCACACTAGCGGCTGCCCGCGGTTTCACCCGCGGTAGTTCCCGTTTCCGTGGGAATATCGGGATAAAAAATATTCTATGTTTAAATCTAGGCTATCTACTATCTGTGTGCCAAATTCCAACCAAATCAGTTCAGTAGTTTTTACGTGATTTAGGAACAAACATCTAAACATCCAAACCCACAAACTTTCACATTAATGATATTAGTAGGATTTCTAATGATCAACTGTGAAAGTGAAATATTCTTTATTTAAATAAGCTCACATAATAAGCATTTTTAAATCGTCAATAATTCTTTCCCTTCTTTACCATTATGACGTCTTTTAGCTGACAAGAAAAATGGGCGCAAAAAACTTGTCAGCTTTATCAAATGGAACGATATTTACAAATATGTATATCGTTTCCAGATTTTATATTAACAAAGATTTACAAATAAATAACATATTGAATTAGATCATTATTTAATGAATTTCAAATTTCTTAATCAATTTACAGGGTTCAAGCTAAATTCAAAGTTTGAAGTTAATATTCAGTCTAGGCTGTAACAAGAAAAAAAAACCATACAATTCCATATGCGTGAAGAGAGGTAGTCAGAAGCAAACCCATTCCCACTGGCAGCACCCGTTCACGAGCATGACGCATGAACCAGCCATCGTTTCTTTACTACTACTACTAAGTATATACGAAAGATGACCACAAATGGCGCCCATCTTCGCATGATAACTCATGAAGAAAAGACTTAATATAATATTTCATATTCTTATAGATATTTACATTATATTTAAATATATCAAATATTATTTTAGAGCAAGATCCCAGGGCCGCCAGACCTTACTTATTTTTTTCTAATAAACGAAATGTATGGGATTAAATAGTGCATGTATGTACTTTTAGTGTATGCGTACTCGCTAGCTTGTGCCGACGGCCAATTAACAGGTACTTACGCGGTGCTAAAGGTGTGAAAAAATGGTCTTAACTATTCTTATTTTCTCTAAGCTGATTTTTACGTATGTTTTAGAGAATATAATTCTAAGTTAATAATCAATACTGCCAGACACTTTCCGTGGGCGGTTTCTTTTGCCAGACGCCTTAAAGGACGCTGAAAAATAAGGTAACTTTACTTATTTTCTCAAGCTTAATTTTTATACATAATATTCAGGGAACAATTTTAATACTTTTTGTAAGCAGCCAGACCAAACGGATGGGCAAATATCCCCCCAGACACACACAAAGTGTCGCTATGAGTATGAGCGAGAGTGTGAAAATTAGTTAGTTTTATAACATAGCTTTATAAAACTATGGTATTTACAGTGAAAATGAAATGAAAATGATTAATGGAAGTCTTCCGTAATAATTAAGTAATATTTATTACATTTATTACACTTAATTATAACGAACACATTTGAACTCGTCATGAAAATTATAAACAGATTGTTATTGACTTTAAAAATTGTGTTTTTATTAGATATTTTAAGGGAAATAGCAATCAATTTAATACACTAATAGTTTATTTTAGCGTCTTACAATAAGCAAAAAAACAAGAAAAATTATTTACAGAAAATTTGAATCTTTTTCCGAATAGATAGATTAAACTTGCCAATTATTGGCCCTTTAAGCAATAAGTTACAAAAAGCTCCTCAAAATATCAAAGATTTCTTACATTTATTATTGATTTATCTGTTCAGATAAATAAATAGGGTAAACCAGCCAATTATTGGCCCTTTAAGCAATGCCTTACATAAAAGCTCCTCAATTATTTTATTTATATTTATTTATTAAATATTTCCTACATTTGATTAGGATTTGGTACACTGGATGCGTTCTGCAGCCTGGTCTGCGGTCAGGTCAAAGTGGACGTTGCTCGCATCATGTATGAACAACATTGTCGGTCAGGGCAATCGGTCAGCGGTCCGAGCAAGGAAACTGGTCAGCGATGCGGGCAGGGCAAACAGCGGCATTTGACTGCGTGAACCAGTAGTGATCAGTTCTTTGTGTTAAAAGAAAACATTGTCGGTTGGATTCAATGAGAATATTCCATATCGCAAAACGGGAATATACCCGGGTAGAATCTCATCTCTAGCCGTGACCGTCGCCCTGCCCGCCCCGCCCGCCTGTCCGTGCCCACTGTCCACCGCCCGCTGCCCGCTTACCTGCCCGTACGGGTCCTGCCTTCCCCCGCGTTCTTTTATCATGCCGTGCGGGCATGATAAAAGAACGCGAAGGTCGATCGCATTCTATACAAAATATATAGAGAACGACAATGTTGTTCATACATAATGCTGGCAGCGTTCACTTTGACCTGACCGCAGACTGCTAAACGCATCCAGTGTGCCAAATCCTTTATTATTGATTTATTCGTTTAGATAAATAACTGTATTGTAATTATTACATACAATATGATTTTTCCAGAATTACATTCAGTATCGTAGTACCGTCGTAGTATCAGCCATTACACTCGTTTTTACAAAAACAGACCCATAGTCAATTGATTGCTCCCCTTTAATCACTTATTGGCCTGTAATACACCAATTATTGGCCATGCCTAATATCAATAGAAAGGCATTAATAAATCATATTTTCAGTAGATATGTGTCTAATGCCAGTCCATAATGGATCATGAAAAAACATTTTCCACAGTAAAAGGATTATTTTCATTAATTGATGAAAAAATCGTTAAATGTTTCTTAAAATGCACATAACATAACAATATATCTACAGTAGGCCAACAATTGGAATATAATTTTATTGCTAACCAATTATTGTCCAGGCAATAAATTCGCTCGGGTGACCGCCTATTGTTTACCGAAGGTCACATTCCAGAGTAATGGATTATATTTTGCGCATACGCATGCGCATAATATAATGATTGGTTTGTCCGGTTGTACGTTATAAAATATTAAATGATATTAATTTAAAATTGAGTTCAATTATTAATTTAGAATTAGGTTAAGTTAATTTACCTTATGTATGTAGTGTGTTATATTATAATATTTTAAGTTTTAATATATATTTATAAATACAAAATCATTTATTTCATGTTTCTATTTTAATAAACAAGTATTTAAGTAAGTATTTATAAAGCTATGTTATAAAACTAATTATCACACTCTCGTTCATACTCATAGCGACACATTGTGTGTGTCTGGAGGAGGGATGTTTGGCCCATCCGGTTAGTCTGGCTGCTTACAAAAAGTATTAGAATAGTTCCCTGAATATCCTTACTAATATTATAAATGCGAAAGTCCGTTTGTTTATTTGTTTGTTTATTTGTTACGCCTTCACGTCTCAACTACTGAACCGATCGTTATGAAATTTTGCATACACGTTGTCAGGGGTACAAAGAACTACATAGGGTACTATTCATCCCGAAAAAAAGTATTGTTCTCGAGGGATAGCAAAAAACTTTCCACGCAGACGAAGTCGCGGGCGGCAGCTAGTCATGTATAAAAATCAAGCTTGAGAAAATAAGTAAAGTTACCTTTTTTTGGAA
Organism: Agriphila geniculea; assembly: GCA_943789525.1. Lineage (NCBI taxonomy): Eukaryota > Metazoa > Arthropoda > Insecta > Lepidoptera > Crambidae > Agriphila > Agriphila geniculea. Next base: position 4,922,543 of record OX038883.1, read on the forward strand.
CCTTTAAGGCGTCTGACAAAAGAAACTGCTCACGGAAAGTGTCTGGCAGTATTGATTATTAATTTTGAATTAAATTCTTTAAAACATACGTAAAAATCAGCTTTGAGAAAATAAGAAAAGTTAAGACCATTTTTTCTCTCGTACGCATACACTCAAAGTACATACATGCACTATTTAATCCCATACATTTCGTTCATTAGAAAATAAGTAAGGTCTGGCGGCCCTCTTGGACTATTTTGTCTTAAGTCATTTCTTTTGATGCGAAGACTTGTGGTCATCTTTCGTGATTCGAACTGTACTAGCATATTAAACATGCCTATTTGATGAGTGAAAAGGACAATAATAGAGTGTCGTGCGCGCCACTCGTGCGCGGATGCGATAAGCCCACGCCACCCATGTCCGGCCGTTGCGCAACGCATCGGTAGCAGCTTCCGCGCCTTGACTATCCTAGATAACAAGTTGCGAAATCTTGCCAAAATTGTGCCCTTGCTACTAACTGACTAATACTCCCACGCGCGAAACAGTCACCACATTGCATGAATCGAAAAAAGATTCATAGATGAACTTCCAAATGGAGAAGAAGGTTCGGTTAAATAAACCTATTTTGAATATTGAAAAGGGAACAAGCTGGAAAAAATATCCTTCACAGATGAACTTTTAAATTAATGATATCTGACCTGTGCTGTGGTATATAGTTGGTAAAAACAATCCCACCAAAAACATTTTCATGTATAATGTTGCCAAGACTTCCCTATGGCTCGCACTGTCAAAAAGTTATCAGACCTCATGTAGAGCCAAGCTTCTAACTCTATACGCCCTAACTCTACAACAAGCCCTAACTTCAAAAACTCTACACCTTAGTCAAAGAATGTGGCTTGGCCGTTTCGTTACTAGATCTCCATCTGCTCAGAGAAGACCATCTGCTCAGTGGTTGTAAAGGATTAATAATTTACTCAGATTTCAATTATACTATACTTTAGTACTAATTTCATTTCATTACGCTACGCATTACAATCAAAGATGAGCTACGAAATAATTATTAAATATATTTAACTACGTAGTCAAAGCGCGTAAAGCATTTCATTTCAATGGCTACAATAACAGTAAGTCCTACTAGATTGTGATAAGGCCTTAGATCAGCACAAGGAATAACGTAAAATACTTTTTAATCAGTAATTCATTTTATTGCGTAATCTTGCGTTACACTAGCTACGAAACTTGCCTTTTTTCGTAGTCGGCTACGGCTACGAATTTTACGACTATCTTACTTTTACAGTTGGCAATAAATTATCAGGTTTTAGAGTTTTAGGTACTAAACTTAATTTCATTGATAGGTTTTTTCAGTTTTAATACTTAATCATCAACCGGGAAAATACTTCATGAACCAAGTTGGTTGAATTATTTCCGGCTTAGGTACATCGGAGATTCGGAGTACATCCGTTGGTGACTGTTTCATTATCACGAAATATTCTGTTTTTACCGACTTCAAAAGGAGGGAGGTACTCAATTCGACCCGTTTTTTTTTTTTTTTGTTTTTTGTATGTACACCGATTACTCGAAGAAGGTTGGACCGATTGAAATGATTCAAACGTTATTACATCAGGTAAACTCCCAAGTTGGTCCCATTTTTTAAAATTTTGAAATCGGTTCAGTACTTTTCAAGTAATCTTGAAAAAAGCACGAAAATAGTATGATTTTATGTGAACTACCTCGATGATCAGTCGTATAACTTCTTTGTTTATGAACTGAATAAGATAATAATTTTTTTGTTGGAAAAGGGATATCTTAAGTGTAGTTTTTTAACCGACTTAAAAAAGGAGGTTCTCAGTTTGACCCGCATGTATGTATGTTTCTCCGCGATTAACTCACGTTTGGCTGAGCCGATTTTAATTTCTACCTTAATAATATATCTACACTGCCTAATACAAAAGGTACCTACACTAAAAATAAAAAAAATAAAAATTGTTTAAAAAACAAAAAACCGACTTCAAAAAACCTACCTCTAAAAAGCAAGAAATAATATTCGTAATAATAAAACACGTCTATTGAAGTCGGGTGGGGCTTTTAGAATAAAAAAAGGGATTTGTACTCCAGCCCACCCGACTTCAATAGACGTGTTTTATTATTACGAATATTATTTCTTGCTTTTTAAAAGTTGGTTTTTTTGAAGTCGGTTTTTTGTTTTTTATACAATTCTATAGGCGCTATTTGCCTGTCTATTTGCTATATAGATTTATATATATAGGCAAGGCATGCACTGACAAAACAGATTTCTAGTAGGTATTTTATATTGGGATCCCTTGTTTTCGCATAATTGATTAGGTATTAATTTAATACCTAATTTGATTTGGCATAACGGATTTGGCATAATCTTTTTTGTCATAATAATACTTTCGCATAATTGTTTTTTGGCATACTATTTATATTAGCATAATTATCATTTAGACTAATTTGTTTTCGCATAATGTTATTAGGCATATTGTCTATTCGCCTAATATTATTTAGACAAAAATAAAAAACAATAAGAATAAATATTTTTACGCACTTATTTATTTTCATGCAAAAGGGGTAGGTATTGTATTAAAATGCCCAAAAACTCATAACACATACGAAAGACCTAAATATCGACTCATAAAACACCTATGTTTAAAATACCGAAAATCCTTAATGTCGATATCCAATAGACCGAAACTTAAAAGATCGATTATTAAATGACTGATGATAGTTCGAAACCCTGAAAGTTAAAATGCCGATAGTTAAAAATCCCGAAAGTCTGTTTAGGTCTATTAGGTGCGACGACGAGCGAGCGTAGCGAGCGAGGAGGAGGTAAGGTTCCATTGCGACCAACAACGCACGAGCCGAGCGAGCAAAACGAGCGTGCCGCGGCAGCGGCCGGCGAAGTGCCAGAGCCGACCTGCTGGCAAGTAACCCTTCCCAATTAACCTTCGGTTTTTTAAGCTTCGGGATTTTGTATTTTAGGTAAAATGTTCTTTCGTGATTTTAAACGTGGTGATTTTTTTGTTTATAAAAATATGCGTAAATAACATTATGAGTGTTTAAATTTATACTAAAGAATGTTATGCTTAAACATGATTATGCTTAAAGTAGTTATGCTTAAAAAAATATGCATAAGCTGTTATGACTAAATAATATTATGCGTAAACATCATTCGGCGAAATCATATTATGCTATGACATATTATGCCTTAAAATTTTAAGGGAACCTTTTATATTGGCTATAAAACTCTATATTAAAATCCAGTGCTATAAAACCCTAGATAAAAATGTAGGGAAGCCAAAGCATTATAAAAACTCAATTGTAATATTCCTGAACAGATTTGGATGTGTGGGCTGCATGACGCTATTTTGTAATGCAAAAAAAGCTTCAATTATTAAAACATGGGAATCTAATGAAAGGCCTCGATGAGCACATTCCAAAATTATATATTTTTAATTAAAAATTATAGTTAAAAAAAAAAAAAAACCACGCCCGCCCTACCAACAAACGCAGTAAAAGTAAACATTGCAATCGGGGGGACCTCTATCTAAGATTAAAAAATGTTTCACAGAAAAAACCTGAAAGCTATTGTAGAGTTCATCAAGAACTACTTTATGTATAAATGCCCTGAAATTACCAAATATTTTTTTTACTCTGCTAAAATTCATGAAATGGATGTTTAGATGCAAACAACTGTTGTTATATTGATAAACTCTACAATTTATTCAGATTTTGTGTCAACAAAAAATAACAGTGTTAGTGTCAGATAATTGAAAAAAAATCGCGACGAGAATCTAGCATTTAATTAAAGATAATATTTTTTAATTTGATTTGATACGACGACTGTCATACTGTCATTGTGAGGAAATTCTAAAAAAAACTAACGTTACACTTATGGCCACATTCACGGGTTTCGGATGGGTTACCTCTATCTGGCAGAAACTTGATGCTCCGTAATTTATTTGGCAGAACACACTTGGCAGAATCTTATTTAAACAAATATTTTTAAGGCATAAAAATTTTTTAATATAGTAATTATTGTTTGGCAGAATGTTTACATGTCCGAATTTACAATGGCATACTATTCAGATGGTAGAATTTCATTAGGCATAAATACCTTTGGCGAAATTTTTATTCGCAGAATTTCGTTTGGCATAACGTTTATTTAGTCGACAATTATTTGGTATAATTTTCTCATGGTATACTACGAATATGGCAGAATTTCATTAAGAATAATGTCATTAGGCATATTGTAATTTCTAAAAAATTGCATTCAATATTTGTCTTAAAATGTCTATTGACATAAAATGTATGTTGAATTTTTGTAAATGTTGTGCTACAAAAGTCAACAACAGAACGAATCGCTGCAAAACCGACATGCATGCTGCTTGCTTGCATGCATATGCATGCATGCTTGCTTGCTTGCATGCATGCTTGAATGCTTGTTTGCATGCATGCTGCTTGCATGCTTACCGGGGGGTGCAGGGGGGCTGGCCCCCCTTCTGGGGGGGGGGGTCGGTTAGGTTAGTGTTTTGATCACTCGCAACGGAGCCAGCGAAGCAAGTGGAGCTCCACAATGCCTGCATGCATGCTGCATGCTGCAGGCTTGATTGCATGCTGCATGCTTGATTGCATGCTTGCCTGCACGCATGTTGTATGCTGCTTATTTGTTTGCATGCAGGCTTACTTGCTTGCATGCATGTAAGGATGCATGCAGCATGAAACATGCGTGTAATAAATACAAAATAATTCTAGATATGAATTTTCTATTAAATGTATGCCAAAAGATGATTATGACTATAAACTGTCTGCGATATGATGGTTCTGACTGTGAACTTTCTGCGATATGATGATTCTACTATTTAATTATTATGGATATGAAATGTATGCCAAAAGATGATTCTGGCTTACAAAATTATGCGTTTTAAGTGTATGATAAATGAGTGTATGCCAAACGATTTTCTGCGACATAAAGTTTTTATTTTATTTTATTTATCTACTACGGGATAGTGCTTGGCCTTTATCTCACTGATGATAAGTGATGATAAGGCCGGTGGTAATGCACTACTCCCGGAATCCTCATCACTGAGGAACTGGCTATCTTACCTCTAACTGCCGGAACGCACCAATTTTTAAATTGTTGTTATGGCGTCAGACTTAGGTAAGATGGTGGTAGCTATCCAGGCGGACTTGAAATAAGCCCTACCACCAACCAAACCGAGTACAAAGTGTACTCCCCCTGGGAATCGAACCCGGGACCCCTGCGTCTTACACGGGTGGGCGAACCACTAGACCACAGAGGCGGTAGCGGTTGTAGTTGTTATGCATAATAAAATTATGACATAAAAAGTTCTGCCATAAAGGGTAGACCCGTTTCGGATATGTTCCACTTATCAGACCGACAGATAATGTCATACAAATTCTGGGTCATTACAAGTTGTTATTTTCAAATTACGACTGTATATCCGCATTTCAAAGAAATTTACGTTTTTCCAAAGAAGTTATCTAAAGAATGAAAGCATTACTATTGATGTAAACTTTAGTTTTAGGAAGCAAAATTCCTAAATTAGTGCCGTATAGCGAGAAAAACATAACAAAGTATCAGGTATTTTAAAACGAAGAAAATCTGTATTTGCTTGTCAGAGGTATTTCTTACAAAAGTTTCAGCTGTAACCTTGAGCGCAGCGAAAATTTTTCTATGTCTATGGCTGTAACAAATAAGAAAACGACTCATATTTATTTTTTCACTTATTTTTTGTATTGTCAAGGAGTGCACTAAAGAGAGAAATTTTTTAAAAATGATTTTAATCACAGAGAAAATAAAAAATTAAAAAAAAAATGCTTAAATCGGTACACTTCGACATGTTTTTAGGGTTCCGTACCCAAAGGGTAAAAACGGGACCCTATTACTAAGACTCCGCTGTCCATCTGTCTGTCTGTCTGTCTGTCACCAGGCTGTATCTCATGAACCGTGATAGCTAGAAAGTTGAAATTTTCATAGATGATGTATTTCTGTTGCCGCTATAACAACAAATACTGAAAATAGAATTAAATTGATATATAAGGGGGGCTCCCATACAACAAACGTGATTTTCTTGCCATTTTTTGCTCGATGTTAACCCAGATATTACTGACATATAATATTTTGTTCGAACTTAATGATTTTTTGGATGCGGCCTTATAACTCTTAAATAACACTGGGAAAAATAATAAAAAAAATATTTTCCTAGTGGAAATTCGGAAAATTGCTGTTGTTTATAAGCAACGGTAGTAAAATATGCTACTATTGTGGTGTGTTTTATAAATTAAACTATTTTTATTACTATTCATTATTTTACTGGACCTTCAAACAAAAATAAGTGTAAAAAAAAAGAAAAAAAATCACATAGTGAGATAGAACTTAAAACAGGTTTTTGGGTGCAGTGTAACACTGCATTTTTTACAAAAAAATTAGCGTTTTTACAAATATGCACAGTGTAACTGTCCGTCTCTGTACTTTACAATGTGCCATATGCAATCATATCGTGAGGACTCATGAAGTGTTCCACACGCAAGACCAGGCATCAGCTGATCCTTTTTGAAAGTTTCTGAAATTCCGGTTGCTATACTCCTGCGAAATTTTAGGTGATCATATTCACCTTTGTTGGCTTTATAAGTTGCCATGCATAATACAAAGTCATATCCAGGCAGTATGCAATCAGTTCTGTACAAGGAAATGTTTTGGTCAGAGCGGTACCTATTTCCTAGAAGGTTTGGGAACACTACACTTGAAGTTGTTGACCATTATGTAAACCTAGGCAGTCCAGTTAGGTAGGTAAGTCCAACTTCGAGAAAGAGATCTGTCGTCAAATCCAACTCGGATGGGCAGCATCCGGGAAGCTACGAAAAATCTTCGTGTCCGATTTATCTCAGTGTCTCAAGACGAAAGTCTATGACCAGTGTGTGTTGCCAGTGATGACTTACGGCAATGAAACGTGGTCGCTAACTATGGGTCTCATAAAGAGGCTCAAGGTCACCCAGCGTGCAATGGAGAGAGCCATGCTCGGCGATTCCCTGCGTGATCGAATCGGAAATGAGGAGATCCGCAGGCTAACTAAAGTAACCGACATCGCTCGAAGGATTGCTCAGCTGAAGTGGCATCAGTGGGCTGGACACATAGCGAGAGGAACCGATGGCAATTAGGGAGGAAAGGTTCTTGAATGGCGACCGCGCACCGGACGACGCTCCGTGGGTAGACCCCTGACAAGGTGGACCAACGATCTAGTGAAAGTCGCGGGAAACCACTGGATGTGGGCAGCGCAGGACCGATCGTCATGGAGATTCTTAGGAGAAGTGTGGACGACACCCACTAGAATAGACCCAGCAATGGGTGTCGTACGGCTGATATGATGATGATGATGACTTGGTTTTTATCCCCAGAATCTTCATCTGTAACGTCAGCATTGCAGTTTTATGGTGGAAATATAACAAAAGAATCTGATACAGGACCTTCATCGTCATTTTCCAACTCCTCGACAATTACATTCAGCGTCCAATTTTAAATCCTAAAATAAAACAAAGTAGTCCATTTTACTACTGGCGTTTATAAACAACACAAGTTATATTTAGCTATAACTTCTGTCTAAAGGCTCTAAAAATATATAATTTAATATTTTTGTGGCATCTAAGGAACAAACATTACGATTTTTGTAAATTATTTCCAAAGAATATGGAACTTATTGTAAATACTTACTTTGATAAATTTTTCGTTGAAATCTGCTAAAATAACTTTTTAATAACACACAAAATGTATTTAATCAAGATGATTTACCGAATCATGGCGATTGACAAAGCGCTTGCCTATCAAGTAACACAAATAAAATAAAATAAAAGTACCCACATTTTTTTCAATATTTTTATATCTTATGCGTTGTTTTAAAACAACGGTAGTAACAAGTGGGTTAATAACGACAACAGGTAGATATTTGAAATTTTCACAGATGATGTATTTTTGTTGCCGCTATAACAACGTTTGTTTGGGAGCCCCCCTTAAATATTAATTTTATTCTGTTTTTATACTAAAAACAGAATAAAATTAATATTTAAGGGGGGCTCCCAAACAACAAACGTAATTTATTTTGCCGTTTTTTGGTACGGAACCCTTCGTGCGCGAGTCCGACTCGCACTTGGCCGGATTTTTACTAGTATTTAAAGGTCATGAAGTAATTTTTTTATGAATAATGAGGTATTTGTCTAATGTATTGCGTGTTTTGCATAACATATCCATATATCTATTTAATAATTTAATAGGAATTTTCAAAGTTCGCCCTCATTACGGCTCGCGCAGAGTTATTTTGATTATTTGTATCGAAAATTTAAAAATGGAATGATGAGATTAGAGCTGTGCTACATGAGTAAATATTACGTTTTTTTATTTACTCATTCATGTGGCTGTGCCATGGAAATAGTACTATAAACCTCCTTGGGCTGTGCTACCCGGAACCAGTGAAATGCCCTTAATCTTGCTAGGAAATAAAAAATATTGAGTCTTGATAGCATTAGGTACATGGTAATTTATTATTTTACTCAAAAATGCTTGTTATGTGGTCATTAAATATTTTTACACGACTGCCCAAAGCAAAAAGAGTGTAGGTATATGTGTTCAGGGTTCATGTATGTGGGTATGTAAGTTTCTTTATTCCACCATAACTTCCAAATGGCTCAACGGATTTGGATGTATGGGGTATTGTTACAATTCTTACATCATTCCGAGTGGCACTGGCTATATAATTTTTTGAAAAGCTTCAATATGGCCTTCATGACGCCATTTTCAAATGTGAAAAATTTTTTTTTCATCAATTATTACAATATGGGCATCAAATGAAAGGCCTTAATGAGCACATTTCAAAAATATATAATTTGTCACTAAAATGTGTAAAATAAAAATAAATAAATTTAAAAAATTAACTGCCCTGCTAAAAACAAACTAAAAAGTTAAATAAATAACAAGTGTCATTGCAGTCACCTCTTCGATTAAAAAATTGTTCCACAAAACAGGCCCCCGACTGCAATGACACTTGTTATTTAACTATTTAGTTTGTTTTTAGTAGAGCCGTCGTGTTTTTAATTTATTTATTTTTTACCTTCTTTGAGCAAACTCAACCTTTCCGCGCTACACGGATGGTGGCGCAGCAAAGTTGTATGGAATTTCATTATTGTCGAGTTTAAGCCATCAGCAATTTACTTTGTGAAGCTTTCGGCCATCATCATCGCTGCCTGTAACGCAGTGCAGTAATGGACAACCTTTCAAAAATATTTATGTCGTTTTCACTTTGTATAATGAAAGTATGTAGATACAAAATTAGGGGACACGTATTTTTTATTTTAACTTTTAGTGTTTTTTTTGTATACTACACGGTTATGTACACTAAAATCTCAAAATGGTTTTCTTATTTTAGTACTTTCTCAAAATGACATGTTGTCCATTATAGATCGCGGCAGTAATATTATGAAAGAAAATCTAACAAAGTACTGAAAAAGCGGAATTAAAGCCGCGAAGCTTACAAGTTCATTGAGTGGCGGTGGCGGTTTCATGAATGGCAGTGGTGGGGAGGGGCTCGCGGCTCCTGCGCCGGCGCCGGGTGCCGGAGGCTGCGCAGTGTTCTCGCACTCATCGCCGACGTGGCCGCCGCATCGAAGCCACTCGCGATCGCGCGGGAAATTCAAATTCAGAACTCACATTTTTTTAATTTTATAACCGATTTCGAACTCTTTGTGCTTGACTCTTTTGTGGTGTTTGTGTATTTGCTACTTTTTTCGAGGACTAGGTGTGTTTTGGGCATGCTGTTATAGATATGGAGCTTTGTAACTTAAGGTAAGTTTAACGATATAATTAAATAATTTGTTCTTAATCTCTAAAAAATAAATAAGTGTTAATCTTGTTGTAATGAAAAAAATTGAAAGTGGAAACCTGTATGTTTTAATGTTCTGGAATTATTTTTTTAATAGCAAAAGCTTGTTAACATTCGTCTGTTTTGCCGGCTTAATAAAATACTTATAACATTTTGATTATGAAGACAAAGTTGTAAAAGAAAGCATAAAAAGTAATTCGTAATTGGGCTGTTTGAAAATAATATCAATAATACCATCTATATTTCGGAAAAAATTACAGCTCCAAAATAAATATAACTTTTTTAACTTACATTTTTTTTTCAAGTTTGAGCATTTTTATTTGTATTCAAGATTGTAAATGGTTAGAAAGTAATATTAATAACAAATAAACTATTTTTTTAAATATAAAAATCAACATAAAACTAAACGCTCCCTCAATCCCTAAAGAATTCGCTTCGGCCGCCTGCAAAACCATTACGATAGAGTTAAAAATGCTTACTACTACTTACTTTTTACCTTCATTTCCTAGACTAAGGACAAGTTCTAATATTATTCCAGATATCTTATGTGAAGGATAATTTCATTCTGTTCCGCACGTTTTTTAATCAAACCATAAGATAATGGCAATAGGGTATCGGGTGTAAAACTTGGCCTGAGAATTACAATTTGTTTTTTGTATGCAATTATCATTTGGATAAATTGGTAATATATTTTTTCTAGGTACTAAGCCATAGTTTTTTGAATTGTTTTTACATTTATTTAAATAATTTAAAATAATTACTAATATTGATAACAAATAAAAACTGGGTGCAAATCTTTAAAGGAGTTAAAATACTATTCTGCATTTTATATTTATGAATTATCATAACATTAATTATTTTGTATGCGTTATCTTGTGGATAAATCCTCTGTAGGTATATTAATTTATTTAAACCCTTAATAAAGGTACCTAAACAATAAAGCAAGATTTCTAAGTTTAAAAATCAAAACTAAACACTGTACTCAAACCATGAATAATTATCAATATAGATAAAATAGTTACTTTTATTTTTATTTTAAAGCTAATACAGATTTTTGTATAAGACGAGAATACACCTATTATCGTGAAATATTGAGAATGTTTGAAAGGCATTCGCGGAATTAAATGTTTGCAAGCACTTATTCGGAAGGCGCGTTTTAAAATTAACCATAATTTTTCATTAACTTAAAAAAGTAAGTATATAAAATTTTGTTAAAAACTTAATGATTTGTCTATTAATAACCTTTCTTTTATGTAATAATCAATATTTAGCCGATCCAACAATTTATTTATGATCGTTTTGTGAAAAGTTTATTTATTTAATTTAATGAAGTAGCCCTTTTGGTATTAAGTAGTTTTGCTTACAAAATTAGGTAATTTTTATGATTAATAAAATTAATTAATTTTTAATTTTCCATCCGTAAACAAAACATAAAAATAAAATGGACATTCAGATTTTCCCGAATTTGAAGAATTTTTGGGAAATAAGTAGGTATATTTCTCCTTAAAAACGTACAACGATTTTTTAACTGACTTCAAAAAAAGGAAGAGTCTCTCAAGTTGACAGTTTTTTATGTTTGTTTTACCATAATTTCGCCAGTTGTTAACAGACTTTAATAATTCTTTCGTTTTATCAGAAAGAACATAGTTCAGGTGTGTTCACATATTTTTTTCTAATCGGTTCAGTAGTTTTCAAGTAATCCTCAAAATACTAAAATATTGGATGAACTTGACGACTTCTTTGTTTTTTTATGATCCGATTTAGATGATTATGTATGAGAAGATTTTATTTTTTAGTAACCACATGGTCAAAAGTTCATCACGCCATTGTATGGACATGTAACCCTATAAGTACAATAATGTTTTCAAATGAACGAACTCATTGAACCCGATGTTATTTAAGGACCATAATGAGTTATCTGTTGACAGTTGAATGTCAGTTGCCCGAGATTGACAGTAGCGCTGATTTACAACACAGACCCTTGGCTCATTCAATTTAATGACGACCGTGATCTTCAAACATTTATTTCGTCCTAATTATACATGGTGATTTTTTGTACACTCGACAAATTTTGTGGAGTTAGACTGAACAATTTTGTCTATGACACCAACTTAATAAGAACAAAAAAAACCGGTCAAGTGCGAGTTGGACTCGCGCACGAAGGGTTTCGTATCAAAAAACAGCAAAAAATCACGTTTGTTGTATGGGAGCCCCCCTTAAATATCAATTTTATTATGTTTTTAGTATTTGTTGTTATAGCGGCAACAGAAATACATCATCTGTGAAAATTTTAACTGTCTACCTGTTGTCGTTACTAATATCGAGCAAAAAACGGTAAAAAATAACGTTTTTTTGTATGGGAGCCCCCCTTAAATATTTATTTTATTCTGTTTTTAGTTTTTTGTTGTTATAGCGGCAACAGAAATACATCATCTGTGAAAATTTCAACTGTCTAGCTATCACGGTTCATGAGATACATCCTGGTGACAGACAGACAGACAGACAGCGGAGTCTTAGTAATAGGGTCCCGTTTTTACCCTTTGGGTACTAAAAATCATCAGTTGTTCCATAGTAAACTTCAATATCTATTCGACCAAAATTTATGGAACAGCTGATACCTATGCAGCTGATTTTTAGGGTTCCGTAGCCAAAATGGCAAAAAACGGAACCCTTATAGATTCGTCATGTCTGTCTGTCTGTCTGTCTGTCTGTCTGTCTGTCTGTCTGTCTGTCTGTCTGTCCGTCCGTATGTCACAGCCACTTTATTCCAAAAGTATTAGGACTACATAGTTGAAACTTGGTGGGTAGGTGTATTCTGTGAACCGCTTTACGATTTTTACACAAAAATAAAAAAAATAAAAGATTAAGAGGGGGCTCCCCATACATGGAACTGAAACTGAAAATATTTTTTTTCATCAAACCAATACTTGTGGGGTGTCTATAGATAGGTCTTTGAAAATGACATTGAGGTTTCGAAGACTATTTTTTTTCAAAGTCAACCGTTTGAAAGATATTTGCCGCCAAAGTGGTAAAATGTGTGTCCCCCCCCCTTTAACTTTTAAAGTAAGAGGGTGAAAAATCTAAAAAAAATATAAGCTATAGATCTTGATAAACACTTTCAACGAAAATTGGTTTGAACGAGATATAGTAATTAGTTTTCAAGATATAGTACATTTTCCAAAACCGCAAATATAACTTTGTCATTCATACAAACACTGTGAAAAACAAAGTTATTTTTTCAGACGAAAAATGATAGCGGTATTAAAATATGGTATGGTATAATGTACCAACGGAACCCTACTGCGCGTGGCCCGACACGCACTTGGCCGGTTTTTTTTTTGCTCTGATTAAGTTGGTCCCATAGACAGAGTTGTTTAATTTGACGGTCTATTACATTAGGAATAAATTGCTCCCAATTCACCTCCAGTGGTCTGATGAGAAAGGATTATGCCGATTTTACTATACAAGCTAGGCCATGATGCGCTTTGATGAAATTACCAAAATACTAAGTAATTTTATAGTGATTGCGTGGGAAGAATATCATTAAAATATAATGCGGGAAAAAAGAGAAATCTCAATCTCAAGGAGCCGTTTGGGGTTACATTTTCCTATTATATGACATTTTGTTATCTACCCCTTTTTGACATGACATGAGTCTGTCACAGATATGTATGGTTAATGCGCATCATGGACCAGAATGCGGCATGATCCTTCTTAACTGACCACTGGTGATAAGATTTAGTGGTCAGTTCGTCCAGAAGGTAAGATACACCACAAAATTTGAAGACTGTTTTAGATTTCACCCTGTAGTTCCATTATTTATTTCTTCTTACTTGATACAACCTGCAATATATCTTATCATTTCAAAATTTGTTTTTTCACTAGTACCGGTAGTACCGAAATAATTATCCATAAACTGAACTTTAGAATTTAGATAAGTACATAAGTAGTACCTACGAGTAATGTAGTCATTATTGAATCTAAATCTTTTCATTGGGATCTGGGTTTGTTTCAAAGAACTAACTTTGGGCTAAATAGAAAAAACAGACAGATTTCTATAAAAGTATTGTGTCAGGATAAGTTAATTGGAACTCATCCACAACCTGTGAAACAAACCTTTAATCTAATATTATTTGAAATTGAATAATATTTTAAATCGAACCAGGGTGAGGCCAAACTGCTTACAGGTTGGTTAGTGGGCAATTACTTGAGGTACCAATTTAGTACTTAAACGTACCTGAACGATGGCATGCACAAACGAGGTGTCAACGACCCCGTCCGACTGGCTCGCTAAAAATGATGCCCACGACACCCCGACGCGTAATTTCGTTAAATTACATACTATGTGACGTCGGTTGGCCTTGTATGAGATATTTTACACTCCAATATTGTCCATTAATCTGGCTTTTAATAATAGTGATAAAAAAAAAACAGTCTAAAGCTTAGAATAATTTATCCTAAGGTCTAACTAAAGTCGATTCCCGACGTTAAATATTCGATAATGTTTTTCTGCTTTTTAAATTGGTAATTGACCAAAGTCGTTGATAATTATGCGATATTTTTTTTGTGTTTTGTCTAAAGATTAAAAAAAGCAGTCAATGGCAAAAATGATTGTTTACAAGTTTTTCAAATTTAAATACCTAGAGTAAAATTAAATAAGTACCAACAAACATAATGGGTAAAAATGTTGGTAGAGTAGGTAGCACCGATTAGACATGCCCTTAAAATCGTTAAATGCGTTAAACAAACAAGTGACAGAAATCTTGTCGTACCTACGCACAGATCAAAATCTCACGCAAATTGGTGCGCTCGCGCCCGCCCTTCGAGAAACGAGGCGGTGAGGGGAGGGGGAGCCTCGTAAATCCCGCCGCACACGAACTGGATCCTCGAGACACAAAAAATAATAAAAAAAAACATTAATAAAAGACGGAGCGAGATTAAAACTAAGACTATTGTTCCTTTCATCCCGCGTCCCGCCGATTCGAGAGTAGAAATTCTCTCAGTTCATGCATAAATTCATTCTCGCTTTTGTGGCAAGAACCTCGTATAATTAAATGCTTAGGAGATTTAGATAAGGGCTGAAAGCCTTTCACCGGGTATTGGGGAAAGTGTTATTTAAGGTAACAACTTTAGAGTCCCATTTGAGTTGTGGACTTTGTTAACTTTATTGTGAACGGTAGCGTTAGGATGTTGCGCACGCGATCTTTGAAGATTTCGCTTTCAATTTGGAAGGCTTGTTGTGTTTTTGCGTGGTCCCGTTCGGTAATTTCTCATAGTGCTTTGCTTGGCCGTCCGTTAAGTTTACTTGTTTGTAAACGTTCGGGCCTCTTACAAAGTTTCGAATATATGAAGTGAAGGTTTGTTCTCATGACATAGTTTAATGATTATTTTCTTTTCAAGCCATTTAATTTTAAGCCAACTAAAACAACCACTTAAGCCTTAATTCACCGCAAAATTTTGGATCAATTGTACTATTGAAAGTAAATAAAAAGATACTTTTACATATAGGTATACAATAAACGAATATCTGATGTGTCGTTAACTGTACCATCTAATTTAACGCAATCGTACCTAACCCTTAATTTTGTTGCCAACTGACCACTTTTGGATCAAACAAAACAATAAATTGCCATAATTAAGTACTTATATCTTTTTTTAATGACTTGTTTTTTGTTATGTGTGCAACTTCGATCATTATGATCGAAGGTGTGCGACTAAGTTTTCTTAAGTATCTTTTTCAGGTCCTTTGATTATAATTATTTTAGCTTATGTAATTAAAAGAGTTTCCAATTTATTATTCAGCTTCAAAATTTTACTTCTCAAATGTTTTTAGAATGTCATAAAAGATTTATTACAATACAGGGTTATTTGTAAAACACCAAAAACCACATAAGAGTACATTACAAACATCATAAACAACATTTGTTGTACGACTTTTCCGAAAACAGCCAAGAAAAAATCCACTTTTCACACCAAACTCGGTCACCTGTTTGGACATTTGTATTGACGCGAAAATTTTTCTATCTCTATGGTATGGACTCACGTCACTGACCCGCATATAAAATTTTTCATGTCAGTGACTCATGTCTTCTTTCGGAAAAATGGTAGAACAAAATGTTGTTGTTTATGATGTTAGTAATCTACTCCTGAAAGGTTGTTAGTGTTTTACAATAATAACCCTGTATATTTTTAAAATTCATTCTCTATGTTCGTTTATTCAATGTTTAGAACTAAAAAGGCCAAGCTCTGAAACGCAAGTGCACTCAGGCGCAGTAAACTGTTGCGATGCTTACTTGGCAAACAAACGCTGCAACTGTACTACTATTCGTACTGTTGACATAACGTCTGTTTTCCCGACACCTATAGGAAAATCGAGGTCAAGATTTTTGTTTCATGGAATTCTGAATAACCAATATTTACAAAAGTTAAGATATTATGAATGAAAACATTTTTCTATATAGACATGTAAAATATAATACTAACTTCAAATTAAAATACTATTTTCTCAGATAACTTATGTAACTTGGAAAATATATGGCAAGATTCGAATGTGTCTGCAGGACCCAATAGCGAGTACTATGCGCGCCAAATAAGAATAGTATCGACAACTTCACGGCACTGGACAATTTTGTTATTGCTTGGTAGAATTGATAACTTTATAATGTATAGGATGTGCATAAAAAGAAACAAAATATATAAAAATATGATTTTTATTATTGCTGGCATCGATCAGCATGGCAAACGATCATTGGATTTTTTGCTGGCAGTACAAAATTGACCAGTGACGTGAAGTTGTCGATACTATTCTTATTTGGCACGCATAGTACTTATGTTATAAATTGAGGCGCGTGTCCCGAAGTGTTGTTAGTGGCGAAACGGCCAAAGGTGGATTCGTTCTAGATCCGGAATCCTCAAACAAGTCGCGGGCATTTAGCTAGTATTAAATACTAGCTGTCGCCCGCGACTTCGTTTGCGTGAAAAGTTTTTTTGCTATCCCTCGGGAACAATTCTTTTTTTACCTTATGTCCTTCCTTCTCTGTAACTCTGACAATATGTATGTAAAATTTCATGATGATCGGTTCAGTAGTTAAGACGTGAAGGCGTAACAAACAAACAGACAAACGACTTTCGCATTTATAATATTAGTAAGGGTAACCTATGCCCAGACTGAATAATTTAAATTTTGAATTTAGCTTGATCCCAGTAAATTGATTCATTAAGAAATGAGCTAGTTAAATAATGTTAATTACTTATTTGTTAATCTATGTTAGTGTAATATCTGGAAACGATATAAATACGATACGACATATTTGTAAATATCGTTCCATTTGATAAAGCTGATAATTTTTTTTGCGCCCATTTTTCTTGTCATCTAAAAGAAATCCATAATGTGGTGGTAGGGGAAAAGAATTGACAATTTAAAAATGCTTATTTATAATGTGAGCTTAATTTGAACAAATATTTTTTGACTTCACTTCACTTATTTAGGCGGCCTTCGGTCGGCTAGCGATTGGCTTAATTAGCACTTGTCTTTATGGTGTCGCCATATTTAAGGGCCCGGGTTCGATACCCAGCTAACTCAATATTTAGAAAATGAACTCTTCTATGCTGTCTCCTTGATACCATCGCTGTCTCCGGATATCACTAGTGCTTTAGCTACTTTAGAATCAGAGCAATGTATTTGAATTTAATTTGAGTCATATATAATTATTACATATTTACACATTTACCGGAGACAAATTAACGTCATTAATTAGTCATTCTTATATAGTAGGTACGGATGAAAAAGAAAATAAAACCGGTCAAGAGCGAGTCGGACTCGTGCACCGAGGTTTACGTACCATCATAATTGCAACATTAAACCACATTGCAGAGTAGAATAATAAAATTGGTATTCCAGTTTTAGGTCAGCGCCATCTCTTGACCGATAGTTGAACTAATGTTAACTTTTTTAGAAATTTGACAATATCTAAAAAAGTGTGCTACATTGAGACATTGTTTTATTTTTCCTGTAATCTTTAGATAAACTGCTATCACATAGGATTATTTCTGATTTTTTCTCTTTGCAAACTTCGGAGATAAGGGGGGAACGGTATTTTTTTTAGATTTTTCATTACAAATCAAAAACTATGCGGCCTAAAACAAAAAAAAATTATTGAAAACGTGCAAACGGCGTTCTTTCATATGATACCCCACATGCCCTAGTAGCCCCACTTCAAATTTTTAAGACCCCTTTTCAGTCCCTGTTGTAAAAAATATTTTTTTTTTATTTATTTCTTATTTGCAAAATAGTTCGGCAAATGTCATCTCAAACTATTCTAAATTTAAAGTTGATACCATTAGTAGTTCTCGAGATATCCAGCTGTGACAGATAGACAGACAGACTGAGTCAGACCATAAGGTTTCCTTTTTTACCATTTTGGTACGGAACCCTAAAAATATGTGCTAATCAGGCAAAGACAAAAAAGCTAAAGAAGAAAGGATTGTTTCGCCTTTTTGTGAAAGTACAAGCCAATTACAGAATATCGCCGAATTTGGCAGCCCAGTATTTAATTTTAACAATTTTTAGATTTTTATTTAGCGTTTGCCACGAATGAGCAATGAAAAAATTATATTCGGAAATTAAAATATGAAGTGGCAAACAAATTCGACTTTTAAATAAAAAAAAGGTTTTGCAGAGTTGTTCAAAGTTCAAACTGTTGTCTGATGGTGATTACGTAGGAAGGCTGACTATTTTTAGCGTCTATATTACACTGAAGCCGCATGTATGTGTGCGTAGTCTAGTCTAGACTTGAAGTCTAGATTTAAGCACTAATACACCGCCTCGTGTTCATGCCAGCCTAGTACTTCTAGGTACAAACGATAGCCAGTCTAGACTGAGCAACGCGATTTTTTTAAGATTAGGTATTTTGTGACAGTCGATAACCTGTTTACAAACATAATACTCGTAAATAGAATATGTAAACCTACTTACATAAATTATTATATTTTCCTTTATTGTACAAAATTTTTATCAACAATATTTTGACAAATTAAAATTGCTTTAAAAATATTAATAATAATAACCTTACTTTGATTTTTCAACTTTACTAAACTCAAATTAATAACGGAAAAATCTATTACAATATTATCATCGTTATTAGAATATTAATAATAATTTAGGTTTTACTTAAAATATCTATTTATACTTAAGTAATAAACATAGTAAGTTATTTAAGAAGCTGATAATAAACAAAGAACTACAATATATTATGTTAAGTACAGTCGGAACTTCGGAAGGATATATCGTTAGATTTTTCACGTGAATTTTTTTGTTTGTAGTAATTTTACAAAAAAAATGTAAGAAAAAATGTTTTTACTTTTAAAAATAGTTTTCGTATTCGCCTTATTTTCTCGCTAGTCAACACTCAATAACGTAAACCAACTTGTTGAAAGCTTTAGATACGTTCCCACCAATCCCGGTCAAGGTTACGTCCCGGGAACCGATCGTGGGCTATCAAACACAAAATGTATTTTTTGGTGAATAGAGGAACATGCTGGTGTAAATGGAAACAAGCCAATATTTTGTCATATTATTAGGTGTGTAAGTGCAACTTGCGTGCTGCACGGACAGCAATAACATGCACGTTTTTATGAGGTTGCTTTCTTGTTTATTTTTATAGTTTTGTTTACCCTCGTAAGACCAAGCGTTATTTTGAGCTAGCTAGAGAGACCAATCGTCCTTTAAAAAAACAATGTTTTATACTCTGTTAGTGAAAATTCATGTGAGAATTAAGAAATATTTTAAGTTCCTTAAAAAGTATTTGAATATATTATGTTTAAACACGCAACTTTACTTTTATTTTTATTTGCATAAAACTCCTCTAAATTAAGAAAACATTTATGAATTTTGAAATATTGCAAATTATTAATTTAATTAGTTATCCGTTTATTTATACAAATAAAAATGTAAGTTTGGGAAAATTGAAGGGTTTTTCGCGTCATTTTTAATTCAACTAAGAGGTAATTATATTATTATAGAATATTTAAAAGCTACCTAAATTACTAAAACGTTACCAGCTGGCAACCCTTGGAATTTTAAAATTTCAATGCAACACATGCGTGGGCCGTAATGAAATGAATGTACAATTCCATCCTTTGAGTCTGTCGACCAACTTAATGGAGACATGGCTGTTATCTAGCCCACATTCGGAGGTAGTTCTTTCATTAAATTTAACTTCATAAAGTCAACTTTTTAATGGTTTCTATAAGTAGTACAAGTATTAGTATAAACAATACTGACCGCCTACAGCTTCGATTTAGTTATGTTTGTCACAGAGTCTTTTATATGCTTTTAAACTATTTTTATATCAAATTTTTACTCTGACAATGCCAATGACAGTGTGTGGATTTTACAAGCTAGCACGCTAAAGTTGGCGTTTCCATCTCTCTCTGAGGTCCCAATGCTTTTTAGGGTTCCGTACCCAAAGGGTAAAAACGGGACCCTATTACTAAGACTCTGCTGTCTGTCTGTCACCAGGCTGTATCTCATGAACCGTGATAGCTAGACAGTTGAAATTTTCACCAATGATGTATTTCTGTTGCCGCTACAACGAAAAATATTAAAAGTATAATAAAATTAATTTTTAAGGGGGGCTCCCATACAACAAACGTGATTTTTTTGCCGTTTTTTGCTGGATATTAATAACGACAAGAGGTAGACAGTTGACATTTTCACAGATGCTGTATTTCTGTTGCCGCTGTAATAAAAAATACTAAAAACAGAATAAAATAAATATTAAAGGGGGGCTCTCATACAACAAACGTGTTTCTTTTTTGCAATTTTTTGGTACGGAACCCTTCGCGCGCGAATCCGACTCGCACTTGGCCGGTTTTTTCGGAATTGCGCATTGGTTTTATTTAAAAAATCATTAAAAAAAGAAAAACTTTCAAAAACCTGAAAAAACAAAAACAGTTTCAAAATAAATAGGTTCTTCTAAAAAGCAAGAAATAATATTCAAATCAATAGATACGCATTTCAATTTTAATAAAACACGTCTATTGAGGTCGGGTGGGGCTGGAAGACAACTTCTTTTTTTTAATCCAAATTGACAATCTGAACTTTGTTCTTTCAGATGAAAAATAATTATTAAAATCGGATAACAAGTGGCGAAGTTATGGTAAAACACATAAAAAACCATCAACATAAGAACCTCCTCCTTTTTGAAGTCGCATGAAAACAAATCGAAATTTCCCTTTATTGCCCGTGGTCCGATCGTCAAGTTCTACTGGTCGATCCATGGGCATTTTTATTTGTCGGTGGTTCTATCAATCGGACCATTGTTATTATTTCTATGAAATTATTTAACAAGACAGTACATAATATTAATTTAAAACTAAACTGTGAAACTGGCTCTGTGTTTGATTCCCAGATATCACACACATTACAAAACATATTAGTTTGATTGCCACGGGTATTGGCAGTTGATGATTGTAATAGGTATCATGATGTTTCTGATTATTTTTATGTTATAACTAATAATAAAAAGCTTCATCTTTGGGATGTTAAAACACATTTTTTTTATAATTAGTTTTTCCTCCAAAGAAAGAATTCTTCTTCGACCAAAGTTCTTGTCACGGAGCGGTCGCGACGCGGATGTAGCGGTCGAATATATCGCGGTTATGCGCGCGCGCCGTTAACGCGCCGGTCGTATTCCAGGCACGCATCCCGATTTATTAGGCATTTTACTAGTTTATGACATATGGATATGACGTAACATAGTTTGCGCTTCATTCTCATGAATTTGATGAATGCATACAAAATATTATAAATACGTTCACTGGTGAAGTTAGTTAGGTATGGAAATGGAAGTTACACAAAATATAATGCTTAGTTTGAGACTTTATTGAGATGCATTATCTCATCTACAAGAGGGTGGTAATATGTTACGTACTTATATGGTGGTATTTACTTTTTAAATAGATAATAGAAGCTTCCTTAGATAAAAAACCGCATTAAAATCAGTCCATTCGTTTGGGAGCTATGTTGCTCCAGAAAGATACACAATACATGCACATCAAACATCATTACCCTTTTTTGCGTCGGGGGTTAAAAATACTCTTTATCCATAGGTGCAGAAAGTTAGACAAATATCAGATCATTCTGAACTTACCATCCACAAGGATGTAATATGTCCAGTCCATGAAATTATACAACTTTCTTTACTTTGATTCGTATGGATGGATAGCCTTTTTTTACATGTATGGCCATGTGTTCCTTAGAGAAAGTTGTTCAGTTTCATGGACTGAACACATCCTCAAAATTTGGTGAATACGAAATGACCCTGTATTTAGTAAGTGGTACATATTTTTGGCGGTGTTTTTTATAAAGGCCTCAAGTGCGTCCCTGTGGTCCGTGGTCATCAGTATAGCTTTACGCAGACACGCTTGTTAGTGCGCAATGTGCGCGTGCGTCGCAGCGTCTCTCCACAACTCGAACTGAGCCGTAACTTGTGAAGGACCAACTTATTTAGACGTCTGAGGGTGCCATAAAACTTTTATATCTTTTCTCCAAATAGATTGACATGTGCATTTGCACATGAAAAATTATGAGGAGTATCATACATAGCACAATTGACATTTTTTTGATGACGCCGTTTTATCTTTTTTATTTATTTATTACTAGCGGCCGCCCGCGACTTCGTCTGCGTGAAATGTTTTTTTTGCCATCCCTCGGGAACAACACTTTTTTTCTGGATGAAAGGTACCCTATGTCCTTTTCTGTATCCCTGAGAACGTGTATTCAAAATTTCATGATGATCGGTTCAGTAGTTAAGACGTGAAGGCGTAACAAACAAACAAACGGACTTTCGCATTTATAATATTATACTAAGGATTTTATTTCACCAGGGACAAAAAACAGTCAAGCAATATATTACTATTACTTTTAAAATTAAATATATCAATTTTGACTCAATGTCCACATGTTAGTAGAAGATAATCAAGATACAGCAACCGATTAGACATGCAGTAGTAAAAAAAAAACAATTAGGTAGGTATACCTACATTTAAGTTGAAAAAAAATGCAATTACTTGCCACTTAGATTACTAAACATTATGTTCATCAAACTGTAAAAAATCTTGCTCGAATTCACGCTAATTAAAATTCAAGAACTACTAAATCTTAAGACATTAAATTACTTGTGGTTACATATGGGAATCACATATTTACATATTATTCTACCTCTTTTATATATCCGAAAAAGAATAGGTAGCATTACCTTGATAAATTTCACTGTTATGTGAGATTTTTTACACTGTAAAGTGTAAACAGAAACACTATTAATACCCCCGAATAATACTTAGGTATAACGTAACTTAAAATTTGCACGGTGTCCTTTTTTAGCACCCCTGTGGCACATGAGTAAATAAATGTGGGATTTCGCAAATGTCTCACGGTTACACTAAAATAGTTGTAAACTCGCGGGGGTCTAGCTCATAAACGCGCTAGATAAGTAGCTTACAATAAAAAAAAACAATGCAATGGGAAGGAATTAGTGGAATAACAGCGACGGCGACATGGGAGCGCTTGTCTTGTCTAGCCAGCCGGTGGACACGTGTGCTAGCACATGCACTGGGAATCGGGATGCATCGCAGAGTGTGGCACTTGCTTAACTATAATAATATAGTATGTCGCTATGTTGACGTCTAGGATTGCTAAGAAAATAAACTTAATTTGTATGTAATGAATCTGAACCGAGATGAAATTAACAAAATAACAATGAAAGACGAAGTGAAGATGATAGAGTCTGTAGAGTAGTTCTATCCGTCCCGTTTTAGAAGGACTGATAAAATTATATTATTTTGTTACTTTGATTATTATATACCTGATACCTGGGGTCTGCAACTTTATTTCGAAAAACGCAAGCTCGATGAACGATTGCTCGAATGAATTATTGACCGACGAACTATTATTGGTCGAGTCGCTGTTTCGAATCACGCAAGCTCGATGAACGATTGCTCGAATTAACTATTTACCTAAAAATTGTTACTCGAGCTGTCATAGTTTCGAATAATGATAAAAAGAATGAACTATTTATAGAAAAATCGTGTTTAAATTGTTTTTTTTTTTAAGATTTCTTACACTTAAGAAGTGTAAGAAATCTTTAAAAAATACGGAAAAATCGCATTAATAAAGCTAGTATTTTAAAATTCTTATTTTGCATGTGGTGTGGATGTTATAATTAAGGAGTTGGCGAACAAATACGGACTTGTCCATACAATCAGTTTTATAAAATTTACTTTTTTCAAACAGAAACGGACTTGTCATTATCAAATCAAACGTAAGTAATTATAATAGGTATATAATTACTTACGTTAGAAAAATAATAAAGTAGGTAAAAAAAAACAAAATAATATAAATTATAATTTATAGAAAAATAACTGTGTTTAATTTTTTATTTCAAATTCAACTTTAAATTGAGGAGCTGGCGAACAAAGGCGGACTTTACTCTTTGTGTATTTTTTACAAGTAAAAATTTTAAACAAGCTATTCAATTTTATCTTAGACAAGTCCGTTTTTGTTTGAAAAAAGAAAATTTTTAAAACTGATTGTATGGAAAAGTCCGTATTTGTTGGCCAGCTCCTCATTTATAACATCTACACCACATGCAAAATAAGAATTTTAAAATACTAGCTTTATTGATGCGATTTTTTCGTATTTTTTCGTATTCCGTATTTTCCTTAATTAAGTGTAAGAAATCTTTAAAAAAATCAATTTAAACACCGATTTTTCTTTAAATAGTTCATTCTAATTATCGTTATTCGAAACTATGACAGCTCGAGTAACAATTTTTAGGTAAATAGTTAATTCGAGCAATCGTTCATCGAGCTTGCGTGATTCGAAACAGCGACTCCTCGACCAGTTCGTCGGTCAATAATTCATTCGAGTAATCGTTGCAGACCCATATACCTGTATAATCTTTGATTACATACAAGGTATATAATCAAAGATTTTTTTAGTGTTTCCACTATTGTTTCCAATAATATTCTGGCAAACTATTAAGTATATTATGGTATTTAACAACGTCTTTTACACAATTTACGACATATTACTTACGCTCTCACAAAAAATGGCTAATGTAAGTGACTCTAGTTTTTAAAAGCTAGAACACTGTGTACTAGATAAATTATTAGGTACTTACTATGTATAGTAACGAGGTTAATTTTTAATATTTTCCTAACGAATGTGGTCCGAATCAACTACAAAAAAAATCAAGACATTTTTTGATTGATGTCGAAATTTAACTGTATTTGACTTATCTTCCTTTCCAAGGACTCTTCACAATGTTGAATAAGACATTTCGATCGATAACCCTATCTCCGATCGACAGTGCGCGCCAAGCCAAATCACCCGCAGAGCGCATCGGCGCGCGCGCACGTTTCTGACGCGCCGCCTCTTTACGACCGACATTCATGTCTTCCTCAATATGGAGTTCCTCCTTCACGTCGTAAAAGATGGTCATTTGGAACCAGTATATAAGTAAATGAAATTCGCGACTATATTCGCCAGTATACAATGAAAGAATTAGGATTGATAAGTTAGAAGTGTTTTTAATTTAATATTTAGTCCTAGAAACCTAAGTTTACACACAGAGGCTCTCATATCTTACTTGTTATTATTTCAAATTACGATCATTACTGCCCACTATCAGCAATAAAAATATTTCTGATTTATTTTCCAAGTATCTTAAAAGTGACTCCTTTTTTCGTTAGCAGAAATTACCACTTTTGTTGTAATGTAACTTAGCCGATACAATTTTATTTTCACTTAATACATGTGGCATTCGTTAGCTGAGTGTTTAAACATTTGTGCATAAAAGATTTAAAACATTGGCGTTTATGGTTGTTAAATAAATTAAGAGAATGTTAGTATGGAAAATGCAAATTCTTTAAAATTATTGACCGAGCGAGCGCAAAGCGTCTCTGCTTCAGCTTGGGCAAAAATTCTTTCGTATTGTCCTTCCGGCGGCTACCCGTTTGTTCTCTTCTACAGGTCGCATTTCTCAACCGATTCTCTTGAAATTTTGTGAGCAAGTTCGAAAATTATATAGATTTTTTTTGTCGGTCCCCCAGTCCTCCAAGCCAAAGTAACATTTTCAAATCTTCGTTATCGCTTCGCATTCGAAACATGTATGGGATTGACATAAGGTTTCGTTAACTATCGAATTTTAAAACGTCAAATCCATACATTTTTCGGAGCGAAGCGATAGCGAAAATTTGTAAATGTGATATTGGCTACAGGCACAGTTATTCTAAACTTTTCAAAATTGCGGAGATATGTAAAAAAAACATATCTCAGTCCGGCTTTCCGGCGCTGTTTTTTCTCCTCTACAGGTCGCATTTCTCAACCGATTGTCGTGAAATTTTGTGAGCAGGTTCGGAAATTAAATAGTTTTTTTTTGTGGAGCCAGTTTTTTTTATTTTTTAAAATGGTGGAGATATGTAGAAAAAACATATTTCAGCCCAGATTTCCGGCGCTGGCAGTTCTCCTTCTACAGGTCTCAACTCAACCGATTCTCGTGAAATTTTATGAATAGGTTTGATAATTAGGTATATAGAATTCTTCAGTCGGGTCAGATTTTTTAAATTTTTCAAAATGGCGAAGATGTGATAATAAAGACATATATTTCAACAGTTTCGAAAAATGATCAAAAATGTAACAAAACTTTTTTGTTAGCGGTGCAAAGTAAATTTATTTTTTTATTTTTAGAAGACACAAAAGTTCATCAATCAAAACATTTCTGGAGAATATTCGAAATTTGAAAATAACTATCCATACCACTGACCTGCATATATTTACACTAGACAGGCTTATGTCAAACTGTTTTTGTGCCTATTTGATTTCCGCCATTTTGGCGCTGTAGGACGTAGCGTGAGCATAGCGTGCGTACATGGTACTAAAGTTTGAAGTCTGGAGAGACCATTACGGCAACCATTTTCATATTGTACGTCAAAATTAGTTCTTTAGACGCACGCTAGTGGCGTTTCAAATAGGCACAAAAACTTAGCTGTCAAATCATACAGACAGCCAGTCACTGACCTGCATATATTTACACTGGACAAGCTTATGTCAAACTGTTTTTGTGCCTATTTGATTTCCGCCATTTTGGCGCTGTAGGACGTAGCGTGAGCATAGCGTGCGTATGTGGTACTAAAGTTTGAAGTCTGGAGAGACCATCACGTCAACTATTTTCATATTGTACGTCAAAATTAGTTCTTTAGACGCACGCTAGTGGCGTTTCAAATAGGCACAAAAACTTAGCTGTCAAATCATACAGACAGCCAGTCCAGTTAAATAAAAAAAAAATTTTCATGTCAGTGCAGCCAGTCCAGTTAAATAAAAAAAAATGTTTTCATGTCAGTGATCCATACAAACCGGCCTTCAATTTCATGCTTAAATCCCTAATACTTTACATCTTTTGCACTTACCTTAATGTCTACCCTCAAAATAAAATGCATAATGATTAGTACGCAGACTTTTAGTAGCTGTAATGAAAAAAAGTTCAGTGAAAATAACTAGAAAATTGGTGCTTTGTCATCAAAGCAAACAGTCAAGATATACATATTTGCTTCAAAACAGGTAGCACTTCTTTGTAAACCAGACAACGAGCGATGAATGTAAAAAGGTGTATGGGATTCAAGAACGGTCTCATTGAGTCTCAGACCGGTTAGTACGTGCCGTCGTACTATGACGGCGTGTGCGTCGACGCAGCCTTTATTTTGTCAACTAAAGAGTTCCTTTCCCTTTTATGGAGTATGTGAGGGACTTTGAAATACCAAGTTTGTCTTTTCGTACAGATTTTTTAGGCAATACGAGGTTAGTTTTCTACTTGGATGTTTTTATTTTTGAAGTGAAACTTCTTTAGCGGCGTTGTCCGCTTTTTTGTATGGGGAAAAAATGTTGAACTCGCGTCAGTCAATCAGGATCACGTGACCCTGATCGAAAATTCGTAAGACTATGTAAACACTTGTGTCACCATAGCAACGCGCAAATTTTTTAATTCAATGTCAAAACTCTAGATTTTCTGTCAAGCTATGGATAAGACTTTCGTACAATACATAGACATAGAAAATTTTTCGCTACGCTCAAGTAGACGGACTATGGTGCGAGTGAGAAACCGATTCTTACGGCTTATGCGATGTGTGAGAAAGAGTTAAAAGAAAATGACAGCAGAACCTAGTTTGACTTCATTTATCATCTTTTATCATCTTGGGGAAAAGCGTCCGTTGGATTATTATGTGATTTTGATCGCGATCGGGTCGATTTGGCTCTTATAACTACATAAATCTATAATGGTGTCGTGTTCTGTGTTAAATTGTAATGTTATTTACAACAAAAACCCAAATAAACACTCATTTCACAGGTAAATAAGATTGTACAAGTACCATTTTCATATTTCATATTTTAGTTGAATATATTCCCAAACACACTAAGTAATACACTAATATCATGCTATTAACCGCCTATTTTCTAAATAAAGGCTGATTTGTAAACATTATGTGTTAGATAAAAAGATATTATGTCCGTGAACTTGACAAAATAAGGCGTAGAGATTGATCAAAAATTATTGATATCGATACTCATGTCGATGATTTCCAATATAACTTTGTTTGTCTTTGTGAACACTGATAGTTTTATCTAAAGCTGCTTTTAACCGACAGTTTTCAAATGGTAAATTATACCCACTTAAGTACTAATTTAACAATATTTCCAGGTTTCCTGTAAATCCAGTGATTAAGTTACTGGATAAATGTCATAAATAGAATAGACTGGGAGCCCTTAAAGGAGACTTTAAGATTTTTTTTAAATAAAATTGTTCAAAATTTTGTTTGTGTTTTATTTATTAGAGCAATAATACATTAAGGTTATCGACAACCTAAAATGGACTTCAAGGCATCTCTAAAATTCACGCACACGTTTACAATTTTCACACACTGGCTCATGTCACTTTTGGTGTTGCAGCCAAGCGAACTCTGTTCGTCTATTCCAGTGGAATATTATGTTTATGGTACAATACTGTTCTGTATTCATAAATTCAAATGCAGAGTAAATTCGCAAGACGGCAATTCGTGCAAAAAGTTTTCGCTTCTGTCGATTTAGATAGATGTTTTTAGTTAGATTATTAGCCGAGTTAGATTTTTGAAGTGAAAGGTGTCAGCTTCTTACCTTTCGTCTACAAATTTGGAAGGTACATAATACAACTATTCCCACAATATTATGGTTATTTATGAGGTTTCTGGGCATGTTCTTATCTTCCCATACATAGATAAAGTGGACAAAGTGATTGCCGTAGCAATGCCAAAATTTCGCGGTGCGTGCTCTACAAATAATATGTTTGCCTGGTACTTTCGTAGCATATCGAAAAGCTTTCGCTACACAATGTCGATAATTAACAAAAAACAACATTATTTTTCAAATACGGAAGCAAAATGTTAGCATGATACTGATGATACCTACTTGCTACTGCCAGTTACAGCACAAAATAGTAAGTCTGTATAGCTGCAGTCTAGAAATCCGTGCATCAGTACTTTCGCTATCATTTACCTCTGTGGCCAGTCGTAAATTTTCGCGCCTAAGCCGCAAATCATGTGGTTGTGGCCATAGACTGCTGCGCTGCGCGTGCTTAGACCGATAATGATACCCTCGAATCCAGTAACTTCGGAAACAAAATATTATTTAACAAAGTAAAAGATCTTTGTTATAAAGGGGTAGGGTTTAAAATTAAGAAGGAAGTAAGAATAGGCAGTTTGAACAAATTGATGCTGTTTGCTGGTTACATCGGGATTTATTTTAGAGCTGAGGCTAACACCGAAACGCACTTGGCTATTATGTGCTGCTTGTGAGTAATGGCTGACGTTGCCTAAACTCGTAAGTTACACTATGGTTACACAATATTGTTTGTTTTGTGTTACTTACATACTTTCATTTGATCACTAAATAATTTCCTACAAAAAAATGAAACTTTATTGTATACAAGCACAAAAAGGGTTTCTTTGCGATTAAAAATAACACTTAAAACAAATTTAATTAAAACGTCAACTTAAATTTTCGAGCGAGATAACGCGTTGTATTACAGAAAGAATTACATTGGTATTCGTTCGTATCATGGCATTTGACGGCAGCTGCCGTGCGAGTAATAAACTTAAAAACACTTTAATGATTAAACCGTTTATCTCTTCTTGCATTAAGGGCTTAAACCATTGCGGCGTGGTTAATCTATTTTCTATAAATAAAGTTAAATTGTGCACCGTTGTAAAGGGCAGAGATGGCCAATTATTTTTATCACGCGGCCGCACGCCCTGTATCGCTGAGGCTCGATCTCCCTTAGTTATCGTCCTTGTATCTTATGCTTCCCTGGTACATTTTACACGGTATTTACAAGGTCCCTGGGGATCTCCGTTGCTATGGTTACAGGGATTCCAGTACTTGCTTAAGCCACAAAATAAAATCCACGATATTTTGTAAAATATTCACGAATTGATTGTGTAAAAACAATAATCTATGCCGGAGTCGATAAAAGACGATCGATAAAATATGCAGCTTAATGAAAGATACGATTAATTTTATAAAAGGATAGGAATATAAATAATATCAATAAAGACTAAAAGCGTTGGTGTAAAGTAAAATGACCCCGCTGAGAGTTTTAGTACCCTCTGGCATGTTTGTTGCTCGTTGCATGTAATAAGAGTATTTTTAATGAATTATTTAAATTACTCACCTCTGATTTCTATTATATTTATTTGGTTATATTTTTAGAAAAGTTTTAATATAAAGCAAAAGTTACTTTGTAAACGAGATTTTTAAATATTGACAAAAAACAATATTGAGAGGGAAACATATCGAATATTAGGATTCACATCAACTTTGGGAGTAAATTGTCGCATTATTAACTACCTATTTTAAAATGTATAAAGGCTTCTAAGGCTTCCGCGCGTACAGTTCATTATATATAAAACACTTTTTACGGATTACAGCACGTATGTTGGTTAATTCAGATGTTATTTTAGAACAATTTAGTTTTAATTTGTTGGTCTTTGGGTTTCCCCGACGTATCGATACCTTTCCAGGGGCCGTGGTCACGGGAAATAAAATCAAAACGAAATAATTCTATAAAATAACATCTGAATTAACCAATATACGCGCTGTAATCCGTAAAAAGTGTTTTATTTCTAATTTTAAAATTTCTGGCAGATAATAATATGTCCTATTTTTTGAATCATTCGTTTGAAATTGTTCGTGTGACTTGAGTCACATAATGCGACCGATGACGTAATGTCACAATCGAGCTATTCAAAAATAAGGATTTGGCTATGTTGAATGAAAATCAGAAGTAAAGAGCGCTCGACCAAAGCCAACCGAAAAATTAAAAAAAAATAGAGTTCTTTAGATAGCTCTAGAAATCTACAGAGGCTGAAGAAAAAATGATAAATTGTTACAAACAAAAAAGCTTACAGAAAAATGTGAAGAAAAACTTAAAACTCTTTCCAACATTTAAGTTAATTTTCGGGAGCTTTTACAGCTTTCAAAAGCGCCATCGATCGCCAAGCGATTTCGGGGTGGGCAAACAACTGAAATAACTCAAGTTTACATTATTGAACTGTCTCTGTCAGTGAAAAGACAATTTCTTGCGCGAGCTGTACTTGAGGCTTGTTCCGCAGTTACGAGAGACGTAAAACTGCATTGTTTATGTTTAGAAACTTTTAGGAAGTCTATTATCTGACTGAGATTACTAGTAAACTGGAGGTACATTGCACTTCCTGAACAGTAATATTATTTATAGTAATATTTTAAGGCAAAGAAAACGAGAGCTCCTTAATAAAATTCAATTTTGAAAGATAGATTTTTATCTAATTATCTCATGAAACATCATTAGGTAAGGTTTTGCAAATGAGGTGGAGACCTCATCATAAGCAATGAATTGTGTGTAAGAAATAAAGTTGAATGAAATGAGACCTTTATTTTTATTTTATTTTTTCTATTTTATTTAATCTTTATTGCTTATAATAAAAACAGCAAATGGCGGACTTAATGCCCAAGGGCATTCTCTACCAGTCAACCGGTAAGTTATTGTTGACCTTCAGTATAGAATCTATCTATAGCGTTCATTCATGTTTCAAACATCCCCACTACCCGTTATTTACCGATAACAGTCTGCGTTAGTTACCGATGCAGTTGTAGCGTAATCGCTTTGCTATGATACAAACAAAACTTTTTCTACACAACTTTTCCCAAATGCGACGGATCCATCCTCTATCACACTCGCACCTACACCTAAGAAGCCATCACCACCTGCACTGTTCTGATCGCCTGGTAGTTGCCGGGCGTCGGAGCACCGCACGCCCGCACCGCGCACACATGCGCATTGCAACCGCGTCCGCACGCCAATCCTATGCGTCCGTTCCATCCACACATGCCCGTAGCTCAGACTTGTTTCATAGAAAATACAAAACAAATGAAATGACAGTTCGATATGTAAAAAGTTGCGTTTTGGACCCGCCTATAAGTACATTTACTTCCTAATACTTTTTAATTTTGTAGCAGTAAAACAACTTTTACGACATTTTTACTATATTATGATGAGGTTTACTTTAAAATTCGAGCACAAAAGAGCGGTCCACATAAATCAATCCAAGTTTCAGTCAAGCGCATAAAGCGACAAAAAATTACGTTTCAAAAAACAAAAACGCTCCCGTTAGGGCCGGCTTTGTGGTTTCTTGATGAATACCAGATTTGACCGCGCCCGCCGTAAAGGCAAATTATGCTAACTAACAGGATCACCACCGCAAGATATTATCTCTCGATATTGACGGATCATGTCGATGTTTACCCTAGTGTGGATTTAAACTTTTTTTTGTTTCGACAAAGTTTTCACTACAGTTTGTGTGTAAAAAAGCTTAGGGCGCATAGAGCGCATGTCTGCAAGCGAACCAAGCCGTGGCGACATCTGACTGAACATCTCCGATATGTCATGTTCACATACTTCAGTTAACTTCTGCTATCCTAGTACTGGCTGGTGACAATTTTCGTTACGTAGGTGACAAATGG
The DNA here is from genome assembly GCA_943789525.1 of Agriphila geniculea. Lineage (NCBI taxonomy): Eukaryota > Metazoa > Arthropoda > Insecta > Lepidoptera > Crambidae > Agriphila > Agriphila geniculea. Next base: position 4,955,516 of record OX038883.1, read on the forward strand.
GACACTTCATAATTTTTTTTTGTTGCATTCCGATCATATTATTTATCTGAATGATCGACGCTTTGATAATTTCTGGATCGACGATATATGTAAAATAAGTTTGTAGGGACATTTCACGCGTATTCATTGATTTCATTGAAAGCTTTAAAATTATTCGAACGGATTTCGTACACCATAAAATTTAACAGATTTTTTATTTGCAGTTAAAAAATCGTTCGTCTTTGGACAGTATGCTGCAGTATGCAAATGTTTTACTGTTAGGTCGTCAGGTTGAGTCACATCCTGACGGACAGACAACTATTATAAAACTCGTGCCGAGGCGATCCAAAACAAGACGCCCATTGTTCTAACCTTGTGTGTATTTCCGCCGAATAAAAAGTTACACAAATAAGGACATGGATGCAGACGATTTTTTGCGTATATCATTACGTTACGATGATGATTAATTTTATGTAGGTCACTATTTTAAGTTGTGTTATATCAATAAAATAAATTAATCTTTGTTGAAAAATACCAAGAGTTCTTTGAGGTGCCAATTCGCAAATTTTTAGCACGAATAATAGAAACTTTACGGCTTACGGCTTCGATATAAGAAGTAATGTGCAGAAAAGAAGGTGTAATGCTTGGCACGCACGACCACGGCGGTGTTCTTTTTTTTACAGTAACTAATCTTGATAACTAGCAGCTATAAAAACAATAAAACAAAAGTCAATCGCTGTTCTAAAAATTAATGTTTTCAATACAGTGTAGACCAGAGGACAAAATAGTTCCCGCGTGCCCAAAACCAAAGCGACTTTTAATTTTAACCGAAAGAACCCTCTAATTCATATAATAAGCCAATGCACCTTTCCGCTGTTTCCAAAAACAATTACACCTTTTAGTGCCTGCCCGAAGAATTTAGGTGAACATGGCCCTTTTATAAGTTGCGTAAATGCCAGTTATGGGCCGACTGTTTTGACAGATGTATACGTTATGGCTCTGGCTTTCAGGTTTGTTTGACTTATATAGCCACTAAAACGGCAAAAATGGGCCGGTCTTGTGAAACACATATTTTAAATTTGCGTAAACAAACGGCTGGGTACAACAGTGATGTGGTTAAATGGTAAGATTTGTTGCAATCAACGCTTTGCTTTTTCTAAATTTGTTTTACGGAGAATTTCTTCATGTCGTAAAACGACGACACTGCAGTGACATTTTGAATTTATGTCTTGTGGTATTTAGATAGATATGCGCGAAACTATATATGATCTTGCGAGACTTAAACTTCTTTATTGTGTTAAGTCATAATTTCATTGTGAGTTGACTGCTATTGCGCGATGTATGGTGCAAATATTACATATATTGTGCAAGATTCCCTATCACTGACATACTTCAGAGCTGCGCTTCCTTCCCGGTTCAGCAATGGCACACGGAAGAGAATACGTATTTTTGGAGCAGTTAAACTTACAGGGTTTTCTGCGCATACAAGTTACAACTTACTCATCTTCAATTACACAGCCGCAGGAATTCGAAGAAACACATTACAGTTGGTTTGATTGAAGTTTTACCAAGAAAAATAATTAAAACGACAAAGGAAATATTGGAAAAAACCTTAACTAATAAACTTTTAACCGAAGTGGAAATAACGTCTTCATTAACTAAAACTGTAGCGAGAAGCGAAACAGTCCATCATGATAAAGATCGTTGTTAAAAGGTTGTACCATCGAACATAGCTTTGTGAACTCAATATATTAAACCTAATTGCATGCATCAGATTCTTTAATCATAAAAAATAATCATCTTTATAACGGCCAGTCTCACGGGTTTCGGATATGTTGCAATCAACGAGATTGTCAGATGATTTCATATAAATAATTTTTAAATTTAATTTAATCAAGAAGATAGGTAGGTACCATTCCGAACCTGTTAGTTCAATGAATCTCTTGAAATAAGACAAAGTCACCTATAAATACGAAACAGTTTTCTCCTTAACAAGCATTATCCCGACATCAAGCCAGCTTCCATATGTTACGTCGTTCAGTTGGATTTATTAAGCTCTTCCACCGAGAATAATGAAAATGTCGTCTATACAGCTTTCACTATCCAGGAATAAGGTGTAAGAGACACATGTTATGTTCATTTCCTATTCTACGGACTAAGACATTATTTCGTCTTTGTTTCCGAAATAAATTATAGCTAATACGGTACAGTAATAATTTTCTTTGGAAGTACGATTTCTTTTCCCTTGAATCCGACCATGGTTACAGGATGTTCAAGATTATAGGGATTTTGCTTCGAAGAAAAATGTATTTCTGTAACAGCTTTCCTTTAGAAAAATCATTGTAGGTATTATATCTCATCTTTTAATGGTTTGAATGAATGTAGTTTTTGATGTGTGATAAAAACGATTAGTGTTTGTTTATAGAAAGCTCCACTATAAAACCTAACAGCTTATTTATAAAACAACACTGATGTCTTTACAAGAGATCGCATCAATTTATACAATTTGCAATAACCACAGAATAAATAGTTTAAACAAACCAGATGATCTGTTAACTGAATTTATATTAGATCGTCTGCAATTGTGACCTAGTTATTCAGCAGTTAGGTACTTGTGATGTTAACAACATGGTGGCCGATCTAACAGCGAATAAATTAACTGTATTGTCACTGCTACAAATGGCAACAATATGGTACCCAATTTTCTCACGGTAAAGATCTATACATTTAAGACTAGAAATATTTATAGGTATATCAATCAACGTCATTCACTTGTGCAGGCTTCTGTTTCCTTGTACTTAAAGTGTCTGATGGACCCATAGATGTAAAGCCGGTTTAAAACGAATTCAATGTTTTCGTTTAAAACGTTTTAAATCCATCATGGACCTCAAACTACCACGCATCATGCTACACAACGATGTCACATAAGTTGCACGTAAAATGTACAGAAATCACGCATGATGTACAGATAGATAATAATCGAAGATGGTGTAACACAAAAACAAAGTAGGTATCTGTGCGCGTGATTTTTCTACCTACATGACATTTAATGCGAGTGGTGTGCGAGACCCTAGAATTGAATTGATTACTTATATGTATAGTACTCTTCAAGTACTGAAATATGACAATATTTAGTATTTGAACTTGGGGACTCCTAAATAAACTATTTTCTTTTACTTAAAAATTATTCGATAATTATTTTTTACTTTAGTCGTTTAATTTAATATCGCATGGTCATGAGTATTGGAACATCATACACGATGCAATGCAATACAATGATAAACACCGTTAAAAGTGTAGTGTTTCATATAGATTGTAGGTCACACTAGTAGAGAACTATACTTTGACCCATAATTCGATGCAGTAGAATGACACTTCGAACTGTCAGTTCGTAAAATTGTGTTGGCACCTCACAGAGACCATACGACAAGTACTTAGCACCTCATGTCTACTAATGACGTGAAAAAAAGTAGGTCATATTTAACAAAATAAGGCAATTTTTGAGGTAAGTATCTATTAAGTAATATCCCAAAATAGTTTTGATGTTACAAAGCAGACACTAGGCAGACATAAACAATATTTAGGGCAAATGTGCGGTCTGGGTCTAGACTAATTAGTCATTATGTGAATTGAAGTAATCGCCTGACGTAATGGCGTGATAAGTTGTTAAAAATATGGCACAGTTGGGAACAATTATCTGAATAATTTATTTTTATTTTTTTGTCTCTAATGCCTTATCAGTTACATAGCAGTGGATGTAACCAAATATGGAATTCACATGAGAGCTTTTTAAACAGATTTGATAACAAAATCAGTTCTGGTAGTTGGTCACAGAAAGAAAATCTAAAGTTTAAGGTACATTTTTCTCAATAAAATAGAGCTTTATTGCTCGAAAGAAATAAATAGGTAAAATAAAATTAAAATCAACTAAAAATACGATTATGTAAGTAGAATTGCCAGTGCCAAAAGTTTACAGTGACTGACACCAGCATACATAATGGAAAACAACAATATCTTGTCTTTGCATTTTTTTTAACTTATATTTTTACAAAAGTTACTCTTTTTTATATTTGAGATTTTTGCATTTACAATGCTATTTTTAAACAATACTAAATAATATACTAGAAAAAATACGACTCGCACCAGATCAATACTCAGACGGGAATCGAACCCGCGACCTTTGGATATCCGGTCCAATGCTCTGACCGCTGAGCTACCGAGTCACTAGTGACATCGTCGAATTTTTCCTAGTATATCCTAAACTCTTACGCTGTAAGCCAGCGTTATTTAGCCAGCGTAAATGCAAAAATCTCAAATTTAAAAATTATATAGCTATTTCATCTTAATCAATTGTTAAAATATCTGGAAAGATATTTCAATTGAATGTCGAGGTAATTCCTCACATTGGTGAAATAACGCTGGCTTACAGCGTAAGAGTTTAGGATATACTAGGAAAAATTCGACGATGTCACTAGTGACTCGGTAGCTCAGCGGTCAGAGCATTGGACCGGATATCCAAAGGTCGCGGGTTCGATTCCCGTCTGAGTATTGATCTGGTGCGAGTCGTATTTTTTCTAGTATATTATTTAGTATTGTTTAAAAATAGCATTGTAAATGCAAAAATCTCAAATTTAAAAATTATATAGCTATTTCATCTTAATCAATTGTTAAAATATCTGGAAAGATATTTCAATTGAATGTCGAGGTAATTCCTCACATTGGTGAAATAACGCTGGCTTACAGCGTAAGAGTTTAGGATATACTAGGAAAAATTCGACGATGTCACTAGTGACTCGGTAGCTCAGCGGTCAGAGCATTGGACCGGATATCCAAAGGTCGCGGGTTCGATTCCCGTCTGAGTATTGATCTGGTGCGAGTCGTATTTTTTCTAGTATATTATTTAGTATTGTTTAAAAATAGCATTGTAAATGCAAAAATCTCAAATTTAAAAATTATATAGCTATTTCATCTTAATCAATTGTTAAAATATCTGGAAAGATATTTCAATTGAATGTCGAGGTAATTCCTCACATTGGTGAAATAACGCTGGCTTACAGCGTAAGAGTTTAGGATATACTAGGAAAAATTCGACGATGTCACTAGTGACTCGGTAGCTCAGCGGTCAGAGCATTGGACCGGATATCCAAAGGTCGCGGGTTCGATTCCCGTCTGAGTATTGATCTGGTGCGAGTCGTATTTTTTCTAGTATATTATTTAGTATTGTTTAAAAATAGCATTGTAAATGCAAAAATCTCAAATTTAAAAATTATATAGCTATTTCATCTTAATCAATTGTTAAAATATCTGGAAAGATATTTCAATTGAATGTCGAGGTAATTCCTCACATTGGTGAAATAACGCTGGCTTACAGCGTAAGAGTTTAGGATATACTAGGAAAAATTCGACGATGTCACTAGTGACTCGGTAGCTCAGCGGTCAGAGCATTGGACCGGATATCCAAAGGTCGCGGGTTCGATTCCCGTCTGAGTATTGATCTGGTGCGAGTCGTATTTTTTCTAGTATATTATTTAGTATTGTTTAAAAGTTACTCTCCTAACTTTGTTCATGCACTCAAATAATTAAATGAAAATCAATTAAAATTATTATTTAAAATGCAACCATAAGTTACCCCCTAATGATAATTGAACTATTTCCTCGTCTGTATTCTATTCCACCATGTGTAAGCATCTGTTAAAAACTGACAGATATGTTTATTTTTGTTAAGCGGCCTTCTGTATTGGTAGGCTATAAAAGGCAAAAGATTTCGCCCTTGGCGCCGCTATTAAACTACACAAATATAGATTTTTCTTTGAAATGTTAAGTTTGATTTTGTAAAAGAGAATCTGTCAGGACATACAGTTTGTTTCTTATGTTCAATTGAAAGATAAGTTCAGCAATTGTTTAATTACTGGAAGGAAGATAAAATTAGTTTGTACTAGCTTCGGAAAAGTAAGGAGAACAAAAGAATAGTATTTGCAACTCTATAAAATCAAGTAAATCATCTGAAGTAACTTATTTAATAAAGCTTAAAAATATTTATTTTCGTAAAAACGTTGTCTTTTGCTAATGAATTTATCTCTAGTGTTTAGTAATTTCGAGCTTTTTTCTGCTGAACCTACATTTATTGTTTTACAATAAAAATAAATCTTTCGTAAGAATTAAAAAAAATATGAATGTCAAATAGGAATGTCAGTTAACTAAATTGACATAATATATTTCCGTTTGATTTTTTTCAGTGGTCTCTGGAACTTATAAAAGCGGCCCTCCGCTCAATTGCAAAAGAAGAAGAAGTACTTATTAAATGTAGGCTAAATAAAGTTATTAAATAAAATAATTGACAGTTAATCTTCTTCTTCTTTTTGTTTTGGCAATCTACTTTCCTCTTGAAAGTAATTTTTGCCAGTGTCAAGTATTGAATATTTCAGTGATAGATTGTTTCAGTTTACATTAAAATGCGGGTGCATCGCATTCCAATGCTGCTTGGAGCATTTGGCACCAAGTATATCAAGACAGTTTACTTGGTAAGCTCTGCCGAGGTTACACAACCAAGATCGCGCCTATTTCAATTATCCCACATATTGTTCAGTTGCGTAGACACTTGTACCACAAAACTGCACCAATTTTAAGACACAATATCCACTATGAATCAATTTGCAAATAATCAAAATAGACACCGAACCGAACTTGACAAATGGCGCAAAAAAACTCCACAGTTTATCTTTCACAATCCATGTAATAGAATCAAGGAAGCTCTACCTGGTTGCTCAGTGGCGCGGAAATTCTATGGTATGGGCCGGTTATAATCGCAACGGTACGAAATACTACACCCGCCTTGCTCCATATTCTGATCTAAAAGTTTCTTTTTTTTAGGGTTCCGTAGCCTAAATGGCAAAAAACGGAACCCTTATAGATTCGTCATGTCTGTCTGTCTGTCTGTCTGTCCGTATGTCACAGCTACTTTATTCCGAAAGTATTAAGACTACACAGTTGAAACTTGGTAGGTAGATGTATTCTGTTAACCGCTTACCGAATTTAATACAAAAATAAGAAAAATAAAAGATTAAGGGGGGGCTCCCCATACATGGAACTGAAACTGAAAAAAATTTTTTTCTTCAAACCAACACGTGTTGGGTGTCTATAGATAGGTCTTTAAAAATGACATTGAGATTCCTAAGACAACTTTTTCTCAAAGTAAATCGTTTCAAAGATATACATCGCCAAAGTGGTAAAATGTGTGTGTGAAAAATCTAAAAAAAATATATGCTGTAGATCTTAATAAACACTTTCAACCAAAATTGTTTTGAATGAGATATAGTAATTAGTTTTTGAGATATAGCACATTTTCCAAAACCGCAAATATAACTTTGTCATTCATACCAACACTGTGAAAAACAAAGTTATTTTTGCAAACGAAAAATGATAGGTGGTATTAAATATGGTATGGTATAAGGTAACTACGGAACCGTATGGCGCGTGGCCCGACACGCACTTGGCCGGTTTTTTTTATTATGTGATCATGAAAAAGCTTGTGAAGGAAGTGCTCGGTACTTACTTGAAATATACCATATAATAATCTCCTGGCATACAATAGCCTAAATTCTAGTATACACTAAAGTTTTCAGGAAAATTATTTTATTTCTTACACTTTTTCGTGAGCTAAGTTTATGTTTTAATCACATTTGAGTCTAGCCTGATTATGAATAGGTACTGTAAGAACTTTGTCTAATTAAAATAAAAAATAAAAACTTTCTGAACAGTTTGCACTTTTCTTCTATATGAGTAATGTGTACCATTAAGTACCTACATATTTACAATGATACAAATTAATATGACAATTACGAGATTTATACCAAATTCTCATAGCTTTCGTCTGTTTCTCACGATAGCGACGCATCGGCGCAGGCGCATCGTATCCGATTGCAGTAATTCCTTCCATCAATCAAATAAATAAAACTAATGGACTACCATCCAAGCCCACGTGCATCACTATTGCATAATGAGAACTGGCATAATTAATTAAATTACCTACCTACTTATTTTTCCCTACTGTTTGTGGTACAAAAATCTTTTAGCTTTCTTACGTAACTTTAGGTAGGTAAGTACTTTTAAAGTAACTTGGCAAACAGAATGAATGGTAGTCAAAGTACTTATGTCTTTTTATTATTTAGAAATTTTCGACTATAATTGCTTATAATAAGTTTGATATGAAAAGAAAATCTGCCTCTGTTATCTTATGATTTTTTTTTACATACAATCTGTGTTAAGTTAAAAGAGAAAGGCTTGTAAAGGGAACAAAGAGAAGCAGCTTTGATTTTTTTTAAGTAAAAAAAACCTGAAATAAAAACAAAAAAGCTTCAAAATTAAATACCTATAAAAAGCAAGAAATAATATTAAAATCACTTATGACAATGGGACCAATCTGTAACTTTATACTTTCAAACAAAAAAAGAATTTCTAAAATCAGTTTATGATTGACAAAGTTATGAGGCAACAAACATAAAAAAAAATCAGCCGAACTGAGGACCTCCTCCTTTTTTTGAAGTCCGTTAAAAATACAAATTAGTTTGTCAATAAAACTAGCTTATAAACCTTGTCTTTGCATTCTTATCTCGGTGATAGATAAGTGTTATTTCAATATTTTACTAATAAATAAGTTTTATCACTGACAAACTCTTTTGCTTTTACGAGATACATTAATTTATTGCCGTTATCCATTTCCGAATAGCCCGTAGTCAATTAAACATTAGCTGTTGCAAGTATAGGTTTTTTTAACAAAGACTTCTATGTGTATAAAAATCTTTGTTTTTTAATAGTAACATGAATGAATTTTATTTTAGCTGTCATACACAAGACATTAAGCTACTACAATAACAAATAACAAACTACAACAATAAAATTAAGCTTGCAATGCAATAATTATTTAACATTTGTGCACTAATTACGTCTCACAGCTGCAGCCAAATAGGTACCCAATTCAGCATTATGTCAGGTTTGACTGACCAGCTTAGTTATTATTTTTTACATATGGATGCCAATATTATTAACGAAATGAATAGAGCGTCCACACAGATATGCATTTGTTAGAATGTAGCTTTGGGTTAGAGATAATAAAATAAAAAATATTATAACTTCCCAACCTTCATCTTAAAAGAACTCTGTGCGTATCGTTCCCGAATTGAGGCGTTTTTTCACTGTCGCATCGACTTGCGCCTGCGCTGATGCGCTTTTAAATGCGCGCACGCATCAACTTAGGGGTGTTGCTATTACTTTCCGACAAAGTGATTGAGTAATTTTGGAGATTGTTTTAGGAAATTGTAGAAAATGTCTAAAATTGGTTTGACATTTTAGTGGTAAAGCTGAAAACAACAGAATCAGTTGTGGGATTCTAATGATTCTGTTACTAAACTACCTATTAAGGATTTTTTTAAAAGTATTACAACACACTATGCCGAAATTACGCGACCGAACTTCGGCAAGATTACGCCTTATTATTATTATTTATTCATTTGCCAATAAACATGTTACATTAATGGTTAGTAAAAACTTAAAAACCTAAATTAAGTTTATCTAGATACTAGGTTCTCATAAATAATTTAAAAAAGAGCAACTAACAACATAATTAATTCTAAAGAGCAAATAGTAGGTATACTTATGGAAGTATTTATCATATCGTACAGAATGTTGGAGCGAGTGCCCATATCCACAAAGAAAAAACGATGAGTTTCAAGACAGCGCATGCACAGCATCAATAGAAAAAAATGAATGCCTGCAATGCTATTTGAATTACTGATGACACATTATGCCGAAATTACGTTGCGGATTTTTCATAAAAAGCGTTGCTGCGGAACTGCGGTAGTGTAATTTCGGCATAGTGTGTTTAGTCACTAATGACCGAGATATGCGAAAAAATTGACTTTTCTGTAGTCACATGCTGTTTCAGTAGAAGCAAAGGTACTCGATGATACCTACCACACTATTTATTTATTATCTGCTAGTGGGAAGTTTTATTGTATCCCAAATCGATTTAGCTCAGTTATCCTAGAGTTACACATTATTATGACGATAACGATAATAATCATTTTTCATGTACGTTTAACATCAAAAAATATTTGCGAGGCTTTCATGATCACCGCATAAAAGGTTAACAGATACAGTAGAATTTGTCAACCCTATAATTGTCTAATGGCCCATTCTCACGGTCGCATCGAACGCATTAGGCTCGCTCTATCGGTGGAGAGAAGACCCAGATGCGTTCCGTTCGATGCTGCACTCTAATCGCAAAATAAACACCCCTACAGTTAACCCGACGCAATGGCCGGTGAAACTTCACCTATATAACGTTTGTTCAGACTTGTCCCACTGTACTAGTGAATCTACTCTTTGTTGTCCACGCAAAAGAGGGTAAAAAGGGTTAAATCTTATTTTTAAGTGATTTAATCCGAATTGTGTGTTCTGTTGTAAAACCTATCATCTACTTACGCTACCAATTATCCTTATTAACGTGATGCGTGCTACAGCGTAACCAGCGCGCATGATCTATTAATCTAGTTATATCATTTTCACCTAAAAATAGGAGAATCAATTATTAGGCCAAATGCTAAATATGCTGGATATTAGGCATGATAATAACATTTGAGTTTTCATGCATACTAAGTATATTCATAAAAAATAACTTGACTTTATTAGCGGTATTGCTATTTTCGTTACAGGGTAGTCTTGAGTTAATTCGATCCAAGATATAAAAGTACGAATTAATAAACCAAGAAGTTTAAATTACGAATATTGAAGTTAAGTCTTCGTCGAACATCCCCATAAAACCAGCATTATTCTGTACCTATTAGGTTTCATTAATCTCATTAGGTTTCGTCCGGTACCATCAAGTTTACAGCCGGTATTGGCTACTCTTTCATAGCGATCTCTTTTATGGGACGTCGTGATGATGGGGCCGTAAATTTTACAACCCGTGCTTTGAGGCGCAACCCACGCAGAAGTCACTACACTACTTGCCTTGGAATTTAAATCCTTATATGAATGTATTATAATAATATAGATGAACACGAAGGGTTAAGCTATAAAATAAAAATAATAATTTCAAAATAGATCAATTTACTCTACTTGCTTATACAGGGTTATTTGTAAAACACCAACAACCTTGCAGGAGTAGATTACTAACATCATAAACAACAACATTTGTTCCACGACTTTTCCGAAAACCAACAAAAAAAATCGACTTTCCATACATAGCTCGATCAGCCGTTCGGATATTTGTATGGAAAATCGATTTTTTTATCTGTTTTAGGAAAAGTCGTAGAATAAATGTTGTTGTTTATGAGAGAGTAATCTTCTCCTGCGAGGTTGTTGGTATTTTACAAATATTCCTGTATACATATATATGTATACCTATATACAGGGTCATTTTGAACTTACCATCCAAATTTTGAGGATGTGTTCAGTCCATGAAACTGAACAACTTTCTTTAAGGAACACATGGTCAAATATGTAAAATAAAAATCGACTTTCCATACAAATCAAAGAGATCACGTGATCAATTTAGTATGGGTTGACCAAAATTTTCTGGCGAAATTTGACATAGAGAAAGTTGTTTAATTTCATGAACTGGATACATCCTTAAAATTTGGATGGTAAGTTCAAAATGACCCAATACATATATCGATCGGGTCATGTAACAATATTACATGTTATAGAATGAGAAAACAAAAACAATTGAGAAATTAATTGAAAAGCACAAGGTAACTAAGTATTTTAGTTAAGTTATAAGTTTATTCGCAGATATATCAAGTTGATTAGTCAGAGGATAAAAAATAAATAGATCCAGAAATGAGTCAACTTTCACACCTGAACCAGAATATCGGGTGAGAGTAAAAATGAGGTGAAAATAGAGATAACAGGACTAACACAGGAAAAAGATTAGAAAACCAGACAAAATTCCCAGAATATTCCTCTAATTAAATTAGTAAATTAACCTTAGAAGATAACGAGGCGGCGACTTGAGAAAGGACACGCCTCTTAGTTTAGAGACGGGAAGGATGATAGGATCAAATATCGAGAATGCAAACTTTAAAAAAAAATTGGTAAATAAAAGTCACATATTAGCACTTAACAAAACAATTAGTGGAGCATTGCATACAATTTTATGGAAAATAGAGAAACGAAAGAGATTATTTGTAGGTAATGCAGCTATGATGATTTAATGGTGTTGATGACCTTATTTAATAAATGAATTCATCGATAGTCGATACTTTATTTGAAGTATAATATCTCCTACACTTATTTCGTCGGCTTTTTTTGCAGTCCCGTTCTTTGGATAACAGGTCGCCTCAAAAGAGCCTCGTTTCAAGTTAAAATAAACCATATTCCTAAACATTATGATTTACTTTACAGAACAGCTGAAGCTATGACACTAAAGGTTTTTTTTGCAACCTAATGAAGTTTTAATGACTTTTCAGAAAGATGAATGATCTTTGTTTTTCAATAATAAATTTCGCATTCATTACCTGCTAGTCGTCCATAATTTAATCCCACAATAAAAAATTGTCAGTATAAGTTATCTGACTTTACTGAAAAAACAACATGTAATTAAACTACCAAGACATTCAAATAAAGTAATATGTTTCTAATGAGAATTACGAGTACGATGTTAAAGTCCATAAAATTGTAAATTTTCTTTCAATTTAACGTCAGTAATAAAACAGATTAAAAAATAAGAAGAATCGTGAGTTCGCTCCGAGTCTCGCCGTGTTAATCGTCCTATTAGGACGGACAGCGTGTAATGGACCATAATCATTATTCCAACATATCGATAAAATTAGTACCATGCGGACCAACTCTTGCGCAACACTGTGAGAGAAACTTTATTAGACAGCGTTCGATGTTAAAAGGTGATGCAGGTGTACGTTAAATATTAAATTATCGACTATACTCGTACTTAAATCGAGTATAATTACGACTCTAATTTAAATATTGTTTACATTACGATGATGTTGCGTTAATTGTTTTAAAATACTGTTTGATTTTTTAATCGTCTGTATTATTTAAGGTAGGCAATCATAACCACTGCTAATTTGTTTTTTAAGCTTTTATGTTGAGTATCTACGTGATATTTACTTCACGTACATAAAATAAGACGTTTTTTTACAGTAGGTTACTCAGTAGTACTACTCGCGTAGAATAAGAAAATATTAGATTTAAAAAAATTATCGTAGTTCCAGATAGTAATGATGTAACACATAACTACCTACTATAAGTACTTTGTTGCCAATAATCCTGTCACCCTGTTGTAATTGGGTGAATAAACTTTTTGTTGTTTTGTGGCATTTCTTAAAATATCTACGTGAACCGTTTTCATATGAAGTTAATCTGTAGTTGCAAATATTCTCAGCTAATTATCTTATAAGAAAACTTAAAAGACATGAAAATTTTAACGCGATTTTAAAGAAAAACATAGGTGACTCAGGAGACCTCCTATTTTTCATATAAAAGCTGGGGACAAAATTATCCCTTGGGTCACCCATGTCTTTCTTTAAACTATTGATTATTTTTGTACAAAACTAAGTATGTTTTATTAGCTACGAATCTAAATATAGTGAAATAAAGATTTTTTACAAAAGAGTTATCTAGTTTTGTTTTAATTTATGAAAATTTACACATGGGTTGATTTTTTCCTTACATTAAAAAGTAAGATACCTAACGATATTTTAAGTTTGTAAATATCGTTACTTATGGCTGTTAAAGCTAATAAGTTTCATTTGAATAAAGCAATTTTTGACTTTGACTTTAATAAAGCAAAATCTGTAGGTACGTACGTAGGTAGATATAGGTAACTAATTAGTATTTTTACAGACGACAGAGCATAGATAGAAAAGTCAGAAATTCCTAAAAATATATATTCGGTTCTTATTAACTGAAACTACTTATAATCTTAACCAGAATGTTACAGGAATGTAGTGTTTATGTTAGTTGTGTAAGTGAGTTGTTAACTCGCACCGGATTTCGTACAGGCTTAACAAATAAACAGGGCTCCAGGCAGTCTGTTAGTTATCTAGACTTCTAACTGGGTTGCTATGAGCTGCCAAATACCTATATATTACAGTTATAAAGAAATTCCAGAGATACTACTAATAAGTTTAAGTTTATAAGTTTAAACCTAATAACTAATAAGTTTATACCTGAGTTTAATGAATCGCCGAAATGTATGCCCATAACTTTTGGTTCTATAATGTTTAATCTGTGATTCCGGCATTTTAGCTAAAATTATACTGTGTAAATGATTGTAGCTATATGCGTTTTAAATTTAGAATAACGAATAAACAAAAACGATCGTAAATTTATAAGCAAAGGAGGAAATGATAGCGAACGCTACATGCATTCGAAGTTTTCAGTCAGTAATTTCGTAACTCATTCACATTTAATAAACGGAGATTTGGGTAAAAAGTAATCTTTGGAAACTGACCAACTAGATACTAAATAAATATGAACACGTTATATTACACGACACGTAAGTATTTATTGTTTTACAAGCATTTCTAAAAATTCAAATCCCTTCCGAGTACGGATCCTGGCTACAGGCCCGGGACTTACAAAAGCAGGAATTAAGCTTAGTTCTTCTTTTACTTGAAATTGGAAGTAACGAAAATTTAATAATCGGTTTCCGTGTGAAAGTTGAAGAATTTTTTTATTTAATTTGTAACAAAGGTTTTATATACACCGAAAAGTATCTCTGCGCTAGCTAACACGATAGTGACACGATTCTTATTCACACGTTCACAAGCATAACGGCAACGACACGGTGACGTAATAATTCGTGCCGGAGTACCAGGGACACATAGTCACATAGGAGGTTTCCCGCGCATCTAATAAGCAACTGATGACGAGTGCTGCATGGCTACGCATAGTCACGCACCATGGTCGCTCTATTTATGTCTATGGAATAGGACTGATAGGAGCGTAAGTACTTGTTGTATGGTCTGTGGATAGGAGCTTACCATGGATTTGCATGGATTTCAGTTTGAGCTTATAAGATAGGAATATACTTTATATTAAAGACCATGTAACCTTTTTGGCATACCGATAAAACTATTGTCAATCGATAGGAAACGTCAAAATAAACTCAAATTATTGATGGTCATGTTGTATGCTTTCGGAGATATATGAAGAAGAGGAAATTGAAGTGTTTCTATCACGATTATTTTTTTAAGTTCCAATATCTCTGAAAGTATTACATTTAAGGACAATTTGACAATCAATAATTGATGTTTATTTTGACGTTTGCTATCGATTAAAACTAGTTTCATCAGTTGCGATGAATTTCCGTTTTTTTTTCGAATACGTCTACCAGGCCCCATACTAAAACGTTACATGCCTTTTATATTTACTAAATCACAGCTAAAGAAAACAATATAATTAGAATATCGGAATACCGACTCACATAATTGTATTGTTTTCTTTTGCGATTCAAAAAAAAAAACACTGGCTGTACGAATAGATTTTGTAACCTTAATTTTCCTCCTGTATAAAAAAAAATAAAGCAGCTCAGCTCACTTTTCTCGTTTTCCTAATGTACTAACATCGCAACTATTCCGACATGCTACCTTGATGCTACGGATAAAATTATGGAATTTGCCATTTTCAAACATATTTTGTAAATGTAAATTATGGCAATGAAGCTTAAAGCCACAAAATATTGCTAAAGAATAAATTAACAAAAGTAATTATAATAGAAGACGAGTTTAAAATGATATTGAAGTTTGTTTATATAACACAAACTTATAAAAAGTTGAAGGAAAGCTTTCTTCGTAGTGGCAGGTTTTGAAAAGGTTTTTTTTACAATGTGTATGGACAATAACACACAAAACCAACAGGCACTTTCCTTTCTTCATCTAAATTTAATTATACCACCATACAACCCCTGGACAGCCAATAAAAATGGAGAAGACATTAATCAACCTAACCAGTTCTACGAGTGAAAAGGACAGACGTATTTACGTAGAAAGAGACAGTTAATAAAGCATTCCTTACGGACTCACCCGCATACATTGCCGACGAAAGTAAAATTATTTATTTCTTTTTAAAGTAAAATTCTTGTATCGAGATTTTATTGATAAATAGCTACAAAAAACACGGGAAGGTGTTAGAGTTTTTCTATCGCATCTCAATAATATGTTTATTGTTATTGATGAAAGGTATAGGGTCGTATCAACAAAACTTTTGATTAAAGCACGTGACTCATTTCACACTTCAATATAATTAATTTGCCTTTATAACTTCAATAATTGACCGAGCGGACGCGAAAATGCTTTCGTAGGTATGTCCGTATGTTCTCCTCTAAAAATCGCATTTCCCAACCGATTCTCGTGAAATTTTGTGAGCAGGGTGATAATATAATAGTTTTTTTTAGGATTCAGTATTTCGAAATAAAAAAATATTATCTATTTTGAAAAATGATCAAATTTAGAAGCGCCATCTAGCTACGAATCCGAATAGATTAATAAAAGAACCTACCAAGCAGTACTGCACTGCAGTGAACCAAAAGATTTCTTGTCTGTTAAAAAAAACTGACTGCGAGCTTCTTCAATTTTATTGTTATTTTTTTAACAGAAAACAGAAATCGTTAGTTCACATGAAGATAGTTAATTTAGATAAATTAACATACAAAATAACACGTTTTCTGTACCTGATTGAAGTTGCCTGACTAGTCAAACCCCGATTTGATCGTATTGAGTTTCGGCGTTTAACTGTTTAAATTGGTCTCTTCTAGTATTAGAAATAAAGATAAACTTGCCGTTCCAAGATTTAGGCTTGCAAAAACTAGAGGTTCATTTATGGGGAAAGGCATAGCCTTTATTAATAAAGTTCCACAACAAGTGATTGATCTTCCTTTGCATGAATTTAAAAACCATGTTAAAAATACGCTCATGGGTAAAGGTTATTATAAAGTAGACGATTATCTTAAAGATCAAAATGCGTGGAAATGATGTAACACATAACTACTGTAAGTACTTTGTTGCCAATGATACCCCTTATCTGTCAAAAGCCTTCTGAACTCCGCTCATTTTTAGACCCCTGTCTGTCAGCGACCTTCTAAAGGTCGCTGTCAAATTAAATAGGATCAGCGTTTTTTGCGTATTATATTTAGTCGGTGCAAAATGTTACTGCCCTACTCTAACTTATTTAGAATGAAGCTTGTTAATCTGAGATGTAAATTAAAAACAAAAATACGCCATAAACAATAGGTTTTCTTTACAATATACGGTTTTTCGGACCCGTACACGATCGATGTATACGATCGCGCATTTTATTTAGTCTGTGATTTATGAAATATGTCTATGAGGCAGTGTTTTTTGGTCTTAAATTGTAAAGAATACTATCTAGAAATAAAATAAACTCCCTTATGTGCCAAAAGCCTCCTGGAGGCTTGTCATTCACAATTTTAGTGAGGTCAAGTCGAAAAATTCACTCCTCGTACTTTATCTTTACATTGTCATTTAATTATCAAATATAGGTTATTTTTATGTATAAACAACTTTTTTGGTTATTTAATCACTATTTCAACGGTATATCATTTATAATATGGTCTTTTTACATATTTTTAAGTATTTAATTTTTTTTGAGGGGGAGCTGCTTTCGCAAATCCTTGACAGACGACGCCATTTTGAAAAAGTGACGTTTGACAGAAGAGTGGGTAATATAATAAGTCTTTGTTTGTTGCCAATAATCCTGTCACCCTGTTGTAATTATCTGGTAACGATATATTTAAGTTTGTAAATATCGTTACTTATTGCTATTAAAGCTGATAAGTTTCTTGCGCCCGTTCTTCTTGTCAGTTAAAAAAGTCTTGAACGGGTGGTAGGAAAATATAGACGATTCAAAAGTACTTAATAATTAAGTTTATTTGAATAAAGCTATTTTTGACTTGACTTGACTTGATTAGACATAAATTTGTTAGTCAAAGGCCGAAATACGCTTTGGACTTTGACTAAGGCTTCTTGTGAAACCTGAGGTTTGACTAGCTAAACCTAGGAGCGCCGGAGATTCGGAGTTTGCCTATATTACACATATACAACAAAGTCGCTGTGGCGGTAGCTTCACAGGCAAACTTCAGACAAGTTTGGTTCCGCACCCATAAATTTATTAACTGATGGAATCTCGGAAGCGAAATAAAAAGTGCTAATTTTGCACTTGGCCTGTTGTTTGTTCGGTAAGCTTATGTTAAATGTACGTGCAGGCTCCGCGGACAAACCATGTCAGTTATTGCCTCGAGAATAGGTAGTTGCATTAGTTAGACGTAGATGGCTTTTTATGAACTGATGGCCTACTCAAATGGCCAATTTTCTATCCGTTCGCTAACTTAAAGCTTAAAAATAACCAATTCGACGATCAAATTATACGTCGCAAGTTTATGTAAATCACAGACATTGTTGCCTACGACACGTAATTTTGGAGTTTATGGCTTATTTTTATTTAATTTTTAAGTTAGCGAACGAATAGAAAAGTGGCCAAGTGACTGAAATAAAAGTTTTTAATTCTTTCAAATATATTATCCTCTTTCGACTTGTCTGCCGCAAATCTTATTTCGTTTTTGCAGTCTAATGAAAGTGCAATAGTGTTTTGTTCATCTGCTACCATCTTCTACCAATCATGCGTAGAAAGAATGGGATATCGGTGCTTTAAATCCATAAGTGACCAAAAACTTATTTATCTTTAACGTTTTTTTCTTCGTCGTAAAGACTCTTCGTTAAAAAAATTAAAACGCTCTGTTTTTGAAAAGTTGCAAACTGCGGATTGTTTCAAAAGGTAAACTTAATATTATGTAAATGCTGTATTTATCAATGGTACAAGATTTACAGCGATTGTTAAAGAAAATGAAGCTTGTTCCTTCTCAACTCAAGTCAAATCGTTACGCAGTGCGCCCACATTTGTATGATTGAATAAAGTCATTGGGTCCACGATGGGCATTGACGTGTAATGAGCGTATTTCGCGGTCGGCTGCGCAGGAGTCGACCCGATTTGTTTACAATAGCGCCGCGCCTGATGAGCCGCGACGCGTTATAATCCAGATAATGATGTGAAACTACATATGTCTTGCTAGACCGAAATTGAGCCTAGCTTGTTGGAACATAAATTGAATTTTATTTTTTAAAATTTCGACTTTTATAAAATTGAGTTAAATTAGTGCTTTGATTTGTAAAAACACATTCTGTACCTGCCTCACTAGCAAAAATATTTTGTATTATTCCTTTTATGAGTTTCGATAACTCTTGGAACTTGTACAATATCATCGGAACTTGTACAATATGATACACAATTCATTTAAATGAATATTGAAGTACAAAAAAGTCTAATTACTTATATAGAAAATATCACATCTATGAGAATACTTGTACATTATGTTATCATCACACAATACATGAAATGTTAAAGTTATCGCTTTTTTCCTCATGAATAAGCATTTAATTTTCATTCAACACTACATTATTATGTTATTAAAATGTTACGTAAACTCTCGTCGAAAGATCTCCGAAGACCAAACTTACACTTACACTCAAATAATCAAGGAATGTTATGAGAAGTCATAACTTCATCATAATAAAATCGTCTAAAGGTCAATTGGAAAGTTCAAACTGAAAAATTGGTAGTGACATCAAACACAGTTATTATTTAGCTAAAGAATGATGATATGTACTTACGTGACTTCGAGCAACAAAGGCTTGTAGAAGCCCGTCTTACTCTAAGTTACGTGAAAACGTTTAACAAATTGTATGTTGGTATTGTGCTTGGAAACATTTGAAAGTCTGAAAAGTGTCTGAAGTGTCATCCATGTATTCAATTCTTAGACACGCACACTCACACGGCTTTCAGTGTACGCATTTTCCCTCACGGTCACGAAGCAGACCTACGCACCCTTCAACCCCTGGCAGTGATTAGGTAAATCCCTCCAACCCCTATGTGTTCCACGCCCAAGCGCCCTTTTTTATCGAGTTTTGTCCTAAAATGGAAAACAAGTACCAGGCTTACAGACTCCACTAGCAGTTAACCGGGTTTCACCCTTGGAACAGCCTCAAGATGCGCAAACTCAAACTTGTCTTGACATATTCCGCAATCCCTGTTTGATATCTAACTCTTTCTAACGTAGCCGTAGCTCGAGTCTCTCTGTCCCTGTTCCTCCTGTTTAGAGGGGGTTGCGTTGGGTTCGCGTGGGTGTGAATTTAGGTTAGGGGCCACGTACGACCGCCAACCCCTTCGATATGCGATGCGTGTGTGGCTATACCGTGTGTTATATCTCATGGAGGCATACGTGTGGAGACATCCTGGCGACTCCTGCTATCCCGGTACATGAGTATGTGTAGAGATTAGAATTTGCTAAGCAAACGCTGGTTTTTTTCTAACACATCCACACGTGGAGCTAATGTAGGCTTCTAATACACTTGTTACGGTGAGATGTGTCACGCCGTTATGAACATATCATGAAATTCTAAGCAGTATCGTGTGTGGCTGGGAAACGTTTTCACACGGACGCTTAGAGTAAAAGTGAGATAGGAAACTTCTATCTCGCTCTTGCGGGTGTTTGAAGAAGACGCGTGATGAAAACATGTGTGAACCCTTGATTATCGTAGTCCTTAATTTTAGAAAAGTCAATATTTACTATACTATTAAAATCAGATTGTGACTTTAAGCTTGGAAATTAGCAGGAATAAATTGCTTCATATTTTTCTAATTCACTTTATTATTACGGTTGAGGATCTCATTCTCATCTCACATACCTAATAATTAACAATTTACATAAATCATAATCTAAAATGCACGCTGAATGTTTTGTGTGCGTTAGGAAATTGTCCAATGATTCGGCGTAAACATTTCGCTTATTGATTCTGAATGCTTCGTAATCATTATTTACTGAGCGCGCTTGGTATGGAAAGGGCTTTTATTTTAGCTTTTAGGCGTTTTAAATCTGTTATTTTACCTATCCTGTCACGTATTGTCAAAAAAACAAAATGTCAAAATAACTTTAATCAAATATTTTTTTGAACCGTCCATATTTTCCTACCACCCGTTCCAGACTGATAAAAAATGGGAGCAAGAAACTTATTATTAACAGAAATAGTAACGATATTTACGAAACGTCGGGAAAACCAAAAATCAAACCAAATACCAACTAATTACCAAAGTACTTTCAATAAAACCGCGCTAGTATCCGTTAAA
Source organism: Agriphila geniculea (assembly GCA_943789525.1). Lineage (NCBI taxonomy): Eukaryota > Metazoa > Arthropoda > Insecta > Lepidoptera > Crambidae > Agriphila > Agriphila geniculea. Next base: position 4,976,711 of record OX038883.1, read on the forward strand.
AATTGTTTTATTTCACGATATTTACAAACTTAAATATATCGTTACTAAATACAGTCGGTATCAGCCATTTTAATGTCCCCACTGCTGGGGCACAGGCCTTTCATTTGGATGGATAAGGAGGATGGATCATAATCCACCACGCAGGCCCATTGCGGATTGATAGGTGTTGACGACTGCAAGTGCAGCCGGGACCAACGGCTTAACGTGCCTGCCGAAGAGATAATACATTTTTGGTCACCCATCCCAATAGTTGCTTAATTGCAAAAGTTGCTTAATCTCCGCAATCGCTGGTCAGACGCTAACTACTGCGTCACCGAGCTCCTCAACATAATAATCATCATCAAACCAAATATAGTACCTACAACAGGATTATTAACAACAAAATATGAATGTTAGCAAGTTGTGTGTTAGGTACATCATACATACAATTAATGTAACTTAACTCATTTATTGTCAAATTGGACTCAGTGAAAAAAGGAAATAATTAATATTTTAACAATTGAAAATAAATACAGAAAATAACAAGTAATAGGAAATGATGGCAAATATACAGTTATGTATGTCATGCATTTGATAGACTGGATTTCCAATAAATGTACATACATACAAAAAAGGGAATTATTAATTCAATACTTAAAAGTTAGAGTTACATAACAGAAGTTCGTACTATCATAGTCATGATTATACTACAAAGAAAATACTACGACGACAATATGGTAATAAAATTAAAAGTTTTTAAAATTTGCAAAAAATAGTTTTCCCTGAATAAGTTTCCAATAAGTAAAGCCTCCTCCACACTATTGAGCCGACTGGGTCGGATAAGTGCGAAGGGCTAGCGGTCATAGAGCACACACGGCGAGGGCCAGCTGGCCAAACACGCTATTTGCCCAAGGTCAGGCGACATCACTACATTTCATTTTTAATTTACCGTTAGAGAGCCTTTCGTATCCGTTATGTGCATTAGAAATTTTGCTTAGAGATTTTTATGGTTTTCTCAATTTTCTTAAAACTATTATTTGTTCATTTTTCATTCATCATTCGCGATTGTCAATTTTTAAGTAATTGACGCTCATTGATGCGAAAATTGATCGTTTACATGTACAATTGAAGCGATTGTCAAATGCTCTAACGATGGCATTGACGAAAAATTTACAATTGCAATGATCGTTACCAGGGGCCTTAAGACATTCGATTATTGATAATGATAAAAGACCAACACTATTATAATTTTGTCTTCAAAGTCGTTCAAAATAATTGTCTATGTGTATTCATTATGGTATCAGAAAATCATGAGTAAGCTCATATACAAAAATGCCTTTGAAAATAGGTTACTTTAACTCGGTATATGGTATTTCATGAGTTTTAACAATCACATTTCTGTTTCCAGGTAATTGGGCACCTCCTTGCCGCTCGCGGGTTCCCGCGGGATTATGGGCGTAAATCACCGTAATCCTGGGCCCTGCGTCGTGTGCGGCCCCCAGATATTTTGGTAGTCACGACATTATCGTGTGTGCGTTATTAGATTATTGAACTCTCTAGATTTTATAGGCCATTATGTTAGTAGAAAATGTAGAAATACCACGCCCTGGACTAGAAAAACGCTTCGTTTTTATCTATTCGCTTATTTATTATGATCGTAACTGTATCAATAACGCAACAATAATAATTTTCCTACTGCTTTCATCTAGTTTTAGACTGTCATTTTCTTTTAACTACTCTCTTATAAAAGTCCAGTGAAGCGTAACTTGAGTTTCCTAAGACATATTGACAAGCCAAGTACAGTCAGCCATACATTTAGTTTTTCATTGATAAAAAGTTCTTTAATGAAACTCCAATTAATTCGAATCGTGATTTTTCTTTTCTAAGTATAAATTGTGAGAAGTGTTCTACCTACTTAAAACGTACTACTGGCTACTTGACTCGACGACTTAATATGGGTAGCTTTAGTATGTTCTGCGGTGGTGTCGTGTAAGGCAGGTCATTACGTTCGTTCCCTCAAATATGGTTGAGCGAAGCGATGGCTGGTTCATGCGTCATGCTCGTGAACGGGTGCTGCCAGTGGGAATGGGTCTGATTCTGACGTTTGTCTGACAACTGATGTTTTTTTTTGTAACAGCCTAGACTGAATAATAACTTTAAACTTTGAGTTTTTGGCTTGAACCCTGTAAATTGATTAAGTACCTAATTTGAAATTCATTAAGAAATGAGCTTATTAAATAATGGTATTTATATGTTAATCTTTGTTAATATAAAGTCTGGAAACGATATACATATTTGTAAATATGTTTCCATCTGATAGAGCTGACAAGTTTTTTGCGTCCATTTTTCTTGTCAGCTAAAAGACGTCATAATGGTAGGGTAAAAGAATTGACGATGCTTATTATGTGAGCTTATCTTGAGCTTATTTATATAAAGATTTTTTTCACTTTCAGTTATTCTGTTAGGCGCAGGCCACTATAGGTGCCAAGCTTCGCTTTTTTCGCAATTAAATTTTTCGTGCTTAGGTAACCGATTGTGCTTCACGATGATATCATCGTACGACGTCACGCCACTGTAAATAATTTGGTAATGATAATTTGGTTTAAATTGGCATATTGTATGCACGTGACGTGTAGATATGGAGCGGACTTCCAGCAGTGACCGATAGGATAGCCCTTCCGCCGCCCACTAGCGGCGGAGCGGTCAGGGACAAACGGCACATCGTTAATGGGTAATTCTTCAAAAGCGTTAGATGGGTTTTTATGATAGATAGGCAAGCGATTGCCCGCTATCACGCCTGATGTTAAGCGATGATGCGATCTACGATGAAACGCGCTTGCCTAGAAGATACCTATTCACTCGTGACTTGAAGGCCCCCAGATTGAACCAATCGGGAAACACAGTCTCTAGCAAAAAGTTCCACTCTCTATGATAAAATAACTCAAACACCTTTAACTAAAATCTTTGGCTGAGTTCTCCTTAATTTTAAGGAAGCGGTCAGTTTACAGTGTTTCTGTCAAATCTATATCGTTTAAGTATTTGGCTGATAAAATTGTGGTCTTATAAACTTAGGAGTCATCAAAGTTTGTATTATCTAGGTTTATTTATTTATTGCTGTTTAATTTGGTTTTGATAATAGGTACTTATGTACTTATGTAATTAATTTATTGATCATACCTTGGTGGTTGATTCGTCCAAGCTTGGTAAAATTGACTCTGTTTTATCTTACTGTTTATTTTACTTTTTTGTTTTTGAATCGCAAAACTTTAGAATAAGCTATAAGCTGTCCTTAGATTAACATTTCATTCTAAATATCTTATGTATACCAATTACTTATGAAAGTAATTTTCTTAACGATATATAATAAATTCTTATTTTTAGATTGAGCCTCAATCCTTTATTCCTAATTAATTATACTTAAACAGATTAAAACAGCTTAATAAGCATAATAATAAGGCCATCATTCAATTTCTACGATAACGGAAACACTAATGACTCTACTATTTAGATAATAAAAAAACTTTTCAAAGTCAAGTGTGAGATGACAAAAACCCACAAACCCTTTCCGATGAGTAGGGCTTCTGAGAAGGAAGTTCTTTAATCGGATCAGTTGGTCGAATACATTATTTAAATAAAAATGAAAAGTTTAAAGTTTCTAATTCCTAAATTGACTCACTACTTACAAATAATACGGTCTTTTTAGGTATCAAAGCGATGCCAATATGCAAAGAGGACGTTTATAAAAAAAAATAGTCAACTAGGTATTGGTTCGTTAAAACCACAAAATTAGTCAAAACGAGAACAAAAAGTCAAATCTTTCTCGAAAATACGTTTGCTTACGAGTATTTCTTGCAAAAATTCTTCGCTCCGTTTACTTTTCTCTTGGCTTAAGCAAACATTTATAATTATGCCAAAAGGTTTTTCATAGTTCAAAAGGAGTAAACTTCAAACAGATTTACCGCAATATTTGCTCATGGCAAACTAACTGGCCTGTAATTACTCAATTATAGTAATTAGCATTTAAGAGCTCATTTCTTTAGAACATATATTTACATGAGAATAGTCGTTTAACCTATATCTATTGTTATGAATATTATGAAATTTTTGGTGGGTTTTGCACTTTTTACCCGACTGCAAGAGGGTTATGTTTTTCGCGCGTATCTTGTAAGTTTGTATGTAATATTCTTTATTACCTCATATCTTTCAAACGGCTGAACAGATTTCCATGATTAACATATCGTTAGATTTGTCTCGTCAGCCCAAGTGTTCTTAAGAAGGTGGTGTTATAAAAAAACAACATGGCGGCTGTACGGTGCTATTATACGTAGTGGAAAAAAACAATTTTTTTTAGAATACTGCAATATGGGTGTCAAATTAAAGGGCTTATTATAAGGATTTCAAAAAGGTATATCATATAAATAATAACTAAAAAAAAAAAAAAATTAAAAAAAAATTAAAAACCCGCCTGTCTAAAAAGACAAGTCAACTAAGTCAACTGAAAAGATGGAAACAAGATTAAATATTAAAGGGAACATTATAACATGCAGTCGGAGGCATATAACTCAAATCATTCATAATGTCACTTTCTTTATGCATGCCTCCGACTGCATGTTATAATGTTGCCTTTAATATTTAATCTTGTTTCCATCTTTTCAGTTGACTTGGTTGACTTGTCTTTTTAGGCAGGCGGGTTTTTATTTTTTTTTAAATTATTTTTTCAGTTATTAACTTTGCTCACCTAATCTCGCTAAATAGTTTTTATTACAAAGTTGAAATAAGAACCACCTGTTATTTAGAGTAAATATTAGGTTGGAGCAAGGGCGTCGCCAGTCCATGGCCCAGTGAGGGGCAAGTTAATATTAAGGAAGATGAGAAATATATGAATTGGAGGTACAGTCAAGATCAAGAGCAATTTATGCATGTTTTGAGATACGGGATTTATAGGAAAAGCAAAGTAAGTCAAATGCACGGCCTTAGGATTTTGGTCACCTACTTTGCAATTGAATACAATTTTTTGACCTCCAGTGGGGGCAGCTGCCTCCCCCCCATGCCCACACTTGGCTACGCTCTTGCGTTGGAGTGATTAGCAAAAATTAGCAACGTAAAGCATGATTTTCATTAAACTCAACAAACGACCTTTAAAGTAGAAACGAACTACAATTGGAGACAAATATCTTAGGGAACAACAACTAAATTAATGCATTCGAAACATTAGTCAGATTCTATTTTAGTGAAGTATCTCATCCGTTGAAAGGACACCCGAGGGGTGGGATTAAAATAACTTAATTTTTTCCCCAACATTTGATACTAAGTAGCGTTTACTCGAGATGTTATCGTAAGTTGGGTCTTGTGAAGCGCGATGTTAAAACCGATAAAGTGATATCTGAGACGGGATGCAAATGGCTTGGCTATTTGGGTTTTGTTGGGGTAGAAGTTTTCTTTTTTGAGATGAAATTGTTTGACTAGAAGAAACCTTCATGTTTGGCAATTTTTCTAAAGTAGGTAACTTTTTAATAATGGGGGGACATATTATTAATATACTTTTTTCACCAACAAAGAGCTACCTATCCCTGAGTGACGTCATACTTATAGGCTATCCGTGTTATTCATAAAAAAAATCGAGTTGCACTCCGGGAGTGCCGGCAGAAGTGAAAACTTGAATATTAACGTTGTGCATTTTTGATATTTTGGAATGGTTAGGGAATAATTTTGCACGAATTGCTTTAATTATCAGTATAAAAGTAGGTGCTATCATTTATGAGGTAGAATACAATAGGTATTTATTTATTGCGCTATCGTACACAAACATGACAATTTATATTACATTAAAAAGTTTATCTCTCAGAAAAATCAACCCGCCGAACGCCAAAATGATGCGCCGCCATTTTCGCCGCGCCGTATAAAGAAAGGGGGATACTTCCGCCGCCGGCTGTCTACGCTACATCCGTCTTAAGAATTTTCGATCAGGGTCATGTGACCATGATTGACGCGAGTTTAACATTTTTTACCCATTACAAAAAAAGTGTACAACGCCATTAAAGAAGTTATCACTTCAAAAATCAAACGCTTAATAAACCAGTGTGTTTTGTCTTCTTTGTTCAAACTCAATTTGTAATACGAAAGGCAAAGACAACACACTTTTTAACTAGAATAGGCTTATTAAGCATTTTTTTATGAATAATATTTATATAGGTAGGTAGGTATATATTATGGAAATTCTCACGGGAGAAAAAATTCAGGCAGACGAAGTCACGAGCGAAAGCCAGTAATTTATTTTGCTACAAAAAGTATAAAAATAGTACTTTCAATTTATTTTGCTACGATTTTTAGATTATAAAGAATTGTATTCTCAATTCTTATTAAAGTGTTTTTAGGCCATTTTGTGTTGCGTAGGCAAGCATAAAATTATTGTCACTGAAAACTACAGAAAGCACGCATTTCTTTATGGGAATGTGTGATTACGACACAGTAGGTTTTCTACGTGACACTATTGCACGTAATGATAATCTTTTTGATAAATGTCATTTTGGAGCTTTGTCTGTTGCTAGTTGCTAGTTGCCATGGCAGATGTGGGAGTGTGGGAGTGGTTGGTAACAAACTACAGACCATACAACAAGTACTTGGTTATAAGGTCTATGTAACAAACTTAGAGCAAGACGGGCTTCTGTAGCCATACGAAGCGTTCCCCTCTGAAGTACAAACGAAGCCAGCGTTGCTCTAAGCCTTAGTAAAGTCCTAAGTTAGCTGTATTTGTTACCTTAGAGTCTAAGGTAACAAATACAGCTAACTTAGGACTTTAGGACCTTGACATACTAAATTGCAACTTCCTGGACAAGCTTATAGTTGTTTGTGACAAAGTTCTAAAGTGCTAATTTTAAATAAATGCGGGTACTTATGTGTTTAGTGTGAAGTGTTAGTGATATGGTTTTAACAAAGAAAGCTACATTTTCTAGTTAAGGTAAGTAAAGTCGTAAGCGTCAATTTATTTATTAATTTTAATTAGTGACTATAGAAACTATTAGGATCTTCTGACTTAAATCTGTATTATAATCATATGCAATTAATAGTTTTAGATTAAACATAGTAGGTACCTCGGCTCGTAAAAATATGTTTTTACAACTATTCTATGTTTTAAACATTGTGAATTTTTAAATTTGTTATTTGTATACATATGTTATGTATACAACGTGTTAATGAATTAAAGCAAAATGAGAAAACCGTTTCTTCGGACCATCAAACTGAACAACTTTTACTATGGGACCAACTCTGAAATCGTGAAAAAAAATCAGCTCATATATTATACGTTATTAGTTTTTATATGAAACAGCAGATTTTTTTTCACGATTTCAGAGTTGGTCCCATAGTAAAAGTTGTTCAGTTTGATGGTCCGAAGAAACGGTTTTTTCATTTTCCGTTAATTCTTTAACACATTGTATAAGATCATTGTTGTGTAATATAAATCATTACCGTCAATTCTGTCATTAAAAAAACCGGCCAAGTGCGTGTCGGGCCACGCGCCATAGGGTTCCGTAGTTACCTTATACCATACCATATTTAATACCACCTATCATTTTTCGTTTGCAAAAATAACTTTGTTTTTCACAGTGTTGGTATGAATGACAAAGTTATATTTGCGGTTTTGGAAAATGTGCTATATCTCAAAAACTAATTACTATATCTCGTTCAAACCAATTTTGGTTGAAAGTGTTTATTAAGATCTACAGCATATATTTTTTTTAGATTTTTCACTCTCTTATTTCAAAAGTTAAAGGGGGGGACACACATTTTACCACTTTGGCGGTGAATATCTTTCAAACGATTGACTTTGAGAAAAAGTTGTCTTAGGAACCTCAATGTCATTTTTAAAGACCTATCTATAGAATATTGAAGAAAACAATTTTTTTCAGTTTCAGTTCCATGTATGGGGAGCCCCCCCTTTATCTTTTATTTTTCTTATTTTTGTATTGAATTCGTTAAGCGGTTAACAGAATACATCTACCTATCAAGTTTCAACTGTGTAGTCTTAATACTTTCGGAATAAAGTGGCTGTGACATACGGACAGACAGACATGACGAATCTAGAAGGGTTCCGTTTTTTGCCATTTAGGCTACGGAACCCTAAAAATGACAGACCATACAATAAGTAAATAAAAATAGATCAGTTTATAAAGAAAATTGCATGCCAAGCGATTACCGACGTAAAATTTAAGAACATCCATTGTCTATTTTTACCCTGACCTTGCTCTTTTCCGGCTGTCTTAGATCTAAAGTTAATTTGTTTGTAATACGCCAGTCATTAAAATGTATCGGAGAACTATTTACGTCAGTGCAGTGATCTCAGCACGGTAAAATGTGCAGCGAATCAAGAAATTTGTTACAGTTAAAAAAAAGCATCAACAGACACACCATAAAATACTGTTTTATATTTTTAACCGACTTCAAAAAAGGGGGAGGTTGTCAATTAGGTTGTATATTTTTTTGAAGTGAAAACTTCTTTAGCGTTGTACACTATTTTTGTAATGGGGAAAAATGTTAAACTCGCGTCAGTCAGGGTCACGTGACCCTGATCGAAAATTCGTAAGACGGATGGAGAGTAGACAGCCGGCAGCGGAAGTCCCCTCTCTCTTTCTACGGGGCGCGGCGAAAATGGCGGCACGACATTTCAAGACGTAAACACTTGTGTTACCATAGCCACGCACAAATTTTTTAATTCAATGTCAAAACTAGATTTTCTGTCAAGCTATGGATAAGACCTTCGTACAATACTGTTCTGTATTCGTAAATTCAAATGCAGAGTAAATTCGTAAGACGGCAATTCGTGCAAAATTATTCCCTAACCATTCCAAAATATCAAAAATGCACAACGTTAATATTCAAGTTTTCACTTCTGCTGGCACTCCCGGAGTGCAATCCATTTTTTTTTTATCTGTGATCGCGCTTATCTTCGACATTTATGAACTGATTTTGATGATTCTTTATTCGTTTGATTGAGTTTTCTTGCGGGATGGGGGACCATTTAATTTTATTTCAAATAGTAGTTTTTAAGTAATCCTGATAATACTATGATTTTACATTAACTACCTTGACGACTTTGTTGTTGACTTTTATGAACCGAATTAAATGATTTTTTGTTGGAAAAGGGATACCTTTAGTGTCGTCCTTTTAATTGCATAGAAATTGGATCTTGGACTTCGAAGATATCCAAGGGAACTCCTCAAACTTAAATAGGATATGTAAATATGTATGTGATTGAGATATTGGTAGGTTTATGACAATTCAAAACAAACCGAGCCATGGTCTGCGACCTTCTGGAATAGACTTAGACTACGAAGGCACAACAACTCCTTAAAAACAAACAGCGTGAATTTGGAAATTGAGTTATAGGCCTTTCGAAACTATATAAGGTAAAAAAATATTACACGCTTACATACTTACCACAAAAAAAGTAAAAAAAAAGTTTCTAAAAAAAAGAAAAACCTCCTTCAAAACACTTTAATTAAAAACAAAAACAGCTTCAAAATCAAATAGCTCTAAAAAGCAAGAAATAATATTAAAAGAATTTTCAAAAAAGCTTTTTTTACGGTAACACTTAGATACCTTTTTGGTGTTTAAAAATCCGCATTCAACGATGCAAAAACGTGTCACATTTGTATAAGGCTATCCCTCACGCGATGTAGAAAATGTTAAATCATATTTGTAAAGTACCTTACACACGTGCATTCCAATCCAAATGGGCGCGTGTCAATAAATAGTAATGGCACGTGACAACAGGTAAGCCTGAACTACGCATGCGTCAGGTACCTACCCCACCATCTTAAACTGAAATTATTCAAGCAACATTCGCCATTAAAACCACAGGGGTAGAGGCTACGGTTATTAAAAGTATCCCCCAAAACTGGTTCAGTCGCGACAGGTAGATTGCAGGTGGACGCATGCGCCAGGTGGGAAACGCTCCTGGCGTGTCCTGCCATCCTGGTAGTAGGCTGGCATTTTGCCACAGGTAAGCTCCCAACAATGCAGGTGACAGGGCTCACGGTGTATCCCAGTGATGACCCTAGGCTAAGCTACACCTGGTAAAGTTTGGAATGTAAACAGAGATTTAATCCCGCCTTGTGCTATTAGCATTATCTACCTTACCGCGCGTAACAAGGTATTTTAAACCTTAAGCTATGGGTTAAAAAGGTTGGAATGCAATTTCAAAGTCTACGTAGTGACTGAAGAGCTTATTTCAGAAAAGCTTCCTTCCTACCTGAACAACGTGTAACCATATATAATTTTTGTTCATATATATTTTGTATATGTATGATAAGAGTAGTACCGATTTAATATGGGTATCTCAACTTCAGCTAAGCTTAAGTGACTTGGCACGGTTTAAAAAAAAAACGATACAAAAATAATTCATAAAACATTCAATACTAAATAAACGAAATATTTTTTAAGTTTTTTGAATTAAATAAACTCTGCTATTTTAACTGTGTCAATTAACAATGTTATAAACATCGTTTCGAAACAGAGGCTGACAGATAGAGAGAAAACAACTCTGTCAAAATGTTAATAATAATTGAAGTTGGCTTAACATGTCAATGCAGTGGAAACCCACGATAATTTAACATTATCATGTAATAACAAACTTACTAATCAACTGAAACGCATTTCATACGCATTACAGCGTCCTTTACACGCAGCGATTCGACTCATCCATCTTTAGCTCTTTCGTGTCACACGTCAGTTTAATTGATTTATCGCACAGTGAGCGACGCATCGCGATTACGACCCACTGTGCATAAAACGGCATGAACTTAACGTGTAATGCTTGTTTGAGATGGGTTATTAAGTACTCTGATTAGATATAGCATGGTTTGTTATGGGCTTAATTAGTTTGCATTGAATAGAACTAATCTGGATATTGACTAAACTGAAATTATTCATACTAGGCGGGAATTACAGATTTTCATTTGCATGCATGCAGACTATTCACTTGTTTTTAGGGTTCCGTACCCAAAGGGTAAAAACGGGACCCTATTGCTAAGACTCCGACGACACGATAACGACAAATACTAAAAACCGAATTAAATTAATATTTAAGGGGGGCTCCCATACAACAAACGTAATTTTTTGCCGTTTTTTGGTACGGAACCCTTCGTGCGCGAGTCCGACTCGCACTTGGCCTGGTTTTTATTTTTATTTTAAGTGTTTGTCAGATAGTCACATAGTTTTCTTTTGTGCACAAATGATTAAGTACCTATTATTATTGAATCTATAATCTTTATCAAATAATGATTCTTTTTACCGACTTCAAAAGGAGGGAGGTACTCAATTCGACCCGTTTTTTTTTTTTTTTTTTTTTTTTGTTTTTTGTCTGTACACCGATTACTCGAAGACGGCTGATCCGATTGAAATGATTCAAACGTTATTAGATTAGGTAAACTTCCAAGTTGGTCCCATTTTTTAAAATTTTGAAATCGGTTAAGTACTTTTCAAGTAATCTTGAAAAAAGCACGAAAATAGTATGATTTTTATCGACTTCATTGTGTGAACTACCTCGATGATCAGTCGTATAACTTCTTTGTTTATGAACTGAATAAGATAATTATTTTTTTGTTTGAAAAGGGATATCTTAAGTGTAGTTCTTTAACCGACTTAAAAAAGGAGGTTCGTAGTTTGACCCGCATGTATGTATGTTTCTCCGCGATTAACTCACATTTGGCTGAGCCGATTTTTCTACCCAAATAATATATCTACACTACCCAATACAAAAGGTACCTACACTAAAAATTAAAAAATTAAAATTGTTTAAAAAAACAAAAAACCGACTTCAAAAAACCTACCTCTAAAAAGCAAGAAATAATATTCGTAATAATAAAAACACGTCTATTGAAGTCGGGTGTGGCTTTTATAGAATAAAAAAAGGAATTTGTACTCCAGCCCCACCCGACTTCAATAGACGTGTTTTTATTATTATTTCTTGCTTTTTAGAGGTAGGTTTTTTGAAGTCGGTTTTTTGTTTTTTTAAACAATTTTTAAGAGTATAAGTACCTACTTATATTTTTATATTTTTTGTCCATCATTTCTTAACGCTTCAACATGTTTTTCTAAAGAAATAATCAATTTAAATAAAATACGAAACCTAAACTTATATAAAACATTTCCACTTGCATGTAATAAATAAATAAAAGACTTTACTTTCTTATATGATATTTAAGATGGAAGGATTTAGTTGAAAACCATAAAATTATGTCAGCAAAGTCATAAATCATTTTAGAATGTTTCTAAATAAAATAACCTTATAAGTTAATTTATTTACGATCCGACGTTTAATTTACATACCAAAATGGTTTGCTAAAGAGATGATTCCTTCTAGTTTTGTAACAACTTCATTGATAATATTATTTACAACGATTTATTGCAGAATGGTTTTTTATTTTGGCTATAGTAGGTAGTGATTTAGTAGGCAATTTTTCGACCCCCCTTCCCCCTTGGTCGAGATGTCGGATCTGGCTTGACTTAGTGTAATTACATTCTATGTTTGCTTGCTTTGCATTTATTTAAATAAACATGATTGTTTAGGTTTTAGTCATGTTTTGGTAGGAAAAATGATTAATTTAATCGCGACACTGTTTCTGCAAAAAAAAATACGTGATATTTGCCGAGACCCCCACCCCCCTCTCCCCCACGTGAGATTGGATGAGATTCAGGTTCGACCCCCCCCCCCATGCCTCATGTAATTAAATGGACGACGACGCCGTTTGAAGATGTTATCTCAATCGAAGGAGTTTTAATGTTAAAACTAAAAATCTATGTAGATTTCAGCAAATTTTACAGGAGAAGAAAAACGTTTATGAAATCAATTACTATCCAGCAGACTTTAATTAGTAATTTTAAGTTAAAAGATAGGGAAGTTATGTGGAAATTAATGCACAGTAAAATCGCTCCCTTATTTATGTGAAAAATATACGAAAACACTTTAACTGCTTGTTTTTCCAAGTAATGGCAAGTAAAAGACATTGACTGTTCTTCCAAAAAAATATGAAATACTTACTTTGGTTCTTTTTCCAAATTCCGAACAAACATCTCCAAGGAATATCTATTGACCAGGGGTTTTTTTGCAAAAATCTGAAAATTCCACGTGAAAACTTCGGGCTTGACCTATCCATAGACAACAAAATCTCGATTGAGTTTTTGAAGTGAAAAGTTCTTTAGCGGCGTTGTACGCGTTTTTGTAATGGACAAAAAGGCTAAACTCGCGTCAATAAGAATCACGTGACCCTGATCGAAAATTCGTAAGACGGATGTGACGGATGGAGAGTAGACAGCCGGCGGGGGAAGTATCCCCCTCTCTTTCTACGGGGCGCGGTGAAAATGGCGGCGCGTCATTTCAAGACGGAAACACTTGTGTTACCATAGCAACGCGCAATTTTTTTTAATTCAATGTCAAAAAAACAGATTTTCTGTCAAGCTATGGATAAGACTTCCGTACAATACTGTTCTGTATTCGTTAATTCAAATGCAGAGTAAATTCGTAAGACGGCAATTCGTGCAAAATTATTCCCTAACCATTCCAAAATATCAAAAATGCACAACGTTAGTATACAAGTTTTCACTTCTGCCGGCACTCCCGGAGTGCAACCGGATTTTTTTTGACACTGGTTGTTTTCCAAAAAGCTCTTCTCATGTATATGAGTATCCTAAAAAGAAAGTTTCCAGCAGCAAAGGGTATGACAGAATTAATTGATAGAATCCGCCAAACTCAATTTGGCAAATTGCTATCCAATAGGTAACAAAGAATAGAAAGTTGGCCACTTGAATAAAGGTGCAACTTCATGTAATAATGTTGACAGGGTCCTGAAGCTTTCCACCATTTTAGATAGGAATGATCGGATCTAAGCTTATTATTACTACTGGTCATAGACTTATTATATTACTACTGGTATTAAGATTTACGTTTATGTATTACCTTCATTTTACAAAAATGGTATGCAGATTATAAAATAGCAAATGAAAAACAAACGAAACATAAATTCTAAGGCGCTCCACCACTGAACGCGATGCGGTGCCTAGTTCAATTTTAGGTGTGTCTTCACACAATCGCTCTCCCATTCCCTATCATTTTCATTGGACGCATCAATAGCGCACACTGACGGTGCGCTTTCACTTTCCTATTACGCTTTCAACAGAGGCATGCCCTGAGCAAATAGCACATGCGTTATCTACTAAAAGAACGTCATTATTTGTATGGCAGAAAGTTGAACGTGAAAACTCACCGTTTGGAGGCAATATTGCGTGCGCAAGTTTGACGCAAGTTGACTTGAAATTTGAAGCGATTCGGTGAAGACAACTTTTCGGCCTCATTACGGTATCAAACCAACGTGTGTTTTGCTGTCAAAGACGGACAAGGTATAGCTCAGCTTATTTCGAAACAAAAATGCCGCCTGCATAACCGGGATCAAGCCGCGCAGCACGGGCGCCTGCTGCGCGCCTTGATCCCGGTTATGCGTCCTTTGGTGTGTAGACACCTTTACGCGCCTACATACAGATCTAAAAAAAGCTATTTCGTTGTCCAATGTCTAAAACCTAGGCCATTGAACTCAATGACTTCATGCACTGGGGTTCACGAAGCTGCCGACTATGACAACTCGGGGATAATTGATTCGCGACTTTAGCCCGAAGGTCCGTCCACCCGTGACCAGGTCCAAAACCAATTAGATACGGTAGTTCTAGACACTAAGTTTTTGTTTAAGGTTACTTACCTAATTCTATTTTAAGATACCTACTTGGAAAAATTAACATCGCTTATTAATTGGAAACTCCAAAACAAAAGTCAGAAAATCGAGATGAGCTTTTTCCTATAGGAACTCTTGGCGATCGCTGTATTTGTGGTTCAAATGTGCATTTTTATTACCTTACTTTTTATTTGTGTGAATCTGTAAATGGTTTTTTGATGTATACTGAGATTGCTATAGTTAACATAATAACTGTTGATTCACCTGTGAATATAAAATAAAAATAAAAATAACTTTAATTGCAAATTAACTTAATCTCAAATTTGATTTTTGAAGTGAAAACTTCTTTAGCGGCGTTGTACGCTTTTTTGTAATGGGGAAAAAATGCGAAACTCGCGTTAGTAAGAATCACGTGCGGCCTGATCGAAAATTCGTAAGACGGATGTGACGGATGGAGAGTAGACAGCCGGCGGCGGAAGAATCCCCCTCTCTTTCTACGGGGCGCGGTGAAAATGGCGGGGCGTCATTTCAAGATGTAAACACTTGTGTCACCATAGCAACGAGCAAATTTTTAAATTCAATGTCAAAACTTTAGATTTTCTGTCAAGCTATGGATAAGACTTTCGTACAATACTGTTCTGTATTCGTAAATTCAAATGCAGAGTAAATTCGTAAGACGGCAATTCGTGCAAAATAATAATTATTCCCTAACCATTCCAAAATATCAAAAATGCACAACGTTAATATTCAAGTTTTCACTTCTGCCGGCACTCCCGGAGTAAAACCCGATTTTTTTTATAAACAAACCTTAGTATTTACAAGTTTTTGGAACTTTTTCCATTTTCCGTAGCTATGTAGTGGTGATACTTAGTTTGAGGACTGTCAGTTTTCAGAAAGATACTTTTTCCTTTGCATATGAATGGTGTTATGAAAACCAAATGGTGGGCACTGCATAGATTTATTGCATATTTCACCAACTATTTGCATTCATTCTGTAAGACATTTGGAGAAAAATGCTTCTAACACTTCTATAATCAATGATATTTAAAAAAAATCTATTTGTGATATTTTGCAATGACAAATTAATATTAAGGTACAAAAATAAAATCAATCTGAAAAATATTATCTTACTTACTTACTTACTCTATCTCTATTACTATTATGTATAGAATACGATCCCACAAGAGTTTTATTATTATTGATTAGAAAGCTCCTTAGAAACAGAAAACTCGGCGGCGTAATCAAAAGACTTCTAGAATTGAAATAACCAATCATCTCAAGTCGGCGGACTGTCTCCTAAACAGCTGTTTTAATAAGTACAAACTGCTTTATTAGTCAGAGAGTCTTTTGCCATAAATCAATTTAGTACTTAGTGCTTTTACCAGAAGCCTAGTTCCCAGCAGTTATTTAGGTCTTGTTAAATTTTATTTAATTGGATAATTAGAACCGACTATTTTCGGAACTGCTTTACATCATGACCGCTTATTGTATTGTAGTATTTATTTTAGTTAGGTGACGTTATGTACTGAGAATTTAAATTGAAGCTGTTATTAAGTAGATTTGATTATTTTGAGGAGTGAGTTCATTGTCAAAGAACATAATTATGATAAAAAATATTATGCGGATATAGGTCACTAAGTGGTTTTAGTACCTGACTAGATAAAAAAAATCATTTTTGAACTTATTAACTTTTTTTTTGCCCGTAATGGTCATGCAATGGTCATGTAGTGTCCAGAAAAACTATGTAGTGTTATGCACTTGCTGAACAAAATACGTCTTTAAATAGCTTTGACTTGCTCTATGTCTTGACCTTCATTAAAACATTTAACTTTCTTTGGTCTGAATAGATACTGAACTATTATGAGTTTTAATCTCCAAGGCACAGAAAAAACGTATAATTTGGAAATACCTTTGATCTAACATTGAAAAAAGGAACTATTACCAGGGCACCTATTTTTGAATCGCTCGAAGCCAGTCGAGCGCTCGTTTCTACTAATTTTCGTTCGACATATGACTCAAAACAATGAGATGTCGAACGAAAATCAGTAGAAAAGAGCGCTCGATTGGAGACGAGTGATTCAAAAATAGGGCCCCAGGGCTCTGTCACTCCGCGCGTGAGCATTAGTGCGATTCTGTAAGACTTCATTCTAAACTTCGAATCTGAATCCGCGGTGAGTTTCTTGATTGGCATTCTATAAACTCGGTTGATAATTCGAATTTACACTAGCGCTGCCCTTGCGAGCGTGTCAGCGAGTTGAACTAAATTTATCGTGAGCTAAAGTATGAGATGACGTAAGAATTGGCATTCTGTAAGGTAATTCCCCCCTCACTTCGATGCTCACTTCGAACTCGAACCCGATTCAATGTGTCAAATTATAAGCATCTATTTTACGAGTGAAAAAGGAAGAAATCTTTTAAAAATAGTGTTAAAACAATATTTTTATGTCACAGTGATAAAAATTAGTACAATAACTATATAATTTGTGGTTAGAAACTACTTTTGAGGTATTTGTGTAAAGTTTTACATAAGTGATAAGGATAACAATGGCAAGAATGTTTTTGTTGAAATCTATATTAGAAGAGGCTCATGCTTTGGATAAACTAGAAAAACGTCGACAATCTAACCAAATTCGAAGTTTATGCGTATATACTTAGATTGTCAAAGGAACTAATTGACCAACTATAGTATGAGTTACTGCTTCTGATAAAGACCACAAAACGTCGAGGCAAAGGACTTTCAACTCGTATAAAAGTAAGTGTTTCATTTACTAAGTATTATGTTACTTTTGTATTTACACAGTTTATCGGTGATAGATTTGTAACCAAGCACACCAACATAATTTATTGCTTAAAAATAAAAATAAAGTTATAATAAGGAGTATTCCTTTTAGTTTGTGTCCCTGCTAGCTATAATAATATTATCATGTTAGTCTAAGGGCTCTTTATTTATAGTTTTAATAAAGGTACTTGGTATTATTGTTATGCATGTTAATAACCAATTGATCCGTATTTTGTTTTGACTAGATCTAGATTACTTATTCTCTTTTTATTGATTTATTGTTTCACAGATGTTATGTACCTTGTCATTATTAGGTAATGGCAGTTACCAAAAAATAATAAAAGAAAATATAAGGACATACATTTATCGCAACCATCGAAATCGTAATCATAAACGTTTTAAATGTTGATCCAACATATTTACTAAGCTACTCATGATAGTGTTACAAAAGCCCACTTAGAGGCATTAACAAATGCTGGTGAAGAAGTTGTTTTGCTCGATTATTTAATCCCTCCCTACCCCTAGGTACTAAGAACTACATAACTATTCTATAGGTACTTATTTTTTTCAGGTGATTCAGGATATGCTCAGCGCGCCTACCTTATGACGACAATTAGTGGTGCTGAAGATAATTCCCTTGAAGCTTTCTACAATGACCGTCACTTAACTGCTCGCAATTCAGTAGAGAGAACAATAGGTCTCCTAAAAGGACGATTTAGGTGCTAGTCGCAAAAATTGTTATTGCATGTCGTGTTTTGCACAACATGTGCAATCGCGAATTGCCATTCACAATTTCAGATGAAGAGAGACTAGAAGAGCTACAAACAATTGCTGAAGTTCATAGGAGGCTGGGATTTGCCATCTAACACCGACTTAGCTCTATAGGGCAATTACGTAGGCGAGACTTAGTAAATAGGCTATGGCGTTCACGTCATAATTAATTTATCGGTGGAGTCGGTTAGAGTACTAACCGACACCACCGATAAATTAATAATAGTAAATAGTAATTATGTATTCATAAATAAATATAAAGGACGGAGGTCAACAACGCTTTCCAAGTTTTCTTTCGCCATTTCTTTCTTGGAGGCCGCCCAATTTGTCAAATGGTGGTAGATTCAGTAGATTTCTTTTTTTTAGCATATCGGGAAATATATCGGGAAACATATCGGGAAATCCAAACTAATCACCAATGGACTTTAAATAAAATCGCTCTAGCGTCCATTTACTTAAAAATGTTTTATTTCAATATTTCAGTCTAGGCTGTTACAAGCACTTGTGAATGTCATAGAAGCTACGCCATCGGTTCGCAAACCCTAAGCGGGAGACCTTGTAACGAGAAGAACCGGCAAGAAACTCGTCAAGGGCTACTTTTTTTCTCCCTGTATATTTCATACAGAGTTGTCAAATAAAAATGACCTCAGCTCAGCATTTAGAGTGAGGTCACTTTCCTTCACAATCATTTTTTTCTTTTTATTTTATTATAAACAACAGGCCGTTTGAATAAAACTAAAGCATTGCCTTTTCCTTTTATTATTTGAAGTAAATGCTTCGGATTTAATGAAAAATTACTTAATTATTCAACAAATCCGAAGTATTTACTTCAAATAATAGAAGCAAAAGGCAATGCTTTGGTTAGTTTTATTTAAACGTCTCAATGAGTGAAAATGATTACTAAATATTTAGAAGGTACCTGGTAGTTTGGTACAGTCAGTGTCAAATTGATATTTATCAATTTAAGGCTGACTGAGAAATTACTTGGGTAGAAGATTACTTATTAATAAAAGTTAAGTAGGTATAAAAATGTATATCTATAATACATAATTATCGGTTAGATAGGTAATTGTCAGACTTACATAAAATATTATAAATCAGATAGATATTACGTGTGTGTGTTTATTACGTCTTCACGCCTAAATGGCTGGACGGATTTGGATGAACTTTAGCACACTGATAGTTTATTACTTGGATTAAAACATAGAATATATTACAATACTATATTAACTTAAATTACTACACCCAATCTCTATTCTTAGCCTCTGCCAATGCTTGCAGCCCTTTCCCCACTGCAGCCACAGCTTCAGCTATGGCCCTATCTCTATCTGCACCCCTTTCATCCATGACCCTGTCCCTTTTCACATTCCTCTCCAGAAAGGACTGCAGGATTTGTGCATTTAGTCGCTGTATCCCCAGCTGCTGTTCTTCCACCCTTAAGAATCTCTCGGTAGTGGTGGAGAATTCCGTTCGCCGTTGTGGTGGAGGACCAGCTACTGAAGATGTGTGACGTGATGCTGAAAAAAAAGATCATCGATTACTATATATGTAACTATCATCTTAAATAGCAGCTTGTCGTAGTCATCTTTTAGAAAAATAAAGTTTTGATGATTATTTTTAATATAGTTATTTTTATTTAAGTACTTACACATATAGAACCAGCACCTCGACTAGTACGAGCCATATCTGTCCTGAGGCGGCGAGAAGGGGAGGTAATGGACGTTGCGTGACGTGAAGCTAAAAAGATAAATATTTACATAACTTACAAGTAGGTTCTTTAATCTCAAGTTTTTTCCCAATCAAATAGGTATAAAATAAAAGTACAAATCAACAGAGATATGTCAGGGGGTCAATTCTGCTAATGTTTTCGTCAAAATCGTAGTTCAATGGTGTTCTAATGGAAATGCTTTATGACACAGTTCTTGTTTCTTTAGCCCAAAATCAAGACACAATGTTTTTCCGTTTTGGGTTTAAGAAACATAATGTGTTTCATTTTTGGGTCTAAGAAACAAGAACTGTGTCAAAAAGCATTACCATTCAAACACCATTGAACTACGATTCTGACGAAAACATTAGCAGACTTGACCCCCTGAGTTCATCATTGAACATGACCAAAGCCACATAATACTACCTAGTGAAAGTAGTTTTTGAAAAATAAATTAAATAAAATACTTATATAGACATTATTAAAATCAACAAAAATAAGGAACTAAAGACGTCTGTTCTCAAGATGTGATTTAAATCGTTACAGTCACAGTATACACTTACTGTGACAAGTCAAATCTGTTACTACCTAGACACATACCTGCAAAATGTTTTGGCTCGTTCCAACAGCTGAACTGGATGAGGAAGCAAACAACAGTCTTCTCGAAATTGCAGGAGTAGGTAGTCTGAAATTACGAGAGTGTTATTGACTATTCTCAATCAGCTCGGAACCCTGAAAAGTAAATTGGATAAAATGTTACTCCATATCTTCCTTGTGGAATAAAATTAGAAAAAAATATTTTGACTGAAAAAAGTATCCTAAAGATAAATTTAGTATTAGAATTATATTATAAATGAATTTAAATATAGATAGGTAGGTACCTATTACATTTAGGTCTAATTGAATATAATCTAGACATATGAAATTTATAATTAATAGGTATGTACCTAGTTAGTCGAATAATATGAGAGCGCGCTGCTACCTACTTTTTTTAATGGCGCTTTTTTTCTCAGACCAATACCTACTGCATCAGACATTTAAAGAAATTGTAAAAATATTATGTTTGCTGTTATAAATTACACCAATACTATTATACTGTTATAAATTACACCAATTACCTTATATTTCGAACTGTATTAAAAACTGCATTTACTTATTATTAATATCTAGTCATTGGTTGAGTAAAATTAACAATAAGATATTTATGAAACCAAGGAACACACTTTAAACAAAGATTCGTCGCACATTTGAAGTGGTTTGCTTTGGAGCCGAGGAATGTTAAGTGGTTCTAACTAACATGTAGTAATAAAAGCGATGCTTACCTTGGTCCACTGTTTATAATTTGGATCATGCCACTTTTGTGATAGTTCCTTCCACTGGCGTCGACACCGTTCTCTGGCATTTTGAGTCCTCAAGAAACACTTCGCCATGCCAGGGTTTCTTCCCAAGAAATCTACCAGAGTTTCTAGCTGAGCCGACGATGGGTGAGAGGAACGTGTCGTCTCATTTGGCCTGGAACATTATTGTTGGATTAGAAAACAAAATAAATACTTACGTATTTTAATTCATATCGCTTATAAATTCCACAACCACAATATAAACTTACTTCATGATTATTTCACAATTATTTTCAGTACTGAAAGAACGAACACAACGCACTGTCGCACTCACTATCAAAATATTATTGTGAGAGACCTGTCTGACATTTTTTTCGTAAGGGAAGCATAGATTATATTCGCGGCACGAATTTAGAGTTTTCTGTTTTTTGACTTAAAAACTGTCTCAATTTTTTTAAATTAAAATATTTTAATTTAAAAATCATATATTAGTTAAAATTCTGTGCCAAAACTCAATAATTGTGTCAAAAAAGTGGAATCGATAAAACTCGACTAACATTAAGTTGCGGTTGGCCGTCACTAGTACAACGTTGGTCGCTTCGGAGCTCACTTCACTTCGCAAGTGACAAGGTGATGCTTACAGAATGCAAAATCAAGGTCATTTTGAACCTTATGCGAAGTGAGAGTGAATAGCGAGGTGAGATGCGTGTTGTTGTCTGAATTTTACAGAATCGACGTACATGAAGCGCTCGGCGTCCTCTGAGAGGACAAATTTCATACATCAAAAAAGATAAATTTAAGTCTACGCGATAGAAAGAGAGGCAACTACTAAATGAATGTTTTGGAGCGAAGGGAGCGGTGTGCGACCTGAATTGCACTTTATTGTGTCGGAGCAAGAGTCGCAATTTATTTAAACGATTTTGAGGAGTGCAACTTCTGTAGGCTAGTATTATTATCTATTCTGTGCTATTACGTTCTCTGCAAAATGAAAATCTACTTTCAACAAACGATACCTACGCAAAAACGTGTTGTAATCGTTTCAGACTTTCACAAGGTAGTTGCCAAAGCTTCTGTTACAAAGACTAGCTCATTGTAACGTAATGTACTAATTCACTCCCACACAGATCCACGCGACCATATATGAACCATAATACTCCATTCAAATGGATCCTAGTCCACTGACTCTATTGTAATTTTTATTCTGTCGTTATGCTGTCTAATTTGATTTTTTTTTAAATGTGTTTTGGCAAACAATGCTGAATCTACTGAGCCTTTAATTGAGAATTTAATAGACGAATCTCAATGCAGAATGCCTGAAAAAAATACAAATCGGCTGAATATTTTTATAGGTAGTTAATATAAAAAGTTTCAGGAAATATCTTAATAAGAGAGGTTATTTAATTTGTTTTTGTATTTTCATTTTATTTATTCACGCAACCAAATGTGGTTACTTGAAAATATAAAAAAAATACTTCGTCTTCGTAAATAACGAAGTACATATCGTCAGAATGGAGATTATTTTCTAATTACCACAATAATTAAAAAAATAGTTAAATGACAACATCTCGTTATGACATTTCTGCATAGCCATTTTATTATATATCTTGTCAGTTCAGTTTTGTGGTGATTAGGAAATAATCTCCGTTAGTATAGTAAAATTAGGTCGCATTTGCAAAAAGATCGGAAGTAATTCGTGTAGTTGTAATTTTTATAGAATCATTAGAAGACATAAATATAAGTTTCCTCTGAGTTTGCACCATTCCTGTTATGTACGGAACATCGTTTAATGTTAGAAGTCCCATTATTTTTTAAATATAATACCTACAATAACAATTTTTTCCATGTTTTGTTACAATTTTAATTACCTATCATTGCATAACTAGCTTACTTAAATCAGATAAATAGTTACCGAGATAATTGACAAAATCTAAGTCTATAAGGCGCCACCTTTTTGACGTCGTAGGTACTTGTTCCACTTATTTACCCATAAAAAATATTCGGCCAATTTGATTTTTTCAGACATCCCCATTATAAACAATCCTCCCACAAAATTTAAAGTCATTCAATCGGCTATTTTTTATGGTCATAATCTGTTTAGATAATATTATTATTTAAACCATTTTCTTAATTTGTGTTCCTTATCGAACTCTAGAAAGTCACCGATAATAAAAGAAAATAGGTAGGTACATCCTAACAAACATTAACCAACCAAATGTTGCAAGATTATTTTGCTTTTAATTTACTTAACAACTATAGGATTTCGAACATCAATCAAAATTGGACGCAAACATATAAATAATAAGATAAAAAATTACGATAACATAATTCTCCTATGTTGATACGTCTATCGAAATAAGTTGAACGATATGTGGGCGCGAATGACCTAACCACAGCATTTGCAAACCATTCATAAAGGCAGAGCGATATTCTGTAAAAGAATGTAATTTTTTCACATCTTCAAGGGACTTCAAGGAGCAAGAGAGGCACTCGAATTGGAACTGTCTCTAGCATGGAAGATTAATTGTATATTTGTGGAGGATTTCTTGCAGAAAACGTAGCTATTTTATTTAAAAAGCTCTCCTACATATTGATAAAAAGCTCCTGATTAAACTTAAAGTTTACCCAAGAACTAGTCGTTATGTAGTATGTCTAGAACTACATTTAACACGATAGAGCAGAGACTTATAGATAATAGAAAAGAAATAAGAGATTATTTGATTTCAAATAAATGAATATTGCGTAACGTATTTTCCAACTATTGTAAATTTTTCACCTATTCTTAAAAAAACGCAAGTTAAAAAAATTCTAAGTAAGTACTTACTTCAACAATCAAACACAACTTTTTCAACCAAATCAACAATTAAAAAGTGCTATTTCAAACACATAATAAATATTCATTTGTCTTTCTTGTTTTATGACTGTAATTTATTACTATGAGGATTAAATATTTATTCTGATTCAATTGTTATGATAAAATCCAAAGTACATCGTAACGGCCGATCCGCCTACATTTTACAATCTCTGTTTAAAGAAGTTAATGTATGAGTAACAATGCCTACGACTACTGAACTGGACAGTTCAGCGAACTTTTAATTGCCCATCGCCCATCATATTTTAAACAATAGCCAATCGTATACCAGTACTTTTATCTAGCATTGTCAATTTTATCAAATAATATGAAAATGTTGATGGCTTTGAAAAATTAAACGTATTAATCTATGCTACACGATAAATTCAGTTTAAGTTTTTTACAGTAAAAACATTTTAAGTACCTATAATGTGATTGTTATGATGGCATACGTCAGTTCGATAGTGTTTCAGGACTTTTCTAAAACCGTGAAGTTTGTTAAAGTGATTGATTGACAAACTTATCTACGATTAGCTACGTTTTCTGGACAAACATTTATAAATTAAGATTGAATACCTACCTAAAGTTAACTTTCCCGCCATTTCCTTCTGTATTCTATCAGTCTTTCCGTCCATTCATCGCTATTTTTGCGTCCATCTCTGCGTAGGCAGAGCACTAAATGTCTAGATGTGTTATCTCAAGAAGATATGGACTAAGCTGTTTACGAATTGATCGGTGGTGATGAAAGACGTGCTCTAGTATCCACCAGTCTATAAAAGAAAACTTTTTTAACTGCCCCGGAAATATTAGATCTCAGCTGTTAGCACCGATATCTTGAATGGACTGTAGTAAATCCAGATCAGTTTATTCAAGGTAAGTATAATAATTATACTGTTGTTTCTTATTGCTTCTATATTTAGTTGGGTTAAAATTTAAAGTACGGTTGCAAATAAATTGTTAAAGAAGCAACCAATGGTAGCTAGATTAGTAGTAGGCAGTAAGAATAATAACACCATTTATTTTAATACAAACCAAACGTCATTTCTATACGTTATCATTTTATAGCAACATTATTTTAAATACTTACATTTCACCGGTCGTTTGTTCTGATTTGAAAATCGCCATATTGGCGCTGAGAGCAGTAGATTCTACTATGGCAGTAGTGAGTAGTGAGTGTACTTGGAACTTAGTTCCAAGTACACTCACTTCTACCAATAGTAGAATCTACTGCTGCTCTCAGCGCCAATATGGCGTTTACAAATCGGCACAAAAAATTGCTGTCATTTCATGACATTAGCCTGTCCAGCGTACTTTGTATAATGGACGTCAGTGGTTGCAACCATTAACGTTTATCTGATGGAGCCGCCAGGTGGCGCCAAACTGGGCGTCACCCTTGGCACTGCGAATTTGTCGCTGTAAGTGACATCACATGATGACGGTTGAGCTTGATTTGATAATCCGATTAGCATTAACGAGATTAACATTTGGTAGTACTTCGTCATTAAAAGATTGGCATCTTACAACTTATAATCATGCTTAATGTTCCACAGAAAATAAATGAGCTTTGAAAACAGATTATCACCACAAAATAGAAAGAGGATAGAAATCAAGCTTAGTACAACGTGCGCTCGAGCAACGCACACACAGGCGCGGTCCGAGGGGGGGGGGGGGGGGTCACAGGGGACATGACCCCCCCCCCCCCCCCCCCCCCCAAAAAATCGTACACGTCACGTAGAAAAAGCTACAAAAAATTTACAGAAAAGCAATTATTATTATTATTAGTGACCCCCCCCCCCCCCCAAAATTTCAGGCTGCGACCGCGCCTGCGCACACATAGACACCCTCTCACCGACACGGAATATCCGGAATGTCAGACCAATCTTAAAACGAGTCGCAGTGTCTTCGGTCTCGGTGAGAGCTGTCTATGTTTGTGTGCGTTGCACGCGTAGTAGGTGCTAAGTAAGCTTTATTTCTTTTTTGTCCTCTCTCTCTATTTTGTGCTATCACGCTAGTATGCCTCTAGAGGCGTAGTAAGTAGCCTCTAGACAGGTTTGGGCACGTCACCGATCACAAAATTCATTATGGACTACGAAAAAATTACGAATTAATTTGACTTAAATTACGAGTATTTATTGAAACATTGCATATTGTACCTATTTTTTGTAGTAAATAAAGAGTTCTGTTGATTAGTATTTATTATTATTTTTTCCCAATAATCACAGTCAAAATTATTTGATGGCACGTTTATGACCTCATTTAAATTTCTTTAGAAAAATGGCACATAAAGGTTGATACATAAAGGTTCGCCATCCCTGCCAAAGTCCCTGGGGCCCTATTTTTGAATCGCTCGACTCCAATCGAGCGCTCGTTTCTACTGATTTTCGTTCGACATCTCATTGTTTTGAGTCATATGTCGAACGAAAATCAGTCAAAAAGAGCGCTCGACGCTAGTCGAGCGATTCAAAAATAGAGCCCCTGCTCTGGAGGCATACTAGCATTGCCTAGCTTGGCCTCTAGCCTAGCTTGGCATGCTGCCTCTAGAGGCATACTAGCGTGATCTGCGTGATAGCCCAAAATAGAGAGATATAATATACTAGTATCTTTAGAATAATAACACCTAGAAGCCGTGTCCTCGTATGCAAAGTGAGGCAACTAATACCAAGCCCAATGGCTTAGTTTTCAAATTTATATCCTTCATACGTTAACTAATCGTAACTGAAACCCAATGATATAGAATTATTATAAATATTATAAATGTAAGAAAATTGAAACTGTTTTGTACTTAATCGGTATGTTTAGGTAATAATGTAGAATAACAATCTGAAAACGGAGCCATTTTGGCTGTTTTAGTTGCCTCACTTTTGACAGTGCGCTTTGTAGAGAACTATCGTTCTAGGTGTTATTATTCTAAGCTAGTATCTATAAATAAGATACAGTATTTTACACAATACAGCTCTATTTGTTTTATTTCTGTTAAAAACTACAAAAAATCAGTTAACGCATGAAAAATTTTCATCACACATTGTACGATTATTATCATAAATGTTTTCTAAAATTGACAGTAGGTACTTCATGTTGGTACAGCTACAGTCACTAGCAATAATTATCAAATTACACCTAAGTGGTTTCTTTTAAAAAGTGCCAGTTTTATTAGTGTAGCTTCTTCCAAAATTGTTCATTACTAAAATAACGTTCCCAAGAAGTGACGTGACCAAAGATCCTAGCATGTAATTAGTTAATTGGTCAAACCCCGAATTTATGTCATACGCCAATTGACCAAAGATTAATGAACTTCAAGAATTGCTAAACCAAAACAAAACTGATTGTGTGGATCGGAGCGAGTGAAACACTCTCACCATTTAATCATGGACAATTGTCGGCAATAAACCAAGAATGGGTTCTGCAGTTAATATCAATGTAATGTGCTGTCAGTTTAATCCAAGCTTATCTGGAATTCTGAAGCTGTAGTGCGAAAGTTCGACGACATTTAGCTCATTGCAAACTTGCCAACAGAACTCTCTTTAAACTTTATTGCACATATTTGAAGGCATATAGGTCATATCTCAGCTGAAGTGGCAGTGGGCTGGATACATAGCGAGAAGAACCGATGACCGTTGGGGCGGAAAGGTTCTGGAATGGCGACCGCGCACCGGACGACGCTCCGTGGGTAGGCCCCCGACAAGGTGGACCGACGTAAGGGTGAAGGTCGCGGGAAGCCGCTGGATGCGGGCAGCGCAGGACCGATCGTCGTGGAGATCCTTAGGGGAGGCCTATACCCAGCAGTGGGTGTCGTGCGGCTAATATGATGATGATGATGAGGTCATATTACTGATGTCTTGACCTGAGATAGACAGTCCTCAACCCTATAGAAATGAGGGTAGTATGTTTTATTTATAAAAGGCGATTATATTAATGTTAAAGGTAACAAAAATACCATGTTAGGCAGCTGAAATCAGTTATAGTTACCTACCTGGGGCCGTACCGGCTAACGCATCGATTATCGAAAAGTCTGCCGAGTTTTAAATTAAAACAGATAAATCGAGCCCCAATTGGGCCAAAATAGCGAACCCCAATTCATGATGTCACACGAACATCGATATCTTCCAAATTACGTCAACAGAAAGTACAAAACGAAATGCCTTACTTTGATTTATCTGTTTTAAGTTGAAACCCGGCAGACTTTTCGATAATCGATTTGTTAGCCGGTACGGCCCCTGGTATAATAGTCGCCCACTCAGTATTTTTGTCACTCATTTAAATTATTTATCTCCCACATATAGTTGCTCGTTTTACTTATTTTTTGTAATTCACAGATTGTCGCCCGTTTACTTATTTTGTCGCCAACAAAATAAACTGCCGGGTTCAGTATTTAAGTATCCCATTAAATAAGCTATAAATGGTTTTGTGCAATGCGATGTATTTAACGGCTTCCATATTTTGGGCGTAACAACGTCTGGCTATTGTTTTATCTTAGCTACTGAAAAAATATTATTTTGGCTACCATATGCCTGTCTGCCATAATGTGACTCAAGGCTCAAGGATAATATGAACGTGTAGCAAGGATTATATTCGAGGGTAAACTGTAAGCGAAATATTCACTATGATGTTTAGCTTTTATAAAAAAACTAAAAAAAAAATAATTGAGTAAATTGAGTTCCGTTCCAAAGCTAGAGTTCGTCACAACATAGACCGGGCGGCCACCGCACGGTTACCTACCCCATCGAGTTACTGGATATTACCACCTTCCACGAGAAGAAGACCTTAAATAGGTAAGAAAAATGTTGGTCTGCCGGGGCTCAACCTGGAGGAAGCTTGGTGGTGCAAAGCTGTGCTACCTACTTTTGACCATCATTTTACCTCATGTGGTTACTGAACAAAACCTTTTCGTTGCTTTTAGTCTCTATTAGTAGAGTTTAAATAATTATGTCTGCCGAGCGAATTCTTGGAGGGTTCCGCAGTCCAACCATTTTTAGGGGCCGCATGGGGGTGCTATTTTACCTCATCGAGTTACTGGATGAAACCAAGTTCTCCTAGTAGCTAAGATGATCCCCTTTAAATATTAATTGGTCTGCCAGTTCGCAACTTGGCAGTTTTTGCAGTCCAACCAAATAACTACATAGTATAAAACAAAATCGCTTCCCGCTGTCTGTCCCTATGTATGCTTAGATCTTTTAAACTACGCTACGAATTTTGATGCGGTTTTTTTTATGGATAGAATAATTCAAGAGGAAGGTTTATATGTATAATACTTGCATAATATAGTAGAGAAACACTGATAATTTTAAAGGTTTCTAATGTGTTCCGTAAATAAACACATTTTTTTGCGCTTCCATTGCAAACTCTGGCTGAATCCTACGAGATAGATCAAACAAATGTACTACAGTATTGTCCACCTTAAAAAGGTCCACAAAAACGTCTTCAATGCTATATGTCTACCCCTTAGGGATAACCCACAATAACCATTTTTATCCTTTCTTTATATGAGAAATAATGGCTTATTTACGAAACAATTTTAAGCAATACAACATTAATCCTTATCCAATTAAGTACCTTAAATACATTGTGCATGCATGTGATATACAGGGTCACTGGAAATATGACGTATTCCTGCTAAGGGGTTATAGATGAGGTCAAAACAAATATTTTTTGTCATATAATTTTTTCTCAAAAAATTACTAGTTTTTGAGTTAATTGAAATTAAGTATTTTTTGCCAAAAGTACGTTTTCAGACACAAAAATTTAAAATAAAAAATAACTACTCATTCGATTCCGGATTTTTTATCATTTTGGGATAGAAAACAATCTGAGTGTTGATAATGAATAAAAAAAACGTGGGCCCAATGCGGATCGGGCGGTCGGTGTTAACTCAATGTACCTTACATTGAGCCCTTGGTTCTGGCTGCATTTACAGTCGTTAACACTGACCAAGCCACATTGGGCCCACGTGGTGGGTATGGCCCGTCCGCTTTATCCATCCACAAGCCAAAAGGAAAGCCTGGCTGATATGCATGGTTATTTGTGATACAGTTTGTATAAAATTTTGACTCATCGGCGGAAAATAATCATGTCTTAAACTCACTTTGACGAAAGTATTTTTAGTAAGTACGACCATTTATGGCAAACTAGCTTCCGCCCGCGACTTTATCCGCATTTACATTCGAGAAAATCCCTAGGGAACCTTTAACCAAGATAATAGTATCCTCTTATGTTTTAATCCGGCTTATAAAGTATACGTGTGCCAAATTTCATCCAAATCCGTTCAGTCTTTTTGCGTGATTGATTAACAATCATCCAAACAAGCAAACTTTCAAAATGTAATAAGTAGGATAATACGGCCACCTCCGAAGCGCTTGAAGTAGGAAATTTTTCTACATGAAATGGGACTGCTATTTAGTTAAGTCTTAATTTCTCATTTTTTATTTAAGTTATTATTAAGTTTTATACCTTAACTGAAAGCTGAATAGATGGTGATGTTTTTAAAATATTATGCACGCTTAGTTACTAGGAATTTTTTAAAGATATTTGATGCTATTTCAAAAAAATCTGAAAAAAATAAAAATAAAATATGCTTTTAAGGATTGAATTTTTTATAAATACCTGTATTTTATGAATTTTTTTTTATTCATTATCAACACTCAGATTGTTTTCTATCCCAAAATGATAAAAAATCCGGAATCGAATGAGTAGTTATTTTTTATTTTAAATTTTTGTGTCTGAAAACGTACTTTTGGTAAAAAAATACTTAATTTCAATTAACTCAAAAACTAGTATTTTTTTGAGAAAAAATTATATGACAAAAAATATTTGTTTTGACCTCATCTATAACCCCTTAGCAGGAATACGTCATATTTCCAGTGACCCTGTATATTAATATAGCCTTAGTATCAGCACTGCACCCGTGCGAAACTGCGAAGCCAGGGTGAGTCGCCAGTTTAATATAGTTTGTAAGTTCTCCTAGTATCTAAAATGATGCCTTTAAAGTTCGCAACCCGGCAGTTTTTGCAGTCCAACCAAATTTATTGTTATTTAAATGTTAAATGTTCAGTCTACAGACGAAATTTTACTTGCTTGCTTGTTTCTTTGTATTGATTTATGTAGGTATTTATTTACATGCTGAAGTATATTATACATACTTATGTTATGGACTATGTACAGGGTCAAAAATTGTTAAAAAAAACAAAAAACCGACTTCAAAAAACTTACCTCTAAAAAGCAAGAAATAATATTCGTAATAATAAAACACGTCTATTGAAGTCGGGTGGGGCTGGAGTACAAATCCCTTTTTTTTATTCTAAAAGCCCCACCCGACTTCAATAGACGTGTTTTATTATTACGAATATTATTTCTTGCTTTTTAGAGGTAGGTTTTTTGAAGTCGGTTTTTTGTTTTTTTAAACAATTTTTTATTTTTTTATTTTTAGTGTAGGTACCTTTTGTTTTAGGTAGTGTAGGTATATTATTAGGTAGAAATTAAAATCGGCTCAGCCAAACGTGAGTTAATCGCGGAGAAACATACATACATGCGGGTCAAACTGAGAACCTCCTTTTTTAAGTCGGTTAAAGAACTACACTTAAGATATCCCTTTTCCAACGAAAAAATAATTATCTTATTCAGTTCATAAACAAAGAAGTTATACGACTGATCATCGAGGTAGTTCACACAAAATCATACTATTTTCGTGCTTTTTTCAAGATTACTTAAAAAGTACTGAACCGATATCAAAATTTTAAAAAATGGGACCAACTTGGGAGTTTACCTAATGTAATAACGTTTGAATCATTTCAATCGGTCCAGCCGTCTTCGAGTAATCGGTGTACATACAAAAAACAAAAAAAAAAAAAAAACTGTTCGAATTGAGTACCTCCCTCCTTTTGAAGTCGGTAAAAAAAGAAACAAATAAGTCACACACAACACGACACAATGTTTTAATTTCTTACGAAACGATTATTGTTATTGCTTATGAACTTAATCTAAAATAGGAAAGTACTGCAAGATGGGGGATACTTTGATCACTTTTGAAATTCAAATAGCTATATTTTTCAAAAACAAACTTGCCCAAACGAAAAAAAAATGAGTTTAAGTAAGAATAGTATCGGTTTTTACACATTTTTAGAATAAAATGTAAACTATATTTTTTAACCATCCATTTCAAAGAAATGAAAATTCAGCTTATCAAATTTAAACTGATTTTGAGGCTGAATATAGGGTGATCAAAGGATCATCGTATATTTTATAACGGGGTTTGAAAGTTTTTTTTTATTATGTTTAACCCTTTAATATAAATATAATAAAAATAAAAACTGGCCCACAGGATTTCGCGCTAAAGCTATTCATATATATTGGGGTTATTTTGATCAATGATACGAATTGTTTATTAAATAGAGTATTGGTAAAACTAAATCTTAATCAGTTATGACAAAGCAGTCTATTTTTAGTCTTTAATTTTCATCATAAAAATAATGTCACCCCACATTGATTAATTGATCAAAGTAAACCCGTCCTCTGATCAATGACACCTCTGATTGTTTTTAAACCTTTAAAGTAGGTACGAAATCAACAAAAACCCTTGTGCTTCACATTCCTTAGAGTGTATACTTTTAGATATAACAAACAATAATTATGGAAATATTATAATGGGACATTCTATTCTAGCATGAAAAAAAAAAACTTTCGATATTTTATACCAATGTATTAATTTTAACTTCATTTAAGGTTCATACAAAAATATAGAAACACAACTCAAAAATCAACAATTAATTCAAAAAAGCCAAAAACTTAAAAATCGTAAACACAGAAATGACCACTCACCACAGAAATCATCAGATTAATAAAAAAAAACTTAATGAGAATCAGTGTTCACACGTTTTATAACACAGCTGAAAAAACAACGTATTTAAAAAAAATACTATCAAAATATCTAGATTAGAAACATACAATTCAATCAGTCTTTTGTTATAATCAATTCCCCTCTGGACGACTTCGTAATTTTCTTAAACTTGACACTTTCCCATCTCGCCTAATTTTTACCTCGGCTCTTTCTTAGTTGGTTTCTTTCTTAAACTTGTCACTTTCCCAACTCGTCTCATTTTTAACTCGGCTCTTTCTTAGTTGGTCTCTTTTTTATGCTTGACACTTTCCTAACTCGTCTTATTTTTAACTCGGCTCTTTCTACAATTTTCTAACTAATTTTTTACTCACACTTTTTAACTCGGCTCTGTCTCTTTCGCCGTGTTCTTAGCCGTGGTCCACCGGATCATTTCACGGGGGTGCAAGGGGTGCACTTGCACCCCCCCCCTGTCAAAAAATATACATCGAAAAACATGTATGTAGTGTAATATGATTTATTTAAAACTTGTGCTAGCCAAAAGTTGCTGACTAATTTTCACTTTTACAATTTTTTATTTGTTTTTTTTTAATTGACATTTTAGCAATCACAATGCTATTTTTGTACAATACTAAAAATATATCAGAAAAATCAAACCCACGACGAAGTCATTGGACTGGTCGCGAGTTCCGCGCCTTAGTATTTTTTTTTCTAGTACATTATTTAGAGGTTTATTTTTCATATAGAACTCGCCGCGGCCAGCCGCCGTCAAGCTCAATTTTAATTATTTTCAGCCCTAGTGTGAAAAGCCGTGTTTTCCACACGCTCTGTTCGATTTGAATAAACATCACTTTCCAAGTATGAGAAATGAAACGTATCTCTTCTCACTTATGCTCTGAAATAATTTAATTGTTTTTTATAAAAAAAAATGCAAGTGGTTCCACATTTACTTGTTAAATTGGTGATAATGCCTGCGGCTCGGGCTTCAAACCATCCATTACAAGATACTTAAATGGTAGCTACCCGCACTCACCTGGAACGTACTATCTATGTATTAAGTTTACTAAAATTTCGCGCTGTTTTTACGTGTTTTCAGTGATGTATGTATTAAATCAGGTGTTATTTATACGTTTATTATTTACTCATCAAATTTTTGCTGTGGTGATATTACTTTTAACTCTTCACAGTCTAAACTTTTTTCGATCTCCCCTATTGAGTAATATTTCAGCTATTCTTTATTTGAATGTGTAAGAAACTTCTATAATATGTCAAAATAGTGCGTTGGAATATGGATCATAATGTTGGAGCATAAAGCATAAAGTTGGATATTTAATATACAGTGCATAAAGTTGGATATTTAAGGCCTTAAGATGGGTCAAATCCCATTATTTCCTCTGTGATCCCAATATTCAATTCAAATTATTGAAATATTACGCGCGTGAAGCTATCATGGAAAAAATATATAATGTACTTGAAATAATACATAATAGATTTAATTGAAAGCATTTATAAAAATGTTACCAACTTTGATGTAAAAAAATATTCCGTGGACCCCGTATCTGGTCTTATTTGCTTAATTTCTCGGAAACAGAACATACGTTTATGTTTAAACCAACCATAAAAATCGGCGATGTTAATACCTTCAATCTTAATTGAACAGATATTTTCAACTAACTTGAAAGCGAAGAAAAGTAATAAAAACATGTAAAAATTGAGAATTCGGTGCTAGATCTCAACGCAACCGCCGCGTTGGATCGCGCACTGATTTAAATCCAAAGTGAGTAGAGTAACGTTCGATTTCATTCATTATTATGGGTTTTAAATTTAAAAGGAAAATCTGTTGATTTTTTTATTAAAATCAAAAGAAATTTTATAATGCTTGCCTCTGATATTGCACCCGTTTGCTAAATAATATTTGTGGATATAGTTTTTGTTCTTTTATATAATGCAACTCGGCATTTTTATACTATTTTTGTATGGCGTTTGCTCACTCGACGGAGGAGCAATATTAAAGTATGCGGAGCTACGCATTCTTGATATAACACGGGTACCGCCAACATGCGACTTCTGCTGGGGGTAAAAAAACTGTAATGGGGTTGTTCTAAGGTTCTAAGAGTTTTTCTTGCCTTGAAAATAGCTTGTCACCAGTGCACTGCTAAAAAAAATGTTTTAACAAAAACACCTGCAGACATTTAATGGTATGGGCGCCATTTGCTTTTCGCAGTATAGTGCTGCCAACGCCTTAAAAAACTGTTCAGATATGTTCAGAAACCAAGAAATAAGAGATTTTTAAATTGATAGTTGTTATCAATGTAACCAACCCCGTAATGACAAAATACTCCCATTTTACGGTAAGTACAAAATGAATAGTTTTTCGCATATTATAAACTAATTGTATTTTATATTTCAGTTTAAAAATAATAGGTAAACAGAAATCAACCAAATAAATAAAAAATAAAAATTTCGTCCATAGACAGAAAAATTAAAATCAAACTATATTAAACTGGCGACTCACCCTGGCTTCGCACGGGTGCAGTGCTGATACTAAGGCTATATTAATCTATATCACATGCATGCACAATGTATTTATGGTACTTAATTGGATAAGGATTAATGTTGTATTGCTTAAAATAGCTTCGTAAATAAGCCATTATTTCTCATAAAAAGAAAGGATAAAAATGGTTATTGTGGGTTATCCCTAAGGGGTAGACATATAGCATTCAAGACGTTTTTGTGGACCTTTTTAAGGTGGACAATACTGTAGTACATTTGTTTGATCTATCTCGTAGGATTCAGCCAGAGTTTGCAATGGAAGCGCAAAAAAATGTGTTTATTTACGGAACACATTAGAAACCTTAAAATTATCAGTGTTTCTCTACTATATTATGCAAGTATTATACATATAAACCTTCCTCTTGAATTATTCTATCCATAAAAAAAACCGCATCAAAATTCGTTGCGTAGTTTAAAAGATCTAAGCATACATAGGGACAGACAGCGGGAAGCGATTTTGTTTTATACTATGTAGTTATTTGGTTGGACTGCAAAAACTGCCAGGTTGCGAACTGGCAGACCAATTAATATTTAAAGGGGATCATCTTAGCTACTAGGAGAACTTGGTTTCATCCAGTAACTCGATGAGGTAAAATAGCACCCCCATGCGGCCCCTAAAAATAGTTGGACTGCGGAACCCTCCAAGAATTCGCTTGGCAGACATAATTATTTAAACTCTACTAATAGAGACTAAAAGCAACGAAAAGGTTTTGTTCAGTAACCACATGAGGTAAAATGATGGTCAAAAGTAGGTAGCACAGCTTTGCACCACCAAGCTTCCTCCAGGTTGAGCCCCGGCAGACCAACATTTTTCTTACCTATTTAAGGTCTACTTTTCGTGGAAGGTGGTAATATTCAGTAACTCGATGGGGTAGGTAACCGTGCGGTGGCCGCCCGGTCTAACAGCAAGAGCAGTCAGACAGACATTTGACATCCGCAGAGCGCAGACGCCGCGGCGTCGCGTCGCGGGCGGTCGCGCCTCGGAAGTGACGCACGCGCACCGCATAATGGCTTGCATAATTTAAGGACGGCTCTTATAAAGGTCGTTTTATAGCAGAAAGATACTTTACGAAAGAATTTCAATAGATAGAATTCGTTTATTTTTGGACAACTTTAGCTATTATTACTATTAGGTATTTATTTTGATCGTCTGTATCCGACTGCTTTTTAGCGAATATTAGCAAACTCTAATTATGGTTAATTTCAGATTATTTTTCAACGAGGGAGAGGCTTAAAATTATTTGATAATAGAAACCTTTTCTAAGAGATAGCTAAATTAAGTCTCTCGTAATCCTAAATCATTGAATAAGTATAGTAAATAAATGGTGATCAGGGAAAAAGATAATAGAATGTATGTTGAGTATGAGATGTATGTATGTTGAAATTAAGTGGTTTTATTTAACTTTCCCTTAGAAACAATTATAATTTTTAGTTACAACAACAAGCCTTTTTTTCATAGAGTAGTTTTTGACAGGAGAATTGTACATTAGAGTAAAAAATAATATCCCTGCCATTATGGGGAAGTTAAAGAAATCTCAGTCCATACAGCCAAGCCTTCAGTACATAATATTATTGTAGGGACATTTTTATGAATATAACAATAATAGGTAGTTAATGAGAAAGTGTTCTAGACTATCTAAAGCACAAAGATTTAAATCTTTGCTAAAGCAGACATGGGCGACGTTTGCTTCAAGTATTCCGGGTGTAGTGCGCTTCCACCTTCGGCCTTATCGTCATTTAACATCAGGTGAGATGAAGGCCAAGCACTATCCTGTTATGTATAAAAAAATAAAGCTATTTATACGGTTTTTGAACTAAAAGTCGTGGGCATCATAAACTCCGCGCGAATGTCCGCGTGTGTTTACCCAACACGTTTTATTGTGGACGCTGGGAATCGTCGTATTTCTTGCAACACTCGTTATTACGCTATTTCGCTTCACGTGACTCACCATGGTAACTGAGGCCTAAAATAAAAACATAGTACAAAAACAGGCCAAGTCAAAATCACGTTTGTTATTTGGGAGTCCCCCTTTAATATTTATTTTATTCTGTTTTTAGTATTTGTTGTTATAGCGGCAACAGAAATACATCATCTGTGAAAATTTCAACTGTCTATAGCTATCACTGTTCATGAGATACAGCCTGGTGTCAGACAGACAGACAGACAGCGGAGCCCTATTGCTATAGGGTCCCGTTTTGACCCTTTGGGTACGGAACCCTAAAAAGGCTTACTAATAAATTTAGTTCTTTTCACGCTGCGCAGTTCTAGAAAGGATGGAGTATACTCACACCGCAAAAGAGAGAGAGTATTGTGCTCACACTTACTTTTGTAAGAACTATTATATTAATACTACCTTGAGAATATCTTCTTGTTTGTATATTTTCGAGAAAAATACTTAAAATATTTTTATTCTTTCTGTAATTTCTTGTACATACCCTCCTGAAAAGGAGCTGAAACTTCGCAAAATGTAAAAGCTTTTAAGTAGTTCAAAATAACACAAAAAAATCAATGTACTTACCTACCTACATTTATAGAATGCATTGAAATCCGTTATGTTTCTTGCAATAGAATACAAAACGACAGTTTTATCGGCTACTAGCAATTGGTCGGCGCTTATCGAGACAACAGTGCATTGTCATTACAATACAATTCCGATATTATTTAGTATTCATTTCGCAGGACGTGAGCCGTCCGATGAAATTTATGATACGTCTATTATTAACACTGGTGTCATAGTGATATCATGGCGAGTGGAGAGCTTACACGTAGCTTTGAAGTGTCGAATAGAAATCTTTCAATAATACTGAAAAGTTAATTTAGTAATTCAAAATCAAATGTTTAAATTATTTATTCCATTTACTAAACGCGAATTTAAAAAAAAATATATTGACACTGTAATCATTTCGAACTAACGTTCTAAAACCAATATGTAGGTACATTATTATTATTTCTCTGGTTATACATATTATCTAGTACATTTAACAACACCCAAAATCACCCAAAATCAGACCCATTCTCAAGAAAGAAGGAAACTAGCAACTTGTGCTATTCGACATACTCGCTGTTTCAAAAAGGCTAAATCATTGCAAATAAATGGGTTATTCCCAGAAGTCCAAGCTCTATTGTTTTCAAGAAATGTAAGTTCATACTTGGTTCCCAACGGGTCCACGAAATATCTATTTATAAAATTTAGGAATATCTTTGTAGAGCTTCGTTAGTCGTCGTGAATGTCGGCTACACAGTCGTTAACGCCATGTATATAGTGATTTACAAATGGCAGGATGACACAAAAATCCCGCTGCTGTAGATGGAGATGTGCATATGGGTTATTTTTTGGTAATTTTTCAATTATGTCTAAAAATTGTTGATTATAATAATAATTGTTGTGGTAGTTGGACAGTAAACGAATTAAAATCTAATTGAATGAAAGAAAACCAAAATATGTTGTAAAATTTATATTTACGAAAATTCGCTTCCAACATTCATTCTTCAAACAAATAGCAAACAACAAAATAACAGGTACACATCAGCTGCCCACTGATTATCTAATTTTGTTGCAATCAACTTTGACAGAAATCGAGGTGACACTGCTGCTTTATAAGAACAACGACGAACGACAACTATCTTACTTAAAGCAGCAATGCAACTGCGATTTCAATCGATTTCATTCGAGAATTGTTAGCAACAGACTTACGTAATTCGGGGTCCGGTCTGGTTGGTGCTAGTACTGCCAGTGCACCGACTGGTGGACTTCGAAAAATGTTCGCTGCGCTCAAGAGTGGACTGGTGGACGATTTGTGAATCAGCCAAATTATCCTGCCATTGCGGCCCAACAACTTTGGTAGGTTGGTAACTATAGATCACGGGGGGGCTAATTGGCGATCGTGTAGCCCAAGTTTCATATCCCGAGTTTATGATGTCAGCCTTTGTAAAGTCAGTAAGCTGGTTGGAATTACCCATCGGTAATTCCAACCAGCTGAAGGTTAGTGTCAGATTGCCTTCCTCCGGAACAAGTTCACGAGCAATGAATATGGCATTAAAAGTATACCTAGCATTCAACTCGCTGACCTACATCCTGATGGGATGGAGGTCAGGTCAGTGCTGCACCAGTCCCGATGTCATATTATGTATTATAATTTCATAATTTTTTTTCTAATGTCAGAATTAACAATCGACACCGTTGAGGTGGACATTTCTTATTCCTCGTTAGATTTTGTCACAAAATTCTGAAATAATAAACTATTTTTTTTGGTGGATGTAATTTTTTGCGCTGAAAAGATGAGTTTGGTTCTTTATGTATCAGTACAAATAAATATCTGCAGGTTAACTTTCCCATATCTATCGTAACGTAAGCCCTATTCAAGAAGAAACAACTTTGTTTCATTCAAATGTAGAAACCAACAAATTGATTCGTTACACTGAAAGTTTATTTCCCGAGCTCCAACGTAACATAGGAGCTTGCGATTTTCTCCTCGTTCCATCATTCTAAAGCTTTGCATAACAGACAAAGATTTGCTTGAGTCTGTTTGCCTTCTCAAAACAACTCGTTGTTGGCTCTTATACACGCAAACACGTTTGAATAAATAATAGTGAATATTGACGCTGCATTTTCAAGAGCCCACCACAGAGACTATTTTTTTGCTGTTTCTTGCAAAAAGTTTTTTTTTTGCAGAATCATAGTATCTTCAGATATTTTATGTAAACCAAAAATGTGCACTTGCCACACTAAACAAATTACATACACAGATATTTTGATATTCGGTAACATAAAAGACCAAATTAATCCACTTAAATCAGAAAAAATACTTATTAAGCCAAACTATTTAGTCCAATGCTAAAATCGAAGGATATTTCAGCGCTACAACATCATCCCAAAAATCCGATTGATCAGCGATTGAATATGTAGAACTCCAAATTAGCTAGCGAAGTACTCTTGCTGCATTTGACTTCAAAGAGATTCAAACTTCGCAAATAGAGTAACAAAAGAGAATCTTTCGACTCAGAAGATTTCCCCGAATCCTACAGAACTTCACACCGCGTAGCTTCATGTCGTTGCTCCCATGTTTATTCGCTT
The DNA here is from genome assembly GCA_943789525.1 of Agriphila geniculea. Classification (NCBI taxonomy): domain Eukaryota; kingdom Metazoa; phylum Arthropoda; class Insecta; order Lepidoptera; family Crambidae; genus Agriphila; species Agriphila geniculea. Next base: position 5,017,302 of record OX038883.1, read on the forward strand.
TTACCATCTTTTACTACTCCCTTTGAATCTTCTATTCGCTACAATATAATTATGTTTACAACCTATGATTTGTTAGGCTTTACACTTAGCAACGACTTTTACAAAGATTGTTTGTGTAACAAAATTACACAAGACTGTTATTATTTCTGGCTCTTTTGATGTTGGTTTTTTTAATTTTATGAACTTGCGCATACGCGCATGTTTGAATAGTTTTTGATTCTGCAAAGTTCTTTCACATTTCCGGTAGTGGAAAATCCTAAATTAATACATCCTCCTAACATTATTAGTATTCAAGACTGCTCCCTGAATGCATCAATTAAATATTTTAGCACCAATATAATTAATCTAATGACAATGGACCGGAAATCACAAACAATATGTTCTGATACTTATTAAAGTTGCATTACACATTGAGTTGCATAGGTTTCATCCAAACAAGCTTGAGAGTCGTATCAGGTATCGGTTTTGCATAGTAATATTAATATTATTCTGTCCAATACAGCCTTGGCTTAACGCGAATATGCCTAGGACCATTTGCAAAGTCTAGAGCAGTTTGACCTCGATCCTAAGCCACAAACGGTGTTGACATTTTTGGACACTTGGTATTCAAAACAAATAGGACCACACAATACAAAATAAAAATTGGTTAGATATTGAGAATGAAAATTCTGTCTTGCCGTGGTTGAAACTTGTGGACTGGAATTGATACCATTAACGCAGAATAGGTTTAATTACTTATATTAGTTGGCATTACCAAACCCCATTTTACCAGTTCCTATCTCTAAAATAACAGTTTCGTAAAGCCAGCTAAGTTCCAGCTTTTACAGATTCTGTTCCATTTTTAAAAAAAACCAAAAGTTTGTGACATAACGTTATACTTAACAATAATACCTTGACGGTGAAACAGGCACTTAACTTCGATTTTCTTCATTTAAAAAAAAAATCGGGTTGCACTTCAGGAGTGCTGGCAGAAGTGAAAACTTGATATTTTGGAATTGTTAGGGAATAATTTTGCACGAATTGCCGTCTTACGAATTTACTCTGCATTTGAATTTACGAATACAGAACAGTATTGTATGAAAGTCTTAGGTCTTATCCATAGCTTGACAGAAAATCCAGTTTTGACATTAAATAAAAAAATTAGCGCGTTGCTATGGTGACACAAGTATTTACGTCTTGAAATGACGCGCCGCCATTTTCACCACGCCCCGTAGAAAGAGAGGGGGATACTTCCGCCGCCGGCTGTCTACTCTCCATCCATCACATCCGTCTTACGAATTTTCGATCAGGGTCACGTGATTCTTAATGACGCGAGTTTTCCCCATTACAAAAAAGCGTACAACGCCGCTAAAGAAATTTTCACTTAAAAATTGTTGGGACACGTGGGACACACACGAACGCAATTTTTATGGTTTTCTTTTTTAAAATCAGCGAAAGTCCAAAATTCTACATAAGTATATTTTGTGGCAATTTCTCGTTGCTACTTACTATAACATTCGCAAAAGCATTTCATAAAAAATACAAAGTTTGTACAAATTCAAGTCATCCCTAAATTATAATGTTTCGATGTGAAGCATCTTCATCGTGCTTTGTGTGCAGTCACGGCCCATAATTAACTCTTTCTCCGGCGGCTTTTGTAAATGAGCTGCTCTCCCGTGGGATTGCTTTGAACATACCATGACTTATGGGCCAGGTTATGAGTCGGACGAGACGTAATTTTTAACTGCTTAATAATGCCCATTTAACTTGCTTGAACATTAACGTAGGTAATTATGTGTAATTAGATCGGATACTTTAAGATTGGCTTTAGGTTATATTTTTATAAGAATCTTACTATGATGCATTAAATTAGGCAGTCTAAACATTCCTTTAGTCAAAATGCAAATAAAAGAAAAAATCTATAATAGCCAGATCGTTTTATTTTTCACGCAACCATCGTAGCTTTGAGATTAACCCTTCTCTCTCGCCGTCCAAACCGCGTCTATCTCAGATGTTATCATGTAAGGCTCTACAGCTACGCTCGTGGGTCCTTTATCGATTCATTTTATCGATTATTGGTGTAGGATAAACGATACCGCAAGATATACACCCAGATACGAGTTATTTACATACCATTACTTTTATAATTAGACCCTTAAGTGTTACGAGATGAAATCACTCGATAATGATACCTAATTAATGATTTAATATTCGATTACATTGTTATGCTATTTCAGCCGCCTTTTAATCCTTATTACTTTTTATTTTGTTATTTAAATTATTAGGTAGAGTCAGGCTGTATAGTCATATACTTTGCCTTTTATTAGTATTGCGAAAACATATTTCTTGGCTGTATGCTGTTTTCACGCCATTGCATTGTCCGTTGAAAAGGGAAGAAAAAAAGTTTTGTAAAAACTAAAAATAAAAGTGCGGGAAAATGATGTTAGGTATTTTTCAGGTATTTTTGTTGAACTTAAATAAAATTTGAGTACTTACTTATATCCTAAGTTCCTTTGCAGACTGTTATAATTTTGAGTTATGTAATTATTGTGTAATGAAAAATTTTGCATTATTCAAGTTAATTACTTAATTTTTATTTTTTTTTCATCTTGTTTCAGATCGCTGCTAGTAGCAGCCATCGTTCTTAGTAATTGTGTCACCTGGACAGCCTCCAGACACCATTTTACACATAATGTAAGTATTTACCTACTTAAAACATAAATATTTTATGTTAAAAATATGAGTAGTATATTAATTGACTTTGACATTGACATTGAGTAGTATATTGACTCTTAAACCGAAGAACTAATTTTGATGTATTTTGGCCTTGGAGAAGGTCAAAGGCATAAAGTAAGTATAACTGGCGGGCTGATTATCTAATTAGAAACCGCCTAGCGACCGGTCTCATTTGACAGATTAATGTGATACATTGCTACTTCTTTTTGAGGTGAAAAAAAAAACATACCAAAGAAAAGTAGCAATGAATATCAAATGAAACCAGTCGCTAAATAGTATCTATTTAGATAATCAGGGTGCCGGTAGAGTTAACTCGGCACCTGAAGCGCGATAGACCCCCTTCGTTTTCTCCTTTCCTCACGCCACTGTCGTCATGCCAGTAGCGTTAGTACATTTGTTAGCGGTAATTTATCGATAATCTATCGAAATTTTTCAAAAAATTTACGACGGTGGCGTGAGGAAAGAAGAAAACGAGAGAGGTCTATCGCGTTTCAGGTGCCGAGTTAACTCGACCAGGTTGTAGAGAGAGGCGACCTGTTATTTAATTTAGCCGCGGATTAATAAGTCGCCGTCTGAAGCTTGTAAGAAAATTATTGAAACTAATTCATAAAACGAATGTTCGAACCTTAGAGCATGTATGCTCAAGGTTCGAACTTTGATTTTATGTTTATAAATGAATTCGTTTGGATAATATCATACTAGCGTGCGTAAAACTATAGTACTACGTACTTACTTATTTAAAAAATAATTTATAATAATACATTTACAGTTTATGTAGTCGATTATTATAGTTTTTGTATTGAGAGAGAGAGAGAGAGAGAGAGAAATTATTTATTTATTTCTCTCACTCTCTCTCTCTCTCTCTCTCTCTTTTGTTGTATTGGTACCTATCGTATAAGAGTTTTTATCACATAAATTGATATTACGTATATCGCTGGTTCATATCAATTTTCAATTTATTTATCGGTCCTGTAAACTGTAATGGGAGCCAAACGGTTGAAGAAATTGCCGTTATTATTCACTATAATTTTATAAATAAGCAAATTTTATTGGATATAATGGCAGTGTTATAAGCTCTAACTTAAATGGCAAACTATAAAGTTTGATTTAAGACATTGGCACTGTATGCTTTACGGTAGGTTTGAATTAAAATTCAAGCAGTGAGAATCGGAAGATACATATTTAGGTGTTTCTACAAAATAATCTATTAATATCTTTGCTATATTACCTCTTAAAGGGGTGATCCATTTGCCCATTAAGGGGGTAACTGCCGGAACACAAACAATTTTAAAGTTGTTGTTATGGCGTCAGACTTAGGTAAGATGGTGCTAGCTAGCCAGGCGGACTTGAAATAAGCCCTGCCACCAAACCGAGTACAAATTGTACCCCCCCTGGGAATCGAACCCGGGACCCCTGTGTCTTACATGTGTGGGCGAACCACTAGACCACAGAGGCGGTTAAAATGTCCTTATACATATTATAATATTGTCTTGCGTTGCGCGATTTGTCTTACTCTACAACATTCTCCAATTTTAAATGTATAACTAAATGGGATCGAGCTATTAATCAAATGTATGGCGCCCCACTGATAGTCGTTGAGTCGTCCCGCCAAACTATTTCAGGATCTATGACCCGTTCACATGATCAATCATAGTGTAAACGATTCTTAAATAATTCGCTTCGTCAGTTTCTAATCGAGTATTTCAACGCACACTCAGATTGTAAGGCTATTTTATTTTCATTCACTCATGAAAATAAAATATTTAATCATTAAAATTTAAAATCACGAAATCAACGTACGAATTAGTATTTTACAGATGATAAAATAGCATCAATAAAGGCTAATTAGAGGTAAATAAATGCATTCATCTTTTGTTATTTTTTCAGTTAGCGTTAAATTGCACTTAAGGCCTACTCAAACCTGACCGGTATCTTGTACCGGTGGCGGTAACGGTATACCCGACCGATATCCCGACCGGTATTTTGTATGGCATTACCGCAGCTGTTGCGGAACACATTTGAACAGCGCGTTACCGCATACCGGGTTATCGTTACCGCCACCGTTAGAGGACACCGGTCAGATTTGAGTAGGCCTATAGGTTTAAATTTCAATTAATTTGCAAATTAAGTGAAGCTGGTTCTTAAAAATAATACAGTACCTACTTATGACTTAATTATCAAGTGCTTATTCTTACTATCCTTATTCCTTATCCTTACTAATATGATAAATGCGAAAGTCCATTTGTTTATTTGTTTGTTTGTTACGCCTTCACGTTTTAACTACTAAACCGATCATCATGAAATTTTGTGTACACGTAGTCAGAGTTACAGAGAAGGACATAGGGTACCTTTCATCCCGAAAAAAAGGATTGTTCCCGAGGGAAAGTAAAAGTATTTCCACGCAGACGAAGTCGCGGGCGGCCGCTAGTTAATTATATTGTAGCGAAAAAGAAGAAATTAACTATTTTAACCCAATATAAAAGCCTACAATTACGTGTTAATAAATCGCATCCTTCACATCCCATTTTAGAGAGCCTCATACATTTCTATGTACCACATGCGCTAACTCATGCAGTTGCATCTATACTCTGGTACTTATCGAATTAAATAGATGCGTCAGCAAATTCCCTCAACTTAAGTCATTTCTCGATGGTGTGTTAATCCACGAGGCGGTAAAGCAAATAAACTGTCATTTATAATTCAAAATCAATCGTTATTCACGTGCATGTTCAAAATGTTGCAACACTAATGCTCACTTAGTGGTTACAATTGTGTAACTTTAAATCTTATTTTGATGGGCTAGAGTAGAGTTGAGATTTAGTTTCGATGTTGGAAACTGACGAGTTGTTTATCGTCATAACATTTTGTTTGAGTCGCCGTCACTAGCGGACGGTTCCCGCAGAGATCGGCATTTGAATGTAAAGCCTCACTTGAAGACGAGAAATGCAGGTGTTGTTGAAACATCTAAAACTTAAATCATCTATATAGTAGAATCTCGTAAGATCGGACAATATTACCAAAATGAAAAAGAAGAGTTACAAAATGTCGTACCGTACGTACCCAAAATTCTATTCTTATCTGAATTTCTGACAAAAGTCGGAATCGTTTTGTCTTTAGAAAAAAAAAACCGGTCAAGAGCGAGTCGGACTCCCGCACCGAGGGTTCCGTACCATCATAATTGCATCTTAAAACCACACTGCAGAGTAGAAAAATAAAATTTGGTATTGCAGTTTTAGGTCAGCCATCTCTTGACCGATAGTGGAATAGTGGAACTAATGTTAACTTTTTTAGAAATTTGATAATTTCTAAAAAAGTGTATATTGAAACATCGTTTTATTTTTCCTGTAATCTTTATATAAACCGCTATCACATAGAATTATTTCTAATTTTTTTCTTTGCAAACTTCGGAGATAAGGGGGGGGGGACGATATTTTTTTTACATTTTTCATCACAAATCAAAAACTATGCGGCCTAAAACAAAAAAATAAAATAAAAAATGATTAAAAATGTGCAAACGGCGCCCTTTCATATGATACCACACATGCCCTAGTAGCTCCACTTCAAATTTTTAAGACCCCTTTTCAGTCCCGGTTGTAAAAAAAAATATTTTTTTATTTATTTCTTATTTGCAAAATAGTTGGGCAAATGTCATCTTAAACTATTCCAAATTTCAAGTTGATACCATTCTCTATTCTTCCCTATTCCAAATTTCAAGTTGATATTCTCGAGATATCCAGCTGTGACAGACTGACAGACTGATTCACACCATAAGGGTTCCTTTTTTACCATTTTGGTACGGAACACTAAAAATGAAAAATACGACTCCACCAGATCAATTCTCGGACGGGAATCGAACTCAATGCTCTGACCGCTTAGCTACTCAATCAGTGACTCGGTAGTCGGTATCTAAGCGGTCAGACCATTGGACCGGCCGGACATCCAAAGGTCGCGGGCTCGATTCCCATCCGAGAATTTATCAGGGGGTCTATTACGAAAAGTTTAATGCGAAACACGCAGCTGCGCCCGTGCTTCGTTTTGATTGTTTCCTATTACAAATCATTTTCGTATGCGATATTTCGAAGTGATTGCGTGTGTGACAGTTTCTCTCTAGCGTATCCGACATCGTTCGTTTAGTAGTCTATGGACTACGATAGCCAAATTCAAAATGTTTGTTATAACTACAACCAACGAATTGCGGACGACTATCGTGGCCAAGTGACTGCGTTACGCAATTGCGTACGTTATTTTCGTAATAGGTCCCCTGGTGCGAGTTGTATTTTTTCTAGTAGTCGAACTTTTCTAGTAATTTCATTTGTGTATTTAGTGAATGAGAAATCTCAAATTTAGAAATAAATAAGTAATAATAGTTTGTTACCAATATTTTCAATCAATATTGTAGTTATGGACGGTAATTTAAATAAATGCACTAACCATAAAAGCGACTCTATCATAACCTCTCCATCGGAAGCACTCCACAGGCGTTCGTATCCGTAAGTGCATTAACCACACTATTTCGTATGCGGGAAGCGGCTTCAATATGCATTCAGAGCCACGATTTATCATACGGATACATCGCTCTGTAGGAGAGGTCACGATTATTAAAATATCTAAATTAAAACGACACGTTATCTTCAAAGAGAACGATCATTTTGAGAACTTTTCGCCCTTCGATTGTAGCAATGTGTAAGACCGTCCAAACGATGAAAAGCTGTAGCAAAGCAGTTGTTCCAGTATTACTTATTTTTCTATCAATATTATAATTTTAACTGAAACTACTATCAACTAAACAATGGCTGGTTACAGAAGTTTAATTTGAATAGAACAAAATTTTGATTAGTATCCATTGCGGCATACTATTTAAACAAACTACAACAGAACTGTAACTAGGTACTGGCTTAGAAGTTTAGAAACCGGAATAAAATAATAATGCCTAGCCACATTTTCTTAAACTGCTGTCTATTTTTGATGTTGATCCCGCACATTGCCCTGATTGTAGAGGTTTTTTGTGCAAAAAATCACAGTAGCGTGATAGTAAACGATTAGCAACAAATATAACGATCATAAGGCAATTAGCACATAATTTATTACGTGCTGTCAGAGCCACCCAAGATGATGATTCATTGGTACCAGACTGGATTCTTAGTCTGAAATCATACTTATTTATTATTATGGCTCTTGTATGTAGAGTCCGATACAAGATTTACGACAAACGAAATAAAAAAGAGCGGTCTTTCATGAGCTGAGTTTCGTTGTTAGTTTTCTTCATACTGATCGCCATTATCTTTAATTTTCTTCGACTTGCTGCAAAGGTTTACGACATTAATTTTATTAGTGTATTTGGTTTACGAAATTATTAGTGTATTTGGTTTAACAATAAAACCTATTTTCTTCAACAGTTTATAAAATGTAATAAATAAGTCATGTCATGACTCAGAGTTTATTCTTTTGCTCATTAATCAAGAAATTCGTTTGTCCGAAGTGGTTAAAAGTTATAACGGTAGCGCGCAGCTTTGGTTTCTGGACAAAGTATAATAAAATGATGTCGATTTATTTATTGCTTTTTAACCGACTTTAAAAAAGGAAAACGAGGAAACTGTTTTCAATATATTGTGACGGCCGTGACGTCACATTACGTAGAGGAGACATAAAGCATCAAGCGATCACCAATTCTGCCGCTACCTGTCAAGTCACAGTAGCATAGTGGTGTAGCTTCTCGCCTTATACATGAGAGCCCGCGGTTCGATCCTCTGTCGGACTTAAGCATGTTGATATTTCTAGAATGTTTACATGTTTATACAGTCTTTATTTTTACATATTTGATAGAGAAATAGAACATTCTAGTATCGTCGAGAAATAATGGAAAAGATGAAAAAGGACAGGAAATGGTTACAAAAGACAAACGAAAAGAATAACGAAATGACTATCGAAATTATAGTTACTAGAAGGTTCTATGGGGTATATAAGCAGCGGCGAAACGCACAATCGATGTAGTAGTTGAACAGAGAGGAGTAGTTCAATAGTGGGAGTTCAATAGAAGGAGTAGTCGGATAAAGAAGAAGGGGGAAAGGAACAAGAAGAAGGAAGATGAAGAAGTTGTAAAGTGGTAGATGAAGAAGTGGTGAAGAAGAGAAGTTTGTAGGTGAGGTCTAGCAATAGTTGGTGCTAGCACGGAGGAGTGTAGAAGTTGGATGTCATCGGGTTCAGCGCCGAGAGGCTACGTCGTTCGGACGTGGCGCTACTTGGAAGGGCGGACTGCGACATCGACATCGGAAGAGGAGTAGTGGGAATGTCATCGTGTAACAGCGCTGGGTGGCTACGTCGTTCGCAAGAAGACTACACCACACAGAAGAGCGGACCACGACATTCGGAGTATGTGGATGAGTTTTTGGTAATAAAGCGTCGTCTCTGCAACCACAGCGTTTTCCTTCCAATCCCGTACCCCGCGTCCGTAAATATATGGAAATTGGTATAACAAGATAACAGATTTTTGACGTTTATTTGATCCTGATCTCAGACCAAATGAAAAAGTAAAGACGGAGTCTTCCGACAAAGCGGTGAAGCCAGTAAAACTACGCCTTGGCTGTGTACATACACAGTTTTCGCACACATGTGTAACGAAACTACGCCTTGGCTTTCGTTCGTCATTGGGCGAACCCTGCCGCCCGGCCCCCGCCCGCCCTCTAGTACGCACACATGTACCATCAAAAACCGGCTTCACTTAGTTGTTCGCAATCACTGCGCAACGCTCCATCTTCCTTTTTTATTTGATCTGAGATCCTGATGGGAACTCGATCTCGTTGATTCCCGTATTAGTAGACAATATGTGGAAATTTTGTAGGAAATCTGTAGAAATTTTGTAGAAAATCTGTAATATAATTGTAGGAGAATTGTATAAAATCTGTAAGTACTAATTTCTTATACTTTATTTCCTTTTTTCCTTGAAGAAAAGAAGAAAAATCCCCAAGTTTTGTACGTATACACTCGACATCTTTTAATTCTCATTACAGAACACACAAAATATTTTCATAAATAAATTATTTAATTGGCTCTTACAGCACAGTTTCTATTCGATCAAGGAATATTTGGAACAAAATATAATTATCTCGACTTAAGCTGACTTATTAATAATAGTTTTGCATAGTTGACATTAAATTTGAATACGTATAAGATTCCTGTTGACAATTTTGTAATTATAATTGATGTCTTAAAATAGTAATACTTAGTAGGTAGTACCTAATAATAGTCTATAGATAGCTGACACCTTAGAATTATAACACCTAGAAACCGTGTCCGCGTATGCAAAGTGAGGCAACTAATACCAAGCCAGAATGGCTTAGTATTCAGATTTATATCTTTCATACGTTACCTAATCGTTATTAAAACCAATAATATAGTAACTAATCTAATAATTAAAGGAAAATTGAAACTGTTTTGTACTTTTTCGGTATGATTAGGTAATAATGGAGAGTAAAAATCTGTAAACGGGGCCATTTTGGCTGTTTTAGTTGCCTCACTTTTGACAGTGCGCTTTGTAGAGAAATATCGTTCTAGGTGTTATTATTCTAAGGCTGACACTTACTAACAGTTGCATGCCTACAGATTTAAGGCAGAGTATCTATTGTTGATACTTTAGATTAGAAACATTTTTATCCATCTCAGTTTAATGTACACAATATTGTGCAAATAAATATTCTGATTCTGATTCTGACAGAAACTCTTTGGTAGTAATCTTATTACACAGTAAAGTATGTAGAAATAAATAAATAAAAGTTAACAAAAACGCACGGCGTGCGGTAAAAACTTACTGTCACTGTACTGTCATCGTAAGCTCACATTTGCGAGCAACTGTATTGAAAAAAATCAGGTTGCACTCCGGGAGTGCCGGCAGAAGTGAAAACTTAAATATTAACGTTGAGCATTTTTGATATTTTGGAATGGTTAGGGAATAATTTTGCACGAATTGCCGTCTTACGAATTTACTCTGCATTTGAATTTACGAATACAGAACAGTATTGTACGAAAGTCTTTATCCATAGCTTGACAGAAAATCTAGAGTTTTGACATTAAATTAAAAAATTAGCGGTTGCTATGGTGACACTAGTGTTTACGTCTTGAAATGACGAGCCGCCATTTTCACTGCGCCCCGTAGAAAGAGAGGGGGAGACTTCCGCCGCCGGCTGTATACTCTCCATCTGTCACATCCGTCTTACGAATTTTCGATCAGGGTCACGTGATCCTGACTGACGCGAGTTTAACATTTTTTCCCCATTACAAAAAAGCGTACAACGCCGCTAAAGAAGTTTTCACTTCAAAAATAGTTATAATTAATTCATATAACTTACTGTCCCCAGGTCCACGGACACCGGAGTAGACATAGACGGCAGGGCGCCGGTTTGTTCCTGTCGTCGTCATTCGTGATCCCCGGGGGGGAAGGCTCCGGCGGCTGGGGGGAATGGGGGGAGGTGTCCCCCTGCTCTAGGACGTGCGGCGGTGGTGTCGCCAGCCAGAAAAGGATATGTCTACAAGTGACGTAAGAACATACCAACATTGAAAATCTTTTGCTATACTTCCCCAGAAATATTTAGAGCCAGTTTCACATTTTTCAGATAAGTTTGAGTTAATTTTATAGATATTCAGTTTCATTCTCAAATTAAACCGGAAGATACACTTGTAAAACCTACTAAACATACTAAGCATTAATAATTATACAGGGAGTCCCAAAACTTTGCCACAAAGTCAAAGTCAAAGTCAAAAATAGCTTTATTCAAATAAACTTAATAATTAAGTACTTTTGAATCGTCTATATTTTCCTACCACCCGTTCAAGACAACACACGGAGGGAAAGTACTTTAAATATTGAAAGTAGGAAATTTTACTGAAAGAAGACTTCATTTTATTTTAAAATTAAACGGAACTGCATTTAAAGATTTTTTTAAAGAATCGCATACAATTCAATACAAATTGATACAATCTCATAAGCATCGTTCATTTTAGGTACTTTGCTCAAAAGGAAATCTGTAATAATTAAAATTTAAATGTTAAATTTCATGGTTTTCCTTTTGTTTAAGATGCTGTTTCACTTAAGAAAAAATAACCCTCATGAGTAACCCTTTCGATTGGTATGGTAAAAACCAAAAAGTTTATTATATTATTATTTTTGGTGAGTTCGATTTCTGGTTAAGGCAAGAGATTTTTCAAAATTCTTTGAATGCAGTTCCAATTTAAAATCAAAATAAAGTCTTCTTTCAGTAAAATTTCCTACCAGGTACTTTCCCTTCGTGTGGCAAAGTTTTGGGACACCCTGTATATCACAGAAATAATAAAGTACGCCTAAGTAGGTACTAAGAGTGCTAGTTTATTTCTATTCTAAATTTTTATTTAATTACAACCATGTCCCTCCCCAACAGACCAGACGGCCAGTCCCACTGCACAGGCGGAGACACGAAGTACTTCTCCTGCCAGACCCAGGACTGCCCCGAGGGCTCCAAAGACTTCCGAGCCGAGCAATGCTCGGAGTTCGACAGCGTCGCGTTCAAAGGCATCAGATACGAGTGAGTATTTTCTTCTATTTCAATTTAGAAACTTCTGACACTAGATTAAAAATTAAAATCACAATACTTTTGACCATTTCGCCCAAAGCTGATTTCTTACTGGTAAAAAAAGGAATCATAATTTAACACAACACTACAGCTACCATTGAAAATATTATAAATACTCCATACTCAATAGAAATATATTTTTTTGCGTTTAACTTCAAAATGTCAAAATCAATTTCTTCAAAAACTACATTATTTTATTATATAAAATAAAACAATTCATCAAAAAAAAAATTCATCGCTTGAGGGTAGACTCACGGGTAGCTTCAGTCTCCCGTGACCACGGCAGCTGCAAAGTTGCCGAAACGTCGGGAAAACCAAAAATCAAACCAAATACCAACTAATTACCAAAGTACTTTCAATAAAACCGCGCTAGTATCCGTTAAAAATTGTTTTATTTCATGTCTAGTGAGCGCATTTCATAGAAAAGATTTCAACGCGTCTTCGAAGTTTAGTTTCGCTAGTTCAGGGGAGTAATTATGTAACTTTGTGGCAATCAACTCTGACAGAAATTGCAGTTACATTGCTGTTTTAGTTATGAACCAATGTGACAACTATCTTACTTAAAGCAGCAATGTAACTGCGCTTTCAATCGATTTAAATCAAGAATTGTTAGCAACAGACTTACGTAATTCGGAGTCAGGGGTCAGACCCCTAAATTCATATTGCTAACCTAATGTAGGCCACACACCATCCATTCGATCGTCCAATCGGCATGATACTGCCGATGGATCCAATCTGCAGTTCGTCCATACACACCACACACCATCAATTCGATCGTCCAATCGGCAGTGAACGATCGATCGTATGAGTTTCTTAACCGACTTCAAAAAAGAAGGAGGTTCTTAATTCGATTGTATATATTTGTTTTATCGTTGTTATTTAATTTTAAAGCTGTTTTTGTTTTTATTTTTAGGTTTTTAAAGGTTTTTCTTTTTTAAAGCTTATTTTTTTTGTGGTATGGTACAGTCAGCGGCACGTCAGACTATACATGATGACCTTGAGACCGCCTTTATGCCGTACGTAATAAGAGTTGTTCGTGCCGTCTTGCGTAACTAGGCGTGTAATATTTTTTAACTTTATATATTTTCAAAATTCCCATAACTCAATTCCAAATTCACGCTGTCTATCCATTTCCCAACAAAAAATCACTTAATTCGGTTCATAAATTGTCATCAAGGTAGTTAACCCATAATCATAGTATTTTCAGGATTACTTCAATTGAAAACTGCTCAAAGAATGGGACCATCTCGCAAGAAAATTCTATCAAACAAAAAATAATCTTCAAAATCGGTCCATAATTATCGAAAATACGCATGAAAAACGATAAAAAATATACAATCAAATTGAGAACCTCCTTCTTTTTTGCTGTCGGTTAAAATACCAAAACCTCCTAAATGTAACAAATACTTTTCTGGTAACCGCATCGAAATCAGTTCAGCCAAACGCGAAATAATCGTGGACAAATATACATATTATACAGGTCAAACTGAGAACCTCCATTTTTGAAGTCGGTTAAAATACTTAAACCTTCTCCTAAATGCACCAAATACTTTTCTTAAAACCGCATTAAAATCGGTTCAGCCAAACGTGAGATAATCGCAGATACAGGTCAAACTGAGCACCTACTTTTTTTGAAATAAAATAATCATCAAATATAGTTTGTAAATATCGAAGATACGCGCCAACAATGATATAATAAATATGTACAATTGAAAAAAGAACCTCCTTTTTTGAAGTCGGTTAAGAAAATCATACGATCGATCGCCCACTGCCACACACCGTCCAATCGGCATGATCCAATCGGCATGATCCTTTTCCGTCAGTTCGATCGTCCTTCCGATCCACGGCCACACACGGTCAATTCGATTGGATCCAATCGGCAGTATCATGCCGATTGGACGATCGAATGGATGGTGTATGGCCTGCATTATGTGAATCACAGGTATTGTTGTATTGTATGGAATTGATAAGCCTAGGACACGTAATTTAGAGTTTATGGCTTAGTTTTATTTTTTAAGTTGACGAACGAATAGAAAGTTGGCCATTTCAGTACGGGGGCAGAGCATTCACAGGAATTGTGAACGATGCGTATTGGATTCAATTAGGGTATACTAGTAAATTGTTAATTGTAGCAACGCAGAAACTCTAATGGAGGAACTAGAAGCAATATTGCCGCAGCGCAACTATTGCCGGCGATTGAGAAAAATGTACAGTAGCCCGTAGGTAGAACATTTAAATCACCAAAAAGGTTACCGTTTGCCGTTGTGATATAGTTATTTATTACGAAATTATAGATACTTTAACCCAAGTTTTACAGATCGCAACCCGCCGTAACCTATATTTGTATATCTCCAAAAATGATATTTTTTTATTTTTCGAGGTTTGCCACATAGTTTAGCTATTGTCGTGCTCTACAGCTTGGTTTGATTGCCACAGATAAAAGTAGCCATACACAGATTTAAGACCTGATGAAAATGGTTGGACTTTATCTGGTCTTAAATCTGTATATGATCACTTTTCATAGTCTTACTATTATCAGTGGCAATCAAACAAAGCTGTAGAACACGACAATAGATAAAACATGTCGAAAACCTCGAAAAATAAAAAAATATTATTTTTGAAGCTATACAAATATAAGTTACGGCGGGTTGCGATCTGTAAAACTTGGGTTAAAATATCTATAATTTCGTAAAAAATAACTATATCACAACTGCAAACGGTAACCTTTATGGTGATTTAAATGTTCTACGGGCTACGTACTATTAGCGCTCCACTAAAATAGTTGCTCCATTTCGATACATTCGTGTTGCCCGGCATTACTGCTTAAAAAAATCCCTTGTAAGCGCTCCTTAACTTGGAGAGGATTTGTCCAGTATAAAGTGTTTTGTTAACTGGTGCTCGTGAAAGATTGATAACTTATGTGATGATCCAGATGGGTGCCATACATGCGGGGTCCGAGCCCATGCGAGTTAAACTGCATGCCGCGCGGCGAGCGGTTCTACTACCGACAGCGGAACAAGGTCGTCGACGGCACCCGCTGCAGCGAAGAGTCCTTCGACGTCTGCGTCGATGGCACTTGCCAGGTAAATCCTACTAATCCTACTAATATTATAAATGTGAAAGTTTGTGGGTTTGGATGTTTGTTCCTCAATCACGCAAAAACTACTGAATGGATTTGGTTGAAATTTGGCACACAGATAGTAGATAGACTAGATTAAAACATAAAATACTTTTTATCCCAAAATTCCCACAGGAACGGGAACCACGCGGGTGAAACCGCGGGCGGCCGCTAGTATCTATATAAGATAAGAATATTTTAAGGATATACCGGTGCGCGGTCGCCATTCAAAGGTTCTTGAATGGCGACCGCGCACCGGACGACGCTCCGTGGGTAGGCCCCCGACAAGGTGGACCGACGTGAGGGTGAAAGTTGCCGGAAGCCACTGGATGTGGGAAGCGCAGGACCGATCGTCGTGGAAATCCTTGGGGGAGGCCTATACCCAGCAGTGGGTGTCGTGCGGCTGATATGATGATGATGATGATGATGATTTTCTTCGAGACAAGTTATTTTCTGTTAAAGTCAATTTTTCCTTCATAACTTATCTATCTATTGATTTAAATTCAAAATATCATTTTGACTCGATTTGAGTCGAAAACATCGTTTTTATGGTTCCGTACCCAAAGGGTAAAAACGGGACCCTATTACTAAGACTCCGCTGTCCATCTGTCTGTCTGACTGTCACCAGGCTGTATTTCATGAACCGTGATAGCTAGACAGTTGAAATTTTCACAGATGTATTTCTGTTGCCGCTTTAACAACAAATACTAAAAACTGAATAAAATAAAGGGGGCTCCCATACAACAAACGTGTTTTTTGCCGTTTTTTGGTACGGAACCCTTCGTGCGCGAGTCCGACTCGCATTTGGCTGGTTTTTTTTGTTTGATTCAAACTATTAAGGTTTAAAATGCAACCTTGTCATCATTGTTGGTATTTTTTCTTATCTGGATAGTCTTTTGACTTCGGTCGACATTCTTTCATATCTTTATGTTGTCTTTGATTGTTAGGCGGTGGGCTGCGACATGATGCTGGGCTCATCGGCGCGCGAAGACAAGTGTCGCGAATGCCGCGGGAACGGCGCCAACTGCCAGACCATCAGCGGCCTGCTCGACACCAATGATCTCAGAAACGGTACGTTTTTATTGTTCCCAACGGTGTTATGCTTGACCTTCACCTCACCTGATGTTTAGTGACGATAAGGCCGAAGGTAGAAGCGCAATTTAAACGTTTTTTAAACAACTGAGATTGCTAACGCTTCCATGTATTTATTCGAAATGTGCATAAGAAAAATTCGAACTTATTTAAAAAAAAAACATGAAGTATGCAATTTCAGAACAAGATACCCTAATCGTCTAGTTACGCCTTCACATATAAATATCTGCTTTGCCAAAAATTGCTATAATATGGCCATAAAACTATATAATGCTTTGCCTGCAGCTATCACAGATTTACCACTAAATAAATTTAAAAATAAATTGTTTAATTTGTTGTGTGACCAATGTATAATACCATTAATGAATTCTTGAATATAAAATTTTAATTATTGTAAATTGTGAGAATTTTAATTTTAATTTAATTTAATTTTTGTTTGACTTTGTTTGTATTGTACACGCTAACTTGACATTTCGCTTTGACATTCTCTTATTATAAATTTACCATGACATTGTTTTTATTTTTATTTTATTTTGTTTTTTTTTGATATTGCTTTGCTTCCATTTTATTTACTTGGCATACTTTGCTTACTGACTTGACATTATTTGATCAATAATTGTTTTCTACTAAACTAACAATTTCTAATATTCTAAAATTAGCGTCATTCTATCTGAACTGTTTGCATGCCAGTATCTGGTGCATCACATGAGCACAAGCTATTTTATTTTTACAACTATTTGTACTTTGAATGCTTACAAAATAAAATATTCTTATCCTTACGTTACCCAAAATCCTCATCATTGAGGAACTGGCTACCTTACCTCTAACTGCCGGAACACAACAATGTTATGGCGTCAGACTTAGGTAAGATGGTGGTAGCTAGTCAGGCGGACTTGACCGCAGAGTCGGTAAAAAACACTACAAAACGGTACTACAGTACGAAGCAAACATCTTTCATCGAAATCGGGTGGGGATTACGCAGAACGCGTATTTTGGGTATACGTAGCTGTGGGGTACGGGGGCGGCGGGAGAGGAGTGCACGCTATTGGTCGCTCGCAAGTGCACATGCGCGAACTTATCCCCACTCCATCAAAAGAGCGTCAAGATGTTTGCCGGAATCTGTAACACAGCTTGTTGCCAGCACAAGATATTTAATCCCGCTAACATAAAACAAGAAATTTTTAAAGCTACAGTAAAAAGATTCCGACGAAACTGAGAACCTTCTCCTTTTTTTGAAGTCTGTTAAATAGGCTTCAGGCTTTCTTCATGAGCAACACCCATTCAATTTAAATAATATACTAGAAAAAACAAAAAGACTACTGTCTCCACTTCTGAGTCACAATATTTTTGTGCCTAGTGAAGCTAAAATAGTACATTATGAGACAAGTTAGCTTAGGTTGCTCATTGCAGACGAGGCTGTGGGTTGCAGCCCGAGCCGCAGGCGAGGGCGTAACTCAGCCGAGTGTGCAATAAGCAAGAGCTCACGAGTTTCATACGACGTTTTTCAACACATTTGCGAGGAAAGACATAATAATTTACCACACAGCAATAAATACGACAAAATCAAAATATGAAAATTATGGGAAAAGGCGCGCAGGTTTTTTTTTTGTTTTTTTTTTCACACGCCCAATGCAAGTATATTTTGCGAACAAAGGGGTGAATGAGCATACAGCCTACTTCAAAATTATAATTTTAAGTGATAAAATGCAAATATTTTTATATTTTATAACAAAATATTGTGAATAATGAATAATTTGAAAATAATAAATATTTGTTCGACCTAATTAAGGACTTACACATTTATTTATTCCAAAAATGTATATGAATTTTCAACGGCATAAAACTTCTTTGTTGTAATACTTAAAAAAAATAACTGTATTACCCGGTTAAATTGGGAATGCTCTGTTTACTCGCATAGAACTTGCAGTAAGGTACTAATTTAACTTTGTAGGAATAATTCTATAACCAACTAGTGTTTTATATATTATTGCACGCGTTTGTTATAGCTCGGTTTATGGCCCTAAAAGCGATGTATTAGGGCTCACTTTACGAGCAAGTGTGTTGAAAAACATTTTTCAGAATTAAACAACCTTTTACATCACACACGCACATCAGCCATTTTTAATTCCTGGGACAAGGTCTTCTTTATTAGTGGCTAAGGAGGTTGAGCCACAACCCAGCACGCGGGTATAATGCGGATTGGTGGGTTTTAAGTTCTACAAATTCAGCTGATACCCGTACCTTCCAAAGAACGGGGGAGATAGAGCCAGAATATTATTGCTGCCCAACCCATGACCAACCCTTGCAGAAGTTGCTTATTCCGCATAACTGAGGGTTGCACGCTTCAAAAATTGTTTTTGTGTGATTACTGATCTTATACTGTTTGCTTTTAGGATACAACGATATACTGCTCATTCCTCAGGGTGCAACGAGCATTTATATTGCAGAAGTTAGAGCGTCTAGCAATTATTTAGGTAAGTCGTTCGTCATACCTAATATTTAATTTACCATTCTTTTGATGACGTATTCCTCTTTTCTTCACCTACTTTGATATACCTTCTTCTAATGTTTTTTTCCACGGTCCAAGAAAACAAGGTCTGGCTTTCCGTGTGATGAACAGGCATACGTCACCATCCAGTTGCGTGACTTTATAGTAACAAGCAAAAAATAAAGGACTTTTTTCTGTCACACATTATGAAATCATTATAGTGCATTTTAATTGTGATTTTGTTTCTCTTAACAAATAAGATGAATAAACGATATTCTTAATACCAATAGCGGACTTACGCCTGTGTTCCTCATTCTCAGAGTGCTAATACCGCGTCAGTAGACATGTAACAGTAGACGACTCTTTACAGTATGATAAACATATTTTTTAAATTATCTAAATCGCTTTTTCTTGTTTTTGGATATTTGTACATAGGTTTTGGTTCATTCTATATTACATCCCTGCAAAGTTTCATCGATTGAGGATTTAATGTTGGGGTCTCCATACAAAAGATTGCTGCATTTCTTACACTATATCGGGTCATTCTGAACTTATCATCCAAATTTCAAGGATGTGTCCATGTCCAGTCTATGAAACTAAAACAACTTTCTCTAAGAAACATGCGTCGAATTTCGCCACAAAATTTTGGTCATCCCATAATAAATTGATCACGTGATCTCTTTGATTTGTAACGAAAGTCGATTTTTATTTTACATATTTTATATAAACAAACTTACCAAGTGATGTTCGATTGAAATTATGCACGCGTTGTATCGCTCGAAGATAATGTGGCGTCAGTAAATACGACAAGCGGTACTACAAGTAGTAAAATCTTCATTATGAGAGAGCGATACAACGAGTGCATAATTGGCCATGTGTTTCTTAGCGAAAGTTGTTTAGTTTCATGGACTGAACACATCCTCAAAATTTGGATGGTGAATCAAAGTCAAAGTCAAAATTAGCTTTATTCAAATAAACTTAATTATTAAGTACTTTTGAATCGTCTATATTTTCCTACCACCCGTTCAAGACTTTTTTTAAAGAGATAATAATTAAGATTTTAATTAAGATTAAGAGAAGAATACAAAATGACCCTGTATATTTTTTTCTAATAGCAATCCGAGCGAAAAACAACACATACTACTTGAACGGCGACTACCACATCGACTTCCCGCGTAGCATCGTCATCGCGGGCGCCACTTGGTATTATGAAAGAAGTCAAGACGGACTTCCTTCACCCGACAAACTGCGATGCCAGGGACCTACCAACGAAACACTACTTTTGTCTGTAAGTACGACGATACTCGTTTCACAAGGAAAGAAATTCTAAATCCGTCAAAATATTTTTATAAGCAGGAATGGAATGACTAGATATATTCCTGAGTTCAAGGGTCATACAGTACGAGGCATATATCTTGAAATTTTTTCGACGGAGTGGGGATAAGCTCGCGCATGTGCTCTTGTGAGCGACCAATAGCGCGCGCCCCTCTCCCGCCGCCCGCGCCCCTCACCTCTACGCATGCCCAAAATACGCGTTCCACGCAATCCCTACCCGATTTCAAGGTAAATGCCTCGTACTGTACTTATTTATTTATTTTCGGACGACCAACAGCTATATCAAACAGATAAAATAACTTACATAGTATCAAAAAGCCAATTATAGGTCATCACAAATAGTAACGAACTATACAAAACAAGCACCATCTTATTACTAAATCTTAATTAAGTACTAAATCTTAATTACCTACCTAATGAATACTTAACCAGTACAATAATTATGCCTCACTAAAAAAATCCTTACTTAGAATTTGCTTAATCGAAGCCTCACTCGTTGCAAACAGATCCAAGTCAGCCCGTCGCGATGCCAAATTAAAACTATTACACGCACGCCATAAATATAATACGATATAGTACGAGGCATATAATCTTGAAATCGGGTGGGGATTACGCGGAACGCGTATTTTGGGCATGCGTAGAGGTGAGGGGCGCGGGCGGCGGGAGAGGGGCGCGCGCTATTGGTCGCTCACAAGAGCACATGCGCGAGCTTATCCCCACTCCGTCGAAAAAATTTCAAGTTACGTGCCTCGCACTATACCATCCATGATGGTGCAATATTTCCCCAAAACAACATTGATGAATACCTACTAAATAATATACTAGAAAAAATACGACTCGCACCAGGTCAATTCTCGGCATTGGGCCGCTGAGTGACTCGGTAGCTCAGCGGTCAGAGCATAGGGCCGGACATCCAAAGGTCGCGGGTTCGATTCCCGTCAGAGCATTGATCTGGTGCGAGTCGTTTATTTTCTAGTTAAGAATAGCATTGTGATTGCAAAAACATTGATGAAGTATGATGATGGATTCGATTTTCTCACAAGGCTTGATTCCTTTTGTAGTATTTAAAAATCAACAACAACAAATTAGGTAATCATCAGTTAGTATTTAAGTAGAGACAACGGCACATCAGTCGTATCATGTTGACATAGAGAACACCTTTGTGCCCTACCTACGCAATAAAAGTTGTTTTTACAGTACAACTATTACATCTGACGTGCTAAAGTGATCCTGATGATGATGATGATGACATAACAGATATCCAGTCTGCTAATGTTTTCGTCAAAATTGTAGTTCAATGGTGTAGAATGGTAATGCTTTTTGACACAGTTCTTGTTTTTTAAACCCAAAACTGAAACACGTTGTGTTTTTTAAACCCAAAACGGAAACATAGTGTGTCTTGATTTTGGGTTTAAGAAACAAGAACTGTGTCAAAAAGCATTACCATTAGAACACCATTGAACTACGATTTTGACGAAAACATTAGCAGACTTGACCCCCTGATCGATTGACTGTTTGTTTTAGCTTCTTCTGCAAGAGCCCAACGTAGGCGTGGAGTACGAGTACAGCGTGCCTTCGGCGCTGGCGCCGCCGCCCAACGCGCAGTACAACTGGGTGCACGACGAGTTTGCGCCCTGCAGCGCCTCGTGCGGCGGAGGTACGAACTACATCAACTATTTAAAGGCTTGGACACGCTACGAAGTAACCGGCGACGAAAGCGATTCTCTCTTTATTGCTCGCTCTAACAGCGGTAATTAGCATCACACACCATCGATGCGCCGGCCGCATCCAGTTGCTTAAAAGTGTGCGATGGATAAAGTGTCTCTGTCTGAAATGGAATTTCCAATCTTTTACATCTCATTAATGTGCAAGTACTTCTCAGGAAACGCAGCATTAGTTTTCCTAACCTGAAAGAATAGACGATAGACAACACTTTTGGGAAGTTCTTCGCTTTGAGCCTCAGAAGAAAATATCTCTAGATACGCCCATGCACTTGCGTCACCATCACCATAGAATATCACTAAAGTTTTACCAACCGTAATTATATTTGCAAATCAAACTGATTCTCCTGTAAGGTTAAGATACTTGTACTTGCCCTGCCCATTTAAAATGGTTCGAACCAATGAAATAAACCTAAAATTTCATTTCTACCTACAGGTATCCAAATCCGCAACGTAACCTGCCGTTCTCGCGAAGAGCTAGAAGTAGTAGACGAGCAATTGTGTGAAATGATAGTAAAACCAGTCATTAACCAGACTTGCAACACACAAGCGTGCCCTGCGCGATGGGTGGAAGGTCCTTGGACCCCTTGTTCTAAACACTGTGGGAAAGGTGGCACTAAATCTAGGCAGGTGCACTGCGAGAAGATTATAGCTAATGGGTAAGTTTATATGAAATCCTCTGTCTCTACCTTCTTTGAGAATACCTAGTCCTAGAAATGTAACGTGCCCTATGCGATGGATAGAGGGTCCCTGGAGCTGGATAAAGTGGCACTAGATCTAGGCAGGTGCACTGCGAGAAGATTATAGCTAATGGGTAAGTGTTTTTGAAATCCTCTGTTGCTACCTTCTTTGAGAATACCTAGTCCTAGAAATGTAACATACAATCGTACCCTGCGCGATGGGTAGAGGGTCATTGGAGCCCTTGCTCCAAGCACTGTGGGCAAGGTGGCACTAAAGTCTGTCCATCCTTATTTGTCTTATATGGTAAACAATCTTCACCCAACTCTTTATTGAAATAATCATTTATAAAATACAACAAATGGTTTTCCACACATAGATTTCGAAATAAATTGTTAATAAATTAACAACAATTTCATAAAGTTACTAACATATTTTTAAATAACGATTTAATTATAAAAGACGTATGACAACTGTCAAAAATTGTTTACTAAATAAGACAAGTAAGGATGGACAGACTCGATCTAGACAGGTGCACTGCAAGGAAATTATAGCTAATGGGTAAATGTTTTTAAATTCCTCTCTTTAAGAATACCTAGTCCTAGAAATGTACCTAATATACAAGCGTATGGGTAGAGAGTCCTTGGAGCACTTGCTCTAAGCACTGTGGGCAAGGAGCCACTAGATCTAGGCAGGCAAAACACCGCAGGGCTGCAAGGTGCTTGACACCCCGGTCCCGAAAGCCTTGTGTGTTACAGCAGGGCATTAGGAGGTTTTTAACTAATATGTCATTGGGTGTCACTCGACTTGAGCGACTCTGCTCGTCGAAGTGACACGCAATGGAGAGCTCAGAACTCGCCGGCCCGCTCCTCTCGGATCGGGGAACGATTTTGATAGGGTGGGCCGGAAGGCGATAATACCGCGTTTCCTCCTACGGAAAAAAAAGGCAGGTGCACTGCGAGAAATTTATAGCTAAAGGGTGTTTTTGAAATCCGGTTTTTCCTTCTCTGAGAATGGGTACCTAGTCCTAGAAATGTACCTAACATACAAGCGTATGAGTAGAAGGTCCTTGGAACCCTTGCTCCAAGCACTGTGGGCAAGGTGGCACTAGATCTAGGCAGGTGCACTGCGAGAAGATTATAGCTAATGGGTAAGTGTTTTTGAAATCCTCTGTTTCTACCTTCTCTGAGAATACCTAGTCCTAGAAATGTAACATACAAGGTAGAGAGTCCTTTCCTTGGGGCCCTTATTCTAAAGCACTGTGGATAAGAAGGCACTAGATTTACTGCGAGAAAATCTAGCAATGATTTTTTCGCAGTAGATCTAGTGCTATGGGTAAATGTCTCTGTAAACTCATGTTTCCGTCTTCTTGTTTAAAACTGGGTCTCGCTAGGATTTGAATGGGTTTAGTGTAAAATCCACAGCCATCTTACATCGTATGAAATTAAAGCGATCGTTTGATAAATTGTTTATTTCTTGAAATAAAAACTTTGTTGTCTCGTCTACAGGTACCCATCAATAGTTTCGGATAAGGAGTGCTTTGAGCTTCTGGGTCCTAAACCACCCCTCTTCGAAGAATGCAACCAAAATGCTACCTGTCCAATCTGGTTCACTGGACCATGGAAACCTGTAAGTTTTTGATATTTTGACAATATTTTCAAGCACTACACATTTTAAGAAGATTTATGCGATTTTATAAGATTCAGTTCAAAGACTTGATAAAAATTTGCTATTTACTTACATATCGTCATAAGCTTTATTATTTAATAAAAAAAAACTAGAGTTTGCAAGCTCTACCTAGATTGTGAATCAAGCATTATTAAATTTATCTTATCTTTTTCTGGATATGAATATGTTTCAGAAAATACCTAAACAGCGATGGAATAGCAAACAATAAGTCTCCTTCTTGATCTTTGTTGAAGGGTTTTGCGATCTTTAAAAACACCGTATTAATCTCATTATGTTATTCCCAGTGCGACAAACTTTGCGGCGAGGGCAAACAAACTCGTCAAGTGGTTTGCTACCAGAAGGCTGAAGGCCGTGTGGAAGTATTGAGTGACGACCAGTGCTTGGACGAGAAGCCGTCTGCTGAACAGCCGTGCCTTGTACATCCTTGTGATGGAGTAGACTGGGTGCTGTCTGATTGGAGCGGGGTAAGTAAGATGCTGTTAGGTTTAGGCAGATCCATATTATAAAAAAAAAATATATGAAACACACTTAATATTAAACTAGAGATTTAGGTTTGGTTGGCTGGTTTTGGTTTTCGAAACTTTTATATTTTCTTCGTTTTTATTTTGATAAAGTTCGAACTTTTAGTTGTAGATGTCAGACCATTATGATATTCTAAATTATCCCAAAATACTTTCATGTAATTAATCATCAGAATTTTTCTTTTTTTTTTATATGTTTGCCTATGTTTGCAAAATAGGGAAAGGGCTGTTTAACTTTTCGATTTAAATTTTGTTTAAGTGTTTTAGTTTTCTGGTAATAAAACTGTTATATTACTTACCAACGGCATAAAGTATTACTGTTAAATAACTTAAGGGAAACCTATTATACTGGCTCTACTAACTAACATGTACCTAATGTTAAGTAGTTTTGTTAATACGCTGTTGGTTTTCTTAATAAAGTAAAAAAAAACATGATCGTTCCCCAGTGCGACAACTGCTTATCGAAAGTGCGTTCGCGCACAGCGGTATGCGCGATGAAGGACCACAAAGTAGTGAACGAGTCGCTCTGCGGCTACCACCCGACGCCTGTTCTGGAGGAGCCCTGCGATCGGACCAAGCTGCCCGCTTGTGAAGTGCAGTGGTACGCTACGCAATGGAGCAATGTGAGTACAATTCAAAAGAATAGCGAATAAACAAATTAACTTTTCTCACACGAATGAGAGAGCATAATCTCTGATATATGATCATTACATCTGAAAAAAGAATGCGGGAGCATTCAAACTATCCTCCACAGTCTAAATGCTAACTTCCCGTGCTCGCTTGTAATGAAGTTGTACGAGCTGCTGCCGTACAATGTTGAAATTGATAAGAAATGATAAGAAGTTTTGATGAAAGTCACGAATTTAATTTGATTGATATTTTATGGTAAATGATATGATACGAGTAAATATCGGGGCGATCGAATGCGTACTAAAATTACTTATAATATAAAAATTACATTATAGTGCAGTAAAGTGCTGAATTGGCGATGACGCAAATGTGCGGTTGTATCTTTACAACCGCACCGTACAGTAGTAATTCTTTATTTGTTTGTCTTTCTGAGTTCCTTTAGCAGAACTGACATAGTTTTCCCTTTTCCTCAAAATCATTTTTATTCAGTTACAAGCATTTGTGAATGTCAAAAAAGATACTTACGGCATCTATTCCATTACCTACTATGACAATCCTATATTTCCTTTGCGAAATATTTTTCGCTTGAAAATCAAATGACATCGTGTCCAGTGGCCCTACCATGAGTTAATGCAAACTGTTTTCGCTACCGTAAACTATCGTTTTCTCTCTTTCACACTCATTAACTATGAGCAGTATATCCGATAGTTTACGGTAGCGAAAACAGTTAGTATCAACTCATGGTAGAGCTACAGGGCAGAACTGCGTATTTCTTGGCTAAAGATATGCACGAAATAGGAACCTTGTTTCTTGCTCCACAGTGTTCAGTAGAATGTGGCACGGGCGTTCAATCTCGTCGCATATTCTGCGGCTTGTTCGACGGCGCGGGCGTGGTGAAAGTTGACGACTCACGTTGCGACAACTCCACACGGTATAACGACACGAAGCCCTGCGAGGTGCCCAAGGATAAATGCCCCTCGAAGTGGTTCGCTGCACCTTGGTCCGAGGTAAGTAACACCAACATTTAGATCATATCCAAGGGCTGCCCTTTGATTCATAGGTCTATGGTCTCTGTGGGCAATTTGATATTTTAGACCGTATGTCTAGATGTAGTTAGTTTAGTTGTGATTTCCCTTGGTCCTGTCCTTTGGTTGATCTTGATCATGTTGGACTATTATTAGACGTCGCGACGTTAAAGAAACTACTGCCAAAGTTTTTTTTATGTACAACGGAATAGTGCTTGGCCTTCACCTCACCTGATGTTAAGTGACGATAAGGCCGAAGGTGGAAGCGCACTACACCCGGAATCCTCACCACTGACTGAGGAATTGGCTATCTTACCTCTACTGCCGGAACACAACAATGTTTAAATTGCTGTTATGGCTTCAGACTTAGATAAGATGGAGGTAGCTAGCCAGGCGGACTTGAAATAAGTCCTACCACCAATCAAACCGAGTACAAATGTATCCCCCTCCTCTGGGAATCGAACCCGGGCGTCTCACACGGATGGGCGAACCACTAGACCACGAGGCAGTTAAAATTAAAGTTAAGTACCTACTTATGAAATCATGATCTAAATCCTGCAAATTTAAATCATTCAGTAATCACTAAATAGGAGCAATGTAAAATTCCACTCAGTTTTGAGTCGAATTCAAGAGTTTTCCTGGCATTATTTGAACATTGTGTCGTGATGTGGACAGTGTACCCGAGAGTGCGGCGGCGGCGAGCAGTACCGGCGAGTGATGTGCCTGCGCGGGGACGCGGAGGCCAGCGACTGCAGCGTGGACTCCGTGCTCGACTCCACGCAGTCCTGCAACCTGCAAGCCTGCGACCCAGGTACTGGGTGCCGATTCTGGCAAATTCAAACAACTCGTATCTCACTTCGCTATCATCACTTCGCATTGAACAACTTTTTATTTAACTCTTTGATTCAGGTTTGTGCGAAGTGAGCGTCGAAGTTATGGAGGAATTACTTAATTAATGGTTCGAAATATGACATAAAAAATATGCTATAGCTTGGTTAGATGTAAAGATAATTTTCAATTTCACGCCCAAATTCTAAGACAAAACTGTTTACTATTCACAACCCTGAACACTACTATAGTAGCACTCTGTTAATGACCGTCGTCGATAAGTTTCGGTTATAGATATGTTTAATTTTGAATATTTCGACAGACGAAACTCTGCCAGTCAGCCCGAACTCGACGCCTATAATGGATGATTACTACGACTACGAAGACTGCAACGAAGATGCTGAATACCCAGAACAAGGCGCGGAAGAAGACACTGGCATCACAGTAAGAACGATGATATTATTTCTTGTTCATGTCTCTCGTGGTCGTGAATTAGATACAAATGCTGAAAAAATTGAATTACTTTGTGCACAATATGTTAAACTCGTAAAACCAATCTACACTAAATTTATTTTTCAGATTGATGATATGATGTTCAGCGATAGTCCATCTACTTCAGGTAAAACTATAAAAAGCAGAAATTATAAGAAAATCACTTCTTGATGTCGATAATAACCGTTTTCTTTCTAATTTCAGAATCTGAAACTGGGTCAGGATTTGGTACGTATGCAGATATAGTATACCTATTCTAATCGGCTTACCTGTTAGAAATCCCACCCCACCGATCCACAATGCTGATCATAACATTTTTGTAGAACGGTTTACCTTTGCCATAATTTTACCTCTTGCTATTGAATACTTTTTGTATATTTTATGAATGTTTACAGGCATGAATCGCATGGTTTCTTCATTAAATAGTTATTTTATTTTCAGACTTATTAACTAGTGAAGGATCCGGCTTCGGCAGTACCGATACCACAATCTCTACGGAAGAGGACTGGACAGCGGAAAGTGGCTCCACCGACGGAACTGTCGACTCCAGTACAGAAACTGGAGACACAAGCGAGACGAGCTCTACTGAAAGTGACTCCACTATGACGGAAGTCACAGAACCTACTGTCAATGTTTCCACTGTTATAGATTTAACTGCGTCGTCCGAAGGCACCGGTTCTACAGAGTCGACCGTTACAGAAGTAACAGAAAGTTCTGAATCTAGTATTTCATCGGACTCTACTGATTATACTGAAGATACAGAAACCGCCGAGTCTGACTATACAGATCTATCAGCGACTGAAATATCAATAACTGATGAAACAGGATCCACTGAACCATCAGGATCTACAGAAGAAAGTTCACTATCTGGTTCAACTGAATCACCTGAGTCTACTGATTTATCCACAGAATTGTCTGGTTCCACAGAAGAAACGGGATCAACTGAAACTGGCAGCACTGTATCTGATTCTAGCGATGGAACTACAGAAATTGTCTCGACTGAATCTGCCCAAACAGAATTATCTGGATCTACAGAGGAAACATCTGAATTAACTACCGAGTCTAGTTCTACCGAGGAATCTAGTTCTACTACTGAATCTGAATTAACTTCAGAATCTAGTTCTACAACAGAGTCAGAATCTTCTTTTGCCTCTAGTTCCACTATAGAGGAGGGATCTACCGAGTTGAGCTCTTCAACAGAAGCTGGTTCTACCTTAGGAGGTAGTTCTACTGAATCTGGACCAACAACAGAATCTGCTTTAGCTTCGGAATTTAGTTCAACAATAGAATCTAGCTCATCATCAAAATCAGATTCTACCACTGAATCTGGTTTAACAACCGAAGGTGGATTTACCACAGAGTCTGGTTCATCAACCGAATCCAGTTCTACCACAGAGTCTGGCTCTACGGACGTTTCAGCTGAAACAACCGAATCTGGTAAAACTGAAGTATCCGGTTCTACTGAACTTACTGAATCTGGTGCCACTGAAATCACCACTGAAACAGGATCTACAGAACCAACTGGCTCTACTGAAGAGACTGGTAACTATGCACTATATTGATTTGGTCATTTACTGAACATTTTTATCTTGTTGATCTACTTCTTGCCTCTGATGAAATAAAATAAAATTTTCTTCCTTCATTGATTCAGTATAAAAAGGTTTTAAATTTAAAGGAACTCTATGATAATATCATATCAACAGGCTCTACAGAAAGCACTGTTGAAGACACTGGATCAACCGAAGAAACTGGATCGACTGAATCTTCAGGCACAGAAGAAACTAGCGAAACGACCGAATTTGGATCTACAGTCACGGAAGAAACTGGGTCCACAGCGACGGAAGAATCGACTGCTACAGAAGGTAAATAGTTACCTATTGACATAGTTAAATGACATGACAACATGGTCAATGACTTTTATGGGTCTCTTACTTTCTTGCCAAGTTAAAACTTACTTATTTACAAGGATCATTGTATTTCAGAAACTGGATCTACTGAGAGCAGTTCAGAAAGTTCAACTGAAACTGGAGAAACTGAAGAAGAATATACTGGAAGCTGTAAGTTATCTTATAACAATGGGTATTTACTGATAACTTCTTTTCTGTTTGCTCAAAACTATAATTAAACTGCAGCTCCATGGGATTGGGCGACGACAATCACCGAGTTGGTCACCAAGAAATCTAAATGCAAGCCCAGAGTCGCTAAGTGTACTAAGAGCAAATTCGGATGTTGTCCCGACAAGAGGACTCCTGCCGCTGGACCATTCGACGAAGGTTCGTCACATTTTGATAAAACTCGTTAATTTATGGGCACTACACTACACAATTTTTTTTAAGAATCCACTTTAATCATAATTTTATGATGCATGATTATTTTATGGTTTGGATTTAAAAAAAAAGTATTGTAGTACTAGCGGTCGCCCGCGGTTTCACCCGCGTAGTTCTCGTTCCCGTGGGAATATCGGAATAAAAAGTATTCTATGTTTTAATCTAGGCTATCTGCTATCTGCGTGCCAAATTTCAACCAAATCCGTTCAGTAGTTTTTGCGTGATTGAGGAACAAACATCCAAACCCACAAACTTTCACATTTATAACACGCGGCCGCCCGCGGTTTCACCCGCGTGGTTCCGTTCCCGTGGGAATATCGGGATAAAAAGTATCCTATGTTTTAATCGAGGCTATCTACTATCTGTGTGCCTAATTTCAACTAAATCCATTCATCCAAACCCACTGATTGAGGAACAAACATCCAAACATCCAAACCCACAAACTTTCACATTTATAATATTAGTAGGATTGAAGATTTAAAACCAATTTTTCAATGTGTCCACTATACTTTTACTTTTGCAACGATTGATAATCAAAATAGTAGTATGAAAATAAGTCTTATGAACTTCCGATTCTTCTGACTATCCAAGGTCTTCCACCGTATGCAAACCCCTTGCTTAGCTTTCGAATTTGGACATTTACAAATGTTTTTAAACAACCATGTTCTCTGTTATTAAAATCACCTTTTCCCAGGATGCGCAAGCCCCAAGACTTGCGCGGAGACGAAGTTCGGTTGTTGTCCGGATGGCGTTTCCCCAGCTACCGGCCGTGATGATCGAGGATGCCCTACTGTTCCCTGTGCTGACACACTCTTCGGATGCTGCAAGTCTGATAATAAAACGGCTGCAGAAGGAAACGACCAGGAGGGATGTCCACCACCACCACCAGCTTGCAAGTCTTCCGAGTGAGTATAAGATTTGGCAACGAAAATTACCAAAGGGAAACTTGCTTGAGAAATACAAGTCTCTAAGCCTACGTGTTAATTTTTTATTATCCAAATTGTCTTCTAACGTCTTTAATATTGCAGATATGGCTGCTGCAATGATAGCAAAACTCAAGCAACTGGACCTAAAAAACAAGGATGCCCAGAGACAGGTAGGTGCCTCAAAAGATAGTTCTTATTAGTTTGCTAGCTGATCCAGTTCTACATATTTTATTTTGCTATAATGTTGCTTTTTAGCGCCATCTGTGGAAGAACGAATCAAACCGTCAATTTGCGCAGACTCAGAGTTCGGTTGTTGCTTCGACAACGCGACAGCTTCGCCCGGACCCGAGGGAGAAGGATGCCCTTGCAATACTACTGAGTTTGGCTGCTGTCCTGACGGCGTGTCTACAGGTATACTCATTACTCATCAAGATTTCATTAAAAATATGATACTTTTCTAACGATAATATCTTTAATCCTGACTGATAAACATGGATGTAATATCAACAAATTCATGTTTATCACTCAGGAGCATATACAACGTGTTACAAAAAACCCATATTGCCGAATATGATACGTATAGAGATCATCAAACTGAACAACTTTTACAATGGAACCAATTCTGAAATCGCGGTAAAAACAGCTGTTTCATTCATTTTGATATTTTCGTTATTTTTTATATATGAAATTAAAATTTCATGAACTTTGTAACATTTTCAGCGACCGGCGCCCAGATGGAAGGATGCGTGATGTCGTGCAACGCGTCGGCATACGGCTGCTGCCCCGACGGCGAGACCCCCGCGCACGGCTACGACTACGAGGGCTGCTGCCTGCTGTACGCGTACGGCTGCTGCCCCGACAACTACAAGCCAGCCGACGGACCGAGTCTAGAAGGTAATGTGCTGCGCATACTGGACACACTCACTACGTCTGCTACGACTACGAGGGCTGCTGCCTGCTGTACGCGTACGGCTGCTGCCCCGACAACTACAAGCCAGCCGACGGACCGAGTCTAGAAGGTAATGTGCTGCGCATACTGGACACACTCACTACGTCTGCTACGACTACGAGGGCTGCTGCCTGCTGTACGCGTACGGCTGCTGCCCCGACAACTACAAGCCAGCCGACGGACCGAGTCTAGAAGGTAATGTGCTGCGCATACTGGACACACTCACTACGTCTGCTACGACTACGAGGGCTGCTGCCTGCTGTACGCGTACGGCTGCTGCCCCGACAACTACAAGCCAGCCGACGGACCGAGTCTAGAAGGTAATGTGCTGCGCATACTGGACACACTCACTACGTCTGCTACGACTACGAGGGCTGCTGCCTGCTGTACGCGTACGGCTGCTGCCCCGACAACTACAAGCCAGCCGACGGACCGAGTCTAGAAGGTAATGTGCTGCGCATACTGGACACACTCACTACGTCTGCTACGACTACGAGGGCTGCTGCCTGCTGTACGCGTACGGCTGCTGCCCCGACAACTACAAGCCAGCCGACGGACCGAGTCTAGAAGGTAATGTGCTGCGCATACTGGACACACTCACTACGTCTGCTACGACTACGAGGGCTGCTGCCTGCTGTACGCGTACGGCTGCTGCCCCGACAACTACAAGCCAGCCGACGGACCGAGTCTAGAAGGTAATGTGCTGCGCATACTGGACACACTCACTACGTCTGCTACGACTACGAGGGCTGCTGCCTGCTGTACGCGTACGGCTGCTGCCCCGACAACTACAAGCCAGCCGACGGACCGAGTCTAGAAGGTAATGTGCTGCGCATACTGGACACACTCACTACGTCTGCTACGACTACGAGGGCTGCTGCCTGCTGTACGCGTACGGCTGCTGCCCCGACAACTACAAGCCAGCCGACGGACCGAGTCTAGAAGGTAATGTGCTGCGCATACTGGACACACTCACTACGTCTGCTACGACTACGAGGGCTGCTGCCTGCTGTACGCGTACGGCTGCTGCCCCGACAACTACAAGCCAGCCGACGGACCGAGTCTAGAAGGTAATGTGCTGCGCATACTGGACACACTCACTACGTCTGCTACGACTACGAGGGCTGCTGCCTGCTGTACGCGTACGGCTGCTGCCCCGACAACTACAAGCCAGCCGACGGACCGAGTCTAGAAGGTAATGTGCTGCGCATACTGAACACACACACTACGTCTGCTACGACTACGAGGGCTGCTGCCTGCTGTACGCGTACGGCTGCTGCCCCGACAACTACAAGCCAGCCGACGGACCGAGTCTAGAAGGTAATGTGCTGCGCATACTGGACACACTCACTACGTCTGCTACGACTACGAGGGCTGCTGCCTGCTGTACGCGTACGGCTGCTGCCCCGACAACTACAAGCCAGCCGACGGACCGAGTCTAGAAGGTAATGTGCTGCGCATTCTGGACACACTCACTACGTCTGCTACGACTACGAGGGCTGCTGCCTGCTGTACGCGTACGGCTGCTGCCCCGACAACTACAAGCCAGCCGACGGACCGAGTCTAGAAGGTAATGTGCTGCGCATACTAGACACACTCACTACGTCTGCTACGACTACGAGGGCTGCTGCCTGCTGTACGCGTACGGCTGCTGCCCCGACAACTACAAGCCAGCCGACGGACCGAGTCTAGAAGGTAATGTGCTGCGCATTGTAATATTATCTATTTGGACGATGTTTTTCGTTCAGATAAAAACGTCATGTTTTGCGTGTAGATATTTATTGAATGAAGAAATATAAAATTATAAGATATAATTAACTTATGTCTAGTCAGCGCTTCGAATATTGGTTGCTTTAGAATGCTACGCGTGTGTTCCAATTTTGATTTATTGCTTAATTGTATATTACAAAGTGCAATATACTTCATCTCCCCTGAAAAAGTGGAAGGATCATCCCCTCCCTGCAAAAGGAACAAACTCGTAACAGTTAAAGTAAACCAAACTTTTTAAAATGAACTAAAATTAAACATTATCTTATTTCAATACAACACTACAATTTTAATTCGTTAAATTGCATTATAACTAACACAAAACCTTACATAATGAAAAAAATATAAATGGAAATGGAAGCTTCATATTTTACCTACTTAATTACAATCATAATATTACCTATTCACTTAAACGGTTACGTAAGTTACATAGCAAATGTACAACTTATTTAATTAAGTATCAAATAACAGATAGTTATTTATTAAATAATTTTGTGTTGTTTTTGTGCACAATAACAACTTTATTATCTTTTAAAATTTCTACATTTGACGTCAAATCTCTTAATACCTTATAAGGACCTTTGTATATACTATCCAACTTATTTCCTACTTGGTTCTTCAATAATACTAAATCGCCGTCCTGATAGGTAACAGGATTACTAGTTGCGTCATAAACTAATTTCCTTTTTTCTTTAGCTTGAATTAAATTTCGTCGTGCGTCAGACTGTGCTCGTTGTAAACGATACTTGAGTTCTTTGGGATAACTGTCATAGTTATATAAAGGATCGACTTCTGTTTGCAAGTTCTTTGGAAGGTTACATACTTTTCCAAAGACTAACTCAAAAGGCGTATATTTTGTCTCGCTATGCACTGTGGTATTGAAGGAAAAACACCAATAAGGAATCCAAGTACTCCAGTTATGTTTGTTATTGTTACACTGGATTCTAAGAAAAGCTCCTAGAGTCTTATGAGTATTTTCTAAAGCTCCTACGGTTTCGTGGTGGTAGGCTGTCGAATTTAACTTTTTAATTTGTAATAACGAACATATTTCAGACATTACTGATGACATGAATTCGGTTCCCTGGTCAGTCAATATTTCCCTGGGAATGCCATATCG
This sequence comes from Agriphila geniculea, assembly GCA_943789525.1. Lineage (NCBI taxonomy): Eukaryota > Metazoa > Arthropoda > Insecta > Lepidoptera > Crambidae > Agriphila > Agriphila geniculea. The sequence goes on from OX038883.1 coordinate 5,052,319, forward strand.
CATTAAGAAATTATTCGTAAAAGATTGGGCTACTGTAACCGCATCTTTACTGGATAATGGGTATGCTTCTACAAATTTTGTTAAATCGCATTGTAATGTCAACACGTATTTATTGTTAAAATCATCAATATCGAGTGGACCCATAATGTCCAAAAATATTTTTTCGAAAGATGAGTGAGCTGTGGATGTTATGGTTAACGGTTGTTTAGTATGTTTGTTACTATGCTTATGATATTGACACTGGTGGCAATTTTTGACAAACTGTTTTACGTCGTTACTTAAACCTGGCCAAAAATAATATTGTTTTATGTTGTTAAACATTCTATTAACTCCTGCGTGTCCACTAGTAGGTAATAGATGAAAATCGTTTAGTATTACTCTTTTTTGCTCACTGTCATTTATTCTTAATACATCTTTTGTTATAAGAAATCGCGGTGTTACGGGATTAAATTTTTTTGCTGCTTGTACAAGACTTTTAATTTTTCGCTCAACGCACTTTTCTTTTATAATAAGTACCTCATGTATGCCTATTTTTTGACACAATGACTCTAAGTCCCTCGCTAACACCTCTGGGGTAGATGACGATCGGGTACTCAGATATATCGCTGATTGCGACGGTACATAAACACAACAACCCGCGTTAGAAATAATATTATTTTGACACTTCACATAATTATCATATTTTATTTGATTGAAACATAATTCGATGACGTTATCGGGTTTTTTGAGAACTTCTACCGCAATAGGTTGATCAGACCTGTTGCTGTTGGAGCTCTCTGGAGTAGAGTCGGTAGGGGTGTGGATTTTCTTACTTTGTGCTCTAGTTAAAATAGACACAACATTTTCTTGTAATGATTTTAAAGTAGTAGATGTTATGGGTATACGACTCAATGCGTCTGCAGCTGCATTGTTTCGTCCTGGAACATACTCTATTTCAAAATCATACTCTTCCAAAAATAATCTGAATTTTGTAAGTCTACTTGTTGGATCCTTTAAGTTAAATAAATAAATTAATGGTTTATGGTCGGTTAAAATTTTGAATTTACGTCCATATAGATAGGGACGAAAATGTCTTACTGCCCAAACAATTGCTAAAAGTTCTAATTCAATTATGGGATACCTCGTCTCGGCGGGTTTCAAATTTCTACTTGCATAGGCAACGACTTGGCCGTTCATGTTAGATAAAACTGCACCTAAACCTGTCTTACATGCATCTGTTTGTAACCGAAAAATATTATTTTCTGAAAAATCGGGATAAGATAAAACCGGTGGTTGAACTAAAGCTGATTTCAACTCTTGGAATGCTGTTTGACACTCTGTTGACCATTGAAATGATACGTTCTTTTTCCGTAATTTATTTAGAGGATAAACAATGTTTGCAAAGTTAGGTATGAATCGTCTGTAATAATTTGCAAATGCGACAAAACGGTTAACGTCGTCACAGTTCATTGGCACTGGATAATTCTGCATGGTGGCAATTTTACTTTCATCGGGTAAAATGCCATTAGAAGTAATTTTGTGCCCTAAATATATTATTTCGGTGCGTAAAAATTCGCATTTCATAGGGTTTAACTTTAAATTTACTTTTCTAAATCGTTCAAGTACACTAATTAAATTTTTATTATGATTTTCTATGGATTTACCGAAAATTACGCAATCGTCCAAATAAATAAAAGCTTTTTTATAATTCAAACCTGACATAGCAATGGTCATAAGGCGCGAGAATACACTTGCAGATGTCTTAAGTCCCATAGGACAGCGTTTCATTTGATACATTTTCGTATCTGTGGTGAAAGCCGTTAGTTTACGAGAATCGTTATCTAAAGACAACTGGTAGTAGCTCTGTGAGAGATCTAATTTTGAAAAATAAATATTATTTGCGAGTGAATCTAGGATATCGGTAATATTAGGCAAAGGGAATTTGTCGTCCATTATACGATTATTTAATTGTCTGTAATCTATAACAAGTCGCCATTGTTTTTCATTTGACCTATCTGCCTTTTTCGGTACGAGCAAAACAGGACTAGACCACTCTGATGTAGCCTCTTCGATAATATCATTTTCAAGCATAACATCTATTTGTTTCTGAACCTCCCTTTTTAAGGCATGTGGTAGTCTATGTGGTTTGACATAAACTGGTGAAACATTAGGTTTTAAAGTTATAGTATGGGTCATTAAGTTAGTACAAGATAGTTTGTCGCCGGGCAGATGGAAAACATCCGCGTACTTGGCGCATATACTTTCAATACTTCGTATTTCTTCTAGATTAAGTTCTGATAAGTTTAATAATTCCAATAACGTTTTTATACGTGAGACCGAAATGTCCTCTTTCTCAAAATTACAAACTTCAAAATCGTTCGATGAGTAAGTTTCTAAATCGGTGAGATCTAGATCTACTTCTTTATCGGTAGTATTTAATATTCTTACTGGTATGCGACCATTACAAGGTTTCGCTATTAAACTTCCTATAAAAACTCCTTTCTGTATTTCTTTAGATAAACAAACACAATCGTCGCCTAACAACGTAGGTATATATTTAATTACCTCACATCGTGGCGGTATCAAATGTCTATAGTGACTCAATATAGGTATAGAAACATAATTATTATCTTTTGTTAAAATTAAAATATTTTCTTTATAGTTAATTATGGCTTGATAACGTTTCAAAAAGTTATCACCTAAAATCCCATTTGCAGAACAGGACATATTTTTAAAAACATACATCTTTTCTCTAAAAATTAAACCATGATAAGATAAATCTAAATAGATATAGCCTTCAGATACTAGTTTACCACTAACTCCTTTTATAACTAACTTTTCAAACGCAATTAAATTCATTAATTCTGGATAGTTGCATAACCATTCGTATTTTAAAACACATATGCTCGCTCCGCTATCAACTAAAAGATCGATACTACTATTACTAACGTTAAAAGTTACAGTACTACTATTATTGTAATTTAAAACATAATTATCAGTAGGGACGAAAAAAATCTAAGTTATTATTTTCATTCTGAGAATGAGCTGGTGACTCATTTTCAGTCGAATATTCGTGGCTAGCATGCTGCACACGTTGGAAAGGAACAGCTGATCGCGGCGGGCGCGGGCTCGTCCGACCGCGGTCGCGTGAACGAGGCGATGTCCCATGCGCGGCACGGGGGTCTCGTGACACATACTTACCTTGGGGTTTCGCGTTACCGGCACTAAACCTATTGTTTGTGCTAAATCTATTAAAATGATTATATTTATTAGAATAATTACTTGGGTAACGTGTATAATTAGTAGGTATACGGGAAAAAATTCTAGGATAGAATTTCCTGACGGTCATTACTTCTTCCTGTCTGGTAGACATTGACTGTTCGTCGAGTGCAGTCCTTATAGCCTCTGGTAAGGAATGAAATTGACGCGATGCTATGATAGTGCTAAGTTTTTGATTCACTAATCCGTCTGAAAAACGTTTGATAGCAACCTTTTCATTTATCGGACGCAGTACTTCGAACTTAGTAGCGTCGTCGTCTGCTTGTGCTATCGTCAAATTTACAAAAAGTTGTTCTAGCTCGGAGCCGAATGACTCGATTGACCTATGTCCTTGACGACAGTTTTGCAGTTTGTGCTGGATGGCAACAGCTGATTTCTTTTGAATTAAATGCATATTCATGTCATTAATTAAATCGGTAATAGTTCGATAATTACTCTTTAACCGTAACTTTGCGCTAGGGGAAAGCCTAGTTTTTATCACGAAATCAATTAATTGCATATGAGTGGCATCACTAATCATAGAACTATATAATTGTATAGAATCGATAAGAGACTTAGTGACGTGTTCTTGACCCGTCATTACTGGTAAAAGTGCAATAGCCGTTTTTAAATCGAACTTGTCTTTTTCTGCCATTTTTGAACTACTTGCAATACTTGAACTTTCTAAAGAAATAATTTGACTATGAATGACTTGTATGTCATTCGCAATTTTATTAATTAAAGTAATATCTTGAGTTGATATTTCGGACTTCTCAACTAATCCTACTCGAGACAAAATATATTCCAATTTCGCGTACTCAAGTTTCGCTTCATTAAACTTTGCAAAACCTAATTCTTTTTGACATCTTTCTGGTCCTAGTTTAATCAAATATTCCTTAATATACAAAAGTTTCTCATGCAATTCATGCAAATTAGAAATAATATTTGACATTTTCTAATGAGAATAATAAGAATACCTACTTTAATACCTACTACGTAACAAAATATTAAAAATAACTTACAGCATTATAATGTTAAACAAATGAATAAAATAGATTTATCCCTGCATGCTGAGGTTTCTATAACCGGTGCGGCGCGACGTTGCTGGGGGTGGGCGGGCGTGTTTCTCATACTCCTCTGGTGGGTGGACCTTCAGACTTCGAAGGCTTCATTTACTGGACCACTTGATACAGCTGGCTGAAGATCGGGCTGGGATTTCCCTTGCCCCTCGTACAATGGGCCGGGTTTCTACCCTGGACACCTCCTGGTTTAAGCTGATGGTTGGGTCGACGTAGTTGTTAATGCCACAATGATATGGTATTTCTCAGAGCTGCGCTGTTGAATTCTCTTCTCAGTCTCCAATTCCATTCTTTGCTTTGTGGAGCCTCCATGTTATTATTTTGACTTCACGAGGAATGCGATGAAGAGAAGAAAAGGGCAACGAAGACTGCTGCTGTTGAATCCATGTGTCCAATATCCCTCAGTCTTCTTTATTAATGTAATTTCGAGTTCGGCTGGCAAAGGTCGCCATATAATATTATCTATTTGGACGATGCTTTTTGTTCAGATAAAAACGTCATGTTTTGCGTGTAGATATTTATTGAATGAAGAAATATAAAATTATAAGATATAATTAACTTATGTCTAGTCAGCGCTTCGAATATTGGTTGCTTTAGAATGCTACGCGTGTGTTCCAATTTTGATTTATTGCTTAATTGTATATTACAAAGTGCAATATACTTCACTGGACACACTCACTACGTCTGCTACGACTACGAGGGCTGCTGCCTGCTGTACGCGTACGGCTGCTGCCCCGACAACTACAAGCCAGCCGACGGACCGAGTCTAGAAGGTAATGTGCTGCGCATACTGGACACACTCACTACGTCTGCTACGACTACGAGGGCTGCTGCCTGCTGTACGCGTACGGCTGCTGCCCCGACAACTACAAGCCAGCCGACGGACCGAGTCTAGAAGGTAATGTGCTGCGCATACTGGACACACTCACTACGTCTGCTACGACTACGAGGGCTGCTGCCTGCTGTACGCGTACGGCTGCTGCCCCGACAACTACAAGCCAGCCGACGGACCGAGTCTAGAAGGTAATGTGCTGCGCATACTGGACACACTCACTACGTCTGCTACGACTACGAGGGCTGCTGCCTGCTGTACGCGTACGGCTGCTGCCCCGACAACTACAAGCCAGCCGACGGACCGAGTCTAGAAGGTAATGTGCTGCGCATACTGGACACACTCACTACGTCTGCTACGACTACGAGGGCTGCTGCCTGCTGTACGCGTACGGCTGCTGCCCCGACAACTACAAGCCAGCCGACGGACCGAGTCTAGAAGGTAATGTGCTGCGCATACTGGACACACTCACTACGTCTGCTACGACTACGAGGGCTGCTGCCTGCTGTACGCGTACGGCTGCTGCCCCGACAACTACAAGCCAGCCGACGGACCGAGTCTAGAAGGTAATGTGCTGCGCATACTGGACACACTCACTACGTCTGCTACGACTACGAGGGCTGCTGCCTGCTGTACGCGTACGGCTGCTGCCCCGACAACTACAAGCCAGCCGACGGACCGAGTCTAGAAGGTAATGTGCTGCGCATACTGGACACACTCACTACGTCTGCTACGACTACGAGGGCTGCTGCCTGCTGTACGCGTACGGCTGCTGCCCCGACAACTACAAGCCAGCCGACGGACCGAGTCTAGAAGGTAATGTGCTGCGCATACTGGACACACTCACTACGTCTGCTACGACTACGAGGGCTGCTGCCTGCTGTACGCGTACGGCTGCTGCCCCGACAACTACAAGCCAGCCGACGGACCGAGTCTAGAAGGTAATGTGCTGCGCATACTGGACACACTCACTACGTCTGCTACGACTACGAGGGCTGCTGCCTGCTGTACGCGTACGGCTGCTGCCCCGACAACTACAAGCCAGCCGACGGACCGAGTCTAGAAGGTAATGTGCTGCGCATACTGGACACACTCACTACGTCTGCTACGACTACGAGGGCTGCTGCCTGCTGTACGCGTACGGCTGCTGCCCCGACAACTACAAGCCAGCCGACGGACCGAGTCTAGAAGGTAATGTGCTGCGCATACTGGACACACTCACTACGTCTGCTACGACTACGAGGGCTGCTGCCTGCTGTACGCGTACGGCTGCTGCCCCGACAACTACAAGCCAGCCGACGGACCGAGTCTAGAAGGTAATGTGCTGCGCATACTGGACACACTCACTACGTCTGCTACGACTACGAGGGCTGCCTGTCAAAGGGATGAATCTGGAAGGTACTATGCTACACATACTGGTGTTTTCCTGCTACGTCTGCAAGAGCTACGAGGAATTCTGGCCTGATTTACTATCATATTTTTCAACTAATATAGTTATTTTGTGCAGGCTGTGGATGCCGATACGCGCACTACGGATGCTGCCCCGACAACGTGACCGTCGCCCGCGGGCCGGACAACGAGGGCTGCGGCTGCGAGTACTCGAAGTACGGCTGCTGTCCCGACAGGTAACACGACCACATTACGAATAAATTATGTTCTGATGATGGCGACGCTCCGTGGGTATGGCTCCGACGAGGTGGACCGACGATCTGGTGAAGGTCGCGGGAAGCCGCTGGATGCGATGAAAGATAACTTTTGATACAACTGAAACCTAACGGTTTTAATATCGTATAGTACATCAATAACTTGAATTAAGAAAATAATAGATTTGCAAGTAAGAATTTTTGGAATAAAAGACGCAGATGATTTTTTAAGTTATCTCTATTTTTTTGCCGAATTAGTGTTTCACAAGTTCGACAGTTTACTAGTAAAAATGTAATTAAAAATTGGAATAGTTTATACACAATAACATGTAGAGATTTATCGGTTTGATACCCAACCATATTTTATAACCAGACACACAGAAGCCCCCGGGCCCAACTTCGAAGGCTGCGACTGCAGCACCTTCCAATTCGGGTGCTGCGACGACGGAACGACCCCCGCCAAGGGCCCCGGCCGCCAGGGCTGCCTCTGCTCGCAGTCCCAGTACGGCTGCTGCGGCGACGAGAAGACCGCTGCTACCGGCCCTGACCAGGCTGGATGTGATTGTGCTACGAGCAAGTATGGCTGCTGCCCTGATGGCGTCACACCTGCTGAGGGAACTAAATTCCGAGGATGCACTGACAAGCCTGAGAACAGACAAGGTAATTACATTATTTTATTTGGACCCAGGCTTAAGGCCAGGGCTGCCTCTGCTCGCAGTCCCAGTACGGCTGCTGCGGCGACGAGAAGCCTGCTGCTACCAGCTGGCCAGGCTGGATGTAATTGTTCTACGACTGCTCGCAGTTCTACGGTATTGCAATTGGTAGTTCAGCGGTTTTGCAGTATTGTTGATGATATGTAATAGCTTCCACGTTCTATGCTCTCGAGACTCAAACCTATAATTAGTTAGCTACACTAACAAACTGGAAAATCTCGATCTTTGATCCAAAAACCCACTAGGTAGTTACTAACTTTTCCAACAAGTAAAAGTCCTTCCTCCTCTGCAAAGTGAACGGGAAACTTACTAATAATTCATTACCTTGAACACCATTCGAATACTATAAGGCTCTTAAACATGGCAGGTTTATTTCACTTAGGTACCTAATACTTTTTAATATTTTTAGAGGGAATGTTGATAAGTAATTTAGCTAAGCATGAAAGAAAAGACATAGAGAGATGATTTATTTTTTTATTTTTGTGTATAATCCTCTCTAACTGAAATACATTTGGGTGGATTTCCCAGATGCAAAATTTTCGTGGCATGGATGAAATCGGTAGTGTAGAACGTTACTTTACAGTTCTAATATTTTTTTATATAGAGGAGGTCGTTGCCTATAAGAGGCAATAAATATTTTTTTGGTATGATTGCAGTTAGTTATGAAAAAAATATGGTAAAGCCCCGATTTTTTCATTTCTGTAGCTGTCCAGAACACCTTTTTCAGTGTAAGTTCCCTCGTACCACAAAAACTATTGATTATTTAGATGTGGTTACTTTTATTTTAATCTTGAATAGTGAGGGTATTATCACAAAGTAATTTTATAATATCTACCCAGTTTGATAGCTGGTATGAGTAAACGCATGTGTCCCAAAAAGTCTATTCATTTCGGTGACCAAAAGTTTTTAAGGCATATTTTTGCATAGAACAACTTTAACTCCCCCCTCATACACTTAAAACTTGTGTAATAGTGCCACATAAGTGCTTGTTGTGGAAGGACGTGCACGGCTTGCCTGTGGTTCCCGCCAAAAAAAAATAATGCTGTTCGGTGGTCATGTGAGAACTTTCTTTTCATTTCCATTGCCTTTCAGTGAGCTAGTAAATTTAATTAAATATTCATGAGTGTGCTAATTGTTTAACGTTTATTGGTGCATTATTAATTATATCCTATAATAAATAGTTTTCTTGTATTGATAATTTTTGTCCTTGATTTTAATTTCGGTGTTTTCATTTCGGTTGATTCGGTGGACTAATCTGTCAACCGAAATGATAAAAAACTAACCGAAATGAAAAAATAATCATCTCGGTAAGTGATAAGAATTTCGGTGTATAATTGTTTCATCTCGGTGGATTGTTTTATCATTTCGGTTCATTATTATTTCATTTCGGTGAAAATCCAGGGCAGGAGGTGATTTCTCAAAACATTTGACTGCATTTTGAATTTTTTATGGGATGTTTTTACCTTTTATGGGGTGGAATATTATCTAAACAATTGTCCATCTGCGTCTAGGATTGTTACGTTACCTACCGTTTTCCGCACCTACAAATAAAAACTCAATTTCTCAGCTATGTGATGGTTTTCAGATTTTATAATTATAATAAATAATTTTACGTGGTCTTAATGCATGCATGGTAGGTATACGATCTACCATACTCGGGATCATAGGGGGATTATTAAACCACCTTCCTTGTATAAGTCCGTATACGAACACCCTGCTTCGGTGGATTTTAATTTCGGTGGATAGATTCTTTCATTTCGGTATCTAGTTATTTCATTTCAGTGAACGACTGTTTCATTTCGGTGACATCAAATTTTTAAACACGTATATCTCATAAGTCTGTAAAGATACTTTGATGGTGTTAAATATGTGCATTAGGGATATAAAAAAATACAATAAATAACGGTTAAAATTTTAAAAAACTTGATAATAAAAAATTCAACCGAAATGAAGGAAAAAACACGCCTTGTTGAAATTGACCCATTTATTCTCAATAAGTGTTATCATACCATTGAAAAATATGATTTGTTTTGCTCGTCAAAATGATCGTTCACAGCGTCCTTCATTTCTTTGTCGGTAGAAAATCAGCAACCTCTCAATTTTTTCTATGAAATAGGAAGTAATCACAGGGGGCTAAATCTGGACTATAGGCCACCCTTAGAGCCGTCGGTAGAAAATCTGCGACCTCTCAAATTTTAGTCGTAGATTTAGACTAGACACTGCGCTGGGAGCTCTTTGGAGCGGACAAGCTTAAGAAAGAGGATCTAAAGCAGTTAACGATAAGTGAACTCAGTAGGTACTATAAGCGAACAGGTACGTTCGAGGGTCCGACGCCGGTGGGGTAAATGATAACCCGTCTCCCCCTGCTCTCAGCTTTCAGGGGATTTGGGGAAATAGGTGAAAGGGTCCCGACCAGGGTGACTGGTAAATAATAATAATGCTGACTAAATAAAAATAAATAATAGACTAGACCAGAGAAGAAGAAATGAAGAACGCTGTGTATGCACAGTGGTGTAGGATAAATATGATTGGTTTATCAAATCTTTTATATTCCAACGTACCCTCATTTGCAGCCGGGTGCAGCCTGTCGACGGACCGCGGGCCGTGCGCCAACTACACGGTGCTGTGGTACTACGACATGGAGTACGGCGGCTGCTCCCGGTTCTGGTACGGCGGCTGCGACGGCAACGGGAACCGGTTCACGTCCAAGGACGAGTGCGAGGATGTCTGCGTGCGACCTGCGCCTAAGGGTAAAACACAAATTATAACATTGTCTTACAGTACGAGGCATATATCTTGAAACCGGGTGGGGATTGCACGGAACGCGTATTTTAGGTATGCGTAGCGGTGAGGGGCGCGGGCGGCGGGAGAGGGGCGCGCGCTATTGGTCGCTTACAAGCGCGAACTTATCCCCACTCCGTCGAAAAAAAATTCAAAATATATGCCTCGTATTCTATGTTTTAATCAGGCTATATCTACTATCTGTGTGCCAAATTCCAACCAAACCTATTCAGTAGTTTTTGCGTGATTGAGGATACAAACCCACAAACTTTCAAATTTATAATATTAGTAGGATATTGGCATCATGGACATGAGCCATTTTTAATGATCTTAAACTGTCTGTTCATCATATGTGTAAGAGTTTACTAATCAGTGAACAATCTAGGCATACACTGTCATTTTAAATTATTATCAATGTTTAGGAAGTTGTTCATCCATGTTACCTCCTAGCCTACTAAAACTGAAAGACTGAAAAATACTTTGACGTAAAATCACATTGTGATCACAGAGTACCAAGACTAAAATCTGACGTTACGACTTCTGTGGTCGAGTGGTTTGCACGGCGGTTTTCAAGACGTCACCATCTCTTGAGGTTCCGGGTTCGAAACCCGGCTGGGTCAATGTAGAAAATGAACTTTTCTATATTGTCTCAGGTCTGGGTGTTTGTGATACCACCGTTGTCTCTGATGTCCATAACACAAGGGCTATAGCTATTCGTACTTGTTTACTTTGGAATCGGAGCAAAGTAGGTATGTGATGTTGTCAACATTTATTTTTAATTTATTTATAACTCAAAAATATCTTCTGTGAAGACAATTGTCAACACCTATAGATTGCTTTACCAGTATTCGTAAATTAGGACATAGCAAAAATAAATAATAAAATGTCTTTCACAACAATCACAACGAAGCAAGTACGAAAAATTAACAAAATCCGCGACATTTTCTTCCGATCACACGACTGTCATCTTCGGATCACACACGAGTCTACATCTTGTTATATATATTTCTTTATATATATATTTAATTCAGGCAACTAGGTCCATACAATAAATACCTTAAAGACTAACATACATATATTTCAATTAGATTTTATAAACTATTTTCCAAGTATTGATGGCGGCGACGACGTGTTGCGCAACGCAGTGTCCGGTATCCGACCGCGTAACCGTCGGAACAAAACACCCTTCGGCCAAAAATCTTCTTTAACGAAGGTCGAAAATCATAGTTTGTTATGTGCAGAAGCGTGCAACCTGCCGAAGGTGAAGGGCGCGTGCGTGGGCTACCACCCGCGCTGGTACTACGACGCGGAGCGCGAGCAGTGCGGACAGTTCATCTTCGGCGGATGCCTCGGCAACGCCAACAACTTCGACTCCAGGGAGCTGTGCCAAGCCAGCTGCGAGCCAGTCCGTAGCGCAGGTCTGTATATTTGTGCTGTTTTTTTGCTGACCTTGCATTTTCTGTATTGTTGTTTCTTATCGCTTTTATCTGCTCACAATTTATACAGGGTTATTTGTAAAACACCAACGACCTCGCAAGAGTAGATTACCAACATCATAAACAACAACATTTGTTCTACGACTTTTGATAATTCGTTAGATTTTACTTTAATACAAAAAATATGTCATTTTAATTGACCGTTCGTATGTTCATTGCTCGTTTCTACTGGTTTTCGTTCGAGGTCAGTCGAGCGATTCAAAAATAGGGTCCCTGGTGAGCGACCCGCCCGCCCGTTCCGCCGCCATCCATATAGACGTAAAAAGTGTCGAACAGTATAATAAAAACTTGAAAATTCATTTTTGGTGAATGTATTGAGTTATGATAAAAGTCGTAGAACAAACATTGTTGTTTATGATGTTGGTATTCTACTCCTGTGAGGTTGTTGGCATTTTACAAATAGATAACCCTGTTGAGAGAAAGGTTATCTACAGAATGCGTATTATGTGCGTTTTGAACAATCAAAAAACACAGCATTGTCAAACCGCACTACAGCGGAGCGGCGCGGCGCGGACCGACGCGGCCAAATATTATTTCTATTAATAGCAACGATGCAAACTGCATAACAGCGGCGCGGCGCAGCGCTGCTTTAATGCAGTTTGCATACAAAATATTTGGCCGCATCAGTCGGCGCCGCGCCGCTCCGCTGAAGTGTGTTTTGACCTGAAGAGCGACCCTTCCCTCCAGACCCGTGCAGCTTACCCATCGACAACGGCCCGTGCGCCGGCAACTACCCGCGCTGGGGCTGGGACGCGGCCGCGCGCCGCTGCGCGCCCTTCACGTGGGGCGGCTGCGGCGGCAACGACAACCGGTTCGGGACTGAGGCCGCGTGCCTGCACAAGTGCCACCCACCGGGCGCGCCACTACGTACGTATGAACAGCAATGGTTCCGAATGTGGTCTATTTAACGGGTGTAACAATTAAGACACTCAACGAAGCCGAAGTCCATGCATTCCGCCCATCATCAGGATCATTTTTGTCTTTTGGACTATGCCTGGGAAACCAATAACTACGAAGTTTCAATAACTTTTTTTTTATGAAATCTTATTTTATTCGTTATTTCATAATTTTTGTCTACAGAAACATTTTCAAAATTGTATGTATTTCGTAACAAACAATGGCTTCAAAAAGTCGTCACTCAATGTATTTCATGAGCACGCACATAAACGTTGCCTTTCAACTCAGCCGCACGCAGCTATGTAGCATTCACTCGCAGGCGCGGTCTTTTGTACGCGTTACATTGCGTGGTAATGCATGTAATGTAATACTTTTTAAAAGCAATAATTAAAACCGTTCCCCAGCAATAATTTTGAACCGAAATAGTCCTGATGATGGGCAGAATACGTAGACCTCGGCTTCGTTGAGGGTCTTGTTACACCCGGTATATCGTCCCCTGGGGTACCTCCAAACCCTTGAAACTTAGCCATCTACGACGGTACATGCGCGTGCCGGGACCCGAATTTGGTCTATATATCGTCCCTTGGGGACGGTTTACCTCCAAATCTTTGCAAATTAGCCATCTACAACGGCCCACGTGTATGCTGGGACTCGGCCTTCCGCCACGTGGGACGCCTGTAGCGGAAACAAGACCCGCTTCGATACTGAGCAGAGGCTGCGTGTCTACACAAGTGCCATCCACCGGGCGCGCCGCTATGAATGTATTGAGTAATGTTCCTAATGTGGTCTATACCGTCCCCTGAGGGTGTTTACCTCCAAACCCTGGCAGCTAGCCATCTACAACGGCCGCACACGCCTTCATTATCCTATGCTGGGCCTGGAAGAAGTCACCGTTATTATTGCCTATTTATTCGTAGAAAAGAAACGTATTGAGGTAGATCTAAAGAACCAAAAATATGTCTAGCTACTACTCTTATTTCTACTAACGATTTCTATTATTTCTACGCATGCCCTTTTCCAGTAGACTTCCATTAACTGTAGCATGAAAACTTAATGTATGATTGTGTAAATAACTATTCATTTGCACTTGGTTATGGTTTTTATTAAACCTGTCTTTGCTATATTTTACACTCTTTTTGGGGATAATGTTTCGTAATACTAATATCGTATGTGCTGGGTTGTACTAACAAATGATTGCAAACAGCGGAATGCAAAGAGCCGCAAGACGCCGGCAACTGCACGGAAAAGGTTCCCGCGTGGAGCTTCAACCAGACGGAGAACAGATGCTTGCCGTTCTACCACACGGGCTGTGGGGGCAATGGAAACAGGTTCGACTCCGAGAGGGGCTGTGCGGAAGCTTGTCCGAGCTTATATGGTGAGGATATCTAGAGCCTGATCAGGTCTTCAATCACAACAGGAACAGTTGCTTGCTGTTCTACTACACGGGCTGTGGGAGCAATGGGAACAGGTTCGACTCTGAGAGAGACTGTACGGAAGCTAGTCCAAGCTTATATGGTGAGGATATCTAGAGCCTGATTAGGTCTTCAACTACAGGAACTGATGCTTGCTGTTCTACTACACGGGCTGCGGAGGCAACAGGAACAGGTTCGACTCCGAGAGGGGCTGTGCAGATGCTTGTCCGAGCTTATATGGTGATGATATCTCTTTGATCTTGGGGTTGGGGACCAATGCATGTAGTGTAAAGTCTGATTAGTGTAGCACTTTGATCACAACAGGAACAGATTTGAAAACAACAGAAGTTGCGTTGGAGTGGAGGTCGCATCAGCTCATGTAGTGGTGGTATAATTAAGATTATGTTCGTAACACTTTCTTTGTGACAAATTCCATTGAATGCTAAACTCATGAGAAGACAGATTTCAATTCTAAGATTTATTCCTACTTGGTAAGGATTTCACGATTGAAGGTAAGTGTGCATGATAACTTTATGGATAATTGTATTGGGATTGTAACTAAATGCATTTTTATATGCAAATCTATGTTAGATAGTTTACTAATTTTCCTTCCTTCCTTCTATCTAATAAAATCTATGCAAAGTTACTTTGGTATTTCTAGTTACTTTTTATTGCACTAACCATGGATCGGGATTATAACTTTTAGATCAAATGTTGTCTGATCCGAATTTTTTCCTAATAATTTATAACCATTTTTGCAGTGAAGGACATGTGCACACTTCCCGCTTTGACAGGAGAATGTGCTGACTACACGGAAAAATGGTACTACGATACTGCGATCAAGAGGTGAGTCTACCTATCTGATCATTCACCCCACAGCTTAGAAGCCCCACAGTCTATTAAGTTATCACACAATGAACTTCAGACATATTCATGCCATATTTTCAACGGCTCTTGGAGTTTGGACACTTTAAAACATGAACTAAACAATTTAGTTTAAAACTGTTTGTAATTTCTCTTTTACTTTAAAGTGACCGTATTTGAACACTGACGTCCTTGTATAATGGACGTCAGTGGTTTGAACTAGGTTTAAAATAAAATACATTAAAATCGCTGGTTGTAACAGATGCCGTCAGTTCTACTACGGCGGATGTGGCGGCAACGAGAACCGGTTCTCGACACAACAGGAGTGCGAGAGACAGTGTACGGAGAAGGTCATCACCACTACAACGCCACAACCTACTACGCCGGTCACCACTCCTGGTAACGACTACGAGCTTCGTACTGCTTGAAGAGGATTAAACATGAGAATCCTGTAGTTCTAACTCACGCCAGATTTCATAAATTCCTCATTAAAATTCTAATAATATGCTGATGAACTTTACTGACCTAATTTTTTTTTCAGCTATTGTGGAGAACGTATGCGCTTTGCCATCAATGACTGGAGAGTGCGACCAATATACTGCGAAATGGTTCTTTGATTCTACCAACAACAGGTAAGGCCCACATTCCTAAGTTGATGAAATAAAGCGTTTATAAGCCTAGGTGTCCCCAAGATAAGAAACACAACATCACATCATTTTATTTGTTTGCCAGATGTCGTCAATTCTATTACGGCGGATGCGGCGGTAATGGAAATAGGTTCGAGACTCAACGCGAGTGCGAGGCGCGGTGTGGGCCCGCCCCCGCCCCCACCCCCGCCCCCACCCCCACGCAGCCCAGCTATGGGACCACAGGTTGATTCTATTTATTTATTTTATTTATTTATTTATTATTCGGTGAATCATCAGCTTACACAACAATATCTTTAAATTACAAAGTATAAACTTAAAAAGCTAATAATAGATTCACACGGTTAGATTTCCAGTCTCTTCATCATAAATCAAAATTAGATAAAGATGATTGTGAAGCAAACGGTCTTCATATAAACGGCAATATCTAACGTTTCCCACCTTCTTATCAATTTTTGGGACCTATGTTGTTGAATTGAAATGCCTAAGAACTAGGTTTGAATGAATAGAAAATATTGGCACTTTTTGTTTTGTATGAAATTACTAAGGTGCAACATTTCAAAATCTATGAAAAATATTTCGAAAATTAAAACGTACAGACCTAGTTCTTAGGCATCACAACAACTTATTAAAAAATCATAACTCTAGAAGGTTTAGGTGGGAAGCGAATGGAGACCACTTGGTCCAGAACCTTCTTTAAGGCAAAAGTTGAACCACCGTTCGTTTGCAGAGATCTGCTTCCTGAGCGTGGACCCTGGCCCCTGCACTACGTACACCGCCCGCTGGGCGTACGACTCCGAGCGCGGCGCTTGCGTGGCCTTCAGCTACGGTGGCTGCGGAGGGAACCAGAACAACTTCCCTGATCAGGAATACTGCCAGTATACCTGCGGAAACGTGCAGGGTGAGGAGATACTTGTTAATATCGTCCAGGGGATGTGCAGGGTAAAGGGGATACTTGCATCTGTCATAGAGTATATAGGATGTCTAGTGGCTGCTGTTCTTCAGCTACGGCAGCTGCGGAGGGAACCAAAACAACTTCTCTGATCAGGAGTACTGCTAGTATACGTGCTGCAACGTGCAGGATGAGGAGATACTTGTTAATATAGTCCAGGGGATGTGCAGGGTGAGGGGGATATTTGCATCTGTCTAGTGGCTGCTGTTTTTCAGCTACGGCAGCTGCGAAGGGAACTAGAACAACTTCCGTGATCAGGAGTACTGGTAGTATATATGACGGGACCATGCAGGGTGAGGGGATATTTGTTAATATAGACCAGGGAATGTGCAGGGAGGGGGATACTTGCATCTATCATAGAGCATAGGATGTCTAGTGGCTGTCCTTCAGCTACAGCAGCTGCGGCGGCTACAAAACAACTGCTCTGATCAGGAGTAGGTACTACCAGTATATTTGCGGGAATATGCAGGGTGAGAGGGATAATTGTTTCAATCATAGAGTATAGAATGTCTAGTGTCTAGTGGCTGTAGTCCTTTAGCCACGGTGGCTGCAGCGGCAACCAGAACTACTTCCCTGATCAGAAGTACTGCCAGTATACCTGCGGGAACGTGCAGGGTGAGGGGATACTTGCATTCATAGAGTATAGGATGTTTAGTGGCTGCTGAGCTTCAGCTACAGCAACTGCGGCGGCAACAAAACAACTTCTCTGATCAGGAGTAGGTACTACCAGTATAATTGCGGGAATATGCAGGGTGAGAGGGATAACTGTTTCAATCATAAAGTATAAAATGTCTAGTGTCTAGTGGCTGTTGTCCTTTAACCACGGGGCGGCTGCGGTGGCAACCAAACTACTTCCCTGATCAGAAGTAATGCCAGTATACCTGAGGGAACGTGCAGGGTGAGGGGGATATTTGTTAATGTAGTCTAGCCAGGGGATGAGCATGGTGAGGGGGATACTTGCTTCTATCATAGAGTATAGGATGTCTAGTGGCTGCTGTCCTTTAGCTGCGGCAGCTGCGAAGGGAACCAGAACAACTTCCCTGATCAGGAGTACTGTGAGTTTGCTTACGGGAACGAATAGGCTAAGGGAATACATATATCTGTCATAGAGTATGGGTAGTCTAAAGGTTGTAACTACAGAACAACTTCCCTGATAAGGAGTAGGTACTGCCAGTGAACTTGTGAGAACATTGCCAGGTGGAAATTTGTTCGGTTCTATAGATATATACGATTTCAGCACAGACGGTTACTTACAAACACCTGTGGAAATTGTAAACCTATATGACTGCTTGTCTATTG
The DNA here is from genome assembly GCA_943789525.1 of Agriphila geniculea. Taxonomy (NCBI): domain Eukaryota; kingdom Metazoa; phylum Arthropoda; class Insecta; order Lepidoptera; family Crambidae; genus Agriphila; species Agriphila geniculea. The sequence continues at coordinate 5,070,171 of OX038883.1, forward strand.
AATAAAAGTTAGGTACAAAGTTCATTGCAAAACCTTCGAATTCACGATAGATTTTTGAAGTCACATAATTTAAACGTTGGCCTTGCCAGAACCCACTGATCGTCAGTTACTTCCGCAAGCGCATTTCACACGTCCATTAAAGTACGTATAATTTTCCGCAGACATCTGCCAGCTGCCGATGCTGCAGGGCCCGTGCGAGGGCTCGCAGATGCAGTGGTTCTACGACCCCGCGGCCGACGCCTGCAGCCAGTTCACCTACGGCGGCTGCCAGGGCAACGGCAACAGGTGAGTACTGCGGGTACTGTACTGGTTTGATTGGATAAGTAAGTACCAGTTCCTGTGCCGTCTGTCTCGTAATGATAGTCCTATCTATACATTGACTCTTGAAATACCTAGCTGAAGTCCAAAAATCCACACTATATGTTTCAATAAAATATGATTTTACTTTTCTATGTTTGTCTGTGGGCACGAACCAACAATACCAATATATTTACCTAATTTATGAGGAATATTACATGATCAGTCTAGTATCAGTCCATTCCATCAATCTGTATAGACTTTGATTTTTTTCCTGTACCAGACTGATGGAATGGACTGATGCCGAATTGAACTATGTGATTTCCCTCTATATCTATGTATGTATGAAAGCGACATATTTAAGTGGAAAAAACTGTTTTCTTATGATTATCACCTGATGTTGTTTACCTACAGGTTTAATTCTCTGGAAGAGTGCGAGACTCGTTGCAGAACTGGCCCAGCGGTGCCTGTCGTCAGTACTACTGTTGCTCCCGTCGCCCCTGCCATGCCATCGGTGAGGGTTTAGGATTCAAAAAACATTTTATCGTGGTTCACTATATCACGTCACTACCGAGACAAATATTTTGTTATTGAATTACCTACTTACCGGTTTAAATTGACTTCAAAATGAGCAAAAGTTAGCTCACATTTTCTATTATTTTTTTGAAACAAACAGCTTGTTTAGACTCATCGTTGTCTCGTTATAGCCGGATGCAGGGTTGCCTGCAGGCTGCCAAGCGGCAGTGAATGCCGACGAACAGTGCGTGGAAGAGGAAGCTGGCCCTGTGTGGTACCTGGACGTGGCGCGGAGAGCTTGCGTCGCGTACGACAACCCGCCCACTGGCGCTAGTTGCAGGCGCACTGGCGCCTTCTATAGCGAGGAGGCTTGCGAGAGATCCTGTGGAGCCTTCAGGGATATCGGTCAGTATTAACTTTTAGAAGCATGATATAATCTTTTATTTTAATAAAGCTCCGATAAATTGTGCATAGCATAGAGGAGGAAGCTGGCTCCGTGTGGTACCTGGACGTGGTGCGGAGAGCTTGCGTCGAGTATGATAACCCACCCACTGGCGCTAATTGCAGGAGTACCTACTGGTATGTTCTATAGTGAGGAGACATGCGATTGATCTTGTGAGGGAGATATCGGTCAGTATTAACTCATAGAAGCAGGAGGAAGCTCTTTGCCTTCATCACATCTGGAGAAGAAGAATTATAAGAACATGGCCATCTACTCCCAAAACGAACCAAAGATTACGTTGTTCTCGTTGCAGATAAAATAATATGACAAACGTTAACAGTCCTCTCTATTGGTTAAACCCCTAAATGTCTAATACCCTTATATTATATTCATAGACTTCTCTGGGAGGATGTTGCCACAATAACCAAGGCAAGCTGGTTGGACATCGCAGTGTTGGCACTTTAACTAGCGTCACTAACGATAAAAATAAAATTGGCTACACTGCATTAGAAACAAATTATACTTTACATAATCCCCTTCCTCATAATACAGATACAGAGTACCTAGACATGATAAGAAAATCTTTTGCCACTTTTACTCCAAAACAAAACACCTAACATATTTTTATAGGTACAAGCACAGAATAGAAATAAGTACTACCGTACAGAAAGGAAACTCTCCGCCCCGCCCCACAATCAATTACCTCACCCCATCGCGCGAGTTCCGCGTGCCGTTCCGTGTGCTCATTCAATAGCTCGCACACAGTTGTGCGTGTGTGTGTTACTGTGTAGCGTCTGTCTGTGTAATAGGTAGTTGAAACGCGACGCTTGTATAAAATGCCCAGGGTGTGCTATAAGTATAATGCTTATCATTTGTTTATAAATAAGGTTAAAGGTTCAATTCCCCTCCAGACGTATGCCGCTACTCGCTGGACCCCGGGCCGTGCCGCTCCGCCGTGCCCAAGTTCTACTACAACTCGTCGCTGGACGCGTGCGAGCAGTTCCTGTACGGCGGCTGCCTCGGGGGACCCAACCGGTTCTCCACCGACCTCGAGTGCCAGGACGTCTGCAAGAACGAGAAGGGTCAGTGGAATTAGTCAAAGCTGTCCAACATTCTGTATTATCCGATTTAACTTCAAGCCTTGATTTAACCGCCACTGTGGTCTAGTGGTTCGCCCATTTGTGTAAAACGCAGGGGTCTCGAATTCGATTCCCAAGGGGGGTACGATTTGCACTCGGTTTGATTGGTGATAAGGCTTATTTCAAGTCCGCCTGACTAGCTTACACCATCTTACCTAAATCTGAAGATATTGTTGCATTAGCAACAATATCTAATGAAATTGGTTTTTCATTAGGATAATAATTAATAGGTAAGTATATTAGAAAATTTGTTTTTCATGTTGATCTCTTACATACAGATCCATGCAAAAGGAGGCCCCAGCCAGTGAACTGCATAGATTCCGCGATGACGTGGTTCTTTGACGAATCTCGCGACGTGTGCTTCACGTACGGATCGTGCGACCACAGCGATACCAACAGGTACATTTGGGAAATTAAGACATTTAATAAACCGCTCTCAAGCTTGAGATCATATCTGAGATGCTGTTCCTGTAAGAAGAGCATCTCAAGTATGATCTCAGGATAGCTCTCAACGTTGAGATTGATTGAAATACGGGCCTAAGTTCCAGCCAGGTAGGTATGTCAAGAGTTTTCTCTTGACATAATGGTAAAGGTAATAAGGGCACAGAATAGTCACCTTAAGGTCGATTGAATTTAGTCAAAAAGCAAATAATAGGGTAATTGCTCCCTTATCACGACCACGGCAACGCGATATGATACAGCCACAAATTACAATGGATTTTGACAGACAGCTTGATCATAAGGAGTTGACAAAATTAAGGTCGCCACTCTCTCTATGCAAACACGTTAAAATCACGAATAACTTGACTACTCTTGGCGGAGCTTGGCTACCTATCTGAAAGAATTTTGTTCCATATTTAGTTTAACTACTCTTTTTTGCCAAGCTGTAAGTACCTATCAATAAATTGATAGGTATAAGTATCAAGTTTCCATAGTTATCTACGGAAGCTGATGAGTTTGAATTTAAATTGTTTCTAAATAGCCAAGGTCTTCACAAGGTTACTGTAAAGTATTTCTTCTTAGCTTAACTTCCGTACAGTCGAAAAATATATTATACGTAAAAAGTCCATCTACTCGAGGATAATCAAATAATAAGCTACGTTCGCTGCACGGCAATAGACTCATACGGCACCTTCTATTTTTGTCGTTTTAGTCGCATAGCTTTGTCTCAACCGTTACACGACATCCCTCGTGCGCCGGCTCAACTGAGTCAGCTGTGAGCAGTAGGCTAATATAAGTTTAAGTGAGTAGTGAGCCCCCCTGGTACAGTGCTATAGTATGTTGATACACTAAGTGGTCCAGGTTCAGGAGCCGCGAGCAGTGTGAAGGCCAGTGCCGGCGCGCGCCGCCCCCCACCCCCGCGCCCACCATCGCCCCCCCACCGCCGCAGGTACGATTTTTTTTATATTACACAACATCCCAAACTTTGCCCATGTTCCAAAGTGAGTCGCTATGTTTTGGATATCAGAGACAACGGTGGCACTACAAACACACAGATCTAAGCCAATTTAGAAAAGTTCGTTTTTTAGATTGACCAGCCGAGAATCGAACCTCAGAGATGGCGACACCGTGAAAACCGGTGTGCGAACCAATCGACCACTAAGGTCATGCATCGATTTGTTCACAATAACTACATTAACTTTTTCGATGTGGAATCTTATATAATGTAATGATTCCGTCATAGGTCTTCTGGTATTTAGCCGAAGGTGTCGATCAATACAACCAATTTTATAGCCAACGGGTTGTGACTATGGCGAATACAAAATGGTTTCGATACGATTGCCTTAATTCTACACTATTCTACAGGTTGTAGTGTAGCATAAGGGAGAATAATAAGACTACTTACATAATCAAGAGAATGGTGCTGACAGTCAGCAGTTCACTCTACTGTTTTCTCCAATGGGGGGACCAAAGAGAATGTAAAAAACTAGTGGGGGGACTATCAGTACAAGTTCAGACTTTTTAGTCAAAGAATTTATTTTTTGTTTCTATCCTAAATCCCAGTTTTGATGACAAAAGTTTTGACTTCCTACATACTTTGAACAGGCAGTAGACGAGGAATGCCGTACACCAACGGTAGCAGACGCGTGCAACACTACCGAGATAGCGTACTACTACGATTCGACGCGGCGCACTTGTCTGCCTGCGGCCATTGGCGGCTGCGGGCTTGCGCTCGCACATCTCTCTGAGGAGGCCTGTTTAAGGCAATGCGGCGCTTTCCGAGGATTAGGTAACTATTGGTCTGGTGGTAGACTGGGAGTTTTAGTAAAGGCATTCAATAGTGCCGAAAGAGCGTACTACTACGACACAAGGCAGCGTACTACTACGACGCAAGGCGGCGCACTTACCTGCCTGCTGTCATCGCTCGCATCGCTCCGTCTGAGGCCTGTCTGAAGATCACCTAGGCGTCTCTGATGCGGTGCATTCCAGGGCCTCGGTAATTAAACTAGAAAAAAAAGCAAGCATTTACCTAACTACATTATTGTTAGAAGTCGTTGCAATAAATCAGTCCGAAAATTAGATACTATTTCTTCTATTTAAAAAAACCATTCTCAAATAAATCAGTCTGCAGTACCTCTTGTCCAGAGACTCCAGCCAAAATTACAACTCAGTTAAGATTTTTTCCCGGACTATGAACTACATTTAATTGCTATTTAATGGCTGAAGTGAGTGATAGCACTTTTTAATTTCCTCCAGACCCATGCCGGTCACTGCTAGACGTAGGGCTGGGCGGAGACTCCATCCCCAAGTTCTACTGGAAGTTGTCCTCCGGCCGCTGCGAGCAGTTCATATACAGCGGCTCGGGAGGTGGGCCCAACCGATTCTCCACCGTCGACGAGTGCGAGCAACTCTGCGGACACACGGGCCCTGGTGAGTTCGATGGTCCTTCGTGACCCGGATATTTGAGGATTTTCTAATTTAACTTATTCAGATTACTGTTTTAATATTTGAGCTTTCCGGACGATTCAAGGATGGGTAAGCGTTTATAATCATTCAATTTTAGTATTCAGTAATCTTCTGTTCTAATATTTTTAAACACCATTAAATTAGAGCATTCGTGATGTTTTTGATTGACTGGTATACTATTGCCTTTAATTTCTTTTTATCTTTATTTCCTATCTTCTTTGTTTAAAAAACCTCTGTCGCTGTTTCCTGATCTATAAAATACATAGTCATTTTGATAAATTTTGCTGAAGTCTGCATGATTTAATCAGGAACTCGTGAACGGGGTTGATTTAAACTCGACTAATACTTCCCTACAGTAGTATAATATCGCATGGTAGTATCACCCACACAATCCATTGGCTACGTAGTAGCTATAATGCGCTTAATGGAATAAGGGTACGCTAGGATACTGGCAATCGCGGCTTCATTAGACCGATTTTAAACTACGCCAATTCAGTAGATCATACACCAATTTAAATGCGGTCGGTTTTACGTCCACCAATGAGAATAAGGCGGTTAGTAACGGTTGAGGGGTGGGGATGGGGACAGAGGCGGCGTGCCTGCAGCCGGTGGCGGTGGGGGAGGCGTGCGGGCGCGCAGTGCGCCGCTGGCACTACAGCGAGCCGGACGTCGAGTGCCGCGCGTTCGTGTACGCCGGCTGCGGCGGCACACCTAACAACTTCCACACTTACGAAGATTGCGCCGAGCGCTGTCTACACTCGTCCGGTACTCGCATTGAGCTTCAAGCCGCTACTATTGATTGTACTCCCGCTGGCTCGCTCTGTAAATACTTGGGAGGCTCTCGCCGTCGTTAGTTTCTTGAGGTTCTGCGGAAGACGATGCAGTTTGCTCGAGATGTTGTGGACCTGAATGCTGTCTCATCCAAGCAGCTGCATACCTGCTTTTTTGTTCATCTGTTGTTTAAGACTTTTATATCGCCCCTAAAGACCCCTACTGTAAATACACATCCTGCATAAAGATTTATCAATGTATACCCTTGAGTTATATACGATGTAGTGGAAACTGGGTATAGGTACGATTGCGTTGCGTATATGTTCTTGGGCGTAATCGGTGAACGATTGGATATAGCTTGCACTCATTTTTAGCACTGCTTACGCACTCGCTTGCACTTTAAAGCACCATCACACTCTACTAACTAAACATCGACTCATGTTCTTTCTTCTCTTCTATTGTATGTCACTTTATGTAATTGAATGATGAGTTCTTTGTTAGTCGTTTTTATCAAGCTTGCCTAACAAACATTGATTTGTAAACCTACCATGCAGATATCGAAAGCAACGAGGTTCTACCGGACTGTGACCGTTTCAACGAGGAGTGCGCGGTTCTCCGATGCGAGTTCGGCGTACAACGCACGCGCACTGCGGACGGTTGCGAGCGATGCTCGTGCGTGCAAGTGGAAGTTGACTGCGCGCCGCTGCAGCACGAGTGCGAGACGCTCAAGTGCGCGTACGGGCTCGACCGGACCACTGGGCCTGACGGCTGTGATAGGTAAACATACATGCACCATCATACACATACTGGTATACTAACAAATCTAACACTCAAACAACCAAAAAATAGTATATAGTCTAAAAACTATAACTCCGCGTGACCGAATACAATAGACTATACCTAATGGATCCTCTATATGCACAGGCCCGGCCTGCAAGATAGTACGGAAAGGCACGGTCTTCCGCGGCCTTCCGGTAAACCTCTCCGCTCAACGTGTTGCAGGGGGAGGCGCGGTCTCTTCAGTCCTGTTCGATCGATCTGATAATGATCCTGCAGGTCGGCCTGTGCGTGTGGAGAATCCATAACGGCATCCGGAACCCCATTTTCTCGTAGCTCGGCAACAAAGTTCGTTAGAGGGAGAAAACTACTCGGCCTTTTCCGCACTCTTCAGCATTAAGAAGACATGTTGTTGTGGTAGCCCAGTGTGCCGCTGGATACACTGTAAGACAATGTAAAGTTAGAGCTTATAATTTCAAATCCACCTGGCTAGCTACCACCATCTTACCTAAGTCTGACGCCATGACGACAATTTAAAAATTATTGTGTTCCGGCAGTTAAAGGTAAGATAGCCAGTTCCTCAGTGGTGAAGATTTCGGGTGTAGTGCACTAAAAATTTCAGCCTTATCGTCACTTAACATCAGATGAGGTGAAGGCTAAACACTCGATCTCGTTGCCCACAACGGGATTATACATATCTACACACAAATATAGGTCTGTGTATCTACATAACGGGTGTAACAAGACACTCAACGATTTTGAATTCCACGCATTCCGCCCATCATCAGGATCATTTTTGTCTTTAAGACTATACCTGGGAAACCAATAGCTACGAAGTTATTGAAGGTCAAAGTGAAAAATTTTTTGTTTTCAAATTTTTTATTAAATCTTATTTATTCGTTATTTCCTAATTTTTGTCCACAGAAACATTATCAAAATTTGATGTATTTCGTAACAAACAATGGCTTCAAAACGTCATCACTCAATGTATTTTATGAGCACGCACATAAACGTTGCCTTTCAACTGAGCCGCACGCAGCTGTACACAGCTACAGCATTCACTCGCAGGCGCGGTCTGTGATACGCGTTACATTGCGTGATTAATGAATGCAATGCTTTTTTAACACCAACAATTAAAATCGTTTTCCAGCAATAATTTGAACAGAAATGGTCCTGATGATGGGCAGAACACGTAGACCTCGGCTTCGTTGTGTGTCTTGTTACACCCGGTATAGTGATGTTGGTCCATAGTGGTATTGTATTGTAGATGCACGTGCCTGAAGCACCCGTGCGACGAGAGGCAGTGCCCGGCGGGCGAGCGCTGCGTGGCCGCCGCCTACCGCGACCCCGTCACGCAGGACATCTCCTACTCCGTCGACTGCCATCAGAGTGAGATATTTTATAACATACGATAAGTAATTCTCTTGCTGTCCTCGATGTTATTTTGTACGGTCGTATTGATTTTATTTAATTTTTAATGCAGTGAGTGACTCGTCAATTAATTACATAGTGCAATACCTTTTTTTTAATAAATTGGTCCTTCGAGCCGGATTTCAAATTGAATGTTAAGTTTTGGCAATTTGAATTTGTAAGTATTGAAGTTTTTTCAGTAGTAAACGTTGATTCTATTCGCAGTAAACAAGCCTGGATCTTGCCCGGCGGAGGATACGACGGGCGAAGCGACTTGCCGCCGCGAGTGCAATGACGACGCGGACTGCCGCGGCGCGGGCAAGTGCTGCGCGCGCGGCTGCAGCCAGCTGTGCCTGCCGCCCGCCGCGCCCACACCGAGAGTGCCCACCACTACATACTCACCAGGTACTAGTGACGACGACGCGGACTGCGGCAAGTGCTGCGCGCGCGGCTGCAGCCAGCTGTGCCTGCCGCCCGCCGCGCCCACACCGAGAGTGCCCACCACTACATACTCACCAGGTACTAGTGACGACGACGCGGACTGCGGCAAGTGCTGCGCGCGCGGCTGCAGCCAGCTGTGCCTGCCGCCCGCCGCGCCCACACCGAGAGTGCCCACCACTACATACTCACCAGGTACTAGTGACGACGACGCGGACTGCGGCAAGTGCTGCGCGCGCGGCTGCAGCCAGCTGTGCCTGCCGCCCGCCGCGCCCACACCGAGAGTGCCCACCACTACATACTCACCAGGTACTAGTGACGACGACGCGGACTGCGGCAAGTGCTGCGCGCGCGGCTGCAGCCAGCTGTGCCTGCCGCCCGCCGCGCCCACACCGAGAGTGCCCACCACTACATACTCACCAGGTACTAGTGACGACGACGCGGACTGCGGCAAGTGCTGCGCGCGCGGCTGCAGCCAGCTGTGCCTGCCGCCCGCCGCGCCCACACCGAGAGTGCCCACCACTACATACTCACCAGGTACTAGTGACGACGACGCGGACTGCGGCAAGTGCTGCGCGCGCGGCTGCAGCCAGCTGTGCCTGCCGCCCGCCGCGCCCACACCGAGAGTGCCCACCACTACATACTCACCAGGTACTAGTGACGACGACGCGGACTGCGGCAAGTGCTGCGCGCGCGGCTGCAGCCAGCTGTGCCTGCCGCCCGCCGCGCCCACACCGAGAGTGCCCACCACTACATACTCACCAGGTACTAGTGACGACGACGCGGACTGCGGCAAGTGCTGCGCGCGCGGCTGCAGCCAGCTGTGCCTGCCGCCCGCCGCGCCCACACCGAGAGTGCCCACCACTACATACTCACCAGGTACTAGTGACGACGACGCGGACTGCGGCAAGTGCTGCGCGCGCGGCTGCAGCCAGCTGTGCCTGCCGCCCGCCGCGCCCACACCGAGAGTGCCCACCACTACATACTCACCAGGTACTAGTGACGACGACGCGGACTGCGGCAAGTGCTGCGCGCGCGGCTGCAGCCAGCTGTGCCTGCCGCCCGCCGCGCCCACACCGAGAGTGCCCACCACTACATACTCACCAGGTACTAGTGACGACGACGCGGACTGCGGCAAGTGCTGCGCGCGCGGCTGCAGCCAGCTGTGCCTGCCGCCCGCCGCGCCCACACCGAGAGTGCCCACCACTACATACTCACCAGGTACTAGTGACGACGACGCGGACTGCGGCAAGTGCTGCGCGCGCGGCTGCAGCCAGCTGTGCCTGCCGCCCGCCGCGCCCACACCGAGAGTGCCCACCACTACATACTCACCAGGTACTAGTGACGACGACGCGGACTGCGGCAAGTGCTGCGCGCGCGGCTGCAGCCAGCTGTGCCTGCCGCCCGCCGCGCCCACACCGAGAGTGCCCACCACTACATACTCACCAGGTACTAGTGACGACGACGCGGACTGCGGCAAGTGCTGCGCGCGCGGCTGCAGCCAGCTGTGCCTGCCGCCCGCCGCGCCCACACCGAGAGTGCCCACCACTACATACTCACCAGGTACTAGTGACGACGACGCGGACTGCGGCAAGTGCTGCGCGCGCGGCTGCAGCCAGCTGTGCCTGCCGCCCGCCGCGCCCACACCGAGAGTGCCCACCACTACATACTCACCAGGTACTAGTGACGACGACGCGGACTGCGGCAAGTGCTGCGCGCGCGGCTGCAGCCAGCTGTGCCTGCCGCCCGCCGCGCCCACACCGAGAGTGCCCACCACTACATACTCACCAGGTACTAGTGACGACGACGCGGACTGCGGCAAGTGCTGCGCGCGCGGCTGCAGCCAGCTGTGCCTGCCGCCCGCCGCGCCCACACCGAGAGTGCCCACCACTACATACTCACCAGGTACTAGTGACGACGACGCGGACTGCGGCAAGTGCTGCGCGCGCGGCTGCAGCCAGCTGTGCCTGCCGCCCGCCGCGCCCACACCGAGAGTGCCCACCACTACATACTCACCAGGTACTAGTGACGACGACGCGGACTGCGGCAAGTGCTGCGCGCGCGGCTGCAGCCAGCTGTGCCTGCCGCCCGCCGCGCCCACACCGAGAGTGCCCACCACTACATACTCACCAGGTACTAGTGACGACGACGCGGACTGCGGCAAGTGCTGCGCGCGCGGCTGCAGCCAGCTGTGCCTGTCGCCCGCCGCGCCCACACCGAGAGTGCCCACCACTACATACTCACCAGGTACTAGTGACGACGACGCGGACTGCGGCAAGTGCTGCGCGCGCGGCTGCAGCCAGCTGTGCCTGCCGCCCGCCGCGCCCACACCGAGAGTGCCCACCACTACATACTCACCAGGTACTAGTGACGACGACGCGGACTGCGGCAAGTGCTGCGCGCGCGGCTGCAGCCAGCTGTGCCTGCCGCCCGCCGCGCCCACACCGAGAGTGCCCACCACTACATACTCACCAGGTACTAGTGACGACGACGCGGACTGCGGCAAGTGCTGCGCGCGCGGCTGCAGCCAGCTGTGCCTGCCGCCCGCCGCGCCCACACCGAGAGTGCCCACCACTACATACTCACCAGGTACTAGTGACGACGACGCGGACTGCGGCAAGTGCTGCGCGCGCGGCTGCAGCCAGCTGTGCCTGCCGCCCGCCGCGCCCACACCGAGAGTGCCCACCACTACATACTCACCAGGTACTAGTGACGACGACGCGGACTGCGGCAAGTGCTGCGCGCGCGGCTGCAGCCAGCTGTGCCTGCCGCCCGCCGCGCCCACACCGAGAGTGCCCACCACTACATACTCACCAGGTACTAGTGACGACGACGCGGACTGCGGCAAGTGCTGCGCGCGCGGCTGCAGCCAGCTGTGCCTGCCGCCCGCCGCGCCCACACCGAGAGTGCCCACCACTACATACTCACCAGGTACTAGTGACGACGACGCGGACTGCGGCAAGTGCTGCGCGCGCGGCTGCAGCCAGCTGTGCCTGCCGCCCGCCGCGCCCACACCGAGAGTGCCCACCACTACATACTCACCAGGTACTAGTGACGACGACGCGGACTGCGGCAAGTGCTGCGCGCGCGGCTGCAGCCAGCTGTGCCTGCCGCCCGCCGCGCCCACACCGAGAGTGCCCACCACTACATACTCACCAGGTACTAGTGACGACGACGCGGACTGCGGCAAGTGCTGCGCGCGCGGCTGCAGCCAGCTGTGCCTGCCGCCCGCCGCGCCCACACCGAGAGTGCCCACCACTACATACTCACCAGGTACTAGTGACGACGACGCGGACTGCGGCAAGTGCTGCGCGCGCGGCTGCAGCCAGCTGTGCCTGCCGCCCGCCGCGCCCACACCGAGAGTGCCCACCACTACATACTCACCAGGTACTAGTGACGACGACGCGGACTGCGGCAAGTGCTGCGCGCGCGGCTGCAGCCAGCTGTGCCTGCCGCCCGCCGCGCCCACACCGAGAGTGCCCACCACTACATACTCACCAGGTACTAGTGACGACGACGCGGACTGCGGCAAGTGCTGCGCGCGCGGCTGCAGCCAGCTGTGCCTGCCGCCCGCCGCGCCCACACCGAGAGTGCCCACCACTACATACTCACCAGGTACTAGTGACGACGACGCGGACTGCGGCAAGTGCTGCGCGCGCGGCTGCAGCCAGCTGTGCCTGCCGCCCGCCGCGCCCACACCGAGAGTGCCCACCACTACATACTCACCAGGTACTAGTGACGACGACGCGGACTGCGGCAAGTGCTGCGCGCGCGGCTGCAGCCAGCTGTGCCTGCCGCCCGCCGCGCCCACACCGAGAGTGCCCACCACTACATACTCACCAGGTACTAGTGACGACGACGCGGACTGCGGCAAGTGCTGCGCGCGCGGCTGCAGCCAGCTGTGCCTGCCGCCCGCCGCGCCCACACCGAGAGTGCCCACCACTACATACTCACCAGGTACTAGTGACGACGACGCGGACTGCGGCAAGTGCTGCGCGCGCGGCTGCAGCCAGCTGTGCCTGCCGCCCGCCGCGCCCACACCGAGAGTGCCCACCACTACATACTCACCAGGTACTAGTGACGACGACGCGGACTGCGGCAAGTGCTGCGCGCGCGGCTGCAGCCAGCTGTGCCTGCCGCCCGCCGCGCCCACACCGAGAGTGCCCACCACTACATACTCACCAGGTACTAGTGACGACGACGCGGACTGCGGCAAGTGCTGCGCGCGCGGCTGCAGCCAGCTGTGCCTGCCGCCCGCCGCGCCCACACCGAGAGTGCCCACCACTACATACTCACCAGGTACTAGTGACGACGACGCGGACTGCGGCAAGTGCTGCGCGCGCGGCTGCAGCCAGCTGTGCCTGCCGCCCTCCGCGCCCACACCGAGAGTGCCCACCACTACATACTCACCAGGTACTAGTGACGACGACGCGGACTGCGGCAAGTGCTGCGCGCGCGGCTGCAGCCAGCTGTGCCTGCCGCCCGCCGCGCCCACACCGAGAGTGCCCACCACTATATACTCACCAGGCACTAGTGACGACGACGCGGACTGCGTTAAGGGAGTCGACGAAGTGTGACATTGTGTGACAAGGGGGTGGGAGGGGTCCCAAATTTCGTGACGTCACATTTCACAATCATAAAAGGACATGTTCCATCACGCCTATGTCATTTGCCTCACCATTCTCAAAAAATGAAAGTCTATCAAGTCTTAACCAAAGTAGTATGTCAGAGTAGGTATTTTACTCTAGAATCAGATTAATAATTATTTTCTGCATTAAAAAGTGGGATCTTTAAGTTACAACGCTTTTAAATCACAATTTTTAATCATGATAGTACTATTTACTTACATTTTTTTCACAAAATACTTCAGAAAACAACTTAATGTTTTTGTAATTGTTTTCTTAAATATAAAACAATTCTTGACTGATACTATACCTAAAAATAAAATGTAATTAGCATTCTTTAATTATGAAAGTAATTAAATAAAATGAAACTGGGGCAACGCTGGGACATCTCCTTTAAATAAAAAAAAATCAGAACTGCTGTTTTAATTCAATAATTATTTCTAGATGTAAAATTGTAAAATATGTGACGTCACATTAGGGAGGGGGGTCTCACAAATGTGACCAGCTGTGACAAAGACGGGGGAGGGGGTCAAAAATCATGAAATTCGTGTGACGTAATTTATGGATGGCCCCATATTCCTCAGGTACTAGTGACTCTTTAGTCTCGGAACGTTCAAATTGCAAAAAAACATGGTTGCAAAAAGTTCAAATCTCATAAGACCCAAGTCTCGAAACCTCCAAGTTGCAAAATATCTACATCTCAAAGCTTCTGTGTTCTGTACTCAAAACGTTCAAGCTGCAAAAAAGTCAAGTCTCAAAACATCCATGTCTCATAATATTCCATTTTTATATAAGTGGATTTGTACCTAAATGGTGTTATATTTTTGACCTTGACCTTGAAATTGAAAGGAGACAATTTTTCACAACTAGCAAGCTTCCCCAACTTTCTAGAATATTTTCCCACTACTTTTGCCTGATTTTAGCAGTCAAAAGTGGTTATTATAAATATGTATTATAAATGTTTTTTTTAATATTGACCTGGTTTACATAAAATAAATAAATTGGCAGCGCTAGTTGACGACTATAAGGGCCTTAAGATGTGTTTTTAGTGTAGTTAATTAAAACTAACACAATACACAACAAATAAAATCAGAGCAGAAAAACGGTTTGTTTACTATTTATTTCGGACAAGGAAAAAAAGCACCTTACTAAGATCACGGTTTCGGAGAAAAATAAAAAAAAAAAACAATTAAATAATTAAAGTTTCAAAAATACTGAATATAGCGTACTGAAATAGGGTGGCGTTCCAGTCCCAAACCAGGTACCAGTAGTTGACCACTCGCATGTTCAATTGAATAAATTAAGAAATGCCGGGTATTTTTAAGTAACTCAATTGTTTTGTTATATTGCCTAGACTTTTACCAACCCAACGAAGATATTTTTTGCGAGAATTAATGTATAATATCGCTTTCTTGCTTTTTTTGTCAGACCAGTGTCTCATTCACTTGTCATTTTTCATAGTAATGCTTTGGTTTAACAATTTAGAGCTTTAAACCTGCCATTAAAATCGTTTTATGCAGTGTGTCCCAGTAATTTACCACCGGTTTGCTATTGGTACACAGTAGTAAAAAAGTGTTCCTATGGATGACCAGATCAGATATTTATATTCGTTTCTCATTTTACAGATTGAAGATGCCTAAAAATATATGTTTTAAGTATACTGAGGAAGATCTACCGAAGTATCTCGATTAAATTTGTGAAGGGATCAAACTAAAATAATGCCTATCGTAACCCCACAAGATGTGTTGCTATTGAATAGGTAGATTAACGCTAATGCTAGAAACCGACCAAGCGCGTGTCGGGTCACGAGCAGTAGGGTTCCGTAGTTAGTTACCATACCAATTTTATACCACTATAATTTTTTGTCTGCAAAAATAACTTTGTTTTTCTTCTTTTTGTATAAATTACAAAGTTATATTTGCGGATTTTTAAAATGTGCTATTTATCTAAAACTAAATTGCTAATTATATCTCGCTGAAACTAATTTTCGTTGAATGTGTTTATTAATATCTAGTAACAGTATTTATTTTTTTAGGTTTTTCACTCTCTTACTTAAAAAATAGAGGGATAAACATTTTACCACTACTTCCAAAGTGGTAAAATGTTTATCCCTCTATTTTTTATCTTTCAAACGATTGACTTTGAGAAAAAATATTGTTTTGGAACTTCAATGTAATTTTTGAGGACTTATCTATAGACACCCCACACTTATAGGTTTGATGAAAAAAAAAATCTGTTTCAGTTCCATACATAGGGACCACCAAGAGCCCTTAATCTTCAATTTTTTTATTTTTGTGTAAAATCGTAAAGCAGTTTACAGAATACATCTACCTACCAAGTTTTAACTGCGTAATCGTAATACTTCGGAATAAAGTGACTATGACATACGGACGGACGGACGGACGACCGGACAGACAGACATGACGAATCTACAAGGGTTCCGTTTTTTGTCATTAGGTTACGGAAACCCAAAAAGGGAATCCCCATAACAAAAGAAGGTTTACTGGAAACAGTTCATTCCGATTACTTGGGTACTGGGTACCTACCTACAATTCGAATGTGCCATTAAAAACTGGTTGTAGGGTCGAGGTAAACTTAGAGTCACATGAAAGTCAATTTCAGTAAAAAATCGTGTTTTTACGTGTAGTTACGTTTTGTTTCAGTGGTCAACTACTGGTGCAAAAGTGGTCTATTATTGGAACGCACTGGTCAAACTTAGGCACATTCCCGTTTTTGGTACTGTCCATGAAATATTTAAAAAACTTAAATATTTGGATTCAAAAAAAATATCAATATTGCATCGTTATTAAACAATAAACAACTTTTTATAAACATTTCTACGTAAAAACTACATAATACAAATTCAGAGCATTTAAAAGTCAAAATTTGTGCTTAACTGGTTTGGGCTTAACACCCACCCTACTAAGTGGGCGACGGACCTAGGGCGACAACAGACTTTAAAATACAAATTGAGTAACAAGTTTTTCGAACGGGTGACCAAATTACTATTTGGGCGACAACTTTAGGGCACACAAAACATTTAAAATTTGGCAATATTTTATATAAAAGAGGTGACTATTATCCTGATCGAGATGACAAAAAACAAACAAACGAGACAGCAACCTAATAAAAAGATGTTAAAAATACCATGTTGGGCAGCTTAAATCAGTTATATAGTTACCTACTTGGTATAATAGTAGCCCACTCAGTATTCTTGCCACCCATTTAGATTTTTCACTGCCAACTTAAATTATTTGTCACCCAATTGTAGTCTCCCGTTTTAAGTATTTTTGTAATCCACTGTTTGTCGCCTGTTTAGTTATTTTGTCGCCCAAAAAATAAACTGCTGCTCGGTTTAGTATTTAAGTATCCCATTAACAGTCGCCTTTAATTATTTCCAGTCACCCAATTAATTAATTCCCTATTTTGTAATGTTAAGTAACGGTGCAGAACTGTGGTAGTAATGAGGTAGTGATCCCGTCAGAGTTGCCGCAAGCGCCGCAGGCCAACCCGCTGACGGAGCCGGCCGTGTCGGGCGCGGAGGGCGGCAAGGCCACGCTGCGCTGCCTGTTCCACGGCAACCCGCCGCCCAAGATCACCTGGCAGCGCGGACTCATCACGGTAAGCACCCATGTCTCTATCAACTTTAAGGTCTCTACCCACTACACCGTGCCATACCATGACCGTGCTAAAGTCGCATTACTCATTTCCCAGCAAAAATGTAAACAAAGGTGTTGCCAGAACAAAACAACACAAAAGGAAATAGTATATTGCTAAGTCAAAAAATAATCACACTTACATGTTTTTTCATCACAAACCTAATAAAAATAGAATAGATAAATATTCTGAATCATGAGTTTTGCGGAAAAAACAGTAATATAATTTAATATTTCATAGTAACAGTTTTATAGTAGAAAACATTTTATGATGCTGTGCACACATCAACTGCAAACCATACACATCAACCTTTGGTTCATTTCATTTTATAAAATTAAAAATTTCATAAAAATTTGTATTACGAGTAGTAGTTACATTAATTTGACTTTTGGTATTGGGGGGAACTGGCGAAGTTGCAACGTATTTTTTGATAGTTTACAAACAGTTAAATATAAAAGTAAAGTTTTCTTACCAGTTCGTTTCAAGAACTTTTAACATCAAAAATTATGGTAGGTCAAAATAAAAGTTCTTATTATCATCCTACTTTAAAATTACCCTAGATGGCATTTACATTTATTATGACTCAAAATATAATAAACAAATTAGAAAGTTATAATAATGACCAAATGTTTTGAATATCTGAAAATGACAGTGAATATCTGACAGTGACGTTTCTTTGTTTACATTTTTGCTGGGAAATTAATAATGCGACTTTAGGAACGTATCAGACACGAAAAGCGTCACGATACGCTCTACTATGCCCACTGAAACGGTTTGACGGCGTTCTATGTCCGTGTGCAACCCGTATACAACCAGTATGCTGCCCGTATGCAACCCGTATGGTGCCCGTATGCAACATCCAAAACCTATAGGAATCCGTTTCATTTCGCTTTTATAACGGTCATCATACGCGGTTACAACCCGTCTAGTCACCGGCTCGGCAAAGTCGCATGTCATGCACAGAGTGTGTCAGCCAGCACCGGCAAAATATTCTCGCCGACGATTGTTGACGCTCCGTGCATGGCCGGTGACGAAACAGTCTATAGTGGGAATAGTGTCATACTTTTCAATACAAAGAATATTTTTTGTCTGACACGTTCATAGCACGGTCATGGTATGCCTCGTGTGGTGGGTAGAGACCTTTACTATCCCCGATCCATTAATAAAAAATTAAAACAAAAAAAAAACCTTTAAAACAATTTAGAATAAACCTAAAAATAGTACACTTTAGAGTTGAAAACATCTAGGCAACCGAACTAGGAGACCTGTAGCTCAGGTGCAAAGCTCTTTCTCTATACAATAACGCCAAACAGAAGGTTCAACAGGTGATAGTTACAAAAAACTGTATTTATTTATTTATTTTTATTTATTCTTATGCCTATAGTACCATTAATTGATATTATTAAACTACGTAGGTACCTATGCATACAAGCGACGGATCAAGAAAAAGTTATAGTTAGGTACAATTTACATTTAAAGACACAAAACTACAAGTTACATATAGAAGTAAAAAATATATTACTTACGAAAACAATAATTCGCCCACTTTCCTTCACTTTAAAGAGGATAATGCCACAAGCCAATACTTACTATAATATTATAGATGCGTAAGTCCGTTTGTTTATTTGTTACGCCTTAAACCGATAATGGTCGGTTTAAGGCGTAACATAATGATGAAGTTTTACGTACACGTTGTCAGGGGTACAGAGAAGGACAAAGGGTACCTTTCATCCCGAAAAAAAGTATTGTTCCCGAGGGATAACAAAAAAACTTTCGACGCAGACTAAGTCGCGGGCGGTCGCTAGTATGAAACTAAAACTAGTGTAGAATTTAAAATAAGATTTTTTAGTTTGATTCAAATTCAATTCAATTCAAATTCAATTCAAATTCAATTCAAATTCAATTCAAATTCAATTCAAATTCAATTCAAATTCAATTCAAATTCAATTCAAATTCAATTCAAATTCAATTCAAATTCAATTCAAATTCAATTCAAATTCAATTCAAATTCAATTCAAATTCAATTCAAATTCAATTCAAATTCAATTCAAATTCAATTCAAATTCAATTCAAATTCAATTCAAATTCAATTCAATTCAAATTCAATTCAAATTCAATTCAAATTCAATTCAATTCAAATTCAATTCAAATCCAATTCAAATTCAATTCAAATCAATTCAAATTCAATACCACACTGTTACATAAAGATCCATGAAAGGATATCACATTGTTACATAAAGAGAAAGGTCTCCCCTCTTACCATTTTTGCTGTGCCCGACAGGGTCCATGATGATCTACTTTATTATATTAACATCTTCTGTACATTATGCTTTAACCGGACACTGCAAACTAAACAGACACCTACTTCATATGAAATTGAGTGATACTGACGTCTGCAGATATTTTAATGAGGAGCAGGAAACGCCCAAGTACTTCTTATGTGACTGTGGACCTCTAATCCACAGGCCTAGTAACATAATAATACATTATGCTCAAAGCAATAAACATATGAGTATGAGTACCATCAAAATCCCCATAATGCCAACACACAGATCGACGGCGACGTAGGCCGCTACCGGCTGCTGTCGGACGGCGCGCTGGAGATCGTCTCTTTATACCGCAACGACTCCGGCGTGTACATCTGCGTCGGCGAGAACGTGCACGGCGCCACCAGGCAGGAGATACGGCTGCAGGTCAACGGTAAGACGATTCACATATTTCGCCAAGTCTATAACAGGGGCAACACAAAATTAACACCATTACTTAACGCGCTTTTCCTTACTCATTTGCCCTTACGCATAAAGTTCAAAAGTGCGAAAATTTTGGGCTATGCCCGTGGTCCACCTATTAAGTTCACCTGGGTGTACCAGGGGTAGTTTTTTCTTCCCGTAGTCTACCTCGTGTAGACTAGGTGTATCACGGGTATTTATTTCTTTCCGTCGTTCACCTATTTAGTGCCGAGCCAATCAACTATGAGCAAAAGGTTGGCATAATTAAAAACAGGTGCTAGTAAGTAAAGGATTGGTAAATATTATTTTAAAAAGTACCAGAATCATATGAATCTAAAGAAGGGTAACTTTTAAATATTTTAATGGGTATCCTGAAGTAAAAAGTATGAATAAAAAGTATGGTTAAATTCAAAGTACCAGGCTAATATAAAATATAGAGAAGGTTGACTTGAAAAAAAAATTGCCAATAGTTTTTTCCCGCGGTCCATTGTCTTGTCATAAAGGCTGCAATATTAAGTCTTGTATAACGCACAGAACGTAAACATGTTTAAAGCCTAACAAAGTGATTAAAAGTAACATCAAAGTAAATAAACTAATATGTTTTGGAAACTCGAAACCCCACACTGTAAAGTGATGTTAAGTAGATTTCATTTGTAACTTTTTTAATAACTAAAAGAAGGTCTTAGTTTCTGATAATACTGCAAAAAACACTGATTCGTACAAGACTGGCAGACAGCCTTAAGGATGTGAAGTAGTTACAAAGGAAGTATTTGACATGATCTTCATTTTACTTCAGGTAATTAAGTACAAAAGTACATAATCATAATCATAATCATAATCATTTATTGCACACGAAACACAGGTAAGTACATTTAAGTCAGATCTTATAACTAAATACAGTTCCACTGGCTTCCACCTTTGCAGGCGATAGGCAAAAAAAAGGCAAGTTAAAATATAAATTATCCAAGTAAAAAAAAAAAAATATCGAATTCATGTTGTCAAAAATTAATACATCAATAATCAAATAAAAAAAATGTCAATAAATAATGTCAATAATTAATGTCAATAAATTATGTCAATAATAAGAATACTCGTAATAATGATAATAGCCTTAAATACACAAATCTCTTAACAAACTAATAATATTCATGTCCATCACAATATTGAAATGTCAAGCAAAGAATAAAAATTCATGATTTCTTACACTCAAAAAATTCCTTTACACTATAGAAGTTGTGAGAGGTAAGCCATTTATTAAGTTTTTTCTTAAATAATCCAATATTATTAATGGCCTTTAGTTCATTTGGGATTTTGTTATAAACCTTGACGCACATTGCGAGACAGCTCCTACCATATTTGCGTGAACTAGGTACAGTATCAAATACAATTCCGTGTGGGTCTCTACGTTGTCTGCGATCAGAAGGCCTTTTAAATAGATGCTTATGTTTATATACAAAAACACATACCTCCAAAACATAAAGACAGGGAAGCGGTAACAGACCAAAACTCTTGAAAAGTGGTCTGCAGGATTCATCCCGTCTAATACCACCTATGGCTCTGATGCATTTCTTTTGTGAAATAAAGACTCTTTCCCATTCTGTACAGTTTCCCCAAATGACAAGTCCATAACGCAGGATAGAGTCTACATACGCATAGTATGTGAGAATGGCAGTATTTTTATTGGTTACCTTTTTAACCTGATTAATCGCATACGAAAATCTATTGATTCGTTTACAGAGATCATTCACATGTGAAGACCAATTTACATTATCATCAATAGTGACACCCAGAAATTTGGTATTAGAAACTTCCTGTACTTTACTTATATTTAGTTTAAAGTTGTACTTAGTATGCTTCGATTTATTAAATTGCATAAGAACAGATTTGTTAAGATTAATTTTCAAGTTATTGTCATCAAGCCAAATGCATAAAGAGTCAATTGTATTATTAATGTCAGTTTCATGTTGAGTAATTGGATTATTATATTTATCAGTGGTCACTATAATTGAAATGTCATCTGCATAAAGAATACATCTATGGTCAATACATTCACTCATGTCATTTATGTAGAGAAGAAATAAAACGGGACCTAAAATGCTTCCTTGTGGAACACCAAATTTATTTTCACAATAGTCAGATGTAAACGTCACAAATTCTTGGTTTATTACATTACTCACAGAAACACACTGCTTGCGGTTTTTTAAATATGAACTGAACCATTGTAGTGAGATACCCCTTAGTCCAAGTAATTCTAATTTTTTTAATAAAATGTCATGAGAAACACAGTCAAAGGCATATATTGAAAATATTTATTAAGTCAAGTTAACCTTGTCTAGATTTTAAATTACCCTGGGGGGTATTACAACCTTTTAAAACTTGCCAGGTTTATAAATTGCTATAGTTTGATAGATTGATAGCAAGTCAGAAAACTGCCAGGAAATAAGCATAATACGGCCCCTGGTACTTTGAATTTAACTATACTTTTTTACTTCAGGATACCAATTAAAAATAGACCGTTAATTTTGAAGTATATCTAAAAATGAAATGGGGTTATCAGACTACGTTTCTGAATATGAACGTGCACTTTAAAGTTACAAATTTTGAAAATATCGGAAAAAAATATTGATTAATCGGCAAACTCACAAAAATCGCAAGATACGTGCGTAGATTAATTCTTTTCATTAATTACGTAGGTAAACAAAATAGTCTATTTGATTGCGCGCGTGTAATTCTATGAATGAGCTCTAAATCCAGATATCAGTAAAATTTTGGGACATAAACAAACCTCAATATCTTGACCAATTATTAAATATTGAAACTTTTAACCGTACATACTCGATTAGAATATAGTAATTTCATTTTTGAAATGAAATAATATAGTAATTTTATATTTAGAAATACTTAAAAATTAACCGTGTATATATATACAAGTTTACCCTTCTTTACAACTAAGTGAACTTTATAGGTGGGCCACGGGAAATAAAGGTATTTTAGTAGGTATTTTATCTAGCTCTTTAGTCAAATCTTCGAAGGTATAATTAATTAATTACTTTATATAAGACTGGTAATTAGATTGTTATGAAATAGCATTAAGTAGCTAGTTGAAATGGTTTGATTTAACTGCTTGGTTTTTGGGAGTTTGATGAAATAGACGCATAGCTGTACTGTTGCTGTTTTATTAAGCAATATGTTAAAGAAAGAAGAGTTAAAAAAAAACATTTAAAATGAAATAATGGCACAGCAAACAGTTCCGCTGTAGATTGCATACTTAGTTGCACTTGACGGGTAGATAACAGTAATGTCTGAAAGCATTTTTTATGAAACTAATCTTTTTTACTAACTGCTCGTCCCTTCCTAGAACTGTTATCTTTTTGGCTAATTTTTTCCCTTCTCTCACTAATGCGTCACTGGAAAACAACTGGGCGATTGTTAAAAACAACTACAATCACAACACATTCTCTAAACGACCTCGGACCTTTCTATTTGTCTGATCTTCGGAACCTTTTACATTAATTAACGTTGTTTGTTTGTCGAACATAAACAAGATGCAAATCTGTCTAATGATTGTAAACAATCTGCGATATCTCATCAATGATGTGACCCGCGCTATCGGCCAGAACGTTTGTGGCGCTCAATCGACGGCAGTGACCTCTCAACTCGGCGCAGATAGTAATAGAACACGAGATATGTCTAGTCACAATAGTTATTTCTAATGGTTTCATCAATTTACCCTAGCCATTTTTTAAATGTAAAGACAGTCGTTAGTAAACGATTGTTACTCGATTTTTTGGTGTAAGATTTAATCTGCCTGCAGGCAAAAACCACAGGCAAAGACACAAGGCATTTTACTGATAGTATAAACATTGTAAAAATGTTCAAATAATTATCAGGTTTATTATGTACTAATTCATTCATAATTAACAATTCGGAGGACAAACTAAAGCGATAATAGCTCTATAAAACTCTAAGTCAGTCCGCAATCATTCGCAGTCAACAGTCGTTTATCTATCGCCATTAGCATAATTAGCGCGTTCGCCCCGCGTCTCGGTGTGTCCAGTCCAGCGGTTTCCTTGGAGCAGAGTGAACTCAATAATGGTCCCGCGCGGTTGTTTCTCAGTGACTCTGGCGCTCGCGCTAACTTGCGCGCGCGCAACACAAGGTTAACGAACACTATATTAGTGATTAACGAATCTCATTACAATGTTTTGGCCGTTCCTGTACTTGGTTGATTACTATTTTTTTATATAATTTCTTTTTGGAACCTGTTTTTAAGATAACTTAGAATTATTTAGAAGTACAGGAACGGCCAATACGAACTAAACTCCATCTGTTTCCGTCCTTCCATTTAGTTACGCTAAGTAACCCCTAACCGCGAGTTTGTGGACGAACTCTGTGAGCGTCCTCCGCAAACTCGAGTAGAGCTACTAACACGGGAGTGGTTAGATCCGGTGGAGGCGCCGGTGGGCATCTCGGGCGAGGCCAACGCGGTGGTGACGGGCGAGCTCGGCCGCAGCCTCAACATACGCTGCCTCGCCTACGGGTACCCGCCGCCCGCCGTCTACTGGTACCGCGGAAGGAACATGGTGCCGTTCAGCAGCCAGCAGTACGAAGCGAGGGAGAACGTCCTACAGATTCGTCGTTTATCTGTGGACACGCTGGGCGAATACGCCTGCCAAGCGTACAACGGCGTGGGCAAGGCGGCGCTGTGGTCGGTGGTCGTCCGAGCGTACGAGACGGACGACTCTCGCGGCGACCACTTGATCCCGCGCCAGCGCCCGCTGCCGCCCACGCCTGCACTCACGCCCACCACCACGACGCTAGAGCCTGAAATTGACATGCCCGTTTACACTGGTAAGATTGTCGTCTAGTCTCTTTACGATTTGTAAGAAACCGATAGTATTTAAATTGTTAGCTCGAAAGCAAAGCAAAATACTTTATATGTACCTATATTAATAATGTTTCCTTTAGGTTTTTTCAGCATTTGATTAATTTTAATAATGTTTTATGGATAGTGTATTTGTGGTTTGGTTACGTAGTATCTTCGTAGAATGCATGATGCATGGTATGTCGCATGGCTTCATAACGATTTTGGTTTTGGAAAAACATTATTTGTGTCTTTAAAATGAAAAATATGATATGTATTAAATTGTAAGTATTTATTGTTTTATATCTTTATTCTTTATATTCATTATTTGCACCTCGTGAATAGTTCGTTCAGTATTTAATGTTATTTTAACGTACAGTGGCTGTGAACACGTCGATACCCCTGGGCTCCGTGTCGGCGGCTGCGGGCGCGGAGCTGAGCATCCCGTGCGAGGTGGAGGGCTACCCGCTGCCCGATGTCTACTGGAGCAAGGACGGCGCGCGCCTCGCGCCCTCCGACCGCGTACAGCTTACGGGTGAGCACACGTGTTTAGATTACACATACCGTAGTAAAATGTAGTCAATATGACCATTATTTGCAACGAAGTGATCATCAGACTTCTTCGCCACATTTTTATTTATCCTACAATAATTAAGGAATTCACAATATGTGAAGATACACTTACGACCTTTCATTCTCGAGATCCAGGTAAAAAGGTCTCCACAGCGCATCCTAACATATCTCCTAAACGCAAGATCGACAAACTCTGATTCTTGGTGACAAATTCCGACAAACTAATGGCTACACATTCGAGTTATCCGATTTTCGCTACGACCTTCCTTTCTCAAGATCCAGGTAGAAAAGTCTCCACAGCGTATCCTCACATATCTCCTAAACGCAAGACCGACAAAATCTGGTTCTTGGTGACAAAATCCGACAAACTACGGTCTACACATACGAGTAATCAGATTTTCGCTACGACCTTCCGTTTGCGAGATCTGTGTGGCGCAGCTGTAGAGACGTCTCTACAGCTGCGCCACACAGATCTCCTAAACGCAAGACCGACAAACTCTGATTTTTGTGCGACAAATTTCGACAAATTAACGGCTGCGCACACGAGTAATCAGATTTTGGCTACGACCTTCCGTTTTCGAGATTTGTGTGGTTCAGCTGTAGAGACGTCTCTACAGCTGCGCCACACGTATCTCCTAAACGCAAGCCCGACAAAATCTGGTTTTTGGCGACAAATTCCGACAAACTATCGTCTTCATCATGGCATAGTCAAAAAGTCAGATTTCCAACCTTTTTTTTCCAGCCCAGCTGTAGTCCGGCATGTTTCTATGACCAAACAACAATATGTAGTTTGCCCTAAATATCAAAATGTACAATTGAATGTTCCAGAGGCTCGGCTGACGATATCCGGGCTGACGGTGGAGGACAGCGGCGTGTACGGCTGCCACGCGCGCAACCAATACAGCTCGCACTACTCCACTGTGCAAGTCAACGTGCAAGGTTATTATAGTTTCATTATTAAAATTCAACAATACCTACCTAATCTAAATTATTTGAATTGGTTGAAATAAGGGCAGATGGCGCCAGCGGCGATCCGACTGCTGTCCATGGTTTTGCTTGGTTATAAAACGTCAGCAGTAACATTTGAAACAACCAATCAAACGATTTTAGTACAGTCGTTTATGGCGCCATTAGTTCCTCAGTATTCATTCCCATTGAGTACAAAAACCATGTGTGTTTAGTTGTAACCTGATGTATTATTTCCTCTATGATGTGCTGCGGAGTGTACGATACATTAGTCATTGTGGACGTCTACAGTAAACAATAGTTAATGACATTTGTGCTTTTTATAACACTCTAATTGTTGCTTCTGTTGCCAGGTCTATACATCCCGGTGCACTGCACGGACAGCCCATTCTTCGCCGACTGCCAGCTAATCGTGCGAAGCAAGTTCTGCAATCACCAATACTACTCCAAGTAAGTAACTCATATGTTATTCAGATATAGACCGCAATTACACAGTTTTGCTCACGTAAGTAACTTATGAAAAATTTGCAAATGTAAACACTCTTTCTTGATTTTAATCGAATACTTGCGTATAAAAGCCGTAAGTTACTTACAAAAGTTTTAATTAAGCAACTTACAAATGTTAATGCGGCTTAACATAAACCGTTATGTAAGTGACTAGACACTGCCGAAATTACGCGACCGAAGTTCGGCATGATAATGCCGAAATTACGTTGCGTTTTTTTCATAAAAAGCGTTTCTGCGGAACTTCGATCGCGTAATTTCAGCATAGTGTGTCTAATCACTAAGTATCCTAACCTTAATGTTTCACCAAAATATTAAGAACGTCAGTATATTTAAATAAAACAATGCATTTAATGCAATCCCTTAATAAATATCTTCCTTACCAGGTTCTGCTGCAAGTCGTGCGTGCAAGCTGGACAACTGAACCCGTTAGATATGAACGCTCAAGCAGACGAGGCGTGGAAGAAGAAAAAATAATCACCTCCCAATAGTCACCTGAACCCGAGCGAGAGTCGTTGAACGGCCAATAGAGGCTAGTTTTGATCTCCAGTGGCCCTACCAGAAGTTTTCCTAAGCGTGCCCGCAGACTACAGACCAAACTGTCAACCGATAGTTGGTTTCGTATGAAGAATCGGCCGATACCGAATCGTTCTAGTGTGCGCACTTGCATACACCTTCATACTGATTGAGAGCCCAACTAAACTTTCGGCCGATAGAAAGTTTGTAGTCTGCGAGTACGCTAAAAGTCCCCGCAAACTACAGACCAAATTGTTGGCCGATAGTTGGAATCAGTATGAAGAAGTACACGCACACTACAACGATTTGGTATCGGCCTATTCTTCATACAAAACCAACTATCGGCGGACAGTTTGGTTTGTAGTCTGTGGGCACGCTGTTTTTGCTACCGTAAACTAACGTTTTCTCTCTTTTACTCTCATTGACTGTGTGCAATATATTCGATAGTTTACGGGAGCGAAAACAGTTCGCATCAACTACTGGTAGCTGCTGTTCAGCATCGTAGCTGAATATTCAACGGCTAACCGTCAAAGATGCCTTGCTCAGGGACTTTCACCAGTTTTTGATATTACTGAAAGTGCCATAAACTAAATGTTAGCATAATTTATGTTAAATATATGACGTTCAAAATTTGCAAATTATTTCGCAGAAATCATGACGATTTTTCCTAAATTTTGTATTGTGGCAAAGTAAAAAACTGTTTGTTGATAGCCGTAGACTACCAAATAGGTGTTACTGTAGATAGATGATAATGTAAATAAATAAATACTTTTTTAAATATGTCACTAACAGTTCCATCTGTGATGGATATGCAAAAAATCAATATTACTTAAATTAATTTTAGATATGGTTTAGTCATGAAGATAATAGGAAGTAAATTATTTATTTCTTAAGATGTTTAGACGCAATGCATAGGGCATCAAAGATAAGGCAAAGTCAATTATAGGCGATTACGAAGTCATAATAATTTGTGTAAGTGAATTTTATATTGTGGCAATGTAAATAGTGAACAATAAAAAGCGTATTAATAAATTTAAAGTTGTATTTAATATTAATCCATGATTAACTTACCACAGAAATACTAGTTTGTGGGTACATTCTAACCTCAGAGCAAATAGTTAACAGCTTAAAAACAAACTATAGACGAATCCATCTTAAGTGTCTCAAGATTTGCTAAATGATATTCCGACTTGCGTTAAACTATATCCGAGATTATAAAATAATAAACTACCTGTTAGGGGTTAAATAAAGTTAAAAAAAAAAACAAGAAAATGCGATAACATAAATTTTTATTTACATTCCGAAATTCACAGTCAAATATAACAAGAAACGTCCTACATCAACTGACCTGTCAATAAAGTACAATGAATACCCCTCGGCCCCACTAATGATTTTTATATACAAATCATTCACAAAATGACGTAATTTCGTGCGCCGGCCCCGCCGGCAGGCGTGCGCAGCACCGAGACATGGACTAAATCATATTATTGTCATTTCATTCACATAATAAAATCAAAATCGTCATAACCACGAAAGGCTAGGCCCGTACATAATTCGACTGTCGAGGGTGTAATTTCAAAAAATACAATAATAATTTACTAACCCGGGTCGAGGTATCACCCGTCCTCGCGTGCTCTTCGAGAGCGAGGCGCGGATCCGTACACTACCAATAATCTTAGAGCGGATAAATTAAAACAGGATACAAGTTTATATACACCAAATTATATCGTAATGTACACATATAGGCATAATATGTAGCGCCGGCGGCGGACGGAGGCGTCGCGTCGAGTCGTCGGCGCATACTATACATCTCTAAGACCCTATCCAGAGCTACGCGCGAATTAGACGCGTTTCGTCATACAACGCTCGCTTAGGACCGGCGACGTCAGCGACGTGTGCAATATTAACAGCGGTGTAACCGAAATCGCTATTAAATTCGCGGCGAATTCGCCTTTCCTGGACAATATCTAAACACCTTATCGGGCGCCGCGCGGGCCCATCTTAGTATCACAATACGTGTTAAACTAAAGAGGTCCCACCGAGTAAAAACCTACTAGAAAACTATAAAAGGGCGTGGCGTGGGCGGTGGTGGGGGCGGGGCATCAGTCGAGCACCTGCGAGACGATCTTCTCCATGTCGTGGTCGACGTCGGCGGGCGGCGCGGGCGGCGCGGGCGGCGCGGGCGCGGCCGGCAGCGTGAACGGCTCGTCCAGCTCCTCCAGCCCGCGCGGCGCCGGCAGCTTGCCCAGCTCCTCCTGCAGCTTCACGTAGTGCCGCTGCAACACGACACACGCACTTTCATTCATTGAAAACACCGATCTCTTTTGATTGCGACCTTTTTCAATAAAAAATCTACATCAGCTGTGCTCCAACCGTGGGGAAACGGCTGGAGCACTGACCTTCCTTATGGGAGCCAGGATAGCTTCCGAAGCGTGGAAGGACTCGAGATAATATACTTTAAGTCACCCATTCCATGACCGACCTTTGCGAAAGTTACTCGACCTCTGCGATCGCAACGCCAGGCGCTAAACCACTGCACCACCGAACTCCTTATAAAAATCATAAAAAAAAAACACGTAGTCTAAAATCCAAAGTCAGACCTTATCCGGCTGCGATGTATGGACTCGAATGGGATGTCCATTGTTTTTCCGTAACGTTTCAGTAAAAGACTTTCAATAGAAACTCATCGATATTTTTTCCTTCTGCTCCCCTAGCATAACCACCGAAACACGATTTATATCTCGTGATATAGCGTTTTATCGACACCCAACTGTCAAAATCCATTGTCTTTTGACAATTAAACGTAATTAATCGGTAATCCTTCAGCGTGGTCTAGTCAGGTCTCCTTCACTCGCTCAAGGTCGCGCGATAAGCACCTACCGCTAGCCGTGCCTACGGGAGGCACAAGTGAGCAGCGGGCCGCCACACGCCCGCCTGTGTAGTCGCGCAGCATCTTACTGCCTGCGTAGGTATTGTCTCTTTATAATAGTAACAATGTCGAATCGCCATTACTATGTCGTGTACGGATGTCAAAATCAAAAAACCAATAAACAATTGTCGTTTTTCACATTATGATTTATGCTACACAGTTCATTTAAAGGAAGACGACCCTAACGTCGTCAGAAAAGATAGAAAGAGAGGCAACTACTATTAGCGCTGCGCGACCTGAATTGCACTTTATTGTGTTGGAGCAAAAGTTGCTATATATTTAAATGACTTTGCGGAATGCTGCTTCTGTACTTGTACTATTAGCTATTCTGTGGTCTAGTACACTATGAGCACCCACCTTGAGCGCCATAAGGTTGAGCTGTATGGTGCGCTGCGTGCGCTCGTCGCCACCCTGCCCCTCCAGCTCTGTGATCCAGTTGGCCACCGTCTGCATAATCTCGTTGCGCTTGATCCAGAAGTGCGTCTGAATTACCTGTACGACAACATTGGTTATAACATCACAAATCACCAAATCACGCTCAATCAGCGTGTAGAAAAGGTATTCTTTTACAACCAATTTCGACAATATATCTTCAATAAGAGATAGGCCTATACTATGGATATATTTGTTACTAGGCAACTGATATTTTCCGTCATTTAACAGAAATATCTAGGCAATTTTTTTTTTTTTGATTAAGCTTATCTTTTACTGAGTATAGGTTATTGAAATCGGCCGTAACCGTAAAACAATAACACGGCTCCGATTGAATTATGCTAAAGTAATTTAACGTGGGATTTAATTTGCTTCTTGCATTTCCCTAGGCCTATTTAATATCATAAAAATAAGTTACAACTATACGGCTATAAAAAACCTGTAATTATCACATTGAAGCTTTTCTCCGTTAAGTTAATAATTGAAATTAACTATAGAGCTCTTGCTAGTACTTTTCATTACAATGTGTTGCGTCGTGAAGTTCTCTGATGGCATATAGCTTGTAATCTTCGATCAAGTTTACCCTACCTACGACTGACAAAACTAGTAAATAAAAAAGAACAACCTACAGCGTTTATAAGTTTGAACTAATTTATGCCTTATCTGCTAACTCTAAAGCGCAGTTTTGTTTGTGTGAACATCTAGGATATTCTTGATCATGGGCGTAGGAAGAGGGGGAAGCAAGTGGGCCGTGCCCATGCCAGAATAGAATGGCCCACCCCAGAATTTTTACTCAAAAAATAGAGAACCCTTTACACAAAAAGAGACTACTGGAGGACAGGCCCCTCCTGGAAAATATATCTAGATACACCCATGTTATTGATTAACGCTTCTCACCTTAAGAAGAGCTTATAACTAGGCTGCATACCTGGTAGATGTTGGAGTTGTACTCCAGCGACGCGCTCCTATGACACAGAGCTATAACTAGGCTGCATACCTGGTAGATGTTGGAGTTGTACTCCAGCGACGCGCTCCTATGACACAGAGCTATAACTAGGCTGCATACCTCCTTGAAGCAGGGCTCGGGCTGGCGCAGGTGGTCGAGCATGGCCCAGCGCACGCAGGCCTGGTAGATGTTGGAGTTGTACTCCAGCGACGCGCTCCTATGACACAGAGCTATAACTAGGCTGCATACCTGGTAGATGTTGGAGTTGTACTCCAGCGACGCGCTTCTATGACACAGAGCTATAACTAGGCTGCATACCTGGTAGATGTTGGAGTTGTACTCCAGCGACGCGCTCCTATGACACAGAGCTATAACTAGGCTGCATACCTGGTAGATGCTGGAGTTGTACTCCAGCGACGCGCTCCTATGACACAGAGCTATAACTAGGCTGCATACCTGGTAGATGTTGGAGTTGTACTCCAGCGACGCGCTCCTATGACACAGAGCTATAACTAGGCTGCATACCTGGTAGATGTTGGAGTTGTACTCCAGCGACGCGCTCCTATGACACAGAGCTATAACTAGGCTGCATACCTGGTAGATGTTGGAGTTGTACTCCAGCGACGCGCTCCTATGACACAGAGCTATAACTAGGCTGCATACCTGGTAGATGTTGGAGTTGTACTCCAGCGACGCGCTCCTATGACACAGAGCTATAACTAGGCTGCATACCTCCTTGAAGCAGGGCTCGGGCTGGCGCAGGTGGTCGAGCATGGCCCAGCGCACGCAGGCCTGGTAGATGTTGGAGTTGTACTCCAGCGACGCGCTCCTATGACACAGAGCTATAACTAGGCTGCATACCTAGTAGATGTTGGAGTTGTACTCCAGCGACGCGCTCCCATGACACAGAGCTATAACTAGGCTGCATACCTGGTAGATGTTGGAGTTGTACTCCAGCGACGCGCTCCTATGACACAGAGCTATAACTAGGCTGCATACCTCCTTGAAGCAGGGCTCGGGCTGGCGCAGGTGGTCGAGCATGGCCCAGCGCACGCAGGCCTGGTAGATGTTGGAGTTGTACTCCAGCGACGCGCTCCTATGACACAGAGCTATAACTAGGCTGCATACCTCCTTGAAGCAGGGCTCGGGCTGGCGCAGGTGGTCGAGCATGGCCCAGCGCACGCAGGCCTGGTAGATGTTGGAGTTGTACTCCAGCGACGCGCTCCTATGACACAGAGCTATAACTAGGCTGCATACCTAGTAGATGTTGGAGTTGTACTCCAGCGACGCGCTCCTATGACACAGAGCTATAACTAGGCTGCATACCTGGTAGATGTTGGAGTTGTACTCCAGCGACGCGCTCCTATGACACAGAGCTATAACTAGGCTGCATACCTCCTTGAAGCAGGGCTCGGGCTGGCGCAGGTGGTCGAGCATGGCCCAGCGCACGCAGGCCTGGTAGATGTTGGAGTTGTACTCCAGCGACGCGCTCCTATGACACAGAGCTATAACTAGGCTGCATACCTGGTAGATGTTGGAGTTGTACTCCAGCGACGCGCTCCTATGACACAGAGCTATAACTAGGCTGCATACCTGGTAGATGTTGGAGTTGTACTCCAGCGACGCGCTCCTATGACACAGAGCTATAACTAGGCTGCATACCTGGTAGATGTTGGAGTTGTACTCCAGCGACGCGCTCCTATGACACAGAGCTATAACTACGCTGCATACCTGGTAGATGTTGGAGTTGTACTCCAGCGACGCGCTCCTATGACACAGAGCTATAATTAGGCTGCATACCTGGTAGATGTTGGAGTTGTACTCCAGCGACGCGCTCCTATGACACAGAGCTATAACTAGGCTGCATACCTGGTAGATGTTGGAGTTGTACTCCAGCGACGCGCTCCTATGACACAGAGCTATAACTAGGCTGCATACCTCCTTGAAGCAGGGCTCGGGCTGGCGCAGGTGGTCGAGCATGGCCCAGCGCACGCAGGCCTGGTAGATGTTGGAGTTGTACTCCAGCGACGCGCTCCTATGACACAGAGCTATAACTAGGCTGCATACCTCCTTGAAGCAGGGCTCGGGCTGGCGCAGGTGGTCGAGCATGGCCCAGCGCACGCAGGCCTGGTAGATGTTGGAGTTGTACTCCAGCGACGCGCTCCTATGACACAGAGCTAGGCTGCATACCTGGTAGATGTTGGAGTTGTACTCCAGCGACGCGCTCCTATGACACAGAGCTATAACTAGGCTGCATACCTGTAGATGTTGGAGTTGTACTCCAGCGACGCGCTCCTATGACACAGAGCTATAACTAGGCTGCATACCTGGTAGATGTTGGAGTTGTACTCCAGCGACGCGCTCCTATGACACAGAGCTATAACTAGGCTGCATACCTGGTAGATGTTTGAGTTGTACTCCAGCGACGCGCTCCTATGACACAGAGCTATAACTAGGCTGCATACCTGGTAGATGTTGGAGATGTACTCCAGCGACGCGCTCCTATGACACAGAGCTATAACTAGGCTGCATACCTGGTAGATGTTGGAGTTGTACTCCAGCGACGCGCTCCTATGATACAGAGCTATAACTAGGCTGCATACCTGGTAGATGTTGGAGTTGTACTCCAGCGACGCGCTCCTATGACACAGAGCTATAACTAGGCTGCATACCTCCTTGAAGCAGGGCTCGGGCTGGCGCAGGTGGTCGAGCATGGCCCAGCGCACGCAGGCCTGGTAGATGTTGGAGTTGTACTCCAGCGACGCGCTCCTATGACACAGAGCTATAACTAGGCTGCATACCTGGTAGATGTTGGAGTTGTACTCCAGCGACGCGCTCCTATGACACAGAGCTATAACTAGGCTGCATACCTCCTTGAAGCATGGCTCGGGCTGGCGCAGGTGGTCGAGCATGGCCCAGCGCACGCAGGCCTGGTAGATGTTGGAGTTGTACTCCAGCGACGCGCTCCTATGACACAGAGCTATAACTAGGCTGCATACCTGGTAGATGTTGGAGTTGTACTCCAGCGACGCGCTCCTATGACACAGAGCTATAATTAGGCTGCATACCTGGTAGATGTTGGAGTTGTACTCCAGCGACGCGCTCCTATGACACAGAGCTATAACTAGGCTGCATACCTGGTAGATGTTGGAGTTGTACTCCAGCGACGCGCTCCTATGACACAGAGCTATAACTAGGCTGCATACCTGGTAGATGTTGGAGTTGTACTCCAGCGACGCGCTCCTATGACACAGAGCTATAACTAGGCTGCATACCTCCTTGAAGCAGGGCTCGGGCTGGCGCAGGTGGTCGAGCATGGCCCAGCGCACGCAGGCCTGGTAGATGTTGGAGTTGTACTCCAGCGACGCGCTCCTATGACACAGAGCTATAACTAGGCTGCATACCTCCTTGAAGCAGGGCTCGGGCTGGCGCAGGTGGTCGAGCATGGCCCAGCGCACGCAGGCCTGGTAGATGTTGGAGTTGTACTCCAGCGACGCGCTCCTATGACACAGAGCTAGGCTGCATACCTGGTAGATGTTGGAGTTGTACTCCAGCGACGCGCTCCTATGACACAGAGCTATAACTAGGCTGCATACCTGTAGATGTTGGAGTTGTACTCCAGCGACGCGCTCCTATGACACAGAGCTATAACTAGGCTGCATACCTGGTAGATGTTGGAGTTGTACTCCAGCGACGCGCTCCTATGACACAGAGCTATAACTAGGCTGCATACCTGATAGATGTTGGAGTTGTACTCCAGCGACGCGCTCCTATGACACAGAGCTATAACTAGGCTGCATACCTGGTAGATGTTGGAGATGTACTCCAGCGACGCGCTCCTATGACACAGAGCTATAACTAGGCTGCATACCTGGTAGATGTTGGAGTTGTACTCCAGCGACGCGCTCCTATGACACAGAGCTATAACTAGGCTGCATACCTGGTAGATGTTGGAGTTGTACTCCAGCGACGCGCTCCTATGACACAGAGCTATAACTAGGCTGCATACCTCCTTGAAGCAGGGCTCGGGCTGGCGCAGGTGGTCGAGCATGGCCCAGCGCACGCAGGCCTGGTAGATGTTGGAGTTGTACTCCAGCGACGCGCTCCTATGACACAGAGCTATAACTAGGCTGCATACCTGGTAGATGTTGGAGTTGTACTCCAGCGACGCGCTCCTATGACACAGAGCTATAACTAGGCTGCATACCTCCTTGAAGCATGGCTCGGGCTGGCGCAGGTGGTCGAGCATGGCCCAGCGCACGCAGGCCTGGTAGATGTTGGAGTTGTACTCCAGCGACGCGCTCCTATGACACAGAGCTATAACTAGGCTGCATACCTGGTAGATGTTGGAGTTGTACTCCAGCGACGCGCTTCTATGACACAGAGCTATAACTAGGCTGCATACCTGGTAGATGTTGGAGTTGTACTCCAGCGACGCGCTCCTATGACACAGAGCTATAACTAGGCTGCATACCTGGTAGATGTTGGAGTTGTACTCCAGCGACGCGCTCCTATGACACAGAGCTATAACTAGGCTGCATACCTGGTAGATGTTGGAGTTGTACTCCAGCGACGCGCTCCTATGACACAGAGCTATAACTAGGCTGCATACCTGGTAGATGTTGGAGTTGTACTCCAGCGACGCGCTCCTATGACACAGAGCTATAACTAGGCTGCATACCTGGTAGATGTTGGAGTTGTACTCCAGCGACGCGCTCCTATGACACAGAGCTATAACTAGGCTGCATACCTGGTAGATGTTGGAGTTGTACTCCAGCGACGCGCTCCTATGACACAGAGCTATAACTAGGCTGCATACCTGGTAGATGTTGGAGTTGTACTCCAGCGACGCGCTCCTATGACACAGAGCTATAACTAGGCTGCATACCTGGTAGATGTTGGAGTTGTACTCCAGCGACGCGCTCCTATGACACAGAGCTATAACTAGGCTGCATACCTCCTTGAAGCAGGGCTCGGGCTGGCGCAGGTGGTCGAGCATGGCCCAGCGCACGCAGGCCTGGTAGATGTTGGAGTTGTACTCCAGCGACGCGCTCCTATGACACAGAGCTATAACTAGGCTGCATACCTGGTAGATGTTGGAGTTGTACTCCAGCGACGCGCTCCTATGACACAGAGCTATAACTAGGCTGCATACCTGGTAGATGTTGGAGTTGTACTCCAGCGACGCGCTCCTATGACACAGAGCTATAACTAGGCTGCATACCTCCTTGAAGCAGGGCTCGGGCTGGCGCAGGTGGTCGAGCATGGCCCAGCGCACGCAGGCCTGGTAGATGTTGGAGTTGTACTCCAGCGACGCGCTCCTATGACACAGAGCTATAACTAGGCTGCATACCTCCTTGAAGCAGGGCTCGGGCTGGCGCAGGTGGTCGAGCATGGCCCAGCGCACGCAGGCCTGGTAGATGTTGGAGTTGTACTCCAGCGACGCGCTCCTATGACACAGAGCTATAACTAGGCTGCATACCTCCTTGAAGCAGGGCTCGGGCTGGCGCAGGTGGTCGAGCATGGCCCAGCGCACGCAGGCCTGGTAGATGTTGGAGTTGTACTCCAGCGACGCGCTCCTATGACACAGAGCTATAACTAGGCTGCATACCTCCTTGAAGCAGGGCTCGGGCTGGCGCAGGTGGTCGAGCATGGCCCAGCGCACGCAGGCCTGGTAGATGTTGGAGTTGTACTCCAGCGACGCGCTCCTATGACATAGAGCTATAACTAGGCTGCATACCTCCTTGAAGCAGGGCTCGGGCTGGCGCAGGTGGTCGAGCATGGCCCAGCGCACGCAGGCCTGGTAGATGTTGGAGTTGTACTCCAGCGACGCGCTCCTATGACATAGAGCTATAACTAGGCTGCATACCTCCTTGAAGCAGGGCTCGGGCTGGCGCAGGTGGTCGAGCATGGCCCAGCGCACACAGGCCTGGTAGATGTTGGAGTTGTACTCCAGCGACGCGCTGGTGCCCACGCTCGTGCCGCGGCTGCGCTCGTAGCCCGGCTCGTTGAAGTACGGCTCCGGGACTAGGATCAGCGACTGGATCGACACTAACACCTGCCGACATATACACTTGCGTGTTCATTAAGGCTCGGTTATGCGGAAACCATTGTCTCTGTATTTTATCTTTACGTGTAAAGAGTATGGAAAATAACCTCACAAAGTCAAAGTGTATTTTGATGTAGAATTCAATACGTTTCCGCTATTATTTCCGCCAAAAATATGACCCTACGCAAGCGCTTTTGACGATATTCTGTTTTTTTTTTACAATCATCTGTGACGTTAATACGCAATTTAATACTTGTAGCTACTAAATAATCTCTTTGGCTTGTCGTATGTTTTTTTTGTGGCTACAACTTTACATTTTCTATATTAAAATATGACCCGCGCAAATCATCTTTTCCTATCATGGAGCCTTAAATAGATACTAGTGGTTCTGTAGAGCTGTTGACCTAGCGTTTGGGACATTTTTGAACATTATTCAAAATGGCTGAAATATGATTTTTCTCATATCTTCTTGACATTTTGATTCAAAAAACTAAACAGGCAAAAAAAAAACTATTTTTATAGAAACTGCTTACAACACAGAACATAAAAGTAGATAGAAGCAAGGACCGGAACCGCTTACCCTTGAAGGGGTTTTTAATTGGGCATTTCATAGACTTGTTTTCAAAAACCCTATCGATTCGGTAAGCATATCGTCGACTTACGCCAACGAAAGGCTAACCATATTAATACAGATAGTTCGGGTAAGCACTTACCGAATCCGAAAACCCTATCGGAGAAACCCTTTTATTTGGGAAGCCCTATCATTTGGAAAGCCTTTTAAAATGCTTTCCCTAACAATTAGGCTTAATAAAAAACACTATTGTAGGGAAACCCTATCGATACGGAAACCCTATCAATACGGAAACCCTATCAATAGGGAAACCCTTTCGATACGGAAACCCTATCAATACGGTACCCTATCGATACGGAAACCCTATCAATAGGGAAACCCTTTCGATAGGGAAACCCTATCGATACGGAAACCCTATCAATAGGGAAACCCTTTCGATAGGGAAACCCTATCAATACGGAAACCCTATCCGCTAACAACGCTTTCCGTAACAATTGGCAATGAAATAAACACTATCGATAAGGAAACCCTAGGGAAACCCTATCGATACGGAAACCATATTGATATGGAAACCCTATCGATATGGAAACCCAATCATTTGGGAAGCCTTTTAATACGCTTTCCCTAACAATTGGCTTAATGAAATAAACACTATCAATAGAGAAATCCTATTGATACGGAAACCCTATCATTTGGGAAGCCTTTTAATACGGTTTCCCTAACAAAAGGCTTAATCAAATTAACACTTTCGATAGGGACCCTATCATTTGGGAAACCCCATCATTTGGGAAGCCTTTTAATACCGTTTCCTTAACAATAGGCTTAATCAAATAAATACTATCGATAGGGAAACCCTATCATTTGCCAAAAACAAAGTAATCCTTCAATGGATTAAAGGGCATAGTGGATCACACGGGAACGACGCCGCCGATGAGCTGGCTAGAAGGGGATCTTCCACAATAGTGGCAGGACCCATACCCATCCTGCCACTCCCGTTCAGCCAACTGCGCTCATGGGTAAGACAACGTACTCGTGCTGCACATAATACTCGTTGGGTAGATCTAACAAGCTGTAGACAGTCCAAGTTGGCGATGACCTCGGTCTCGCCGCGGTTGACCTGTAGACTGCTCAGCCTTAATCGTCCAGACCTCCGAATAGTTGTAGGTACACTTACAGGTCACCTAGCTTTAAACCGACAACTATTCATCATGAATGCGACAGACAGTCCCCTATGTAGAGGATGCCTGGACGCAGAGGAAACAGCCGCCCACGTAATCCTGGAGTGCGTGGGTTTGGCCACACACCGGGCAGAAATCCTCAAAGACGTGAGGTCGCTCCTAGAAGCCTGTGAACGCCCCAGGAGGCTTCTGCGCTTCTGGAAGGAGCTGGGATGGCTTGACTAGCCACACCATGCTGTGTTCACGCATAACGGACCAAATGGGAGTCTGAATGCGGAGAAGGGAGCCCATCACCAAGACCAAGGCCAAGGCCTACCCTATCATTTGGGAAGCCATATCATTTGGGAAGCCTTTTAAGATGGTTTCCCTAACAATAGGATTAATCAGAAAAAATTGAAGCCAAGCCCCCCATTTAATGGTCACAGGCTACGCACACACACACTTTGTGAACACGTCATTGGATAAAATTTAAAAATGTATAATATCCAAAAGGCAATATATCACAAAGTTTATTTATTTAGATTCAGTCGTATTACCATAGCAACTTGGTACCAAATTAAATAATACGTATATTCATAATGCTGCTAATCAGTCGCTAGATGGCGCAAGAAAATTTTAGTAATGCGATTTACCACCTTATTCAATAAAACATAAAGTACTTTAAGAAAATTTAACGAGATAAGGAGACCAGAGTTGGTTGACACTTTTCACTTAGCTTATCCTAAATAGTTTCAGATCAATAATTCGTTATAATTCGGTGGAATCCTAAAATTTCTTAGTGTTACTTAATGTTAGTGTTATTCGGGTATGAATATTAAGATCTATTTACATAAAAAGAAATTTACATAAAAAGAAATAAAGCTTGACAACAACACTGGTTTGACCAAAATTTCCTAGAGGTATCGATAAAGTCTTGGATTATCCTACATTTGGTTATTACTAACCAATAGACAATGCGAGCGCGCTCTCATAGTAAAAAAGTACGGGACCCTTAAAAAATCGTCTCGTTACAGTACTAGGCACGTATCTTGAAATTTTTTCGACGGAGTGGGGATAAGTTCGCGCATGTGCTCTTGTGAGCGACCAATAGCGCGCGCCCCTCTCCCGCCGCCCGCACCCCTCACCGCTACGCATACCCAAAATACGCGTTTCGCGCAATCCCCACCCGATTTCAAGTTATATGCCTCGTACTGTACCATGACTGGTCGTTTCATATGGCCACCTGAACCAATTTCAAAATTACATTTTACTGCGTACAGATACAGTACGAGGCATATAACTTGAAATCGAGTGGGGATTGCGCGATACGCGTATTTTGGGTATGCGTAGCGGTGAGGGGCGCGGGCGGCGGGAGAGGGGCGCGCGCTATTGGTCGCTCACAAGAGCACATGCGCGAACTTATCCCCACTCCGTCGAAAAAATTTCAAGATACGTGCCTAGTACTGTACGGCGATTACACATATTAAAAATGGGTGACTTTAAAATACAAATTGAGTAACTATTTATTCAGAACGAGCGACCAAATTAATATTTGGGCGATAACCTTAGGGCACACAAAACATTTAAATTTTGGGATTTATTTTATTTAGAAAAGGTGACTATTATCCTAATCGAGATAATAAAAAACAAACAAACAAACGAGAAAGCAACCTTATAAAAAGGTGTTAAAAATACCATGTTGGGCAGCTTAAATCAGTTATATAGTTACCTACTTGCTATAATAGTTGCCCACTCAGTATTCTTGTCACCCATTTAGATTTTTCACTGCCAACATAAATTATTTATCACCCACATGTAGTCGCCCGTTTCAAGTATTTTTGTAATCGATTGTTTGTCGCCCATTTAGTTATTTTGTAGCCCAAAAAATAAACTGCTGCCCGGTTTAGTATTTAAGTATCCCATTAACAGTCACCTTTAATTATTTCCAGTCACCCAATTAATTAATTCCCTTTATAAATCAAGTTGACTAAAATTCCGGGCTGTTTTTGCGTCTTATCAGTGGCGAGTGTATCAAATTAACTGATATTTAGACGCTTATCATTTACTTATCAATTTTTTGCTGTGGTAATAATACTTTTCAACTCTTCGCAGTCACAGCTTTTCTCGGTCTTCCCTATTGAGTGACATTTCCGCTATTCTATATTTTAGTGTTTATGAAACTTCAAGAATATGTCAAATTGTGCATTGGAATATGGATCATAAGTGTATACCGCATAAAGGTGGATATTTATTGTTTTGAAATTTCAAAGAGAAAAATCAGTTGTATTTTTAATTAAGAACAAAATTAAATAATTAAAGCTTGTTGTTGATATTTTATGCACCCGTTTGCTAAATGATATATGTATGTGGATACCGACTTTGCTCTTTTATATAATGCAACTCGGCGTTTTTATATTATTTTTGAAGATATTTTTGTTTGGCGTTCGCTCACACGACTGACGCAGCAACAATTCAAAGTATGCGGAGCTACGCATAATTGAGGTTACACGGGTACCGCCCACATGCGACTTCTGCTGGGGGGAAAATTTTTTTCTTTGTTCTGTGGCTTACAACATTTTACGAGAATCGGTTGAGAAATTGCGACATGTAGACGTGCTGAAGAGGAGAAAAAATGGACAGCCGAACAGCAGGATAGTCGGACATACGAAAGCATTTTTGCCCAAGCTGGAAAGGAGATGCTTCGCGCTCGCTCGGTCAATAATTAAACACACTTAATCTACGTACAGACAATGGCAAATCTGACTACATACGTTGACCTTGAGATCGTTTTTATTTCCTACGTAATAAAAGCTGTTTTCGCAGTTCAACTATTAACTTCATGTCCTGTCATGTGTACATGAACAATAATGAACATGGATAACGTCTTATCTATTGGAAGACAAATATTTAAGAACTTATTATTTGTTTTCTTTAACGCTAAGGGGATGTTCTATTTTGTCTTAACTCAATATAAAAAAATCGGACAAGGACAAATCGGACTCTCCCACCGAAGGTTCTGTATAAATACTGTTTTTTAGTATTTGTTGTTAAAGCGGCAACAGTATGCATCATCAGCTGTGACAATTTCAACTGTCTTGCTATCACGGTTCATAAGATACAGCCTGGTGACAGACAGACATACGGATAGTGGAATCTTAGTAATAGGAGCTCCCGTTTTTACCCTTTGGGTACGGTAAACAAGTCACTTGCATAATTCCTACAGAAAAAGCTGTTGTCTGTAAAGTCCATTCGTTTAGATAGTGTCGGTACACCCGCAAGCACTTGTGTTCAGAGACAGGAATACCGGTAAGTTTTTGGTAACGTTATACAAATAACGTTACTGAGCATTAGTTTTAGCTTATTAAGAGTTTTATACTTAAAGTTTTAGAAATGTATCGACATTTCGCAGAGTCGTACGTTTATACGGAAAGTCCGTATTATTAGCTTGTAAATTTTCCAGAATTGTGTCTAGCGTCGGAAGTTTTTTATTAGCATAAAATCTGTATACTGTTCGGACGTACGTACTACATCACATTCAAAATCGTCCGTTTTCGATAGTGGGATTCTTCCGTTTTTACGTTTTTTGGTGTTAATGGGTCTATTTTTAGGGTTCCGTAGCCGAAATGGCAAAAAACGGAACCCTTATAGATTCGTCATGTCTGTCTGTCTGTCTGTCTGTCCGTATGTCACAGCCACTTTATTCCGAAAGTATTAAGACTATACAGTTGAAACTTGGTAGGTAGATGTATTCTGTTAACCGCTTAACGAATTTAATACAAAAATAAGAAAAATAAAAGATTAAGGGGGGGCTCCCCATACATGGAATTGAAACTGAAAAAAATTTTTTTCTTCAAACCAACACGTGTTGGGTGTCTATAGATAGGTCTTTAAAAATGACATTGAGGTTCCTAAGACAACTTTTTCTCAAAGTCAACCGTTTGAAAGATATTCACCGCCAAAGTGGTAAAATGTGTGCCCCCCCCCCCTTTAACTTTTGAAATAAGAGAGTGAAAAATCTAAAAAAAATATATGCTGTAGATCTTAATAAACACTTTCAACCAAAATTAGTTTGAACGAGATATAGTAATTAGTTTTTGAGATATAGCACATTTTCCAAAACCGCAAATATAACTTTGTCATTCATACCAACACTGTGAAAAACAAAGTTATTTTTGCGAACGACAAATGATAGGTGGTATTAAATATGGTATGGTA
Organism: Agriphila geniculea; assembly: GCA_943789525.1. Taxonomy (NCBI): domain Eukaryota; kingdom Metazoa; phylum Arthropoda; class Insecta; order Lepidoptera; family Crambidae; genus Agriphila; species Agriphila geniculea. The sequence goes on from OX038883.1 coordinate 5,113,601, forward strand.
TAAGGTAACTACGGAACCCTATGGCGCGTGGCCCAACACGCACTTGGCCGGTTTTAATATTATTCCGACGCTAATTCTTGGTATCCCCACTATTTTTGAAGTATCTCTGATAGGTGCAGACAAACTGATTTTAACGCAATGCCGATGGACATTGATCATAAGTTGTTAACATGTTTTACAAAACACCCGTATTTTTTGTTGGTTCACTTAAAGTTTCATCTTGAGGCACTTAACTGTCCTTCCAAGGATGAAAAATATTTTCAGTATACGTAGCAGAGTCAACAAACACAATCTTTCACTACAGCGGCGCTTCGATGCAAACTGCCAAAATACAAATTGACTTGCGGGTGTACGCCGCACGCGGTATCCTTTGTTTATGCGGCGGCATCCTTTGACAAGAAGCGGCACGTGCAAAGCCGGCGCGATCAAAGGGCGACACTATCTAAGTGAATGCGCTTTAAAGTCGCTTTACGGACGATAAATATTTTACGTGATAACGTCATAAGAAAACATTGGTATTCACATTAAATATTCACTTCTCTTTATAAACAACGCAAGCGTTCTCGTTTGCGGAAAGTGACAATTTTTCGTGCATGCAGCCGGCGTTCATCGATTTATAAGACGTTATCACGTCAAAAAATGCTACGTACTTGTAAAAAGCTACTGGTATGTGCGTTCCACTTCTCCTCGGGGCGGCCGTGCCAGGTGTTGAGCACGGAGAGGCACACCTTGCCGTCGTTGTACAGGTTGGGGTTGAAGCGCACCGAGTGGCGCCCCGTCGTCTCCAGGTTGATCAGCATCGGCACCGCGGGGTACTCCGCCGGGAAGTACACGTCCAGCACGAAGCACCCGTTCGCGTACGGGGTGTCCGACGGACCCGTTATTAGGACCTGTGGAAATAATATACGATTAATATTGCTGCTTATAAACGAAATTAACATTCTTTAAGCTAATAACAAGCTGTTTTAAGTACAAAAGTAGATTTTTGTTTTACAAATATACAGAACTGGCAAAGAAAGTGATTCCCACGTTATTTTTATCGTTTATTACAGCTTGTACCACTAAATAGTAGGTGAGATACATATTTTAATTTGTTTTACCTTACTCACGCAGGTGTTTAATAAGCAGGAATGAGGATACTAGGGCCCGTATTCATAAACCACTCTCAACATTGAGAGCTATCTTGAGATCATAATCAAGATGCTCTTCTCATAGAAACAGCATTTTAGGTATGATCTCAAGATAGCTCTCAACGTTGAGAGTGGTTTACAAATACGGGCCTAGGATTCATAAAATATTGAACTATATTGCTAGATATCTGCTGTAGAACTATATTCTCATTAGCTCTATTCAATCCGTATCATGGGATGTCTTAGGATCGTATAGCTAACTCTATAGAACTCTCAGTTTTGAGGTTGGCTAGGGGCTTGGCCACGTGACTCGTGGATATTCCCTCTCGGATTCGCCATCGTCTCGGCGAGTACAATCCTCCCCCTGCTGGCGCGGCACGTTACCTTCATGACGTCCAGGCGATCAGTGTCGGTGCGCACGAACACTGAGCTGGAGTATGAGAGCGGCAGCGAGGTGGCGAGCGTGGCGGCCTCCTGCGCGAGCCGCTTCATGCGCGCGGGCGCGGCGCGCGCGCCCGCCGCCCGCACCGCGCCCTCGAAGTGGTACGGCACCGTGAACCGGAACCCGGTCTCGGGGCATTCCGCTATCATCTCGAACGTTTCTGTTTATAAAACAAACTATTGGTAAACACAATACTCCAACAAAATTACATTATGACAAACTTTTATAATGTTCTTACTTTATCGTTTAGTTTTTGCAAAGTAAGCGTAAGTAAAGTAAGGAGATGACAACCACGTTATTTAACATTAGTGTTACTATAAATGTAATTCAGTTTGTCATCTTTACACTCCTTGACTTGCAAAATTCAAGATCAAACAAAATTACCTTGGAGTATATTTAAGGATTTGGCACACTGGATGTGTTCTACTGTCTGCGGTCCGTTCAGGTCAAAGTGAACGTTGCCCGCATTTTGTACGAACAACATTGTAAGTCAGGGCAATCGATCAGCGGTCCAGTCAGGGCAATCGATCAGCGGTCCGGTCAGGGCAATCGGTCATCGGTCCGGGCAGGGAAACCGGACAGCGATGCGGGCAAAGTAAACAGCGGCATTTGACTCCAGTGTGCCAAATCCTTAAAACAGTGTTGTCTTTGGTAAAAAGTGTTGTGTGTGTGATAGTTGGCGCCACGTACCAAACTGCATGGTGCGCATGAGCTCGATGTAGCGCGCCTCGCGCGAGGCGCCGCTGAGCGCGCGCGCGGCGCCGCCCGCCTCGCCGCCGCCCTCGCCCTCCGACCGACACACCAGCGCCGACGTCGCCTGACACACACACCAATGACACGTCAACCAATTTATTTACTTTATTTAACCATTTATTTCAGGCATCAATCCCCATACAATAAATACCTTATAGACTAACATACATACTAAAACAATCTTAATCACGTATTGGCGGCTACGTGTTACGCAACGCAGTATCCGGTAACCGGCCGCGGAATCGACAGAATAGGACACTCTTCGGCCAAAAATCTTAATTCGTGAAGGTCTTCAGATGTACGGTCGGTGCCCTCACCACGAATGAGTTGAAGTTCACATTGTGGCGAGACTCCATCCGTTGGACCCTCAGAGTATATTTTAACCTAATTCGGATGTACTCTACGAGATCGTCTGGTTTAGTGGAGTAATGTAGGTACCATGAGCAACAGCGTCGCTTAACCACTGCTAAGGTTAAAATCGCTTGCACGCCGCGCCCGCTGTCACATACGTTTAGTTCGTGCAGGGGCGATACGCGCGCACACGAATTTTGTTGCAAACTGGTTAAGCGACGCTGTTGCCCATAGTACAATCAACTTCAAAATAATCCAAGCATTCATGTGCCACATTCGTTAATTTAGGTCATTTTAATGTTCAACGGTTAGTTCGTCATCGATAGTCTTACTCATCGCGCGCGTACTCATTACCACATATCATTTATAGCATTAGTTCAATTTTATCAATATATTATCATATTATTTTCTATCAGAGACTTTCATTCATAATATCAACTATCATAAAAGATCGTACCTAAAGTCTGTCCATCCTTACTTGTCTTATATGGTAAACAATCTACACCCAACTCTTTATTGAAATAATCATTTTTAAAATACAACAAATGGTTTTCCACACGTAGATTACGAAATAAATTGTTAATTAATTAACAATAATTTCATAAACTTACTAATATATTTTTAAATAACGATTTAAGTTTAAAAGACGTATGACAACTGTCAAAAACTGTTTACTAAATAGGACAAGTAAGGATGAACAGACTTTAAATGGTAAAATTCAAACTACCAAAATATCTGAATATTTGACAAAAACCAACATAAATAAGAGTGAAAACCTAAAAGACGTGAATGCACTTTAATTTGAAAAGAAAGCAAATCATTTCGACGCTGACTGTACGTAAGGACAAAACATAACATATTTTAAAAAATGAAAAAAAGACCATCGGCAATCTATTGCTATACCCGTTTATGGGACCTATAGTAAGAAAGTAGTGATTTGGAAGTTCAGAAAAAACACCATTAAATTTATTATTTATAGTAAATAAGTTGTATTACTAACCTGAATGTCCGCTATTAACGCCGCTAATCCTTCGTCTTCTTCCGATAATTCTGAATTACTTGAAGTGCTAAATCTTTGGCTATAAGTCATTTTCCCGAATATATTCTTTTTACTCATTCTGGAAAGAAAAAAAATATTTTATATAAAAGTAAGATAAGCTCAACAAATGACTGAGCAATGTACAGAAGTTTGTTCATTGGGCAGAGGAATTAAAGAACGATGGATCAGATATGGTAAATAAAATGCTATCATTTTAGACTCAGGTCAGAATCAGAAGCTAAGCAAAACTGACAAAAATATACTAGCCCAGTAAACGAAAGGGTGTAGAGGTATAAAATTTTACATGATAAATCTTGTCTCAAATTTAATCAGCTCATTTTGTAAAAAAACTCATGTCGCTGGAATGTATAGTTAACGAGATATATGTGAAAAATCAAAAAATGGGATCTTCAAACATCCCCCTCCTCCCCGACATAGGAACTACGGGCGCCACTTTTGATATGTTCACCTTCTAACTGGTCCAAACAAAGTTACGAAGTCAAAAATTGTGTTCCACGCCTTTCCCTCTATACCTTATTTGAGCGTTCATTGCCTACAAGGGTCGATTTTTGTACCTGTTAATTAATAAGACACAACATGTGATACTCCACCAGCTTTTTTATGCATATTAAATATGAACATCATAGAAATCTAGCTACGCAGGTTTGATTGTAGAGACCAGCGAACTAAAATCAGAAGTGTAGTTGCAAACACACCGCAGCACGCACACGTACAGCGGGATGTGCCGCGACATGTGCCGCACTATAGTACCTGAGCTTGGCGGCGTAGGAGTTGGTGGTGCGCGCCATCTGGTGCAGCAGGCGCGGCAGCGGGCGCAGCGCGGCCGTCAGCCGCCGCGACCGCAGCGCCAGCAGCGCGCGCGCGCACCGCAGCACGCACACGTACAGCGGGATGTGCCGCGACATGTGCCGCACTACAGTACCTGAGCTTGGCGGCGTAGGAGTTGGTGGTGCGCGCCATCTGGTGCAGCAGGCGCGGCAGCGGGCGCAGCGCGGCCGTCAGCCGCCGCGACCGCAGCGCCAGCAGCGCGCGCGCGCACCGCAGCACGCACACGTACAGCGGGATGTGCCGCGACATGTCCAGCACTGTACAAACAACAACAGTTCTACATCATCAGCCTATCATCGTCCACTGCTGAACATAGGCCTCTCCGAGTGCACGCCACTGAGCACGATCCGCGGCTATACTCATCCAGTTTCACAGTTCACAGTTCTACAGTCCTTCAGATAAAAATATACTAACAATGCTGAAGTAATTGGAAATTGAGACTTTACTTAAGGGTCTTAAGATCGCAACAGCTGCCAAAATACTTCCTTGTCTTATCGATTTATACTTGACGCCCAAGGCGCTGAGCACACGACGGGCAATGACAGTACGGCCGATTCATGCGCGACACTAGCGCCTGCGGACATTTCATACCCGAGTCGTTCCTAAGGTACGAGCAGATGGCGGGCACGAGCGAGCTGCCGGCCACGAGGTCGATGAACTCCAGCGGCAGGTGGTGGGGCTCCGCGTCGGTCTCTGCGTCGGTCACTACAGGTTCTTCTTCTGCTGTCGAGTTCTCTTCCGGCGGCCATTTCTCGCCGGGATTCATGTATGATGCTAATACCTGTCGAAAGGAGGCGTTTGAACATATAAATAAATATATGGACTATTTATAAATATTTTTGCGATCGACACAAAAATGTATAAATCAGTTTTTTTGTTACGCAATCCAATATTTCTTTAAGACAGTACAAATATCTTCGCCCTGACATTCAACATCGTCCGCTGGAAACAAAATATTGAAGAAATTAAGGTAATAATTTGAGGTCGTCGTCTTATCATTACAAAACAAATACATCATTTGGGTCCGATTTTTCAATGCTCAGATCACAGATATCAGTCAGTTAAATGATTAACCAAGTAAAAAAAAAGTCATTTAAAAAAAAAAATAGGCAAATGAATGACACACATTTTAAGTTTCGCGGTATTATACGTTATCAAACGAATGAATTCTATCTGGGAATTGAAAAATCAGTCCTTAAGGATCGGTTTTGCGGAAACGTTTGTCTTTGTAGTTTTCTTTAAGTGTAAAGAGTATGGAAAATAACCTCACTTCTGCACTTTTGTCAATGTTTTTCGTTGTTTTTTTTTTCCATAAACTTCAGCACAATTGACAACATTTAAAAAATTTTGTCCTGGTTTTTTATTTGTTATTTAGAAATTACTGATGAAAACTAGAGACACGTATTTTTTTCTTTTCCAAAATTTTAATTTATGTCGTCATAATATTAATTTGAAAACTTATTCATTCTAAAAGAGCGTAAGTGCAGTTAATAGGATTTCTGACGGTTTTTCCTTTGCCCATATGGATAAAAAATACACTTTGACGTCAACCTGTCAACCTAATCTATGGACGCTAATGACGTTTGTTTGTTTATGTTTTGATCGAGGTTGTTTTCTTTTATTGTCGCTATTTTTACCTTATTTTCAACAATAATAGATAAAGATATTCGTAAATTAGATTCCATAATCTCATGTGTAGTTCCTGCCAGCAAAAATACTGTGATGAAATGCCCAAACAAACACTGTTTTACGTGCCAAACCAAAGTCTACTCGTTTACAGTGGTGTGTTGCTTTAAAGTTCTATGGAAATTGAAATTAATGCACTTGAAATCAAACTGTATTTATTAAACCAATTGAAACGTAAATAATATCTTTTTTTTCCTAAAAATAAACGTTTCGCAGAAGACTTCAGCTTCAGCAGCATGATGATGTCCACTTTAATGAGGTTGCGAGTGTTGCGACTGTCTGCCATTAAAAATTCTTCAGAAAACTTGATATTATATTTCGAGAGATGTTAAATATAACTAAAATACTAATTCAAACAAAAAATATAATTAAAACATTCAAAACAAAGCGAGCAAAAGTGAAAAATATTTTGATTCTTGACACAGACTTTGACATACATTGTAACCTTGACAGCGACAGTTGTCACTTCAACGACAATCACACAACTTAAGGAGTGTATTTTTTATTATTCCTATATCTCGATGCTACAGGGTTTTTTCCACATAATTCATTTAATAATTGATCAAAAACCCCGAAAAAATATGTACGGTGTCTGAAATTGAAAAACCTCGAAATGGTTTTCGATTTTAGGTACCTTGTAAAAAATGAAAACATGTCAATTATCTTTCTTGAAAAAAAAAGTTATTGGAGCTACTGCACAGTACGTTAAAGTGTATTTTGATGTAGAATTCGATACATTTCCGCTAACGCCAAAAATATGACCCTACGCAAGCGCTTTTGATGTTATTCTGTTTTTTCTACAATCATCTGTGCGGTTTATACGCAATTAAATACTTGTAGCTACTAGAGAATCTCTTGAGCTTGTCGTATATTTTTTATGTGGGTACAATTTTACGTTTTCTATATAATAAAATGGCCCCGCAAAACATGTTTTCCTATTATAGACCCATAAACACATTGTGTATGTGCGACATGTTACCTGCAGTAACACGGTGACGTGTTCCTCCTCCGTGCGCTGCCTCACTAACGCCTGCTCCACGTTCCACGACTGCTGCGTGGAGCCGGTGCCGAAGCCCGTGCCCTTCGCCCAGTACAATTGGTTCTTTTCTTCCGACTTGCCGCCCGACGACCCGTTTGATGCTTGGCTATTCTGTTTTATGGAAAAAAATAATCATAAAAGTTGTACAACTTTATTATTTATATAAAAATTTGGTTAAATATTTTTAAATTTGAGATTTTAGCATTCACAATGCTATTTTTATACAGTACTAAATAATATACCAGAAAAAGTATGACTCATCGCCAGGATTGTCTCTGGTGGGAATTTAACCCGTGACCTTTGAAAATTCGGTCCAATGCTAAGTTTAATGCGAAATTTTTTTAGTATAGCCAAGAGTGGGATATACTACAAAGATTTCTACAATATTACTAATGACTCGGTAGCTCAGTAGGTGAGAGCTTTGAACCGGACATCCAAAGGTCGCGGGTACGATTCCCGCCCGAGACAATCCTGGTGACGAGCCAAATATTTTGTAGTATATTATTAAGATATTTAGTCTTATTGTACACAAAAACATTAAAATAAAAAGTGTTCTGAGGATACTAAAAGGAGATGATATATGAAGAAATATTGCGGGCCGCAGGGTTACCGATTTCAAATGAGGGCTACAGATATACTGTTCCGTAACAATGGATGTAACATGTCAAGCGATCGCCCCCGCCGCTGTTATCTCTGTCACTGCTATAATAAAATCCGTTCGTTTAGATAGTGTCGCCCTTTAATCGCGCCGCCTTTGCACGTGCCGCTTCTTGTCAAAGGATGCCGCCGCATAAACAAAGGATACCGCGTGCGGCGTACACCTGCAAGTCAATTTGGATTTCGGCAGTTTACATATAAGTGCCATAGTGAAAAGTTTGTTACCGGTATTCCTGTATCTGAACACAAGTGCTTGCGGGTGAACCGACACTATCTAAGCGAACGAACCGTAATTTCAAGTTTTATGTATAAGTATCGGAGGTTTTGACGCAGATCGTCACTTTCGCAAATGGTCATCGCGAAAAATTTGGTCACTTTCGCAAATGGTCACTTTCGCAAATCGTCACTTTCGCAAATGGTCACTTTCGCAGAATGTCATTCACAATCTTCTTAATATATAAAATCGTAAACTGAATGACTGACTGACTGACTGATCTATCAACGCACAGCCCAAACCGCTGGACCTAGAGACTTGAAATTTTGCACACAGATACCTCATACAGTGTAGACATCCACTAAGGAAGGATTTTTGAAAATTCCATCCCTAAGGGGGTGAAATAAGGTATGAAAGTTTGTATGAAAATCCCTCAGTTTTAAAGCTACGATCTTCAAATTTTGTGTTCAGGCTGACGATTGAAAAATAAAATAAATACTGGTCTCAGCGTTTTTCAAAATTTTACCCCCGAAGGGGTGAAAAGGGGTATGAAGTTGTTATAGAAGAAAATCCTTCATTTTCGAAGTAAAAATAGCTTAATTTATAATATAGGCTTATGGAAGTAACGCAACGTATTTTGTTATTACTTCAATCCCTATGGCGATGAAATAGGGGTGAAATGGGTAAATAAACCTAAAAATTGATATGGATGTCGTTCTTGAGGTTTTATGGGATGGTGATTGCGAAAATGACATTTATTTTAAAGTCCAACACGATGTACATGATTTAACCCCTAAAAGGGTGAAAATGGGGTTCAAATTTTGTATGGAAAAAGAATATAAAATAGACATTACAACTTTAAACTTCGTAGGAGCACGTGTAAAAATAAATAGGCAAACATATATTTTGTGATTTTGAAATTCAACCCCTTAGTAAATGGGGTAATTAAACATAAAAAAATCGATATGGATGTCGTTCTTGAGGTTTTATGGGATGGTGATTGCGAAAATGACATTCATTTTGAAGTCCAACTCGGTGGACATGATTCAGCCCCAGGGGACGGGGAGAAAGGGAACTGGACGGGGCGGAAGAGAACGGGAACGGGACGGGATGGGAACGGGAACGGGACGGGAAAGGGAACGGGAACCGGACGGGACGGGAATGAGAGCGGCAACGGGAACGGAACGGGATGGGATGGGACGGGAACGAAATGAGAGCGGGAACGGGAACGGGACGGGATGGGAACGGGATGGGACGGCAACGGGACGGATGGGGAACGGGACGGCACGGGACGGGACGGGATGGGACGGGACGGGACGGAACAGGAAACGGAACCGGAAACGGGAACGGGTCGGGAACGGGAACTAGACAAGACGGAAACGGGAGCGGGAGGGAAGAGTGGGAATGGAATGGGATGGGATGGGACGGGAACAGAATGAGAGCGGGAACAGAAATGGGAACGAAACGGAATGGGACGGGACGGGAACGGAAAGGGGCGGGAATCGAACGGGAACGGGAACGGGGACGAAACGGGACGGGACGAGAATGGGACGGGACGGGACAGGACGGGAACGCAACGGGAACGGGAGCGGGAGTGGGACAGAATGGGAATGGGAACGGGAAAGACCCGTCGTTTTTACGCGGTGGGTACCCGCCTAATCGCGTAAAAACGACTGGTCGGATCCTGGTTGAAGGTTCCCTAAGGATTTTCTCTAATATCCACGCGGACGAAGTCGCGGGCGGAAGCTAGTCTTAATATATAAAATCGTAAACTGAATGACTGAATGACTGACTGACTGACTGACTGACTGACTGACTGATCTATCAACGCACAGCCCAAACCGCTGGACCTAGAGACTTGAAATTTTGCACACAGATACCTCATACAGTGTAGGCATCCACTAAGGAAGGATTTTTGAAAATTCCATCCCTAAGGGGGTGAAATAAGGGATGAAAGTTTGTATGAAAGTCCCTCAGTTTTGAAGCTACGATTTTCAAATTTTGTGTTTAGGCTGAAGATTGAAAATTAATAAATACGGATCTCAGCGTTTTTCAAAATTCTACCCCCGAAGGGGTGAAAAGGGGTATGAAGTTGTGTATAGAAAAAATCCTTCATTTTCGAAGTAAAAATAACTTAATTTATAGTAAAGGCTTTTGGAAGAAAATCTAACGCAACGTTTATTGATATTGTTAGTACTTCAACCCCTATGGCGATGAAATAGGGGTGAAATGTGTAAATAAACCTAAAAATAGAGATGGGTGTCGTTATTGGGGTTTTCTGGTATGACGATTGCGAAAATGACATTTATTTTGAAGTCCAAAACGGTGGACATGATTTGACCCCTCAAGGGGTGAAAATGGGTTCAAATTTTGTATGGAAAAATAATATTAAATGGACATTACAACTTTAAACTTCGTAGGAGCACGTCTAAAAATAAATAAGCAAACATATTTTGTGATTTTGAAAGTAAACCCCTTAGGGGTAAATGGGGTGAGTAAACCTAAAAATAGATACGGATGTCGTTATTGGGGTTTTCTGGGATGACGATTGCAAAAATGACATTTATTTTGAAGTCCAACACGGTGGACATGATTTGACCCCTCAAGGGGCGAAAATGGGGTTCGAATTTTGTATGGAAAAATAAAGTTAAATGGACATTACAACTTTAAACTTCGTAGGAGCACGTCTAAAAATAAATAAGCAAACATATATTTTGTGATTTTGAAAATCAACCCCTTAGGGTGTAAATGGGGTAAGTAAACATGAAAATCGATGTGGATGTCGTTCTTGAAGTTTCATGGGATGGTGATTGCGAAAATGACATTTATTTTGAAGTCCAACACGGTGGACATGACACATCATGGACCTGTACCTGGATATGCACATCCAGGTAACGGGAACGAGAACAGGCACGGGCACGGGCACAGGAACAGGAACGGGAACGGAAACAGGACGAGAACGGGACGAGAACGGAACGGGCCGGAACGGGAACGGAACGGGCCGGAACGGAAACGGAACGGGAAGGGAACTGGAATGAAACGGGAACGGAAAAGGAACGGACTGAGAACGGGAACGAAACGGGAAAGGAACGGGAATGGAACGGGAAAGAGAAAGGGACAGGAACGGGACGGGAACGGTACCGGGAAAAGGAACGGAAGAGTAAGGAGTACGGGACAGGAATGGGACGCGAACGGGAACGTAAAGGGACGGAACGGAATGGAAATGGAACGGGAACGAAACGGTAACGATACAAGAACGGAACGGGAACGAAAACGGGACGGGAACGGTAAAGGAACGGCACGGGAACGGAGGGGAAAGGATCGGGAACGGAATGGGAACGGAATGGGACGAGAACGGGACAGTAACAGGAACGGGAATGGAACGGGAACGGGAACCGAACGGGAACGGGACGAGACGGAGACGGGAACGGAACGGAACGGGACGGGGACGGGGATGGGAACGGGAACAGGAACGGGAACCGGAAGGGGTACGGGACGGGTACGGGACGGGTACGGAACGGGAACAAGAACGGAACGGGACGGAATGGGAACGGGAATGAAACGGAAAAGAAACGGGAACGGAACGGGACGAGAACGGTACGGGAACGGGAACGAGAACGGGATGGTAACGGGACGGGAACGGGATTGGCATCGGAAGGGGTACGAGAACGGGACAGGAAAGGGACGGGAACGGACGGGAATAGAACGGGAACCGGAACCGGAAACGTAAAAATGACTGGTCAGATCCTGGTTGAAGGTTCTCTAAGTATTTTCTCTAACATCCACGCGGACGAAGTCGCGGGCAGAAGCTAGTTTTTACATATAGAAGAAAAAAAAGAAAAAATTGTGAATGACATTCTGCGAAAGTGACTATTTGCGAAAGTGACGATTTGCGAAAGTGACCATTTGCGAAAGTGACCATTTGCGAAAGTGACCAAATTTTTCGCGATGACCATTTGCGAAAGTGACGATCTGCGTCAAAACCGTATCGGAGTACTGACGTCACTGGAGGCGGGGCGGTGGTGCGTGAAGATGGCGAGGCAGGTGAGCACGAGGCGCACGGCGCCCAGCGCCAGCAGCGCGCGCCGCAGCGCCGCCGCCTCGGCCGCGCCCGCGCCCTCCAGCAGCCGCGACACCACCGCGAACGGCAGCGTGCCCAGCGACCACCCGCCGCCGCCCACGCCGCCGCTCACCACTATGCTGCCTATCAATAAACATAAACGTATAAAATAACAGAGTATGTATGCTTCGTGTATTTTTTTTTCTCTATAGTAAATAGTTTTTGCCAGTTCTTAAAATGGTTTATGCGCTACACTAGCGCCACCAATGGAAAAAAAATCATAGTGCTTAAATAAAGTCGAAATCGTGAATTGTGTTCTTCTAGTGTACTCCAAAGAAGCTTCGTAGTACTCTTTATCGCTTAAACAATATTTTTTAACCTGTCGTTTAGTTTATTTCCAAAAGTGCCACTTTTAGCAATAAAACTCCATTAAACTAAACAACAGACTAGAAAATATTGTATAAGCGATAAAAAGTACATCAAAGCTTCTTTGGAGTACACTAGAAGAACACAATTCACAATTTCGTCTTTATTTAAGCACTACGATTTTTTCCATTGGCGGCGCTAGTGTAGAGCATAAATCCTCTCAAGTGTGTTTTTTTATTTGATAAACTAGCGGCCGCCCGCGACTTCGTCTGCGTGGAAGGATTTTTTGCTATCCCTCGGGAACAATACTTTTTTCGGGATAAAAGGTACCGGGTCCTTCTCTGTACCCCTAACAACGTGTATGCAAAATTTCATGATGATCGGTTCAGTAGTTAGAACGTGAAGGCATAACAAACAAACGGACTTTCGCATTTATAATATTAGTAAGGATAGTAAGGATTATTTGTCCTTTATCATGTGATATTCGTTATATCACGTATGAAGTAGCTTATCAAATCCAATTTTATTCCTGCGCCTTCCTACCTCACTTAAGCTGATTGTAAGTCCGATCAAATAAAGTCGCATTATTGATTTCCCAGCAAAAATAAAAACAAAGAAACATCACTGTCAAATTGACAAACTGACCTTGATAGTGACATTTTCAGATATTGAAAATCTTTGGTCACTTTTATAACTTTTTATTTATTTATTATATTTTGAGTCATAATAAATATAATGTCATCTAGGGTAATTTTAAAGTAGGATGGCAATTAGATTTCTTTCTTTATAACCTAGCATAATTTTTGATGTTAAAAGTTCTTTAAACGAACTAATAAGAAAACTTCACTTAGATATTGACTGTATGTAAACTATCAAAAATTGGTAGCATCTTCGCCTTTTCTCCCCAATACCAAAAGACAAATGTTACTACTACAGCTACTACTAGTAAAACTATTTTTTTATGAAATTTTATACAATGAACCAAAGGTTGATGTGTGCACAGCATCATAAAAATGTTTTGTACTATAAAACTGTTATTATGAAATATTGAATTATATTACTGTTTTTGCCGCAAAACTTATGATTCAGAATATTTATCTAATATATTTTATTAGGTTTGTGATGAAAAAACATGTAAGTGTGTGTATTTCTTAACTTATCAATATACTATTTCCTTTAGTGTTGTTTTGTTCTGGCAACACCTTTGTTTACATTTTTGCTGGGAAATTAGTAATTTTTATTTTTATTTTATTTTATTTGGGACAAAAAACAGTTATACAATGTGTCTTAGTCATAAAATTGTGCGTTACAGGTGACATCTTATATTATTGTACAACCAACTTCATTATCCACTAGTTACTTAAAAGTATATGTAAATATTATGCTGTGCGCTTCAGTAGTGGTTAAATGACATAAAATTTATCAATTTTGAAATTCAATTAATTATTATAACACTGTTACAAACAAAACAGAAAAGAATATAATTTAGATGCTATTGCGTGAGGGACAAAGTGACATTTTTCTTATACAAAGAAGTAGACAACCAGAGTAAGTCAACATCGCTAAGATTTTCATTGTAAAATTTCATTATTCTGTACAATGGGAGCACGTTTTCCGGCATTCGTCTTACAATGGGGGAGTGAAAATAAGCGATGCCGGTACTTCTGCTGAATTCTTTTAGATTGACTAGGAACTTGATAGTTTAACCTGTTTATCAAATTAGTGCAATCAAAGTTGTTATGGCACAGATTATGCAGAAACATGGAGCTCAAGAGTGACCTTCTAACTTCTAGTGTACTAAGTGAAAATTTATGTAATAGGTTCTCATATGAGGCTTTGGAACGATGCCACTTAAAGTTTACATATCTTAGAAATTTACGTTGAACGGATTCAAGTTGATTATGATATTTGCTATAAAAAGGATTCCATATGACGGCACCATATTCGAGCTGTGATCTGATTAAGATCTTGAAAAGGTAAATGTAAGAACTGGGCCGTTTAAAGGCAGAACAAGACCGAGTGACAAAACCGTAAAGTTTGAAAGCTTTGTTGGTGATATAGTCTATATGAGCATCCAAATGTAACTTGGAGTCTAATAGAATACCTAAGTCGCGAATGAGTGTAACCTTCTCTAATGGAATGTTGTTTAAATTATATGTATTATAAATAATATTTCTGTTTTTAGTGAAAGTTATGGTTTTGCATTTTGGTAGGCTGAGATATAGCTTATTTGCTTTACAGTAAAGTGACAGGCGATCTAAGTCTTGTTGAAGCTTGATACAATCGTCAGGACTGTTGATGGTGCGATATATCTTTAAGTCGTCTGCATAAAGGAGGAAGTTACTGTTAATGAAACATTCAGAAATGTCGTTAACAAACAGGACGAAGAGCAATGGACCCAGAAATGGACCCTTGAGCTACGCCCGAAGTTACAAAAGTAGATGAGGAAGCATAACCGTTCACTACAACCTTCTGGGTCCTGTTAGTAATGTAAGATTGGAACCACCGGTAAAGATTACCGCGTATGCCATTAAACGCAATCTTGCGTAGCAGCAGTTTGTGGTCAACCTTGTCGAAAGCCTTGCAAAAATCTGTATACACCGAGTCAACCTGTATACGGTTGTCCATGCATTCGAACAAAAAGGTAGAATATGTCACTAAATTTGTGAGAGTAGAACGTTTTTTGACGAAACCATGTTGCTCAGGTATGATTTTAGGATGTAGACAAGGATATATTGCATTATGCACTAGTTTCTCAAGAACTTTCGACAAGGTTGACAATAAGGAAATAGGTCGGTAGTTTTCTACGTTGTGCTTGGAGCCACTTTTGTAAACAGGGACAACATTTGCAGACTTCCAAATTGAAGGCAATTTTCCTTCGCGAATAGTTTGATTAAAAAGTATGAACAGGGGTGTACAGATAGTTTTTACTGTTAATTTGATAAAGAATGGTGGAATGCCGTCCGGCCCGGCTCCCTTGGTGATATCCAATGACTTGATAGCGGAAGTAATTGCTTTAATTGAAAAATGTAAATTAGATATCATATCATTGTCATTTGGAAGCTCGAGGGATGACGGATCAGTGTCAACAGCGTTCGTAGCATCAAAAGGTTCATAAACAGAACCAAAAAATTTTGAAAATAATACGCAGGTTTCACTAGGATTGTTTGTTTCGGAACTAAGGTATTTTATTTCATCAGGTATTCCGTTTTTTAATTTACGACCGTTAACATATGACCAAAACTTACGAATATCATCCCGCATTCCCTCCTCTACAGAACCAATATAAGAATCTAGACACTTCTCACATAAAGTTTTAAATCTTTTACGATACGTAGAAAAAGTTTCGTAATCAGAATAGTTTTGCCATTTTTTCCACTTTATCCACGCGTCGTTTTTATTTTTAAATATGTGAATGAGAGGTTTAGAAAACCAAAAAGGGTAATCGTTATTTTTAGGTGGACGCGCGGGTACGCGTTCTTTAATTATTTTATAAATATTTTCATAAAAAATATTTGCAGCGTCTTCGATAGGTAATTTTTTTAAAATATTATGCCAGTCGATATTATTAATATCTTTATTGATTAGGTCATAATTAGCTTCTGCAAACCGGTAGCGAGGTGTAGAATTACGTGTCATTGGTTTAGAATTAATGTTAAGTGAGTCATAAATCAAAAATGCGGGATGTGAAGGATCTGGTGGGATCAAACAACTGACGGGTGCTTCGCAAGTGCAGTTTGACGAGTTAGTAATAAACAAATCTAAAGTACGATTCTTATTATTTTTTAAGTTATTGTATTGAACGGCATTTAGATAACTTAGAAAATTCAAAATGTATTTGTCGATACTTCCGCTATCCTTGCTCAGGCGGGGGATTAAAGCACTGGTTGGTCCAGGGCACCAGTCTAGCGTTGGAATATTGAAATCTCCCAAGATATAAAAATATCCTACGTCATGGGAGGCAGACAGACTTTGAATTGAGTTTAAAAATGTTTTATAAGTGTCGTACGACTGATTCGGCGGTATATAAATGGCACTGAGTATGTGTCGCTTGTGTGAGTGTGAGACAAATTCAACAATAACAAAATCAATGATGGGATCAATGGGCGTGTTATCAGCTGACGGGTCCGAGGCGAGGGGCGCGGGCAGCAGCCGGCGAGTCGCGGACAGGCCGTGCCGAACCGCTACCAAAGTACCGCCGCCGTCCTTTTTAGGGTTCCGTACCAAAATGGTAAAAAAGGAACCCTTATGGTGAGACTCAGTCTGTCTGTCTGTCTGTCACAGCTGGATATCTCGAGAACTACTAATGGTATCAACTTGAAATTTGGAATAGTTTAAGATGACATTTGCCCAACTATTTTGCAAATAAGAAATAAATAAAAAAATAAATGTTTTTTTTACAGCAGGGCCTGAAAAGGGGTCTTAAAAATTTGAAGTGGGGCTACTAGGGCATGTGGGGTATCATATGAAAGAACGCCGTTTGCACGTTTTTAATCATTTTTTATTTTTTTTCTAGACCGCATAGTTTTTGACTTATGATGAAAAATGTAAAAAAAATGACCGTTCCCCCCCCCTTATCTCCGAAGTTTGCAAAGAGAAAAATCTGAAATAATTCTGTGCGATAGCACTTTATATAAAGATTACAGGAAAAATAAAATGATGTCTCAATATGGCACACTTTTTTAGAAATTATCAAATTTCTAAAAAAGTTTACATTAGTTCCACTATCGGTCAAGAGATGGCGCTGACTAAAACTGCAATACTAATTTTATTATTCTACTCTGCAGTGTGGTTTAATGGTGCAATTATGATGGTACGGAACCCTCGGTGCGCGAGTCCGACTCGCTCTTGACCGGTTTTTTTTTCGTAGATACGCGATCCCGATCACTTCTGAATACTGAGTAGCGAGAGTCAACAAATAAACTATTTGGAATATCTGGTATCAACCAAGTTTCCGTTAAAACTATAATGTCATAACATTCCGAAAGTATGTTCATGTATAAGGTATTTAACTTAGTTCTTAAGCCGCGGCAGTTCTGATAATAAAATGTAGTTTTGTTATCCATTGTAAATAGCAATTGTATCGAGACAAGTTACTAAACAGAGTTGTAATAGGTAGTTGATGAGTAGAAAACAATTAGAAAAGTGCAAAAATGTTGTGTGTTGTTGTAGAAAACCATTCAAGACTAAGATTATTTTTCCACCTAAATGTAATGATCCGTAAAATGATAAGTAAAGGATTTCATTCCAAACCTCATATACAAAAACATCATTAAAACCATTCATTCCTCTTGTGCAACTATAATAATAATTAATATTTAGAGTAACGGATGTATGTAAAATGCCATTCCCAAGCTCACATGCAAAGATATCAACAGTCAAAATTATTACAATCCAGAATAAGTATAGATAAGATACGTTATTTTCTTTTTGATTAGTACTCCAAAGTAAACAATGCATAAAGGTATGGACGGTCAGAGAAATTTCGTGTATGTCATCATAAAAAAATAATGCACTGCAATATGCTTTTGAGAAAATGAACAATACATAATGAGAATCACTTTTAATATCGTAGTTTAAAATAGTAAATATGAAAGGTTTTACTGTGAAACTTAAATCTTGTTTACAAATTATTACGCAAGACAAAACGCACAAGTGTTTCTGTTTACAGCTATGTTAAGTACAGATGTAACCACGTAATCCATGACCATGCACGACCTCGATTGCACACCACAAACATCGACGCTGAGGGAACACGAGGCGCCGAGTCAGCTTAACGTGACCAACGTGACCCTGCGCGTCACACTGCAGTTTTTTCGTTCACTTTTGTTTCCTACGCATCGGGCAATTGTCGCGTTAAATAATCATAATTCATTATTGTAATTTTTATACTTTATTAAATTTGTATTTAAAATTTTGGTTTTTTTTGTATCCTCGGCTGCAGCCTATCGTAATTGGCGCAGTCGGTAGGATACTCGCGGGTTCGGTTCGCGTTCATAAAGGAAGATTTCCGTTTTCGTATCCGAGCCGCCCGTGTGGCTATCAAGTCGCGTCCAGAGTATCCAGAATCTACACGTCGTGTTGCAGCCGGGTGATCCAGAAATCGATCGCGCAAAAGGAGCCAAAATTATGTTCAAGTAAGTGCATTAGAATCGTCTAGTGGTCGCTTATCCTTTTTTTTATATCCTTTGTTTAAGTAATTTTCCAAGATTTTCCATCCGAGACAATCTAGGGACAGTAGGATAGTCAGGAACGAATATTTAGACGCAAATAGAGATTTAAATATAAGTAGCGATAGTGAAGGTTTAGATTTACCTTTTAACTCGTCCGGGGTGTCAGGTGAAACGCCGAACCCTGAAATAAATAGCAATATGTGCGATTTCGATAAAATCTCTAAAGCTTTGCGCTTGGTTCCCGACTTTGATGGGAATCCAAACATTTTGACGAGATTTATAAATCTGTGCGATCAATTGGTACAAGAATTTACTATTGAGGATAACCATCTTAATAACCTTGCATTGTTAAATGGGATTTTAAACAAAGTAATCGGCCCCGCCGCCCGTTTCATTAATACTAATGGGATACCTAATACTTGGTCCGGCATTCGTAATACTCTTATCAATAATTTCGCGGACCAACGGGATGAGACCGCTTTATACAACGATTTGGCTTTATTGACCCAGGGCAATGGCACCCCCCAAGAATTTTATGAGAGGTGCCAGAATTTATTTAGTACCATAATGACCTATGTTTCGCTACACGAACCTCTCCGTACTACTATCGATGCGAAACGTGATTTATATCAAAGGTTAACCCTTCAGGCGTACTTGCGCGGCTTAAAGGATCCTTTAGGGTCCCGCATTAGATGTATGCGTCCAGTAACGATCGAAAAGGCCTTGGAATTTGTACACGAGGAAATGAACACCCTTTACTTACAGCATCGAAATGAACATATTTCGGATAAAAAAGGTCCGTCTCAATTAATGACTGGTTCAAATCAAGGATTTAGATTACCGCCTAACCCTTCTTTGAGCAGCATGATGTTTAGGCCACCTCCTAATTTTAATGCTCCAGGTCCATCTCGGCAACAAGTTATGCCACAGGGTGCTCCTCAATGGAAACCTAATTTTAATAATAATACTTACCAGGCTGGCCCCTCGCGTACCCAGCAGATGTTCAGAGCAATGCCTCCAAATTACAACCCTCAAAATAATTCCTTCCGAATGCCCCCGCGAAACCCACCAGCGAATTTTGGAGTAAATTCACAACCCCGTCCTATGAGTGGTGTAAGTCATTTTGTACCCCGAAACTTACCCCCTACTAATCAAATAGCTGGTCACGACTGGAGGAGGTCGGGAAATCCACCCCCCAGCAACTACTTTAAAACCAGGGAAATGAATTTTAATGATTGCTATCCCTCTGAATTTTATTATGAGGATTATTATCCAGATCAATATCAGGACTACGACACCCCCGAGTACTTTCAATATTATCAGGAGCCTGACCAGCAATATTATCCCCAAAATTATTTAGAAAACCAACCAGCGATGGCTACTACCCCCGAAATAGATCAAGATCCCTGCCAGGCCAACCCCCTTGAGGATTTTCAGAAAGATCAGAAGTTAAAAAAATTAAAATAGAAATTAATTTACACACCCAGCGCCAGCTTCCCTATATCCAGATCGGGTGTCCTCCCATCAAGCTTCTTATAGACACAGGAGCCAATCAGTCATTCTTGAGTCCAGACACAGTAAAAAAATATTTCAGTAATGTTCCTTTGAATTATGATCCGTTTGAAATACACAATGTCCATGCTGTGAGTAGAAGTGATCACTCTATAACAATCCCGAACTTTACCGAATTTAATGATAATACTGAAATAACATTTTTTGTATATAGATTCCATGACTTTTTCGATGGCCTTATAGGTTCTGATTTATTAGATAAATGGGAAGCGACAATAGACTATAAGAATAAATTGTTTAACACACGTCATGCTTCTAATAAAATACACGTTTATGATTCCCGAAACGCTAATCTGTACGAAGACATTATTCCTGCAGGTTCATCGAAGCTCGTGAGAATACCAATTAATATTCATGATTGTGAAGCGATAATAAGCGAACAAAATCTTTCTAATTGTATTGTTGGAGAATGTCTAACTACAGTTAAGCAAAATCGTGGCATTGTAGAAATATTTAACCCTACCAATAGTGACGTCATTTTCTCAATGGATCATGCTTTAACTGCCGAAGTGTAT
This sequence comes from Agriphila geniculea, assembly GCA_943789525.1. Lineage (NCBI taxonomy): Eukaryota > Metazoa > Arthropoda > Insecta > Lepidoptera > Crambidae > Agriphila > Agriphila geniculea. The sequence goes on from OX038883.1 coordinate 5,134,447, forward strand.
AATGTTGAGTGCACGCGCACTAGACAATATTCACCTCGCGCTAAAGAGGTGCTCTCTCGCTTACGTACCGAACATTTAAACCCAGAGGAAAAAGCTAACTTAGAATCTCTTTGTGCACAGTACGCAGACGTATTCTATATTGAAGGCGAAGCTCTTACATTTACAAATAAAATTAAACATAAAATCAAAACTACAGATGAGTTGCCGGTTTACACTAAAAGCTACCGATACCCTTTTGTCCATCGCGAAGAAGTCCAAAGTCAAATTCATAAAATGTTAGAACAGGGTATTATAAGACCGTCCGATTCAGCTTGGAGCTCCCCTATCTGGGTAGTTCCCAAAAAAACCGATGCCTCAGGTAAAGCTAAATGGAGAATAGTTGTCGATTTTCGTAAACTTAATGATAAAACCATAGATGATAAATACCCGATTCCTAATATAGCTGATGTCTTAGATAAACTGGGTAATTGTCATTATTTCACTACTCTTGACCTGGCCAGCGGATTCTATCAAGTAGAGATGGACCCCGCTGATATCCCGAAAACAGCTTTTAATGTGGAGCATGGGCACTTTGAGTTTTTACGTATGCCCATGGGTTTAAAGAATAGCCCATCCACTTTCCAAAGAGTGATGGACAATGTCCTCAGGGAACTCCAAAACACCATCTGCCTGGTTTACCTTGATGATATTATCGTCTTTAGTACTTCACTCCAAGAACATATAGTAAATTTAGAGAAAGTATTTCAGAAATTGCAAGAATCCAACTTCAAAATCCAAATGGATAAGTCGGAGTTCTTAAAACTTGAAACAGCCTATTTAGGACATATTATTAGTAAAGACGGTATCAAACCCAACCCAGATAAGATATCAGCCATACAAAATTATCCTTTACCTAAGACATCAACCGAGATAAAACGCTTTTTGGGACTTCTAGGATACTATCGAAGGTTTATTCCGAATTTCGCCAAAGTAGCAAAACCAATGACTCAATGTTTAAAAAAAGGATCGAAAATTGAATTAAATCAAGATTATATTGAATGCTTTGAAAAATGTAAGGCTTTGTTAATCAATGACCCTATACTACAGTACCCAGATTTTAGTAAAGAGTTTGTACTAACCACGGATGCTTCTAAGTTAGCTATCGGTGCAGTTTTATCGCAAGGGCCTATAGGCTCCGACAAGCCTATAGCCTATGCATCACGTACTCTCAACTCCAGCGAGATAAACTATTGTACCATCGAAAAGGAGCTTTTGGCTATCGTTTGGGCGACGAAATACTTTCGTCCTTATCTTTTCGGCCGAAAATTTAAGATCGTGACGGACCACCGTCCTTTACAATGGGTAATGAACATCAAAGAACCCAATTCACGTTTAACTCGATGGAGATTGAGACTAAGTGAATATGATTACACCGTAATATATAAACCAGGTAAGGCCAACACTAATGCCGACGCTTTATCTCGACTCGAAATTCACAATGAAGAGACGAGCTCAATGATCGTAAACGCGTCTGAAAAGCCGCCTACCATATCAGCATCCAGAACCGATACCGTACATACAGATGCAGAGAACCCTATACTCGAAGTCCCGATTTCAGATGACCCGCTTAACAAATTTAACAGACAAATTCATTTCACTGTTGTAGGCGATATTAAAGGTAGGACCACAGCCTCTAAGCCATTTGAAACTCACACTAGAACGGCAATTCAACTGTCTAAAAATAACCTCGAAAACGATGTAGTAAATGCGATTAAAGAATATGTAAATCCAAAGGTAAAGACAGCTATTTTAATAGAACCCCCAATAGAAATGTATTCGATCATACCAATAATTCAATCAAACTTTAATAGCTCTTCTATGAATTTAGTACTGACAAAGAAAGAATTAGAAAACGTTAAAGATTATTTAAAACAACAAGAAATTTTAAAAAACTATCATGAAGGCAAGACTAATCACCGCGGAATAAATGAGTGTTATCTTGCACTATCCCGTAAATATTACTGGCCTAAAATGAAGGATAGCGTCACTAAATATATTAATGAGTGCAGCGTTTGTGGTCAAGCAAAATACGACCGCAACCCTATCAGACAACAATTTCAGATAGTTCCTCCACCATCTCGACCTTTTGAAATAGTTCATCTAGATCTTTTTAGCGCAGACACTCAAAAGTACTTAACTATCGTCGACGCCTTTTCAAAATACGCGCAAGCTTATTTTCTTAGAGACGCAACGGCGATAAGCGTCATTCAAGCTTTGCTCAAATTTAGTTCACACCATGGGCTTCCCTTGACCATAGTGACGGATAGGGGTCCAGAATTCACAAACCAGCTTTTCTTGGAATTTTTACGCCTTCATAACATCCAACACCATAAAATCTTGGCCTACTCCCCTAATGAAAACGGGATCGTGGAACGATTTCACTCAACCCTCTTAGAACATTTGAGAATATTAAAAATAGGACAGAAAAGCGAATCCGTTATAAACCTCATGTCATATGCTGTGTTAGGGTACAATAGTTCTATTCACAGTTTTACTAAGTGCCGTCCAATAGACATTATCACGGGTCACTTTGACCCTCGGGACCCTCTTGACATTAACTTATCAGAGCATTTATTGCAACAATATACTCAGGAACACCGGAGCCGAATGATCAAAGTATACGAAATGATCAACGAAACATCACTTCATTCTCGTACACAGATCACAGAAAATATTAATAAAGATCGAGAACCCGAAAGTAGCTATTCTCCAGAACAGCAAGTGTTTATAAAAAAATCCCGCAGCAAACCGACAGAAATTAGCATCTAGATTTACTTCAGATAAGGTTTTAGCCGATCTCCCAATTCATATTTATACGAAAAAGAAACAAGGCCCAGTAGCTAAGTCACGCCTTAAAAGGGTCCCTAAAAGTGCTCGGTTGTTACAGGATACTGATGTCGATCCTGTTAGCAAGCCTGGTACGAGCGGAGGAAATTACGGTTGACAGCTTAAAGGATGGACCTGGTATACTACCCTTCGATTTAGGACCAACCAGGATAATTTCCCATTACCATTCCTTTATTCAAACCATAAATCTTAAAAGCATTAGGTTAGCCATAGAAATAACTAAGGATCGGTTAAATAAGTTTGCTCCCGATTTATATAATCAAACATCATCTTTATACGAGCCTCATCTTCAATATCTTTTATCTAAATTGGATAAGATTACTAAGCAATTAGAATCTCTTGAGCCCAATCGTGTAAAAAGAGCTCTCATCGATAGTTTGGGGTCCGTAATAAAAAGTATTTCAGGCAATCTAGATTCAACAGATGCCTTGCGTTACGATAATGCCATAAAAATGTTACAAAATAATGAGAACAAAATTGTAAATGAGATCAATAATCACATGAGTATTAATAAGCAATGGGTGTCACAAAATTCTGCAGTTATAGCTAAACTAGTCGAAAATCAAGGCAAGCTTGAGAGTGTTATAAATTCTGTTTTAGAAGGCGAAACTAATTTAATTAAGTCCGCACATTTAGCTCAGTTATTTCTTATTATAAGTGATAACGTAGATAATCTTTCCCAGGAGCTCGGTAATTTAGAGATTTTTCTTGCTTTCATTCGCGCTAAAAGTATGCATAATTCTATGATAGAATATGAAGTGTTAATGGACATGATAAATAAACTAAGGATTCTGTACAATAGAGATGAAATATTAAATATAAGCTATAGAGAATATTTTGATATAATAAAACCCGGTTACTATTATAATGATAAAGATTTAAATTTAGTATATAAAGTCCCGATTGTCTATCCTCAGACCTACAACCTTTTTAAACTTTCATTAACTCCGAACAAAGATAACAAAATCCTTATTCCTACTCATCCTTACATAGCTGTCCACGAAGATGATTTTATGTACATGGAGACTGAATGTCCGAAGGCAAATCGCTGGCGCCTTTGCGAAGATCAACCCAATCATCACTCTAGAAGACATCTGGACTGCGTGCAGCATCTGATCATTAATCAAGAGATCGACAGTACGTGCCAGTTTACCACCGTCACACTATCCACCGAAGCCATGGAAGGACTCGACGATAAAAACTACGTAGTAAGCTTCCCTAATGCGACCCGAGTTCGTTTATCCTGCGCACAGGAACAATACAAGATGATGAACGGAAGTTACCTGATTACCATTCCCAAGGGCTGTCTGCTGCAGACTCCAGAATTCACAATCAGCAACACACACGACAGAATAAAGGGCCACACAGTCAAGATAATAGATCTACCAACGGTGACGTCACAAACATATAACGTCACGACTAGAGCTTTGAAACTGAACTCCATTGACCTCAGTAACTTACACTCCAGTAGCTCGAAGATAATCATGCAGCATCCCATCGAATTACCAGGACCACAGATCGACAGCTTATACCACACAACTATACCCATGTATCTGCTACTGCTCATCCTCATCGTAACTGCAGTCATCTTAGTAACCAAACGTCTTATGAGCCGAAACAGCCGAAAACAAGATAAAGATACAGCATCCGAATTGAGAGAAGTCACCTTCAGCAGACCAGATCCTATGTACAGCGAAATCCAAGGAAGAACTACCCCAACTACCATTCCACGCCCAACGATATTTTCGACCATGGTCTCCAAATAATCGTTGATCCTGCGGAGGGAGGTGTTAAGTACAGATGTAACCACGTAATCCATGACCATGCACGACCTCGATTGCACACCACAAACATCGACGCTGAGGGAACACGAGGCGCCGAGTCAGCTTAACGTGACCAACGTGACCCTGCGCGTCACACTGCAGTTTTTTCGTTCACTTTTGTTTCCTACGCATCGGGCAATTGTCGCGTTAAATAATCATAATTCATTATTGTAATTTTTATACTTTATTAAATTTGTATTTAAAATTTTGGTTTTTTTTGTATCCTCGGCTGCAGCCTATCGTAATTGCTATATGTTCGTGTTTTTTGTGATGTTAGTAACAGAAGCAAAACAATTATAATTAAACAAATATTTTCGATATGAAAAATTAAAGAAGTAATCAGCAAAACAAAAAGTGATTTGAATAATAAGACAAAGTGGGTACTCAGATAGCAGCAAGGAAGAACGATCGTCATGCGCGGAATATTCCTGTACGTTCTAGGCTGCACAGAGTAATGCGCATTTGAGAGACAAATGAGATCGTGCACAGTAACAACATCATTATGTTCAATAAAAGATTCATACAAACCGGACCGAATTAAATAAAAGAAATTAATTAGAACGATTTCTAATCCTGGAAATGTCCTCTTCGTTACGCACTGCGAAGATTGGGGTGGTCTCTGATGCGCGGACGAGGATGGTTCCATGCTTGATCCACACAAACTTAAGTCCCTTTTGTCTTGCAAGGTTTCGTGTCTCTCGAAACAATTTCTTGTTTTTTAGGGTAAGGTGCTCATTAATGTACACACTTTCCGCTGTACCAGGGATGTTGATTTGATCGGATGTAACACCTTTAGCAGAACGAGCAGCCGCGACGAAATTATCCCGCAATACTCGGCTTGAAAACTTGACTACTATATTTTTAGGTCGTGTAGATTTTTGGTTGAAGTGCGGAACACGATGAACTGCTAAAATATCTTGTTGTGTGATAGGTTGCTTGATAATGTTCCCGATTGCCAGAATGATACCGGTTAAGTTTTCGTTCCTTTTTTCCGGTAGGTTATTGATCTCGATATTGGATTGGCGAGCCTGCTGCTCCATTGACTCTAATCTCGTCTCCAACTGCGATATTTGTAATTTCTGTTGCTCAACCTGATTTAATCTGCCAGTTATAGCTGAGATTTGGAGGTTTATATCATCTGTCTTCTTATTGAGGTCATCATATTGCTGGTTCACAAACACGATAGAAGTCTTGAGACCTTCAAATTCTTCCAAAAAGCGATTAAACTTTTCATCTTGCATAGAGAACCACTTATCGAGCATTGCATGGGTAGAATTTTGGATTGCTCTAATTTCCTTGAGAAGGTAATGTTCGCCATCTTCAGTAATTTTCTTGCGCGTGGTAACATGTTCATGGGGCGACGTCTTACGCTGATCTATGCTTTCACCTTCTTGGGACGACATGCTCACGTCTTGAATACTGGTATACTAATCTCTGAATGAAGTTATTACACTGTGGATGCGGTACCAACACAGCGAGTGCGGGCACAACTGGTTCACTGCCGAGCGCACGGCGGAATGCGATATCTATTAAGTTAACTTGTTTGAGAGAAAAGCTTACTTAATTTTGAAATAAAAGAGAACACATGTACACCATTTTAAATTAGTCTGCAACGTTTTCTCGTCAAATTACCAAAAAAAAACGTTATTGAATTTCGGTCTAGAGATAGATTGGAAGTTAAATTAAAATTTAGGCTACAATGAGGATCAACAAGGTTTTTAGTTAAATATGTAGTTATAGTTACATGAAAACCAATTATTTCAGAGAAAGAATTATTGAAATTGGCCCAAGATAAAGCAATTTTCGTGCCGCATTCTCAAAAACGCTCACCAATATACACGATTCGCTGATGACATCATCAGCCACGTTCGCCGCCCGGCACGGGCGTTTGTTCGGGCGATCGTGGCACGTGACGTCATCACATGATCCGCAAGGGCGGGCCGTGTTTTTCAAACTCCGTTTTTAAAACTTTAATGACTGTCATTTCTTGATGGATTTGAGTAATTTAAAAAGAAATTTACTCAGATATTTATTGTATTTGATGTGATGTACAAAATTGATATATTCATTTATCGAATTGATTCTCATTATTCACAAGATGCGTGTATACGTACGGCCGTCCTCGTCGTGCGTGACGCCGAGCAGCAGCCGCAGTAAATGCACGGCGCGCGCGCCTTCATCCAGCAGTGCATCGGCGTAGCGCGGCAGTTTGAGCAGTAGCCCGAGCGCGGCCAGCGCGTGCGCCGGCACGCCCGCGCAGCCGCCCTCCTCGCCGCCCCCGCCGCCGCCGCCGCCCAGCGCGCTGCTGGCCGAGCTCACGCCCAGCTCCACCACCTCCTGATATACGATACGACATTCTCAGTATTTTGCATCCACGATTTAAGTTGTTCATATTCGTCGTGTCAAACGTTAATCATCTGATTGATTTAATTAATCCACAGATTGGAATAGATTTCATTCAGATTAGTAGCTAGGCAACGTTTGATATTAATGAAAATATCGACGAAAACAATTTACTGGCTGCAAAACTTCAACATTATCACAGCGCGTAGCGTTACAACTGGCTGAACTCTGGCTGAGTGACTACTACATTACATACATATATGAGCCCTTTGCAACAGTAGACACAAGCAAGATAATTTTATCATAGAAATTAAATTCTTTATTATTGAATTCTTAGCGGATATAAAGTTTGCCGTTACGGGTAGCCGTACCATACCACTCGCGTCTCTCAGCCACTTACATTGAAATTGTGTTCTGTACATTGTCTCGCGCGATGTTCCGAGGCGTCAATAAGCTTGAAACGTATTATAGCAGCGGTCACTAAATACAGTTACCTCGTGAACTTTAGTCAGTGGCAATGACGAAGAAATAAGGTGGACCTGTCATACCTACGAAAAAAGCCTGCATACCCAATTCATTGTTCTCCATTCAAACGCAACTAAACATGGCGGCTTAACTTATTGTACATACACCTTATGTAAACAGCAAAGTCGAAATTGTAACATGTAAACGCAACACAATATGGCGGACACGGCACGCGTCAGACGTTACGAATGCTTTATTGCAGCTTATGCCACTTCCATAGGTTTCCTTTTTCAAAGGAAATGGCAGATTTTTTTTCGCGATTTCAGAGTTGGTCCCTTTTTTATTATTTGGTTTACAACTTGAAACATACATCATACATAGGTACACATTAGCAAGCTGTAAAATACATGATTATGTAGTCTCTTAACTAGTGAACACAGCATGCATTTAGAATTTAGAATAAAAGAACTTAAATAACATATTTTGAGTAGATTTCTGAACTAAACAGTTTGATGGTCCGAAGAAACGGTTTTCTCATTTTGCGTTAATTCATGAACACGTTGTAGTTACCTCGTAAGGGTCGTCCAGCTTGACCCAGTCGAGGTCGTGGTGGTGGTGCGGCGCGGGCGGCGCGAGCGGCGGCGCGTGCGGGCGCGGCAGGCGCGCCGCCACCAGCGCGAGCCCGCCGCACGCGCCGAACTCGCGCAGCACCACGCCGCTGCAGCGCCCGCGCCCGCTGCCGCTCGCGCCAACGCCCCCGCCCGCCTCGCCGCCCGTGCCCGGCTCCCACGACGGACCGGACCATACTTCTGTACGACAAATAGTTTTTGTTATAACAACATTTGCTATCAAGTCTTAGAACTGAAATCTTTGATGATTGACATTGAAGACGATCGCTTGTGACACCATTAATTCCTCAGCACGCAACCCCATTGTATATTGCATAACGACTTGCACCTAACCATACAGCCGCCACAAAATTTGCACCTCACTATAGACACTTTCATTATAAGAATTTCTTTTAAGGCACCTTACTATCTTAAATTGTCTTTAATATTTTTTTAATAACTCTTCAATAGTTTTCATTATTTCTGAAAGTTTTAAAAATCCATTTTAGCGCAAAGTGGCCACAATTTAAAAATTATAGAAAGAATGAAAACTATTGAAGAGTTATTCAAAAATACTTTTTTTTTATATAGACTTAATTTACTATTAATAAAAATAAATATATTGACGGCGCTAGCGGTAGGTAATACGGCGCCTTAACCTAATTGTTAACCAATCACAATTACTTGTTTGAACAGAATCTATTGAGACACCAAATTCTTATTAAAATTAGCTGTTATTCGATATACATACCTCCGTCAGTATTGAGATGCAAGGTGAGCGTGAGATGCGGGCCGAACACGTGCGGCGCGGCCTGCACGAGCTGCGCCAGCGTCGTGTGCCCCGGGATGAACCCCTCCAGGCCCGCCACTTGCACGCGGATTGTGGTCTCTATTAATTCTGTCAATAATTCAACATCACTTTAGTTACCGATGGAGGCTGAAAGCACAGAGTTCTTGTTTTACACAGTCAGAGCATTAAAACCTACCAAAATAGCACAACATTTGACAAAAATCAACCTTATCTCAAGACATTAAGGTGCACTTTCATTTGTTGCGTGTCAGAACAAACAAAAGTGCACCTTAATGTCTGGAGATGAGGCTGATTTTGTCAAAAGTTAGCTGGTACGTTTAAATGCTCAGTTCATTTTGGCGCTGTCTGTACAATAAACAGTACGTCAAGGTATCCAAAGAAAATTTTTGGCGCTGCGTACGCTTGTTCCACGAGAGCTATGAAAACAAAGGACTTTTACTTTAATAAATCGTTTTCTTAGCTTTAAAATGATTAAATTCTGTGTAAGCTTTAAAAATGTTGGCACTTACAAATTTCCGAAAAATCTGGATATAGAAAAAAAATATAAATTCTGTAAGAATAAAAACGTCTTAATTTGGCTTTCAATTCCGGCATTTGCATTGTAGATAGTCTTTTATATCCATTTTGGGCAAATGGGTCTTTTTCGGTAAAAAAATACCACAAAATAAATACCTACTTTCCCATACATTTTGTTCTGAACGTCTACTGTCTTAGAAACAAGCGTACGCAGCGACATCTACAATTAGCTTTACGTTGCTAACCCCATTGATAACAAACTTTGGCGTCTCACATGCTTTTCCTTGGCCACACTGGCGGTGGCTATGCTTTGTCGTAATGGCGGTGGATCATTATTTAAGTATTGTCACAGTATATTAAATAGTACTAAACGTACAGTGCGAGGATAATCAAAATTGCACAGCGCTGCGTGCCTATTATTATAAGCGCCTAATAAGTGCTTCTCTCTGTCGCGTAGCTCTGTTTCAACCGACACATGGCGTGTTACGTGCGCTGGCTAGACTGAGTCAGCCGTGAATAGTAGTCAAATATAAAAATTTAAGCGCGGTATGAGACTCGCATGGGATTGTCATAGTTACCGTCAGTGACTGAGAGCACGGAGGGCTCGTTGTTGTTCTTGAGCTGTCTCTTCTTATGGTTCTGATGTTTGAGGGTGGTATTCTTGACGTCCTTCACTCGCTTGTCCTTAGAGGCGCTAGCAGCGGCGAGGCTGAGTTCCCAGGCGTCTGCAGCCGTCATGATGGCGGTGTCGGACGCACTGCGGAGCACTGACCCGACGCCGCCCGACGTAAGGTTAACGCACATTTTGGCTGCATCGTCCACTATAGGTACTAAGTAACAGAATAGAAAAGATTAATTTTATACTTTATTTCAACAATATGAGAATCACGAAGAGATATATTTTGCGAATGTGGAAGCAACGATTGCCCAAGGGCGTCTCAGGAAAACCTACGCGGACCAAATAGAGGTTTTAATAAAAAAGACTGGTGTACGCAGTGACAAAAACCGCAATAAGAGTAGAATATCTTACCACATACAAGTCAAGACATCGCCGCGCGAGTGTGCGACACGAAAGTCGTAATTCGACGGAGTCTCATACTAAACTTTTTGTCGGTTATAATTTAGCGATTCTCGCAAAACTAGCACCACGGGCGACCAAACGCAGATCTAAACCAGGAATTTGTAACCAATCTCGATACTAACAAAGCGGTCGATATTCAACAAGTAGCGCACAGACAGACAGTACTAAGCGGCAGTGTGAGCGGGCTCTAGCACGACCTCCCCATACTAGAGCAACGCTCGTTTAACCCTTTATGGCATTAAAACGGTTGAAGGCATTGTACGAAGTACAAATTTACAATACATTAGCATCAGCAAAATAGTATTGTACAATGCGTCATCGACCATAATTAATTTATTTCATAAACATGTAATTTTAGTTCTAAGCAGCCTTTCTCTGTGTACACACATTTGTTTACGTTTTTATAAATAAATCAAGTTATTATTTTACGAGTTTTGTTATTATCAAGATCAAATCAAGACAGATCAATCAAGTTAATGTATGAGTTTAGCAAGGGCTCAAACAGGCATGAAAATAAAAATTGATGACATAAGACATGCAAGACCCTTGTTTTAAAATTTTCGAAAAAAGCATATTTTTTCATAAGAAAGTGTTCTTTATTTATTAATTCAATTTAGTGTTAAATTTACAAAAAAGTTTTTCTACAATTCGATTCGCTAAATATTTTTTGAAGATTTGGACGAAAAACATGGTGTCCATTATATTTCATTGCCTTATCACGGACTAGCGGCCGCCCGCGGTTTCACCTGCGTGGTCCCCATTCCCGTGGGAATATCGGGATAAAAAGTATCCTATGTTTTAATCTAGGCTATTTACTATCTGTGTGCCAAATTCCAACCAAATTCGTTCAGTACGTGATTGAGGAACAAACATCTAAACATCCAAACCCACAAACTTTCACATTTATAATATTAGTAGGATTAAACTTAGGTGTATACCCGTAATTTGTACTCACAAGGCGGTCGATGTTCAGCAAGAAGCGCACGAACAGTAGTATTGAGCGGAAGTGTGAGCGTGTGCGTGGCGCGCGCCGCGGGGTGCGGCGGCAGCGCGCGCGCCCGCCCGCCCCCGCCCCACACCAGCGCCACGCGCACGCGCTCCCCAGATACCACCAGGCGCAGGATCAGGGCGCGCGTGAACCCAGATATGCCTTCCGGACCTGACAGGAGTTAACCACACATATTAGACTACATAACTAAGCACTGGCACAGAATAGATATAAGTACTACCGTACAGAAAGGAAACTCCGCCCCGCCCCGCAATCGATTACCTCACCGCGCCCCGCGAGTTCGTAGGCCAGTTCGTAGGCTCATTCGATAGCCCTAGACGTCACGCACACAGTTGCGCGTGTGCAAAAACGTCACTGTGTAGCGTCTGTGTAATAGGTAGTTGAAACGCGGCGTTTGTATGGAGTGCCCGGGTTGTGGCACTGGTTTAAATTAAACATAAATACACTAGTGAAAAGTAGTACTGCACACAGTAGGTTTCCAACTAAGGGGCATTGAACATTTGGCCTCAAAACCGCTCCGACCATAGACAGTGTGCAAAAAAATATAGTTCCTCAAAATTTTTTGTTTATTTAAGTGTTATCGCTAAATAGAATACATAAGTTTTTAGAGTACAATAACTCTATATTACATACGCAATTGTAATGAGACTTACCAGTGCAATGTAATGATTCTAATATCCTATGCAAAGTATGCGCAAACAGCTTCTGGTTGGCAGGATGGCACACATTCAGCTCCGCAAACAATCTGATCGTGTTTTCTTCCAACTGAGCGTACTGTGCACCTTCTTGCCATGTACTATAACAAATACAAAGTTCAGTCGATTTTTAACTGATTTATGTAGCACAACACCACAGAATAGATATAAGTACTACCTACAGAAAGCACACTCTTCGCCCCGCCATAGAATCAGTTACCTCATTCCACCCCGCAAGTTCATGTGCCAAATCGTGTGCTCGTTTAGCCGTAAGTGACAACAGCTGTCAAATTTCATGCATGGCGGCATGAATTTATGTTGCACAAAGCAAAGCAAAACATTGAGTATCACTCTCACTCAAACAACATAAAAAATGGAAAATATATAACAATATCATTAACTTCTTTATAAGAAGAGAATCAACAGAAATCCAGTCCAGAAGCTGTAAGATTTGCGAGTAGTCAGTAATGTAATATTCACCTTTCCGCCGGCCTCGGGTAGCACAGCAGTGTGAGCAAGGGTTGCCAGAAGCAGGCACCTGCAGTACCCAACCAGTCCTTTAACCGCCGATCAGAACATAGTGCCCGAAGGAACTCCACTAATTGGCACACACTTTTCATTGACGGCAACTCTGAAAACAAAAGCAATATATAAGAACAGAAATCAACAGAATAATAGTTGCATTGTATGGTTTAAAAAAAATGGGATTTGTAATTCTAACCTTGCTTTGTTTTAGGTATGTCTTCCTTTTCTAAATCCAACATGGTAACGTCTTCTTGTGAGTTGAGTTGCTCCTTGATTATTTCTAGTTTTGCTTCACTGAATTCTGTGAACACCAAAATTTAATTACAATTTATTTAATAAACGATATTGCTAAGAGGCAAGAAGTAATTATCGCAGCCGACAACTAACGATACTATTTTTATAAATGCAAGACCACCTCAATCTGTGTTACGTTTATGAAAACCATACCATGAGGCTAATCATCTAATTAAAATGAACTTTCCGATCTTAGTAATAAAGTACGTCGTCTGCGTCGACTCTTAATTATTACAGCCTTGGCCAAATGTATTAGCCATCCCTATGTTTTAGCATTTATAAAATAAAACTGGTAGATCAGACTTTCCGTGAACTGAAGAAGCAGTGGCTATCAGAACCAAACAAGAATACGAATCGCCCTAGGCTACTAAACACCAACACTTTACAGAGGAGGATTGGTCCAATGTGCTTTGGTCTGATGAATCCAATTTTGAGGTGTTTGGTACCCCTGGTGCGACCTACGTGAGGCGTCGATGTTTAGAATATAATACTCGGGGCGCCGTCTCGTCTGCGCTCCTCATAACTCGCGTGCGTTTCTTATTTAGTGGCAGGTCGGGTTGTTTGCGCGCGTGCTTTGGAATAGCACCAACTTGGTGCTTTTTACTAATTCGGTTTGCTGGATATTTTGTACTTCGTGCAAGTCGGCGCGAGATGGCGTTATGGGTATTTTAATATTGTATTGCCGAGCGAGGATCGGCAACTGCGCGCGCGTGTGTGTGCGCCAAGCAAGTTTGCATTCCTTTCGTTATTACGCATTGGTTTTTACGTCCGCGGCGAGCCAACACATATTGTTTTGCTTTACTTCGGTTCGTGTCGCCATTTTGCTTTGGGCGTTGTCTTGTTTTATTTTAAGTAAAACCCGTGAAGTTTTGATGTGATTTATTGTGAAATAGCAAGTATAAAATCGGGTGTTTGTTATCATTTCATTATAAGATTAACGTAGTTTGTGTCGTAACTCGATGTTTGTTATATTTTATCATCTCGAGTGAATTTGTACCGAGTGAAAGACTTTTCGTGGCACACATTCGGTGTCACTCAATAATCTGAAGAACGAAGAAGTTATTGCGAAGTCTCCACAACGTATTTCTGGTGCCGTCTGTGTTTTGGGGTAACTTGGCCAAGTTAGGTAGGAAGTGTTAACGTCACAGGGCGGCGCCAGGCCCGCACCGCCGGCGAGAGGACTCATCGCGTGGCGTGACCGCGGGAGGAAATTTGGACTTTGATCTGTGAGTCAGTTAATTATTAATTCTAAGTTAATATAATAATATTGATAATAAGTTTTGGTTGGGTCGTAAGCCGATCGAAGCACCAGGACGGAGCCGGCATTTTTGGCCCGTTCCATTTCGTTACGCTTCCACTGTGTTACTTTTTCCTTTGTGTTACTTTCCTTTGTTACTTTCCTGGATCGATCCGCTTACAACAAAACATTTGGTAGCAGAGCGTAGTTAATTTGTCATTATTGGAAACATTGTCATTAGTTTAAAACAGTCGAAAGGGCGAATAATTCTTGCCGGAATGCATGGTGCCTACAGTCAAGCAAGGAGGAGGCAGCATAATGGTATGGGGATGCATGGCTGCAGATGGAGTGGGCGAAATGTTTATTGGTGAAAGTCGCATGAACTCGCAAAAGTACATCAATGTTCTTGAAACCTCTCTCTTGAACCGTTGATTTCGAATATTTTCGGTGACACGAATTACAACGACGTAAATTTTCAGCAAGATAATGCTTTATATTGGTTTGATTTAATTTGAAATAACATCGTTTAAAATAGTAAGTAGGAAAAAAAATGTAGAGTGGCTAATACATTTGGCCAAGGCTGTATATCACAAGTCACATGTTACAAGTTATAGCACGGGCCTATGAAGCCTGTAACATTATAACTAACCCGCTAACGCCCGCACGACAGCCGCAGGCAGCCTAGAGCTCAGTAACGCTAGCGTGGCCGCGGGCGACATGGCGGCGGCCGCCACGCTCTGCAGCTGCCAGCCGCGCAGCCGCCACGCCACGCCGCTGTCGCACGTCGCAGACTCCGCCACTGGCACTCCCGATACTTTCGTGTCGTCCGTCAGACCTTCCATGCTGCAAAAAACAAGATTGTCAATAATGTACTAAATTACTCGCTTAGTTACAGAAATAACAGTACAAGTACAGAAGACGCACTCCACAAAGAAATTTAAATAAATAGCGACTCTTGTTCCGACTCAATAAAGAGCAATTCAGGTTGCACAACGCTAATTTGCTATAGTTATATTCACCTAGAAGTTGCCTCTATATCGCGTACTCTCATCTCTTCTGACAACATAAGGGTTGTCTACTTTTGAATGAAATACGTACCATATCATAAAAGGAAAGCGATTCTACGTAGTATGATTTAAAAAAGGTCACAATTAAAATTTGAACATTTTTGTTAAAATATCTAAAGCGACAAACGTACTTAGCGCGCGACCATACGCGGCGCGGCGAACGCCTGAGCGCGAGCCTCTGACAATAATAATAATTTATTTCATAAAAAAGTTTACAAAAAACTTACAATTTATGGGTATCAAAAATATGACTTAACAAGATTTAAATAAATTGGTTATGCTGTTGTCCTTACTAGGGCAATAAAATGACCTGTATGAAGGACATTCAGACAAGTTAACAAAAGGGATTAATAAGTAGTTGGAGAGAGACAAAAGTAAGTTTTTATTTTGTTTCAAGTGTTACTACATAATAGCACTTATTACTTAAGCATTCCATATAACTTGATATTTTTATATTAATGGTTGGTATTGAGATGTACCTATGTGTTTACAATATGTGTGTACGTGTAAAAGTGTGAGTGTGTGTATTTGTGGGTATGAGTGAAAGATAAATAATTTATTAAGATAAATACATTGGGCATTACGAATTGTTCATTTCCTGTGTAATTTTTGTTTAAGTAAATAATTTTGAACAGAATTTTTACACTCAAATCTGGATAAGCCATTAAAATGTAGTTCAAAGTTTATTTTATTATAGAGATGTGGAGCCAAACAATAAGAGAATCTTTTCGTGAATGTAAAATTAGTATATGGAACAAGGCAAATATTGTCTTTTCGACGTTTATTTATCATTAAATGAGGCGTAACGTGACGTTGTTTAAGGATAGCACTCATAATGAAAAGTTGGCAAAAACATTGGCCCGGTTAAACGGGCCCGCCACTTACTTATAGCTTCATACCTAAAGTGCAAAGTGCGCTTGGTCTGCCACGGGGCAATAAAGTGCGAGTAGAGTACACACGTGTCCCTAAGGCAATGATGATAATTATAACACCACGTAGTGTTTAACATGTATGTAGTTAAATTGAGATATTAGGCCGTAAAATTAAATGATTACAAGTACGGAACAAACCTTTCTTCTTGATCCATTGGTATATCCATTTGTTCTAATAACATTTTGAATAGCTCTGGCCTAATGTAGCACATCGAACACAAAACTGTAAACAAAACCAGTAATTAGAAATCGAGGGAAAAACAAATATAATATCCTCAAATTATTGAAATTATCCTTACTGGCATCAAGTGATTTCTTTAGTAAACTGGATTCAGGAACATCTTTTACCCAAGTATAGACTAGTTCAAAAAGATCATCTGTGATCAATTCTTCTAAATTATCTAAAGATTTCTCTTCTTTCAAACCCCATAGCACCTGTGAAGGAATGAAAATTTCAAGTTATTCAAAAATCAATAATTCAGTATTTTTTATTTATTTATTTAAAGGAAACATACAGTCATAAGCTTAAGTAAAAAATGTCTACAAACAGACCTAGAGTTCCATTTACCACCCCTTAGGGGGTAAATGGGGTAAGTAAACATAAAAATCGATATGGGTGTCGTTCTTGAGGTTTTACGGGACAGTGATTGCCAAAATGTCATTTATATCGAAGTTCAACACGGTGGACATGATTCAGCCCCTAGAAAGGTGAAATAGGGGTTCAATTTTTTTATTTGTTAAGGAATCGGGGACGGGGATGGGGACAAGAAAGGGAAAGAGGGAGGGCGAGGGAGTGCGGTAAGAGAGAGAGGGACGGGGACGGGAGAAGAAACGGGAGCCGGAACCGGAGCGAACAGCTTCGAGTGAGGCCCACCACACGCGAAAACGTCTCCTTGCGTGGCAGTACGCTTGGTGGGTTCCCTAAGGATTTTCTGTAATATCCACGCGGATAAAGTCACGGACGGAAGCTAGTTATTTTATAAAGAAATATTGATTCCAAGTATCTAGTCCCCAATTTTCAAGATCCCATGATTATTTTATTCATAATCAGTAAGGAAATCTCTGGATTAAAACTCGAGAGCTTTCAGGAATTTTCGAGTTTTGAGTTTTATTTTAATAAAAGCTGGTAAATTACTCGACGCTTTTTATCTTCTTTTGCATATTATCTTCTACTTGCGGCTGTCTGCCTGAATTTATACTTGTGCACGTGTTTGAGTGTTTAGGCATTTGTTGTTGGTGTGTGTCGAGGTAGGCAGCCACTCGAGGTACGCCTGCGGCGACCCGCTGGTGTGTGTACATTACCGTGGCGAGCGTGTGCGTGAGCGCGGCGGAGGGCGGCTTGTGGTCGCGCAGCCAGCGCTCGGCGGCGGCCGCCAGCCACTCGAGGTACGCCTGCAGCGACCCGCTGGTGTGTGTACATTACCGTGGCGAGCGTGTGCGTGAGCGCGGCGGAGGGCGGCTTGTGGTCGCGCAGCCAGCGCTCGGCGGCGGCCGCCAGCCACTCGAGGTACGCCTGCAGCGACCCGCTGGTGTGTGTACATTACCGTGGCGAGCGTGTGCGTGAGCGCGGCGGAGGGCGGCTTGTGGTCGCGCAGCCAGCGCTCGGCGGCGGCCGCCAGCCACTCGAGGTACGCCTGCAGCGACCCGCTGGTGTGTGTACATTACCGTGGCGAGCGTGTGCGTGAGCGCGGCGGAGGGCGGCTTGTGGTCGCGCAGCCAGCGCTCGGCGGCGGCCGCCAGCCACTCGAGGTACGCCTGCAGCGACCCGCTGGTGTGTGTACATTACCGTGGCGAGCGTGTGCGTGAGCGCGGCGGAGGGCGGCTTGTGGTCGCGCAGCCAGCGCTCGGCGGCGGCCGCCAGCCACTCGAGGTACGCCTGCAGCGACCCGCTGGTGTGTGTACATTACCGTGGCGAGCGTGTGCGTGAGCGCGGCGGAGGGCGGCTTGTGGTCGCGCAGCCAGCGCTCGGCGGCGGCCGCCAGCCACTCGAGGTACGCCTGCAGCGACCCGCTGGTGTGTGTACATTACCGTGGCGAGCGTGTGCGTGAGCGCGGCGGAGGGCGGCTTGTGGTCGCGCAGCCAGCGCTCGGCGGCGGCCGCCAGCCACTCGAGGTACGCCTGCAGCGACCCGCTGGTGTGTGTACATTACCGTGGCGAGCGTGTGCGTGAGCGCGGCGGAGGGCGGCTTGTGGTCGCGCAGCCAGCGCTCGGCGGCGGCCGCCAGCCACTCGAGGTACGCCTGCAGCGACCCGCTGGTGTGTGTACATTACCGTGGCGAGCGTGTGCGTGAGCGCGGCGGAGGGCGGCTTGTGGTCGCGCAGCCAGCGCTCGGCGGCGGCCGCCAGCCACTCGAGGTACGCCTGCAGCGACCCGCTGGTGTGTGTACATTACCGTGGCGAGCGTGTGCGTGAGCGCGGCGGAGGGCGGCTTGTGGTCGCGCAGCCAGCGCTCGGCGGCGGCCGCCAGCCACTCGAGGTACGCCTGCAGCGACCCGCTGGTGTGTGTACATTACCGTGGCGAGCGTGTGCGTGAGCGCGGCGGAGGGCGGCTTGTGGTCGCGCAGCCAGCGCTCGGCGGCGGCCGCCAGCCACTCGAGGTACGCCTGCAGCGACCCGCTGGTGTGTGTACATTACCGTGGCGAGCGTGTGCGTGAGCGCGGCGGAGGGCGGCTTGTGGTCGCGCAGCCAGCGCTCGGCGGCGGCCGCCAGCCACTCGAGGTACGCCTGCAGCGACCCGCTGGTGTGTGTACATTACCGTGGCGAGCGTGTGCGTGAGCGCGGCGGAGGGCGGCTTGTGGTCGCGCAGCCAGCGCTCGGCGGCGGCCGCCAGCCACTCGAGGTACGCCTGCAGCGACCCGCTGGTGTGTGTACATTACCGTGGCGAGCGTGTGCGTGAGCGCGGCGGAGGGCGGCTTGTGGTCGCGCAGCCAGCGCTCGGCGGCGGCCGCCAGCCACTCGAGGTACGCCTGCAGCGACCCGCTGGTGTGTGTACATTACCGTGGCGAGCGTGTGCGTGAGCGCGGCGGAGGGCGGCTTGTGGTCGCGCAGCCAGCGCTCGGCGGCGGCCGCCAGCCACTCGAGGTACGCCTGCAGCGACCCGCTGGTGTGTGTACATTACCGTGGCGAGCGTGTGCGTGAGCGCGGCGGAGGGCGGCTTGTGGTCGCGCAGCCAGCGCTCGGCGGCGGCCGCCAGCCACTCGAGGTACGCCTGCAGCGACCCGCTGGTGTGTGTACATTACCGTGGCGAGCGTGTGCGTGAGCGCGGCGGAGGGCGGCTTGTGGTCGCGCAGCCAGCGCTCGGCGGCGGCCGCCAGCCACTCGAGGTACGCCTGCAGCGACCCGCTGGCGCATCGAGTGCACAGCTGCCGGACCAATTCACACACGCTGCTCATGCTGCCCCCGCCGGCCGAGTTGCCGTTCGACACTTGGAACTCTGACAAAAGAAAGACAGTAAATATTTTCCTTTCGCTTGTTGATATAAATAGTTTTGAACCCAAAGAATATGATATGGTGACAAAGATAACGAAAATTATTGTTCTTGTATGGTGTTTCCACTATACATTTGAAGCTTAGGTAGTTGATAAGTTGATGTTGTAGGAGTGCAGCAGAGAAACCACGATCCACAGTTAAAGTTATATTTACGATAAATATGTAAACAAATAGTTAAGTGGCTGTACCTTTCTCTATAGTAGTTAGTTAAGCACTCCAATGTAATTATAATTAAATAATAAGGTAAACAATCCGCGCGGCCAAATGTGTGTCGCAGCGTAAGCTAAAAAGAGGTAGGTTTAGTCATGTGCAGTTTAAGACTGTACATCTTGGCAACCCCAAAAGAAAAACATTAAAAAATTAACAAAGAATAATAAAAATAGCTATAAGGAAAAGTACATCCATTACAAACAATCTTCTAAATAAAATTAGTCAAAATTGAATGCGATGTTCGCTTCTCCTCCAGTGTGACTTCTGCGTCCTCTCTCTGGGCGAGGCTCCACCTGCGCGTAGAGGTTTGACGGCTCCTCTGTTATTCCATCTTGACGAGGACGCCGACTCATCGTTTGCAGCTCTATGTCTTCACTTTGCTGCTTGTTCGTGGTTGAGTTCCTTCCGTTTTTCTTGTTGCGACGACAATATTTCCTCCCAACTACCACAAAAAAGGCCGTTATTGCGATAGCTAGTAAGAAATAACTAATGACGTATTGGTGTAGGTCATGTGATGAAATTGGAGACGGTAGTTGGGTCTCATGTTTTTTCTGTATGGTGAGCTCCGTTTCTATCTGATCTAGTTCTTGAATTGTTGCTGGGTGGAACTCAGAAACGTTGTAGTTCGTCAGCTGCACTATTTTGTTGATTGAAGTATTTAAAGTTGCTGCTGGTAACTCGTAGTCAACCCTTATCTGGCTGTTGTATTGGCTGTGGGCGACGATCGTCATATCTTTAGACTGCAGCACACATCCTTGCGATAAGGTGACGATTCCAGAAGATGTCAAAGTGTGAGTTGTGACGTCATCGTTGCATATAACACGTAATGTGCATACGTCACAACAAATTGCTAACCAGCTGTTAGGTGAGTGTAATTCATGCCAAGCGTCATTGCACGTCATGCGTCGTACGTCACACGGCAAGCTATTCTGATGTGCCAGCAATTTCGCTTCACACGGCGCGTTGTTGTTATGCAAGTTGAAAACTGGTAGGTTTTTGTGACATAAAATGTTGTTTCTTCTCTGTTGCGTGCACTGCATAAAATCTTCTTCTTTAAGGGAGGCGTAAGTATTTTTTCTAAAATCCACTCCTATGTATGGAGCTGACATCTCTAGGTACGACGTTCCGTTTCTTGCTTTTAGTGGTAATGGCAGCACACGATAGAGAGTGAAATCTTCAGTTGACATCAGCGGTATGTGAGTTTCAAAAATAAAGAAATTTTCTGTCACTCTTGCTCTCACGTAGATTAGTTTGTAGACTTCTTTTATATCTTTTTCCAAATTTTCCACAGGTAAGCATAAAGTTTTGGGGAGCTTTCCTGATATGTCTTTCAGCTGTTGAACCAAATGAGTTGGCGTGATGAGATGCACGTCGATGTGTCCTTGGTAGACGTTGGTGAGCGTGTTGAACAGCATATCTTGAAGCTTCCTCATGTTGTTGATTAGCAGGAAGGCCGTCAGAGATTCTGAGTTTAGGTAGGTAGTTGCAGTTAGTACTTCCATTTCTGTTTCAATGGTAGCCAAGTTCAGTTTTGTTTGATCGATAAAGTTGCTGATTTGCTTAAACTGTTTCATAATGTTAAGTTCGCTTTTCTTTAAAACTTTATTTTCTAGCTCTACAATCGAAGTTTGGTTCTTTATAAGTTGTAGTAAAAACTTCTCATTGTTTTGTAGTGAGTTAATATCATCTTGATATTTTTCAGCAAACTGTTGGTCCAGAATCCCAAACAAACTATTAGCGATGGAACCAACTCCATTTATTAGACCACGCTTTCTTCTGTTGCTAAGATGTTTATGAGGATTTATTAGAATGGAGTTATAATGCATAAATATATCCATCTCGTGATCTAGTTGCTCTATAGTGGTGATACAGGTTTTTAATTTAGTTTGATGGCATAATTTTCTCACTTTGTTATAGTAATCTTCCACTCTGCGTGTATTATCCCAATATGTAGTCAAGTTATAGTACATAATTAAAAGCCACTTGTCGTGAATCATCTGTAGGCTTCCGATAGTGTCATAATACACAGGGCGCTCGGATTCTAAACTTGTAATCTGAGCCGGCGCGCCGGCGCTTGTTGGGCGCGTAGTAGGTATGAACCTCTATACAAAAAAAAGTTGGGAGTTACAAGTCGTGATAAAGTTTGGCCACATGATAGAAACTGATCTGTAGGCTGTTTCTAACTAATACTGAGCTGGGCCAAACTATCCTTACATACAGTTCCATACGGCGGCGGGTTGAATAGCGCACTTTTCCTGGATCCATTCTAAAAACTATAAAAATTCAGGTTTAGCTAATAGGTCAAATGTGGTATCATTTTCGGATAAATCAATAACGTAGAATTTA